>CM068743.1:42571320-43868542 GCA_035084275.1 Hydrolagus colliei
AATACCAAAGTACAGTATAGTATAACAAATTCTGTTTTGAACATTCCCTTTGATTCTGCCTCTACAACTTTCAGGGAAAAAGGATTCCACTTCTTTATAACCCTCTAGGGTCCGTCGATATGGAAATTTTCTGATTTAGATATATCGATGGGCTCTTATGGAGATATACCGATATATCGATATTTTCGGGGGTTTCGCACTGCGCATGCATGCGCAGCGCGAGGTGCACGCGCATTCGCGATGCGCACACCTATCTCCTCAGGAGGTAAATATCTATCTCTCACTGTGTCTCTCACACTCACTCTCTCCATCTCTGTGTTTTACTGTCTGTGTCTCTGTGTCTCTCTCCTCTCTCACACACCCCCCATGTCTGTCTGTCTGTCTGTCTGTCTGTCTGTCTGTCTGTCTGTCTGTCTGTCTGTCTGTCTGTATATTATCACATCCCCCTGTCTATCACCCCCGTCTCTCCCGCCCCCCGCCGTCTCTCTCTCCCCCCCACCCACCCCCGCCGTCTCTCCCTCCCCACCACCACCCCCTGCCATCTCTCTCTACCCCTCACCCACCCCGCTGTCTCTCTCTCACCCCCACCCCCTCCCGCCGTCTCTCTCTCCCTCCCCACCGTCTCTCTCCCCTCACCCCTTGCATACTTGTATATTTTATTTGAGGACTATGAATACAATATGGCAGCTTGTACCTCAGTGTGTGCATTGTGTATAGAGATGAGCATTCTGGGTCTTGTAGTTCAGTGCGCGCGCATTCTGATTTTTTTCGATATATCGACTTTTATGATATATCGATATTTTCGAAGTGCCTATATCGGCATATTGATATGAAAATTATATCAGATATAACTGATATATCGATATATCTCCGGACCCTATAACTCTCTATATAACTTCAGGTGTCATAGCCTACATTTAGACTGCACATGATAAGGTGAATCAGTCCCTTCACTCCTCTGCAACCCGCTACCTCTCCGATCTCCTCTCCCCAAACCAGCACCCACTGCCTTCGCTCCACCGGGTCTCGCCTCCTCCATGTCCCCTGAATCCTCCGCTCCACCCACGGCAGCCGTGCCTTCAACCACTAAGCCTCGAGGCTCTGGAACTCCTTTCCTCACTCCCTTCACCTCACACCCTCTCTTCCTAGTTTCAGGTCACAGCTTCTCTTTGACTGTGCCTTGGATCACCTTTCTACGCTTCCCCTGGTTCGGTCCCGGAATCCGTTATTGTGAAACACTCTGAGACGCCACCCAGCATGGAGGGTGCTATATAAATCAAAGTTGTTGTTGTTGTTGAATCACTACCCAAACTGCGGAGCATAAAACACATTTTAATTATTGATGGGGTACAGATCACTGACAGAATTTAAGCAAATTTTTCATCTGTGATCCAGATGCAAGTATACAATAGCTTGTCTTTTGATCTGGTCTGTTTTAAGCTACGAAGCAATGCTTTGATATAAAAGCTAACCACATTGAAGATACCTTTATTGGTAATATGCTGTAGACACGTTCATATGCACCACTGTATCTAATAATAGAGCCTCTTAAGTGTAAACTGAAAGACAAATTTGGTACAGTACTCAAGAGTACAAACTATGTAAACAGGTTAATCCAACTAAATCCAGATTAGTTTTGCATGAATGAGTTTCACCTTGCCAATTAAATTCATTATGCTTCACAATGAAATAAAGGTTGTCAATTTTTATCCAAATTCTCATCAGAGTTCACAACAATAAAAAATCAAGTGAAATGAACTGGAACCAAAGTAATGGAATAGTCAAGGCATCATGAAAAAGAATTTAAGGAACAGTTGTGTCTTGTTTTTTTTGTCTTGCTGACACAAGTTGAAAATTGATTATATGTGTGCGATTGACTCCTCCAAGGTTAAAAACATTATTCTAAAACACTTGTAATATGTTTATTTTAGACATCAGAACATAAATCAATTGCAACACCAATCCCCTTCTAAATAAGTACATCTAGTGGAAAAGAAATGTCAATCCCCTGCAGTACAAATTACTGTTCAGTGGCATCTGGCGATATATCGATATATCGCTAAAACCCGATATAATTTTCATATCGATACTCCGATATAGGCATTTAAAAAATATCGATATATCGAAAAAGTCGATATATCGAGGGAAAAAATCGGAATGCGCGCACACTGAACTACAAGACCCAGAATGCTCATCTCTATACACAATGCACAGACCGAGGTGCAAAGCCGCCATATTGTATTCATAGTCCTCGAATACAATATACAGGTATGTGTATATTGAGAGAGAGACGGCGGGCAGGGGTGGGAGAGAGGGACGGCGGTGGGGCTGGGAGGAGAGAGGGACAGCGGTGGGGGGGGGGAGGGGGGGGTAGGGAGAGACGGGATGGATGTGATAATATACAGATAGATAGAGATTGGGGGATGTGAGAGAGGAGAGAGACACAGACAGAAAAACACAGAGATGGAGAGAGTGAGTGTGAGAGACACAGAGAGAGAAAGATATTTACCTCCTGAGGAGGTAAATATTCAGCGCGCGCACCCTGAATTCACGCGCACCCCGAATGCGCGCATCGCGCGCGTATGCGCAGTACGAAATCCCCGAAAATATCGATATTTCGATATATCTCAATATGAGCCCATCGATATATCTAAATCGGAAAATTTCCATATCGACGGACCCTACTGTACAGTATTTACAAAATTACCCCGTCATAAATTGAACCAAACTTTGTTTTAAAAAAAATCAAATTTATAATGTTATACACATCGATAAGGTCCCTGAACTATGTAACCATCTTTGCACCATGTCACAGACAAGTTGCACATACTGTTACCTTATGAAATATTGATTATTGGCAATTAATATTGAAACAAAACCTTTCTCAAGGAAATGTATCCCATTGTATTCTGGAATCTTTAATCCCACCTGAAACTGGTTCAACAGCCATTGAAGCCTCGCTAAATTATAAGCAAAAACTATGCTTTAGATGAGGACCTCTGCAAAACTACAAGTAAAATAAGATGTTTACAAGTCATGAAAGATTTACATTGTAATTTGAGTATTTCTAGCTGCATATAATTAAGTACAAAGATCTCCCCAAATTAATTCAATTCTTAAAGTGCTGCTGACTCCATCTAAACAATGTTTTAATGTCTTAATCTTCCTTGAAATGCTGAGTATTAAATATTAAATAACTGGAAAAACGAACATTTTATGTTTGGGTTAGATTCGAATTTTGAATTTAAATTGAATGCTTGGATCAGGAAATTTATCTGAAATCATTTAATCGGAAGAGTATTAGTATGTTCAAATGATATTTTTCAAGCAGGTTCCAAATGACCTATAGTAAGGTAATACCATTGCTGACTACATCATCAAATTGGGTCTGTCCATTTGATCATGACCTCCTAATCATTTCCATGCTGGAATATCAATCTTATCATCAAGGATGGTGCACAAAACAAATCTTTATGTTTGACATGTGGATCATGAGGATTTCTGAAAAAGCTTCACGCATGTTGCAATACAACAACTTGCTTTAACTTATGTGATGTCCTGGACATATGATAACAAATTTTTGAGAGTTTCTTGGGATACTACTTAGGAATCAATAGACATTAACAGCTTCTCCTCCAGCCCCCGGACCATCACGTGTGGCGTCCCCCAGGATTCTGTAGTTGGCCCTTTCAACATCTATATGCTCCTCCCTGGTAACATCATCACAGACATGGAGTCAACTTCCATATGTATGCTGATGACACCCATCTGTATCTATCTGCCTCAACCCTCAATTCTGGTCCTGACAGACTGACTTTTGAACATCAATTGCTGGATGAGAGCTAACATTCTGCAGTTGAATGTCAACAAGACTGAGTCCCTCTTGATTAGAACATGCCAGTGACTCCAAACCTCAGCATAAACGTCCATGGATGCACAATCCACCTCACCAATCCAGTCAAGAACCTTGTTGTCTTATGCACTCCTTAATTGTCTTTTCTCCCCCACATCCATGCTTTCCCTCACCTCCGCAACATTGCCTGACTCTGACACTACCTCATCCCTCAGGCGGCTGAAACTCTCATTCATGTCTTCATTACATCCAGGCTCGATTACGCCAATGTCCTGCTTGCCGTCGTCCTCAATTCATCCCTCCGTAGACTGAAGATCATCCAGAACTCTGCAGCCCATGTCCTCTCCTGAACCAGATTCAGTCCCATTTTTGCTCGATTCCACTGGCTTCCCATTACTCACAGGATTCAATTCAAGATCCTAGTTCTCACCTACAAAGTCCTCCATGGCCTTGCTCCCTTACCCCACATCCACAACCTCCTAACCCACCACTAACCTGTCTGTTCCCTCACTCAGTGGGCTCTGGTCTGCTCCATGTCCCCGAAGCCATCTGCCCCACTACCGCCGGATAAGCCTTCAGCCACTCTGCCTCCAACCTTTGGAATTGCATCCCACAAACCCTCCGCCATGCCTCCTCCCTAGCCACCTTCAAATCCTGCCTCAAAATCCTCCTGTTCGACCTTGCCATCAGTTACCCCAATTTCCCACTTCCGTTCACCCTACCCAATCCCGACTCCAGCTAAGGTTCGAAACACTGACTGTCCAGTGCCTTGGCACGTGCTCCCGACGTGAAAGGTGCCATACAATTTTTGTTGTTGTTGTTGCTGCTGTTTTGAATCAGCCAGATGTCGGACACATGGAGATACTCATCGCCATGCTCCAGACCAAACCACATGTGTCTTGCATCTGCCTGGACTGGAATATGCATTCTTTCCGCTGTTTATCGTATTCCAACAACAACAACAGCTTCAATTTATATAGCGTCCTCCACACCAGACAGCGTCTCAGAGCGCTTCACAATAGCGGATCCCAGGACCGAGCCAGGGGCAGGGGTAGAAGGTGACCGAAGACGCGGTCAAGGAGAAAGGTCTTATCTGTGACCTGAAACTGGGAAGAGAGGGGGCGAGGCGAAGGGAGTGAGGAAGGGAGTTCCAGAGCCTTGGGGCATGGTGGCTAAAGGCATGGCTGCCGAGGGTGGAGCGGAGGATTCGGGGTACATGGAGGAGGCCAGACCTGATGAAGCGAAAGCAGCGGGTGCTGGTTTGAGGAGAGAGGAGGAGAGGTAGGGAGTGTGCAGAGGAGTGGAGGGATTTGAAAACAAGGGTGAGGGTCTTGAAATCGATCCTCTCAGTGACAGGGAGCCAGTGAAGTCTGGCAAGGACTGGGGTAATGGGGGAACGAAGCTTGATGCAGATTCCGGATTATTCCAGAGCATTTAGGTGAAGGTTGGCACCTGCCAATAATTAGTAACCCCAGAGTGGACCCCATGTACTGCTGAAGTTTAGTCAGTCAGATAAAACTGCAAAACTTACACTGGAGAACATATACCTGAAAAGGTATTTGGATATGAAGCGAAGAATGAATTATGCAGAAACCTATTACAGTACATTTTTTGACAAGCATCAATTGCATTTCTGTTGAAGGTCACATGTCATGACAGTAATGATGAAATTAGTATCTTACCTTGCCAACATACTGAGCTTCTGGTCCTATGTGTTCTTCTAAAACAAAGAATTGGTTCCAGACCCAGCCTCGTTTGGGACGATGATGAATTTCTTTCTTTCCCTCCAAGTGCTTACTTTGATTTCTTGCCACCTTTAAAGTGTTCTGGAGGGACGTTGTTAAAGCAACTAAACAAAAGCAGACAAACACTTTGCACAAGGAAGAGGTGAATTTAAGTTTCATTGTGAGAATAAGTCTAGTTTCAGTGAAGTTCCTTTAATTTTTCCAGATGCTCTTTTAAAGTGCAACGGTGGCACCGATATATCCAATATCAGAAGGCAATCCAAGGAAACCTTAATGGTTCCATGACCGGACTACCCACAGGGGAAGATGTCAGACTTTGTTCACATCATGGAAAAGCCTTAGATGCAGATGTTCTGTAGATCTCATCAAATCTTCCTGTGGCTTAACATGTTAGACCTATTGTGAAGACAAGGAGAAATCAATCAATCATTCCAATAAAATAAAATGTGGATTGACGAAGTAAACTGGCACATTAGAAAAGTATCCACACATTCACCATTTTAGCCTGAATGCCTGAAAACAGATTTCAATGTCATCTGCTCATGCAGAAAATTAGAATTTATCATAATCACACGTGTGTATGCGTCGGTGGTGGTGGGGGAGGAAGGGAGGGGGAGGGGGTGGGGGGGTGGAGCAAGGAATGCTAAATATAAAGAATCCAGACGAACTTCTACATTAAATCAAAGCAACAAAACAGAATTCAGACACTAAGGCGCAATATTTGACTTTTGTCACATCACCACTGTTCATCGAGCAATTGGAGATTTCACAAGTAAATGATGTTATCCACCAACAGTTCCTAGGTGGTAGATAAAGTTGATAAATTCCCATGAATTGGTTGGCTCACTGCAATTAAAATTGTCAACTTCTGGGTTATCGGGTTATCGGGTTGTTACACTAAGTGTCTTTATCAGTAACCTGATGATTCAAAAGTTGGCCATTTGTTTAAAAATATGGGGCATCAGCCAAAAAGTGGGATGCCAAAATTGCTGACTTCTAGTCATCATGCTGTCACTGACATTACTTTCTGCATATAAAGCATGCCATTATATGGGACCTGATGTTGGCAACAAACTGATGACAATTTAGCCAATTGGCCATCTTGTCTTCTTTTGTGCATTCAAAGCTCTGATGGGGTCAGAGTGCATATTTAGAGTATTTTGAGAGAGTAACTGTCTGGTGTCACACCACAACTGTGCAGTAAGTAAATTTATGCCACAATTAAATTCATTATAATTCATTCCACTGAATGTGAAGGCAAATATGCGACATTTTGTAAAAGGTTCAATGTGATTATTATTCTTATAATGAATATGCTATGAAGCAGCAGCATATCAGTCATTGTTTTAATAACTAATGTTTATCTATCTTCTTAGATCTTGTCCCCATTGACACGAGCAGAAACATATATTTTTAATCAGCCTTAAAACAACATCTGATGCTGTGACTTAAACTTATATCTTATTTTCAAAGGATCAAATGCACTGTTCCTCAAGATTAGAGCACAAAAATATTCAGGCTTTTGATTTTAGTCCTACCAATATGGGATAATCAATAAAAAGAGATGCTGAAATTATTGTTAAAAAGGCAAGTATATATTTTCTTCGTAACAACGGAAGAAAGGATTCCAAGTGACTAAAGCAATTTATCAGCAATAAATAGCTGGAAGCAAAATACCAAGGGTATTGTAACTGGATCTAATAATAGCCACCATAAAGTAACAAAAGTCATAGTAAATATAATGAAAATTGTCTTCTAATCAACATGTGCCTTGGGGGAATTTCAGCTTTCACTGTCTTTTGTTTTACTTGTGCCCAAGTAAATATACAATAGCACCACTTTATATTTTGTCCTAGAGGAATTATCTTCAAATGAGAACAGGAGATGATTCTATTCGTCCTACCATTCCCTGATTCCATTCTATTCTATCTTCTTCTATGACATAAGTTCGGTTTGCAATTACAATTATTTCCAAATGATGAGGTATTCAGTTGTGGGACTGGGCATACAACATGATAAGAAATACTGTGCTTTCAAAACAAGGCTTTGAATCCTACCTAGCAGACCAATGGGATTAAATGCTCCCATCTTTGCATTGCTAGATAAAATAAATGTGACTTGATCCAGACACCAGTGGTTGAAAATGAACAATGTAAATAGCTCATAAATCAGGCCCTGTTCTTCAAACAAAGAACCAAATAGCCACCAGTCATTTTAATCACAAGGACTTCATATCCTTTGTATATATTTGCGAGGAGGAGATGAGAATGGAAAACGCTGTGTGTGTTTTCCATGTTCAACTTGAAACGAAAATGTTGTTTAAAATCTCTTTGTTAAATTGGTCATTTACTTCGAGCCTGTCTATGGCACATTGCTTGGGGCAAATTGGCTGCCTACGAAAAAAAAGTCATTGTGCATTACAATAAATCCTGTGAAGTTGCTCCCACCTTGAAAGGTACTATATCAAATGAAAAAGTAGTACTATCCCAAGAGGACTGCTCTAGAGTCCATGGACCACAGTGGTCATTTTTAACCTATCGCGGACTTACAAAGGATTAACCTTTAACTCTTGGAAACCTTGTTCTTTCAAAACTGAGAGCTCATAGAGCAAGAAGAAAAGCTCAATCTTTTATTCAGCTGAAGTCCGTATTTGAACATAAAACCAGATGTCCATTATTAGTTCAATAATCATTTTATGAACTTAAATTTAAATTATATATTAATCAGCTCCATTTATTGCCGTATGTTGATCTCTAAGACCTACACAAAAAAATCTTATAAATCAGCTGGAGTGTGTAAAATTTACTGTGCGGTTCAAAGCATCAACTGATAAATCTATTGTAAAATTGAGAATTATCTCCCCGAAGATAATGTTGGGGAATAAAATATGCCCAGACTGAGGCATATTTTGTTCACAAAGGATCCATGCAAAACCAGACGTCAGACAATGACCTTCAGCCTTTAATGCTGGAATAATGTTTTTTTCTATGCTTCAACCTTTCATTAACATGTTTATCCCCCCAGCACCTGGACTGTGCTATAATCCAGGGTTAGAAATATTAATCCACCACCATTGCTTTACACACATTTTCTCAGCTGGGCTTGGCTTCTTTAGAAATCTGAATTAAGGACATGGGAAAATAAGTCACCTGGCACAAAGTTCACAGCTCTCATCTTTTCTTGGCAAATTTATCCCCAATGGCCTGAGAGATCATGCTCTGCTAGTTTATGAGTGTAAATAACAATCAAGTCTTTTGAACCTATTGACCATTTATATGTTTATCTAATATTCGGGCAAGTAATTTTCAATTCACTTCACCTCTTCCTTTTTGGTTCATGTTTTGGGATATATTTCTTCTATCTTAAAAAAAAGAGTTGTGAACCAAATCAGACAGTGAGGTAGGTGAGGTTGGGAAGAGGAATGCAAGAGGAAGTTTGAGGAGGTGGTCAAAACCGCAGCTGACATGATAGGTCTTAAGGCAAATTTCTAAAGTGAGAACAGGGCAATGGAGTATTAAAGCATATGCGAAGTGACATAGGAGAGTGGGATTGGATCAAATATTTATAGAAAAGCAGGTTGGTATATCCTCACGCCCTGAAATAATTATATAAGTACAGTAGAAGCCCATTTATCCGGCACCCGTGGGACCTGGCCAATGCCGGTTAAAGCGCCTGCCGGATATTCGGGCGGCCCGCAGCTGAAAACCCACTACAAAAATGTTTAAGTTATTTTAACACACACCATACACACCAGACTAAGTAATAACAGATAATAACATTATATTGGTACTTATTGTTAAAACTACTCTCTTGTACTTCTCACCTTTACTGATTGAGGTTTACAGTCCATCAATTCTTTTTTAAATGGAGGACGCCAAGTGGGTGAAATAAACGGCAGCGCGATTTTAAACTCACGCGACTTTACTAGCTGCGAGCCAAAGCCCTAGACTCTACTAGTGGCAAACTGAAATACTGCACCTGCGCGACAATGTGGGTTATCGACTAGCGTTCTCGGCTTGCTGCTAGTATGCCTTTAAAGTCATACGCGCTCAGTTTAAAGTCATACGCGCTCAGTTTAAAAAAAGCAGGAGTTATTTTCACCCGCTTGGCGTGCTCCATTTTAAAAAGAATCGCTGGACTATAAACCTCAACCGCAGCATCATAGCTTCTACCAGCAAAGGTAAAAAGAGCAAGAGAGTAGTTTTAACAATAAGTACCAATACAATATTCTGTTATTATTTATGCATTTACAAATGCTCCACTGCTATTGTTCCGGATAAGTTCCGGTTTATTGAATGGGGACTTTTATTTTGGCTTGCCAGTTATACAGAAGTGCCAGTGCATCAAGTCACAGATAAACAGGCTTCTACTATAGAAAGTGTATTGTAAATTGTATAAAAACACCAGCACAGATTTGATGGACTGAATGGCCTTTTTTGTGTGTATTGATTACAATTGTTCAAAGAAACATTTTAAAGCAGAGTATTAATGTCAACTAATACGCGGTTTCTCTTTACCCAATGGCTATCATCACAACAATGCAACATTGTGGAATGCAAGTGATTATTGGATATGGGGATAGGGTGGATAAATTCAATTAGGATAGAAGATCAGCCATGATTTTATTAAACGGTGGGGCAGGCTTGAGGGGCCAAATGGCCTGCTCCTACTTATTATGTTCTTAAATCTAAGTTTCTACTTTTGGATGAGACATAAAACGAAGCTCTCATCTGCCTGTTCAGCTGTTCAAAAAGAAAATAAAGTTTATCCGGGTGTCTTGGCCAAAAATCTCTGAAATAAAATTGGTCATTCAATTTTTCAGCTGTTTTGATACATGACTGTGCACAAATTCACAACTACATTCACCTACAGATACTGTGCTTCACAATAAAATAACGTATCAACAACATGATAAGTTGCTTTACCAAATGCAAAGACTATTACAATTATAAGGAAAATATCTCATAGTTCTCGGTATACAAATATTCAAATATGGGTATCAGTATTCACTGCATAATTGTAACAATGAAAGTGGAAGTTTCATTAACAGGCTATTGTAAGTTATGGGGCATTTCAGTGATCCACCCGATAATGAACAGGGCATTGAGCCTTAGTGCAATTCACACTCAACATGCTCATACTGCAGTGCATCTAGAAGGTGTCAGGAGTTGAGGCTCACTCTAAGATTTACATTATCACGCTTTCTACCAGACATCTGGTGTCCAATCAAATTGACTGAATAAAATAAATTATACATTTTGTCAAGATATGTCCATTGTGGTGGAGGTCCCAGCAAACCTATCTCTAAAGCAAAATGTGATGAAAAAACGAGAAAGGCATGATCCAAACAAAATAAAGAATATTATTACCATCATCATTATATGGTAGTTACTATTACATAAAGTCCTCGAATACTAACTTTCAGCTTTCTTGATGAGATTGTAAGTTTATTTTAAATGGAAAGGAATACTAACTAGATGGAAATGTATTGGGAAAATAAATAATATTAGGACACAAATATTGTGTTGCTTGAATGGGATATGATAGATGAACATATGAACATATGAAACCAGAGCAGGACTAGGCCATTTGGCCCCTCGAGCCTGCCCCGCCATTTAATAAGATCATGGCTGATCTTCTAACCCAATTCCACTTACCCATCCTATCCCCATATCCCTTAATCCCTTTAGTTTAAAAAATCTCAGTCTTGAATATGCTCACTGACTGAACATCCACAGCCTTTTGTGATAGAAAATTCCATAAATTCACTATTCTATGAGTGAAGAAATGTTTTCTCAACACAGTTTGAAAAAGGCTGACCTTTAATCCTGAGACTATGACCCCCTAGTTTTAGAATCGCCAACCAGGAGAAACAGTTGCACAATATCTACCCTGACAAGACCATAAAGAATTGTATAGGTTTCTATAAGGATCACATCTAATTCTCACCCAGGGCTCTATCCGTGGCCCCCTACTTTTCAACATCTACATGTGCCTGGTGACATCATCCGCAAACATGGAAGTGACTTCCACATGTAAGCGGATGACACCCAACTCTATCTTTCTGCCTCTACCCTCGACTCCAGGACTACTACTGTCCTGACAATCTGTATGTCAGACATCAAGTTCTGGATGAGAGTTAACTTTCTACAGTTGAATGTCAACAAGACAGATGCCTTACTAATTGGCTTCATGCATCAGGCAATGGTGGCATCAACCTCCATGGTTGCTCAATCAACCTCACCAAAACAGTCAGGAACCTAGGTGTCTTGTTCGATCTTCAACTGTCTTTCCTCCCCACATCCAAGCAATGACTCCCTCTACCTTTCCTCATCCCCGCATTATTGCCCGACTCCACCAATATCTTACCCACAAAGCTCGACTATGCAAATGCCCTGCTTGTTGGCCTTCCCAATTCCTCCCTCCACAGGTTACAGATGATCCAGAACTCTGCGGCCCGTGACTTCTAACGTTCCAAACTCCATGACCCATCTCCCCATCCTCGCCCGACTCCATTGGCTCTCCTCATCAGAGGATCCAATTCAAGATCCTGGTCCTCACATTTAAAGCCCTCCACAACCTCGCCCGCATCCTACATCTGTGATCTTCTAACCCCCTACTAACCTGCCCGGCCCTCTCCACTCAGCAGGCTCTGGCCTGCTCCACGTCCCACTACTCACCCACCCCACCATTGTCGGGCAAGCCTTTAGCCACTCTGCCCCTAACCTCTGGAACTCCATCCCACAGTCCCTCTGCCTCACCCCCTCCCTTGAAGTCCTGCCTCATTGCTCCCTCTTCGATAGTCCCATTGGCAACTCCTAACCCCCACCCTTCCCTCCCCACCCTATCCCCATCTTGTGTCTGAAACAATGACTGTCCAGTGTCTTCGGATGTCCTCCTGATGTGAAAGGCGCTATGCATGTGTAATTTTGTTGTTGTTGTTATATATTCAAGAGAATATCAGCCTAGTCTACTCAACCTCTTCTCGTAGATCAACCATGTCATCCCAGGAACCAACCTAGTGAACCTACTTTGAACCTAAGGTGAATATATCCTTTCTTAGACAAAACTCTGCACAATATTTGAGGTGCTGTCTCACCAAGGTACTATACAGTTGCATCAAGACTTCCTTATAGTTCACACAGTTTTGCAAACATTAACATGCTTTTAGACTTTGTAATTGCTTGCTGTACCTGCATACTAACCTCCTGTAGTTGATATACACCTAAATGTCTCTTAATTCTAACACTATATAGTCTCTCCCCCTCTAGAACATAATTAGCTTTTTTTTACCCATGTGAATAACTTCACATTTCTCCACATTATACTCCATCTGTGACCTTCTTGCCCAGTCACTTAACCTGCCTATATCCATTTGCATCCTTCTGTGTGTCCTCCTCACAGCTTAATTTCCCACACAGCTTTGTACCGTCCATGAATTTAGATACATTAAACTCTTTTTCCTCATTTTAAACTCTATTTCCTCATGAAAATGGTGTGCAAGTCTTCTTGCTGTTCCTCATCCTTGAAAACATCAAAAGATGATGTGCCTCTAATGCCAACAAAAATGCTCTAAATCTGGTGAGTACCACTGACTGCTGCAATTTAAATCATTACTTCACAATGAGATTCAATTGAAGTCAAGTGGGATTTCATGAAAATGCCAGATGAGGATGGGAGGGGTGTTTAGTACAGTTTTGTGTTACTTTATATCACTGCCAATTTCAACATATTAAAACAGACCAAATTAGAACTACACCACAATTTCTTTCTGCATTTCTTAGCAGATTGCAAACCACTTGCTTCCCTACCCTGATGGTTCAATTGGTAAAACCACTGCATTGCATGAAGAAGTAGCAGCCAGACCAGGAAAGCAAAACATTCAATCCCCAATCTATACTGTGCTAGTTGGTTTTGACATATAGTACTCTATATGGGATTATGGGATTGATGGGAACCACTAAAACTGTAGAATTTAATAATAAATGAGAAAAAATATTTTTTTAATGGATCATTGTTACTTAATGGTATTAAGGGCAAAGGTGGGTTACTGGAATTGATGTACAGATCACACATAGAATCATATAGCACAGAAGGAGGCCATTCAGCCCATCGTGTCTGCGCCGGCTCCGAAAAGAGCAATCCAAACTCAATCCCACTCGCTTGCTTTCTCTCCATAGCCTGTAATCTTGTCCTCCCCAAACACCCATCTACATAATCTAATGTAATGGTGGAACAGGCTTGAAGGTCTTAATGATCTCCTCCTGCTCCTATGTTGCTGTGTGTTAGCATGTCTTAGCTGGTAGCACTCGTACCTCTGAATCAGAAGGTTGTGATCAGGACTTTGAAATTCTGTGTTTAAAGCTGACACTCCAATGCAGTACTGGGAATGTGCAGTAATGTTGGAATTACAGGCCTTTAGATGAGGTGTGAAACAAAGGCTTAACTGGCTGTCCAATTGGACATTCCATGGCATTGATAAAAAAGAGAAGGGAGTTTCTTCAATTGCCTTTTGCCCACAGAAATACAGTCACTGCACTTTACAATAAATCCTGTGAAGCAATTTAGGGTGTCTTCCTAACATAAAAGGTGCTATACCAAATGTAAGGATTAGTATTTTTTATTTGAGAGTATTTGATTTGAGATGTAAAAGTCAGTTGCAGGACAGATATCAGTTTTTCTTTATAATTATACTAATCCTTGTATTTGATATAGTGCTTTTCACGTCTTCTAGATGTCTTGAAGTGCTTCACAGAATATACTGTAAAGTTAATTCTTGGGCAAAACATGGCATGTCAATTGCTTGCAGCAGTGTCTCACAAACTGTCGTTGATTGAAGTGACCAAATTATTATTTAAAAAAAAAAGATTATTATTAGGCATGTGGAGTAAGGAAATTCACCCAAGGTTTCATCCTGCTTAGAACTGAACCCAGATCTCTCGCTTGTAAGGCGAGTGCTCTAACCACTGATCTACAGGACTAATTGGAAAAGATTGCCAGGAAATGTAGTTAAGGCGAGGACATTAGATTCATTAAAACAGCAGCTTGATATTCTAATGCAAGAATGGAAGGGAAATAATCTGGAGGGATGAGTTGGGCCGAACCAAACCAAACCAATTGTCTGCTCTCATGAGCGAAATTCTCTTTTACCTAAACAGGCAGACAGGACACCGGTTTTACAACTCATCGTAAGTACCACACCTCCAACGATGCAGCACAACCCCTGTATTGAACGGAAGTGCCAGTCCAGATGATGAGTTTAAGTTTTGGTGTGGAGTTTGAACCTACAATCTTCGAATCAGAGACGAGAGTGCTAAATAGACAAACCTGAGCCAAGCTGACACACAAACTATTGCTTCTGACATCTACTGTAATTGAATGGTGGTATATCCATTTCATGCTGCATTGGCCAAGAACTCTGTTCTATGATTGTGCCGGGAATATCTGCTTATGTCCACTTCCAGAATAGAGTAGACATATGAAAATGCACAATGATCAATACAGATTAAAACTGCAGCATGTTTAAGCGCAAAGTATTTACCGCAGCTTCGGGTTACTTTTCATCACTTTCTGCCATGTATTAGCTCTATTATTTCTCAGAAATGAACTTCTGTTTATCACTCAACAAAATTGAAGTAATTCAGTTGCAATCAATAATTCCTCAGTGCAGACATAATTAGTCATAGACAAGTATCTGGCACAGAACCCTCTAAACAAACCAGAACAAAATAAAACCACCCTATAAACTTTACATTGTACATTACTTATAAAAGTGAATACCAATGGTGGAATTCTCAGACTAAAAATTGATCTAATTGTTTAAGTGCACTTCATTAATATTCCAGATTTATTCTCACAAGTTCTGAAATTATCGAGACTTCAAAAAGGATGGAAATAAAGAACAAAAGCTGGAGAGGCTGGAAATTGGAGAAAACAGAAATGACAATCAATCCAGATCAGATTAACCAGCATCTAAAAGTAATGTTTCCAGCAGTGATCGGACATCATACAATGAACGGAGGAAACACCTGTACTGTAAAATATAGAGGGCACAGCACAAAAAACAAATGCACAAACGAGTAAGAAAACATATACAGTATTATGATTTTTTTTGTCAGATGCACATCTAATAAATGTGATATCCCATCATCAAGGTTACAGCATTCCAGCTAGAGTGTGGATTCAATTGCATAACTCTCAGTATGGTTTGGATACTATGAAGGGTGGTGATGGGTTGCCACATGTGTCAGATATCCAGTTGACAAACCCAAAAGCCTCAATTACCGTAAATACCTGTGTATAAGGCGCACTTTTTTTCACGTCGGAACATCTCGAAAGTTGGGGGTGCACACTATACGCATGTATAAGAAATTTTGAGCCTATGAAATACAGTAAACAGGAGGTGCGGCCGGCGCGCTGTCAGCCGGGGTTTGGTCAGTGTCCGGCGGGGGTTGGGGGGAGCGGGTGATGGGGCTTCGGCCTCGGCTGCCCGGGCAGCGGCAGCAGCAGCGGACTTCAGTGCTGTGCCTGCTGCCTGCCTTCTGCCAAACCTAGTCTGCCTCCCTCCCTGCCTCTCTCTCCTGCCTCCCTCCCTGCCTGCCTGCCTGCCTGCCTCCCCCTCTCTCTCTCTCCCTCCCTGCCTGCCTCCCTCTCTCCATCCCTCCCTGCCTGCCTCCCTCTCTCCCTGCCTGCCTGCTTCCCTCCCTCTCTCCCTCCCTCCCTCCCTCCCTGCTTGCCTGCCTGCCTGCCTGCCTCCCTTTCTCCCTCCTTGCCTGCCTCTCTTCCTGCCTGCCTGCCTGCCTCCCTCTCTCCCTACCTACCTGTCTCTCATCCCTTCAGCCGGCAATATCATCGAAAATGCTTACTTTTTTTTCACCAAGAAAAGGTCAAAAGTGGGGGGTGCGTCTTATACGCGAATGCGCCTTATACGCGGGTATTTACGGTATGCAAGGAGACATCTTTATGTAAAGGAAACATCTGTGTGTTATCTCTAAGATAGATAACATTCACCTGGCTGACCAGGACTGCTTTATTCCACGTTGCCCGGTTAAAAAAGATACAATTGATATTCTTGCAAAAGGCTGTCGGATTTCTGATTATAGGCATCAATAGTAACAATGCTTACATTAGATACAGTGTTTTTCATCTCACGAGGTTATTACAAAGTGATTCACAGGATATACTGTAAAGTGCAGTTACCATGTTTTGCAGGTTTAGATACTGCTCCTGAAGTATGCATTGGCCTTGGATCAAGCAATGTAGGAAATTATCTTTATATTCTACGAATGACTCATCAGCTATCATTTTCTGATGAAATACATGCGGTGGATCTGAATATTTGAGACATCTTCCTATTTTCTTCCTTTTATTGGGTGGGTCTGCATGGTCTCCCATATATACATTTTTCCAACATATTCATTCAAATTCAGGGCCACGCATGAAATATAAACAATCGGTCTTTTTCAGAGACTGCAATAGACTCCTAGCACTTATAAATATGATGATCATATCTGAGTTAATAGTTGTGCTCATCTGTAACACAAGTAAGTGTTCGTAACTCTAGACCCCAAATTCTGTCCTAAAATTGTACTTTGTAACTGTTAATGTGGTCTTATTCTACTGTCTTGGTGCATCTGGAAGTATTTTTCTGAGTTCATTTCTTCAATCCTACTTAAAATTGTATGCACTTCTGTAAGGTTTCCTCTGAGATGCCTCCTTTAAAGGCTAAAATATTACCTATCCAATGTGTATTTCAGTCAATGAAGCTACAAATTGTGCTCTTGTGTATATTTTCACCACATGTTGTATTGCTATTGCCAATGTCTGAGCAGATACTGTCAATACATTTAGGTGTTAGAGATAACAAAAGGATTTGACAAGGTAGATAGGGATAAAACCTTATCTTCTGGTAGTAATATTCCCCACGTGATTGAAATAATCTTTAAATTAGAGATAAATCAGCTAAGAGTGATATTGAAAACCATGTTTTTCACACAAATATTTACAGAAGTATGGAACACATTATAATAATATCAGTAATAATCCTTACATTTGAAAAAAATACTTTTCAATTCAAAAAGGTGTCTCAAGGTTTTGGATTTAAAAGACAAAATAATCATTTGAAATATTTCTGGAGTGGGTGGAAACATATTTGGCTATCGAAGGATATGATCAAATTGTATTAAACTGATCTGCCAGTTGATCATGGCAGATCAGCCATGATGTTACAAAATAGTGGAATAGACTTAACAGTTTGAATGGTTTAAACCCAATCTCAGTTTATTATCTACTTATATTATTTGTTTTAAGCATAAGAACACCAGAGTTTCCAAAAGACTACCGGGCTTGCACCAAAGCTAGTTCCTCCAGTAAATGGCATCACGGCATTATAATTTGTTTTGAATCACTGTCATTTATCACCTCTTTTGCTTCCTTGGCATATACAGTAATTCCAAAAACGCATCTATCTTTGGCTGAATATGTTTTCTCAATATCTTTTCAAAATACATGTTTGATTCCTTTCCATTTAATGTTCTCCATTTGCAGCTAAATGGGGGGAATGGGGAGCAAAACGCTGTGTATTTCTTAGACTGAAAAAAATGAAATAAAATGCAATACTGGTGAAAGTGTGCCAGAAAAGAAAATCTATTGAAGATACCGAACAGAGTCTCATGCTTTATGTAGAGAAACCTGCAACCACTATTAATAACTGGGAATGTGGAATGAAATTAAAAAAAAATCTTGGCTGTGTCTGTATATAGCTGAATAACATTAGCACAATGCTTCATCGAGTTAACACTGTTGAGCGGCACTTCTTCATGAAAAAGCCATGCTTAGAAATTGTGTTTGTCCAGTAAAATATATAGCTTTCATAAATAGTTGGAAGATACAGTGAGAAATGTAGCAAACAAGAGTAGGTAATGATAAAAGCCCATTGGGGCCATTTAGTGCATATTGTTCATAACCTCACACCATCTACCCTATTATTGATTCCAACCAGCCTCCACACCATCTTTAAGAAATGTGTTCTACACAAATATTTATCATCAAATCCAAATTCCAAAATGCTCATCAAATCCACCTGACCTGCTGCCTTAAAACAATCGACAGGTTGTACAATATATCCCTCCATCCAATAATTTAAATGCCTCTGTTTCCTAATTCAATTGGCACTTTACTCACAGCTGTGGGACACTGCATACAGCAGTGTCCCACAAACAGTCATGGATTGAAATGACCAATTTATTACCGTATATCTCCGCGTATAAGGCGCACCCCCCGTTTTTGACCTTTTCTTGGTGAAAAAAAATGGAAGCATTTTCAATGATATTGCCGGCAGAAGGGGGGAGAGACAGGTAGTTAGGGAGAGAGAGAGTGGCAGGCAGGCAGGGAGGGAGACAGGCAGGCAGGGAGAGAGAGAGGGAGAGAGGCAGGCCGGCAGCCTGGGAAAGAGAGAGGGAGAGAGGCAGGCCGGCAGCCCGGGAGAGAGAGAGGGAGAGAGGCAGGCAGGCACGCAGGCAGGGAGGGAGGGAGGGAGGGAGAGCGGCAGGGAGTGAGGCAGGCAGACTGGGTTCGGCAAAAGGTAAGCACAGCACTGAAGTCCGCTGCTGCCGCCGCTGCCCGGGCGGCCGAGGCCGAAGCCCCGTCACCCGCTCCCCCCAACCCCCGCCAGACACTGACCAAACCCCGGCTGACAGCGCGCCGGCCACCCCTCCTGTTTACTGTATTTCCGAGGCTCAAAATTGCTTGTACCTGCGTATAGGGCGCACCCCCTACTTTCGAGATCTTCCGACCTGAAAAAAAGTTTGTTTTTTTCGTGAGGGATTTTTATCAGGTGTGTGAAGTAAGGAAACTGGCCCAAGCTTTCGCCCTGACATGCCGGGAATTGAACCCAGATCTCCTGCTTGTAAAAGCGAGTACAATAAACACTGAGATACAGGACTACAGAAAAGTTATGTCGCACTTTACTCATTTGGAAGACAGCTCAAAGTGCTTCACTAAATTAATAGGGTATTTGGGGCAGTAAGAATGCTGAAATGGTACCTTATCGTCGGCATTTCACCCTGTTCAATGTCTCAACATAATGTTAAGGTATTTCTCAAATGAATTTTATTGTTGTATATCAAACACAAGGTTTATTATTATTATTGTTATTACTACAGAGGCTACATAACAATAAATACTAATAAGCTTTGCATTTAACTTACTGGTCACTCAGTTCCTCCTCCTCTGCCCACTGCTGGCTGACATTGTCAGTCAGTCCCTCTTCACAGGATCAGTCCCTGCCCCCCTCAAAACTGCCGTCATCACCCCACTCCTCAAAAAACCTAACCTAGATCCCTCTAACCCTAGCCACTACCGCCCCATTTCTAACCTGTCCTTCCATTCCAGGATTGTTGCCAAGCAACTCCGCACCTGCCTCACCTCCCACTGCCGTTTCAAACTCCTTCAATCCGGTTTCCACCCTGCCCACAGTGCAGAGACTGTGCTTGTGAAAGTCACAAGCGATGTCCTCTCTATGTGTGACTAGGGCTCCCTCTGCCTCCTTGTCCTCCTGGACCTCTCTGCTGCATTCGACACAGTCGACCCTGCCATCCTCCTCCAACGCCTATCCTCCATCATTCACCTCAGTGGGACCGCACTCGCCTGGTTCGAGTCCTACCTCACAAACCGCCAGCAGTATATCACCACAAATGGCTTTTCCTCCTGCTCTCACTCAGTTACCGGTGGGGTACCCCAAGGATCTTTCCTTGGCCCCCTCCTCTTCCTAATCTATATGCTCCCTCTAGGTGATGTCATCCACAAACATGGGCTACACTTCCACATGTATGCGGATGACACTGAACACTACTTTTCCACCTCACTTTGCGACCCCAAGTCTTCTGATGTTCTGTCAGCCTGCCTGTCAGAAATCAGGAGCTGGATGAGCGCAAATTTCCTACAGCTGAATGTTGACAAGACAGAAGCCATACTCTTTGGCTCTCGTCATCATCTTCAGTCACACGGCTCTCACCTACTCCACCTACCCAACCTGTCCCTAAAACTCTCTGAACCGGTACGCAACCTTGGCATCAGGTTCGACCCCCAACTATCCTTCATCCCCCACATCTGGGCACCAGCACAGCTTTTTCCACCTGCGACATGTTGCCCTCAAAAGCCGCTGAAACTCTGGTCTATGCCTTTGTCACCTCTTAGCTGGACTACGCAAATGCACTCCTCACTGGTCTCCCCTCTACCACAATCCATGCAATCCAACTCATTCAAAACTCTGCCGCCCGCATTCTCACCCGCACCAAACTTTGCTCCCCGATTACCCCAGTCCTTGCCAGACTTCATAGGCTCCCTGTCGTGGAGAGGATCGATTTCAAGATCCTCATTCTTGTTTTCAAATCTCTCCACTCCTCTGCACTCCCCTACTTCTCTGACCTCCTCTCTCCCCAATACAGCACCCATTGTCTTCGCTCCTCCAGTTCTGATCTCCTCTTTGTCCCCCGAGTCCTCCGTTCCACCATCGGCGGCCGTGCCTTCAGCCACTACACCCCGAAGCTCTGGAACTCCCTTCCTCACTCCCTTCAACTTGCACCCTATCTTCCTAGGTTCAGGTCTCAGCTGAAGACCATTCTTTTCGAATGCGCCTTCGGTCACCTTTTTCCCCGTGCCCATGGCTCAGGCCCGGAATCCGTTATTGTGAAGCGCTCTGAGACGCCGTCCGGTGTGGAGGGCGCTATATAAGTTGAAGTTGTTGCTGTTGTTAATATAGCACCTCATCATGTCTTCAAGATGCTTGACAGCTCTTCATGGAATATACTGTAGATCAACCCAAGTTCTACTCGCTTGCAAGGCAAGTGCTCTAACTCTAACAACTATAAGCTATAGGAATCCACGTGGTTTATTTGCCAAAGTCCTTTGTCAAAGATTTCCTATTATCTATTCTGAGTAACACAGAATTTACAATAAAATTCCCTATTTCCAGTAATGGGTAACAAAGTTCTAGGAAGCTCTTAGCCCTTCATATCAAAGCATATTTGAAGTAACCTCTACCCCTGCTCAATATCTAGCGATGCAACACATGAAACAAATTAATATCATGTATCTTCATTTTGGCAAACCATGTTCAGGATTCTGCTGCAAGGGTATAATTAAGCATGCTGTCCTACTTGAATGTTCTTTTACAGCTCCAATGAGAGTTATAGCTGCTCTATTGTCTATGTACGCGGCATAGCAATGGAAGAATTAGGTCATGTCACCATTGATTATTCATATCAACAACAGATGTCTGTTGACCATTATGCATTTACAATTCAGGAGTTTTATTATTTTGATATAGATATGATGAATTAAATCTTAATTATGAAAAATACAATTTAACTAGGACTCCCATTTCTCCAGATTGCCTTCAGCAATAAATGTCTTCTGCATTTTTATTAAATGTATCGGCCTGCAACCTCAGCACTTCAGCAGCTCAAGATTGCTTATGGAAGCATCAGTAAATTATCAAGCTGGGCTCAAAGTGACCAAGCAAGAGGAAGCAGAAGGTGATAATAGGGTTGCTCTGAGGGAGCAGACATTAGGAGCTGGATGAGCTCAAATTTCTTGCAGCTGAATGTTGACAAAATGGAGGCCATACTCTTTGGCTCTCGTCAACGTCTCCATTCACATGGTTTTCACCTCCTCCACCTTCCCAGTCACCCCCTGAAACTCTCCGAACCTGTGCGCAAACTTGGCGACAGGTTTGACTCCCAACTGTCCTTCCTCCACAACATCCGGTCCCTCACCAGCATCGCCTTCTTCCACCTCCGACGGATTACCCGTCTCCGGCAAAACCTCACCCCAAAAGCGGCTGAAACCCTGGTCCATGTCTTCATCACCTCACGGCTGGACAATTCAAATGCCCTCCTCTCCAGTCTCCCCTCCACCACAATCCATAAAATCCAACTCATCCAAAACTCTGCCACCCGCATACTCACCCATGCCAAACTTCGCTCCCCCATTACCCCAGTCCTTGCCAGACTTCACTGGCTCCCTATCCCCAAGAGGATCGACTTCAAGATTCTCACCATTGTTTTCAAATCCCTCCACTCCTCTGCACCCCGCCTACCTCTCTGACCCCCTCTCTCCTCAAACCAGCTTCCATTGCCTTCGCTCCACCGGGTCTGGCCTCCTCCATGTCCCCCCGAATCCTCCGCTCCACCCTCGACGGCTGGGCCTTCAGCCACTATGCCCCGAGGCTCTGGAATTCCCTTCCTCACTAGCTTTGTCTTGCCTCCTCTTTTCTCAGCTTCAGGTTCAACAGATGTGAACGTCACTGAAAACCTTTCTCTTCGACCGCACCTTTGGTCACCTTTCTACCCCTGCCCCTGGCTAGGTCCCGGCATCCATTTTTGTGAGGCACTCTGAGACGCCGTCCGGTGTGGAGGGTGTTATACAAATCAAAGTTGTTATGGTTGTTGTAGCAGGGGTTGGTGGGGGGGCAGCGGAAGATTGTTATCCAGGTTTCCTGCTGTTCACTCCATTCCTAAATAACCTCTTGTAACACTGAGTGAAAAAATATTAAATTGATATCATAATTCTCACTTGTGATACTTGATCACATTCTTCTCCTGCCAGTGCCCAATTCAAACACTAATAGAATCAGGGGCCATAACCTCCAATTTTGAAGGGAATATATTCAAAACTAATCTGCAAAAACCCTATTTCAGTGAGCAAGTTATTAAATGTATGGAACAGGCTCCCTAAGGAGATAGTGGAAGCATAAATTATTATTCTTTCAAAACCAAGTTAGATAAATTTATTTTAGGAAATAATATCATGGGATATATTTAGTTTGGGATATGACATGTGCATGGTGGAAGGCAAATGGAATGAGCCTTGGTCTTCTTTCATCTAACAATTCTTATGTTTGTGAATGTTACCCTTTACATAATCCTTCCCTTTGATAATCCTTACATTACATGAATCCCAAGTTATGCCCCACAGTTTGGGGACATCCTTCTGGTGTGAGGCATTTGAACCATTGAAGAGAGTTCAGAAATAGAAAAAAATAATGCTGTAGTGAGAGTTATTGGTCTTTGGGAATAGATGCTTACAAAAAGCTGTGTTTATTAGCTCTTTCAAAGAAAAACAATAAATGTACTCTGTCTCTGAAGGCAATGAAGGCAGATTTCAATAATAGTGATAATAATAATCTTTACAAACGACTTTCACATCTGTTGGCATCCCAAAACACAGGATATAATGGATAGTCTAGTGCTTATACTTGTATTTACATACACTTGTATACTTATGATCAACAGAAGTTGCAGCAATTCCCACCCCTCACCCCCCATTATAAAATGCCACAACAGACATGAAATATGTCGACTTACATTTTTAAACAAAGGACTATAATTTTTAAAATATAGACATTTATGCCAATTTAAACATCACATAATATTTTAACAGAAAAACATACAGAATGATCTTAAACACAATTTGCACAAAGCTAATGCTTGTAAATATGGATAAATACTGTTTTTATTATTGTTATTGTTTTCATAACTGACTATCAGTGTATGTTTACGCAACAACAACAACTTTGATTTATATAGCATCCTCCAAGGCGGACAGTGTCTCAGAGCGCTGCTAAACTGACAATATATTCTGAAAGTTCTCTATATATGTTTTAATAACACAGGCTTGTTTGTTAGGTTAGTCCATTTCTATTCATCTAAAATGCATTCAGATCTTGTAGGAAAAGAACAACTGTACTGAAATAGTTGGATTAAATCTTTTACCATTGGAATTCGTCAACATATGCTTCACAGATAGATGTAGGTAAATGGACAGCTGATCTGAGAGGAAATGTGGAGCAGGACCTCAGGTTAAGCGGAGTGAAAGATTGTCGTTCTTTAGTTGAATTGGGGCAATATTTGGGGATAGGTGCCGGCTTATTCCAGATCCTCAGTTATTCAGGAAGAATTCAAACAGCAAACATTTCTTCCAGTACACAGCTAACAAAGGCTGCGTGAGTATATGAGGAAAAAGCACAATGATTTCAATAAAATTATTGGTGTGAATGCTGAGTTGAATATACTCTCCGTTTTACCAGCAGATCAGGTCCGCACCAGCTTTTGTCTTTGCTCATTAAGGTTAGCATTCATTTTATTCCATCAGAAATGTAACAGAATATCAGCCTCACATTGTTAACTGATTATGGAAACATCCTCCTCGTTGGCCTTCCTGATTTTTCCCTTCACAAGCTACAGATCATCCAGAACTCATAAGTTTGTGCCCTCACCCGCATCAAGCTACACAGCCACATCACTCATACCCTCGTCCGGTTCCATTGGCTCCCCATCACCCAGAGGATCAAATTCAAGATCCTCGTCCTCACTTTCAAGGCCATTCACAGCCGTGCCCCCCCCACCTCTCTGACCAGATGTTCCAGTATGAACCTCCTAGCCCCTCCATTCAGCGGGCTCCGGATTGCTCCATGTCTCCCACCCGACCCACCCTACCATTGGCGGATGGGCTTTCAGTCTCTCTGCCCCCACACTCTAGAACTCCAAACCACAGTCCCTTCACCTCGCTCCCTCCCTCGCTTCATTCAAGGCTGGTCTCAAGATCCTTCTGTTGCCCTGCTAACTCTCTCCCTCCCTCCTAACTCTTTCCTGCCCCCTCACCCCTACCCTGCCCTTCTCCCTTGCTTGGGTCTCAACCTGACTGCTCAGCTACTTGGTACGTCCTCCCGATGTGAAAGGCACTCGATAAATGTCATTTTTTTGTTGTTGTTGTCAGTCCCAGCTATAACAGCGCAAGCTGTTTCATCAGCTCATTTTTTGGTATTCTTTTATCTGACTAATTCCTGGGGCTAATATTCCCTTAAAATAAATAATAATTTATTCACTCACTTTACGACTGTTTGTGTACACTGCTGTGTGCAATTGGCTGTCCATTTCTCCACAAATATACAGTCACTAATCTTTACTGTATGTTCTGTGAAGTGCATTGAGATATCTAGAGGGTGTGATAAGGCACAGGGTCAAGTGCAAGGATTAATATTATTATTATACATATTCCCCAGGGATTTGCATGTTTATGGTGTGCTTGCAGGTCTGAGATAGCTGAAAAATTGTTTAGCTTCACAGTTGACTTGCTTTGAAGAAAAGCATTACATTGGCTGATTCAAAAACTAACTCTAAACTGTTATTTGAAGATTTAGATGGGATTAGATGAGGTGAAAGATCATGTGGAGTATAAACATCAGTATGGGTTGTTTAGTCGAATATCCTTCTTTTGTGTGGTAATGTTCTATGTAACCTAAGCCATAAAATACTAGAAACTGGTATGTATACTGGTACTTGTACTGGTATGTATGAATTCAAATGTGACAATTCTCTATCATAATGTAACACCTTTCTCTTTATGCATACTGTATAGCATGTCCACTAGTTGAAAAGCTAACATAATCACTAACAAAAAATGATTCTAATGGCTTGGTTAACTGTGGCTACAGTACTTATGGTATGGCCCAATAATAATAATAAATATCATTAGTTTTAAAAAGGGCTGTATGTGGACCTTGCAATGCTATTTAATCCAAAACATAATATAGATTCACTTGGTCCTTTAATTTCAACTTTACAAATCAAACTATTTCAAAAATCTGCCCAGCCACTTTCCCAGAATCATTTTATCTGTGCATCATCCACATTGAATTGCCTTTAAAGCAATAAGCAACATTTTCCTTCATTTAGCTTTTTCTCTGTTTTTCAATCTTGTTCTACCAATCTTGTTATCTTTTTATTTTTCTTCCACATCTGTTTGTCCTCACAGTTTCTGCTACTCTTTGTTCTACTTCTGCTTTTCCTTTTTCTCCTGTGTTTTTGTTGCTCTTTGTTTAATCTCCCATGGTGTTCATAAATATATACAGGTTTCATTCCTTTTTCATCTTTTACACAATAGGATCTAGGTTTACTATCTTTCCCAAAAAACAGTTTTCCCCCAAAACAGCCTTATGTTTCTAATTTTTTACTGCCAAACCATGCAGCCCCTCCTTTTTTGAAAGTTTTATTTCCTTCTATGGCTCTTGGCCTTGTTTTTTCCAATTTCTTTGATTCAATACCTGTATTCTCAATTTAGTTTCCTCCCATCTCTTAACCTTTTGGACATCAACATCTGTGCCAGTGACTGATCATTTATCGGCCACATTTTCTTTATTGTTTGGATTGTTCTTTCAAGTGTCCCATTGCTTTGTGGGTGTTCTGGTGATGATATTGTGTAGTGTATATCGCAATGCTTTGTGATTTTTTAAAATATTCAGCACTCGCAATTTGTGGTCCCTTATCGTTTATTAATTCCTTAGGTATTTCATGCCTGGCTGATAAATCTTTATTTTTGTCTGTCATTTGTCTGTCAGTGCTTTGGGATATCCTTCCACATTAAAGGCGCTCCACGGATATCATTTTGCTCTTGTTGTTTCTGCAATTGTTGCAGTTATTCCTTCATATTCACTATACCTTGAGGCATAGTCTACCATCAATAAGTAATCTATCCCATTTTAACAGAACAAATCTGCCCTGTTTGTGTCCATGCCATGTTTGGTCTCAGATGCTCCATTAAAGGTTCATGCCTTTCTCAATTTTCATGTCTTGTGCATGTCTTACACTTTCCAATGTAGTCCTTGATTTCTGTACTTATGCCTGGGCAAAATACAGTAGAAGCCCATTTATCCGTGACTCGATGCACCAGCACTTTCGTATAACCGGCACGCCAAAACAAAAGGCCTCATTCGGTAAACCGGAACTTATCCAGAACAATGGCAGTGGAGCATTTGTAATGCATAAATAATAACAGAATATTGTATTGATACTTATTGTTAAAACTAATCTCTTGCGCTTCTCACCTTTGCTGGTAAATGCTGCACTTGAAGCCATGATGCTGCGTTTGAGGTTTATAGTCCAGCGATTATTTTTAAAATGGAGCATGCCAAGTGGGTGAAAAAAAAGGAACGCGACTTTAAAGTCATACTAGTGCAAGCCAATAACGCTAGCCGATAACCCACATTGTCGCGCAGGTGCAGTATTTTGGTTTGCCTCTAGTAGAGTCTAAGGGTTCGGTTTACCGCTAGTAAAGTTGCGCGACTTTAACATCGCGCTGCCATTTTTTTCACCTGCTTGGCGTCCTTCATTTATAAAAGAATCGCTGGACTGTAAAGCTCAATCAGTAATCATGCTGCTGAGACAGATTGAAAGAAGGAAGTGATTTTCTATTGTTTTGCATTCCACTAAAAGTCTTTCATGAGCTCCTTGTAACGTGCTGAGAGGCCATCCAAACCCGTTTTAAATTTCAGACTCCTTTCCATTATGGGGTCCACCTCCAAGCTTGACATCCCAAGTGTGCATTGTGTGGGGCCAGCGTTGTCACAAGTGCGCATGCGTGTAGTGCGAGCCAGCGAGTATATGCAAGTTTTACGCACGTTACGCAAAAAAGTGACGCATTTGTTTCTTCTCGTATAGTTGAATTCTCAATCAAGAGTGTCGAGTTCGGCGAGGGTTAACTGTAATTGATCATCCCTGCTATTTCTTCTAATATTTGTGACAATTTTATTTGGAAAACCTCTTGTGCTGACTTCACACCAAAAGTCATTCTTTGGAAGCAATATCTCCCATATTGTGTCATAAACTATGTACTATCTTTTCACAATTTGTCTAGCAAATATCCTAAGGTGCAATCTAATACCGAGAATTCACTAGCTCCATATTGAAAAGAATGCATATCTTCAATAGTGGGAATTCCATAATGTTCTCTTTTTATAGCCCTGTTTAACTGTTGTGCATCTAAACATATCCTTAATGTTTTGTCTGGTTTCTCTATGATTACCACCGCACTCACCCACGCAGTGATTTTGTTTACCCTTTTCTATTATTTGGTCCCTTTCCATTTGGTCCAATTTTTTCTTTCAGTCAGTCCTTTATTCATTGCCTCTGGTTCTCTCCTGAATGGTTGAATTAGTGGTGGTATTTTCCCTTCTAATCTTATTGTATACTCTCCTTTCATCAATCCTCTCTTTCCGAACACCTGTTTATATTCTCCTACTATTTATTCTGTCTCTCTTGGTTCACTTTCCTCCATTTTTGTATTCCCAATTTGTTTTAATATTTCCATTTTTGTTATACCTTAGAATCCTAATAAAGTATTATCTTTGATTTTTTGCAATATAGAGGTACATTCTATAATCTCTCCCTTTGTATGAAGCGCTCTGGGACGCCATCCGGAGTGGAGGGCGCTATATAAATCAAAGTTGTTGTTGTTATTGTAAGTCACTTCTATCTCTATTCTGCTTACTGTTTAAATTTTTCCTTTGTTATATGCCGTTAGTTCTCCTTTCTCTTTCTCCATTTTTTCCTTATTTGATTTTCCCAATTTTACATATTCTTTCCATGCCATCACAGTGGCCTATGTTCCTATATGTAATTTGCACTGAATCACTTTCCTTACTTTTTTACACCATCAATATAACATCCAGCTGATTTTTTTTTCTTTTTCTTTTATGAGTACACTCTTTATGAGTTTCACTGCTTTAATATTGTACATCACACATCTCTTCTTCACTTTCCCTGTATTCTATATTTGAGCTGTCTCTCCTTTCATGTTCCCCCGATTTAATTTGCCCAATTCTGGTTCTCCTCAGATTATTTAATCTCTTGTACTCTTTTCTTTCTGTTTGACTTTTCTCCTGTGCTTTATGTTTATTATATCTACTATATCTCCCTACATCTTTGCCTATTCTTACATAATCTTGCATAATGCCCACCTTTTGCAATAATAGCAATATTTTCCTTCTGCAAGACATCTCCTCACATGATGTTCAAATCTGCTTTTGCCACATTTGTCCAATCTTTTTGGCTTCCCTTTTGGCCTATATATTTTCTGCACTCCATATCTTTCAACTGTATCATTCGAACTTTGCCTGTTGGCTAGTTTATCTATTTCTGCTTCTCTCTCTATATGTCTCTCTTTTTGTTTCACCTCTTCTATCCCTTTATCTCCATTGCCAATTCTAACGTCAGATCCTTGTTTTTCAAAAGTTTTCCTCTTAATCTAGGATCTTTCTTATCTTGTCACATATCGTTTTGTTAGTGTTCCATAGTTGCAATTTTTAATTAGGGATCTCAGTACCGCACAGTACTGATTGAATGATTCTGTGGTTCCCTGCTTTCTTGTTCCCAAATTAAGTGGGTCAATTACCACATTATTTTTTCCACAACCTCTTTCCCTCATAATACACATCATCTGATGCAATGGCATGTCCACGTCTCTTTCTACTTATACTGCTTCCTCGCCTGCTAAATTCAAAATATTGCAGACTGCTGTTCTTGTGACCGTTTCATTACGTTACCTGCTTGTCCAAAAATTGTGAAGTCTCTTTCACTCTGTTGCCAGTTGTGCCTTAATCTTCCAACCAACTTCAGTGGTCTTGATATCTGAATATACCTTGGTATATTCTATTTAGAAATAGTTAATTCTATTTCTCTCCGCATTTTGCTATTCAATCTGTATTTCATCTTGTAAGTAGTTTCACTACAGGCTCCCGTTTACACTTCTAACACCATGTAATGTTATATAATCTAAAACACAATATAGATTCACTCGATTGTTTAATTTCAAATTTACAAATCAACCATTTTCAAAATCTCCCCAGTCACTTTCCCAGAATCCTTTTATCCTTGCATCATCCTTGCTGGTATTCAACACTGAACTAAAAAAGGAACTGGAATGCTCATCTCTATACACAATGCACAGACCGAGATGTTGCCTTCAAGCCGCCATATTACGTAGTCCTCGAATACAATATACAGGTATACAAGGGGTGGGGGGAGAGGGGGAGAGAGAGAGGGAGGAGGGGAGAGGGGGGAAGGGGGGAGAGGGGGTGGGGTAGAGAGGGGGGGGAGAGAGAGAGACAGGTGGAGAGGGAGGGAGAGACAGGGAGACAGGGAGGGAGGGGGGGGAGAGAGAGACAGGGGGAGAGGGTGGAGAGAGTGGGGGGAGAGAGAGAGGGAATGTGATAATATACAGTATAATAGATAGACAGATAGACAGACAGACAGACAGATATAGAGATTGGTGGGGGGGTGGGGGGGGGGGGATGTTAGAGAGGAGAGAGACACAGACACAGAGATGGAGAGAGTGAGTGTGAGAGACACACGGAGCGATATTTACCTCCTGAGGTGATAGGCCAACACCTCTCTCCCCTGACACTCTCTCTCCTCTCCCCTGTCCCACTCTCTCTGTCTCTCTCGCCCCTGTCTCTCTCTCTCTCCCCTGTCACACTCTCTCTGTTCCTCTCTCCCCTTTCCCTCTCTCCCCTCTCTCTGTCTCTCTCTCCCCTGTCCCTCTCTCCCGTTACACACACTCTCATCGCGTCGAGGACCAACCAAAACGGCGACCTCAGAAAATCGGTGGTGACACTTCGTGGTGGAGATGAGCATTCCAGTTCTTTTTTTAGTTCAGTTGTACTCAATGGTCACTTATGTCTTTAAAGTAATATATAACAGACCTTGGGACCTGTCAAGAACATTCACACTAAGTTAGAGTCTGTTTTAAATCGATAATGTTTCCGGTTTTCCTTGATTGAATATTTCTTGATTTATGGCACATCAATTCCATCAAGAAAATGTATTTAAAACAAAACACTACAGATGCTGGGAATCTGAAACAAAAACAGAAGTTGCTAGGGAAACTCAGTAGGTCATGCAGCATCTGTGGAGAAAGGAAAAAGAGTCAACATTTCGGATGAAGGGTTGTAGACCCGAAACATTGACTCTTTTTCCTTTCTCCATGGATGTTGCCTGACCTGCTGAGTTTCCCTAGCAACTTCTGTTTTTGTTTAAGAAAATGTATTTTGTTGGCCATCTAAAAGGGGTCAACAAAATACACTAAAAAGTGCATTGGAATTACCGTATATCTCTGCGTATAAGGCGCAACCGCGTATAAGGCGCACCCCCCACTTTTGACCTTTTCTTGGTGAAATAAAAGGAAGCATTTTCAATGATATTGCCGGCAGAAGGGAGGAGAGACAGGAGAGACAGGTCGGTAGGGAGAGAGAGAGGCAGGCAGGCAGGGAGGGAGAGAGAGAGGGAGAGAGGCAGGCCGGCAGGCAGGGAGACAGAGAGGGAGAGAGGAGGCCGGCAGCCAGGGAGAGAGAGAGGCAGGCAGGCACGCAGGCAGGCAAGGAGAGAGAGAGGGAGAGAGGCACGCAGGCAGGCAGGGAGAGAGAGAGGGAGAGAGGCAGGCAGGCAGGGAGGGAGGGAGAGGCAGGCAGGCAGGGAGAGAGAGCGGCAGGGAAGGAGGCAGACTGGGTTAGGCAGAAGGCAGGCAGCAAGCACAGCACTGAAGTCCGCTGCTGCTGCCGCTGCCCGGGCGGCCGAGGCTGAAGCCCCGTCACCCGCTCCTCCCAACCCCCGCCGGACACTGACCAAACCCCGGCTGACAGCGCGCCGGCCGCCCCTCCTGTTTACTGTATTTCCGAGGCTCAAAATTTCTTGTACCTGCATATAGGGCGCACCCCCAACTTTAGAGATCTTCCGACGTGAAAAAAAGTGCGCCTTATACGCGGAGATATACGGTACACTGTTGAGTTAAATAGTTCAGTAAATCTCAGTCAACAGGGCAAATTGGAAACACCAAACTTATTCAGAGCTTTTCTTTACTTCGTTAAGCATGATTAATCAAAATTAAAAAGTGAACTGCGCTCTAACTATTAATAGCCCCAAGCAACTGTGAAGATTTAGTTTCCTTATTATACAATTCAGATTTCAATGCTGAGCCTGCTGCAATCGACACCAAATGTCATTCTTGACTGTATCCTATGGATATCTTCTGCCTCTACTGCTTTGCTGACTGGAAGGCTGTTCAACATTACTCAGTTCTCCATAAATATTAAAATTGATGCTTTTTATTGAGAGTATGTTTTGTATAATTGAACAACTGTAAAATAAAAGGGATTAGGATTTCTGCATGATAGCCAATAGAAACAGAGTGAAACAGAATTATATTGGCTGTATTTGTAATAATAGACAACAACAACAATTTGCATTTATATGGCGCCCTCCATGCCAGACGGCAACTCAAAGCGCTTCACAATAACAGATCCTGGGGCTGAGCTAGGGAGAAGAGGAAAAAGGTGACCAAAAGCGCTGTCTAAATGAAAAGTCTTTAGATGATCTGAAAATAGTAAAGAAGGGGGCGAGGTGAAGGGAATGAGGAAGGGAGTTCTAGAGCTTTGGGGCATAGTGGCTGAAGGCACGGCTGCTGATGGTGGAATGGAGGATTCGGGGACAAGAAAGAGGCCAGACCCAGTGGAGCGAAGGCAACGGATATTGTTTCCATAGTCAATTGAAAAAAGAGTAATGGTGGCTTAACCTCTGTTGATAGCTGTCTGTGGTATCTTGCCATTAGTATGAAACACTGGTCTCAGATAGTTTAAAATACCAAAATAGATTGTTGTCTTCATCTAGAAATGTGAAATTTTTTTGGAGGGGAAAAAGTTGAAGTTTTATAACAGGATGGATGTCTTAAGTATCATATGAAACCTGGTGTGAAACATCAGTATTAATTATCGACTGTTTTTGTTGGGTGAGACGTCGGATAACTCAAGTGGTATTCTGAAGAGCAGGACTCACACACCGAGATAGAGATTACGGTAATGAAAAGTATTCTTGGCATATTGGAAGTTCCTCCAATGTGATAGAGGAAAAAAGTAATTTTAATTCCAGCTGAGAGCTGTGGCATATAAAAAAAATTTGATACCACTATTCTCTGAACTATCCCCTCTGACTTTTACCAGCAAATTGTATATATACCTAATGGGTTAGATGAATAAAAGTAAAAGTTGTCACCTATAGGACTGAGAGACCAAATTTTACAATCCAGCATAAGAAGAGAAGGAAAGAGAGGAGAGTGAATGTGTCTACTATAGAGCCTTTCTTAACTCAGACAACTGCTTTCAGTTGATTAACTGAATTGCTAGAGGCTCTGTGTGCGAATCTCAAATTGCATCCTGAATAAAGTGGAAAAATTCAATCAGAAACACATATATAGCATTTATTAAACAATAATAAACACATTTGATAGACTGATGACTTATTTTGCTGGAAGCCAGCACAAGCAGGAGGTGCTTTAATATGTTAAATAATAAAAAAAAACCTTGAGGCTTCATTAAATCCAAGTCTATGTATACTATATTATCTGAAGAACATGGATATGAATGGACCTAACCAAGGTTCATCAGAATACCTTGCACACCCTTATTGATAGATAAGCTTCAGGGGAAACCGTCAATTACATATTCAGGAAATGCATCAAGCCTTTAGAAGAAACAAACAACATTTTTTCATATAATTTAGAACCAAGCATTCTTAAAAGATTACAAGGAACTAGAAATGCAAGGTACTGATAAAGTAACAAATGATCAGTCAAAGACTGGAATCCAGATGCTAAATGCTGGACATTGAGAGAATTATAAGATGGGCGATCAGCCATTATTCAATGTCTAAAAGCCATAGTGAAATAGGAAGAACAAAACAAACAATTTATTCTTGTATACAGCACCTTTCATGTTGGGGGACATGTTAAAGTGTTTAGCAGAGTAGCAGAGAAGTTAATACCTCACATGAACTCTGTTATATAAATGCAAGTTCTTGTTAATAAAAACTACTCTACATCATACTGAATAAAAGCAATGAGAACGGGCTACTTTAGAATTGTGAGGTAAATGTCTGACTGAAATAATCCTGTTGTAGACCCTCTGTCTGTATGTGTGTCATTTACTTGAACTTCAATTACGATTTAAGAAATAGAGCAATAGCTTTAAAAATACAGTACTTGTATAAGTTACAATTAGTGGGATACAAACTTATCATTGGAAACCATGTTGCAAATATACTTTTAGTAAATAGAAGATTGTGAACTTTAAACATCAGGCTGTGGACAAAAGATCACACAGCTTGTTAATGAAGGAACCAAGGCATTTAATTTATATTCTCTTTGATTAAGAAGATTAAAATAAGATCCAACATAAAATGCACTTCATACTTTTAATGAATTTTTAATCATGAATATTTCATCAAGTCGGCATATGTCATTACATATTTTATCCATGCTTCTTAATGTAATAGGATTTCCTGGCATGAAAGCATAGAATATTGTGGACCCAATCATGTTTTTATTAGAATGTTTTTAAGAATAGCTGAGAAATGCACAGTGACCACATTCTGTCATGCTGTTCTCCACGGTTGTCAACGTTGACCTAGTCTATCTCTGAGTTAAGTGTAAGAAATACACCACAATTCCACTTTTGTGTTTAGGACTTTGGGAGTTTTCAAACCATATGACTGAGCACACCATCCATTGCCAAAATTGCCAAGCCTTGGTCAATGAAAGATGAAGCACTACATCCTATTTCAGCAACACTTTGATATTGTATACTATTTAATCTTTTGTTTTCATGTATCCGGCTTCTTATCCAACTTCATTCAATGATGAGTAAATGCAGGAGAGAATCGCTGTTGGAGCTTGCGGTCACCGGGAATTTAACCATGGATAGAGTAAACACGGATATGTGAGACAAAAAAATCCAACAACTAAGGAATATTCCAAAACAGGTTACTCTATATTTAGATCAGTTTAAATAATACAGAAAGGAAATATATCCTTTGGAGAACAAAGTAAAATAGCCGGAAAATAAATATTTCCCAGAAGCAGAAAGGTTGAATAAGGTTCGGTCAGCCTCAAGCATATCAATTAGCTTGAAAGATAGCACAACAAAATGTTTTTTTTAATGCAAACCATACTAGTGTTGGCAATAACAATCATCATAATGAAATAATTAACATTTATAAAATCATATTGCCAATCGCTGCAAAATGCATAGAATGTATTTTTTTATTTATTAGTGAAATATTTAGTGTTAAAGGTAAGCTGATTTTTTGTAGTAATAATACTTGGTATAATGTCTTATCATATCGGAAGGACATCTCAAAGTGTGTCACAGAGTATATTGTAAAGTGAATTCAATGACCAAATTATATTTTGAAGGAATTATCACCCCCACGAAAGCGATCAGTCAAACCACTAACAATCTGGTTCCTACATATTGCTAGGTAGACAGAGGCATGTGAGTAAGCACATAAGAGTAAGCATTAAAAGTGTAAGCAAATCATTGCAATTTTGCCAGTAATTGTCAGTATTAATCAGAATTAAGTCCCCAATGCTGTGGTGGAACCCTACTCCTGACATCACTGGGGTTAGATTGCTTCAGAAGCACTTTGATTTGTTCAATTCCATTTTCAACATAGTAATGGATAGAAATTCTGCTCCCTCAAGAAGGTTCCTGAGTGCTCCAATGAAAAGTCCACATGTTTAACAGAGGCATTTTCATTAATGTCAGAAGATTCTGTTGTGCAACTGCTGAGTAAATAACATTCTCATTTTGATAAGCACAAAATCTCAAAACTACTGGGATACATTTCAAGGACATTCAAGGGCTATAAACTAAACATGTCATTTTAAGTGTCAATAGCTCTGCTAAAAATTGGAATGTATTGCACGTTTTATGTATCTTGCCTTTATTAGAAGAACATATTCTGTATTTTTTAGATCTTTTTAGAAGTGGAAAGGAAATATTCCTGTCAGTAGGAGAAACAAGGCATTGGCAGACAACTATGGCTGATTTATTTTGGTCATAAATACAAGTGAAATCCATCACCATGAGTAACAATATCCAAACCTACCTAAGGAAACATGCATACTGTCTTCCCAGAAATACATACCCTACTTGTTTAATTTCAGACAATATTGACCACAAGTTGACAATAGTCTTGGGTATCTTAAGAGTGCATCTTGGGGGTACTGTTGGAGTTAATCCAGCTCACTGTATAATTTTCCAATGTGAGCACTGCTTAGCAAGTTTCCCGAAGCTTGTTCATATAGGATCACCCTAAACAGAAGCATTTTTCACTTGTGGGGAATAGAAGGAGCTGAGCAGAAAGAATGTCTCCCCGTGACTGGCCTGTGCCTCCAAGACCTGTCGATGAGCAAAGCTAGGTAATCTATCATTTCCAATCCCACAGAGTACTATGGATCAACCTGGCCCAGGAGCAGGACAACTACGATAGAACAAAAGACCAAGCACGCGGGGTAGTGCACAGGATCTATTTCTAAGCATGTCAGCTTGGAGCCATTTGATATATCACTTGTCACGTTTTCTAGACGTCTCAAAGCATTTCACAGAAAATAGTGTACAGGGAACTGACTGTATATATTGTGGGTGAAACACGGCAGCCAATTTTGCACAGCAGAGTCCCACAAACATTCCTGATTTGAAATTATAGTTTTGTTTTTAATCTTGTGGGATTTTTATCAGGCATGTGGAGTAAGGAAAGTTGACTAAAGTTTCACCTTCCCTGGAATCTAATCCATGTATCTGGCTTGTAAAGCGAGAACTCTAGCCACTATGTGGAGCTCCTGTGGCTCAGTGGTTAGAGCACTTGTCTTGCAAGCTGGGGAGACCTGTGATCGAATCCAGGCAGGTCAGGGCGAAACCTTGGGCAAGTTTCCTTACTCCACACGCCTAATAATAATCCCTCCAAAAAAACACAATAATAAAATTGGTCATTTCAATCCACGACTGTGTGTGGGACACTGCTGTGCGCAATTGGCTGCCGCGATTCGCCCACAAATATATATACAATCAATTCACTTTACAGTATATTCTGTGAAGCGCTTTGGGACGTCGATAAGATGTGGAAAGCGCTATATGAAATGCAAGGATTATTATTATTACTATCTCTCTTGCTGGGTCCAGGCTAAAAAGGGTGAAGTGAGTGCTCCCAAGCCATATGACTGGCCCCACGTTAGTTTATTGTTAGAGTGGGGGAATGTGAGCAGGAATGTGAGCAAGTGGGTCTGTAAAAGGGAATGAGCTCAGGTGTCTGCACTTCTCTGTGGGCTGTTCTGTTCTTTTTCTTTGTTTCCCCACCTTAGAATAAACCAATGTTGGGGTGAGGGTCTCCAAATGTGTCTTCAGTGTGGTTGGAAACATGCTACAATATGGAATAATTTTATATTTATTAATGCCATTAATAATGGCCTAGCTGGTTGTGGCTAGGTGATGACTCTGGCTGATTAATTTTGGAGTGAACAAAAGGGGTAGACTTTTCCACCTGGATCCAGATTGATTCTCCTTACAGATTGATTTCAGAGTAACCAGAATTTGACAATTTCTTAAATATATACTTAATCTTGATGTTGATTTTCTTTAAGCTCTTTTAACTACAGACAAAACAGCAGTAAAGATGAAATACAACTATTTGCCAAAATGCCAGATGATCTGAAAACTAATTTAGCAGAGAAAATCTAGTAGAATGTAGATAAGAGCAATACATATCAATTTGAATAAATGGAGCTAAATCCTGGTGAACCTCTAGCAATTTTGGCGACTCATGGAATTTCGTATTAAAATCAGACATCACCAAAGTCACTGCGCAGTATATTCACTGGAAGTTTTGCGCAATGTTGATTCCAATTTTGACAAGGCATGGAGATATGCCAACAAAAGCAAACAGCCATGTATGAATACAGTAGGATTTTTCACTATATTTCTTATTTAATACTGAGTGATTAGAAGAAATACAAACTGTCTTGCAGGAACTAGTTTGGATATAGGGTTAAGTATAGGGTTGCCGTTGGTTAAATATTCCATAAATTATTGCGGGTTACGTCTTGTGTGAACTGTAGGGAGTGCTAACTATGGAACACAGGCTCAATAAAGTAGATTGCTGTATATTATCATGAATGATATCTTCAAGCTTTTGCTCATTGACCTTTGGGGTTATGAAATAACCAATTAAATTTTCTGCTCTTAGGCATTTTCTGGGTGAATTTCATTCCCTCTGAGCAAGACTCAATGTCAATAAGTGGAGTTTCATCATGCCTAAAGGAAAAGAGTATCTTCGTAAATTGTTATCACTTTCTACACAGTACCTTTCTTATGGTTTAACGTTCACAGTGTTTGATTGTTGGCAAACCAAAATAATTTCAATGTTTAGAAATTAGTATCAAAACTTAATCCATGACAAAGTGATTTTGACTCACCAATATGGTTCAACTTCATGCAGTAAAATTGTGTCTGAAATGATTTTTGGCATCAGCAATATTAGTAATAATCCTTGTATTAGATATAGCACCTAATGACTTCATTGAGAAATCTCAAAGTGCTTCATAGAATGTACTCCAAAGTGAAATGACTGTATTTTGTAGGTGAAAGACAGCAGCCAATTTTGCACAATAGTTTCCCACAAATTGCTGTGGATTGAGTGACTGATTTGTTTTGAGGGATTATTACCCCTGGAAAGTGATCTGCCAATCAATTTAACAACGACAAAAAACAACAAAGAACATAGGTATACCGTCTTACATAGGAGAACCTCCCAAGCTACTGGACAGATAGAGGTTTAACAACTGGGTTTCCATTTATTGCTAGGAAAACAGAGGCAAATCAAGTAAGGAAACTTGCCGAAGGTTTTCCCTGCCCGGGAATCAAACCCAGGTCTACTTGCTTGTGATAATGTCTAACCTTTGTCATTTTTAAACATGTCAGAAAGAGTTGTTCTCTGTGATAGAACAAAATGCAATATTGGGTGAGTTGTGTATCACTTTACATAATAATAATAATAATAATCCTTGCATTTGATATAGCGCTTTCCACATCTTATCAACGTCCCAAAGCGCTTCACAGAATATACAGTAAAGTGAATTGACTGTATATATTTGTGGGCGAATCGCGGCAGCCAATTGCGCACAGCAGGGTCCCACACACAATTGTGGATTGAAGTGACCAATTTTATTATTGTGTTTTTTTTGGAGGGATTATTATTAGGCGTGTGGAGTAAGGAAACTTGCCCAAGGTTTCGCCCTGACCTGCCTGGATTCGAACACGGCTTGGTCAACACAGGTCTCCCCAGCTTGGTCTCCCCAGCTTGGAAGACAAGTGCTCTAACCACTGAGCCACAGGAGCTCCACACCATAATGAATCAGCTCAGAATTCAATTTGAATGATAAACTTATCAGGTCTTTGAAAGATTTGGATAAAAGACGCAACCATTATTCTTCCATCAGCAATGGACAGAAGATATTTGAGGCATTTTCCTTCAGTCATCAAAATATCACCATTTAATCACATTTTTGCCACCTGTATTGATTAAAATGAATGGTACTTATTTTCTTCTTGTTTATTTTCTCAAGTTAAGTTTGAAGATTTTTACTGAGTTGAACATGGTAAAATATTTATCTCCCTTCCTGGGTCATTTGCAGTGCTCCAAAGGGTAGAGATTATGATATTAGTACAGTGGAAAATTGAACTGTTTTTGCCAATAGAGTGACAGATCAAGGACGTTTTGTGCTATGAGTCTATGATTCAATGTATGGGCAGTATTTTGTTTGAGATTGGGATAGAGGCAGACAAGATGGTAAAGGTGAAAAAAGGAACCTTGGTTATGAACATGAAGAAGTAAAGAGAGTCGCAAAGGTTGTACACTAAATGTAAAGGTTGTACATTGGACTTGTGAGTCAATGTAGTTGAGGAGATCAGATCCAGAGTGAGAATGAGATTGATGGCTTCCATCTTTTCCATATTAAACTACAAAAAATTTGAGGCTCATCCAGTCTTTGTTGTCAACACATTTCAATGCTTCCACTACTTCCCAGATATCCTGTCTATACTACTAATAATAATCCTTGTATTTGATATAGCGGTTTTCACGTCTTGTCGATGTTTCAAAGTGAATCACAGAATATACTATAAAGTGAATTGACTGTTTATTTTGTAGGCGAAACGTGGCAGCCAATTGCGCACAGCAATGTCCCACAAACAGTCATGGATTGAAATGACGAATTTTGCCTATAGGGTAGATGGGCATTCAAGGAGTTGAAGTGTAGTGTAATGGAAAGATGAACTCAACAGGGTCGTATATGTAGCAATGGATAAAGTTAAGATCACATTTTGAAATTGCATCACAGAAATTGATAACTTTGCATTCCTTTTTCTAAGAGGAAGAATATATGCACCTTGCAACAGTGTTGAGGGGAAATGTTCATGTCTTGTACAGAAAATCACAATGGCAGAGGTCATAGCTAATCCCAATTCAGGAGGGCAAGGAGGAGCTTAAGGTTGCCTCGAGGTACAGAACATGAAGTACAATGTTACTAATCAACATTTAATGGGAAGTCATTAAGTTGTGCTTTAACTGCATCATGAATTTCAAACAAGTAAGTCTGTTTTGTTAATGAAGGTTGATCATGTGCTTTCTGTTTGTTCCTTTCAACTTCCCGGCTCTCACCAATTCATGTTCAACCTATCCCCAGTCCGTAAGGAACAGCAAAAACAGCAGAAAGGGAAACCTAGAGGAAAGATTGCTCTTAACACCCTTCTCATCTCAGAGTGGAGTCCTGTAGCTCAGTGGTAAGAACGCTCTTCTTACAAACATGAGACTTATGTTCGAATCCAGGCAGGTCAGGGTGAAACCTTGGGCAAGTTTCCTTACTCGACATGCCTAATAATAATCCCTCAAAAAACCCCACAATAATAAAATTGGTCATTTCAATCCACGACTGTTTGTGGGACACTGCTATGTGCAATTGGCTACTGCGTTTCGCCCACAAATATACAGTCAATTTGCTTTACAGTACATTCTGTGAAGCACGTTGAGACGCCTAGAAGATGTGAAAAGCGCTGTATCAAAGTGCAAGGATTATTATTATTATTATTTTTATTATCATAAAAGGTTCCACTCAAGAATCCAACACAGCAGCAAGTGGTACAACAGTACAGCACCAGATCAAGGCACCACTGATGGACAGGTAGATGATGGGACCACCAAGCATAACAGAGGTCGACACTGTAAAAGGCCATTTAACCCATTTCTTTGAAAAATGAGAAGTGCCACTTGAGACAAATTCATCCAATATTGCCTCCTATTCCCCCACCAAATAGTTGAAATGACTATTTTGCACATCTACCTACATATTACATCAAATATTTGCTTACAAAATTACACCACCAATCTAATATATGTCATGTGTTTCTGCATTGCTGTTATTATCAAAATTATGGGCCAAAGTGCATAAAATTGTGACCCAAATTTCTGGCCAAATAGAGTTCAGGCTCAGCCTTACGATAGATGATGGGGTCAAACAAATGCAAAGCTAGAGAGAAAAAAAACTAATCGCAATATAAATATTGGTCACATTGTGAAGTGATTATGTATTAATAAATGAACCCAGCAGCAAATTTGTGCACAATATCCCACAACAGCCAAGAATTGAGTGACATATTATTTGGGGAATTGTTCGCCAGGATCCAGGAAGAGACTCACTATCTTCTCTTTTCAATTGGGCTGTAGGATATGTAAAATCCACCTGAACAGTCTGAGGAGCTTCCCTTTAACGGCTCATCCAAAAAGACAACACCTTCAACAATGCAACACCCCTCCCGCACTGACTGCATTAGACTGTGCATTCAAAGCATGGCAAAAGATTGGCTGAAATCTAAAGAAATGCAACAGTAAATGCAATACAATTTACAATTATATAATACTTTTATGACGGAAAACTTCCACCTAAAATATCCATCTGAACAGGCAGGCATGACCTTAGTTTATGTCTCATCCGATAGCACTTGTAAAAGGCAGTACAGGTATCCCTCCCAAACCGCAGGGGATACGTTCCTGAAAACCTCCGCGGTTAGTAAAACAGGGCCCGATGGGAAACATGGGGATAGGGGTGGTATGTTTGCTTTGTTGTGGTTGGAAAATGCAGGGCCCTATGGGAAACATGGGTGATAAGGGTAGTAAGTTTGGGAGCATTGGCTGCCAGGATCTGTAGCAATCTGCGAGGCTGTCTGACTGACTTACACACAGACACAGAGAGAGAGAGAAATCAATGGAGAAGGTGGGGTGGTGGGTGACACGGAGGGGGGGGGGGTGGATTTGGAGTAGGTGATGTGGTGGGTGGGATGCGGAGAAGCAACAATAAATTAAAGTTATTTATCTTAATCCTAAAGAGAAACGACATTGTCGCTGGGTCCTATCACTGAAAGCTAACGCGAAGCGACTTCGTGGCAAGTGAGTCCTAGCGCCAAAGCTAGTGTTAGTGTTAAAACCCATGGATAAGCAAGGGTTAAGCAATAACCATTGCCAAGGTTAGCAAGGGTTGTCACAATGAGTCAACCGTTGGATAAGTGAATTTAGCAGGAGAAAAAACCACGGTTGGGGCACTGAATTGGACTATCCCCCCAGACAACATGAGCTCAAAGTCCCATGCTGGGACTGGAACCCACAACATTCTGACTCAGATGTAAGAATTCTAGGAACCGAGATAGACTGACAGACAAAAGGGTGTAGATATTTCACCTGAGTCTAGATTTATGTAGTTTATTCAGCACACAGAATCTAGCAAATTCTGAAATAATTTTAATCTTGTAACCAATGAAAGGTATATAAGACCATCAAAAAAAGCCTCTTCAAAACTAAGATTGATTAAAATCATTTGCCAATTTCTGTGTGATCTAAGCTATAATATAATAAATCTAGAATCCCTGTATTAGACAAAGTGGCATATCATGTACTTAACAATCATTGAGCAACATTGTGACGACAAAAAATTGCAAATGAAATAACAAGAATATAGAAGTAAAAACAACAACAGCTTGCATTCATCTAGAACTTTTCATGCGATGTAGCTTCGATGAGTGCATGACAGTGGTGGAGGCTGATCCGTGACAGGGGGAGAGGAAGGGGGAATGTAAGCAGAACCATGATCAATAAGGAACGTCTTTAGGTAGGAATGGAGGTCTTCAGGCGAGACAATTTCATAAGTAAGTAATATACATAGTTATAACCCTATGTGGACTATTCCACTCAAGATATTAAGCTTAGTGTTCTTCAGTCTCAATACATGTTGAAGGATAATTACAGAATACACTTGATGATAGTCAGCCTTAGGCACTTACATTTGCTGAATATTATTGGACACATCATCTAAAGTATTTCCTTGCAATGATGTATTATATAAAACATGGAGCAGTAGTTATTAAAAGTGATCAAGAAAGCAAATAGGGTTTTGAGATTTATTAAGCGAATGTTGGATTATAACAAGGGAAAACATAGTGGAATTGTACAATATGTTTGATCCTATGTACTGGACCAGTACCTATTTATTGAGAATATTTGGGTATGATAGAAGGACAAGATCAAATGGGCCAAATAACTCTCTGAGTCCAGATCTCTCTTGTGATGTGATGCTGATGTACAGACAAGGGAGGTGACATCACTGCTGTAAGGCTGACCAAGATATATTTTTCATTGAAGATGTAAAGGCAGCAGATATACCAAGCTTATCACTGATGATTTTGGAATCCTCCTACTCCCATGGATGCAACGTATTTTGACAAAAACAATGTTAATGTCTGTCTGTCTATCTGTCTGTCTGTCTGTTGTGCCCATGAGGAAAGAGTAAAGCAGAAGGCTAGCAGATAGCTGAAAAAAGGATCATCGATATTCCCTCTATGCCTTGTTTCTAAGTGCAATACTGTATTTGTATATTTTTATGTAATTACTGCACAGGAACTGAACTGAAAACTTGAATACATTTTCAACGAATTGTCTTCAACCCACTGAACAATTACCAGCTGCTCAGAATTCTCTCAACCAATTTGATTGCCATGACTGCTGGAATACTATATCAACAATTATTTGGAGCTATGGATACCCTCTGCAATTAGTTTACATGAACATGTGTTAAAAAGAGCAATCATAAATCAAGGCATTTTATTGCCTCAGCCACGCTTTCACAAACTCTGTTGAAAGTAATAATAATAATTCTTGCATTTGATATAGCACCTCATCACAGCTTCTAGATGTCTCAAAGCACTTCACAGAATATGCTGTGAAGTGAATTTACTTGCATGTTTTGTGGACGCAACGTGGCAGCCAATGGGAAACAACAGAGTCCCACAAACAATCGTCCAATGAACTACCAACTTATTATTTTTTAAGGAATTATTAGCCCCGAAAAAGTGATTTGCCAATCGACTAATAACCAGCTTCTTAGTTACTGCTATGTAAACAGAGACAAATGGAGTAAGGAAACTTACCCAAAATTTTGCGCTAATGAGAATCGAACCAAGGTCTCTCAATTACAAAGCAAGTTGTCTAATCATTGAGCTTCAGGACCCCAAGTAAGAAACTTGCCTAAAATTGTATTCACACTATAATGGGAAGGACAGGTTAGCTGGGTTATGAGGAGAGATCCAGGGAATAGGATTGACTTTGAATAGCTCTTTGAGTTGCTCTTTTCAAAGAGTCAGCACAGATTTGATGGGCTGAATGGCCTCCTTTTGTGCTGAAAAATTCTATGATTCTATGGTTTTGGCCCATCGTGTCTGTTCTGGTTCCGAAAAGAGCTACTCAACACAATCCCATTAGCCCGCTTCCTCTCTTTAGCCCTGTAATCTTGTCCTTCCCAAATACCCATTAGAGCAGCATGGTTTCTTGAGTTCCTTGCAGCATATATGAGAAGCTTTCCTGGAAGGTACCATGTTTGCTTTCATAAATGTTTAAAATAATAACTAATATATGCTTCTAATAGTATTTTATTACACTGTGAAACTATTTATTAGAATAAATCAATGTTCATTTCCAAACTTACCTTCCACGTGTAAATTTTCCTTACTTTGCACAATTATTTCAAACACTCATAAGCCCATTCACCTGAATGTGAGAGATCCAGGCTTTGGCTGCTTCCTTTTCACAATGTCAATGCCTTCACCTTGCCCAATCTCTTCCCATTTTCAGGTCACACTTCAAGACCTTCCTTTTGGACAATATCTTCACTGGATTGGCATTGGGCTCCACCACTGTTAAGCATCCCAAGATGCTATCCAGCATGAAGGGTTGAAAGGCAGCATCAATGCAAATAGTTGTGTTTCTCCTAAAATAAGCCAACATGAAATACCATCATCTATTCTTCCACTGAAATCCGTCATTACAACAAGGTAATCCATCTTCCAGCCCAGCCAAGAATTAATGAAATCCACTCTAACTGCAGAAGTATTGGTGCTTAAATCTATCATTCTCCCATTGGGATACAGATATCATACCTGCAATGTTCTAGGACACAGTTTGAAATAATTTGAGAAAGTTGTCAGTAGTACAATGTCCCTGCTATTATAGTACTGTATTGTATTTACTGATATCTGACTCTCAGTCTCCAGAGGAACAGCCCTAGAAAATTGTCAAACATTTATGTGCCTTCACTAATACTTTCCAAATTTATTTCTTAGAATTCATGTTTAGTAATGAGGATTTCCAATCTTGTGAGGACACAAGGTTAACAGACAGATCTGATGGTTTGTTAACTATTCTAAAGATTCAGTGGGATTTTACTGCAAAATCTCAAAGACATTACACTGCAGCTCCATTAACTCTCCCTTTCCCTCTGCCCCAGAGGAAAAGAACAGAAAATGGCATTCGGGTTACAAAAGTAATGAGGGCACTTGCTATAAAGTTAATTTCCTTGGATGACATGATCTACCAGATTGAACGAATATTTGGCAAGAAATATGAAGTAGAACAATAACAAGTTTTTCAGATACATTGGAGAGAAAGAGAAACAAGAGTTGGAATAGGGCCATTGAATATGTGATCGGATGAGGTTATGACAAATTATGCAAGCTGCAGAAGTACTGATTTAAATATTTTGCCTCCATTTTTGGTAAATTTATTGGACCAAAGAATGTGTTGTCAATTGTGGGTAAAGTTATAGAGACCCTTATTAAAAGATAAGATCACAAAGCAACTAGACAGTAATAAAATTATAAATCTCAGTCATGTATACAATGGCACCCAATGCCATTATGGCAGCACAATACCCTTTGACAACCTATCCATATCCATACACCACCAAATAATAGTCCCTTCTTAGATTTCACCTTCACACCCTTCCCCTCTGTGCAAGACCCCTTTCCCATCCCCTAAATCTTTCCCCAAAATACTTATCTCTCTACTTAATCCTCTCCTCATGTGGAGTCCTGTAGCTCAGTGGTTGGAGTACAAACCTCACAAATGAGAGGATCTGGATTCGATTTCTGGGCAAGGTGAAAATAAACAACTGTTTTGTGGGACACTGCTTTGTGCAGTTGGCTGCCACATTTCACCCACAAAATATATAGTCAATTCATTTCACAATATATTTTATGAAGTGCTATGCAACATATTGAAGAAGCAATAAGGTGCTATATCAAATGCATGGATAATTATTAATATTATCAACAATAATAACAATAAAATTACATTTATAGAGCGCCTTTCATGTCGAGAGGATGTCCCAAGGCGCTGAACAATTAGGTCAACACTCAAGCTGGGGGGGGGGGAGGGTGGGAGTAAGGGGAAGGGGAAGGAGAGTAGGAGAGGGGGCAGATTTAGGTGGGGAGCAGAAGGCACGGTCAAAGAGGAAGGTCTTAAGATCAGCCTTGAAGGAGAAAAGGGAGGATGAAGCGAAGGGATTGCCAGATGGAGTTCCATAGTGTGGGAATAGAGAGGCTAAAAGCCCGGCCACCGATGGTAGTTAGGGTGGTGAACGCGGAGCAGGCCAGAGCCTGCTGAACGGAGGGGACAGGAAGGTTGATAGGGAGACAGCGGGTTAAGGAGCAGATCAGACAGGAGACAGCCACTCAGACAAGTTTCCTTACTCATTTCAAACACCATTTTTTATCTTGTGGTAAGTAAAAACCCGCTTGTTAATGAATTGGCAGATAGCTTTTCCGAGGGTAATAATCCCAGCAAAATAATGATAAGAATGTGGCCAATATGGGTTTATAATCGGGATATCCTGCCAAATTAATTTACTGGTTTTCTTTGAATGTGAGACAAAGGAGCTTGATAAGGGTAAGGCATTGGATGTTGTATATCTGGATTTCAGTAATCCCATTTCTACAGTTCCTCATGAAAGGCTGGTACTGAAATTAAAGACAGCAGGAACCAGAGGAAGTATGTTGCTATGGATATACAATTGGTTGACAGATAGAACCCAGAAAGTGGTGGAACAAGGAATATCATCGGGCTCGGAGAATATCACCAGTGGAGTTCCACAAGGGTCTGTTTTGGGATCTCTTTATTTAGCATCTACATAATAAACTGGATCTATGAGTTAGAATCTCAGTGGCTAAATTTGCACATGACATAAAACAATGAACAGGATAAGTTACAGGAGGACTTGAACATTCTTGGGAATTTGGCAGATCGATGGCAGATGAAATTTAATGTAGAGAAATGTAAAGTGCCTGACAAAAAAATCTAGGAAGGGATTATTATTTGTTGGGAGTGGTTGGCAAAATGTGTGGTCCGTTATTCAAAAGCTCCAGCTCATTCAGATCTCTGCCACCTGCACACTTATCCAGATGAAACTCCGTACCCACATCTCACTAGTTCCGGCCAGGCTCCATAGGTTCCCCATCACTGTATGGATCAACTGCAAGATCCCACAGGGTCAAATATTCCACAGGGTAGCTACAAATAAGACATGTAACTCCTGCCTAAAAGATGGATAATATGTTGCCAGGTAGTATCTACCAATGTTTGAGGCCCATCTGACCGAACTGTCAGAAGAACAAACAAAGTATCCAAGTCTCAACAAAAATAGGTGCTCAAATTAAAGTGAATGAAAGAAGGATCAAATTGTCTGATACCTCAAAAGAAGAATGTATAGTAGTCACCACCCTAGTTATTTGACTGCTCACTAAATGTATTTGAAGAGCACTTCTACACTCAGAGGCTTCTAATTTATTTAATTGTCCAATATTTGTTTATAAGATTTTTCCTTACCATCCGATCAGAATCATGAACAAGAACATTTGATTTCCAATGTACAGCTGAAAGGTGCAACTGTTTCATGAAAATACAACAAAACAGTCTGCATCAAACCACTTGAGACTGTATATTAACTGATATTCTAACCCAAACTTTGAAGTTTTAGGCTCCATTAAAACTTCTCCAAATGTTTCTATTGTTTCTGTTTCTTTTTTGAAATTAGTCTGTTCTTGAGTGGCAGAGTTATGTGATACTTCAGAAATGACTGAAGACCATAATAAATGTGGAGCATCACCTTTCAAATCAGCCCAATTCAGCACTGAAGCAGCTGTGAATACAGTTCTGTTGTCAAAGAATTTGAATGTTCTTGTGTTCATGTCACCTTCATGCAAAGCCATATTCAGCCTTAATCATACAAATTCTAGATTATAATAATAATCCTTGCATTTGATATTACACTTTTCACATCTTCTAGATGTGAAAAGCGCTTCACAGAATATGCTGTAAAGTGAATTGACTGTATATATGTGGGAGAAACATGGTAGCTATTTGAACTAGGCAGTGTCCCACAAATAGTCATGCAATGAAAATGACCAATTTTTTTAGAGGGATTATTATTAGGCGCATCAGGTAAGGAAACTTGTCCAAGGTCTCGTCCCTCTTGGAATCAAACCCAGGTCTCTCGCTTGCGAGGCCAGTGCTCTAACCACTGATATTCAGGACTCTATATCTAAGTCAAGGTCATGAATATATATGGAAAAGATGAAGGTCCAAGCACAGATCCAAGTCTAATTAGCATTTCAACATTTCTCCTCTTCTAAATAATTAATTATTAATTTGCTTATTCACTCACTATTGTCAGATTGATGTCATTAGACACTAGAAGGGTTATCATCCCTTCAAAAAAAATGGTGAAGGTCACTCAATCAATAACTATTTGTGGGATTCTGTTGTAAGCAATTGGTTGTCCCATTTCACCCATAAAATATATAGTCAATTCATTTTGCGATGTATTCTGTGGAGCGCTTTGAGATATCTTGAAGATGTGATAAGGTTCTACATCAAATATTATTAATATACGGTAAGAAAATAATCTGTAATGAAATGAAAGGGACCTGGGGATCCTGATTGATAATATATTGAAGCTATTGCAACAGGGCTCGGTCCTTCTGACATAAAAGGTGCTCTGGAAATGTAATTTTGTCATTGTTGTTGTAGCAGTGAGTAAAGCAAACCAGATACTGGGCTATATTGAAAGGGCAATTTTGTGCCAAAATAGTGGGATAATCCTGCCACTTTTTAAACAACTAGTGCAACTGCACCTGGAATACTATGTGCGCTTCTGGTCACCACAATTTAATAAAAATACATAATAATAATCCTTGCAGAACACACTGTAAAGTGAATTGACTGTCTTTTGTGGGCAAAATGCGGCAAACAGTTGTGCACAGCAGTGTTCCACAAATAGTTTTAGCTTGAGCAAATTATTATCACTTTTTAAAAATTATTTTGTTTTGAAGCAATTATTATCCCAGAAAAGTGATCCACTAATCATCTAACAACCAGGTTTCTACTTACAATATATACTAATATAAAAAGGATATTTCAGCGATTGAGAGGGTACAGAGGAGGGCAATCAAAATGATTCAGGGAATGGATGGACTGGACTTCTTGGAGTGATTAGATGAACCGGGCTTGTTAACACTGGAGAAAAGAAGGTTGAGGAGCGATATCATGGTCTTTAAGATTCTGAAGGGGAATAGACAATGTAGACCACAATGAGCTGTTTTACCTTGAACTGAAAAGTAGAACCAGAGGACATAGCCTGCAATTGAATGGGGATAAATTCAGAACAAATCTGTGGAAATGTTATTTCAGTGAGTGTGGAATAAACGTATGGAACAGGCTCCCTAAGGAGTCGATGGAAGCAGAACACGTCATTTGATTCAAGAGCAAATTAGATAGATGTCTGCAAGAAAATAATATTAGAAAATAATAATACAATATCCAGATACAGTACATATTAGGAACATATGTCAAGTGACTGCCAGGATTGTGGAAGGCGTACTAGATGAACACTTTTGTCACTGAGCAAATTCATATGTTCTTTTTCCAATGGTGCTATACTCCTTTTGTTGTATTCTTCCACCCACTTCATTTCTGAAACACTGCCAGTTGTTCCTACTTTTAAAAGACCACATCAAGACACTGCCTTGGGTTATTTTCTTGTGGCATGAGGGAAGGCAGAAGAGGAAATAAGCCCAAGCAATCTCTTTGTACATTTTGATACAGGTAACAATAATGGCTCTAAAGAATTTAAATTACAATGTTGTTGCTTCCTCCATTCACTTTCCCCAGATCAAACAATGAACTTAGAGAGAGGTTTAGTGCAGCCCAATCAAATTGTAGTGCAGATTAATTCCAACAGAATCTTTAGTTGCAATCTTCTGATCTCCCAGCTGCCTTGCTGTACACTCAGCATGTGTTTGCATCAGGGTCAGAAGATAATGAAGGTAGCACACCATCTATTCCTTTTGTTAACAGCAAACACTGAGTAAATGTAACAGCGAAGGGTATACATTGTTATTTTAATACATTTAATATGAAGATGCATTAAAATAAGATGTATCTCTCTTTTACACAGAGGAGATTTAGATTGTATTACAATTTAAGATATGTCATGCACTGCAATTTACCACCATAACTTGTTTGCAAGTAAACAAATATAGGGGTGGTTTTATAAACTCTAATTTCTTCGCAGCTGGGCATTGCAGAACAGAAAGTTCCCCGAAGCTATCTAATTTACTTTGGTGATTGCCATCTCTGATACTATTCTGCTGAATTAATGAACACAAATAAGTCAATTCATTGTACAGTATATTCTGTGAAGCACTTTGAGAAGCGCTCTATAATATGCAAGTACTATTGTTATTTATTATTAACTTATTGACTTTGGCACAATGGATGGTTCTGATGGCAGCTCAAAGCCTTCTGTGGCTACCATCATTTTGTGTAACAATTGAATGGCATTCTACTGGACATTACTAATTCCTCATGCTCAGTGTTTATAGAGCTCACTACATACCACATCAAGTACAATAAATTAATATATTGGAAACTGCACCTAAAAGACTTGCAGTCTACAAGGGTTTGTTTGAGTGTCTGGTCCACAATTTACCCATCAAGTGAAAGCTACAAATTGGTTCAAATATTTTGTTGCAATGCTATATCAACGAATATGAAATAAAAGAAAAAATTCCCTGAATAATTTGGTATTTTTATTTTCTTGTTGTTAATAATGCACAACAGACATGTAGCTTCCATTAGATAAATGCTGTAGGTCGATAGCTAATCCAACAAAAACCCTTTCAATTGAATTCCAACATTTTGCACAGGTAAAATAGAGAAATTAGTCACAAGTAGCTTAGTACTGTATAAGAATTGTTAGTGAAGAATCATGGAAGATAAGAATCATCTTCTTCACTCAAAGGTTGTTGAGGGGTGTGGAATTCATTACTGCAAGTGGTTATTGAGGCTGGATCAATAGAGTCATTCAGAAGGGGAATAAACGAATAATCGAGTCATAATAACTTGAAGGGTATGTGGAAAGACCTGCCAAGTGGGATTATTAAATGGGATGTTTTAGAAAAAACAGGTAGAGGCAGCAAATAATAATAATATACATTAATAATAAATCAAATGGCCTCCTCCTGTGATGAAAGTGGCTATGTTTCTATATAAATTAACAATGTCATGCATCCCAAGCAGTGAAGAAGTCTTAAACAGTATGTACGCTGCTCTTGATCGTGAAAGAGATTACTGTGTTAATTTGCATTTGACTTCTGCCAAAACTGCATGAATTTTGCATTGTTGTTAGCACACTTAAAACTCTGATTGAAACAATAATGTCCTGAGGGAAAAAAAGTTAGCTTCCATGCACTTTAGAGAAAAGACAAAATGCAAAACAAAACTTCTGCCAAAACAACTGTGCCAGTGGTTGCAGGCAGTTTGGTGTTATCCTGATCTCTGAAGCACTCTGCACTCATATCTTTTTTTTTTTTAATCTCACTGTTTTCATGTCTCTCTCAATCGCTTCATTTTTCAAGAGTGCAATTTTCTCTCTGACAGACAGCAGCAGATTTACCACCACTCCTGCCAAACAAAATACTTCTCGTGCCCCTCAGTGACACTTATTCTGTACTGTGACAATATGAGGAAAAAATTCAATATTCTAATCTCCACCAAGAGGACCTCATGCACTGCCGCGGATATTTTTTGAGGCTGCAGTTGTAATGTAATGTAAAGATCTTGCGTTACTTTAAAAACACATTAACTTCTCAATTTCTTTTATGTTTCTGAATCCCCGCTGACTGCTGATGGTAAAGGAGCCCAAGCAATGTTATGGGGTCATGTTATGGTCCCATGATATTGCTGTTGTGAAATCATAACTTAGTTTCTCAGTAGCCATGGTTAACTTCGTCTCCATTGTGGTTGATTTTAGATCTTCCACCAATTACACTGACCCAATATGAGTCTTATTCAGGCCACAATAATGGTAGTCTGATGTTGGTGAGGATTTTGTTTAAGTGCTCCTGTTAAATGAAAAAATGGGGATAATTTACATTAATCATGATGTCCACTGCAACATTTCACCAAGTCATAGCTAAAGGTGACTTCCGGTTATAAATAAATCCCTTAAAGTTATCATTGGTTATTTTACCCAGTTTCTTCTTTGCGTGTGTTTCTAATCTATAGCTACTGAGGAAGAGAACCCAAGCTCACAACAGTTGAAGGGCACCTGTAATCTGTTTTTCTTCTCGAAGGATTGGGAACTGCTTCAAGCATATACTTGGCTGCCGAGTGCCTATAAGAGATATCTCTGTAGAGATCCTTGCACTGCTTTGCCAGGATCCAGAAAGGCAACATCTGGTAAAAGTTGAGGAGCTGGAGAACATTTTCATTTTTAGAATGTTTGCTCTTCCCAAAACTGAGATGGGTGAGTAGTTCCATCTGTCCATGTCCTCATAAAAGAGAGGAGTCAGGAAAAGTTTTACTCAAATAGAGTTGGAAGTTTGGATATCACTGTTGAGCAGAGATGTGAAAGGCACACCTATAGACAGGAAATGGCATTTGGTGTTGGGATATTGTATAAAAACAATCCATCTTGATCAAATCATATAATCTCACATCTGTGATAGTGCCTATAACAGAAACCCCAAATTCTTCAAAAGTAATTGGCCTGATGCAAACACATTGGTGGACATTTGAGTGCAACTAAAATGAAGAATTTGTGAAACATCACATCAATACTACCTACAAGATTGAATAGAATAATTCACAGCCTGCTGGATAACAGGCAAAATGGAGCAAAAAATAAAAATGGGATGAACCATTGTACTGTACTGAAATGAGAGGAAAGGAGGTAGTGGATAGCATGGCCAGCTGAGAGATTGATAGAAAATTATGACTTTAAAAATGGATATAAATAAAAATTTTAAATGGATAGAAATGTTTTTCTCCTCGTCTCAAAATGTCACATAGGTTATTATTTAAATTGCCTTATCGTAAAATTATAGGAGGAGGCCACAAAAGGAGGCCATTTGGCCCTTCGCTGGCTCTTGTAAAAGAGCTATCCAAATCAATCCCACTTCCCCGCTCTATCCCCAACTTGTCCTCCTGAATAATTATCTACTGCTCTCTTAAAAATCGTTATCGAATCGGCTTCCACCACCTTTTCAGGCAGTGCATTCCAGATCTGAAAAAGATTTCTCCTCTCCTCCCTTCTGTTTCTTTTAAGAACTATTTTAAATCGGTGTCCTCGGGTAACTTACCCACATACCAGTGGATATAGTTTCTCTTCATATTGACTTAGAAGCACAGACAATATATATTTTCAAACATACTACTACATGAGCCTAAATCAACAAATTTGTTTTAAGGAATAAATAGAAAGCAAATGATCACCTTACAGGTTGCAACTAGCAAAACTGGACATGCAAATGTATCAAAGCTGAGATATTACGCAGCTTATAAAAAAATGCATTTGAATAGAACATATTTCACAGCATTTTACTGTGAAGTAGAGTGACTGAGTATTTATAGACAAGTACGGCATCCTACTTGCACACAACAATGTTTCACAAATTGCCAGGAAGTCAATAAGTAGTTTTATTTGGGGGACTGCTGGCCGCCAGGATAACAAGATAAATTTTCACCACTTTTCCTCTTTATCATTCACCTGGACAGATAGACTGGACTTCGGTTTCACTTTTCATTCGAAGCATGGCATTTCTGACAATGAGTGCAACAAAACAAAAAGCAATTGCATTTATATATTCCACTCTGGGCAGTTTACTTTACAGTGGTGGAGCCTGAGGCCGAGCCAGGGGGAGGGGGAAGGTGATTGTAAGCGTGATTGAAGAAAGGTCTTCAGGTGTGACTTGAAGATGGGAAAGCAGGTGGTGAGGTGAAGAGTTTGAGGGAGGAAGTTCCAAAGTTTCGGGGCATACTGGCGGAAAGCACAGCCACTGATGGTGGAGCAGAGGATATGGGGGACAAGGAGGAGGCCGGACTCGGCAGAATGGAGGCAGAAAGGTTAGAGAGTTGAGGAGTGCCGAGAAGTAGAAAGATTTAAACACAAGAAGTGTCAGCCTACACCATGTGAGTTCAAGACCTGACATGGAGCTTGAACCCACCACCTTCTGACTAAGAGGCAACAGTGTTACCAGCTATGATGATAACATGACATTTTATTCATAGCATAATACATCAACAGCTTGAAATTTCGGAGATTAAAACCCCCAAATAATCACTTATATCACTTGTATTGGGTTTTGTTGACTATGAGTAGGATTAAAACACTTCAGTTAAAATAACTAGCTTAATGCAAGTTTCTGATCATTCTACCTATCAGTACAGTATTGGATTTGACACTGGGTAAGGATTGTTTCGTAACCAGCCTCCAGTTGTCATGTTTTGGCGTGCAAAATTGGATTACTGAAATTGCAGTATCGCTCTCCTGGTGCTTTTTCCAACACACTAATATGCATGCTTTATTCCTCTAATTATGTCAGTGGAATTGTTTTTCATTTAAAAGTTATCTGAAGTTTACTGCCACGGGTCACACCAAAGCCTCCTTGAAAAATATATCAAGGAATAGTTTGTAAATCAAGAAGACCATGCTTTGATGCACAGGGCACACAAGCATAAATTGTTTTTATTGAAAATGATTATTTCCTTGGAAGGCTGTGTGATCATTTTCTATACATGGAGTTGATTTGTAAAGACACTTGACATGATACTCTGTATTTAACATCAGTAAGCTTAATATAGTTTCAGGTTTACTTGAAAATGCCCTGTGCAGTGTTCAATCTTGGCGTAGAAAACTCCCACAAGAAAATGTCATGTTTGGAATGAATGTAGGAGGATGCGATTTCCTTAAACCCAATAATGGCACCTAACTCTTGAACAATCGTCCCCATGAAGGTAAAGTTGTACACACAGAAATTGTTTATTGATTGTGAATTTCTAAAACTATCCAAAATTTAGTGTCACTTCAAAAGTCATGTAGTAACCCTGAAGATTTATGGTGATGGATGGTGCAGATTTAATTCAAAAATTACTGATTTACCAGAAAGATGGAGCTGGGATATTGCACAGTTCAGTTGAGCCTAGCCCACAAATATACAGTTGGTTTCCTGCTCTTCTTCCCCCTACCCTGACCCCTTCCCTTTGCCATCTTTCCCCACTTACTCCCCTAATCCCACTTGCATGACTGTTCGTGGGACACTGATGTGCGCAATTTGGCTGCCGCGTTTTCGCCCACACATATACAGTCAATTCTCCTACTTTCCTTGATGCCGCCCCGAGCCCTCCCCACCTGCTCTCGTCCTTACCTGACTGTATAGTGCCTTGGGACGTACTTTCGACGTGAAAGTCGCTACATAAATGTAAGTTTTGACTGACTGACTGACTGAGATGCAGCAGAGATTTTATTCCTACCAACCTTCAAACATTTCAATTTTAAGATAGTGAATCTGGTTCAGATATGTACACAACTGATTGGCTTTACAGTGCTCAATGGTGGCAGCAATTAATGAATAATCCTTGCATTGATATAGTGCTTTTTACATCTTCCAGATGTCTCAAAGCACTTCACAGAATATACTGTAAAGTGAATTGACTGTATATCCGTGGTCAAAAAGCAGCAGCCAATTGCGCACAGCAGTGCCCCAGTCGTGGATTGAGTGGCCAAATTACCGGGTTTTTTTTTACTTTAGGGATTATTATCAGACGTGTGAAGTAAGGAAATTTATTCCATATTCAAAATTGCATAATCCAGACTCAAGAATGCTTGATGCTAAAATGGGGGAAAGTTCGGGAAAACAGTTCATAGAATTAACAAACTGCACCCTGATAAGCTGAGAAAAACAATTCCAGAGAAAAAGTTTAAAACTTGTTTCCATCTAAGTAGTAAACATTTCCCCTTAAGTGCCCACTTCACTGTTGTGACTGTGTCATTATTTCACTCATCATCTATTTCACAATAGCCACGCACAAGATTCATTACCAGGCTAAAACTGCTCTTCAACTCTCCCCCATATAGAAGTGAACACAACTCTGGCAGATGACCATTTTCCAATCACAGGTCAACACACACGGATTACTCAACTTATCGCTAGCCAATAACTTTGCCTTTAGAATAGCAACAGGTGCAGCTAATGTACGATAACTTTCTTCCTTATCACTGAGAATAGAAAGCTCCTCTCTGCACAGGGAACATGCTCCTATCTCCTGCCTGCAAGCAAATGATTGTTTTTCTGGATCAAAACATTTTGGGATAATGTTAAATGCAGAAAGGAAGAGGGATCATAATTGGTTGCATTTCCACTGAAATACAAACTGAGATATACAAACTTTTTGCACATATAATGATAGATTGACGATGAATAGCAGTAAGATAATTTCTTATAAAAATTATGAGTTATTGATTAGTTTATCAATATTTGTTGCTTAAGTTTCAGACCATTGAAAGTTGCATTATCCTACAGGATAGTTGTGCTCTTAACAATATTTTACACACAAGGAGTTGATAAAACAAACTGAATCCATTAAAGCCAGTTGGAAACTGCCCTGAGACATAAAAGTTATATAGTTCTTTGGTTAAATTATTTGGTTCTTTGGTGGTTAAAAACATATTTTGCAATAATAATTCTTGCACTTGGTACCTTATCACACTGTCAAGACATCCCCAAGTGCTTTGCAGTACAGGTAGACCACGCTTACCAAATGTCTGGTTACCAAAACTTCACTATAACGAGGGTTTCTATTTGTACCACTTCTCATTTTACCAAAAGCTGCTTTCGCTATAATGAATGTTTACACACTTTAAATATTGTGGGCTTCTCATGCACAGCTTCTCTCTGGTTGCCCCAGCAATGCACTCAGTCTTTAGCGTGCCTCAATTAAGCAGTTCAGTGCAGCCCCTCCCATATGGGAGGAGCTTAAGCAGCAGGATGCTTCGTGGCTTCAAGTAAGTCGAGATCGGGTGGGGGGATAGAGAGATAGAGAGGAGTGGGGGGATAGGGAGGGGATAGGGAGGGAGGGAGGGGTGGCGGGGATAGGGAGGGAGGGGTGGCGGGGATAGGGAGGGAGGGAGGGAGGGGTGGCGGGGATAGGGAGGGAGGGAGGGGTGGGGGGGATAGGGAGGGGTGGGGGGGATAGGGAGGGGTGGGGGGGATAGGGAGGGGTGGGGGGGATAGGGAGGGGTGGGGGGGATAGGGAGGGAGGGAGGGGTGGGGGGGATAGGGAGGGAGGGAGGGAGGGAGGGGTGGGGGGGATAGGGAGGGAGGGAGGGAGGGGTGGGGGGGATAGGGAGGGAGGGAGGGAGGGAGGGGTGGGGGGGATAGGGAGGGAGGGAGGGAGGGGTGGGGGGGATAGGGAGGGAGGGAGGGGTGGGGGGGATAGGGAGGGAGGGAGGGAGGGAGGGGTGGGGGGGATAGGGAGGGAGGGAGGGAGGGGTGGGGGAGATAGGGAGGGAGGGAGGGAGGGGTGGGGGAGATAGGGAGGGAGGGAGGGGTGGGGGGGATAGGGAGGGAGGGAGGGAGGGGTGGGGGGGATAGGGAGGGAGGGAGGGGGGGAATGTGGAGGGGGGCGGATAGAGAGGGAGTGGAGGGAGAGGGAGTGGAGGGAGAGGGAGTGGAGGGAGGGGGATAAAGGGATAGAGATGAAGGGGGGGATTAGAGAAATAGAGATGAATGGGGGGGTTAGAGAAATAGAGATGAAGGGGGGGTTAGAGAGATAGAGAGGAGGGGGGAGTTAGGGAGAAAGAGAGGAGGGGTGGGTAGGGAGAAAGAGAGGAGGAAGGAGGGATAGAGAGAAAGAGGGGGGTAGGGGAGAGGAGGGGGAGGAAGAAAGAAGTGTGTCACGTGTCCTGAAATGCCTGGGTCCAGGTTGCGATATTTCTGTGCGGTGACTGTGCAGACCTGGCCTGGAGCAGGCAGGATTGACGTTTTTATTCTTGCAATTTTTGTCACATTCTGGATTCCGGAACTCCGGACTTTTGGCTGCTCAACCTGTACACCGAAAATGTTAGCGCTAGGAACCGCTAGGAACGAAACTGATGGTAGCGGGGAGGCTCGGGTTAGGGTGGCGTTTTGGCTGCGGCCAAATACAGTAATATAGTTAAACTCTCGCTTAACAAAATTTTTGCTTAACAAAGGATTTTAAAGTCCCTAACCCCATTGTTAAGCGGGGTCTACCTGTATTTACTATTAAGTAGAGTGAGTGAGTACTTTCGATAAAATACTATTGAATTTTAACTCTCATTAAGACATCAATTTAGTTTCTATTATTACAAATCAATTCCCCCAAAAGAATATTTTCATGCTTCACAATGGATGTTGGTAAATGGAAAATAGCGGTGATATAACACCATTTTGGTCAGAAATGCAGTCTTGATAGAAGCAACAACAATCAAATTTCTCCAAGTCTGAGCCATCAGTTTTTGTTGTATATTTTCAAGATTAAAATGTCAAGGAACAGATGGATCACTACCACTAGCAAGAAGTACAATGAAAACAAAACAAAACAAAACATGGAGTCTGCAGATCTTATTGATCTGCATTAGATTGTGAAGAAAGAGTAAATAAAACATACAAAAATATGAAATAGGAAAGTGTAAGGAGACAGACAGGACATAGAAATGAAAGGTAAGAATACATGTTAAACTGGAAAGCTGCAGACAGGGCAGATAATAAGAAATAATAATAATAATTCTTGCAATTGATATAACACTTTTCTTGTCTTCTAGAGGTCTCAAAACACTTGACAGAATATACTGTAAAGTGAATTGACTACATGTTTGTGGGCCAAACATGTCAGTCAATTGCACACAGTATTGTCCCCCAAACAATCAAGGATGGAAGTGAACAATTTATTATTTATTTATTTGTTTATTTCAAGAGGGATTATTATCAGGATTGTGGAGCAAGGAAACTCACCCAAGCTTGACAATTTTCAACTCCAATGCACTTTTTGGTTTCTTTGAATGATTCATCATCGTTCAGCTGCAATCTATGCATCACATAATCCATTAACATCTGTAGAGCATTGAAGAAGCACTACTGCGGAAGCCTGATATCCTCTGGTCTGGAGGAATAGAGTCGCAAAAGGATAGGAGCCCATAAACTGCTCCGGAGTGGCAAGCAACCTCATAACCTGTAAATGGATTGTTCACACAGCCTGCATGGAGATACCTGAAACATTCAGTTTGGTTGGCAAATACAGTAAAGGCTTCGTTATCCGGCACCCTCGGGACCTGACCGTTACCGTTTAATCAAATCAGCACCTTAGGATGTCCTCTCGGTGTGAAAGGTGTTATATAAATGTAAGTTTTTTATTTTTATGCCGGATATTCCACCGGCAAGTTGCCGAAAATCCTATAACAAAATTAACTTATTTTAAAACATACCATATTAATAATAGACTAAATAATAACAGAATATTGTATGGATAAAGTATGGATAAAGATACCAATAAAGCATTCTAGCACACTCGGTAAAATGATCGGTAAAATAAAAATTCCAGCATTCGTTAGGTTTAATAGGTGCGCTTGCGCACACATTGCATGCTTGTGCAAAGTGAGCATGCTCGCAAGTGTCCCGGATGGCTCTGGTATGAGATCCGTTCGCTCGAATGGTGAATTGTATGGGGAGATACAAGTTGGTTGAGCATTCCGGTTTGTTGGGTGTTGGATAAACAAGCTTTTACTGTACAAAGAAAGGTACATCAGCCACAAAAGACAGATGTCAGTTGCAATAAACAATGCCAACATATCATAGCCTTGCAGAACTAGCCATGGCCATGGAAGATAGCCATGCTAGTGCTAGTGTCTAATCCTGCAATAGCTGCTCTATAGTGAGACACTTTTTCTGGTAAATACAACGTTCATTTACACATCACCCATCATGCAGGGTAGCATCTCGGAGTGTTGAAAATATTATTAGGCCGAGCAAAGCTGGCAGAGCATATGTGTACTCTGATCAGTCTGCTGAGTATTTGGTGTCTAACCAGGAACCTTTCTCCTTGATTCTCAATTATGTAGTTATTCAAAGCCCAAGAATAGATATTTGAAGGATATTCTGTGTATCAAGTATCCACTTCCCAACGGCCAAAGTTTCACCCTCACTACCTCCCCCCACTACACACACACACCACCACCACAACAAAATTACATTTGTGGAGCACCTTCCACATCGGGAGTACTTCCCAAAGCACTGTCTGACACACATCATTTTCAGATATCAATAAGGAATAACTCTGATGGGTGTGGTTTCCTGAAGTTTGATAATGACTTGCTCTTGCATCTTAAAAATGTACCAAGGTATACGATACAATGCCTACATTGTATTGGTGCGCATGTATTCGGCTCTGTTTTTTTTTACATTGCTTTGCACAGATATGACCATTTTCTGTTGTGAATTTTAATAATCCGATACAAACTATGGGTGAGCAAACTAGAGTCTTGTGTATGTAGAGTAGAAGCCCGTTTATCCGTGACCCGATCAACCGTAACTTCCGTATAACCGGCACCAGAAAAAAAAGGTCCGCATTGAATAAACCGGAATTTAACCAGAAAAATGCATTTTTTGGGTGTTTTGCATTGTGTCAGTAGTTTGGAATGCTGCTACTGGGTGCCTGATGGTGACGTTAGCTCAGAATGCTGCCTGTATTGTAAAGCAATGCACTCTCTGGAGTGTACTCTTTGAGAGGCAGAGCGGGGTGGGTTGATTAATTAGATTTGATTTAGCCACAAAACACACACCCACCCTGAGCAAAGTTTGCAGATCAATTCATTGGCTTTTATTTTAATACAAAAGACTCATCCTGGCAATGCTCGTTTTACAGAGTGCAGTGTTTCAAGTTAATGCACACACACACACACACACACAGGCATCGCAAGGCTTTTTGGAAAGAAAGTTAACTGAACTGAGCGGCCACTGCTCACTCTCTACTATCTTAATAACATAAGCTTTCCTCTCTTCTGCCCCAATGAGAACAGTGTAATTCAGACGTGTAACTTTTGCACTAGTTTAAAGATCTCTCTGAACTGCTTGGTCACTGTGTGTAAATGATTATAATTATTATTTATATATTATATTATCATATAAATGATTATTTCGTGTATTATTAATATGCTATGTTTCAAAAAAATTAATTTAATTTCTTAAAATATTTTTTTTGGGGGGGTTTTCTGCCGAATATCCGGCAGGCGCTTTAATCGGTATTGGCCTGGTCCCGAGGGTGCCGGATAAATGGGCTTCTACTGTATTGCTTTTTAGAAAATAATACAGTATCATTTTATTTACATGTCAATGTTTTGTTGCTTCAGCAAAATACATATTAGTCTATTCGCTTGTACCTTCAGTTGCTTAATTTCCTTTATTAAGCCAACCTTTTAAGGCTTTCACGGATTCTTTCTCTCTCAGGTGGAACTAAAACCAATTGTGGAATATTCCTCAGATGCAGAGCTATGTTCTGATGGTGGAGAATTGGGTTTCTGATAATATTATACGAGGGGCACCCTGTTTGGTGTTTCTGTAATTGCAAAATGTTACCTTCCTGCTACGTTATGCACAATCACGTTCTGATGTAAAGTGACACACAGAAAGCTTACAAGCAGAGAGAGCACAGTGTTCAACAATATCTTCACCTTTTGGTTGTTAGTTGTTTTAATTACCATGAGTGAACAAAACAGAGAAATGGGGATTGTCTTCACACTGTCTCATGATAAATTGATGCCTGGTTTGAGTACAACATAAAACAAACGTTTATTGGTATATCCATTAAACTGTATTATGATTTTATAATTGTTCCCAGGCTAAAATTGATATCATGCATTCCAAATGAAATGCCTCTGTTAAAGCAATGACTGGAGTAAAACATTTGATTGGATAATCTTTAGAACATTTCGGTCTAATAATGCATAACTGTATATGAAGGCCTGTCTGGACATGTGTACAGTATTTGGCTTTAGGTGCGCTTTAAAACTCTCAGTTGGTGAGTTGTAAATTCCAACATATTTTGCATTTAAGTCATTAGCCAGAGTACACATAATCTTGCAGGGTAACTGCAAACAGCCGACAAAAATAATAAGAACAACAAAATTACATTTGTGTAGCGCTTTTCACGTCAGAAGCACGTCCCAAATACAAGTGGAAATAAAGCGCTCCATTAAAAAGTCAAAAGGTACATCAGTCGTTGTATTCTGCTCATTACTTATTGCATCGATTGTTCTTAATGGCACCTAGCCATAAGAACAAAAACATACATTAATATAAGAGTTCTGAAATTGTAATTATTAATTGTCTTCCAATTGAGGCCAATTTTTTTTTAAGAAGACATTTTCAAATTACGTTTTCCTTCATCGGTGTCCACTGCAGTCTCATTCATACCATTCTGTACATGTGTACATCCAAGCACAAACACACACATAAATACACACATGCTTTGTAGAAACATCCACTTGAAATAATAGTGCATTCTAATATATTGGGGAAATGCTCAAGAATGATTAAATCAGTCAAACCATCCAATAAATATTTAAGACAGGCACCCTCTCAGTGAAATGGTTATGATATGATAGCAGATAACAATGCATATGTATTCAATAGATAGCTTTGATTTCAAAGATGAAAACATCAGTTTTTTAATATTAAATATGACATGTATGTTAATGTTAGGCTGTTGTAACTCAGAATCTACCAATGGGAGCAGACTTACCTTGTCTAGTTTCCCTAACAGTTAACAAGCCACTCAATTTGTAAGATTCAGTCTTTTTACTCTACCAGCGGATCAGCTGCTCCTAGGTCCTTTGAGAGCCCTGGACACAACCATGACTGTGTGATTTCAAATCTCTAATCTCAGATGAACAGTTTCTTCACGTCTTAAACAGCTTCCTGTGATTGGCTGGGGCTTTTTGTCCAAGCCTTCCCATCCTCTTTCATAGTTTTCTTCTTTCCTGTGCTTTCAGGTACTTCAGGGCAAAACAAAGCATTTGTCGGAGCACAGAGTCCCAGTTTCCGAGAAAGTTAATTAATAAGTGCCTTAAAGCCTAATTCGTATCCCAGCTGAAAAATGTTAGGCGCTGAGCAGCAATGTAAACTCATCATTCCTCTGCAGAACCTTGCCAGTTAGATGGAGTCAGAGAGCACAGACAAAGAGATATGAGCCCTTTCGAAGAGAACTGATAATAAATCAACATGCTGTGCGGAAAGTCGTTGCATCTACTAAACATTTAACGTATAGCTCATTCATCAGAAGTTCACAGCCCGCTAACTGCATGGCTTTGCTCGGGAGATGTCCTTTAGTGTCCTGTTCCTGAGGGTCTCTAGCATACAGAAATCATTTGTTGGATAGCATCAGGGAAAGAACACTGTGGAAAAAAATATGCAAAATATGCAGCGGCTTCGTTTCAACCCATCTCTTTCAAATTATAGAACTGGATATAATTTATACTCTGTCACATCAGAAACACCAATACAGATTGGCTTCATGCAAAATTCATGGTGAAATCAGTACCTTTCTCCACTTGCTGTCTCCTTCAGTTGGAATGAAAAGTGCTGTGAGCTGAAGGAACAGCTGTGATTTTGCCCAACACGGTGGGTACCCCTAGCTAAGGTATAATTAATGGAGCATCGACAACAGCTGTAGCACTCCTCAGATAGATAACATTAAATTTGTAATCACTAGGGATGTTCAATGAACCAACTCGAACAACTGATGTGGGCCATTTGCACATAAACTTCCACCTCAGCAACACCACACATCATTGAGTAATATAATAATAATAATCCTTGCATTTGATACAGCACTTTTCACTTCTTCTAGACGTCTCAAAGTGCTTCAAAGAATATACTGTAAATTGAATTGACTGTATATTTGTGGGCGAAATGCGGCAGCCAATGAGTTAGTTTACTTCCCTGTGAATGTTGTGAGCTGGATTCCTGTGGTCTGTGCAACGTGCAAGCGTGAATGAAAGATCCTTGTCCAGCTTAATGGTCTGTTGATAGTTAGCTGAAATCTTATCACAGACGCAACACAAACACTACCATACTGTCAAAATTATTGGAAGGATTGAGGATTTCTGAGTCAATGACTGGTTGGGTGAACTTTCTTTGACTTGACTTAACCAACTAGTTAACTAGTTGGGCACAGCTGTGGCATTTGTACAAACACACACTGTATTATTTCTACAGGATTGAAAGACACCTTTTTTAAAAAAAAGTTCAAAGACTGAATCAATTATAAAGATTGAATTGGTTGCTGATTCTCCACTGATTTTTAATCAACAGAGTCGACAGGTACTCACAGAGATGATAGATTTTATAATGCATCTTCAATACAGTGCTTTAAAGAAAGAGAGTGACCATTACAACAAGTGGACATGTTATTTCGCCTCTTTGTTCACTGCTACAATTCGAAAGGTCTCGAGTCTCTCACAGTTTCCATAGCAGACTTCCAAAACACTCGTTTTTCCAGGCTCCTTTGTTCCTTCCTTATTTTTTCCTCTGCTTCCCTCTTTGCAGCGTTCTCCCCGCTCAGATTCTAGCCCAACACTAAACAGACATGTGAAGGACAACCCACAAGAAAGACAGAGTATTGTGACTGGGTATTGATTGTTGGGAGTATAGACTAAACATGGAGACCATCCAATGGGGTTTCAGTTGGGGTAACCATGAGTTGTTTTCTAAACAATAATCTATCCTTCTCAGTCTTGAAAGTTTAATGGATCAAAAAACATAACATTTTGTGGGAGAGTACCAAATTTTCTCTACCCTTTGCATGAAACAATCATCCTGATTTCACTCCTAAATAGCCCAACTCTAATTTCAACATTATGCCCCAATATTAACTAGTTAATAATTATAATAATCCTTGCATTTGATAGAGCACTTTTTACATCTTTTGGATACCTCCAAGCGCTTCACAGAGTATGCTGTAAAGTGAATTGACTGTATATTTGTGGGTGAATCACAGCAGCCAATTGCGCATAACAGTGTCCAACAAACAGTTGTGGATTGAAATTACCAATTTATTATTCTGTTTTTTTCGAGGGATTATTATTAGGTGTGTGTAGTAAGGAAACTTGCCCAAGGTTCTCCCCCACCTGGAATTGAACCCAGTTCTCTTGCTTTCAATATAAGTGAGCTACAGGACTTCAATGTATATGTGTTACACATAGTAAAAAGGTAAATATTCTGTTACATCTCTGCAGTATGACTATTTTGCCACAGGTTATTTCATAATTAGTGTAATGTTTGTTTAAGGAGACACTAGCTTTGTAAACACACACAAGGTGGCACTCTTTGATGATCAAGAGGGAAATGCTCGGTTTAGCCTTGACAGAAGGAAGTTACTACCTGGCCCTGCAAAACGCCACAGCTACTTTTCAATAACAACAACAACTTAAACATATAAAGCGCCTTTCACGTCGGGAGGACGTCCCAAGGCGCTGCACAGGAGGCGTGTTACCCGAGCTGGGAGGGGAGTGTTCGGGAAGGGGTGAAACACGTAGGGGATGTCGAAACATTCGGGGGGGAACAAAAGGCACGGTCGAAGAGGAAAGTCTTCAAACCGGCCTTGAAAGAGGAAAGGGAAGAAACAAGGCGGAGGGATTGGGGGATGGAATTCCATAGGGTCGGAGCAGAAAAACTGAAGGCCCGGCCTCCGATGGTGGGGCGGTTTGGGCGGGGGGCTTGGAGCCGGCCAATTCCTACTGAACGGAGGATCCGGGTGGGCTTATAGGGGGAAAGTAGATCGGCTAAATAGGGCAGGGCAAGGCCATGTAAGGCCTTGAAGGTGAGGACAAGGATCTTGAACTCGATCCTCTGGAGGATGGGGAGCCAGTGGAGATGGGCGAGGGTGGGGGTTATGTGGTCGTGGAGGCGGGTGCGGGATAGTACACGGGCTGCAGAGTTTTGGATGACCTGCAGCCTGTGAATGGAGGAACTGGGGAGGACGACGAGGAGAGAGTTTCCGTAGTCCAGCCGTGAGGTGATGTATGCGTGCACGAGTGTTTCGGCAGCGTGGGGGGTGAGATAGTTGCGGAGCCTGGCAATGCTGCGTAGGTGGAAATAAGCGGTGCAGGTCAAGGCACGGATGTGGGGGAGGAAGGAAAGTTTATGGTCGACCGTGATGCCGAGGTTCCTGACTGGCTTTGTGAGGTGGAGAGTACAGCCTTGGATGTTGAGGCTGGCAGCGCCCGATGTGCGGAGGCGCTGGCTTGAGCCGGTCAGGAGGGCCTCGGTCTTGCTCACATTCAATTGGAGGAAGTTGTCCCTCGTCCAGGACTCAATGTTGGACAGACATGCTGTCAGAACATCGATGGTCTGGGGGTTGAGGGATGAGGCAGAAATGTACAGCTGGGTGTCGTCCGCATACATGTGGAAATTTACCCCATGTTTGCGGATGACATCGCCCAGAGGGAGCATGTAAATGGTGAAAAGGAGGGGGCCGAGGACAGAGCCCTGGGGGACGCCGTGAGAAACTGTGCGGGGGTTTGAGGAGAAACCGTTGGAAGATACAAAATGTAGGCGGTGGGTCAGGTAGGAATGGAACCAGTCAAGGACTGTGCCTTCAAGGTTGAGGTGGGAGGAAAGACGTTGGAGGAGGATGGTGTGATCGACTGTGTCGAACGCAGCAGACAGGTCAAGGAGGACGAGGAGGCAGAGGGAGCCCTGGTCACAGGCGGTTAGGATTCATTGGTGACCTTGACCAGGGCAGTTTCCGTGCTGTGAGCAGGGCAAAAGCCTGATTGGAGGGGTTCAAGGAATGAGTGAGTTGAGAGGAAAGAGCAGAGCTGGGAGGCAACCACTCTTTCAAGGACCTTAGATAAAAACGGGAGGTTGGAGATGGGTCGGTAGCTTGATGGCTGCGACGCATCAAGGGAGGGTTTTTTCAGGATAGGGGTGATGGTGGCTGTTTCATTACTACATGTCTGAGTTACAAGCACAGCAGTATATTTACACAGCGCCATTGAACGACTACTGAAAAACTGTGTTGTTAAAGCAACATCTCTGTTTTCGTGGATAACATTAATGTTAAACCTCGCCTTTTGAGCAAGAAGCCTGAATAAATGAATGAGCTGAAGCATATAATTCCATTGGTTGCACTTTATGTCACTAAGGACCGACAGGTGTCTCACCTTTATTTTTCCCCAAAATGTTTTTGCTGAGAGTCTGTACCTTTGAAAGGCATCAAGATGATAGTTGCATGTTTGCAAATAATTGGTGAAAGTAGGGTCCGTCGATATGGAAATTTTCCGATTTAGATATATCGATGGGCTCATATCGAGATATACCAACATATTGATATTTTCAGGGGTTTTCGTACTGTGCATGCGCGCGCATTGCATTCGGAGGTGCGTGCGCATTCGGGGCCTATCTCCTCAGCATGTAAATATCTCTCTCTCTGTGTGTCTCTCACACTCACTCTCTCCATCTCTGTGTTTTTCTGTTTGTGTCTCTGTGTCTCTCTCCTCTCTCACATCTCCCCACATCTCTATATATCTATCTGAATATTATCACATCCCGCCCCCCGTCTCTCCCCCACCGGTCTCTCTCACTTCCCTCCCCACCCCCCGTTCTCTCTCTCTACCTCCCTCTTCCCCCCCCCACCCCGGTCTCTCTCTCTCCCTTCCGCCCACCGGTCTCTCTCTCTACCTCCCCCCCCCCCCCCCCCCCCCCCCCCCCCCGTCACTCTCTCTCCCTCCCCCTGCCCCCCAGTCTCTCTCCCCTCACCTATATATTGATATATCGCCGGACCCTAGGTGAAAGCCATTCATTTATGTAGGAAATTAAACTAAGTCTAATAATACTGAACTTGCATTTGACACTGGTAGTAAAATTACAGGAGGTAAATCTCCCATCTAAAACCATTTCAACCTATATAATTTATTGATGCCTATTGCAACGGACAAACAGAATTCCATTGAACATATTAGGGAATAATTACATGATTCTTTGAAGAAAGAAACCCCCTGAGAATGACCACAGATAAATACATAGTTGGCTGACATGTTATTTAAAATTTACATTATATCAAGTGAAAATTATTCAGATGTGCTGGAAGCTGTCCACCAGGAATGGAGGCTGTGACATATAATGGCACTGTTTTAATAATAATAATAATAATAATCCTTGCATTTGATATAGCACTTTTCACATCTTATCGACGTCTCAAAGCGCTTCACAGAATATACTGTAAAGTGAATTGACTGTATATTTGTGGGCGAATCGCAGCAGCCAATTGCACACAGCAGTGTCCCACAAACAGTTGTGGATTGAAATGACCAATTTTATTATTGTGTTTTTTTTTGAGGGATTATTATTAGGCGTGTGGAGTAAGGAAACTTGCCCAAGGTTTCGCCCTGACCTGCCTGGATTCGAACACAGGTCTCCCCAGCTTGGTCTCCCCAGCCTGCAAGACAAGTACTCTCACCACTAAGCCACAGGAGCTCCTAATAATGCAGTTATTCGTAAAACAGAGCTCTGCATTTGATTTTCATTTCACTGACAGCGTCTTGGGACATCCTACCAGTGCGAAAGAGGCCATATAAATGTAAATTTATTTTATATCACTACTTGGTGGTATGATCAGCAGGCATGGATATAACTTCCACCAGTATGCGAATGACATCCAACTCTATCTCTGCCATCACCCTGAACTTCAGTACTGCTGCTGTCCTGAAGATTGTCTGTCAGACATCAATTCCTGTATTATACCCAACTTTCTGCAGTTGAATATTGACCAGAAGAAGGCCTTCCTTCTTGTCTCCAATCAGTAGCTCCACATCTCAGATACTGACGTCATCACTCTCCATGGATTCACCCTCCACTTTATTGAGTCATTATGGAACCTTGGTGTTTTATTCGACCCTCAACTTTTGTTTAAACCACACATTGGGGCCATGACCCATTCTGCCTTACCTCCCAACCACAACATTGTCTGCATCCCTCATTATCTCTCCTCCAGGTTTCCAAGACCGCCATCCATGTTTTCATCACTTTCAGTCTATGCTAACTGTCTACTCTCCAGACTTCCCAACTGTTCCTTCCACAAGCTGCAGATTATTCTGAACTCTGCAGCTCGTGCCTTCTCCTGCAGAGAGGGCACCTGCAGTTTAAGACCGTTATCCTTACTTTTAAGGTCCTCCACGGTCTTGCCCCTCCCGACCTCCACTTGGTGGGGACCAACACCAAGTTGTCCACCCCCTCGGCTTGGTGGGGACTGGCCTGCTCCGTGTCCCCTATTCTGCATTATCAGTGGTCAGGCTTTGAGCTTTTCTGACTACAACCTCTAGAACTCCATCCCAGAGCCTCTTCCTCTTTGCCTCTTTCAAGGTTCATCTCAAGAACTTTTCTTTCACTGTGCCTTTGGTCATCCTCCCAGCCCCACTTCCACCCCCTTGGTGTATTTTATTTCAACCTTCAGCTTGGGTACACATCCTTAACATGTGCCTTGGGATATTCTTCTGATGTGACAGGTGCTATATAAATGTAATTTATTCACTTTCAAGGCCATTCACGGCCTTGCCTCTGCCTATCTCTCTGACCTATTGTCTCCCTACCAGCTTGCCTGCACCCTCCGTTCAGCAGACTCAGGCCTGCTCCGTGTCCACCGCCCTAATCACCCAACCATCGTCAGCCGGGCTTTCAGCCTCTCTTCTCCCACACTGTGGAACTCCATCCCACAGCACCTGTGCCTCGCTTTCCTCCTTCAACGCTGGTCTCAAGACCTTCCTGTTTGACCGTGCCTTCGGCTGCCCCACTAACTCTTCCCCCTCTCCCCCTCTCCTTCCCCTTCCCCCTACTTTGACCCTCCCCCATCCCCCACCCCCCAGGCTCGGGTCCCGATCAGACTTTTTAGCACTTTGGGACATCATCCCAACGTGAGAGGCGCTATATAAGTGCAATTTTGTTGTTGTTCTTGTTGTTGTAATTTGCTGTTGCTGTATTTTCAAGTATCACGATAGAGACTTTCTATCCGTCTCAAAAATTATACCAAAATAAGTATTTCCTCCAGGGAATCCCATAATTGTGGGCCAGCAAAAAATTGAGTCTGATTGGAGATTGTAAAAGAGAAAAATTCTCACTGCCCCACATGGACTTATCAGGGTTCAAAGGTTAAATGCACTTAATGTTCAGGGCAATTTGTTTCAAAGTACAAATTACGATGCACGCTTCCAACTTTCAAAAATGATCTGTTGCCCTGTATCCACCACCACAGCAGCTTAGATACCAGCATCCCATGGAAAATTTGCTTACGTAAGTAAACTTATTCCAATTCTGTTCCCAACCTCAATTTTTTTTTGCCAGTCACACATATGGTGATTTCTTTTGTGTGGTATCACAGTGGTGCAGGGATGTGTTTTATTATCTCCTGTGATTTGAAAAAGAGAGAGAGGTGCTGCGGACAAGGATAATAAATCAAGAATGTCTGTAAAAATTCATATCATAGGAAAGTACATCTTCTGGCTGGCAGTTTAGGCTTGGATCTAGTATTGCAGCATTTCACTAATTTAAGTGCATGTGCAGCTCAAATTCAACGTGAACTACATTTCATGACCGAAAATATGCCAATCTGGACAACTGATCTAAAGATCAAGTTTTGCATCATACATAATACATCCTTTCATACAATTTACATTTATATAGTGCCTGCCACATCACGAGGATGTCGCAAAGGACTTTACAATGCTAGATGGACATCTGAGTTGGCAGCCCCTGGTTACTGGGGTTGAAGGGAGATTGCAGAGGTAGGCTGAGGCAAGACCGTGGAGATATTTTAGCATGGATAACTAAAACAAATCTGGAGAAGGAAAATTCTAGAATGCAAGCTACCTACTCATTATCGGTATCAATTCCTTCCTCATTCAATTTTGCACCTAAAAAGACTATGTTGCTATTGGAAACAGAAACAGAAATCACTGGGAACATTCTGCAGGTCAGGGAGCATCTATAGAGAAATGATTTTTTTTTGATTTCCAGCATCTGTAGTACTTTGCGTTATGTTGCTATTGAAAGTGGTATCTCACCTAAAAATATTAAATTAGTCACACATCTGACAGCTGTTTGCAGGACATTGCTAAGGCAGATTAATGCCTGCATTTGTGTGCTTGACAACAGTCCACGGAACACTTGTGGGAAAAAATTTAAATGCTTCGATATTCCAGTTTATTGTATCAAACACAAGACATATACAGATACCCCTCCCCAACCACGGGGGATACATTCCTGTAAACCTCCACGGTTGGTAAAATTGTGGTTAGAAAATACAGGGCCCTATGGCAAACATGGGGTCAGGGGGAGTAAGTTTGCTTTTTTGTGGTTGGAAAATGCAAGGCCCTATGCGAAACATGGGAATACGGGTGGTAAGTTTGCGTTTCGTAGAACTAAACACAAAAAAAACACATACGGTTATAACATACATGGGGATAGAGGGAGTAAGTTTGGGTGCGTTGGCTGCCAGGATCTGCAGGAATCCGCGAGGCTGTCTGACTGACTGACTGACTGGTCTACACACAGACAAGAGGATAGAGAGAGGTGAGAGAGAGAAGAGGGATGGGGAGCGGGGGGGTGGGGGGAAGAGAAGGTGAAATAGAGAGAAGGTGAGAGAGAGACCTTTCTAAAGTCTGAGATGCACTCACAGAGAGAGAGATCTGCAGATCCTGGCAGCCAATGCTCCCAAACTTACCAGCTAGCCTGCAGAGAAGCGACAATAAATTTATGTTATTTACCATAATCCTAAGAGAGAAGTGTGTCGCTGGTTAATTGCAACATCGCAACTGGATCCTAGTGCTATACGGTAGCTGTTCGCACACACACATTACCTGTAGATCCACGAGTGCAGCTAGACCACGTGGGGTAGTAAAGATGCTGCTAGGCGGGAAACGCGGATGAATACACACTAATATACGGATGAATGCGGTCCCTTGTTTGGAAGAGTGAAACTAGAAAATTTAAACCCGCGGATTTAAATCACGGGTGCGCAAAACGCATTGCCACGGTTTGCGAGGGTTGTCACATTTAGCAAACCGTGGATGCGTGAGTTTCGTGGTTGACGAGGCCGTGGTTGGGGCAGGATACCTGTACTTTGTAAACTTGCCTGCCCTCTTCTCATCATATCCTTAAATTTCCTCTCTTGAGAAGCTCATTCAATTATCTTTTGAGCCCACTGATATTGTTTGCTTCAATGTTCTTACCTCGCAACATCTTGCACAAGTCTATTACCCTTGTGTAAACGACAATCTGACTGAGTGCTCCACTTCCTCCCAGTGTCCTAATTTTTAACCTGGTTGTTAAATTTGAAGGTTGCAATAAAGTGACTAAAATGTGGCTCTTTATAAATAATGACAGTGCCAGTGAAGATTGACATGAATTTCTGTTACTTAGCTGGGAAAGAGTTTCAAAATACTGTATGTTCAGAATCATATTCAGAAATGTGAATTTGCATCAGGAAGTTCTTGTGCTTACTTACTACTGTATTATTGTAAACAACGTCATTACTGACAGAAAAAAATCTCCAAATCATGCTGCTCAAACATAATACAGCATACACTGCAAACGTTTACAGCAAATTCATAAGGAAAACTTCAACACAGCTCAAATTTCAAAAATATATATCAAATGTTCCTCCCAATGAGAGAGGAACATGCTGTATTTAAATACTGCATTTAAGCACATTGTTTGAATCACATATTGAATTGTTCTGCTCCATTTCCAGCTCTCTATTCATATTTTGTTTTGCTTGACTATTCACTAATATTGGTTTATCTATATTGAAATTCTAGGCCCTTTGAAGACATGAAGCTGAACAAATGATTGGTTGCATGTCATTGGTAGGTTATAACTCTGCTATAATATTAACATATTTATTAGGGAGATTCAGATTAAAAAATGTGCACTGATTGATACACAACTAAGGTACTTTAGAAGTCAAACTGGATTAATTTATCAAAAAAATGCAATCAAAAGCATAACCATAAAACTAAATGGTGCAACTGTTGTATGTTGTAGTATAGCACATTGCACAACAAATGAATTGGGGTAGAAATTTTGATGGTAGAAATCAGACGTTAAGTGATTCTGAACTTTACCCCACTCAATATTTGCATATACTATATTTAAAAGGGAAGTCGAAATAAAGTATTTCCAGCTGAAATTGCTCCTACAATTATAGAAAAAAAATGTTCTTATGAATTGTGTTCCACTTGTATATTGAGTAATCCTGACTTTATTTAATTAATTTAAACCCACTTCCTCCATTATTAAGTTGACATCATTGTGAAGGCAAGGTGATGAAGCTGAAGTGTTGAGGTTATCAGGGACGGTTGCTCTTTGACTAGCCTGGTAACCAATTCAGAGACTCCTCACACCTTTGTTGTTTTGCCTTCATGGCATTTCTTTCCCCTCACATTTGTCTACCAATGCTTGAGCTTTGTTTGTTTCTTCTCCTTAAATTTCCCTTGTGGTGTTCTGAAGGTTACCGTGCATGCCTCACAGACACCTGGAAATGACCTGGGTTTGATTCTCGGGCAGGGCAAAATGTTTACCTAGCAATAAGTAGGAACCTGGTTGTTAGTCAATTAGTGGATCGCTTTTCTGGAGTAATAATCTCATCCAAAAATAAATAATGATTTGGTTCCCAATCAATGACTACTTGTGGGTACACTGTTGTCCACAATTTGCTGCTGCATTCTGCCCACAAAATAAACAGTCAATTCACTTAACAGTATATTCTGTCTCAAATACATGATGAGGTGCTATATAAAATGCAACGATGATAACTATTTTTATTCACATTACCATTCTTTCTCCCAATATTGCTGCAGATTGAGAGTTCTGTTTTATTACGCCTTAAGCCAAGCCACACTGAACAACATGAAGCCGACACTATAGAAACTAAAATAATTATATAGTTTTAATGATCAAACTTTCTTATTTGTACCATTCTGTGTGAGAAAATGGCCAGCAGACATTCAGGAAAGAATTGGAAAGCCATTCTGTAAATTGAACCCAATTGTCAGATTTGGTTACTAAATAATATATAGCTGAGTACTTACATATTTCCTATATGTGGAGTCCTCGTGGAATCCTGTAGCTCAGTAGTTAGAGTACTTGCCTCACAAGCAAGAGACCTGGGTTCAATTCTAAGCAAGGTGAAACCTTGGGCAAGTTTCCTTACTCCACATGCCTAATAATAATCCCTCAAAAAAGCAACAATAGCAAAGTGGGTAATTTCAATCCAAGACTGTCTGTGGGATACTGTTGTGCACAATTGGCTGCCACATTTCGCCCACATATATACAGTCAATTCACAATGTATTCTGTGAAGCGCTTTGAGACGTCTAGAAGGCACAAAAGTGCTACATCAAATGCAAAGATTATTAATATGTTCTCTTTTCCATTTTTGCTTTGGATTTTAACAACGACCTAAGTAGATGTCTTAAAATAAAAATGATTTGTATGCGCAAAAGGCTGGTAAATGGGACTGCATGGATTTCTCTTTTAAACAACTTTCTCTTTCAGTTATAATCAGCCATTGACTATGTAGGGGATAGAGTGGAAGAACCAAAGTTTGTGGGAAAAGTGCATTGGCAGATTGTGTACAGCAGTGTCCCACAAATAATTCTGGATTGTTAATAATAATAGCAACAACAACAATAATAATAATCCTTGCATTTGATATAGAGCTTTTCACGTCTTCTAGATGTCTCAAAGCACTTCACAGAATAAACTGTAACGTGAATTGACTGCATATTTTTGTGCAAAAGGCGGCAGCCAATTGTGCACAGCAGTGTCCCACAAACAGTCGATAATTGAAATGACCAACTTATTATTCCTTTTTTTGAGTGACTATTATTAGGCGTATAGAGTAAGGAAACTCAAGGAGTAAGGATTAAGTGACTAAATTATTATGTTTTGAAAGGAATTATCATCCCTGGAGAAAAAAATATCTGCCATTTGATTTAACAACCAGATTCCTATTTACTGTTGGGTAACCTGAGGTGTTGTGGAGGAAGGAAACAATGTTTATTTCATACAAGTTCAATTATCATTCAATGCGCATAACTCAACATAAACTACAAGTCTGAGCAGTCCTCATCAATCAGTGAGATGGTACAATAAGTTGATGGTTATATTACATCTAAATTTGATTAAGAGGTGTAAATACCTGCTTTCAGGACTAAAATGCAATTGCTCAATGTGATGAAGGTGCTTAGTTCATGACAAAAACTTGGACCTATTATACCTTTGCGGGTCCATTATTACCTCGACTCCGCCACTACCTCACCCCAAAGCCCTTGATGTTGTTATTGTATTCTAATGTGATTACAGCTTGTGAGCTTCAAAACCTGCCACCATTAATAATAATAATCCTTCTATTTGATATTGCACATTATCACGTCTTTGAGACATCTCAAAGCGCTTCAAAGAATATACTGTGAAGTGAATTGACTATTTTATGGGCAAAACGTGACAGCAAACTGACTAACAACCAGGTTCCTATTTACTGCTGGGTAAACAGAGGCATCTGGAGTAAAGTTTCATTGAGGCTAGTACTCCAACCACTAAACTATAGAGCTCCACAATTTGTTGAGTCAAAATTTTAAATGATCGCAGTTTTAGTTTTTGTATTTCAGCACATGAGCCACTTTCCTGAGTTCTGGAAACATTACCTCTCGCTATCTGGAATAAAATCTGTATTTATAATATTGAAATGCTGTATTATCATCAACCAAGAAAGGTGAGCTGTTTGCATTGTTAATTTGTAGGTATTATTTGAAATAACCTGCTTCAGTTAAAGGGTTGTTGATTCAAGTCCAACGTTGGGGCCTCAAACCCATAATCCAGCTGACACTCTAAAACAGTGCTGGAGGAATGTTGCATTGTCCGAGCTACCGAACTACAGATGAGACATGAAGGGAAGGTCTTGTCTACACATTCAGATGGAAATTAAAGATCACTTGTCACCATTCAAATAGAGGAAAGAGTTTCTTCTAGAGTCCTGACTATCAACACTCCATAGGTAACATTGGTCATTCACTAGGTTTTTGTAGGACATTACTATGTGTCATTAGAGGGCATATTTTCCCGCAACATATACAATCAAAGCACGATGCTTTGATCAAATTAATTCCCGTAAAGGAATTGTTGATATCTCAACATGATGAATCAGTGGTATGTTATATGCAAGTATCACTGAATGGAAAGATTGTCATTAAATAAAATGTTGTTGGGATGAATCTCAAGACCATTGACTGCACTATTGGTCATCTTTTCCCCTTCCCACTCCCAGTTTACATGCCATGTCGGTATTCTTAATCTCCTCAGGACATCCTGACATGAAAGGAGCTATAGAAATGTAAATTTATATTGTATTCCAGTTTAATCACTGTCCTATTTGGACTAATTGAGAATATCCGCATTAACTCATCACGTTAGTAACCATTTCTTCAAACCAACAACGAACTACATGGACAACATCACTGTTGTAAAGTTTTCATGATTTCCATGCTTTTAACTACTTTGTTCTCCAATTTATGCTCAATGACATACTGCTAAGTATTCCATCTCCATTAGAACTATTAAACTTGAACACTGACAACATTTCTCAAAAGGAAATGACATTACATCATAAATCTGTGGTTTTACTCATCATGAAACAATGTTTTACGCTTTGGCCAAAGTTACCATGCCCTTCACTTCGCAGGCTTTGGATATTGAAATGGCTAGAGTTATTTCTACAGTTAATTTAAAAGTTATGTAGGTACAATATTGAATTGAAACAAAAAAATTTACCTCAAATCTATAAGCGTTCACATCACTCGGATAGGCTTTCAGTCATTCTAACCCCATTCTATGGAACCCCATCCCGAATCTCTATGCTTTGTTCTTGCACAACCATCAATTAATTCACATCTCAAAATGTACCCCTTTGACTATCTTTCCCCTCCCCACTCCCAGCTCAAGTGCCCATCCAGTACTGTGATTATCCTTTGGGAAATCCTCCATATTTATATAGTGAATAAAAATGTAAACTGGAATTTTTAAATTGTTATTTATGATTTTGTTCAACCTTTTTTTTTAGGGGTTAAATAGTACCAGTACTTCACACTAGGGAACGGCGATATGGGAATTTTCCGGATATGGATATATCGGTTGGCTCATGTCGAGATATACCGAAATATCGATATTTTCAGTTTTTTCGTACTGCGCATGCGCGCGCGCATCGGAGTGCGCGCGCATTCCGGGTGCGCGCGCATTCGGGGCCTATCTTCTCAGGAGGTAAATATCTTTCTCTCTCTGTGTCTCTCACTATCTCCATCTCTGTGTTTTTATGTCTGTGTCTCTCTATGTCTCTCTCCCTCTCTCCTCTCTCACATCCCCCCCATCTCTATCTATCTGTATATTATCACATCCACCCCGTCTCTCCCCACCCACCGCCCCCCCCCCCGCCGTCCCTCTCTCGCATCCCCCACCACCGTCGTCTCTCTCCCCCACCCCCCCCCCCCAGCCGTCTCTTTCTCCCTCCCCCACCCAGCCGTCTCTATCTCCCTCCCCCCCCAGCCGTCTCTCTCCCCCTCCCCCCAGCCGTCTCTCTCCCCCTCTCCTCCCCCCCCCCGCCGTCTCTCTCTCCCTCCCCCCCCAGCCATCTCTCTCCCCCTCCCCCCCCCCCCAGCCGTCTCTCTCCACCTCTCCCCCCCCAGCCGTCTCTCTCCCCCTCTCCCCCCCAGCCATCTCTCTCCCCCTCTCCCCCCCAGCCATCTCTCTCCCCCTCTCCCCCCCGGCCATCTCTCTCCCCCTCTCCCCCACAGCCATCTCTTTCCCCCTCTCCCCACCCCCAGCCGTCTCTCTCCGCTCTCCCCCCCCCACCCCAGCCGTCTATCTCCCTCTCCCCCCAGCCATCTCTCTCCCCCTCTCCTCCTTCCCCCAGCCGTCTCTCTCCCTTTCCCCCCCCCCCCCAGCCGTCTATCTCCCTCTCCCCCCAGCCGTCTCTCTCCCCTCTCCCCCCGCCCCCCAGCCGTCTATCTCCCTCTCCCCCCAGCCGTCTCTCTCCCCCTCTCCTCCTTCCCCCAGCCGTCTCTCTCCCTCTCTCCCCCTCTCCTCCCCCCCCCCCAGCCGTCTCTCCCCCTCTCCTCCCCCCCCCAGCCGTCTCTCTCCCCCTCACCCCCTCCCACCCACAGCCGTCTCTCTCCCCCCACCCCTTGCATACCTGTATATTGTATTCAAGGACTATGAATACAAGATGGTGGCTTTGCACCTCGGTCTGTGCGTTGTGTATAGAGATGAGCATTCTGGGTCTTGTAGTTGATTGTGCTCGTATCCCGAATTTTTACCTCGATATATCGTTTTTCGATATATCGATATTTTTAAAATGTCTATATCGGCATATCGATATGAAAATCATATCGGGTTTTAGCGATATACCGATATATCGCCATTCCCTACTTCACACCAGTGCATATTGCTTTCTCGTGTAAGGTTAGAAACATTGCTGTTAGTAATCAAAAACACTAGTATATTAGAGAAAACAAACAAGGTTATGTTATGGACTTTTAAGTTCACATTGGCTCCAAGGTGATGTGCTTAGAAAAAGGGGGATTGCAACTAAGTCATCTCAGCAAAGGAATACCATACTATAGTTGTAAAGGAAGTCCAAAGTGACACTCTCCCAACAATGCCAACAATGCTCTGTGGCAGTGACTAAAGCCAGATGTTGGGATGTATCAAAAGAAAAATAGTAAGTTAAAATATTAGGGTAATCCTGCCACTGCAAAAATCAAAGGTGAGACTACAATTAGAGTACGATGTGCAGTTCTGGTTGCCACAATACATAAAGGATATTGGGGAAATTGAGAAGATACAGAGGAGGGCACCAAAATGATTGAGGAAATGCAAGGACTGGACTGTGAGGAGCAACTAAGTAAATTGGGCATGTTCACACGGGAAAACAGAAGATTGAGAGGTGACATAATTGCTGTCTTTGAGATTCTAAAGGGGTGAGACAATGTAGATCACAACAAGTGTTTCAAGTTGTCCATAATAGTAAAACCAGAGGACACAGTCTCTGAAGTGGGGTAAATTCAGAACAAATCTACGCAAACACTATTTTAGTGAACAAATAGTGAACCTGTAAAACAGGATTCCTAAGGAGATGGTTGAGGCAGTAAGTGTTGATTCTTTCAAAGTCAACTTAGATTGTTTTCTTGCAGGAAATAACAGCATGGGATATAGCACACTGGTAATTCAGGGCTTAAGTGCATGCAACCAAAAGGAAGTTGGAAGGTGAATTAGATAGACTTTTGTCTTTTTTCATCTGGAGTTTCTTACGTTTTTATTATGATCATGGAATCCTCTAGTTCAATAGTAAGAGCACTCGCCTTACAAGTGTTGAGACCAGTGTTAAAATCCAGTCAGGGGCTAAACCTTGGACAAGTTTCCTTACTCCACATACCCAATAATAATCCCTCAAAAAAAAACTAAAATAAATTGGTCATTTCAATCCATGACTGTTTGTGGGACTCTGCTGTGTGCAATTGGCTGCTGCATTTCACCCACAAAAAATGTAGTCAATTCACTTTACAGTATATTCTGTGAAGTACTTTGAGACATCTAGATGGTGTGAACAGTGCAATATGAAATGCTAGGATTATTATTATTATTATGATCCTGTCTAGAAAAGGCAAATGAAAGTTGTTGCAGACAATATAAAAATCAGGGTCTATAATGTTGGATTGGAAGATTTGCTTTAATGTTATTGGTGGGTAGAAATTCCACCTGCGTCTACACTTACTTTATCAGGGTAATATTTCAGATCATCCAGAATTTAGCAAATGATGAGTGTTAACATTGTAAAGAACTTAAAGAAACTGGCATAAAAATTAAAGTCTATGTTTGAGATTTTGACAAATTTAAAATGCTCTTAAATGTTCTGTTAACAAAGTAAATTTAGACCAAGGTGGAATTTCTATCCAAGTTGAAAATCCAACCACAACACATTTGTATTTGAAATCTCCCCCTCCCCATTGTGTGGGCAAACATTATGTTATAGAACCGTGTTGTCAATGCACAACAAACACACACCCAGAGTGTAACACTTGGGATAGCACTGAGCAGAGGTTCACTGCTTGAGCTCTCAGTTGCCTTGGATCATGAAAGTAGAGATTCAATTTATGCTGGTTCAAAGAACCTGCTACAAATCTCCAGCAGTTTTTGCCGATTTGATAAAGCTGGTTCACTCATCAGGTAGGTGATTGCCAGCCTCCTTGTGCAAGAATCCAACTGTGGCTTAAACTGTAGGAGATCGCATTGAGTTTAGATCATCAAGGCTTGAACTGAAAGCATTCTCCATGGAGCCAAGTATCAAGGTAAGGTACAAGAGTACATGTTTCAAATCAGTTTATGCTTTCAGTAAAAAATGTGTTATATTAGATCATATAACAAATGCTTATTAACCAAATTAATTTAGGCACTAAAGAGATATTTCACAGCGAATCTGATAAGCATGTGTTATTGTTAGGAATTAACTAATACATATTTAAGAAGGACAGCAAAGTAGAGTACTTCACACCTTCAATAAACAAGGTGAGCAAGCCAATTCTGTCAACTAATTTCAATTATCTAAATTGAAATTATGCAGACTGCATTAATGAACTTCAGAGAATCTCTTATTATGAACCATTCTATTCAGTAATCTATTTAGTATTCAAATAACAAACATAATCAAAGTTATGTGCTGAATCCAATGACATTGGATGTTATCTTACAGGTATCCAGAAACAGGAGGCATCCTTCAATCAATATAAGGGAGTAACAAAAGTCCCCTTTGGGGCAAAGTCTGGAATGGTCAAGTCGAAGGTTATGCAAAGTGCACCCATATAATCTTTATTTATTGGTGAATTAAGTTCATTACATCTCTTCCAAAAAATTCACAATTGACACACATTGACTTCATTTGCTGTATACAAACATACATGTCCTCGTCTAATTAGTAGACTAGTCAATCCTACTGCAGTCTCTAGGGTCAATCACACATTGATTGCTACAAACTATAATTTTACAATAATATGATTACCACCATTTTATTAGCTATCATCACAAAGTGCCCCTTGTTTTTTTATCATTTTTCTCCATTAGATGGAATATATTGTGGGGAAGTGTGAAGTTATTCACCTAGGTAGAAAAATAGAAAAGTGGATTATTTTCTGTAGGGGGAGAGACTAGGTAGTGTTAGTGTTCAGAGGGAGTTGGCTGTCCTTGTATTCCAGTCACAATAGGTTAGTATTCAGGTACAGCAAGCAATTAGGAAGGCTAATGGTATGTTAGCATTCATTGCAAAAGGGTTAGAGTACAAGAACAAGGAAGTCTTGCTGCAATTGTCTAGGGCCATGGTGAGACCACACCTAGAATATTGTGTGAAGTTTTGGTCTCCTTATTTAAGAAAATAGATACATGCCTTAGAGGGGGTGCAGCATAAATTCACTAAATTGATTCCTGGGATGAGGGGGTTGAGCTATGAGGATAGATTGACTAAACTGGGCCTACATTCTCTAGAAGATAGAAGAGTTACAGATGATCCTATAGAAACCTTTAAGATTCTTAAGGAGATTGACAGAGTAGACAGTGTGATCATAGTCTCAAGAATAAGGGTCAGCCTTTTCGAACAGAGTTGAGGAAACATTTCTTCATGCAAAGTACCCAAAAGGCTGTGGATGCTCAGTCCTTGAATATATTGAAGGCTGATTGATAGATTTCTAATGGATAGAGGGATTAAAGGATATGGGGATAGGGCGAGTAAATGGAATTAGGTTAGAAGATCAGATATGATCCTATTAAATGGTCGAGCAGGCTCTAGGGGCCAAATGGCCTATTCCTGTTCTTATTTCTTATGTTCTTATGTTTGTATTATATTTCTCTTTCCAATCACCAATATTAATGTGTCTTTAGCAAGGCTTTTTCATAATAAAATTTAAATGAATACATGTGAGATAAATCTGACTAAAAAAAAGTACTTATATCCCTCAATGACTTTGTGTTTCTAAGATTATTTCCATGCTTCTCTAAATTTTCAATTCTTTTACACCTTCGAAATTTCCCCTCTCTTAACAAGTTTGTTTTCCTCAGGCCTCTTCTCCCCACCCCCCAACTGTTTTATGAACTGTCCATCCAGTGCATATTAACACTAATTCTATATTATACTTCCTAACACCACTTGCAGAGGGAATCACAGAAAGCTAAAAAATAGTACAATTATCCTAATATTCTCAATTGCCAGTGAAAGCGATCTGTTCCAAGATATCAGGCCAACTTATCTCAGCAAACCACACTGTATCTACCAAAACAGTTGACTGAAGAAACCATTATTGAAACATGGGACCAGCATCATCTATAGACTGGAGGAAAATGTTCATTCAATTAAGGAATATATTTCAAATGCACATTGAGAAGCTGGAAGACAGCAAAGGGAAATATTGTCAAACCAGACAGTATACAAGCATATTGAATGCAAAGTCAGCAACTCATTGTAGAAGACTGCTATTGTTTCAATAAACCACAAAACAATAACTGATAAGGATGGTACTGATAGATGGTAGAATTTATGTAAGCCCCTCTAATGGGCATTTCACAATGTTCTGATTGTGTGCAACATGTGGGGTTGATATTTACACTATTCCTTACACAGCGCTCTGAGATGCTATCCTGCATGAAAGATTCTTTATAAGTGCAAGCTGCCGCACAATTGTTGTGATTCCTCTCACATAGGGAGGACGTCTACAAAATGCTTCATAGGATTTTCTAGAAAGTGGAGTTACTGGATATTTTGTAGGCGATTGTTTTGGTAGAAAGGCAGTGGCCTTGTCTCTAATACACAGCATGACCGAATAGCCTGCTGATACTTTCTTTATGTTTAAAGAATCATAGGTATAATGCAGTTGAGAAATCAGCTTCAAAAGCATCGATCCTTTCTGAGTTGTTTCTCTAAAACAACAGGTTTCTGTATGACATTAGACTGAATCCAAATGAATCAATGCCTCAGAAGTATTTCCTTTCAATGAATAATCCGGTTAGCCTGTGCATGCTGTGATTTCTGTGTTTTTTATTCCTTATTTTGAAAATGTTCTGCCTATTTTTCCTGAACACACGATAGTTAGCTGCCACTGATTGAGGCAAAATACATCAGCAATATAAAGCAAAGTAAAAGTTGAGTCTCTGGAAAATTTCTGAAATAGCAAAATTTCAAAAATCCAAATGCTTTGCAATTTGGGTTAACACAATACCTCTTAATAGTCCTCCCGAAGTAAAAAACACTTTACAAAGGAAATGTCATTGCTGTTGTTGTTGTAGTAATCCGAGGACATCTCTGGTTACTGGTAATGAATCATTCAGCTTGATGGCAGTGAATCATTATTCAGTGCTCAGTACGTATTCTAATCATGCTATTTCAAAGCTATTAATCTGTTAACATTTAGAACTAATGCGGATTTAGCTGAGAGCTGCAGCTGATGAGTAATGTATTGGGGCACCTCAGAGAAGCAGGATCACATTTTTCAACTGTAAGGTATCATTGCAAATCCAGGTGTGACTTGCATTTTAGTCACAGATTAGTCCTGTGATATGTTCTTACCTGACAGCTAGTTTTACCGTGTTTGATCATATGACCAGAATGGAGTTAAGAATATAAGATGGTAATAAATAGGAGAAAATCGCACAACTTCTACATTAAAACACAGTCATTACGTTGTACTGTGAATTCTGGGAAGCACTTTGAGCCACTTTGCGATGGGAAAGGTGCCATATCAAATGCCACGATTAATAATGAGAAGGACAGAAAGGATTGTAAAGGGGGAAGAACATGAGGAAGTATGGCATTAGAAAAGACACTCATCAGCTCATCAAGCCATCTTACTCTTCAATAATATTTTTCCCCTTGTTTTGAAATTTTTTAAAATATACTCTATTACACCACTCTATCTCATGGTGGAAAATTCTGAATAAATATTCTTGGGTACCCATTCTCTGAAACCCCAATATAAAACAAGCAAAACATTAGATTAATCCATCAGGCAATGCATTACAAGGTTAGCAGCAGAACATTTATAAATCGGTCAGTAACAGCAGAAAAAGAGAGAGACGCAAAGATACAGAGAGAGAAAAACAGATACACACACAGAGAGTCAGATACAGTGACACAGAAAGAGAGAGATGAAGAGATGCAGAGATACACATATACAGTGCATACAGAACATGCACAGACAGAAAGAGAGTCCAACACAGACACACACAGATATAGAGTGAGTCACCAAAACAAATATCTTGTCGCTGGCTCTATTGCTTTAAAATGTGTATGGATTTTTACATTGCCTATTCAAAGTTTGAATTGTAACTAAAATATAGGGAAATAATAGTTACACAATTTAAAACATAGCATTTCTACATGATTCTTGTGGGTTATATTTCCAGAAGAGAAACACAAAATATATTGCTAATGGGGTACCCAGATGTTTCTCAAATCTGGCATCTGGCACCCAATAGTCAAAAGGTCGGACCAGTATGCTTTGTAACTTTTTCAAGCAGATATCAGATGTGAAGTAATTGATTTATATTCTGGACTATATTTCTCTCTCAATAAACAAGTGATGTTAGAGTCCATTCCTCATATACTAGGTGAGAGAGAAGAACATTTTTTTTCATCACTGCAGGCACTTGAGGCTGGTTCATTGTGAACTCATGCCCTCCAGTTCTTTTCTCACAGTAAGTCAAATAAGCATTCTCATACCTCCAACACCTTACAACAATTCACACAGTAGATTGGAGATGCACCAACTCGCTCGCCCTTGCCCTGCAATTTTGAAAGGCCTTGAAGGAATTGCAGTAAAACCCTGCACCGCTTTATACACATGTCAGAAAGAATGTTGCAAACACAATTGTCCTTGATGGATTATTCACTAGGTTGATGGGGTGTGCTCTCAACTCAAAACCTTAGTGGAATACCTGATACAGTAAGGCTGACAATTCATCATGATTTTTGAAGCTTTCCCAGACTTGGCTCACCAACCTCCTCCCCCTATTTCCCAACTCACCTTGCAACTGCAGAAAAGCATGGAAGAGTTACAAGGGCCACCTCCTGCACATTTCGAACATTAACATAATGTTTGCATTATTTAATACTTTAGATATGTAACTTTTGCTGTAAATAAATCTATGCACTATACTCTTCTTCAAAAGCACATTTCACTACTCTGCCCACCAAGCCTTCTAACCACACTACACTTCAGGTCCTTTAAACCCTCCCTACCCTCCAAGCACTCTAACTAACACCACCACCATCCCCTACAATCTGAATACCTGCTCGGTTCAAATCCCTGACTTTCCTGTGCCAAGGGAAGTCCTCCTTACGTGAAAACCAATTTCAATACAGAATTGTGACTATGTGCAGTTGAAAGATAGAATTGCTCTACATGTGTGAGGCATCAATTTCTGAAAGGTTTGGGGAGGATAAATAACTGAAAGAGTCAATCTGGATTGGGCTGAGAAGATCATTTCTGACTTACAGTGATAAAGATGGAAATCCAAGTGAAATGATGCTACAACAAGCCTGCAGCAATTATAGTAAACAGCTTGTGCAACCTAGCCCTGCCTACTGTTATCTGGTGGGATTTTGCCTGTTTATCACTCTCCGAGTGCGAGAATGGAAGAAGCTTTTATAAATATATATATGGATATACATCCACTGCTGTTAATATTGCTAACAATAGAAAGGGCCTCATGGTATCAACTTTGTCTTAGTCAGGCAGCAAGGAAAATAAAAACTGGATTGCATTCTTTGCAGAGACAACAAAAATAACAACAAAAAATTACATCTATAGAGTGCCTTTTACATCGGGAGGACATCCCAAGGCGCTGAACAGTCAGATTGGGCCCCAAGCAAGGGAAAGGGGCAGGGTAGGGGGGAGTGGTGGGATAGAGTTAGGAAGGGAGGGAGAGTTGGAGAGTTGGAAGGTCAGCAGAAGGCACGATCGTAGAGGAGGATCTTGAGAACGGCCCTGAAGGAGGCAAGGGAGGGAGTGAGGCAAAGGGAAAGTGGGATGCAGTTCCATAGTGTGGGGGCAGAGAGGCTGAAAGCCCGTCCATCGATGGTAGGGCGGGTCAGGCTGGAGCCTGCTGATTGGAGGAGGTGGGCCGGTTCATGGGGGAGAGCAGGTCAGAGAGATAGACGGGGGCAAGACCTTGAATGGCCTTGAAAGTAAGGATGAGGATCTTGAATTCGATCCTCTGAAGTATGGGGAGCCAACGGAGCTGGATAAGTGTGAGAGTGATGTGATCGCGGAGCTTCGTGAGGGAGAGGACACGAGCTGCAGAGTTCTGGATAATCTGCCGCTTATAAAAGGGAAGAGCCTGGAAGGCCGACGAGAAGGCAGTTTCTATTGTCAAGCCTTGATGTGACGAATCCATGGACAAGGGTTTTGGTAGCTTGAAGGGTGAGGCAGTGCTGGAGTCTGGCGATGTTTCGAATGTGGTTGAAGGCAGTATTGATCATGGCACGGATGTGGGGGAGGAAGGACAGTTCAGGGTCAAGACACCCGAGTTCCTGACTTGCTAAGAGAGGTGGAAAGTGCAGCCTTGGATGCTGATGCGGCCAATGCCTGAGGTGCAGAGGCGCTGATGCGAGCCAATCAGGAAAGCATCAGTCTTGCAGACATTCAACTGGAGAAAGTTGTCTCTCATCCATGACTCGATATCAGACAGGCAGGTAGTCAGTATGCCGGTAGTCCTGGAGATGAGGGTGGAAGCAGAAAAGTAGAGTTGGGTGTCATCTGCAAACATGTGGAAATCTACCCCATGTCTGTAGATGATGTCACTGAGGGGGAGCTTGTAGATGGTGAAGAGGAAGGGACCAAGGGCAGAGTCCCGAGGAATCACGTATGAGACAGTGCGGGAGATGGAGGAAAAGCCGTTGGCAGATACAAAGTGGAGGCAGTGTGAAAGCTAGGACTGGAATCAGTCAAGGACAGAATCTTGAAGGTTGAGGTGGGAGGAGATGCGGTGGAGGAGGATTGAGTTGTCCATGGTGTTGAAGGCGATGGATAGGTCGAGGAACTTAGCAGGCAGAAGGAGCCCTGGTCACAAATGGTCAGGATATCATTTGTGACCTTGATCAGAGCAGTTTCTGTGCTGTGGGCAGCACAAAAGCCTGATTGGAGGGTTTCGTGGAGGGAATGGGATGAGACAAAGCAGCGAAGCAGGGAGGCAAAAACTCTTTTAAGGGCGTTTGACAGAAAAGGGAGGTTGGAGATGGGCCAGTAGCTTGAAAGCTGCGACGCATCAAGGAAGGTTTCTTAAGGATGGGGGTGTTGGTGGCTATTTTGAAGGGGATGGGAACGATGCCGGATGAAAGGGACGGGTTGAATGTCAGCAAGTAGTGAGGCAAGGAGGTGGAGCTGGGAATAAAGGAAAGGGGTCGGGATGGGGTCCAGTTAACAGGTAGTGAGCATCATGGAGGGAGATGATGGTGATGACAGAGGATGGCGAGACAGGTTTGAAGGTATGGACGGAGGGATTGCTAGGAGTCGGAGTGTGAGAGGGTAGTGCAGAGCGGGTGGAAGTTGGAAGGGCAGTGACAAGCCGAGACAATGAAATAGAAGAGTTTAAAGCATCACTACCTTTATTAGGTGTCAGCCTAGCTCAGTCAGCACCACTCTTGCCTCTGAGTCAGAAGGATGTAGTATAGGCTGACATTCCAACTGCTCTGCTGCATTGTCAGTGGTTCTATCCTTTAGACAAGATAATAAACCAAGTCCCATCTGCCTACTGAGGTGGACTTAAATATTCCATGGCACTATACAAAAAGTGAAGGGAGTTCCTCTCAATGTCCTGGGCAATTCATAGTATATCCTGCAAAGTGCTTCTATACATCTAGAAAATGTGATAAGGCATCATATAAAAAATGCAAGAATTAATATTATTCCAAATAAAATTCATCATTTGTTTAATTACTGATTACTGCGTGGAAATTGGTTACTGCTTTCTCCTACAATTATGCAATCACCACGCTTTGCAGTAAAAATCTGTGAAGTGCCTTAAGACATCTCAATTACATGATAACGCTCTATATCAAATGCATTGATATTTATTAAATTATTGCGAGAATCTTTTTCTTCAGGGGGGGTGAATATTGTGCTCATCAAAGCAGAATAATGGTTAGTGCTAGGAAATGGAGCATTTCCCATTTCTATGTACCCAAATGTTGCAATCAACCACACGTGCATTCCAACACTAGATAACTGTAGAATGAATCTCCTTCTACAGTACTTTGCTCCTTCTATTTCTACTCAGCAACATAATCCAGCAACATATTAACCTTTTCATTCCACTTGTGTGCCAAAATGTATTATCAATCATCCATCCTATTCATTCTTAGCTGCTTCATCTGACTTATTTTGAGTCAAGGAAATTCAGCTGCTAAATTAAGTTGTGATTTCCTTCCAAAGTTAACAGTGGGGGCTGAACGAAACCAAGCAAAGTCAAACCAAAGCATTTAAATTTTTTTTGTAAAAATGCTAGTGTGAGCATTTTAAAAATGTTTTATAATTAATAAGCTTTGCCCTTATATTTAAGGAATCGCATTAAGGTTAATATTACAGATAGCATGCTTGCCTTAATATTTCAGTAGTTTCAGTCACAGCACATTAGTAATTCTGAAACACATCATTGTGCAGCAAAAACAAAAATATTACATTGATACAGCTCCTTTCATGTCAGGAGGACGTTCCAGGGTGCTGGACAATCGGGGATCAGGTCCCGAGCATTGAGAGGGGTGGGAGGCAGGGTTGGAATGTGGAATGGCAGGGAGGTAGGGAGCGCAGCTGAAGGTCAGAAAAGAGGGTCTTGAGTCATGTCTTGAAGGAAGCAAGGGAGGGAGCAATGTGAAGCGTTTGTGGGATGGAGTACCAAAGTGTGGGGGCAGGGAAGCTGAAATCCCAGCCGCCGATGTTAGGGCGTAAAACATGGAGAACAACAACAATAACACAATTACATTTAAAGAGAGCCTTTCACATCGGGAGGACATGCCAAGGTACGGAACATTCAGGTCGGGACCTGAGCAAGGGAGAGGGGCTGGATAGGGAATATGGGCAGAAGAGAGTTAGGAGGGGAGGGAGAGAGTTGGGTGGGCAGCAGAATGCATGATCAAAAAGGAGGGTCTTCAGACTGGCCTTGAAGGAGGTGAGGGAGGGAGCAAGGCAAAGGGACTTCCAGAGTGTGGGGGCAGAGAGGCTGAAAGCCCGTCTGCCGATGGTAGGGCGGGTCGGGCGGGAGACATGGAGCAGGCCAGAGCCTGCTGAATGGAGGGTGCGGGGAGGTTCCAAGAGGGACAGCAGCTCAGAGAGGTAGGGGGGGCAAGGCCGTAAATGGCCTTGAAAGTGAGGATGATGATCTTGAATTCTGGGGAATGGGGAGCCAATGGAACCGGGCGAGGGTGGGAGTGATGGGGCCACGAAGCCTGCTGAACGGAGGGAGCAAACAGGTTGCTGCGGAGTAGGGGGCAAAGCTGTTGAGGATCTTGAAAGTGAGGAAAATCTATTTGTCAATTGACTAACAGCCAGGTTCCTACTTACAGCTAGCTAAACAGAAGCATTTAGAGTAAACAAAAGTGTCTAATGTTCAGTCACTTGCGAGGTGAGTATTCTAACGTCGGGAGGACGTTGCAAGCACTGAACAGTCAGGAGTCGGGACTCAAGCAAGTTGGTGGGAAGGACAGGGTTGGGATGAGGGAAGGTAGAGAGGTAGGAGGGCGACTGCATTACTACTGCATTTATGGGCAAATACTACAATTTCCACACACGAATGTCCCATTCTCAAAGTGAATGACGAATGTTAGTGGATGAATGTGCAGCAGATAACAAGTTTAAATGTCAGGAGGGAGAGAGTGAGATAGATAAATGGAGTTTTACTGAGGAAGGAAAGAGTGGCTGAACGTCAGCATTTAATCTGCATACTACCCCACGCTTGCACTCGAAAAAAGGACAACACCCTCCGACCCACCAACCCCACCATACACGCACGCACACACATGTATGCACACACATGTACGCACATGCACACATGCACTCACACACATACATGTGCACACACTTACGCACACACAATTAGAAAGTATTTAGATAGAAATACAGATGACTGAGAACACCACAGTAGATTAACTTAATTCTGATATTCCAGGCACATCATCTTGGAGCCAGCTCACCAGTCAAAAGCATTGACCAGATACCGAAGTTTGGCTACTCCATTAAAGCATCTTCTATTGTGGCCTGGTTTCAATTGTTCTCATGAGAGTGAGAAAAAAAACCTCTTATATGTTAGTGTGGAAAACGGCTGGGCTGTGTGCGCACATATGTCAACCTCACGAGAATGGTCTGAATTGTTCTCGCCAGGCTAACACATGCACACTCACAGCCCTGACACTTCAAACGTTCACAGATTAGGTTTATTTTTGTTAATTGAGTCCCACTGCCACGCAGAGACTGAGGGTCACAAAATTAAGCAAAGATGCACTCAAATACCATGGGTAAATTATTTGTCAAGACTGATACCACCGCAGATGAAGAAGTGTGCGCAGCTGATTTAATGTTTAAAATCATCGAGTTAAGCACCACATCAGCTACCTTTCTGAAGATTGGAAAAATAATATGTCCTGGTCCATTTTCGTCAATTCTGAGATCATTTTCAAAATTTACTGAGGAATGTCAAAAGTGAAGGTTTTCGTAGAGAACATATTAGTATCCATTGCATTAAAACTGTTTCAACGATAATAATTGGAGCTTCCTTATTCTCATTAGCGACAGATGCGTCAAATAACGGTAATATAAATTTATACCCAAATGCATTACTTTACCATTAAAGTAACCATTACTTTAACAAAGACAATGGGATGGGTACATCTATCACAGATTCCTTTGAAGATGCAGGCAAAATGTCAGAGGAAATTGCAAACAACTTGAGAGGTTGTCATTTGCCAAACCTTGTGAATTTGCCAAACCGTGAAGTGCTCCCAGATGAAGTATGCTATATAAATGTAACTTATTGTTGATGTTATTATGCCAGGACATATCAATGCTCACATAGTATATGATAGAGCAAACTATGGTTTGAAGCTACTCCCTTAAAATATACAACAATAGCAAATTACACTTGTACCACACCTTTCACATCAGGAGGATATCCGAGGAGGGGTGGAGGGCAGGGAGGGAAGGGATAGGAAGATGACTGAAGGTACGGTCGAAGAAGAGGTTCTTGAGACGGGTCTTGAAGTAGGCAACAACAACAACAACAACTTTGATTTATATAGCACCTTCCACGCCGGACAGCATCTCAGAGAGCTTCACAATAACAGATCCCAGGGATGCGCCAGGGGCAGAGGGACAAAAGTGACCGGAGAAAGGCAAGGGAGGGGGTAAGGTGGAGCCGACAATGGAATGGACTTCCAGAGGGTGAGGGCAGAAAGGCTGAATGCCCACCCACCAAGGTGGGGCAGGCAGGGCGAGGACTTGTAGCAAGACAGAGCCAGCTGAGCTGAGGGAATGGACAAGTTGGCAGAAGGTTACAAGGTCACAGAGATAGGAAGGAATAAGGCTATGTGTAGGGCTTTAAAGGTGAGGACCATGATCTTGAATTGTAATTCCCTGAGTGATGGGAAGCCAGTGTAATTGGATGAGGATGGGGTGAAGGAATATCCACACTGAACACATGCTGATCATGGGTGATTTCCACCAACACTTTTTCATATCACACACATTTCCTTACATCCGCGTCAATATGTGTGCGCCTCCTGTGTGCTGTGAACCTATCTGCACCCTCCACTATGAAGGGAGTGGTAGGGAGAAGACCCCATTTGTCACTGCACCCTGCATAGAACAGCAGAACCCCGAGACAGAAAAGCCTTGGTTCTCCCGCCAAAATGGAGTGGGCAGAGGCAACCACCCCTCTCGCCATGAAGGGCCAATTCTGTTGTATCCTGTAACAGAATGATCACATTCTGCACCTTTGCTTTCTGTAATGGGTTTTATACTCTCTGAGGCAAGTGCAAATATATCAACAAATAAATATATATTTTGTAAAAAAAAAGCCTCCAACAATTCCAGTTTGTGTGAGTCCACAATAGACATATAATGTGAGCAAAACTGCACTCGACCAGGGCTGCCCTGCATTGGCTATGGCCCTTTCTATAAATTTGCCTCCTCACAGTCAAGCTCGAAAATTGTTTGTAGCCATATCTCTATTGATTTATTCAGAAAATAAACATACAGAAAACAGAAAATAAGTATACATTTTCAAAAGATCAAGAATATTGGGCAAAGCAACAAAACCAAGACAGATTAAACTTGATAATATTTTTTTGCCATAGTTTGGTTGTTCATGATGTTAAGATTTCTTATTACTTCAAATCTAAGAGCTGTTGCTTCCTTATTAAAATAAAACCTGTCAATTTGAGTGAAAGGGCAAAAGAAAAACTACCTTAACATTTCTGGAATCCATGTCTTAAAGCAATTGTGCAATAGGGACAGATATGGTTTACATGATTACAAAGAACAGAATGAGCTGTCTTAACAAATCTCTCCATATACCCCAGTTTCCAGTAAACAACAACAACAACAAAATTATATTTATAGAGCGCCTTTCACGTCAGAAGGATGTTCTACGACTCTTGGGGCAGGGCAAAGGACAGTAAATACATATCTTGCCTCTGGCTTCCACATTCACAGTGCAAGCTAAGATTCATGGTCATCATTCACATTTGGAATGGTCAAAAATATATACCTGTATTAAATCAAGTCCAATAGTTCTTTTCTGCATGGATCAAATTAGGCTTATTCAATATGGAAGGTTAAATTGAGAGACTTTTTCAAAGAATGTGTACAGTCAAGAACAAGCTGATCTCAGCCTTCCAAGAAGCTGGTGTCCAAGCAAATCTGGCAATTTAGACATTGGTTCACAAATGATTAAATATTTACACCACACCATGATTTCTCTAACATCACCACCCACTCATTACAGCATTCCTAAGCAGCTTGTACAGATATATTACAACAGAAATAATAATAATCCTGACAGCTCTTAAAGCACTTCACGGAATATACTGTAAACAACAACCCACAAAATTACACATATAGAGCGCCCTTCACGTAAGGAGGACGTCCCAAGGCGCTGAACAGTTAGGTCGGGACCTGAGAAGTGGGGGGTGGGGGGTTGGGGTAGGGGGTTTGGGGTAGGGGGAAGGAGAGTAGGAGAGGGGGAAGAATTAGGAGGGGAGCAGAAGGCACGGTCGAAGTGGAAGGTCTTGAGAACGGCCTTAAAGGAGGAAAGAGAGGAAGCGAGGCAAAGGGATTGCGGTAGATAGGCGGGGGCAAGGCCATGAATGGCCTTGAAAGTGAGGATGAGGATCTTGAATTCGATCCTCTGGGAGATGAGGAGCCAGTGGAGATGGGTGAGGGTGGGAGTGATGTGGTCGCCAGAGCCGAGTGCAGGAGAGTACGCAAGCTGCAGAGTTTTGAATAATCTGCATCTTGTGAAGGGAGGAGCTGGGAAGGCCGAAGAGGAGAGAGTTCCCGCAGTCGAGCCTAGATGTGATGAATGCGTGGATGAGATTTTCGGTGTCATGTGGGTGAGGTAGTGATGGTGGCCTGGCAATATTACAGAGGTGGTGGAAGGCTGTACCGGTCATGGCGTGGATTTTGGGGAGGAAGGACAGTTCGGGGTCATACAAGACGCCCAGATTCCTGACAGGCTTCGAGAGGTGGAGAGTGCAGCCTTGAATGCTGATGTTGCCAGCACCTAAGGTGCAGATGCCTGACGCGAGCCAATCAAGAAGGCCTCCATTTTGTTGATGTTTAGTTGGAGGAAGTTGTCCCTCATCCAGGACTCAATGTTGGACAGACACACAGTCAGAACGCCAGTAGTCCTGGAGTCGAGGGTGGAAGCGGAAAGATAGAGTTGGGTGTCATCCGCATACATGTGGAAATTTACCCCATGTCTGCGGATGATGTCACCAAGGGGGAGCATGTTGAGGGTGAAGAGCAGGGGGCCAAACACAGAGCCCTGGAGAACGCTGCGTGTGACTGTGCTAGGGCTAGAAGAAAAGCTGTTGGAGGAGACAAAGTGAAGGCGGTGTAAATAGGCGGAAGTAAAGTCAATTGACTGTGTACGTTGTGGGCAAAACACGACAGCCAATTGCACAGCAGTGTCCCACACACAGTTGTGGATTGAGTGATCAATTTTTTAAAAATTGAAGGAATAATTATTACCCATACAAAAGTGATCCGCCAATTGATTAACAACCTGGTTCCTACTTACTGCTAGGTAACCAGAACCATGTGGTGCAAGGAAGGTTGCTCAACGTTTTGTCCTACCAGGAATCAAACTGAAGTCTCTTGGAAGGTGAATGCTCTAACCACTGAGCTGCAGTACTCCACATATTCACCTATGTGGTTGAGGGATGGCTGCAACATGCCACATGTTCGGCCAATCCGAAGTTCTTGTGGAATGGGAGAATGTGCACTTGGAGAACTTTATCAGATGTGAGAGGTGTTTGTAACAAATGGTTTTCTGCGGTCTTGGAACAAAATTTCCTTTGTGACGGATATCATCTTTCAACTTGAACCATGGTGTAACAAACAATGAACTAACAGAATAGCAGAAAAGACTTAACGGGCCTTTCTATTTATGAGGTCTCCATCGCACAGAATTCTATAAAGTTCAACTCAGAATTAACAGTCATATTAATAAAGCTTCTCAGAAAAATGCTCTTATAGAAGAATCATTATATCTAAGGAATTGTTTTACAGTGTAACCCAGTTCAAATGTACTCCAGATATAACAGTGAATTGTAAAACTGCTGACCTCTTCATCAGGTTTGGAAGGAACATCATCGAGCAACTGAGGAAGATTCTTGATGTCAATTCAACACAACCAAGCCACTGTGACTGATAACTCACAATAATATTTCCTTCAAGGTATGTAGCACAAAAATACATTAATCTCACATTGAAAGAAATTATTTATGAAGAAATTGAACTCGTTGAGCTTTCCCCTTCTCCTTTTTTTTTTCAATGACCTGAACTGATATATCATTGCAAGATAAAAATTAAATCAGAGGATAGCAATATCACACCTGTGAGCAGAATATAATCCCACTTTATATATAGAGCTCCAGATTCAGAAATCATTGGCCCAAGTTTAAAGAGCAACACAAAAACCCATTTGATTTATCAGTTTGGAAAGCTAAAGGCTGTTACCAAACCAATTGCATTTAAGGACCTTAACTAAGCCAAGTAGAGAAAAATACTTTGAGTGATTGTCATTTTTAAATAACAAACTACAGAACTGGGTTAAAAAAAGTAAATCTAGGGGAAATTCTGCAACATTCTATAAGTATAACCAGTTTTGATGTAATAATAATAATTCTTGCATTTGATATAATGCTTTTCATGTCTTCTAAATGTCTCAAAGCATTTCACAGTATACTGTAAAGTGAAGTGACAGTATATTTGTGGGTGAAACTCGGCAGCAATTGCGCACAGCAGTATCCCACAAATAGTCATGCATTGAAGTGACCAATTTATTCTTGTTTTTTTGAGGGATTATTATCAGGTGTGTGAAGTAAGGAAACTTGCCCAAGGTTTTGCCCTGCTGAATTCCATTTGGACATGTCTCACAATGACCAATGAGAATATTGCTCCGCTTTCAGGAGAGGAAAACCAGAATTTCCATAAGTCAGTGCCAGAAATCACTACTTGAAGCTTCTTGTTATAAATAATGTGTCTGTGCTTTCCTAGTATTAGGTACAGCTACGTCTAAGTCTGGCATGGCATGACATAGGTCAGATGCAAAGACCAGATTCATTATTTACGTCACAGCTGTTTTCTTTTCAATATGATGCTTTTTTTTTACCCCCCTTGTGGGTGAGATTGACAATTAAATTCTGAAATGATGGGAATACTTTATATTTGAACCTATATTCATAAGGAACTGGCACCAAGAATATGGCCACTAAAAAACATGAGAGCTTGATCCGTAAGTCTGGGCTGTGTGTTTTTTATCCAGATGTTTAATTGTCAACTACAGTGCTTGTATAATTCTGAAGGCAAAGACACGTCATTAAAGGAGATTACTTAATGAAATTGACTATTGTAATACAAACTAAATACGATCAACTTTTAAAGAAATAAAGATGGTGGCATCTCCATAACTATAATTAATCTATTATTGTAGTGAAGTGCTTTATTTACGGGGTCAGCTCTAGGAATCCAACAACATATTTTGTATGACTGTAAGAGGACCGTCCTTTTACTAAGAAGGCTTTAATAAAGCATCATTGGTTTTGGACTACAATGTAAATTGAATGTGTTCATGTGAATTATTGTCACATGAGAGGTTCAGATGAAGAAAGCCTTTTCATCCATTTTGAATTCACTTTTTCAGAAAATATAAAAGTCTTTACAATTTTCAATTACAGCATCCAGTTGTCTCTTACACAAGAAGAGTGTGCTGATCTGAACCACACTGCGTAAGGACTTGTTTAAACTTTTAATTACCCTGAATAATGAAAATGTTTATAAGAACATAAGGATTAGGAGCAGGAGTAGGCCATTCGGCCCTTCGAGCCTGATCTGCCATTCAATAAGATCATGGCCGATCTTCTCACTTAACTCTGATTACCTGCCCTATCCCCATATCCCCTAATCCCTCTATTTTTCAAAAATCTATCAGTCTCAGCCTTGAAAATGCTCAAGGACTGAGCATCTACAGCCTTCTGGGGTAATGAATTCCATAAATTCACTACCCTCTGAGTGAAGAAATGGTTCCTCAACTCTGTTCTAAAAGGCTGACCCTTAATTTTAAGACTGTGACCCCTGGTTATAGATTATCCTACAGGGGAAACAGTCCCTCAGTGCCTACTTTATCTAGCCCTTTAAGAATCTTATATGTTTCAATAAGATCCCTCCTAATTCTTCTGTACTCTAGAGAATACAGTCCTAGTTTATTCAAACTATCCTCATAGGTCAGTCCCCTCACCCCAGGAACTAACCTAGTGAATCTACGCTGCACCCTCTCTAAGGCATGTCCTTTTTTAAATAAGGAGACCAAAACTGCACACAATACTCTAGGTGGGTCTCACCAGGGCCCTGTACAGCTGCAGCAAGACTTCCCTACTCTTAAACTCTAAACCTTTTGAATTGAACGCTAGCATGTTGTTCGCCTTCTTAGTTGCTTGCTGCACCTGCAAACTAACTTTTGGTGGACTGGTGTCCAAGGACACGCAAATCCCTTTGAATACTAACACTATCTAACTTCTCCCTCTCTAGAAAATAAACTATTCTTTTATTTTTGCTACCTAGGTGAATGATTTCACACTTGCTAACATTGAATTCCATCTGCCACCTACTTGCCCACTCCCCTAGCTTATTTATATCTTGTTGCAATCTTTTTGCATCATCCTCAGAGCTCACTCTGCTACCTAGTTTAGTGTCATCCTTGAATTTAGACACATTACATTCAATGTCCTCGTCCAGATCATTGATGTAAATAGTAAATAGCTGAGGCCCAAGCACTGATCTTTGTGGCACTCTGCTAATTACATCCTGCCAATTCGAGAATGACCAGTTTATCGCTGCTCTCTGCTTTCTACTTGATACTCTTCTATCCATGTTAATATGTTCCCATTAATCCCGTGGGCCTTAATCTTGAGAAACAGCCTTTTGTGTGGCACCTTGTTAAATGCCTTCCTAAAATCAAAATATACCACATCTACTGGTTCCCCCTTATTCAACCTGCTGGATACATCCTCAAAAAATTCTAAAAAATTAGTCAAGCATGACTTCCCTTTTGTATAGCCATGTTGACTCTGCCTAATCTTTTTATAATCTTCAAGGTATCCCATAACTACATCTTTTATTACGGACTCAAGAATTTTCCCTACAACTGACGTCAGACTAACTGGTCTATAGTTTCCCATATATTCTCTCCCATCCTTCTTAAATAGTGGAGTTACGTTTGCAATCTTCCAATCAATGGGGACTTCTGCAGTATCCAGAGAATTTTGGAAGATTATAGACATGCCATCCACTATCTCAGTAGCCACCTCCTTTAAAACTCTACTCTTATGTATCCATTCGAACATTATTCTTCACCAGGAGGAACCTCACACTCTTGTCTTCCTGCCTTAGATTGTATAAAAGCATTAGGCTGGGTTTATTGTCCCCATTCTAATTAACATGCTTTATAAACTCATGAAGCACCTTGGGACGACCTCCAGACGTGGAAGGTGCTCTACAAATGTAATGTTGTTGATTCTAATGTTAAGCTGTGAAGGACATACAAGACGTTTCATGATATTGTTCTGATCGAGTTATCGCCCATCTTTCACCTTCCTATATTCTTTTCGCCCCTACCCAACGTTCTTTGTCTCCCACCCCCAGTCTGGGTGTCTAGCCAGCAGTGGCAAGTGCTTTTAGATGTAAAAGATGCTATATAAATGTGTTGTATTGTAAAGGTTTTATTGAAGTTCAATTTGGTGACTGTTGTCAGGAATGCGTGATTTGTACAAAAACATTTGTACAGTCAAGGGACCAGTAGTCGAATGTGAACCACTCCAGCAAATTCTGGAAGATGACCATTACCTGGCTTTGATCTGCTGTAACCTTACTACAACTCAACACAATCAGGTGAAAACTCAGTGGATAAACCTCAGTTTGCTCCGTTGTGAATTGTGCTGTTCCTAATATTCAACGCAGTCACAGCCCAGCAGAGCTTTAGACTACAAATCAAGATCCTAAGGGCATGATCTTTCACACAGCAGCCCCAACCTTATTATTTGATCTGGCAAGGACATTTTTAGCAGTGGGGACTCTCATACAGTTGTCAAGACAGTTTAATAAATACAACATGACCAGCAGTGCAGGTAAAATGCAGTCAGGAGACAATAAATGAATGCTTAAACAAGCAAGCAGAGGTGATGAGAATACACCAGTGTGCAATGTACTGCATTTTTCTGAATATAGAGGCTTAGTTATTGATGTCATTGGGAGTGACTGGAATACAGAGCAGAAGGATCTCACAGTTACAGACGAACTTAACCACAGGGGGGAGAAAAATACCTGACCAATATTAATTATCCTTGCATATAACTGAACACAATCCCACATTAACCATTCCTAAAACCAAAAGGGAACCATTTTGCAAAGTGGTAATGAGCAACAAATATAAAATAGATACATATATATATATAGTTTTTAAAATCTTTTGTAGACACATATTCTCTGTTCCTTGGAAACAATATAAGGTTGGGGATAAGTGAAGAATAATGGGATTAAATGGAGACTTCTCTCAGAGAGCCAGCAACACATGATGAATTAAACAACCTCCTTTTCTGCTGCAAATTTCTGTAGTTCTATGATTCTATTAGATATGGAGGCTTCCCACACTTTCTTATACTAACACTAAATCTCATAATTAAGCAGAGATGTATTCAGAATGTCCAAGGTCCATAGTACATAGATAACTGACCAATATCATACAGTCAAATAGATACATTTTGAGTCATGTCTTAATTTTAACAAATACAATCGTAGAAGAATGGAAATACATTTTCATATATTTAAAAAAAAAATGCTGCAGTTCTCCTGAAAAACTACCCAACAATTCCAATGCATTTCATTTAATGTGCATGTGGCAACCAACAGTTATTTTAGCTTTAACAATAGCATTTGTTTTGAATGAACACTAACTCTCCTCATTTATTTTCCATTTTCGTAGCAAATTATAATAGCTACAACAACATCAATAAGAGCTTGCTCTTTTCAAAGAGCCGGCACAGACTAGATGGGCTGAATGGCCTCCTTTTGTGCCATAAAATTCTATGAATCTATGAAAACACATTTCATGCATCTTGGAGCGCTTAACGTGGTGGAAATTGATGCTTAGACAGGGTAAGAGGGAGGAGTTGACTGTAAGCACAGTCTTAGAGGAAGGTCTTCAGGTGTGATCTAAAGATGGGCAAAGAAGAGGCAACACAGAGGTTTTGGGAGACATGCTGTAAACCAAAACCAGCTGAGCAATGGGTCCAGGTAAAGAAGGGGGTGTTGGCTGGTCAGAGACATAGGGAGTTTACTGGGCATGAATTGATCTTTATGTGAATATGAGGATCTTCAAATTGATCCTTTCTGCAATAGGGAATCAGTGGAGCCTGATTATATTCAAGTTGGGGTGGAACAGCAAGCTCATATCTTTGATAAGTCAATGTGAAATTATGAACAAATACAGTACAGTACCTAATTTTCCCTTGTGCTGCTCTTTCACACAAAAGCAACAGGTGAAGGAAGGAAAGGTTAAGTCGCCTCTAAATTAAAAGGTTGTAGGGTCAATCCTCACATTAGAATGTTAAACAAACAGTCCAGGCAAACACTCTCAATGCAGTGCTGGTGGTGAGTTGTGTTGTTGGTGGTGCGATCCCGTGGATACGGGATTAAACCAAGGTCCTGTCTATACTAGTTGCTATGTACATTAAGAATCCCATAGCGCAATTTAAAAGCAGAAATAATGTCTCCTGCATCCTCACCAACAACCCCCAAAATAAAACTAGGTATTCATTTCATGAATGTGGGACAAAGTGCTGCATTCATTTATACACACACAGTTCAGTGAAATTCTGTGAACCACACTGAGACATCTTCATGATGTGATAAGGTGATGTATTAAATGCAAGTATTATTATAACAGCATGCAGTATCATTATAAGAAAAAAAAGTGCAAACTTTAGATTGATAGCGATGCTCAGCACAGTAAAAAAGCAAATATGGGATATCTGCACTCAACCTCAGAATTTATTTGGATGGTTGCTTTACCCTAAGGTACGTGCTGGGACATCTTAAGAACAAAGAAAAAATATTTTTACCTTATTTTTGAAGAGTAAATGAACTCATTCAGATAGATTTAAATAGATTACATCATTGGCAAATTAAGAGAATAAATAAAAGTTAAACTAATCCGAATAGATTAAGAGAAGATGTGAGGGTTAGCGGAAGTAAATTGATTAGATTTTTTTTTAAAAAAGGGCAATCCAGGAAGGCTTAATTTTTTCCCTGGATCCAACACAGTTTTAGGATTAAGTCACCATCAGTTCTGATAAGCAATTAGTAGTTGTTTGATTGCACCATGGTCACTTTTCATATGGTATTGATCATTTTGACTAGAATAAATCAGAATCAGTTTGCTTATTCTGTTTGCTGAATAATGTTCCCCGCTCATTGCAATACATCTCCTAATGTCAGATAGCAAAGATGTTAATGTTAGGATTCAGGTTGAAGATAGATTGTCTCTGTCCTTAATCATTACTGCTATTACGAATGTGGAAATCCAAAGAGCTCTCTTTTGAATAATAAAGAAAGAGCAATGAGAGACTAGAGATTAAGACCTATGCTTGTTAATCTAGTGTACACTTTAACAATGATTGATATGGGAATGTGGTCTTCTTCTACGCGATAGGGGAATTAGTCAAAATATTGCATTATTGAGGAAAAACAAGTCTTCAGTTAATGCTACAAGTGAAAACATCCTAAGAGCCATTGACTATTCTCATGGCTAATCAAGAAGACATAAGTTACAATTTCACAGCTGTATGCATTTGTTTACACTTTTTACTCTTTTGTTCATCCCGTCAGCTAACACATCTGCAGTAGTTCGTGCATTTTACATTTCTATTGGAATGTACTACCAACAGTTTCCACTTAGGTTGTGAAATTAAGACAATAACTCTTTCTCATGCCATTTCACTTGATATGTCTGTTCACTTCACGATTAAAAACAGACTAAATTCACTTGCTCCTATAGTATAATATAATATTTCTCCAGCAAGCCAATCTTGTTTTTCTTGTAGATGGTACAGACTGAAGAAGTTAGAGTTAATAAAACAAAACAACTAAATAACAGTTGTTAAGTACATGTGTATCTGTGCCCTGAAATCAGGAAATAAAATTTTCAAGATTATGCACCTTTTCATAACAGGAGATGTGTTTTTTTTGTATTGTTTGTCTTCTTGTGACCCAATACAAAGTTGTAAAATTCATAGAAATTACAGCACCTAAGGAGACCATTTAAACTGCAAAATTTAAGATTGTTGCCGGATTTTCCATTGGAAATCCCAATTTGCTGTATGATATAGTTCCCCCCACCCGCTTTAATGTTTATCCAATTTCGTTTTAATTTTTAGAATCTTAAATTCAATTGTGGCAAAATAAACATGTTCTGCTAATCTGTGGTGTGAAGGATTTCTTTTAATCTCCTCAATTTAACAGAAATGTAGTGCCAATCTTGATTGTTTGATCCCACATTACTGATTCACCCAAAGGGAATAATCATCCATTATTTACCTTTGCAGAACCTTGCATTTTCAGTAGAATTTGTTTCAGTTCCTACCATGCAAATGTGATCTAAATTGATTATAATACAATGCCCCATTGTTATATACTATATGTTCATTCTAAACCAAGGCACGACGGTCAATTTCAGTTAGTCAGAGAAGCGAACTGAGAGGCATCAAGTGGGAATGGAAAGACGCTGCATACCCAAACATGATTTAAATGCATTAGCTTTTACATCCATATGAAACTCCAGACAAGCTGCTAGAGAGAGATTATTAGTTTACATCTTATTGACAGCAAACTTTAATGGAAAATGATGTTTTGCAAATATCTAGTTTTTCAATTTAAACTGTAAATAAAGAATTACAGAATCGACATCCATTATATGACTTAATCCCACAAATCCCTTCCCTTACTGGACATCATATAGCAAAGCAAAGATTTACAGGTCCATCCACAGTAAAATATTGCCTTCCCTTTCCTGAATTCTTCGCTCAGCTGCTATCAAATCCTACCTTTTTCACTCGATGTTTGAAGCTACTTCCAGCAAGTGGAAAAATCTGTGCAGTCAGGAGAGCCTTCTCTTCAGCTCACTGCAAAATTGCCAAGCTATTGAACTGAGGGCAGCATTAGAACACAGCTCAAATCTATAAGAGTACAACCACTGAAGGACAGATGACAAATTCCTGTTCTAATTCTGGTAATTCCTCCCTAATCCTTTCTTGATCACCTTAGCAAAATAAATCCTACGAAAGGATAACCTTTTATAAACGATTTTCCTTAATAAAATGCCATTTGTGTTCAATGGCACATGTAGATTTGCATTAGAAAGTAAGAGAGAGAGAAAGAGAGAAAAAAGGAAGAACTAGAATTCTAAAAAAAATTGGTTGTGCAATTGTAAGGAAAGGAATGTAAGAAAAGCATCAACATAAAAAGAAATAACGGTGCATAATATAAGGTTTTAAAAGAAACTCGAGACACAGGTTAATACAAAGATTGCAATTAACTTGAAAGATAACTGACTCAACTGTAATTTTGCATCTTTAATGATTCTCATTAAAGGTATTGTTTGTGAAGATTTATTCCATTTAAGGGGTTCGCTTGATTATGATTTTTCAAAGGTTGTAACTTTATTTATTCCCTCATGTCTACCTACAGCTGACTTCTGTTAAGTACAAAAATCTTTGCCACAGAAATGCATATACAAGAATTTTAGACAGAGCCACAAATCTACTTGTCATAGAAAAGTTAGGAACAAGATGTTTGTGTTGCACTTTGTGTTTGATTTGAAAAAAATTATATGGGATCACTGCCATACTAGAAATAATGATAATAATAATCCTTGTATTTGCTTTTCACATCTTCTAAATGTCTCAAAGTGCTTCACAGAATATACTGTAAAGTGAATTGACTGTTTTATCGTGGGCGAAATGCGGCAGCCAATTGCACAGAACAGTGTCCCATAAACAGTCGTGGATTGAAATGACCAATTTTATTATTGTGTTTTTTTTGGAGGGATTATTATTAAGCATAGAATCATAGAATTTTACGGCACAAAAGGAGGCTATTCGGCCCACCTAGTCTGTGCCGCTCTTTCAAAAGAGCAACTCAATCCCACTACCCAGCTCTCCCACCATAACCTAACAGACCTGTTCTCCCTAAATAAAGGTCTAATTCTCTTTTAAAAGCTGTTATCGAATCGGCCTCTACAAACCTTTTCAGGCAACGCATTCCAGCATGTGGAGTAAGGACACTTACCCAAGTTTTCGCTCTGAGCTGCCTGGATTTGAACACAGGTCTCACACTTGTAAGGCAAGTACTCTAACCACTGAGCGACAGGACTCCAGGATATGGCACTTTTCACGTGTTCTAGAAGTCTCAAAGAAACAGAGTAGTCTTCAATAATTTCCAGTATCTGAATAAACGTGGGTGTTGTTTCATCTCATAACAGAACATTCTGTGCTTCATTACATTTTACTTCTAACTCACACTATTTTGGGTGCTAGTAGGAATGTTTCAGTTAGAGTTTTTTCTCCCTCTACAATTTAATTGTGATTGTGGATGCAATTTTATGCTCCCTTCAGTGTTTTTTTCCTACAGTGTTCCAGTGTTTTTTTTAAATCAGTTTTCTATGTTGGTTGCAGTTGTTTTCATGTGTATAAACTTGGCTCAGTGGTAGCACTCTCACCTCTGAGTCAGAAGGTTATGGGTTCAAGTCCCAAGCCGAGTCTAAGCCAATACTTGAAATACAAAGCTGCATTGATGGAGATGCTGTCCCTTCTTACACATTTGTATTTATTTTGTCCCATGAAACAGTGTGTGGAAAAGGGGACAATTAAAAGTCACCAACTTGAATCTTAAAAACCCAACCGATTCACATAAATGAAAGCAGATGCACACAATGGAACACCAAGGTCCTGTTTATGGTTCACAGAGCTTCCATTTGTATTGGTGTTGTTTAGAAAAATTGCTTAGTCTCAGCATACATTGTGTTCTGCCACACCATCAGCAGATCGGCTCAATCAGCTTTAACCCTTCTAGCTTCAGAAAAGAACTCTGTGTTTCACCAGTTTGGCTATTCCACAGCGACCATTTTGGTGGCTTCTCAGAGAGAGACCACTCAATTAGCTCCAATTAGTGCAGAACTACAAACAGATTTACACATTTATATCCACTGGGATCTGGATGGAAAATGATAACACGTATTTCAGCTGGAATGTATAACTGCCATCTAAAAGAAAACACAGTTTTCATTCTGTCTATTGCTAGATTTGCATATCCTAGAGATGAAAGTACTATTTTATGAGAAACTGCATGATCTATCTCCCCTCATTCCACCAGCAGCTCAGGAAATAAACCACAGAGCAAATATGAATGTCTTTGAAACATTGTGCAATGTAGTAATTCTCTATTTTAAACTGTCCTTTTTTCGATGCGGGTAAAAATATTGATGCAAAAAATTTAATTTGTTAGAGACTAAGGAGAACTGATTGACACAGACTTATTCAAGCATGACTTTACATATGTCAGGCATATGTTGTTCTTGAACATCTGCTTCCATTTGCAATCTATATTCCAGTTGGCTCCGTACACTGATCAACAGCTTCCATAAGGTCTGCTGTCTTAATACTTATAACATTGGTTTTCACATTAACTTTCTTGGTTCAATAAGCGTCAGCATTATATAAACCTTAACAGGGTGTGAACACAACACACCTAATCTTTTCTGCACATGCGAGGTGACTTCATTTAACTGCTGTGATGCTTCTGTGGCAAACTTCTGAAAAGGATTAAAATTATGAATTGAGTTTAAGAGGATATTGTGACATTTTCTACCTAATGCTATGGATCAGTTTTACAGCAAAATCTGATTGCAAACAATGGAGTGAGGTAGAACAGGATAACAGAAAACTTGTGATTCTAGTAAGGTATGTTTTTCATATCGTAGTGATTTAAAATACAATATTTTATAAACATGTCAATTGTAAAATATCCATGACATGGATATTTATAACTGAAATGCAGGGGGAAGCATTGTGTTCTAAACTATTCTCTTTGAGCTTCCCCTCATCTTCCACCCACCCCCCCCAAAATCCTGTTGGTTTTTTATAGATTTCAGTTCCAAAATTGGATCTCCTTTATAATGTAACATTATCAAGGGTCCTGCATAAAATGGAAGCTAGAATTTTAGCCTCGGGGAGAATCTTCAGGGCGAGTTACTGATTTCTTGATAAATTTATCAGACTCAGTGGAGTGAGCTATTGCCACAGAGGTAGTGATCACCATTTAAAGAGAAACTTCTTACCGCACTATCCATTATATTTCACAAGAATGACGAAGATACTTCCATTGAGTTCTCTAGTCTAGATATTTCTGTTATTGTTTTTTTTTCTAATGGGTTGCATGTGAAAAATAAATCATGAAATAAATCCATTCTGTAATACTAAACATTTTGTTTTCAAAAATGCATAAACATACCTTAATATGAAATGAAAGAGTACTCCATGAAAATTCTAAACCATGACAATTTCAGCCATGCTTTTGAAGCTTCCAATGGCTTTTCCATGATAAAGTCATTCACTTCATAAGCAATATTGATCCTTACATTTAGCAGAGCTGGCTCTGACCTCTTGCTTGTCCCTCATCCTCTCCATCCCACCAGCAGTAGTGCTTTTAGCCACTAAGATCCAAAATTATGGAATTCTCTCCCTTAATCCCTGCACTTTGTCCCCTTCTACCCCTTTTTCAGTTAACGTCTTAAGATCTTCATCTTTAACCATGCTTACGGTCACCTCCTCTATCATTACGGCTCAACATCAAGCTCTGCCTTTGTCAAGATGCTTCCCCATGTTGAGGATGCTATATAGATGGAAGTTGTTGTTATTGATGCAATCATGCCTGAACATTTTCCTACTTTCCTTCCCCCAACCACAACCCTTCTCCCCCCGCTCTGGTCCCTACCTCTTCTCCCCCCTTTCTTCCCTCTTGTCTTCTCCCTCCTCTCTGCTCTGGTCCCAACGTTGGGATGTTGTTGTATTCTTTGAAGTGCTTTGAGACGTCGATAAGACGTGGAAAGTGCTATACAAATGTAAGGATTTTATTATAATTATTATTATTCTAACATTAGATTTGACCTGACTACTATTTTAAGATGTGGATTTCTTCATAGATTTGCAAGCATTCTCAACCGTAGAAATCTTATGCCGCACTTTGCAATGAACAAACAAGCCATTTCCAAATAACAAGTGTAACCTCCATTACCCCATCTAAACAAACACACACACACAAAATTGAGAATTATTGAAGATTTTTACATCATATTTAAAATAATGCAATATAATAAACAAATAGTACAATAATAATAAACCTTGCATTTGATATAGCGTTTTCCACGTCTTATCGACATCACTTCACAGAATATACTGTAAAGCGAATTGACTTCAAGTGAATTATATTTATGGGTGAAACGTGGCAGCCAATTACGCATAGCAGTGTCCCACAAACAATCGTGGATTGAAATGACCAATTTTATTGTTACATTTTTTGGACGGATTATTATTAAGCATGTGGAGTAAGGAAACTTGCCCAAGGTTTGCGTTGATCTGCCTAGATTTGAATATAGGTCTCAAGCTTGTAAGGCGAGTGCTCTAACCAGTGAGAGTTATAATGCATAAAGGCATTATTGCCTTTATGGTAATAATGAGAGGGTGAGGTTGTAGATCCAAACCTACTGTTTCTTCACTGATATGTGAAGGCAGCTCAGTATTGAATCATATTATAGTCAGTGGCCAGGGGGACTGCAATAATCACAATAATTAAGAAGCAGATGAGCCAAGAAACAAATTATGCAACAGATTTGGAAATGTGAAATTCTTTGTTATACTCCATATTATAATTTACATATACTGTACTTAGCTCCTTTCCTATCTGGAGGATACACTACAGAGCTCAGACAGGCCCATCAGGAGCCTCATCTGAGAGATGGGTAAAGTTATCCTAAAGCACAATCAGAAGGCAGGTCTTGAAGGTGGGAAGGGAAAGTGTGAGGTGTGGGTGGAGGAAAATAATTGGATGGAGATGGGAAAGAATGGCTGAAAGCTCATGCACCAATGGTGGCTCAAATCAGGAAGGGATATGAAGCAGATTGATGTTTGCTGAGCTGAGGGAGAGTTTGGACAACAGTGCAGAGATAGGGTGGAGCAACCAGGATGTTGCCTGGGTGACAGTCAAGTGAGTTTTAGGACCCCGGGCCTTTATGTTTAAGAGAGGCTTGGTGCAGTCCGAATGCTGCTCTCGGGAGGGCTGCAGAGTAAGGAGAATGAGGAACATCTGTTCCTGCATTGTACCTTCACCAAACAGGTGTGGAACAAGACAGAGTAGCTACTCTTGCGCTTCATTCCACGAGTCCCTCTATCACCCCACCCTGTGATATATGGCCTCTTCCCGGGGATGGACGAGCTGACTGACCTACAATGCACCTGGAGAGTCATCAACTCGGTCAAGGAAGGCCTTTGGGTCTGCCGGAACCGAGAGATCTCCAGGCGTGGAAATAGGTCAGTGACGGCCTGCCATAGACTGGTGATGGCAAGAGTCCAGGAATAATGTCATCAGGGACACGCTGGAGATAGGCTCAGACAAGGACGGGTGGGGCCTGATCTAGGCCAGAGCAACTCATTTGAGGTATGCATGGGAAAATGCCACTGCCTATAGTGTTAGGGTACCTGCATGTAGTGCTTGTAAGGGGAATCTTGACCTGTAATCAGAGAGCGTCCCCAAATTAATATTTTGTATCTTGTCATGCAGAAGGGAGAAGCCTCTCCCCATAAAGGGGGGAGAATCGAAGTGGGTTTTTTGTTTGGGCCTGCTATCTGGTAAGAGAAGGGTGGTGGAGTTGGGATTAGCCCGTTTGTAACTGCTCCCTGTAAATGAAGGCAGCAGTGCAGAGAAGTGAGGAGGCCCTAGTCATATAAGGGGAATGTGGGGTATAGGCGTCTTATATTTTGTGACGAGAACTACAGAGTTTGTTATGTTTTCCCACAAAGACGGTGGATGACATTTTGAGGGTTTTGTTTTTTGCGTGGGTAGCCAGTCACGGTGGGAAATGTTAGTTTGTTTCACCTGATATGTTACGGGTATAAATTTAAAAAACAAATTATATAATTTTACCCAAATAAATATATTTGTTTAAAAAAAGAGGTAGGGTGGAGCAAGCACATGCAGTCATTTGGAAGTCTAGTTTAAAAAAAACTTAAGAGAATTAGAAAATTTGAAAAGAAGAAATATTAAAGGCTATTAGGAGTGAAAAAGAGACTAAGATTGGTATGGGTGGCTCTTGTGAAGAAAATCGCCAGCGCTGACTTGTTGGATCAAAATGGTTTGTTTCTGTGCTTTCATAATCAATGATTCTATGAAGAAATTCTTCTTATTCTTGCAATTTAACAGATATGTGTTTTACCCACAGAGCAATCCTATAAAAACGCCAAGATGATTTGTGCCATGCCATGAATGTATGAAAGTATTGGGATTATTGCTACTATTAAATCTGAGGAACAAGATGTATTGGGTTTACTCAAGATGGTAAAGTCAGTAAAAGCTCCTCTGAATATTTCTATTGAACTATAGAAAGATTCCCAAACTTTATCATGCTAAAAGCTATTTTAGAAGACAAGTGGCTTTTGTTCTCCCAGGCTACAGTAAATTCACTGCAGATATCCTCAAAGTCACAGTTGCAAGTCACACATTGACTGTGTGAAGAGCTGAAACACAAGCCTCTGGCTTTATACCAGCATCATCTCCAGTGTGCACTCAGAATTTAGTTTGATATTACTTTGTCATCAGGGAAGTACCAGTTGTGAAGTTTAATGCTGCATTTATATAGCACTTTTTACAAGAATTGACCAAGGTAACCTCCCCCAGGATAAATCAGGATCGAGTTATGTGCTCTAAACGTCTATCATGCTGTCTTTTAGTAGGAATTGGTTTGCATTGCAACACTTCAGGTGACTAGAGTCAGGGATTCTTCCAATTTAGCTCCTGATCATGCTGCAAGTCAAAGCCTGAATGGATAGTGTTACCAGCTGGATAGAAGCAGTGGGAAGTTTGGCAGACAGTGCTGTCTATGGCAAGATAGTCAGTTTCAGTTTGTTAACTCCGGTAGTATCCCCAATAAACCAAACCTTGGTTCTTAGCAACCTGTGCCTAATGCTCTTCAGAATCATGTAATAAAAATGCATCTCTGGACAAACAGTACCCATTCCAAATACAGTAAAAAGCCTGTTTATGCGGCACCCTCCGGGGGGTCAACTAATTGACTGTCGGATAATCGCGCGGCAAGTTGCCGAAAACCCAACACAAAAAATTTACTTATTTGAAAACATACCATATTAATAATATGCTAAATAATAACAGAATATTGTATGGATACTTACAAATAAGGATTCCAGCACACTCGCATTGCACGCATGTGCAAAGTGAGCATACTCGTGATTGCTGGAATGGGGAATTGCCCTGGGCGGGGGTCGAGCAATCCGGTTGATCGGGTCACGGATAAACAGGCTTTTACTGTATACAGGAAGTTCCATATGTAGGTGTGATGCATCAATCTTTCAGTCTAGTTTGGATGCTCTTATGCATGGTGATGGGTTTCCGTAGGTGTCAGACATCCAGATAAACCCCCCCAAAATCCAAGATAGTCCTTTAAATTTGTTTGGGTGGTCCAACAGAGCAATAGAATATTAGTGTTAAACAAAACACAACATAGTGCAGGTGCTGGAAATCTGAAATAGAAACAGAAGTTGCTGGAACATTCAGCACGTCAGGCACCATCTATGGAGAAAGGAAAGTGAGTCAACATTTCGGATCCTCAACCCTTCAACAGAACCCAGAGTTCTGACAAAGGATTGTGGACCTGAAACGATGATTCACTTTCCTTTCTCTATAGATGTTGCCTGACCTGCTGAGAGTTCCCAGCGAATTCAGTTTTTGTTTCGGAATATTAATGCATTTGTTTTAATGTTCAAGAACCATTTCTTCAATAAATATATACAAACTAACATAGCCACATGTAGTAGGAATTATTCTAGCAGTAAAATCAAGAACACTGGACTGCTGGCAGATTACTGTGATCATCGGTTTGGTGAGAACCTAGCTAAATTGTTGTCAGCTCCATCACAGAATTATGGACTTGCCTGGTCTAGGCATTGTGAGAGGTCCTTCAGATAAGACGTTAAATCAACATCCCATCTGTCTGTTGAAGTGAATTATTCCCAATGTCCTGGCCAACAATCCTGGCGAATGTAAACTGGTCACTCAATTCATTGGCCTTTGTGTGCAAAATGGCTGCTGAGTTCATGTACATAGTCACAGCATTTATAATATATCCTGTGAATTATGATGAAACATACTCACCATGTGAAAAAAACACTACTAAATGCAAGAATTCTTATTACAGTATTATGCACATAATAATGCTAAAATAAACAATGCAATTTTGCAGTAAGCAAGCTTCTCAAGCTTTATGACTAATATTAACCCAAACCCACCAAAATCAATAAAGGACAATTTTAAATAAAAGCACAACTTGTGATTTGCTGAATATTTACAGCACAAAAGAGGGCCATTCATTCCATTCAACATATGCTAGCTCCTTCATCAACTTTATGTCCTGCACTTAACATAACTATAAAGAAGAAATAATAAAAATGAAACCACTGTGCTTTGTATAGCTGCTTTGTTACATACTGTATACTTCATCAAGTACTGCATACATCATGGCAGTAAGTTTCCTTGAAAAGATTTTCTTGGTGTCCTGGCCAGCAATGTTCCTGATTGATCCTTCACATCAGAATTTTGTAGGAAATTGCTGTGTGTAAATAAGCTGCTGCCTTCATCTGAAAAAAGTCACTACTACAAATTCTGATGAATCACTTTGAGGTGTTTGAACAATATGATTGGCACTGTATCAACTGAATAGAATCTTAACTTTCTTTAAGTAGAATAAATATCACCAGATCAGAAGACTAGTTCGGTTGAAGAAGGCTCTTTGACCCATCTAGTCACACTCCTCCACAATACTCACTCACCGTTCTCCCCATTCCTGCATCAAGCTATTTTAAATTAATGCAGTGTCCTGGCCTCTGCCACATTCCTCATAACCTGTTCCAGTTGGTTGATACCCTATGTGTAAGAAAAACTTTCTGGTATCTGCCCTGAGGTTGCACCTTTATAACTCTAAACCCACATCTTCTTGTTCCACTATCGAATTGCATTCCAAAGTGCTTCAAAAGGCACTTCTGTGATTGATTGAGCATAGCGCAATGTGCCCCTCAAAAAAACAACATGAAGTGAATGAGCAATTTTATTTGAGAGATTGTTCACCAGAATATCGGGAGAATCTCCCTTCTCTATTTGAAGAATGCCATGAATTTTTTAATGTCCACCTTATCAGGCAGAAGATAACTCGTTCAATGTGTCATCCAAAGTACAGTATCCTTAAAATCGTAACACAGCCCCAGCACTGCACTGGAGTGTACATCTTAGATTATGTCAGTCCAAGTTATAAGGTGGGGCTTGAATCCAGAAACTTCTCAGAAGCAAGATTGCTACCACTAGGTATTCATAGTCATACCCTATCAAGCTCTCTTTGTAGGCCCTTTGCTGGATCAACTGATTCTACAGTTCCCCCCACTGATTTAACTATCTTACACTGAGTCTGCAGTTCATTAATATATTCGAGGAACAGGAGGGGCCACAGCACAGAGTCCTGAGGCACCTTGCTTAATACCTCTCCCCATTTTTATCTGACTCTACAAACAATAAATGCTACCTCTTTCACTTCACCCAATTCCAAATTCACATCTATATCTTGCCCTTGATACCCAATAAAAAATTGTAAATGAGGATGTGACTCGAATGATCCCAGAACCAACCTCTGCCTAAATTGCAGTTTATTAGCACTCTGTCAAGTCTCATGTAAATCTCATCTCATTGAACTCCTATGGTTCTAAATGACACTCCAATGCTGTGCTGAATATTTACTGCTTTGCTGGAGTATCTTCATTTGCATGAGAAATCACACTGAAATCCTATTTCCCTGTTCAGGACACTGTTAAAGATCTACTATACAAAAAGTGAAGGGAATTTCCTCTGGTGGCTTGGTCAATATTCCTGCCTGGCCATAAAGAGGTCATTCACTTCATGATTGTCTCTTGGACATTGCTGTGTGCAAATTGGCTCCTGGAATATATTCTATGAAGTGGTTTGAGACATCCTCCTAATGTGAAAGATCCAAAATCAAATGCCAAAATTATTAATATTATCCTCATTTGGGCATTTCCAGATGTTTCATACTACAATATAATGGCAGGAATAGAATGAACAAAACATTAGCGGCCTTCTCTCACACTCTCATACCATCAACATCATCATCTTGAAGAGTGTGACTGCACAACAATGACCAACCAGCGTACCTTTGTAAAGCGCTTTTCACATCAGGAGAATATCCCAAGAGTCATTAAGACCTGAGCGGGATGGGGTTAGGATTAAAGGGTGGATGGCAGAGAGAGTAGGAGGGTGACCCAAGGTACAGTCGAATAATCTTTTATTACAAAATTAATTTTAGGTTGGTTACAAATTAAAGTCCCCTAATAAAGGTTAATATGTGGATAATTGATAACAGTATGAAGGTATTTAATTCCAAGGATGCAATGAATGGCCTGAAGGTTCGGATGTACTTAATTTACCCAGTCAATACTGTATTTGTACAATAGAGGACAATATTAATTGAAATCAACTTTGTGTTGATAAAAGGGTGTAAACGTCAACAAGATTTCATTAGTATCAACATGCTGATACTTCAACAGTTTACAATTGTGAAAAATAGCTGCTGCCAGATGTTGGCAAAAAAAAACTAGCTGCTCACATGATTAGGAACAGAGAACAGTCTTCTCAGAAGTTTACTGAAGATCACAAATATAATGTCAACGTCACAACAAATCTCATGCATGACAATTCAATGGTGGGGGGAGTACAGTAGAAGCCCGTTTATCTGTAAACTGATCAACCGTAACTTCTGTATAACCGCACCGCAAAAAAAAGGTCCGCATTTTTTAAACCAGAATTTATCCAGAAAAATGCATTTTTTTTGTGTTTTGTGTTGTGTCAGTATTTTGGAATGCTGTTACTGGTGCCTGATGGTGGGGCTAACTCAGAATGCTGCCGGTACTGTACAGCAATGCACTCTCCAGAGTGTACTCTTTGAGAGAGGCAGAGCGGGGTGAGTTGATTAATTTAGATTTAATTTAGTTACAAAACAGCAAAACACATACCCACCCTGAGCAAAGCTTCTAGATCAATTATTTGGCCTTTATTTTAATTTAAAAAACTCATCCCTGCAATGCTTGTTTTATAGAGTGCAGTGTTTCAACTTAGTGCGCACACACACACACACAGGCATTGCAAGGCTTTTTTGAAAAAAAAAGTTAACTAAACTGAGCAGCCGCCACTCACTCTCTACTTTCTCAATAATACGAGCTTTCCTCTCTTCTGCCCCCAATGAGAACAGTGTCAATCAGACATGTAACTTTTGTGCTAGTTTAAAGATCTCTCTGAACTGCCTGGTCGCTGTGTGTAAAATGATTATAATTATTATTTACATATTATATTATCATATAAATGATTATTTAGTCTATTATTAATATGCTATGTTTTTAAAAAATAATTAAAAAAACATTTTTAATAATCTTGTGCGTTGGGTTTTCTGCCGAATATCCGGCGGGCGCTTTAATTGGCACTGGCCAGGTCCCGAGGGTGCCGGATAAACGGGCTTATACTGTATTTGGTACCCATAATTCTGTTTTCGTAATCAGTTTGCAGGAGCACAACAGTACAAAATGTATGCATCATAACACTGAAAGCACAGCATGCAACACATTTGTTAAATTTTAATAGAAAGGGCAGGTTTCATGGTCAAAGTGATTTACTTTGTGATTTCCCGCTTTTCCCAATCAATTTCAGCAATACTACAAATTCAGGTAAAACAGATTAAGAGATTTTCTTATCCTTACTACAATCCTCATTTACTTCTCCTCCATCAAACATGGCTCAAGTACTGTTGCGACTGTGACTTGACTATAGCCATATGCCTCAATGCTAATCAATGCTGCAATTCAATGAACATAAATCTAGGTGATGTTAACTCACAGCAGTAAATCTTGGTCACTCCTAGCGAATGCTTCCCAATTGAAAGAAATGTGTAAAGCCTACTATGCTCATATTATTAACTGGTGGAACAACTTATCATTACCATCACCAAGGCAGAGGTGAAATTTGTAGGTAGTAAAATACCTAAGTTCTTATAACACACACATCTGTCTGTAATACAACATCATATGTTTGTGTTATTTTCTGTGCTAATCACAGATGATGGATGCTATAAAAATAATTTACACCTACACATAATGCCTTTCACATTGGAAAAAGATCCTAAAATTATTTACAAAAAATAACAGAAGCTTGAGCTGGGTGCACGGAGGGAGGTGGTTGAAAGCGCAGAGGGAAAGCTATGGAGATTTCAGGAGAGTTCCAGAGGAAGGGAGCAAAGTACTGTATCTGAATGTTGAATAACTCTGTGGATCATGTGATGCAGTCCAGAAACGGAGGAGCAGAAGAAATGGGCTGGAGATTAGACCATGGTGTTCTGTATGAACGATACCAAGTGACAAAGAATTGCGGTGTGGATATGGGAAATCTTTGCTGTGAAAAGAGATTGATCAGCTTTACAACAAACAACAAACAAAACTTACATTTATATAGCGCCTTTCACATCGAGAGGACATCCCAAGGCGATATTGGGAATCAAATGCTCCCTAATGTGGAGGACAGGTTTGTGGGGTTATGGAGAGAGAGCTGGGGAGTGGAATTGACTTTGAGTAGCTCTTTTCAAAGAGCCAGCACAGACACAATGGGCCGAATGGCGTCATTTTGTGCTGAAAAATTCTATGATAATAGGATGCCTTATGGTTTATATCACCTCAGTACATCTGCTAATATACACTGAAGATTCCACTGGACTTTAAAGTACTGTTTTTGGAAATCACAATATTCACCAGAAGCAAATCACTACCGAGATGCATACAAACAAAAGTACTTAAAATTCAGTGTTTACTTAGGGTTTTTAAACATTATGGTTATCTTAGCCATCACATTGAGTAAATTAATGAATATTAGTGCTGGGGTTGGCTGTGAATCGCTTGAATCCTCAAGCTAAACATTTTGAGTTATGAAGTACAAGAGCTGAGAGAATACAATTACAGTACTAAGAATTATTGTCCTGACAGCACCAAGGTGGCATCTTTAGCAGAGAGAGTGAGATGTCATGTTCAAACTTAGAAAATCTGAAAATACTGCACGAGGGGCGGCAGTTGAGCATACGTGAGTTCACATACTGACTCTGAGGTACAAGAGGATAATGGAACCAGTGTCTACTGTCAGATGAGACTTGAGCAATAGGTTAATTAGGCAATTAGGAGAGGCAAAGAAAACAGAAATTGGCAATCAGTCTACTCCAAATTAAACAGAAAAGAATGAGAAAATTTAAGGCTGGGAAGGTTAAAAATATCCATGTAACTTGATGCATTTTTCTTCAACCTCCATTACAGCGTCACTCCAATGCCTTTCTAATAGAAGTCAAATTGCTTTGAAAACCAGTCACTTATCCTCTGCTATAAATTAGCTCAATAATGTGGGGATTAGAGATAATTGTTGATGTAAATCATTATCTTCTGAAGGAATTTGGTCTTAAACAGCAATCCAGAAGTACATAAATGCAATGCTTTGCTGGCAGGGAAGAACCAACAGCAAACATCCAAGGTGAAGCATGTCCATTGCACATTACATCAAAACCATTAAACTCCAATGTAAATGTAGATTTTGACTGCACGAGCTACAACCTCTGAGGAATTTAACTAATACCTCACTGATGCTTGCTATGTGTGTGGGTATTTTAAAGAAATTATGGTTATTTGATCATTTAATAACCTCTTATATTTAGAGCTGCAAGGATACACAATGTGGGTACAGGTTAGAGACTTGACTTTTATCTACTTACTGCAAGAATTAGAAAGTTAATATACAGAATACATCTTTCCTGTTAAAACCCAAGTCCCAGCATAGATAAGATCATTGTTGAACTGTAACTCATAGGTGCCCAATACCCACAATGTGTCTGATATACAATACCTTCTCTAAGGCTTGTCATATTTATGTTGACATGTAGTGCATGCTGTACAGAAAAACATCACCCATAGTTCAGATGTAACTGATACTAAAATGTCTATCTCGCTTACGGAAAACATTTTATATTTTTCTCATCCATAGTAATTCTATGTTCCCTCCCTCTAACAGTACACGATTCATAGAAGAGAACTTGATTTATACTGACCAGGTCTGTATCGATCTAACCGGTGCAAAGGTGGTGTGGAGAGGGTGGAGGTTTATTAATAATAAATAAAACACTTTATTAATAAAACAAAAGTCTCTAGGGAGGCTACCCCACTGGTGAAGTGGGTAAAGGGATTATGTGGGTCATTGATCTGATGCTATAATTAGTACATCTCACCAGGGCCTTCAATCGGACTCTACAATTGTGGACTCCTGTAGCTCGGTGGTTAGAGCACTTGTCTTACAAGCATGAGATATGTGTTGAATTTCAGGCAGGGTGAAACTTTGACCAAATTTCCATAATCCACATGCCTAATAATAATACCTAAAAAAAAATGGCTCATTTCAATCCACGACTGTTTGTGGGACAGTTAAATACAATTGGTTGCCACTTTTAGCTCACAATGGTCAGTCAATTCAATTTAGAAATCACAATGTATTCTGTGAAGCGTATTGAGACTTCTAGAAGATGTGAAATATATCACAGTATGCTAAATGCTAGGATTATTCATATCATTATTACCATTAGGCTCAGAGCTTCTGAACAAAGAAGAGGAAATCTGCATGGTTGATCATTCCTGATCAGGAAACTGCTCGGAGGTGTGGATTTAGGTGGATGGTATCAGAGGGCAACATTCAGCTATGAAACGCCCAGGGTTGAAATGTCTACTAACACAAAGCAACTGGTGCTTATGGAACTGTATCCCATTACCAATAAGTCAAAAATACGTCAAAACACTTTCCTTAGAATCATCTGCAGTATAACCTGATTTTTACTAACTTCCTACAGCAGGCTGTTATAGAAATGGAACAAGTGGGAGGAGAAAATAAATACTTTTGCACAGGGAATGGGGGGAACTAGTGGGAAGTTAACCAAGCCGTTCCTGCAAATCATTCAGTTGTCTTGTCAAGCATGCCAAAGACTTAAAGGCAAATAATATTCAAATTACTCACAGAAAGGCCAGTATTACTCTTTTTGAAGTAGGGTAACGAAAAGTTCATTGCTTCTTGTTATATATTAACCTGCATTTGTCAATGACCCTTTAAGTTCAGCACTTCACACTACATTTTGGCATGCTGTTGATCATATTGCCATCTGCACAATGATGTTATTGCTATCATTCATCTCATTGAAGGACATTCGTGCTTGGGATAAAAATAATCTAACCTTTTCTGTTTAAAATGTCATGCTTGAGTTTCATATCTGCATTTTAAACAATGGGGAATATCAAAAACTAACAGAATTCCTTCAGCACTTCTGACTAGCAATAAGGCATTTGAAATCTTGTTTAATGGACCAGGAAGATATAATAATAATCCTTCTAATTTGTTTTGGCATCTTTCATGTCAGGAGGACATACCAAAGCACTTCACAGGATGTACTGTAAGTGCAATTGTGGACAAGATATTTAATACAGTAAAACCTCGATAATCTGGCATGGCTGGGAACAAGCATCTCCTGGATTTTGGAGTTTGCTGGTACGTATTTAGAAACATATCTTGAACCAGCTGGGGAAGTGCTGCCGTAAACACAGCACTGAAGCAAAGAAATGGCCAAGCAGCAACGCAGGCAACCACAGCACTGGGTGACCAAGCAGCGACGCTGTGAACTACAAGCAGCTGTTCCGAACTTCAGGAGATTTGCTAATATCAGAACGAAATGTAATACAATAATAAATGTATGTTGAAATCTTGCCAGTTTTATGGAGTTGCCGACTTTTGGAATGTTGGATTATCAAGGTTTTACTGTATTCTACCATGGCCAAGATATGAAATATTCTATCGATGCAAAGTCTACACAAGATTATCAGGCATACAACAATATACTTGGGTACAATCCAGAATGAGAAACACATTGTTAGCTTTCTGATGTGTCAAACTGATACCCCACTTTTCCAGCACCAGGGAATCACAAATATGAAGTTTTATAGTAAACTAATAAATTAATTGATCAGATTTATAAACACGCATGCTTACAAACTTATAAACATACATGAGCTCTTTCCCTTCAGCGGCTATCACAGCAGCACCTGTCTTTGTCTGCTGGGATGATCTCTTAAAGAAACAACTCGCAGTTGCAGACACTATGAAGGCAAGCACAGCTGCTGCCTAGGATAAATGAAAGCCGACAGTGATTATCTTAATCTACAATGGAGCGTTCTGGTGGGACCATGGGGAGAGGAGGCTTCCACAAAACATATGCTACTGTTACTGGAAAAAGGGCTGGGAACCTGCCACTGACCAGACAGCATATTAAGATAGTGAAAAATCTGTTGTTGAGCAAAGCTTCTTAAACCATCGATTTAGCAATATGTAAAAAGAAAGTATTCTCATGAAATCTGAAGCAGATTATTTCCAAATTGCATATTTCATCACACTCAGAATTCAGCAGATTCTACAATCCTCGCATTTGATATAGTGGCTTGTAACACTATTGAAACATCATGACTGTGTATGTGTAGATAGACATGGCAGCCAATTTCCACACAGGAATGTCTTACAAACAGTTGTGAAGTGGTGACCAATTCTATCTGGAGGATTGTTGTACCGCACAATCTTTTACCTGAGCAAGCAGACAGGATCTTGGTATAACATCTCATCTGAAGTCAGCATACCCTCAGCACTACACTGCAGTATCAACATAGCCTAGGAGATCAGAGTCACAACGTGGGGCTTGAACCCATCACCATCTGGCTCAGAGGCGAGAGAGCTACCAAATGACTCAGGCTGACGTATTTAAGCATTACAGGTATTATTACACCTGTTACTGCAGTGTGATTAAAATGTAAAGAAACTCGAGGACAAATAAGCTCTTTTGTGGCATATTTGTAACAAAATAAAACATAATGTAAAACAAATGTGTCATTTCTACTTTAAAATCTTCTCTGTGGATGTGTGCAATTACTGTTTTGAAATCACAGTCTGCTCTACTCATTGCCCCCAATTGATTTCTATTGTATCTTTCCAGTTAGTCATATGCTTTATATGCAAAAATGCCTTCGGGAAACTTCCATATCATTGGAGTGTTAATTTTCGCTTCAAGGCACAAACTTTCCATTTTCTGCAAACCAATACTGTATACATGCAGAAAGCTGCAAATGGATAGCATCATGGAAACAACTCATGAATGAATATGTGCTACCCTATTCTGAGGCAAAACTTGATAATATATTGTAACCACTGTAACTTTGTTGGGACCCTGGCTTATAATGCATGGTACATAAAGTCAAAAGTATCTTCAAATCACTGTTAGAAGTACTATACCTCTATAAAATGTATATGTTCAATGCATACTTTAATGTAACAAAGCAAAAGTGATTACAATAGAGTCCTGAGATAACCGAGTATTTGGGATTCTGAACAGCTCAACCACTGTTACAATGGAATAGAGTGATAGGATCACAAGATTATTTTGAATAAAGAAAGTATTTTGGCCTATCTTACTTCATCTCTCGAAACATCCATTCCTTCCAATGCAATACAACATCCAGCTACTTTTTATATGCATCCAATGTCCTAGCCTCAACTATCCTTCCTGAACACATTTCTAGTCATAAATTACCCTCGGAATGAATGAAACCTTCCTAGTATCTGTCCTGAAATTGCCTGTTAGAATTCCAAATCCATGTCCAAGGTTCTGACTTGATTCATCCTAAACTGTTGATTTGAGCAACTGCGTAGAAAGTCAGTCAGTGTTCCAATCATCATGTCTCACCACACCACTTGCTGCTCACTTCCAGCTCCATGTGAACATCTTCAAGTGTCTCCACATAATATAAATCCTCCAGGAAATGAACCTGATGCACTGTCACTCTAATTAATCTTTTTTTTCTTTTAAAAGTGCCCTTAACTGCATGGTATTCCAAATGTGACCTCCAAGGTGAATTTTTAAAATATATATGTGATTTGATTACAGTGTCAACAGCATGAGTAGTGAAGTAAAATGATTTGGGTGTTTATTGATCTTTCACTGAAAGTTTCCAGTTAATGTGACCCTGTTATCTGCAAAGCTAATCAAATATTGAGATTATAAATTGAAACAAGCTCTTGTAACAGACCAGCAACAGTTCCCATAAACTGAATCCTTATCTCCTGCAACCAGGACACGGTTTTAGTTGCTTTTCTGCTCTTGTAAAAATGTATAGCCAAGGGATTAACAATTACTCTACACCAAGAGTTTTTCATACTGGATTTTTATTTGGTTTCATGCCACACCACCAAGTTCTCTTTGATAAGTCCATATTACCATACAAATCAGAAAGATTTGAAGATACTGCCTTCATTATAGCAAACAACATAGTAAAACATAAACTCAACAATACTATCAGCCTCAATAAATTACAAAATCAATTTGATGCCCTTAGAAGGTCATCTACAGTTGTAAACCAACTGCAATATTCTTGTTTAAACAAATGTATCCTTTGTCTATCACAGGTAACTGGATGCATCTTCATTTGCTCAAATTGCTCCAAATTTAAGATTAAAAGGTAACAGAAATTGCAGCAAGTGTGTATTTTGCATATTTTTGAAGGTATCCCAGGAAAACGTCAAGGGATTATTAGTCAGAAGTGTGGCCATTTGGATCTCAGGGTATTTTCCAGTCTTGTATATTTCTGTGCTTCTGCAGGATCAAATTGTCAGTTTGATAGTAGACAGTCTCACAGATATTAGCATAATTAGCACAAAGTGACAACTCTTGAGTTTTCAAGGCTAATTGCTATAACATTTAATTAGGAGATAATTGTACAATTAAACATATGCAAAATCAAGATGGTACCTTTGACCCAGTCTATCAATATAAGACCTTTTCTACAAACACCTTGGCATGTTCAACAAGAATTCTGACATGTCAAAAGCACCCTTTCATTATGGAAACAAAATGTTCCATATGCATTAACTTGCATTTAACTCCCTTATGCTGGGTCAATACTGTTCTCTTCATTGTAAAACGGACATGATTTTCAAGATGATTCACTGGCAAAGATGCAATCTAAATCGAGGTTAAGCAGCGCAGCTCAAAAGTGAATTGTGTTGTGGTTCTGTTGCAGACACCACTTTGAAGATGCAGTTTGGTTTGATTTCCATTCTACCTGCTTCAGCATAAGCATGAAATACTGAATAAATCTCACCTTCATTTCTGAAAGATAATAATACTTGGATTCAATATAATGTCTGGCTGAATCTTGTCTTTGATGATATCAGTTGTGCCTCTCAGACTGAAGATTGTAGGTTAAACTCCATGCCTGGACTTGGAAGCCACACAGTCCAAATTGACACTCCATTTCAATGCTAGGGGTATTGTTAGAATGGGTGTTTGCTCTCCTTAGGATGAGATAATAAAACCATGGTCCATCTGCCTGTTTGGCTAAACAATAAAGGTCTCATTGTACTATTGAAAAAGTGATGAAAGTTTCTCCCCATGTTCTGGACAACAATTTTCAAAATATAAAATTGCTTCCCCACTTCATGGCTGTTTGTGGAACCATGTGTCAAAGTGCCTTTTGTGTTCACCCACAAATATAAACACAGTAACACCACTTTACAGTACATTCTGCATATGTACTGTATATGTACACATATGTACACATTACTAGAGCAGATGACTGCCATGAGATGTCTCAAAGTTTGAGACATCTCATGGCAGTCATCTGCTCTAGTAATGTGCCACAAATAAAAATGAGATAAGCTGCCAATTGATCTCAGTTTTTTGGCCAGCATACAAAACCCTGACATTTAACTTTACAGGAGTCGTTTATCATATCCCCTCCCTCTCATTATTCAAAATTTATCTTATATTGCTTTGATTGTGCTTCTGGCAACCTTTCATTTCTCTTCCACAATTCCTTCATCCCATCCACCCCACTCACACTTGCTGAAGCTCCCAATTGTGGAATGACCTCCCAAAGCGAAAGGCTTTGGGAAAATGGATCCACTGCAAATCAATGTGGAAGTCCTCCCAGCACTACCCACCAGACTGAGTTCTTTAGCTTTTATCATAAAATTTCTATTGCTAACTTACTTAAGGTTCTAACATAACAGATGACATGCCTTCTGAAAATTGTAGTCAATTACATCCACCATATGCACATCCACTTATCTCTTCAAAGAATTCCATTAAATTCTTAAAGCATAACATATTGACTACAATGCTGACTATGCCTTACTATTTAGAAGAGCAGTGGTAGCAGTCCTATATAATATTCTTGAGCATTTTACCATTGTTGATTCCTGTAGCTTACTTGTGAGAGCACTCACCTCGCAAGTGGGAGACCTGGTTTTGATTTCTGGCAACGTGAAACCTTGGACATACCTGAAACCTGATAATAATCCATGAAGAAAAAAAAATAATAATTTGTTGACTCAATCCACGACTGCTTGTGGGACACTGCTGTGTGCAATTGGCTGATGCGTTTCGCCCACAAATATACAGTCCATTCACTTTACAGTATATTCTGTAAAGCGCTTTGAGGCATCAAGAAGACTTGAAAAGTGCGACATGAAATGCAAGGATTATTATTATTGCAAACCTACGGCTAACCAATGTATTATTTTTAGGTGCTTTTTGTACTTCAGTTGAACATGTCAGGATAACATTTATCACCCTCCAGTCATCAGGTGCTGCTCTAATCAAACACTGACTTTTGCTAAAGGTATTAAATTTAGCCTTGTCTATTTCCTTCCTCATATCCTTGATCATTCTAGCATTAACTGATACACTGGTTCTAATTTACAATATTTGTTAAGAGAGTTCTAAATAAGAAATGTGACAATTGTACATTTCTAAACACTGAATATGCTAAATAATGCTGAATAATGCATCATTCAGAACATTCAATGCCTTAACATTTAAAAAATGTCAAAAAATGCTGATCAGAACTGGCCTTTTGCTTTCAGGCACTTTCACAGCAGAGGATACGCCAAGAAATTCAGACAACAGGGCATAAAATAAAACCTTGAGAACAAAATTGCCTTTACTGACCTTCGGGATAATGTATTTTTATTGGAATTTTGTCTAGCAAATATTCTGGGGAATCTTAGAATGATTCCCACAATTTCAGTCACAGTGAGTGCATCAATTTCAGGTTTGCAAATTGCAAACAAGGGTCTTTGATCTTTTTCTGACTTTCCAAATGATATCTTTCACACATCCGTCTCATCAACTAATAAACCCAAAGAATAAGTATAATATTCATACATTTGTTATGATATATAATATAAAATATAAGTACATTTGATATCGTATATAGAATGTATTCTGTGAAGCGATTTGAGACATTTCAACAATGTAATATCAAACACAATTATTATTATTGCTATTATTACAGTATTAATAATATAAAGAATTGAAACAAATCATAGAAAACTGAGAACAGATCAAAGTACTTCACAAAGTGTGTGTGTACCTGTAGGTAAATCCTGTTAATCCTTTTAATTTTGAAACGCTTTTAATTTGCAAAACATGTCTAGTTTCTATTAGAAACCCTTTACATTTACTTGTTCAAACACTTGCACTGGAAGCTTCATCCACAGATACAATCCAATTGAGATGGCCTATTTATATTTCAAGAGTTAAACTATACATCCGAGGTCCAAAATTCCACTGAATCTTGTTCCGTAAAATCATTTTGTCTTCAAATTTAAGATTACTGTACAAAGAAATTTATGAAATTTATATAGTATTCATTTAGCAGTCAGTTTTCTGTAATTATTAAAACACTTCCAAAGTTACGCTGAATTTAAGAATTTTTCATAATTCTACACAATGTTAAATTTTAAGACAAAATGATCTTCTAGTTTAAGATTCAGTGGAACGTTGGCCTCTTGCTTTGCTGTCCAAATAAATCTATTTCCCATATCAAAATAGATGGATAGAAATAGAGAAAGCAGCATCTGCATTCAATATACTGAAATCCCCCCAAACAATGATGAGCACCTGTTCTTTGTCTGTCAAGAATCAACATGGCTCTTTGTAACTGTGGAAATTGTACACATTTCAGTTCAGCCTAGAAATGATAGTCTTGACAGGCCAATTAATTTGGTCTCCATCGAGCACAAACTTCACAGGTAGTGCTTCACTCAGTTGCACCTTGGCGAGCAGTCAGCAAAGTGCAGTGATGTTAATGAGGATGGGATAAAAAGCTACTGATCAGCAATTGCAGGGAAGGCAACACAGGTTTTCACTGTCACAAGGAATCCAGATTCAATGAACACCTGCTCAATTAGTTGTTGAATTCATAAACATAAACTAATATTTAATAATTCATTACTATGGGCAACAACCCACTTTGCTGTGTACAGTACCAGGCATTTATATCACAAATTTAAAAAGCCTGGCTTTCATTTATTGACTTGATCATATGAACATTCGGCTCACTAAAACCTTCAATTTTAGCATCATCAGAGAACACCAAGGTACTATTAATAATACTCAGCTAATTATGGAATTCTGGCACTGCTTTTGTGACAGCTGTGATGTGACTGCTTCATTGATAGCTGAAGTTGAAAAAGAGTATTACTGAGTTTCTGCCAGCTTGCACAAAGCTATTAAAGACGCAATTTCAATAAAATTATTGATCTTTTTCCAATGTTTCCTGTACTGGAGTTACACCAAAGCAATACCAGAGAGAATGACTCATTATCTAAGCATATCATTTTACAGCCCCATATCTATTACGACAGAGTTGGAAAGAACTCTCTTTTATAACTATAAATGTACAGTACTTACTCCACATCCCTCTGTTTACCTAGCAGTAAGTAGAAACATGGTTGTTTGTTGATTGGTGGATCGCTTGTTTGAGAGTAATAATTGCATTAAAATGTTTAATAATAATTGGTTCACTCAATGCATGACTGGTTATGGGACACTGCAGTGTGCAACTGGCTGCCTTGTTTCGCCCACAAAATACACACGATTTACCCTACAGTAAATACTGCAAAGCAAGTTGAGTATTCTCAAAGATATGATAAGGAGCTATATCAAATGCAAGGAATATTATTATTATATAAGACTTCATCACAATGATATATCTCAAACCATTTCAAGGTAAATGGACAGTGAATACTGTCAAATTATATAAATAATAATCCTTTCAGTTGATAAAATGTCTTTAATGTCAGGAGAACATCACCAAGCACTTGACAAGAATGTGTGGTAAGGTGCAGTGACTGTATTTTGTAGGTGAATGTGACAGCCAAGTTGTGGACATCTTTGTCCCATAAACAGTGATGAATTGAATTGTCAAGTCTTATTTGGCGGATTGTTGGCCTGAACACTTCTCTTTGTAAATATTGTCAATTAGATCTTTAAATTCCACATGAACAATTGGATGGGATCTTGATTTAACTTCTCATCTGAAGGAAAATGCCCTGAACAATACAGCATATCCATAGCATGTCATTGGAGTGACAGACTTGTCAGCTTGAACTCACAATCTTCTGACTCAGAGGCGAGAGTGTTGTGAACTGAGCCAGCCTGACACCTGTCAAGTGCACTGACTGTTTCTGTTGGTAACATTGCTTCTCGAAAAATGAACAGTGAGGTTTTCATTTCCGCACACGCAAAATGGATGTGATGCAACAAACAAAAGTTGGTTTCCATTCCCAATGCATGTTTGGTGCCATATATGATAAGAGACGACCCTATTCCCCAGTTGTCCGATTTTGATTTGTTCTGAATTTCCCTGTTGCATGAATATTGGAGGTGACTTCCATTTTTCAATGATGCAAAATAAGAAGTGGCTAAAATGTAACCAAATTTTGGCTAAGCAATGTTATGGCTTTGGATTTGGCTCATGATGGCATTTCAATGCGTTATTATTTAGGGTTGGTAGAAGTAAAAGGGCACGATGAAGAACAATTCTTTGCCCCACCGGAGATTTATTTCCTCATGTAATAGTGATAGTAATACAGGTAGACCTCGCTTATCGAATGCCTATTTAACGAAAGTTCACTATAATGAGGGTTTCTATTTGTACCACTTATCCGCTTTACAAAGGCTGCTTTTGCTATAACGAATGTTTACACACACAATAAATCTCGCGGACTTCTCGTGCGCAGTTTCTCATGGGTAGCCTTTCTCCCGGTTGCCCCAGCAACACATGCTCAGTCTTTAGCGTGCCTCAGTTAAGCAGTGCAGTGCAGCCCCTCCCATGTGAGCGGAGCGGCAGGATGCTTCCTGGCTTCAATAATAGTAAGTTGAGGACTGTCTGTACTTTATTGTTTATTGTTGTATTTACTAACATTTTAATATTTTATTATTGTTTTTAAAGTTGTGTAGCCTTTAATAGCAGTTATATCTACCTTAGGCCTTCGCTAGTAGAGGTTGAGCGTCCTGAATTCGGGCCCATAGCCGAGCCCAGTTTCGGGTATTTCCAGACAAATCGGAACGCCAGAAGCGCGTCACTTGTCTGGAAATGCCTGAGCCTAGATTGCGATATTTCAGTGTGATAACTGTGAAGACCTGGCCTGGAGCAGATAGGATTGGCGTTTTTATTCTTGCAATTTTTGTCACATTCTGGATTTCAGAACTACAGATTTTGGAGTACACCAAACCCGTATGTTTGAATGTGTACAACTTGTACACAACCAAAAATGTTAGCGCTAGGAACCGCTAGGAACTAAACTGATTTTAGCGGGAAGGCTCTAGTCGGAGCGGCGTTTTGGTTGTGGCCAAATATAATAATATAGTTAAACTCTTGCTTAACAAAATTTTCGGTTACCGAAGGGTTTTAACGTCCCTAACCCCTTTGTTAATCAGTACTCAACTGCTTAACTACCTGTCTACCTGTACAAGTCTACTTGTACAATAATTCATCTATTTACATTGTTTCACTTTAATGTCGCTGACGAATTAGGGAACGTGATCCAATTTAAAATGCATTGATTCACTTTAAAGTTTTTTTTGAAAGAACGCGCATGAACTGTAATTTAGGCAGCAAATGTGACAACACACTGGGACCCAACAACCTCTAGAACTCTTGAGTTTGCCTTCACTTTCACAGTCTGACCACTTTGTCTGACTCATCCCATACCAGGCCTCGGAATGCAATCTTTGCCGCTCTCTCACTGTATAAATTTATGTTATTTAAACTTATAACAACATCTTGTTGGGTATCTTTTAGTTTTTTTTGTACTTATTTAACATTTTTTCTGCAAAGTTTGACTAAAAACTGACCCCAGGAATGTATCCTAAATTCATATCATCACGTCAATGGTAAAACAGGTTTTGATTTAGGTTGTTTCACCTAACATCACGTTTTCCATGGATGAACTCCCAACGTATATAGAGGACGTCTTGTACTGTAAAACTTGGATAATCCAGTATGATTGGGCCCACTCACGTCTTGCATTTTGGAGTTTGCTGGTGTTTAAAAACCTACGTGGGCTGGGGAAGCTCCATGCACGTGTGCTATCAACACAGCACTGATGTGAAAGAAATGTTCAAGCTCCAAACACAGTGGCTGATGACAGAGCGGCCTCGCTGGGAACTACAAGCAGCTATTCCAAACTTTGGGAGATTCGCCAGACATCTGAAATTTTTTTATACTGTATGTATTTTGAAATCTTGATTGTTTTAAGGAGTTGCCGGCATTCAGAATGTCGGATTATCGAGGTTTTACTGTAGTCCTTATGTTTGGTGTAGCACATTTGGGATGGATTCCAAAGGCACTTCAGAGAATATACTGTAAAGTGCAAATGACTGTGCATTTTGTGTGCAACACAAAAGTAAATTAACCCTCCTATCATAATTTTGAAATGTATTTTCAAGATTCTGTGGAGTACTGTTGCTCAGTGGTTACAGCACTCGTCTTACAACTGTGAGACCTGTTTTCAAATCCAGGCAGGTCAGGGCAAAACCTTGGGCAAGTTTCCTTACGCCACATGCCTAGTAATTATCTCTCAAAATGTTTTTAATCCACAACTGTTTGTAGGATACTGCTGTGTGCAAATGGATGCTGTGTTTCACCCGCAAATATACAATCAATTCATTCTACAGTATATTCTGTGAAGAGCTAGAAGACGTGAAAAGTGCTATATCAGATGCAAGGATTATTATTCTTATATATTATATATTTGATTAACCCTTATCACATCTGAAGGATGAAATTACTGTTCATGTTCTAGTCATTGACTTCAGCTCCAATTGTCATTGTTGATGCTCTTCATGGAAGCTTATTCCAAACATTTATTACTATTTACATAATGATCTTTTTTCGTGATATCTGTTCTAAATTCATTTTTTTCCAAAATTATATTCAGTGGTCCTCATTCTAGGCTTACATTAAAGCAATAGTGTTTTCTCTTTTCTGCATGTCCAGATATACAATTTCCACCTTTTGAATTAGTGGCTCTTGACAGGAAGAAGTTTTGAGACACTGCTCTTTCAGAAGGTTGGCTTTTTGTTACAGGAAGCAAAGGAAAATCTTGCCTTATTCATGCAAACACACTTCTATTAATTTAAAGCTAAGCTCTGGCAGCACTTGGTGAAACTGGGTGACCAATTTAAAAATAATTTTTTTTAATATTGAAATATCTCTGTTTAGGGAGCATCCTAATGCCTAGAATCCTCATCTGCTGCTACATTGCCTCACATTGTGGTAGGCTGATGATCCTGGGGATATCTATATTCAGTCCCTGGCAAGTACATTCTATTTGTATTGAGTGCCTGCTGATTATGAAGTCAGAATGTGTTCACATTCTCCTGGTGGCCTACTGTAGCTGGGTGTTCCCCTGTGGTAATGAAGACTGTTCTTTGGCTGCAAGCTTGAGCCTTGTGAATAATTGAGCTTTGGAGGCTTTGAAGCTGAAGTTTGGAAAAAAAAAAGACTGCACATCTCTAGTCCATAAAACATTGCAGGTTTCTGCCATGTCCCAGGGCTCATCTCCAATCTTTGCAGGGTTCTATAGTGCTCCAGAACACTGGAGATCATATTCAGAGGTAATAATCCCACTTGAGTTTTCCATTTATTTATTTCCTTGTCTCTAACAAGGTATAATTGCACTATTACATCCACAGTTTTATAAAAAACAGAACTTTCATTACCAAGGAGAGATTTGTAGCTTGCGTAAGAATGAAAGTATCACGTATCACTTTTAGGTTAAGAGACAAACAATTGCTGGAAATTGAGAATCAAGAGTAATTTGTAATGAACAGAATATATTATAAATAGCTTCAACATTAAGTTAATGTTTACATGTTTTGCACCCCTCCAAAACTGAATTAAGTTGCATACAGATTTTGTATTAAGTCATTACTGTGGAGTCTTGTACTTTAGTGGTTAGAGCACTTGTCCTGCAAGTAAGAAGATCTGGGTTTGATTCCTGAACAAGCTCAATTACTCACAAGGCTCAAATATTGGGAAAGTTTCCGTACTCCACACATCTATGTATACGTAGCAATAAGTAGAAACCTGTTGCTGGTCGATTGGCTGATTCTTTTCCGGTGATAATAATCCCTCAAAACAATATTTGGATTTGTCAATCCACAACTGTTGTGGAACACTTTTGTGTCCAATTGACTGCTTCGGTTCTCCCAAAAATATACAGTCAATTCAGTGTACAGTATAATCTGTGAAGTATCTTGAGATGTCTCAATGACGCAACAATGTGCTATATCAAATGTAAGGATTATTATTATCTATCTTCTATCTATCTTCCATACTAAAAAATAAAAATGTATATCTGCATTTCAAGAAGGATCTCAGCAACCAATTGACACAGAGATATGATTTATACCTCAATGGAAAAATCTTGCATTCGGGAGCGACACAGGCTTATTTGTTTTCAGATATCTCCTATCATTCTTGAGTTATTTTCTGTTTTGTGTTTTTAGTTGCATTTACACCAGGTGGCAGCCGAGCAGCAGGAACAAAATAAAGAATACACACGAAGCTAAGCCATGCCAACAACAAAATTACTGTCAAAGCCTGTTTATCCGGCACGCTTGGGATCTGGCCAATGCCGTTTAAACGGCATGCCGGATATTCAGTTGAAAACCCCAAACCCCCAAAATTTACTTTTTTTGAAACATACCATATTAATAATATACTAAATAATAATAGAATATTGTATGGATACTTACCAATAAAGCAATAACTATTGATTACAGTCTATAAACACAGCACACAATCACAAAGCAAACTTCTACAGTGGCGGATGGTAGTGGTTTAAAGAGGTACTGTCAATTTTTCCTCCTTCCTTCCTTCCTTCCTTCCTTCCTTCCTTCCTTCCTTCCTTCCTTCCTTCCTTCCTTCCTTCCTTCCTTCCTTCCTTCCTTCCTTCCTTCCTTCCTTCCTTCCTTCCTTCCTTCCTTGCTTCCTTCCTTCCTTCCTTCCTTCCTTCCTTCCTTCCTTCCTTCCTTCCTTCCTTCGCTCGCTCTTTCACACATACACCCAAACTGGCATCTCAATGGCTCCAAACCCAATCCCCCTCCACTCCTCACTTTTCAATCTAAATTAATAACTCTCCCCCTCCCACACCTCTCTCTTTCTCCCCCTGTTTCCCTCTCTACCCCCACCCCCTCTCCCCCCCCGCCCCCACCCTCTCTCACCCTGCCTCTCTCCTCCAACCTCACCCCCCACCAAAACAGTGAATAAACTAGGAAAGCAGGAAATTGGAATTGAATGGATCAGTTGCTGCACAGATCAAAATGTCTAATAATCTAATTGAATGTTGGAATGCACTCGAAGGGATGAATGGTCTTCTCCTTTTTCTTACCACTACAACAACAAAATTACACTTGTATAGCGCCTTTTATGTCAGGAGGATGTCCCAAGGTATGTTCCTATGTAAGATGTCATGAAAGAAGCGGAAATCTAATTTTGATTAAAGGTGGTTTTATATAGATCCTATTGGGAGAATGCTCTAAATATTTTTTTTGTGTGTTTTATAGCATTGTCTGCATGTTTTTTTGTTCTTCATCCATGACTGAGCATTTTTGAATTTCCAAAGTTTATGTACCTGAAAATCAATTCACTTTCAATCTTCACAATGGACAGGAAGTCATCTAAGCACGCAACAACAAGAAAAACAACTTTAATTTATATAGCGTCCCTCATACATAGTAGCGTCCCAGATCACCAGAGAGTGGAAGAGCACAATGTCAAACCAGGAGTTGTGTGAAGTGACCGTAAGCACGGTCAAAGAGGAAGGTTTTCAGGCACAACCTGAAGATGTGTAAGGAGGGAGCCAAGTGGAAGGATTGAGGGAGAGTATTCCAAAGTTTTGAGGCATAGTGACTGAAAATGCAGCTGCTGATGGAGCAGGAATGGGCCAAGTATAGAGCCCTGGGATACACATTTATGGTTGCTGATGAAATAATATTATTTAGGATAGGAAGAAAACATTATTTATTTCCCTCTATGTTGCAATCAAATCAAATCAAGTGTGCTGTTACTGTTATATCTGATAACTATAAGTTCCAGTGAAAGGTGATTTGTGGATATTAATGCCACTGCATGGACGAAAGTTTGAAAGATACATTGGAATATTATGCATACATAGCTGCATGGAAAATAAGATTTGGGTAAAGATTATAGTGTCTGATTGTATCATTTGGAGACTGCAGAGCATTTTTATTTGGTACAGGACAGAATTAATGTACTTACACATTCTGAGGTTAGTGAAGACATAAGATGAATAATGCTCTGTGCTAAAATAGGTTATGATGTCTATCAAACCATTATTTGTGGTTATAATTTAGAGATAAAGCTGACCATAATGTAATCATTTTACACCAAATCCTTGGACATAACTGGGAAGAATATTGTTATTAATAATAATCCTTATATTCAGTGTAGCACCTTTGGGAAGGCTTCACAAAGCACTTCATAGCATACTAGGGTCCGGCGATATATCAATATATCGGTTATATCGGTTATATCTATCTAATTTTTCATATTGATATTGAAAAATTCGATATAAAAAAATATTGGTATATCGTAAATATCGGAATATCGTTTTCGGCAATATATTGGTATTATTGGTATAATGCAAACTTTTCCAACTTACTTTGTCGCTGGCACTACAAACCTCCTGGGCCTAGAGCACGAAATGTGCGTGCACCCCCGAATGCATGCGTACCCCCGGATGCGCGTGCACCCCCGAATGCGTGCGTACCTCTGAATGCGCGCACATGCACAGTTTAACACCCCCCGGAAATATCGATGTATTGGTATATATCGATATGAGCCCACCGATATATCGATATCGGAAAATATCCATATCGACGGACCCTATAGCATACACTTTAAACTGGAAGCACATTATATTTTGCATGCAAGCACAACATCCAATTTGTGCAAACAGTTGTGAAGTGAATTATCAATTTTATCTGGATTGACCGTTGATGATGGAAAAGTCTGTTGACATAACTCAAGGATAGGTTTATATGCCATAACCTGTACACATGACTAAATATGAGGATTAAGCCATGCATGTGATTGCAAAGCAACATGAGCATATGACTCCAGGGTGGTGTTTACCAGTGTTTGCTCTATAGACCTGCCTACCAATATATTTCATGTCAAGCTGGACTCTCTGTTTCTGTGGGACAGTTTATCATTAGAAACAATCAAAACTGAAGTCAGATCCTGTGGATCTGCACTTAATGTACTAAATTTAATTAATTCTATCACTAAATTTACAGCACTGTGTTTAAAAAAGTTCTATTTTATTTAAAGATGAAATTTGAATGAAGTCACCTTTGCAACTTGGTACTGGAGAGTATAAAATATGTAGGTAATGTAAGCCCAGCTGACTAATTTTGCTATTCATCAAGGCTCTCTACAGATTTGCTCCTAACTACCTCTGTGACCTGCTAAACCCTAATCAATCTGTCCACTCCACCCTCCCCCACTCAGCAGGCTCTGGCCCACTCCATGTTCCCCACCTGGCCCATTACACCATTGGTGGTCGAGCCTTCAGTCTTTCCCCACCATCTTTTGATACTGCATCACACATTTCCTTTGCCTTGCTCCATCAATTGCCTTCTTCGAGGCACGTCTCAAGATACTACTCTTTGACTGTGCCTTTGGCTACCCTCCTAGCCCTCCACTTACTCTTATGCCAATCTTCGCCCCTCCCCCTACTTAGGTCCAAATCCCTGACTGTCCAGTACCTTCAGATGTCCTCCCGATGTGAAAGACGCTAAACAAATGTAATTTTGTAATGTATTATTTTCATACAGTTCTACCATTAGCAGAGAAAACAATCATTGTCCATGCTCTGATAATTGTCCATGCTCTTCTAAGGTATCAGGAATCTTAGATGCCCATTCCAGACAGAAAACATGCTTTGCATCTGGCCACAGGAATGCACATATATTGACAGGAGGAGGTTCTAAAATTTTGCACAATAACAGGAAATTCAATCCTTGCCCAGTATTAGACTTTCAACTGGTTTTACTTGGTGTGAAGTAAAATTCTAAGCCCTGAGAAAGTATCCTGGCAGAAGCTACATAACTTACCTCACTTGAGTGTTTTAGAGCAACCCAAACAATCGATTCCTCTGGTCGGAAAAGTGAAACAAATTTTCTAAACTGAAAGGTGGTAAGAGATTTGATTTTATTTGCATGTCGAGTACAACAGTAAGTGTGAAAAGTGGAAGCTTAATTTGCTGTTAAAGATGAGTTGTGAAACTACTGTTTTGGAGGTTTGCATGATACTCTAGTATCAAATCCATCAGTTGGGAGGTGAATGGCTGCTATGAAATAATGAAGAGCATCATATACCAGATTGCATGTAACATTAAAGCAAGGTTATTATTATTATTAACGTGAGAATCTCAGGCAGTTTGTTCAGTTTGCACCATGGTAGTTGTTTCCTATTTGGCAGAACAATCATAGATTAGACACCCTGACCAGCAGAACTATCAGACCTATTTTTGGTAGGTCAGGGTATCAAGTTATATGGGGTAAAAGCGGGAAATTTGAATTGACAGGATTACTTGAGGTACAGATCAGCCATGATCTAATTAAATGGCAGAACAGGCTCAAAGGGTTAAATGCCCTACTCCTATTCCTATGTTCCGATAACAACAGCAATGTCCTGATCTATTTAGTGTAGAAATGAGAGAGACTGAACTGAATCTTTTGATGCTGTTCTGCAAATGGTCAGTAGAAACACATAAGTCACCTCAATGAGTTGTGTTTCTTATTTCCTCTATTTCCTTCCTGATGTCTATTGCTGTGTTTCTCACCCTGTCAAAATTCCTGAGTTGATATGGCAAATCGTAGCATGAAAGTATGCCAAGAAGTGTCAGTACATTGCACTACCACATCTATTGATTTTTCAATTCTGTTTAAATTTTACAAATGTTTCCCTGTGTGTCGCAAAAATAGTTGACAGCTCTTATTAAAGATGCTTAAAATTCAGAAAATCGCAACTGTTTTCTCTGCTTCCTTCTAGATAGCAAAAGCTCATGTTGAGGTATGAGTTTAGCTATTCACTAGTACCTCACCAAGCCTGTGGAGCCATACTAACAGCAGGATGACGTAGAAATGAGGTGTGGTGTCTCTGGATAATTATTTCTGTCTCTCCACCAAAGAATCTGAGACGAATTGGAAAGAATCCAACCTATGCTTTCATATTTAAACACAAACCAAATAGCAATCCTATGGGCTTTTCGTCATTGCATTGCTCAATACCAGCCACCAGGCATTACTTTTAGACTCTAAGCTGTTGAGGAGCAACCGCTGTACTTAATTCGTGATGATTTTTCAACAATATCAATTTAGAGTAGCATTCTCTTGGTTATGTGGGGACACATGAGCAGATATGTGTTGGACTAATTTGTTGAAAACATTCATAGTAAATTCTCCAACATGAATATAGCATTCAAGTAAATGGCTGTAAATTTCATTGATGGTGACAATGGCAGGGTGATAGAGAATGAGTGCTGGACTCGCAAAGGTCACATTTACATGTTGCCTTTTATTTCAGATATTCCGCATTATACAATTTAGTTCCACAGGGGAATGTTAACGAGCCTAGTTTGGATTTAATGTGTACAGCTGAGGGTCACTGTATCACTGTATTGAATACACATTAAGAACCGAAGGATGAAATGTTTTTTGTCCAAACAATCTGATGCATTGATTTCAGGAACCAATGCCACAAGCAGTGATAGATACCTGGCCTGAAGACAGGCCACATTCTGGAATAAAACAAAACAAATGACATGTAATTACAGCAATAATTTCCGAATGCCAACGCAGCACTTGGTAATTAAAGTAAGCCTAATTTTTCAAGATCTCATTTAGGAAATAAACAGAAGCAATTAGTTGCGAATTCATTAATCACTCAGTTGTTATTAGTAAGAGGCGACAAAATACAAGGGAAATGTCATCCAGCTCAAGGAATAATGATGTGCATGGATGGCAACATTAAGAGACAAACTAAGCCTTCTTAATATATTTCACATAAATGTATAACACTCCTTCAGACAGATCTATATCTATTTTTATGTTAAGGGATGCAGTAACGCAGTAATAATTCATGAACCTTTTTTTTCTTATTTTATTGTGTAATATTCATAGCATTTTCCGAATCGTTTAGATTTTTTTTACTAAAACAAACTGCATGATTGGGAGCCAGAGCTACGATCACTAAGGATCTTTTCTGCTACATTTTCGTAATAGAAAATTACATTGGGAATACTAAGCAAAAGATGAGCACTATCAGATGCTACACTAGCAAAGCCTAATAATTCCAATCAGATTATCTGCAACTGAATGTAACCACTCAAAAAAATAGAATTAGCAGACATTCGGATTAATCCAGACTGATAGTATCTTTTATATGATTTAATTGCAATCCAGTTCCAAATTAATATTCATCTAATGGAGTCCTGTAGCTCAGTGGATAGAGCATTCACCTCACAAGCAAGAGACCTGGGTTTGATTCCAGGCAGGGCGAAACCTTGCAAGTTTCCTTACTGCACAAGCCTGATAATAATCCTTCAAAGAAAATATGCAATTTGGTCACATCAATCCACAACTGTTGCTGGGATACTGATGTGTGCAATTGGCTGCCGTGTTTCACCCACAAGTGTACAGTCAATTCACTTTCCAGTATAAAAAACAGAAATCGATGGGAACACTCAGAAGGTCAGGCAGCATCTATGGTGCAAGAAAGCGAGTCAACATTTTGGGCCCTCATGTTCTCCATTCTATCAATAGCAAGGCTTACAAACTTCATCAATTCTTGGATACCAACTCCTCTCCTGACCCCTCCTCCTTGTGCCTTCCTCTGAACCCATCCCTTCTCCAATTCCATGCCCTGCCATATCGTCATCATTCCCTCTGACCTTCCACTTGTGATGTTAATCCCTTTTTTACTGCCTCTATCTCTGCGTCCACTTTTTGGCCCAAGAGGCCTCCACCCATATATCGGACCCCTTCTCCCGCCTTCAGAAGTCACATTCAACTTGGATCTACCACCAGGCCTACTACACTCCTTGGACCTGCTCATTGAGAACTGCCAGCGTGCCGTGTCCGTTTCTCAACTCCCCTCTCACACTCAAATCTTTCTCCCTCTGAACATGGTGCATTGTACGGTCCGTCGATATGGAAATTTTCCGATTTATATATATCGATGGGCTCATATCGAGATATACCAAAATATCGATATTTTGGGGCTTTTCGTACTGCACATGCGCGCGCATTCGGAGTGCGTGCATATTCAAGGTGCGCGCGCATTCCGGGTGCGAGCGCATTCGGGGCCTATCTCCTCAGGAGGTAAATATCTTTCTCTCTCTGTGTCTCTCACTCTCACCATCTCTGTGTTTTTCTGTCTGTGTCTCTCTCCTCTCTCACATCCCCCCCATTTCTATCTATCTGTATATTATCACATCCACCCCGTCTCTCCCCACCCCCCCCCACCCGCCGCCATCCCTCTCTCCTCCCACCGCTTTCACTCTCTTGCACCCCCCAATTCCGGTCGTCTCTCTCCCCCCCCCCCCAGCAGTCTCTCTCCCCCTCCCCCCAGCTGTCTCTCTCCCCCTCCCCCCACCCCCAGCCATCTCTCTCCCCCTCACTCCCCCCACCCCAGCGGTCTCTCCCCCCCCCACCCCCCCACCCCTTGCATACCTGTATATTATATTCTAGGACTATGAATACAATATGGCAGCTTTGCGCATCGGTCTGTGCATTGTGTATAGAGATGAGCATTCTGGGTCTTGTAGTTCAGTGTGCGCGCATTCCGATTTTTTACCTCGATATATTGACTTTTCGATGTATCGATATTTTTGAAATGCCTATATCGACGTATCGATATGAAAATTATATTGGGTTTTAGCGATATATTGATATATCGCCGGACCCTACTGCATTGCACTGTCTCAGGACCAACATACTTATCAAACCTGCTGACAAGGGAGGCGCGATCATCATCTGTCGTAAAGACCTCTACCTGGTAGAAGGTGAACGTCAACTCTCCGACAACTGCTCCTACCTTCCCCTGGACCATGACTCCACATCTGATCACTAAGCCATCATCACCGGAACAGCCGATGACATCATCTCCTCTGGCGAGCTTCCTCGCACTGCCTCCAACCTCATAGTCTCCCAGCTGCAAACAGCTCACCTGTACCTCCTCCCCAAGATCCAGAAACCGAATGTTCTATTCTGATGAAGGATCGTGGACCCGAAACATTAACGCACTTTCCTTTTTCCATAGATGCTGCCTGCTGAGTATTCCCAGCGGTTTCCATTTTTGTTTCAGATTTACAGCAACTGCAGTATTTTGTGTTTTTGTTTACTTTACAGTACAAGTAAGCCTCTATTTAGGATGCTTCTATTTAGGATGTTTTGATTGATGGACCATCATTTTTTAATAACTTTTGATCAATATAGGACACTTGGATTTGTTTTAAGAACAAAATTTGTGGGGAGGATACGCAGTACATATTTTGAATATTGTGGTCGCATTTCGCGTATCCTTTTTGTCCATAGTGTATTCGCGGGTAAATCCAAGCATTTGAACTGGCCAATAGCATATCGCCACATCATTGTTTAAAAGCCAGCTGATTTTGAATCCATGCCACGTCAGTATTACAGTAATTTCCGAACATTCCCAAGTGATTTACAGCCACTACAGCGCTTCTACCAAGTCGGGGAAGAGACAGCAATAATACCTCTAGCGGCCAGAAACCCCGCAAAGTCATCACTTCAAATACCAAATTGAAGGTGATAAAGCACATCGATTCTGATGAAAAAGGTACGGACGTCGGGAGGGCTTTAGGGCTAGTTAGATCGATGCTGACTACTATAAAACAGAATAAGGACAATATACTGGCAATTTTAAGGTGTGTTACAGCTACAGGTACACGCAGATTAGCAAAACATAGGAGTGATATGATGGAAAATATGGAAAGAATGCTGTGTCTGGATTGAGGATCAGAACCAGCTTAATTTACCATACAGTTACCCCAAGTACTGCTTCTTGCCTATGTGTGTTAATTTGTGTTTTATGTTGTGTGGTTTTGTGTGTTATTTAGTGGGTTTAAGGTCTGAACATTTTGTGAAAATAATGCACCTCTGGTTTTACAATGGGACCGCATGGGAAATCATGTTTCAATTTAGGACGTTTCGATTTAGATACAGTTTTTCAGCAATGCAACCCTGTCCTAAATAGAGGTTTACCGGTATATTCTGTGAATTCTAATCTGAACACAGAGCAGGCAGAGTCCCACTCCCAACAATGGATGGTTGAAAGAATGACGTGGATTGAATCCATAGATTCTTCATACTTATACTAAATGGTCCATATTGACCTGACACAGGTCTTTAAAATTATGAGGGATTTGATAGAATTGATAAAGAGATATTATTTCCGCTGATCAGTGAATCAGTGACTAGTGGTTATCAATTTAAGATAGTCAGTAAATGGGGAGGCTAGGAGAACTATTTTCTTCATCTTGAAAAGATGGGATTTAGAATTCCTTGTCGGGACTGATGGTTGAGAGAGAATCTCTGTTACATTTCAAAAGGAAGATAGTTCTAAAAGGGGATTTGAAAAAAGGGATACAAGGATAGGGCAGGTAAATGGGACTAAATTGACTGCTCTTCAAACAGTATAGACATGGTAGGCCGAATGGCCTCCTGTATTGTAAATGTGTGTGGTTCTATAAGCTGCATTTGAGGAATTGTGCGTGAACAATTTATGTTGTATTATACAGTGCAGCAAGATAAAACCACCAAACCGCCCCAGGTCACTTATCATAACAGTTTGCAAATAAATTAATTTCCGCTTGTGCAAAAGGAAAGAAACACTACAATATAGCTTTCACTATAATGAAAGATATGGCAATTTCAAATGAGATTCTAAATAAGTACTCTGAATCACAAATAATTCTAGTAACAATACATATGTCATCCAGACCCAGAGAAACTCCACTCTTGAAACAATTTACGTTCAGAACAGACTTTATACAGTGACATGCTTTGATTTACCATGTAAGACTATGGCATCTCATTCATTTCAGTTGGAATGTCTTGCATTTCAGACCCACATTGTATATCAGACATTCATACAAAATGCACACAAAAGGAGATTAATTAGAATATATTGAAATTCATCTATTCATAGATTCATAGATTCATAGAATTTTACGGCACAAAAGGAGGCCATTCGGCCCATCTAGTCTGTGTCGGCTCTTTGAAAAGAGCGATTTAATCCCACTGCCCTGCCCGCTCCCCATAGCCTAATAGACCTGTTCTCCCTAAATAAAGATCTAATTCCCTTTTAAAAGTTGTTATCGAATCAGCCTCCACCACCTTATCAGGCAATGCATTCCAGATTCGAACAACTCGCTGAGTGAAAAAATTTCTCCTCAGCTCCCCTCTACTTCGCCTTGAAACTATTTTAAATCTGTGACCACGAGTCACAGATTCGCCCACGAGTGGAAATAGTTTTTCTCTATTTGCCCTGTCGAAACCCCTCATGATTTTATAAACCTCTATTAGGTCTCCCCTCAATCTTCTCTGCTCCAGAGAGAATAACCCTAGCCTATCTAGCCTCTCCTCATAGCTGAAGTCCCTCAATCCTGGCACCATCCTAGTAAATCTTCTTTGTACCCTTTCCAATGTCTTCACATCCTTTCTGTAATGTGGTGACCAGAATTGAACACAGTATTCCAGCTGAGGCCTCACCAAAGTCTTATAGAGGTTAGTCAGCACTTCCTGACTTTTGTACTCTATACCCCTATTTATAAAGCCTAGTATCCCATATGCCTTCTTAACAGCCTTGTCTACCTGTCCTGCCACCTTCAACAAGTCACTAACACAAATCTCCAGGTCTCTCTGTTCCTTCACACCATTTAAAATTTTACTATCTAGCCTATATTGCCTCCCTTCATTTCTTCTCCCAAAATGCATCACCTCACACTTCCCTGCATTAAACTTCATCTGCCATGTGTCTGCCCACTTTACCAATTTGTCTATATCCTCTTGCAGATGGCTACTATCCTCCTCACTATTTACTATTCTCCCTAACTTAGTGTCATCTGCAAACTTGGAAACTGTACTCCGTACACCCAAGTCCAGATCATTGATGTAGATTACAAACAGCAATGGTCCCAAAACTGAATAAACTAGATTCAGAATAATTATGGAAAGGGATAAGGAACGATCACAGGTGAGGACACATCAAAGCAATGACTCGCTCTGCCTTTCTCCACCTCCACAGCATTTCCCAACTCTGCCATTGCCTCACCGTTGAAACTCGATTATGCAAATACCTTGCTGGTCAGCCTCCCCAATTCTTCCCACCACAAGCTGCAGTTAATCCCAAACTCTGCAGCCCATGTCCTCTACCATTCCAAACTTCATGACCCCATCTGCCCCATCCTTACCCGAATCCATTGACTCCCCATTACCCAATTTAAGATCCTGGTTCTCACATATAAAGCCCTCCACAACCTTGCACCACACTATATCTGTGACCTCCTGTCCCCTAACCAACCTGCCTACCCACTCCACTCAACAGACTCTGGCCTGCTCCATGTACCACATCCCACCCGTCCCACCTGTCCCAACCATCCCACCCGCCCAACCATTGGCGGGTGAGCCTTCAGTTACTCTGCCCCCAACCTCTGGAGCTCCATCCCAAAGAGTCTTTGCCTCACAACCTCCCTGGCTACCTTCAAGTTTCGCCTCAAGACTCCTCTTCAATGGTCCCATCGGCGATTCCTTCCCCCGCCCACCCTCCCCTATCCTTAGCTCGGGTCTGAAGCAGTAACCTGTCCAGTGCCTTGGGACGTCCTCCTGATGTGAAAGGCGCTTCACAAATGTAATTTTGTTGTTGTTTGTTGTTGTTGTTTTTATGTCTCCTAGAAGTCGCAAAGCATTTCACAGAATATACTGTAAAGTGGATTTACTGTATATATATATATATATATATATCTGTGGGCGAAGCATGGCAGTCAACTGCGCACAGCATGTCCCATAAACAGTCGTGGATTGAACTGACCAATTTTTTTTTTTTTTTATGAATGGAGCTAAGCCAGTTTCATCCTCAATGTCAATGTTCATAGAGGTGAAATTCACAGATTCAGATCCACAAATCTCCCAAAGTAGAGCCAGAGAGGCAATTGGGCCAATCTAGTGTAGAGATGTATTTGTTGTAAAATCACAATTATTTGGAATCACAATGGTTCACTTCAATCTACAAAGAAAGTAAAGAATACATATATATTTTTTAAATAGTGAAATCACCTTTTTATTATTATTAGTTTTCCTATTATACAATGATCCAAATCATTATTGTGGTGATCAAATCATCACTCGCCTTACTAGTGATTCCAGCCAGTGTTTTCTGACAGTTTGGGGATGAGATTTATATATGTTACTGCTTGTGGGACAGGCTTTGGTTTAATTAGGTTAATGGTGGTTGAGAAGAGGCAACGTTGTTCATTAAAAAAAACTATTATTGACCAGCAGAATTAAATGCGCTCAACTGGCAGAATTTGCTAAATTGTTCAATGTTGAAACTAGATCTGTGTCTTTGGTGGATTTTTGTTTAACATTTGCAGTAACTTTAGGATTTTTTTTAAATGGAATAATAGAAGCAAATTTGGGGAAATATTTAACATCATGTTATAGAAGAACATACAGAAAACAAAGTTCAAAGTTAAGATTCTACTCAACAATTCTGTTGCCAAAGCCAAATTCTGGGAACTCCATATGAATGTTACATGCTTGAGTAGATTTAGTCCCTTGGTTGAATTTCCCTCCAGTGGTGTTTAATTTAATCTATGATGGACCAAAATAAACAAAATGGAAATTCCAAGAGGATTCCATAGTTAAGGAATAAAGAAATAAATCACACAGCTCAGAACAACTCACCCAAATACAAACTGTTAAGATATGGATTTTTATTTCATTTTTAACTGACTTTGCTCTAAATTTAATATCACATCCCCATGTTTCTGAATTTGTGCACCAGATGGATACGTTATTCACTGGGTATCTAGCAATTCCTTCAATAATCAACAACAACAACTTAAACTTATAAAGCACCTTTCACGTCGGGAGGACGTCCCAAGGCGCTGCATAGGAGGCGTGTGACCCGAGCTGGGAGGGGAGTGTTTGGAAAGGGGTGAAACATGTAGGGGAGGTCGAAAAATTCGGGATTGAAGAGGAAAGTCTTCAAACCGGCCTTGAAAGAGGAAAGGGAAGAAACAAGGCGGAGGGATTGGGGAATGGAATTCCACAGGGTGGGAGCGGAGAAACTGAAGGCCCGGCCTCCAATGGTGGGGCGGTTTGGGTGGGGGGGCTTGAAAAAGGCCAGGTCCTGCTGAACGGAGGGTCCGGGTGGGCTTATAGTAAATCGGATAAATAGGGCGGGGCAAGGCCGTGTAAGGCCTTGAAGGTGAGGATGAGGATCTTGAACTTGATCCTCTAGAGGATGGGGAGCCAGTGGAGATGGGCGAGGGTGGGGGTTATGTGGTCGCGGAGGCAGGTGCGGAATAGTACACGGGCTGCCGAGATTCGGATGACCTGCAGCCTGTGAATGGAGGAGCTGGGGACGCCAATGAGGAAAGAGTTTCCGTAGTCCAGCCGTGAGGTGATGTATGCGTGCACGAGTGTTTCGGCAGCACGGGGGGTGAGATAGTTGCGGAGCCTGGCAATGTTGCATAGGTGGAAATAAGCGGTGCCGGTCAAGGTACGGATGTGGCGGAGGAAAGAGAGTTTATGGTCGAACGTGATGCCGAGGTTCTGGACTGGCTTTGTGAGGTGGAGAGTACAGCTTTGGATGTTGAAGCTGGCAGCGCCCGATGTGTGGAGGCGCTGGCTTGAGCCAATCAGGAGGGCCTCGGTCTTGCTCACTTTCAATTGGAGGAAGTTGTCCCTCGTCCAGGACTCAATGTCGGATAGACAAGCTGTCAGAACATCGATGGTCTGGGGGTTGAGGGATGAGGCGGAAAGGTTCAGCTGGGTGTCGTCCGCATACATGTGGAAATTTACCCCATGTATGCGGATGACATCGCCCAGAGGGAGTGTGTAAATGGTGAAAAGGAGGGGGCCGACGACAGAGCCCTGAGGGATGCCGTGAGAAACTGTGCGGGGGTTTGGGGAGAAACCATTGGAAGATACAAAATGTAGGCGGTGGGTCAGGTAGGAATGGAACCTGTCAAGGTCTGCGCTTTGAAGGTTGAGGTGGGAGGAAAGACGTTGGAGGAGGATGGTGTGATCGACTGTGTCGAACGCAGCAGACAGGTCAAGGAGGACGAGGAGGCAGAGGGAGCCCTGGTCGCAGGTGGTTAGGATGTCGTTTGTAACCTTAACCAGGGCAGTTTCTGTACTGTGGATAGGGCGGAAACCTGATTGGAGGGGTTCAAGGAGTGAGTGAGTTGACAGGAAAGAGCAGAGCTGGGAGGCAACCACTCTTTCAAGGACCTTAGATAAAAACAGGAGGTTGGAGATGGATCGGTAGCTTGATGGCTGCGACACATCAAGGGAGGGTTTTTTCAAGATATGGGTGATGGTGGCTTTTTTAAGGGAGGTAGGGACGGTGCCTGAGGAGAGGGAACTGTTGATTGTGTCAGAAATGAGTGGAGCCAAAAGGTGGAGCTGGGTGCGGAGGAAGGGGGTGGGGATGGGGTCCACTGAACACATGGTGGGTTTCATGGAGGTGATAATTTTTGTGACTGAAGACGGGGAGGTGGGGATGAAAGTATGAAATGGGGGGAGGGTGGGGGTTGAAATAACGGATGGAGGGGTGGAGTTGGTGTGAGGAAACCGCAGAGCGGATTCTCTCTATTTTGGACTCGAGGAAGTCCAACATCTCCTCTCAACGTGCGTTTGAGCAGAGGATCTGTGAAGCGAGATGTGGGGGGGGGGGGCGGAGGAACTGATTGGTGGTGGCGAAGAGGAGGCGGGGTTGTCCTTCGCTTCCAGGATTATCCTGGAGTAGAAGGCTGATTTGGCAGTGGCTAGGGTGGAGCGGTAAAATTGTTGCGGTCCAGCCAGATTTGCTGGTGGACCGTGAGGCCGGATTTGAGCCAGGTGCGTTCAGCTGCTCTCACTTGGCTTATGAGAGAACGGAGGTGAGTTGTGTACCACAGTGATGATCGGGAGTGGGATACGGTTCTGGAGGTGAGGGGGGCCAGGTTGTCATAAATACATCAACCAGAACCAGAAAATACATAACCTCTGAGTTCAAGGAATATAAGCCATCTTTACCCAACCTTTCAATATAACAAAAACCTGTCAATAAAGCAAAATCCTTCCAAGCTAGGCATCATTGTGATGAATCATTGATGGACAGCCTTCAAGGCTAATATAACTTGCATCAGACATGGGCCACAAAACTGAACACAATACTTTGTTCTGATTGGTGTTCTTTGTTTGGTTGTAATATGTCCTTGATTTTTTTTAATTTTATGGACCCTTAGCACAAAGCAGAGAATTCAGTGGCTTCTAGAAGCACCAGCTGCAAGAAAATATTTTCCTCCTGGAAGTACAGTAGAAGTCCATTAATCCGGCACCCGTGGGACCTGGCCAATGCCAATTAAAGCACCTGCTAGATATTCGGGCGGCCCACGGCCGAAAACCCACTACAAAAAAATTAAAGTTCTTTTAACACCCACCATATATGCCAGACTAAGTATTAACAGATAATAACAGAATATTATATTGGTACTTATTTTTAAAACTACTCTCTTGCGCTTCTCACCTTTACTAATTGAGGTTTACAGTTCAGCAATTCTTTTTTAAATGGAGCCAAGCAGGTGAAAAAATGGCAGCGTGATTTTAAAGTTGCACAACTTTATTAGTTGCAAGCCGAAGCCCTACACTCTACTAGCGGCAAACCGAAATACTGCACCTATGCGACAATGTGGGTTATTAGCTTGCGTTATCGGCTTGCTGCTAGTATGACTTTAAAGTCATACGCGCTCTGTTTTTTTCACCCGCTCCATTTTAAATAGAATCACTGGATTATAAACCTCAACCACAGCATCATGGCAGCATCTACCAGCAAAGGTAAAAAGCGCAAGAGAGTGGTTTTAACAATAAGTACCAATACAATATTCTGTTATTATTTATGCATTTATAAATGCTCCATTGCTATTATTCCGGATAAGTTCCAGTTTATCGAATGGTGACTTTTTTTTGCATGCCGATTATACGGAAGTGCCGGTGCATCGAGCCACGGATAAACGGGCTTCTTCTGTAACTACATTTAGTGGGGAAACATCGCAGCCAATTTGCACACATCAATGTCCCACAAACAGCCATGCAGCACCTTGGCATGTGCTGCCAACATGAAAGGTGTTATACAAAATGTAATGTTGTTGTTGTTGAAGAGAATTGTTTTAAAAACTATCATTTTTAAAAAATATAAACAAGAGTCACTGGGATCATTCAACAGGTCAGACGGCATCTTTGGAAAGAGGACAATGAGTTAGCATTTCAGGTCAATGACCTTTCATCAGAACCTTTTGTCAGATGATTCGCCTGAAACATTAACAAATTTCCTGCTCTCCATAGACACTGCCTGATATGCTTTGTGTTCCCAGCGACTTCTGTTTTAATATCAGATTTCCAGCACCTGCTGTACTTTGCCTTGTGATCCATTTTTTTATTTGCAGGATTGTTAGCTAGGACACCAGAAGAAAATCCATTTTCTTAGCAATAGGGAACACCAAACAGAGAGTAAAAGAAGACATGAACGATATTGAACAAAGAGATAGGTTATTAGCAAGTGGGGTTTAAAAGCAAAAAAAAATCAACTCTTCAATCAAGAAAAATCAATCAAGAAAAACTTAGAACTGTACCTTTTTTAAATACAGAAATGACAAATTTGTTTCACATATTCAGATATTCAGATGCAACAGCCACATTTACTACAATATAGATAATACATATTTATAGGGACAGACCAGACCTTAATAAATAAATAATATTTAGTGCCAAGATTTAATTTGCACAGCCATCCTTAGGGGAAAATATTTTACTCATGTCAGCCAATAACCATATCAGATCAATATTGCTCTCCTATAGTCCAGATGCAATGAAACATTTAGCTAAAGTTGTCAATATCCTCTTCATCATCATATCACATGGCAGAGTATGGGTCTTTTTTTTACTTGACTGTCACTCAGGACTATAAACAAGCTTTTCCTCCATTACAAAAGCAGTGGATTTTTGTACAGTTGACCTTTGCCGAACGCGGGGGTTATGTTCCTGGAAAACTGTGCGTTTGGTAAAATCACGTTCGGTAAGCTTAACAAGTTATGGGAAAAGGGGGGCTGGGGGAATCCAGCCACTCTCGTCGCTCTCCCTACTCTCCCCGCTTTCGTCACTTTCGTCACTCTCCCCGCTCTCGTCGCTCTCCCTGCTCTCCCCACTCTGCCCTCTCTCATTGCTCTCATTACTCTCCTGCTCTCCCTGTGAGAGGAATCATCGGCCTCAAACTTCATCGAAGTGGATGCTTGGGGAGAGGCAGAAGTGGATGGCTGAGAAGATGCAGCAACAGGTAAGTTTTCAGTGGATGACTGCTGAGACAAACTGGCAAGTTGAAAGAAGGAAGTGATTTTCTGTTGTTTTGCCTTCCACCAAAAGTCTTTCATGAGCTTCCTGTAAGATCCTAAGAGGCCATCCAGGTCTGGATGGCCTCTTGTAAATTTCAGATTCCTTTCCATTATGGGAGCTTGACCTCCCAAGTGTGCATCGTGCGGGGCCGGCGCTTTCCCAAGTGCACCAGCCAGTGCTCATACTCAAGTTTTACATGTGTTACTCAAAAAAGTGGTGCATTTTTTTCTTCGCGTATAGTTGAATTCGCAATCGAGAAAGTTGCGTTCGGCGAGGGTTAACTGTATATGCAAAACAGCAGTAAGTCTTTTGGGATCTTTTCCCTTTTTTCTATTTAAAATATCTTATAAGCAAGCCATTTATATTGAAATTTCAACAAAACTTGACTGCAAAAAGCATTAACTTTAGTTAAGAGTTTGCTAAATAAACAGATTGTTCCCAGATTTGGGTGTAATAAACAACAACAATAACAAAATTACATTTGTATTGTGCCTTTCACATCAGGAAGATGTCCCAAGGCGCTAGACAGTCACTGGTTTAGACCCTAATTGAGGGGATGGGGTGCGGGGAAGGTGGGAAGGAATTGCTGATGGGTCCATCGAAGAAAAGTCTTGAGGCGAGATTTGAAGGAGGCCACAAAGGGGGCGAGGCAGAGGGACTTCGGGATGGAGTTCCAAAGGTTGGGGGAAGAGTAACTGAAGGCTTGGCCGCCAATGGTTGGGCATAAACATAAAACACATTAAAAAAGCTTCAATTGCTTCAGCATTTTAAACTTCATGAACTTGGTTACAGTCAACTTCTAGCATTGAGTTCTTCCACAAAATAAATGTACACCATCATTAAATTTTTAGGAACAGAATTCCATCATGCATGGGCTACTGCTTTATTTCATTCTACAGTCAATTCTAGCCCAAAAGTTAAGCATTTGCCAGGAAGTGTAGTTGAGGCTAGGGCACTGGACTGATCGATGTAACTGGCTATAAGTATAAATAAAGTCAAAACACTGCAAGCACCGGAAATCTGAGTTAAAATTGAAGTTCCGGGAACACTAGGCTGGACAGGCGGCATCTATGAAGAGAGGAAACTAAGTTAACTTTGGAGATCGATGACCCTTCCTCAAAACTGAAATTTTAACTTTAGTTACCGACCTGATATAGTCTCACATTCTTCTCTTCAAAGATGTTGTCTGACCTGCTGAATGTTTCCAGTGAATTCTGTTACATTGTATAACGTCAGATGCCTTGCATTAGACAATGGCTTCTTTTCACCTTTCCAGCTCATAAAATGTCCCAAGTTCACCAACAATATTGTCAGTATTAGTATTCAACATCTTGGGATCTCTTCCCAACATGAAAGGTGCTTTATCAATGTAATTTGTTGCTGTTGTTTATTCTGCAGATTGTTATTAATTGGGTATGCTTTTAAAAAGTGTGACTCATACTTTAGACTTTAGGGTTATTCAATGCTTTTTAAGATGCTCCAAAGAATTTGCCTTCAGAAATTGGTGACTCTATCTTCACCCATGCTAAGTGCCACGAATAAAAGTGCATTGCCAAGGAACCTATGGCAATGACAGGTATCAGTCAATTAGTTTGTCATATTTAAAATCATGTGATATTTTCTTCATCCTTACCAATATCAGTATCCCTTAAATTCCCAGCATAATGAATAATTCTCCCTTCATCATTATCTACCACACCTTTGCTTATAATTTTTATAAAATCTGATGGATCAAAACAAATCTATTCTGATTCTTTTGCAGTTTGATCTTCATGTTTGCAACACTTCAGCTTGTCGTTGTTAATGGCCTGTGCGGAAGAAATTCCAGCGTTACCCAGCTGAGAAAATGCTTTGAAAATTGAGTATTCCGAGTCCAAATCAAGTCAGCAGTTACTCAGCCTAATGAAGGGGAAGAATCTGAAATATCACCACAGGAATGAGGGAAATTATTAGAACAAAGGTGCTCTTTAACCAAAGCATGTATATGACCAGTCATTAGCAGGTACATCCATGTGAATGGAAAGAAGAAAGAAACCTATAAGGGAAAATGATGTAAGAAAGATACAAAATCACAAAATGTACCTTCCTAGGCAGCGGATCAAATGCAATAGTGAGCTAAGAGGTCAGACTGAGGCTACAATGGCTCAGACATTGCAAATGTAATATGTTGCTTGGTTTATGTTGACCTGCAGGAAAAGACCACCATTAGAATCAGTGGCAGAGATAATGTATCTGTATAAGATATTGGTCACACCACAGTTGATCAATTGGGTGCAGATTTAGGAGCTGCACTATTAGAAAGAGTCTTGGAACCAAGTGAAAAATACACCACAGATTCATGAGGATGATACCAGACATGAACTGATATAGTGACAAGTAGAGGTTGGTGGGGGAGAGGACTTGTTCTGTAAAGAAGAGTGGTTAAGGGGTGTTCTGATGTGATCAGGATAATGAAATGGTTTGAGAGGTTAAATGGTGGGGAACTATTTCTGTTTGTAGGTGATTCAAGGTCCAGAGGGCATGATTTTAAGATTATAATTAGGATCATGAAGTAGAGAGTTACCTCACAGAAGAATGTCAATGTGGAATAAATTGCCATGGGGTTGCTGTTGGATAAGACACCAATGGGTATTAAAGAGACATATGGGAAAGGAGGATATTAGAAGGTACGGAGAAAGAGCAAGAAATTGTGATTAGGATAGAATTTCATTGCAGGACCAAACACCAATATTAATAGAGTCAAAAGGACACCAAACTCAAACCCATTGATAAAACACAAAACATGGAGGTAGAAAGGTTGAGAATCTGATCACCGATGATCGAAAAGTCAGGGCAGGTTCACAAGAAACTTGCTCAAATAAGACATATTCTAATCGAGCTGCTCAGTATTGCACAAACTATTCTGCAGATTTCTTATTCTTCAAAAAAAACTGACATGGGTAATTTTGAGATGACAGAGACATTTTCTAAAGGTATTGTATCTCAAATAGATTTGATTTTGACAGGTTATAAACTGAGTGGTACTAAGCCTTGAAAAATGGAACAGAAGCTGTCACATCATCTTCTCATCCTACAATATCACCCATTTATTATTCCACACTTGTTCACAAAGAATCAGAGGAGTAAGCATTTTTCTTTTGTAACCGCCAAAGTATTAGTCTTGTCGTGAGCTACAGTTAAATTAAAACACTCGACAGAAGAAATTACAGAGGTTGAGTAAATGGAAAGCTCATAAACCCAATCTCAAAAATTCTCTTAGTATTTAGCACATCTATCTTAATCGATTATCGATTAAATTTCAGCAAAATACTGTCTTTGTTTCGCCCCCCTACCCCCCTTTCAATGTAATTTTAATTGCTGCTTCCTGTGTTTCGACCTGAGCAGCCAGCAATTTAAAGAGGGTATGATGAAAAAAGCAGCCTTCATTAATCACCTGCCACAAAAGTACTGGTTTAGCAGTATCTTTAAAATCAAGAACACTTCATTAATCAACCACTTAGCATGGACAAGCCTTTTATACCTGTATGGGGGACCACCAGTGCTGTGATACATCAGCAGAGGATGTCTCTGCCCACTCTACCTACTCCCTCTTCAACAACTGCTCAAGTGAAATTCTCTATCGTGCTATCTCAACATGTTCCACTCAGAGTGCAGCAGGGGGCAGGAGGTCTTGGACTTGAGACCTCACACAACAAGCAGCCTGGAACAGGGACTGAGGAGACTTGCATGTGAGAGACGTCTGAAGTGGGGGGCCCTAGGTTCACATGCAAGCGTGACCTGAAGCAAGGCCAAACAAGCATTGATGACAACACTGGCTTGGCGTTCATCAGCCCCATAAGTGACCAGATCCAACATGGGAACTGAGACTTACCTGTACTGTGCACAGCCTGCGTGGGATTAGCGGCATTGAAGCTAAATGCTGACACTGCTGGTGAACATCTAACCAGAGTCCGACTGCCACCTTTGAATTTCTGAGCCTGGACTCACTGCAACTATAACATTTTCCTCCACACCCCATGATGATCCATGCCAGCTGTGTAACCATGCCACTATGACCCCTGGTCCCCTCTTCACTCTTAATCTCGGCGTGCGCATTTTTGCTACTGTCACCGACCCATGTCTCCCCCAAATGCTCCCAATCCTCTATCCTTCACTATTCCCACTCAGTCTTCCTCTCCCACTGCCCTCCCAAATGCCAAGCCCTACTTGACCATCCACAGGTTCTCTCTGCTCCAGCTGTGAATCTTCCTTTGGGCCCACAAAGGAGGTGATGCCACTGGCTGTCAAACAGCGGCTACCCTGACTGCCGCATTCCCCATTCTCACCGCAAGGCCCACCAGTCCCCAACCCTGGAGGCCAACTTCTCCTCCCTCATCCACATTCCCATCCATCCTACTAATCCTCCCCTTCCTCATCGCCCACATTCTACCTCCAACTGTCCTCTCCACATTGGACTACAAAATGTCCAGTCCCTCTCCAATAATAGAGTCATCATCCAGGACCTCATTGACAACAACATTGACATTCTTGCCATCACTGAAACCTCACTGGGTCATTCCAGGCAGCAACTTGCACCTGAACCCACCCTACTTGGCTACACCATCCATCATAGCCCATGACCTGCCTCCCCATGGTTGCAGTTTGGCTCTCATCTCCCGTTCTCCATTTGGATTATTCCCTTAATTCTCAGAAACCTTCCCCACCTTATCCTTTATCACCCCTCCAACCACTCCCTCAAAATAATCCAATAATTCAAATCTATCACCCGCAGAAGCCCTCCCCCACCTTCTCCCCCAGCATCCCACTCTCCTATTTTACCTCTTCCTTTGAATGCCTACTCCTCCTAGTCGACACCAATGTTTACTTCACTCCATCCAGCTCTACCTCTGCTGAATACTTCTCCCTTCTCTCCTCCGTCAACCTCTCCATCCACATCTACATCACCACCCACTTCAGTGGCCAGCCTCATCAATGATCATTAAGAGATATGTAGAGATGAATAATTAAGGCACAGGTGCTTGGCACTGAATGTATCTGGCTAAAATCCAATTTAACCATCATCAGCAGATCTGGGTAGACCTTACCAAATCTTACTGCTCCGTCCTCACATACACTAAATTGTTGTTCTACTCCAAGACAAACTTGGAAGCCAAGGACAATTCCAGGGTCCTCAGCCCACAATCTCACACTTTGCCCATTCTCAACATCAACGCCAACTTTGAGTGATGTTGGACTTCCTTAAAACCAAAGTCAAGAGGATCCCCTCAGCTGCCGCTGCTCTTCCATCTAGTACACCCTCCCCATCTCAAACCGGCTCTTACCCATCCCTCCCTCCACACTGTAGAACCTATCTCCCACTCCTCTCTCACCACCACTATAACTGGCATGAAACCGACCACCTGCTCCCTCGAACCCATCCCTACCCTTCTCCTTCCCTCCCAGCTCCACTTCCTTGTCTGTCTACTCACAGACATCATAAACCTCTCCCTGTCTACTGGCATTATTACCACCCTTTAACAACGGTCCTTATCTCTCCTATCCTTAAAATAAAACCCTCCGTGGACCCATCCCTGGTATCAAACAATCGCACGATCTCCAACCTCTCTTTCCTTTCCAAGGTCCAGGAATGAATTATTACTTCCCAGCTTTGCTTCTTTCTCTCCCGCCACTTTATTCACATACCCGTATAATCGGGTGTCCATACTACTCACAGCACAGAAATTGCTTTGGTCGAAGTGACAAATGACATTTGTCCATCTGTGACCAGGGCTCCATCTGCCTTCTCGTCCTCCTTGAGCTCTCTGCTGCCATTGATATCATTGACCACTCCATCCTTCTCCACTGCTTCTCCTCTCACCTAAACTTTCATGGCTCTGTCCTTGAATGGTTCAGATCCTACCTCTCATACTATCTCCAATTTATCTCCCCAAATGGTTTCTTCTTTAGCCCCCTGCAGAGTTCCTCAAGGCTCCGTCCTGTTCCCCTCCTTTTCAATATCTGTATCCTCCCTCTTGGTGGTATAATCTGCATACAAGGGTACAATTTCTATACATGCAGATGATACCCAATTCTATCTCTGCTTCCATCTCCACAATATCACCCGGGTCCACCACTATCTCACACAACAGGCTGCCAAGCCTTTATACACGCATTCACAACTGCTTCCCTTCCTTCAGCTTGCCGGCCCCACCATTGGCAGGTAGGCTATAGGCTATCAGCCTCTCTGCCCCTGACCCCTGACCTCTGAAACTAGATCCCGCATCTCAAGTCCCTCCTCTTCAACCATGTCTTTGATCACCCTCCTTGCCCTGCTGGCCTCCACTCTCACCGATCCCAACCCCCATTGTCAAGCACCTTGGAGCATCCTAACAATATGAACTGTGCTATACAAATGTATTTTTGTTGTTGTTGTTGGTTGTGGTTACGCTGTGTTTTGATAGTCAGGCACATTGCCATGTGAAATGTGAGCAAGATTTATTTCATTCTATGCTTCAAAATCAGCAAGAGAATTTATTAAAACTATAATGTTTTGTAATCACCAAGGTGACATCTGCAACCAATTATGTGTTCCCACTCCGTCTCAGTGAAGTCTAGCATTGCAGTACAATATGTGGATTGAAAAATGGTCACTTTGGAATGGTAATGAGATGAGAATCCAACTGATCTCAACTGTAAAGTCAGTAGTCAGTCCAATCCTTGGGCCATCTTTGGGTTATCCAATCGGAAATCCAAGATTCCATCTGTTGCCCTCTGTATTTCTGAGAATGTATCCTTTATTTTGATGCCATATTGTACTTTAAAATAAACAGAGCAGTGAACTAGACAATTCACCTCCCAGCTCCAGTGAATTTATAAGCAATATATCAGTACTTTCATCCATACATCTCCAATATATCACTATTATTTATTTGGCTGTTTTGTTGCTCCAATTTGTAAAAGCAGGGCTGCCTGGCATGGCATTTACTTTTTCAAGCAGTATTGTAGCCAACGGAGTATTCCATTCCCGCATCCAAACCTTTGTCATTTCCCAGCTGGACCTTTCAAATCCCCCAAAGCATTCAATTAATTCAGAACTCTGTTGCCCTGATACTAACCCGCACAAAACTATGGATGCCCATTACATCATTCCTTGCCAGGCTGCACTGGCTACCGATCAACAAACGGATCAACTTCAATATCCTCTCACTTGTTTTCAAATTGCTTCATGCACTTTCACGTCCCCACTTATTCAACCTGCTTACTCCCACAACTCCACCACCGACTACCTCTGCTCACCTGACTCTAGCCTCCTGTTTGGCCCTTGTGCCTTCTGTTGCACTATTATTATCCATGCCTTCAGTCACTATGCCCCGAAGCTCTGGATTTCCCTCCCACAATACCTCTGCCTTGCTTCCTCCTCCCCACTTTCAAATCCCACCTAAAGACCTTCCTTTTGATTTTGCTTACGGTCACTTACCCCCTCCCTCTTTGCCTGGCTCGGAGTCAGTCTATGCCCACTTGTTAAATGCTCTGCGAAGCTACGCCTTGTGAAGTTTGCTATACGCTCGCAAGTTGTTGTTATTTTTTCACGTTTTCCTAAATCTGATAAACGTTCTTTAAGTAAGATTGTTTAAGTGATTGGGATGGGGTGGACTCTGTCAGTGGGAATGTGTCATCTAGAATGCTAATAGATCAAAGTCAGACCAGAAGGTCACAGCTCAGTGATTTAAAGTTGCAGTGTCTAGAATGGAAAGCATGTGTTTACTGTTATGCTCAGTGGATGCTGAGAAAGATACCTTCTGTGAGTTTTAAACATTGGCAATTACTCGTAGATTGAAGCTGCGTTCACTGGATATTGGAGATACCACTCCTCCTTTTCAACCACTGGACTGAAATGTCAACTAATCTGTCAGCCACTTGGTGAAGAAATTTGGACTAACCCAGAATGTCAGTTAAATCCAAGATTCCATTTATTGCCCTCTGTACTTCTGAGAATAGATAAGCTCAAGAGATGAAGGGAGAAATAAAAACATTTCAACAACAAAATTACATTTATAGAGCGCCTTTCATGTTGGGAGGATATCCCCAGACACTGAACAGTTAGGGGTCAGGACCCGAGCATGGGGGAGGGGCGAGATAGGTGTTAGGGGATGCAGAGGGCGGCTGAAGGCATGGTTAAAAAGGAGGGTCTTGAGACCAGCCTTGAAGGCACCAAGGGAGGAAACAAAGCAAAGAGACGATGGGATGGAGTTCCAAAGTATGGGAGCAGAGAAGCTGAAAGCCTGGCCACCAATGGTAGGATGGATCGGGTGGGAGACATGGAGCAGACCAGAGCGTGCTCAATGGATGGAGTGGGCAGGTTGGCAGGGAGTCATTATCTCTTGTCCTCATTAAACCATCTGCACTTCATAAATTTCTGATATGCTGAATTTCGAATCCAGCTAAATTCCATTGAAACATCACTATATATAACCAGGGTTCTGTATCAACTTATTAAGTGCTTTCCAGCACAAAACACCGCTACATCAAAACAAGGATACAGGTAAACCTCTATTTACGACGGGGTTGTGTTCCTGAAAAACTGTATGTAGATCAAAACGTCCTAAATCGAAACGCGATTTCCCATGAGGTCTCATTGTATAACCAGAGATGCGTTCTTTTCACAAAATTTTCGGACCTTAATCCCACTATGTAACACATAAAACCACACAACATAACACACAAATTAACACACATAGACAAGCAGGGGTATTTGGGGTAACTGTACAGTATTGTATTTTAATATTGACAAACTTCAATACAGAACACTACTGGCAAACTTTAATACTGGCAGTGTGGCAGTGGCACTTGTAGCTTCCCCACTCATCTTGATGTTGTGGAGCTCATTGCGTCGTTTAAACATTTGAAATCACCCTCTGCTAGCACTAAAAAATGGTGCCTTCTCCTTTCTGATCATTTAACTCTCTAAACAATGATTGTGCCTTCTCTTGGATAACCAGGGTGTTGAGTGGTATATTACGCTGGTTCTGATTCTCAATCCAGACACTCAACATTCTTTCCATGTTTTCCATCACATCACTCCTATATTTTGCTAATCTGCTTGCACCTGTAGCTATAGTACACCTTGAACTTGCCAGTATATTGTCCTTATTCTGTCTTATAGTAGCCACCTTCGATCTAGCTAGCCCTAAAGCCCTACTGACGTCCGTACCTTTTTCACCAGAATCAACGCGCTTTATCACCTTTAATTTTGTATTTAAAGTGATGACTTTGCGGGGTTTCTGGCCACTAGCGGAAGTAACACTGCTCATTTCACTTACTGCTCTCTTCCCAACTTGCTATAATCGCGGTAGAGGCTGTAAATTGCTCAAAGTTGCTCGGGAATGTTCGGGAATGTTCGGAAATGACTGTAATACTGGCGTGCTGTCGCTTCAAAATCAGCTGGCCTTTAAACAATGACGTGGCAACATGCTGTTGGTCAGTTCAAATGCTTGCATTTACCAGAGAATACACTATGGACTGTGCGTATGGACAAAAAGGACGTGCAAAATGCGACCGCTATATTCAAAATATGTACTGGGCATGTGCAAAATCATTTTTGGTCCTTAAAACGAATCCGAGCATCATATATCAATTAAAAGGTGTTAAAAAATTATGGTCCTTCAAACAAATTGTCCTAAATAGAAGCATTGTAAATCGAGGCTCACCTGTATGAGTATTTTACAAAGTACCTCATCAAGTAGAAGCACCACAAAATGGTTCACACTGATGAAGGCACTATTCCTTTGTAGGACAACCCAGCTGCCAATTTTGGTAAAGCAATGTCCTATAAATAAACAACAACAACAACAATTTAAACTTATAAAGCGCCTTTCACGTCGGGAGGACATCCCAAGGCGCTGCACAGTAGTCGTGTGACCCGAGCTGGGAAGGGAATGTTCGGGAAGGGGTGAAACACATAGGGGAGGTCGAAAAGTTTTGGGGGTACAAAAGGCACGGTCGAAGAGGAAAGTCTTCAAACCAGCCTTGAAAGAGGAAAGGGAGGAAACAAGGCGGAGTGATTGGGGGATGGAATTCCACAGGGTGGGAGCGGAGAAACTGAAGGCCCGGCCTCTGATGGTGGGGCGGTTCGGGTGGGGGGCTTGGAGCAGGCCAAGTCCTGTTGAACGGAGGGTCCGGGTGGGCTTATAGGGGGAGAGTAAATCAGTTAAATAGGGTGGGGCAAGGCCGTGTAAGGACTTGAAGGTGAGGACGAGGATCTTGAACTTGATCCTCTGGAGGATGGGGAGCCAGTGGAGACTGGCGAAGGTGGGGTTATGTGGTCGCAGAGTCGGGTGCAGGATAGTACACGGGCTGCAGAGTTTTGGATGACCTGCAGCCTGTGAATGGAGGAGCTGGGGAGGCCGACAAGGAGAGAGTTTCCATAGTCCAGCCGTGAGGTGATGTACACGTACATGAGTGTTTCGGCAGCGTAGGGGGTGCGATTTCAAGACATCTCAAAGATGCTATAAGTCACTATATCAAATGCAAAGATTATTAATATCTGTAACATCCATCTGGCAAGGTAATATAGCAATGTAGCTCTCCCTATCCCTGCATTGGTGTGTGTATCTAGATTATGGTCTGCCTTGATACTAGGGTCTCATTTTCAGCAATTGATAATGGGAGTCATTATTAGTTGAATCAGAAATAGGAAGTCCTGTTAATAACAAGAAGTGTGTTCCACTAATATGTATGGAAGCAGATGGAGGTTTTAATGTTGGTTATTGTGATACACTCAATGGTGGGATTTCTACTTGTAACGTGGAGCCAGCATTAACAACTCTAGCTGTGAATCACAGCAAATTAAACCTCAATGGTTCACAGTATAGTTATTCCACAGCAATTTATGGAAACAAGGCTGACCATCTTTTATTAACTCTATTCTATTTATTCTCTAAAACTCCAAGTGATACACATCTTTTGTTTGGCGGGGTGTTGGGGGGAAGAATCCAAGATTACAGGAATCATGAGCATTACAATTTAGATCAAAATTAATTGAAATTAACTAAATAAGAGCAGAACAGGCAGTCTCCAATTTTAAATGACGGATGAATCACCCCAATGTTGATCACAAGAAAAACCAATAACTTCCAGGAAAGGACCTATGTAGTCAGGACTCTTTCTGAATCCTGCTTCTCCCCAAATGGAAGGTTGTGTTTCCTGGTAAAAAGCTTAATGTCTGTATGATTTATTTGTGCTTGAAATTGATTTTGTACACAGCACCTTGTAAGAATAATTGATTTTTACTTTGTTTTCTCCCTTTCTGCTGAAAGCTCCCATATTCTCCTGGACTACAACACTGTTTATAGGTCGGTAATAAGGAGCCGGAGTACTCATGCAATGTTAGATTCACTTTTGATTTATGACACAGGAGACTATTAGATGGCATTACCGTTCTCCAAGAAGTCATTGACTGATTATAGTTAAATGTTCAATCCTTGCAGTCCTTTGCTTGCTGGCACTGCTTCTTGTATTTGAAGGCCTAATCTGATTGTTCTATGAGGCTGCAGTCAGAGCACGGACAGGTACTATATGGGTATATGTGAGGAGAAATTTCACCTGAGTCTAGATTTGCTCTTGGTAGCATTTCAAAGTGTCCAGAATTTTAACATTGAAGTTGTTTGTCTGGTTTCTAAACAAACCTACAGAAAACCAAAATTAATGCCACATGCTAAATTAAATGCAAAATTGAAGGTATTACTTCCCTCTGGATGTTTCTTTATTGAAATGCATTTTAAATAGATGTCAGTTTAGTGAGAGGGTGATTTACTTAGATACACAGAATAAACTACACAATGGATTAGGGTCTGTCGATATGGAAATTTTCCGATATCAATATATCGGTTTGCCCATATCGATACATATGTATATGTTGATATATCGACATCACGTTTTTTTTTGTCCTGCGCATGCGCACGCGCATTCCGGTGTGCGCGCGCATTCGGATATTGACAAGGTAAGTTGAAAAAGTCCACATTTTACCAATATATACCGATACATCGATATATCGTCGGAAACGATATATCGATATTTGCGATATATTGATTTTTTTCGATACATAGAATTTTTAGATATATCGATATTTTTAAAATTCCGATATCGGCATATCAATATTAAAATTATATCGGATATAACCGATATATCAATATATCACTGGACCCTAAAATGGATAGAATCAAAGTTAAAAAAATGAAGACTCTTGTTTCTTTAATCTCCTTTACAAGCTAACTAGTCTTTCTTCACTTTTATGCAATTTTCTACCATATACATTTGTCCCTCTGACAACAGTAAAGAGAGTTCCCCCCAACCCTCCCTTCCCCCTCTGCCTTACTCAGTCCAACCTCCTCCTTGTAGATAGTACTGGTATAGTACCCTATGTGAATGGTGCTATATAAAGGCAAGTTGTTACTATAAGGTAAACATTCTAAAATATGCACCTTGCAAAATCCAAGTTTGGCTTTACCTAACCTATATTATTTAATCTGCTCTGTTCAACTGTGGTGGTTTTCTGACCCATGACTTTTGGTTAACAAAACAAATGCATTGTGCTTATCAATGTATCAAAATCGAAAAAGCAATATCAAATGCCGGGAATAGGAGAAAATAAACAGAAGACTTACAGTTTGGCAGTAGATGTCAAAGAAGCTCCTTGGAAACGTAGAAATGCTCACTGGGATATTTTATTTAACTTGCGGTTGCTGCCAACATGAACCATCTTCAGAGCACACATCTGTAACTTCTAGTAGACATGGCTTTTCAGACAAACCTGAAAGATTACAAGATTGACACTGTCAATTCTTTCTTTCTCCCCCACCACCCAATGATGCTTTTCATTTAGACTTAATTCAAAGTAAAATGTGATGTAAATTATCCAGCACAAACAAGGCACAGCGCCATGTCAGAAATGATCTCAGTACTAACTCCATGTTGAATTCTCAAAGTTTAGAATGTTTGAATTTTTGCTGAATTGATAAATAAGACTAATAATATCAAATGGCACAGTTTGCCTCCCAAGATCTACATGATAGTATATCTTACCTTTTCTTTTTATTGTATTAAGGGCTTTTGCACACCATGCTCATACATGGAAAATCGACCTTAACTAGTGCCGTGAAACAGCCACCAGTTCACAAGATTGATTTGGATGAAGAAGGCCTTTTGGCTAATGTGGTCTCACTCCCTCCAGGATACCAGTCTACTGTCTTCCCATCATAACATTGTTTAACATCATTATTGGCCAGAAGATCAACCACTTTATCGGAGTCAACCTTTAAATTTGCTACTCTCTCGCTCAAGCCAGATCATGTTAATTTTGTTTCAGTTTTACATTGCTGTGCTCCCTGATAAATGTTTAATATTTCTACATCTGCCTATGCATACTGTGACAAATGGGTTGTTATATTTTCAATTTATGAAATTCATATGAAGCCGGTGAGCAGATTAATGGTACGACAAAACTGCAGCTGATAATTTCGTTTTCAAATGAAAGCCACCATTATGAGAAGCTAATTTTTTTTACATTACTTGCCAGCTTCTGCTTTCAAAATGCTAATTTTTTGTTCATTTCATGTGGAAATGTGCAAAGAAAGAGCAGGCTACTTATGACTATGATTTGCAACAACAAAGCTGCTCATTGAGCGACCCGCAGCAGACAGGCAGATGTTTACTTTGCAGTTAATGCATCATATTGTCTCCCTTTGTCCACCTGCTGTGTAAACCCTCAGCACCATTTCATTGCCTCTGTTTGACTTGCTCTTTTCCACTGTGGATTGCTTCTATGCACAATCTGCATAGTTCACTAAGCCCCATATTAATAAAATGGATACGAGATGTGTTTTGCAATGAGGTCTGCACATTAAGAGTTCTGGCAGACCTCACTGTCTCCGCACAAGGTCACAAGAGAGGTTTGGTTGAAGAAGCCGCATTACTACATTTGATCTCATCTTCCAGCCCTATCAACTTCTCTTTATTGCATCAGAAAGTTTCTTAAATGAATTAACTACTCTGGCCTCGATCACCCTCTCTGGTAACTTGCTTCATATGATTATTACCCTTTGTGTAAATCTTGGTCTCGCCCTCTGTAATGTTAAACAAAATAACCTTTCTATTGACTGCATGGTTCTGTTTGAAATGTCTTTCTGCAGCCTCAACCCAGTTGCTAGTGAAGTAGGGTCTGAACATACAACTCGTCTTAGTACATTACTAAAAGGACATAGTAATGTCTAATTAATAACAGGAACTCATTACCTACTAAGCATACTTTCCATCTACCTTGTGAAGAGTAAATATTGAGTCCAGCTCACAAGCAAAAGTGTGTCACACTAACCCACAGGAAGTCCAGCAGCATCATAGCCACATGTTGGTTTGACACACTTGCAGTTTGGGCAGGATTTACAGTTTGAGGTTCAGGGTTAATAATAATAATCCTTGCATTTGATATAGTGCCTTATCATGACGTTGAGATGTCTTAAAGCATTTCAAGAATATATTGTAAATAACGGTAAATGTATATTTTCATTCAAGCGCTTTGAAACGTCGATAAGATGTGGAAAGCGCTATATAAATGTAAAGATTATTATTTATTATTATTATATAAATGAACTAAACATTTCAGGGTCAAGATTATTAACTCCTGCAGTGAATCACCACAAACTAGACCCCTGTCATTCTCATCGAAGACGAAGAAATGAAAAAGCGCTCTTTAGACAGTGGGCAGAATGCTTTTTGTGGTTGGAACTAAGCCACAAGGTTGAGGCCGAGTGGAAGCACACAACTGTGTGTCAATGAATACTATATATGATCAGATGCAGGCGTGGATTCGGTTGAAGCACAAATTTCACTTATTTTTCACTCCATTGTTTTCATTTTCCCAGCATTTTTCTAAACTTTATTTCCATTCATCTTCATTCCAGTCCCTTTCAATCCACAGCTCTTCATTTCTGACCCACACATCTTTTGATAAAATAATAAATAAATAATATTCCGCCCCCAAATAAAACAATAATAGATTGGTCATTTCAATCCACGACTGTTTGTGGAACACTGCTGTACGCAATTTGCTGCCTAACCGCCTGCGACCAGGGCTCCCTCTGCCTCCTCGTCCTCCTTGACCTGTCTGCTGCGTTCGACACAGTCCATCACACCATCCTCCTCCAACATCTTTTCTCCCACCTCAACCTTCAAGGCAAGATCCTTGACTGGTTCCATTCCTACCTGACCCACCGCCTACATTTTGTATCTTCCAACGGTTTCTCCTCAAACCCCCGCACAGTATCTCATGGGGTCCCCCAGGGCTCTGTCCTCCGCCCCCTCCTTTTCACCATTTACACGCTCCCTCTGGGCGATGTCATCCACAAACATGAGGTAAATTTCCACATGTATGCGGACGACACCCAACTGTACCTTTCCGCCTCATCCCTCAACCCCCAGACCATCGATGTTCTGACAGCATGTCTGTCCGACATTGAGTCCTGGACGAGGGACAACTTCCTCCAATTGAACGTGAGTAAGACCGAGGCCCTCCTGATTGGCCCAAGCCAGCGCCTCCGCACATTGGGCGCGGCCAGCCTCAACATCCAAGGCTGTACTCTCCACCTCACAAAGCCAGTCAGGAACCTCAGCATCACGTTTGACCATAAACTCTCCTTCCTCCCCCACGTCTGTGCCTTGACCGGCATTGTTTATTTCCACCTATGCAACATTGCCAGGCTTCGCAACTATCTCACCCCCCAAGCTGCCGAAACACTCGTGCACGTGTACATCACCTCACGACTGGACGACGGAAACTCTCTCCTCTTCGGCCTCCCCAGTTCCTCCATTCACAGGCTGCAGGTCATCCAAAACCCTGCAGCCCATGTACTATCCCGCACCCGCCTCCACATAACCCCCACCCTCGCCCGTCTCCACTGGCTCCCCATCCTCCAGAGGATCGAGTTCAAGATCCTCGTCCTCACCTTCAAGGCCTTACATGCCCTTGCCCCGCCCTATTTAACCCATTTACTCTCCCCCGATAAGCCCACCCGGACCCTCTGTTCAGCAGGACTTGGCCTGCGCCAAGCCCCCCGCCCGAACCGCCCCACCATCGGAGGCCAGGCCTTCAGTTTCTCTGCTCCCACCCTGTGGAATTCCATCCCCCAATCCCTCCGCTTTGTTTCTTCCCTTTCCTCTTTCAAGGCCGGTTTGAAGACTTTCTTCTTCGACCGTGCCTTTTGTTCCCCACCAAAATTTTAGACCTCCCCTACGTGTTTCACCCCTTCCCGAACATTCCCCTCCCAGCTCAGGTCACACGCATACTGTGCAGCACCTTGGGACGTCCTCCCGACGTGAAAGTCGCTTTATAAGTTTAGATTGTTGTTGTTGTTGTTGCCACGTTTTGCCCACTAATATACAGTCAATTCACTTTACAGTATATCCTGTGAAACGCTTTGAGACATCTAGAAGACGTGAAAAGCGCTATATCAAATGAGAGAATGATTATTATTGTTATTAAAACTTCAACACAGATGTCACTACATTGAATTCACAATCACTACCGGCATTTTAAACTTCACTCTTTCTCTTACATGTACTGAAAATGATTGATTATTAAAATCCAAACAAATTGCAATTACAGAGATAGAGAAAATAAAACTTTGATGTGTTTGAGCGTGAAATCTGCAATCTGGAGGTCTGAACATTCATTTGGTCTTATTCTGCAAAATTATTTTGACTGAAAATTTAACATAATGCAGAATTGTGTAAGATAATAATAATTCTGAATTTGATATAGCATTTTTAATCTTAACACATTGGAAATGGTACAGAGGAGATTCACCAGGATGGTACCAGGAGTGAGGGACTTCAGCTGTGAAGAAAGTCCGGCGATATATCAATCTATCGCTAAAACCCGATATAATTTTCATATCGATACGCTGATATAGGCATTTCAAAAATATTGATATATCGAAAAAGTCGATATATCGAAAAAATCTGGATGCACGCGCACTGAACAACAAGACCCAGAATGCGCATCTCTATACACAATGCAAAGACCGAGGTGCAAAGCCGCCATATTGTATTCATAGTACTCGAATACAATATACTCGAATGCAAGGGGTTGGGGGAGAGAGACGGTAGGGGGAGGTGGGGGAGAGAGGGACGGCGACGGGGGTAGGGGAGGAGAGAGGAACAGCAGCGGGGGGGAGAGAGGGACGGCGGCAGGGGGAGAGAGGGAAGGCAGCGGCGGAGGGGGGGGGGGGGGGAGAGATGGGGTGGATGTGATAATATACAGATAGATAGAGATGGGGGGGATGTGAGAGAGGAGAGAGACACAGAGACACAGAGAGAAAAACACAGAGATGGAGAGAGTGAGTGTGAGAAACACAGAGAGAGAAAGATATTTACCTCCTGAGGATATAGGCCCTGAATGCGCGCGCACCTCAGAATTTGTGCGTGGCGCGCGCATGCGCAGTACAAAATCCCCGAAAATATCGATATTTCGGTATATCTCGATATGAGCCCATCGATATATCTAAATTGGAAAATTTCCATATCGACCGACCCTATTAAGATCCAGGGAACAGAATAATTAGTGCTGAACCCTCAAGCACTCACTGAGATAATAAACATCAGTGCAGCTTTTGAAACTGTTACAAGAGGTAGTTTCCAGGAACATTACAAGAGACTCCATTAAGGAAAAGGTCTTTACAACTCATACTTTTTTTTTATCAGATTGCTTTAGAATGGCACTTGGTATGATCGGCTGCCATGTTTCACCCCCAAAACACAGTCAAACCACGTTACTATACTGTATACAAAACATAAAATACTGCAGATGCTGGAAATCTGAAACAGAAACAGAAATCGCTGGAAACCCTCAGCACGTCAGGCAGCAACTATGGAGATAGGAAATTGCATCAACGTTTCGGGTCCATGACCATTTATCACAACTCATAGATGCCAAATTAGTATATATTCTGTTAATCACTTTGAGTAGTCTTAACAACGTTATAATAAGGCACTGTATCAAATGTAAGGATTATTTTTACTACTACTATTATTATAAATGCCTGCTGCCAACAACAGGGAAATCTGCCCAAAACATACTGGTTATATTATCAGGACCATTCCTCTGTCGTATAATATTCTGATCTATGAGACCTCTAGCTTTACCTTGTTATGACTAGTTTAAACTCAACTCTTCATACTAATTCGATGTGAAAGACATGTTGAGTTGAAGTGAAAAGAACAGTAAAATTGGGTTTATGACATTCAATCACCAAATGATTTGTGCAGGAGCTGAGCTACTGAGACCATCTTGCAAATGTTTCACCAGGGAAATCAATTTGCAGCACTGCAGTTTAAATGCAAGTGGTGTTAATCGATCTGTCCTGCACTCAAAAATAACCCCTTCAAAGTTTTTAGGGCACCTTTAAGCCAACAACTACTTTTGAGTCCTTCACATAGACAAACTGCTCACAGACATTGAACGGATGTCTGAGCAAGGTGAATTATTTTAGAGGTTATGGGAACAAGGTGATCAAAAACACAGTGAGAAATTGTTGGTAGGGTTTTGAAAGCAGAGAGGGAGTGTGCGAGGAAAAGGGTTATAAGGAGAATTTCAGTGAGTGGGATCGGGTTAAGGTCAATGCCAAGGAATTTTGAGGGGCCATTTGTATAGAGTTAATATCAGCGAGGCCAGAGCCCTCATACAGCTCCTATATAAAGCTCCTATAAAGATAGGAGGGAAAAAGGGGCTCATCACAACAGTTCGGGAATATCTCAAGGTAGAAACCGAGATCTCCAGCCTGACACAGTTGTCCAGAACTACTGGAATGGGTAGTATGGTTCCAGTTGTTCTGTTTTCCAGGCAGGGAAAGGTCAGTTACAGAAGCAAGCACCTGGTCTTACGCACAGTGAATTGGCTAAATAATAGGGTCCGGCGATATATCGATATATCGCTAAAACCCGATATAATTTTCATATCGATACACTATATAGGCATCTCAAAAATATCGATATATAAAAAATTGGAATGCACGCACACTGAACTATAAGACCCAGAATGCTCATCTCTATACACAATGCACAGACTGAGGTGCAAAGCCGCCATGTTGTATTCATAGTCCTCGAATTCAATATACAGGTATGCAAGGGGTGTGGGTGGGAGAGACGGCTTGGGGGGGGGTGGGGGTGGTGGTGAGGGGGAGAGAGACGGCTGGGTGGGGGAGGGGAGGGAGAGAGATGGCTGGGGGCGGTGAAGGGGAGAGAGACGGCTGGGAGGGGTGAGGGGGAGAGAGACGGCTGGGGGGGGTGAGGGGGAGAGAGACGGCTGGGGGGGAGGGGGGTGGGGGGGGAGAGATGGCTGGTGGGGGAGGAGGGGGGGTAGAGATGGCTGGGGGGGGTGGGGGGGAGAGAGACGTCTGGGTGGGGGTGAGTGGGAGAGAGACGGCTGGGTGGGGTGAGGGGGAGAGAGACGGCTGGAGGGGGTGTAAGGGGGAGAGAGACGGGTGAGGGGGAGAGAGACGGCTGGGGGCGGTGAGGGGGAGAGAGACGGCTGGGTGGGGTGAGGGGGAGAGAGACGGCTGGGGGCGGTGAGGGGGAGAGAGATGGCTGGGGGCGGTGAGCGGGAGAGAGACGGCTGGGGGTGTGGGATTGGGGGAGGGAGAGAGAGACGGCGGGGGGGGGGGGGGGAGAGAGAGGGACAGCGGAGGGGGTGGAGGGAAGGAGAGAGAGATGGCGGGGGGGGGAGAGGGGGAGAGAGACGGCTGGAGGGGGTGTAAGGGGGAGAGAGACGGGTGAGGGGGAGAGAGACGGCTGGGGGCGGTGAGGGGGAGATAGACGGCTGGGGGGGGGGGGGAGAGAGAGGGACAGCGGAGGGGGTGGTGGGAAGGAGAGAGAGATGGCGGGGGGGGGGGAGAGGGGGAAATAGACAGCTGTGGGTTGAAGAGAGACGACGGGGGGGGCGGGGTGGGAGAGAGGGATGGCGGCGGGGTGGGGGGTGGGGGGAGAGACGTGGTGGATCTGCTAATATACAGATAGATAGAGATGGGGGGGGATGTGAGAGAGACACACAGACAGAAAAACACAGAGATGGAGAGAGTGAGAGACACAGAGAGAGAAAGATATTTACCTCCTAAGGAGATAGGCCCCGAATGCACGCACACCTCAGAATTTGTGTGTGGCACATGCATGCGCAGTACGAAAAACCCGAAAATATCGATATTTCGGTATTTCTCGATATGAGCCCATCGATATATCTAAATCGGAAAATTTCCATATTGACGGACCCTACTAAATAGATCACAAGAGATGATGTACTGAAGCTGTTGTAACTGCCTGCTCCAAAACTGGTAGTATAAGTTTTGTTATTTGTAGTGGCATTATTATTTTACTAGTTTTGTATGTGGTACTTTGATTAGTAAATCTCTATTGCACCTTAATTGGATTATCGGGTCATATTTCGAACTGTGGGATTGAAAATCCCAACATTGTTGGAGGTGGGACGTTTGGAAACTACAGGCCAGTCAGTCTAACGTCAGTAGTGGGCAAACTTCTAGAGTCTACAATCAGGCACAAGATAGATCTTCACTTAGAAATAAATAGGCTAATAAAGGATAACCAGCATGGATTTGTTAAAACCAAATCTTGCCTTACAAATCTGATAGAATTTTTCAATGAGGTAACAGAATAGGTGGATGAGGGTAGCGCAGTTGATGTAGTTTACATGAACTTTCAAAAGGCATTTGACAAAGTGCTGCACGAGAGGCTTATTAGAAAAGTAGAGGCCCACGGCGCTAAAGGGACAGTGGCAGCATGAATCCACAACTGGCTACGAGACAGAAAACAGAGTGTTGTGGTGAGCGGCTGTTTTTCAGACTGGAGGGATGTGTGCAGTGGCGTCCCCTAGGGATCGGTTTTGGGACCATTGCTCTTTTTAATACATGTTAATGATCTGGACTTGGGTGTAGTGAGCACAATTTGGGAGAATAGTAAACAGTGAGGAGGATAGTAACCATCTGCAAGAAGATATAGATAAAATGGTAAAGTGGGCAGATGAAGTTTAAAGCAGAGAAGTGTGAGGTGATACATTTTGGGAGAAGAAATGAGGGGAGTCAATATAGGCTAGATAGTACAATTTTAAGGGGTGTGAGGGAACAGAGAGACCAGGGGATTTGTGTTAGTGACTCTTTGAAGGTGGCAGGACAGGTAGACAAAGCCATTAAGAAGGCATATGGGAAAGTAGGCTTTATAAATAGAGGTATAGGGTACAAAAGTCAGGAAGTGCTGACTTACCTCTATAAAACTTTAGTTAGGCCTCAGCTGGAGTACTGTGTCCAATTCTGGTCACCACACTATAGAAAGGATGTTAAAGCATTGGAAAGGGTGCAAAGAAGGTTTACTAGAATGGTACTGGGATTGAGGGACTTCAGTTTTGAGGAGAGGCTAGATAGGCTAGGGTTATTCTCTTTGGAACACAGAAGGTTGAGAGGAGACCTAATAGAGGTTTATAAAATCATGAGGGGATTCGATAGGGTGAAGAAGCAAAATAATAAGGAAAATAGTTTCAAAATGAAGCAGAGGGGAGCTGAGTATATATTTTTTTACTCAGCGGGTTGTTTTAAATTGATGATGTTAGCTAAGAGATTGACATTGCCTGAAAAGGTGGTTGAGGCCGATTCAATAACAGCTTTTAAAAGAGAATTAGATCTTTATTTAGAGAGAACAGGTCTGTTAGGTTATGGGGAGAGAGCTGGGCAGTGGGATTAGTTGCTCTTTTCAAAGAGCCGGCACAGACTAGATGGGCCAAATGGCCTCCTTTTGTGCCATAAAATTCTATGATTCTATGATTTGAGACAGTTGTTTAAAATTATGAAAGGAGTTGAAAACTAGAACGTTAATAGGTTGTTTCTATTTATTGTTTTCACTTGAGTCCAAAACAAGGGGGCTTAAATCCAAACTATTGTGCAGCTATGTTATGTATAGATCCAGGTCATGTTTTAAATTGATGATGTTAGCTAAGAGATTGACACAAAAACTGTTCTGAGAGTATGTTAGTTAAGAACATGTGACTGAGGAAATAACAAAATAAACACTATATGACAATTTCTTTAGACTAAAAATACCTATTATTTCCCAAGTTGAATTCATCATTAAAAATACCAACTAGGTACTATTTGCATGTCTTAAAAATAATAAATAGTAATACAGTGCTTATATTTGACATACTTCATTGAACATTTAAAAAATGTTTCAGTGTTTACTGAAGCATGCAGTGACTGCATATTTCTAAGTGAATGTGACAGACAATTTGCACCCAGTAATGTCCCACAAACAATCCTGCAGTGATTTGGCAGTGAAATATTTAACACCATTTAAAACAAAATAGATCCCTATGTAGGATCCTTGTTACAAATCAAAACGCAAAATACTGCAGATGCTGGAAATCTGAAACAAAAACAGAAGTTGTTGGGAAAATTCAGCTGTTCTGACAAAGGGTCGTGGACCCAAAATGTTGACTCACTTTTCCTTTCTCCATAGATGCTGCCTGACCTGCTGAATTTTCCCAGCAACTTCAGTTTTTGTTCCTTGTTACAAATAGTCAGATCTCAAGCTGAACGAGTGACACAAAGCTGATAAGATACTAGGACGACATGCAGGTAGTCAAACCTGTCATTTTCGGGTGTGGAAATTAATAAAAACTCCAACCAAGGAACTTTACCTGTAACAACTACACCATCTCCTTCATGTATTCAAAATAAACAAATGTGCTATCTCCCTAACACTTCCATCCTGTCAAGCAAATGTGACAAATCAAATTTCTTGATTCCCAAGATTCTATTTTAAGGAATGCTTGATGGTTTTATAACACACAAAATAATCTTGAAATTCTTGCAGGTAATTATGATAATAATTACATCTATTGAGATGCACTGATGATAACCATCTAGTTGTTGCATTACTTACCCAGCAATTACAGGAAAATTAGTTTAAAAGCTTGGCACATGAGTTAAGCATTTTTTGTATGCATTAAAACGATGCAACACATAAAGAGGAACTGTTCAAAGAAAAAACAATTATTCAACCTATTTGCTTGTATAACTCTCCTGAGATCATAGAATCATAGAATGTTATGGCACAGAAGGAGGCCATTCGGCCCATCGAGTCTGTGCTGGCTCTTAGACCGAGCAAGTCACTTTCATTAACCCCAATCACCAGCTTTCTCCCCGTAACCCTGCAACCCGTCTTCCACAGATACCTATCTAGTTCTCTCTTAAAAGCTGCTATCGAATCGGACCTCACTAGCCTTTCAGGCAGATGCTTCCTGAGATCACACAACTTCTAAAAGAAGGTAATAGGTACATTCTAAAAGAAGGGATTATATATTGGTTTGAATTACTGGATATGACTATACTTTATCAAGAGTGAGGAAACAAACTGTGGTGTAAAACAAAACAATGATTGTGTTTTTTTGTTAATGAGAAGCAGCTGAAGAAATGCAAATTTGATCTTAAGGTAGTCATTATAATATTTGAAGAGAATTTAGAGACTTAATTCAGGGTACATTTGTCGAGTTCTAAAGCTCAGTGGTTAGCATCTTAGATCAACGACAACAACAACAAAATTACATGTTGGGAGGATGTACTAAGTGAGAAACCTGGATTTGATTCTATGCAGGGTGAAATCTTGGGCAAGTTTCCTTAGTATAATAAGTATAATAATTCAATAATAAATGGATCATTTCAATCCATGATTGTTTGTGGGACACTGCTGTGTGTAATTGGCTGCCACATTTCGCCTACACATATGCAGTGAATTCACTTTACAGTATATTCTGTGAAGCATTTTGACACGTCTGGAAAGATGTGCAAAGTGCTATATCAAATGCAAGGATTATTACTATTATTCTTTTTATTATTATTATTTTATTATTATTATTATTATTAAGGGTTTTGCTGTTTGTCTGTTGCACTTTTCCACACTCCTAGTGAAATGAAAATTGGTAAGACATGCTGGCTCCCTGCAATTTCCTCGAATGTTTGCTGCAAAAAAAATCCAAACCTATTCATGGAGTGTCCTTTACAGCTGTATTTACATGCCAGCCATCCATCTAACAGACCCCCTCTGTAGGAGTATGTGTTCTGGGATGCAATCTCATCCAGCTGGATATCACTTTGCAGCTGCTTTGAAAGAGATCAGAACATCTGGTGAAAGGCACATTGAGTAATAGGAAAGAGATAAAGGTTGAAGCCAATCCAAATGCTACAAAATGAATGTGGTGAGGGTGGGTGGGGGTGGCAGAAGGACCTTGCTTCCTGTGGCACAGTAGTAATCAGGCATATTAATATTTATTTTTTCAGTCTTAGTAAATCAAAATGTTGCTTCTTCTGCTATGTTGTTTCTGTCAGTATGACTGCTGTGGTTGTCTGGTTGTGTCTTGCAATATATTCAACCCTGGGGAAAAGAGTTGCATTGAACATAAACACTAAACATCCAGTATCCCTAATAACAGTAAGTATCCATAATTCCTAAACTCAGGACGTATTATGTTGACCTGCTGTCTGACAACTTGGGAATCCAAACCCATGCTTGACAGAATCGAAACTAAACAGAGTTTGCACGTAAACATGCCACCTACTTCCCTTCCAAAAGAAAGGCCCCTGGCCAAGAACGCCCCCAAACCAAATGTGTCATTCAATTCATGTCTGTTTGCGGGACATTGCTGTGTTGATTGTTGTCACCCATAACACACACATTCACTGTATTTTTCAATGTTCCTGTGAAGCACATTGAGCCATCCTCCTGACCTGAGGGGCTTCGTGCCATAGCATGTAATAATTGTTATTACTACAGAAATTGCCCTTTGTAATGGAATATGCATTTTCTCCCCAGAGGCAATACTCAGGCCGAAGTGTGGATGGCAGGGTAATAAGGTAGAACATTTTTGAAATTAGAAAGAGATAAAGTTCCTCTTGAAAAATATTTAAGGCACTATTAGTGTGGATAGCCATGGTTCTATATGTATTCATGACAGAATTGTACTTTTGCTTGGTTGAAATTATGTGGCATAATGCAAAGGATTCATATAAGAAAACAAATGCTGTCATTTTTTTGTTATTTCTGAGGAAAATTCAATTACGAGGCGAAAGTTTTCATTACAATATTCAGAAGGTATCTATGTACCCAATTTAAATGCAGACCGGTGTCGGCTTCATTACATAACTTAAAGCAGTGAAAGCAACACAACACCATCAAACTTTGCAATACATTTCTGCAACAATTCAAAACTGCACTGCAATATGATCAAACCAATAGTCTACATTTGCTTTGGATAATGAAGTCATCATGTGCACTGCCCTTGGCCACTCATCACAGCTTCTTTGTTGAGAATGTCAATCATTCGATTGCTAGCGAGTTATAACTTTACCGTTGTGTAACATGCTATTGTAATGGTTTAAAACAACAACAACTTGGATTTATATAGTGCCCTTCAGGCCAGATGGAGTCTCAGAATGTATCACAATAACGGATCTCGGGGCCAAGCCTGAAAATAAGAAAAGAGGGGGTAAGGTGAAGGGAGTGAGGAATGGAGTTCCAGAGCCTCGGGGCATCGTGGCTGAGGCCATGTTCCACCGATGGTGGAACAGAGGATTTGGGGGACAAAGGAGGAGGCCAAACCCAGTAGAGAGAAGGCAATAGGTGCTGTTTTGATGAGAGGAGGTCAGAGAGGTAGCAGAGTGCAAAGGAGTGGAGGGATTTGAAAACAAGAGTGAGGATCTTGAAATCGATCCGCTCCGAGACAGGGAGCCAGTGATGTTTGGCAAGGACTGGGGTAATCGGGGAGCAAAGTTTGTTACAGGTGAGAATATGGGGGCACAATTTTGGATAACTTGGATTTTGTGAATGGTGGCGGACGGGAGAGCGGTGAGGAGGCCTGTGAAATATTCCAGCCGATACGTGACAAAGACATGGACCAGTGTTTTGGTGGCTTTTGGGCTGAGATATTGGCGGAGACGGGGAATGCATTGGAAATGGAAGAAAGCGGTGCTGGGGAGAGATTGGATGTGGGAAGAGTTTTGTGTGAAAATCTTTGAATGTCCAGCCATGGGACGTCCTCCTGACATTAAGCGGTGCTATATGAATGAAGTGAGTTGTTATTATTATTGATAATTATTGAAAAAAAATTACTTCTTCCCCTTATCCCCCATAATATTTCTTCTTTGCCCCCTTTCACTCCAGCATGAGTTTTATTGAAATATACTAAGGTTAGCTAACCAGCCAAGTACGGGCCAAACAGATTGACAGAACAATGCAGATGGAATAGGAATGGGAGACCACTCTTCTAGCAGTCAAGATATTAAGCATTGAAACACGATTCTTTGCTCATAAACTCCAGCTTTGAAATCAAAGCTATTAAGCAAGCCCTAAGTCAACATGTTCACAAAGGTTAATCATTTTGTTATCATTTTCAACCATATTGATATTTAATGTGAAATTCTATACTCACGCACGCACGCACGCACGCACGCACGCACGCACGCACGCACGCACTCACTCACTCACTCACTCACTCACTCACTCACTCACTCACTCACTCACTCACAGGGCAGCCACGCAAATAACATAGTTTTTTTTACGACAACAGGTTAGTCTCCAAGCAGCACTCACGTATTTTTATCATTATAATAATCCTTCCATTTGATATAGCACCTTGTTATGTCTTCAAGTTCTCTCAAAATGCTTCACAAAATATACTGTAAAATGAATTGACTGTATATTGTTTGGCGAAACATGGCAGCCAATTACGCAGAGCAGTGTCCCACAACAGTCATAGTTGAGTGACCAAATTATTATTAAGTTTTTAAAATATATATTTTAAGGGATTATTACCCTTGGAAGAGTGATCCGCCAATCGACTAACAACTGAGTTCCTACTTACTGCTAGGTAAATAGAGGTGTGTGATGTAAGGAAACAACTAACATTTTGCTCTGCGTGAGAATCAAACCGAGGTCCTCTATATTATTCTCACAATTAACATTGCTTGTTGGTCACCATTTGGAAAGAAAAAATATATAAGTAATGAAGCTAGCTGTTAAACCATAGGAAAAAGTGGATTGCCATTTTACAATCCCTACAGTCTCATGATACATGTGAAATTGCTGGTTCTGTTAATGAAAGTGAAATTATTAGGAATGAGGCAATGCTTGAGCAGCAAAGGATAAAGTGCACTGAATTGAATGCAGATTCACAGGTATTCCTGACATAATGTACAGAATTACCAGTGAATCTGAGCTTGGTACCACTCAGTTGGTAGAGTAAAACCTTAATAATCCAGCATGGTTGGGCCCACACTGGATTTCGGAGTTAGCCGGTATTTACAAACCTACCTAGAAATGGCGGGGGAAGCTCCACCCCATATACCATGTGTGCTGCAAATACAGCACTCAAGCCGAACTCCAACCACATCGCCGGATGACAGAGTGGCAACGCTAAGAACTACACACAGCTGTTCTGAACTTCGGGAGATTTGTCAGACATTGGAAAAAAATCAATACTGTTGAATTTTGAAATCTTGCCGATTTTAGGGAGTTGCTGGTTTTCGGAGTGATGGGAGCATGCTACATTGTTGGAAGTGCCATTTTTTGAATCAAACAGTGAACCATGATCCTGAGGTCTTGTTCAGGTGGATGTCAAAAATTCCATGGCACTATTCAAATGCCGGAGGGAGTTTTATCCATGAGTTCAGGCTTACAATATCCCAAATACAATTTTCTCCAAACCTAATTGTGGGACAATACCATGCACAAATTGTCCATCACAATTACCTATAAAATACACAATCACATCACTTAACAGTATATCCTATGAAGCACTTTCTAAACAAAATGTAATATCAAATGTATGCAATATATAATTATCACAATTAAAGTACAATATCAAATACAAAAATTAATATATTATTATTGTATTTTTTTTAAATAGAAAGGATTTTGTTTTTATATTGTACTGTATTTAAAACTAATTACAGTAATTTGCTTAGCCATTGAATTTTGACTCAAATCAGTTTTATGAAATGTTATTTTTGGTGCTGCAGGGGTTTAAATCAGATGTTTATGGTCTTTTCTTTAAAAAAAATAATTCTGGTTAATTTATAATGTAGAAAACAAAAATTAAATTACAACAAATTTTGCCTTTATGAATAATTCTGTTTTGTATTCAAAATATTAATTAATACGTGGGAATTGCAATAAAATGAAAATGAAAACAAAGACTGATCCACTTTGTTTTAACAATGACTGGATAAAATAGAAATAGACTTTTGGCGCAGGAAGTTAGCTTCATAAGATTTATTTCAAGTGCTTTGAGATGGCTATCTGATGTGAAATGCTCTATATAAATGTAAATTGTTGTTGTTTTACTGTGCACCTTTATTTTCAAATTGCCTGTAATTCATATTTCCTTTCCAGACGTTTAACAATGATGTGTAATTATTTATGTAAACTTTTCTTTACGTTGCTGAAGCAGTAACTCCAGTAAACCATTATTTATGAACCAATTTGATTTGTTTTTCTCCAATTTCTCTCCTGTATCCTGAGTTCTGGTGAGTTGCAGTGAGCACTCGTAGCTCATTCTAATGTAGGGAGAGCAAAAGAAACAAAGCCTGCAAATAAGGTCGAATCCTGTCCTGACCTGAGAAAGCTTGATCGACTTTTCTTTCAGCACAGAGGACATAAAAGGCAACTGTAGAATCTGTTCACTCTACCAGCTGAGATGAATAGCTTTATGTTCAAAAGACTGCTCGCTTTTGCAACACAATTATATTTGAAATATGGAATTGTGGATTCATCTGAATATAGATTGTTTTGAATAACATTTGCCCTAAGATTGATCCGTCTGGATTCTAAAATTGTACATGCTGTATGTGGAAGAAATTGCACAAAATTAGAATTACTACTGCTGTACTGCTAAGGTAGAGATGAAAGAGGATTTGCAATATCGTTTTGTGTTAACTAAATTAACTCTCCTCTCACTGGATGGAGTATTCTCCGGACTGTAAGATTCCAAATGGAGATAAATAAAAATGATTTGAAGTCATTCATTTCCAGCACAGACAAATTACATTTTTTGCAAACCATTCTAGAAATACAAATTTGCTAATAACTGTTCAAAACAAGATGCTATGGATGGAAGCTTTAAGTCAAACAAAACAGCAACACTAACTGACTCAGCTAGCCCTAAAATTGTAGGGTATAAATTTGCACTGACAATTTCCCATGTACTGAGTAACCATCAGGTATGTGTCAGCCTAGCTTCGTCTGTAGCTCATTCTCCCATCAATCTCTCCGTCAGAAAGATATGGGTTCAGGTCTTATATTGGGACTTGAGATTCATTGGCTAGATTGACACAGCAATGTAATGCTGGGTTAGTAGTGCTTTGTGAGAGGTGTATTTTGGATTAGATGTTAACCAATGCCCTGAACATTGCATATTCAGGAGGATGCTAAAAATCCTATCACACTATTATTAAAGACAATTTTGTTCTGGCAAATATGTGGGGCTTCATCAGCAGCTATTTACCTCTCTGAATACCATACATGATGCATACTCAGTAGTGCATATGTAAGCTTGTCTTCACATACCCAGTCTCAAAACAATAACTTCCAGCAGCTGTTGTCTCAGTTACCTCATCAGCGGTTTGAGAGACATCTACCTCTAGAATAATGGAAAGACCTACACAGGACAACTTGTAATGTTCCACCTTGATGTTCTACAAGTCCGATGCTATGTATCAGGTTCAATGCACACCAACTGTTCACGTCACGTCCCATGTCTTTGGCTTTGGCAAAGAGACGTGCCCACCATGAAGCTGAAATGTCTCCACGGTGCTCAGTGACAGATCATTGTAAGGCAAAGCCCTCCTTCCTTGACACCACTTCTCCTTTTTACCATAAATCTCCCTCATTGCTTGATTAAACTTCACAAACGGATAAAAAAAAACATTCCATCACATGCCCAGGAGCTCACAACCACGAGGACTGTTTTGATCCAGACTAAATCACAAACTTTACAAACAACCTCTATTGGGACTTTGCTATCCTCAAAGAAAGACAAGAACAAAATAGCCCTTCACTCCTTCTCAGTACCATTTTGAAGGACAGTGTCTAAACAAAACTTAGCATTCACTACAACCCCAGTTACTGACATGAATCAACCCCAGTTACTGACGTGAATCACTTTCATTTTCTAATCAATACATTCCAAGTCTCCAAGTAGAACCATAATACAGAACGTGGAGGTATCCACTATCATACCATAACTCCAGGGTTCAAAGTGCTGAGTGCAGAAAGCTACAATTCTATAGGAAGTGCTTGGAACAGACTACCAAATCCATCTCTCTTGACCAATTTTATTTGGAACATTGTTGGCCAGGAAACTAATAGCAACTGCTTTGTCTGTTCCAATAGTGCAAGGGATCCTTAACATCTACCTGAACAGGCAGATCGGACCTCAGATTCATAACTCATCCAAAAAACAGTATTTCCAACAATGTAATAATCCCCCATTGCTGTTTTGCAGTGTCAGCCTAGACTATGTGAATTCCAAGTCCCAACATGGAGTTTGAACCACAACCTTTATCCTCTGCCGCTTTGCTTTGATTCGGATTAATTATTATTATGATTACTTTTATTTTCACTTGATTATGCAACCCAACAGGCATTTTCCTAGATGCATCCTAGAAAACAACAATTAAAGAAACAAATTCAAGAGCACACTCCAGGCGCTTTATATTTTGGTGTATTTGGATGTCAATATTCACAGACGGAGAGAATTTTAATCTATTCTGGGGTTTGGGCTTTTGATTCTCTGCATATTGTGCCATCTTTGCCAGTGATTGAGAAGCTACACGAGGGATGGGACAACACTAACTTTGACTTACACAGTTAGTGTAATTATACAATTACTTACGTAATTAGTGGTTCTTTAGACCTGGGTTGCTCATAATATAGGAAAACGTAAGGGTTTACAAAATAAATTTACTGAATTGAAAAAGAAGAAGCCTCTCCTGAATAAGAAAAGCAGCAAGACTGACCTGAATTATAATCTATAATAATGGCTGTGACAGTTGAAAGCAGCATCACAGAGAGACTTGCCTCTGTGCATGCTACATTTGTCTGAGACCAGCTTTTGCAATGCAATGCTTAGGTCACTCATGCTATAGATTTGTTGCCACTTAGGCAGCTGCTGACTTAACATTGTTTAGTGATTTGTTGCTGCTTCTACCAGTGTTTAGTGCTGATCAGCAGTTAAAGCTCAGCATCCTTTTTTTTACACAATCTATTTGTCAATTTCAGGTCAATATAATAAATTCAGACAGAAGACTCTCGGTGCTGCACTCTTGGATTGATTTAGAATCAAGGTCTTCAATAAATATGCAATGTCTAAATGTGAAATACTATTATTCACCAGTGAGGGTAACCTCGGAACTTGTGAGCAAGAAGGTTGTGTGTGGGTTGTGTAGCTGATCCTCAGCCATGCAATTTCCACCAAAAGTGTATAAGAAATTCAATTGAGTATTGATTTTTCCCCAAAGTTCTTTTATTTGCTAATTCAATATTTTAAACACTGAAGACAGATAGCCTGTGTGTGTGACCTGTTAGAGAAACAGCTGCAAATTAGGTGCTGTCAGCACAACTTCACATGGTTGACATATAATTTATATTTAACTTATACTATATATATGTACACATATATTGTATATATAAAGATAAGTATAGTGGATGTCATGTAATCCCAATGGAAACATTCCACCAAATAATTTATCAGCATCTTAAAGCATATTTAGAAAGAAAAACAAAATATTTTGCATACCTTACAATGATGTATGGATATATTATAAACACAGATAAGCCTTTTTTTCCAAATAAAACCAACCTCCTTAATAGTATACCTTTTAAAAAAAAGTTTTTACCCAAACTCTCCCTCAGCTCAAATCCAGGAATTGATCACAGCAGAATGACTGGCAAAGCAGACATTGGAGAGTTTCTCTCTCCCACCTTGTCTATCTCCCCCACTCTCTCTGTCTGTCTAGATCCTACTCTGTCTTTCTCCCTCTCTCTCTGTCTCACTCTTTCATTCTCTGCATCATTCCTGCATTCCTCTTTTCTGTTTCACTCTCTTCCCTCTTGTCTCCTTCCCTCACTCTGGACTGCACTATCATAGAAGTGTGGTACATTTGCAGTGCTCACTGGTCAGGTTTCTGCTTGCAGCATTGAAGAAGGCAGCTAATCAGCCAATATCGCTCTCGTGAGCATTTCCAGCGGCCATCTTTATTTCACAATTCGACTACCTGAACTCAAAACAGTGAATTATAACAGGGTCAGACGGGATGACAGTAGTTTGGTTTGGAGACTCTAAAGTATATGGTGATGGGTTTCTCTGTCAGATTTTGGATTTTCTAATTCAAATTAGAAAGGATTGTTTCTGCACTAATATATTGTCTATAAGCAAACAAAAATTGCATTAATATAGTGCCTCTCACTTTGGGAGGATGTTCAAAGGTGCTGGATAGTGAAGAGTTTTCACCCGAGCTGGGGTTTGGAGCTGAGCAGTGGAGGGCAGGGAGGTGAAGGATTGGATAAGTACAATATTCATTGGGTCCCAGGGCAATGCTCTGAAAAATGCTGACTGTCAGGACCACAGATAACATGCCTGCTACTTTATGAGCTCCTCCAGCTCTTTTCCTTCAGTTTTCACTTCACCTTTGAACATGTGTCTAGTCAGTGCATTAAGAGACATTATCATTTCTTTGCAAAGTGCCTCTAAGCACTCCAAGATACTACCCCATGTGAAGTGTGCTATTTAAATGCAAATTGTTATTGTTGCCTCATAAGATAATAGTGATTTGAATTAAGCAGCAATGATTGATGTATGTACACTAACTGGCATGCTGAGGCTGTAGACGTCGATAGGTGGCCTGATATCATAAAACCAAATGTTGCATCTATCAATCTTGTACACTATCCTCGGTTTGTCAAGACACACAAATAACAGGAATGCCATGTAACCACCATAAAGACAATTACTGTGTATTAGACATTTCTGAATTAGGGTCTAGCAGATTGATGGGACGTGACAAGTGGTGTCCCCGGGTTTCTGTACTGGGACCTCAGCTATTTGCCATAAATGACTTGGGTGAAGAAATAGACAGTTTTATATCCAAGTTTGCAGATGACACTAAGGTAGAAGGCTCAGTCAGTAGTGCAGTTGGGAGTAGTAAGTTACAAAGAGACTTAGACAGGTTAAGTGAATGGGCAAAGCTGTGGCAGATGGGAGTTCAATGTAGGGAAGTGTGAGGTCATCCAGTATGGACTGAAAAACGATAAGGCAGAATATTTTCTTAATGGGGAGAAATTAAGAGCTGTGAAGGAGCAAAGAGATTTGGGTGTCTATATCCACAAATCACTAAAAACTAGTTCCCAGGTGCAAAACCTAATCAAAAAGGCAAATAGAAGGTTGGCCTTTATCTCGAGAGGCCTGGAATACAAAAGGGAAGAAATGATGCTTCAGCTTTACAGAGCGTTAGTCAGTCCCCATCTGGAGACTGTGTTCAGTTTGGGCTCCACACCTCAGGAAAGATATATTGGCCCTGGAGAGGGTGCAGCACAGGTTCATCAGAATGTTACCAGGTCTAAAGGGTTAAGTTACAAGGAAACACTGCATAAACTTGGATTGTATTCCCTTAAATTTAAAAGATTGAGGGGTGGTTTGATCAAGATTTTTCAGATGATAAAGGGATTTGATAAGGTAGATACAGAGAAGCTATTTCTTCTGGTGAGGGAATGCAAAACAAGGGGAATAGTCTTAAAATTAGAATTAGGCCATTTAAGAGTGAAATCAGGAAGCATTTATGCACTCATTGAGTGGTAGAAATCTAGAATTCTCTCAACCCAAAAGGTTATGGATGCTGGATCCATCCACACCTTCAAAAATGAGGTTGATAGATTTTTGGTAGGTCGCGAGTATTAAGGGATACGGGTTGAAAGCGGCAAATTGGAATTGAAAGGATTAGTGGAGATACAAATCAGCTATGATCCAATTAAATGGTGGAACAGGTTCACTGAATGGCCTACTCCTGTTCCTATGTTCCTATGAAATGATTACTTGGTATTCCTCAGAGCCCCAAGTACATCCATTTCAATTCATCCATACTTTGCATTAGAATATAAAAAATCAGTACATAAGCAGTTGTAATTGTTTAAATATGAGCAGTGGAGCAAATATAATGCGAGAAAAAGGAGCTTTCCCTGTCTAGTCACTTTGCTCTACTCAGACAACAGTGCATTCACGTATAAAGTCTTATTATAGGCCAATTATCATTATCATTATCATCTCTCAATGCCTGAGGAGTATTTACAGTATTTTAACAAATGGTAATGTTTACAGGGTGGGGAAGGTTTATGGTTGAATTAATTGCGACATATACAGTAAATTGCCAACTCTGCAATGGAGAGGATAAAGTGAAAGACTCTACGCTTTGCCAGTGATGAAAGTTTCTTCTCTTTGGCCTCATTTCAATTTGCTGCATTGTGATTTCCAATGAAGTAGCATTTTTACTATGAATTTTGCAAACCAGAATAAGAATAATAATCCTTGCATTTGATATCGTGCTTTTCACATCTTCTAGATGGCTCAAAGCCCTTCAGAGAATATACTTTAAATTGAATTGACTGTATATTTGTGGGCAAAATGTGGCAGCCAATTATTTACAACAGTGTCTCACAAACAAGCATGGATTGAACTAACCAATTTTTTTTAGATTGAGGGTCTAGTAATCGGCGTGTGACTAATTTGTTATTTTTTTTGTTGCAGGATTATTATCAGACGTGTGGAGTAAGGAAATTTTCCTAAGGTTTCGACCTGCCATGAACTGAACCCAAGTCTTTTGCTTGTGGGGCAAGTGCTCTAACCACTGAGCTACAGGACTCCTGGAGGTATACTTATTGCAAAGAATCAAAAAAGATCTTCCAGAATCCAACATCGACATCATGTTGAGTTAGAATGCCTCCTGCAGGTTCATATATTCCAACAGTAATATTCCTACACAATCATGTGGCTGTTTCAAAGCAGAAGCTATCATTTCTGTAGATTGAAGTTTCCTACATGCAGATCAATATGTTCCAAATAAATAGCAGAATCAAGAGCTCTTTACAATCAGTATGGCAGGGCATTTCACTGAGACTACTTAGACCTACAATGTACTTGGATGATTTGTGTGCAATGGTGAGCAGCCAATTTCAATCTTCAATAACCGAACAAGAGATTAATTTAAAACAATCTTCTTTGTGACTACAGCGTTATCATGAAAAAAAATGAACATGTTCACATGGCATGTATTTTATCTTGCAATTAGATAAAATCATGTACTTCGTTCCAGCCGTGTTCTGAACACACAGCTCTTAAAATGTTACACTGCACTTTGAAGATGCATCGTCAGACAATGGTCAGTACATGCAACTTATAGACAGTTATCATGGAATCATAAAATCCCACAACACAGAAGTAGGTTATTCAGCCTAATGTGCCTGTGCCGGCTCTTTGAAAGAGCTATCCAATTAGTTACACTCCCCGCTCTTTTCTCATGTCCTTGTAGTTTTTTTTCTGTTCAAGTACCTAACCACTTCCCTGTTGAAAATTTTTATTTAATCTGCTTCCACCACCCTTTCAGACAATGCATTCTAGATAGTAGGGTCCGTCAATATCAAAAAATTCTGATATCGATATATTGGTTTGCCCATATCGATATATACCGATGAGTAGATAATGGAGAATCTGGCTGGTGGGTCAGGAACCAGGACACATACCGATATATCGATACCGCGGTTTTTTTTGTCCTGTGCATGTGCGCACATTCGGAGGGGCGCATGCATTCGGGGGTGCGCGCGCATTCCGGTGTGAGCTCTTATTCGGATATCAACAAGGTAAGTTGAAAAAGTCTGCATTATACCGATATAATCAATATAACCGATATATCGCCGAACATGATATACTGATATTTGCAATATATCATTTTTTTTACGCATCAAATTTTTCGATATATCGATATATTTGAATTTCCAATATCGGCATATCCATATGAAAAAATATACCGATATAACCGATATATTGGACACTACTAGATAGTAACAACTCGCTGCATAAAAAATGTTGTCCTCATCTCCCCACTGGTTCTTTTGCCAATTATATTAAATCTGCGTTCCTTGGTTACCAGCCCAGCAACTAATGAAATCATTTATTTTTATTTGTTCTAAAAACATCCCTCATAATTTTGAACACTTCTATTAAATCTCCTCCTTAATCTTCTCTACATATTTTTATTTACAACAAATAAGAATTTAATCCAAAAAAAACATTTGACTGACCAAGATATCTCCTCTTGCTGACATCATGAAATCTTCCTTTTCTTATAGGAAATAATATGATAAAAATCCTTGTACTTGATATAGTGTATTTCACATTGGAAGGACATCTTGAAGCATTTCATAGCATTTATTGTAAAATAAATTAAATTTGGAAGCCGCTTTTCCACACTGCTTAAAAAAAAGTTTCCAAGTTGAGAAATTTAAGAATTTTCAACAATTATTTTTGAGATGGCAACAACGTTGATAAAGTTGTTAAAAAAACATAATGGATCCTTGGCTTTATAAATAGAGGCATTGAGCAAGAAGGTTCTGCTAAACCTTTTTACATCAGTGAATAGGCCTCAGCTGGTGTTTTGTATCCAATTCTGTGCATCATCCTTTAGGAAGGGTTTGGAGATGGTGCAGAGGAAATTTACCAGAATGCTACCAGGGATGAGGGACTTACTTAAGTGGAGAGACGAGAGAATCTGGGAAAGTTCTCCTTAGAGCAAAAGAAGGTTATGGGGATATTTAGTAAAGGTGTTCAAAATTCTGAGTAGATAATGGAGAATCTGGCTGGTGGGTCAGGAACCAGGACACATCATTTTAAAATGATCGGCAAAAGGACCAGAGGGGAGATGAGGAGACATTTTTCACATTTTTTACAACTAGCGAGTTGTTACGGTTTGGAATGTGCTGCTTGAAATGGTGGCAGAAACAGATTCAATAAGAACTATCGAAAGGGAATTAGACAGATAATGGAAATGGAAAAAAAATGCAGTGATATGGGGAAGGAGCAGAAGAGTGGGACTAATTGTTTTTTTTCAAAAGATCCTGAATGGGCACAATATACCAAATGGCCTCCTCCTGTGCTATAATATTCTATGATTCCATCAATGATGCCTGATCTGAAATTTTAAGACAAAATGATCCTTCAGGCTGAAGATAAGGTCGGATTTCCGGCCCATAATCTGCTATAGAAAGCAAACAAAACCAAAGGCATGCCTGTCAGAAATTGCTTAGAGTAGGATTATGATCAACAAAAATGACACAGTTTGTAATATAAACCCTTTTAAACATCCAGAACTTGTTTATTTTTCAAGGTGACACATGCCAAGATAAGTTCCATTTGAAACCAAACTAAGTGTCTATCATTCTCAGTGATTTGACACTTGATAGGACTGATGTTAACACTACATGGGGACTCAAAACAATTTACAGATCACAATTCCCCCTAGAATGTTGCTCATCAACAATTTCCCATTTAAGGCATCAACAACAACAACAACAACAATTTTGATTTATAAAATGCACTCCATGCCGGACGGTGTCTCAGAGTGCTTCACAATAGCGGATCCCGGGACCGAGCCAGGGGCAGGGGTAGAAAGGTGACCAAAGGTGCGGTCAAAGAGAAAGGTCTTCAACTGGGACCTGAAGCTGAGAAAAGAGGGGGCGAGGCGAAGGTAGTGAGGAAGGGAGTTCCAGAGCCTTGGGGCATGGTGGCTGAAGGCACGGCTGCCGAGGGTGGAGCGGAGGATTTGGGGGACATGGAGGAGGCCAGACCTAGTGTAGCGAAAGCAATGGGTGTTGGTTTGACGAGGGAGGTGCAGAGGAGTGGAGGGATTTGATGTCAAGGGTGAGGATCTTGAAGTCGTTCCTCTCTGGGGCATCAATGTTCATGTCAGATATAACACTATTAGATGCAGTTACATTCCTTGCTCTGCCAAATAAATGGCCCTTAAAGGAGGTGGGGGAGGATTGTAAAATAGGAAAGCCGCAGGCCCAAACATACAACTGATTTGGGAAATAGGACTTTGGTTAATGTCTTATCCTAAAGATGTGCAATTTCCAAGTTTTGCACTAGGTTGAGTCATCAGATTTAAAAAAAATGGATATAGCTGTTATAGCACAAGTATATACCTAATTTGGAAGGAGGTAAAATATACTTTTTTGCCTTCCCACCCAATTTTGTAATATGCCAGCAAGATATGCAAATAACATTATTTAATATCAATTTTTGATGTTAAAAATGTCACCACATTAAATTTATGTATGCAATTGCTCTGTAGAATGAATAACATGTCAGGCACATCAACACAACACAGTAAAAGCATGATTTTGATTGAAAGTAAATTGATGTGCACTTATGGTGGGATTCCAACTATAAGCCTGCACAGTCAAAATATCCACCTAACAATTATTTTCACTTGTGGATTGAATATAACCAACTCATACATGCTGCTTGTAAGTTCTCCCTTGTGGAAATAAGCTTCCATTGGTTTTTAGATCAATAGTTAATGTGACGATAAATAATAATAATAATTCTTCATGCAGTGCCTATAACATTGCAGAATACTTTACAGATAATTAATGTAAACTGTATTTTTGACACATTTCACAAGCAATTTTCACACGGTAAAATTCGGCAAAAAAAATTCTCTTGTATTTGGGACTATTATGGGACTTCAGTTTAGTGTCCCATCCAAATGACAACATCTCAAACAATGTACTCTCACAACACTGCACTTGAATGTCAGCCGAGACTCTGAGCAGACGGGAGTTTGAACCTACATCCCGTCACTGAACAGCAATGAGGACCAGACACGTGTTAATTTCCCCTCTAATTCCACTCACACTGAAAGAAAATGAAGCTCTATTTGATTGCAATCAGAAAAACAGGAGACCAAATCTGTGATTTTCCAATCTCTGTATGTTAGGTCACATAGGGCAAAGGTTTTACCGAATGAATCATTAAGGGAGGTGGCTGCACATTGTTAAGTGACTTATTGAAGACATTAAGCAATATAACTAGCTAGTTGTTTCTACATTTTCAATACGCAGAATATAAAATGAACATGCTTTATAGGCTATTAGCTCCCTCCAGATCATGACTTCATCAGTACCATCAGCTGAACACACATGTGGGAGGAGAATAATTGCATTATAACCTTGAAGGTGTTAATTAGGCGTGACACCATTACCACCCACCATGTTAATATGTGACATTCTTCCTGTGTTAAAACTTCTTCTCGGATGGAGTTCCTCACTGTGAGAGATTTTAAACCCATGGGCTACATACTAAAACACGGTGGGGATTCTTCTGAGCTGCAGTTATTTTAAATCATGTTGGTATCAAACAGATTGTGTGCTTTCATTTCACAGGAAATAAGTCAGTTCATTTAATGGGACAATTTCCTTCGAATATGGCGATTTTAACTCTTTCTATTTACTATTAAAATATTATCCTCTGGAATAATGTTTCAAAAAGCAATAATGCAGCACTTAGATACCATATATATTTACTGTCAATTTTTTACAATAAACTCAATAAATTTCTACGTTGGAAAGCGTCACCATAATATATGAATTGGACTTCACCAGACTTTGAACAGAAATACATAAGTGCAAGTGGGTAAGGAAAAATAACAACAACTTGCATTTATGTGCCCACCCACTACCCCCCTGAGGGTAGGGTCTCAAATCTATAGGGGGGGTGGAGGGCATGGGGGGGTGGGAGATATGGTTGAAGAAGATGGTCTTCAGGTGTGACCTGAATATGGGGAAGGAGGGGACAATGCGGTGGGGCACAGGAAGTGTATTCCAGAATTTCAGGGCATAGCGATTGAAATTGCGGACACTGATGGAGGAATAGGAGGCATAGAATGAAGAGCCCCAATCACAGTCGAGATAAGCAGGAGGTAGGAGCCAGTCAAGTAGAGCCAACAGGTATTGTGTTGGGGAGTAAGCAGGTCGAAAACTAGGGAGGTACAACGTCATGAAGGGACTTGAAGACGAGGGTGAGGATCTTTAAATCTATCTCAACAGCAATATGGAGCCAATGGAGCCTAGCTAGAACTATTGTGATGGGACTACAAAGTTTAGTACAGGTGAATATGCAGAAGGTGAAGTTTTGGAATAGATGTATTTTATGATGATGGAGTTTGGGAGACTGGAAAGGAGGATATTTGAAGAGTCGAGGGGGAAGGTTATGAAAGCATTGACGAGTGTTTCGGCTGTGCCTGGGAAAGGTAAGATCAGAGGCAGGCAATATGGCGGAGGTGGAGGAATGTGATCCTGATCGGGATCTGGTGAGGGATAACGTAAGCTCCAACATGTGACTGCTATTTAATGATTTGTTTATTTTTCTTTATGGTAATGATATGAATAATAATCATTGCATTTGCAACCTTATTATGTTGAAACATCTCAAAAAAAATGTTTTCTGTAAAATGTACTGACAATGTATTTGCAGGTGAATGCATTTCTTTAATTGCCTAGAATTTGGGTTTGAATCTTACTGATACAAGAATAACAACAACAACAAAATTACATTTGTATAGTGCCTTTCAAGTCAGAAGGACGTCCCAAGGCGCTGGAGAGTTATTGCTTCAGACCTGGGATGAGGACAGTTGGGAGGGGGTGGTGGGGGTACAGGGAAGGGGGGGATAAGGAGTTACCGATGGGTCTATCGAAGAGGAGTCTTGAAGCGAGACTTGAAGGAGGCCAGGGAGGGGGAGAGGAGGAGGGACTTTGGGATGGAGTTCCAGAGGTTGGGGGCAGGGTGGCTGAAGGCTTGCCCGCCAATGTTTGGGTGGGTGGGTCGGAGAATGTGGAGCAGGCCAGAGCTTGCTGAGCAGAGGGGGTGAGCAGGTTGGTAAGGAAATGTTGCAGAGGTGGGGAAAGGCAGAGCGAGTCATTACTTGGATGTGGGGGAGGAAAGACAGTTGAGGGTCGAACAAGACACCTAGGTTCCTTACTGGCTTGGTGAAGTTGAGTGTGCAACCGTGGAGTTGATTAATGAAAGGTTGATTCAGCCAGCGCCTGATGTAAGAAGGCACTGGCACAAGCCAATCAATAAAGCCTCAGTCTTGCTGACATTGAACTGTATAAAGTTAGCTCTCATCCAGGACTTGATGTCTGACAGACAGTAGTCCTGGAGTCGGGGGTAGAGGCAGAGAAATAGAGTTGGGTGTCATCTGGATACATGTGGAAGTCAATCCCATATCTGCGGATGATGTCACCAAGAGGGAGCATATAGATGTTGAAAAGTATGGGGCTCAGGACAGAGCCCTGGGGAATGCCACAGGTGACAGTGTGGGGGCCAGAAGAGAAACTGTTGGCGACTAAGTGTAGGCAATGAAAGAAGTAGGAGTCGAACCAGGCAAGGGCAGGAGATTGAGGAGGGAGGAAAGGTGGTGTAGGAGGATGGAATGGTTAACAAGAACAAGAACAACTTGCATTTATGCAATACCCTTCATGTAGGAGGACATCTCAGAAATGAAAGAGAAAAAGCTATTGAAAGAATTGAATGGAACAAAAAAACTGATTGGTGCATGAAAAATACCCTATCTACATTTCACACTCAAACTACACACTCCAGGACAGTCAGTGTTTCAGACCCAAGCTGGGGTCAGGAACGGGGAGGGTGTAGGGAAAGGTGGGGATTTGGGGGGACCAATGAGACTGTCATTGAGGCGGGACTTGACCCACTCCATCTTCTTAGGGGAAACCTCCACACAGAGATAAATAATGAATAAATCCATCACTGTATGATGGCTTGTTTCTAGAATATGGCAAAGTCCAACACATTGGTCAGCAAGCCTTCCAGATAGAAACACAATGAACCAGAATCCAACCTGTCCAATATTTATGCGAGGCAAAACTATATTGCTGCAAACTGGGAAGACCTTAGAAGATCAACTGTCCTTTCTCCCCCACATCCATACCATGACCCGCTCTGCGTTCCCCACCTCGGCAACATTGCAAGAATCTGCACTGCCTCATCCCCTCAGGCTGGAGAAACTCTCATACATGCCTTCATTACAACCAGGCTTGACTATGCTAATGCCCTGCTTATCAGCCTTCCCAAATATTGCTTGCACAAGCTGTTTATCATCCAGAAATTTGCAGCTCATGTACTCTCCTGCACAAGGCTCCATGATCCCATCACCACCATCCTGGCCCAGCCCCACTGGCTTCCCACCCCTCATATCCTCATCTTCAAGGTCTTCCATGGCCCTGCCCCATTATATCTCTCTGACCTGCTGAAACCGTATCAACCTATCCGCTCCCTCCACTCAGGCAGGCTCTGATGTATATTATGTCCCCTGCTTGGCCCGTCCCACCATCAGTGGTTGAGCTGTCCGCCTCTCTGCCCCCATCCTACATTCCCTTCGACTCGCTCACTCCCTTGCCTCCTTCAAAGTATGCCTCATCACCCTTCACTTTGACCATGCCTTTTGGTATCCTCCTAGCCTCTCTGTCTTCCACCCTCCCTATTCCCCAAACCGCACTCTTGTTCCAGCTCGGGTCCTAATCCCAAACAGTTCAATACCTTGGGACGTCCTATCAACATGGAAGGCACTTTGAAAATGTAATTTTGTATTTTGTATCGTATCTATCAAACCTTCAAGAGCAGGATACCACGTTTTACATAACACTGCAGAAAACTCACAATTCTCACAGGTATGGAAATAATAAGGTCCTACAGGACATATCGTAACTGCTGTTGGCAGCAATATCAATGCATTTTCCAGATTTGGTTGCTTAAAATTTATCCAGTCTTCAAAGCAACCTCGTTCATGAATTTTCAGTGCCAGTTTAAACAAAAGAGATTGATGACATCAATACCAAAGTAAAGTGCAAAAACAAATAATAAATAACAAAGAACAGTGGGTTGGTACTGAAAATAAATCTGAATAAATCATGAAGAGATTTCTTCTGCCCATTGGTAGGAGTATAATCGATCCTGGTGCAAAGTATTTTTTTTCAGTTACTCTACCGTATTTTCGAAAATCTGACACGTTGAACCTGGCCTTTCAATTTCTCGTAGCCAATAAAAGCTGTGCAACCAAATTAACTGAGCTACCTCCCATGTTTCAACGGTTACACCCATAATTTCGCCTACCTCCAGCCCACACTTGCAATCAATTGGTAACAAAACCATGGTTTTGTTCTTCACTTGTATTGTCACTGCAACTCAGTCAATTCTGTACTGCTCCAGGCAGTCTCAAATATATGACATTCATACTCATTTTACATCAACCTACGCAACAATAATCAAGACGATCCAACTGCGCTGAGTAAATGGGTCACAGTTGGCTCCATTTCTGGATTAGCGTGTCACAGTGCTCAAACTCCAATCAGAAATATAATTATTGTAACTGAGTTATGATCAGAAATGTAATATAAAGGTAATGATATTTCAGTTCCAGTCATTGTGAAGGTTTGTGCAGAGGCACAGTAATAATTCAGTCAAGAAAAAAAAATACATTTAAACATGTACAAAAGTGATATTTAAACTTATGCACACTTTCAAGTATAGTTAATGATACAAAACTTTTAATTATTATTTCTGAATAAAAAGAAACAAACCTGAGGCTCGGCACAATATTGCCCAAGGAGTTCACTGAACACAAAGCTGTCAGATCATGCCTGATCAACATTATCATTTCAGTTCAGCTAAGAAAGAATGCAAACTGAATTAGTTGGTCCTGTGAAGCATCACTCAATGCTTTCCCCAGAGCATCGGATTCAAATCAACCAAGTGCCTGAATTTCCAAAGATAGCCCTAAGATGTTGAAAAAACAATGTGAAAAGACCATCCTCAAACCAGAAAAGACTAGGGATGGGTTACTAAATTTGGGGATAATTAAGGAATGACAAGCGATTGGCAGCATTTTGTACTGTGCTAATTTTGTCTATCACCTTTTGGAGATGTGAATGAGTGGATATTGTGTGATGACAGTTTCAGACATGTGTCATTGGCCTCTCCAGTCAAACAGCCTACTGTCGCTCATGATGAAAACTCTCACTGGCTCAGGGTATCCGAGGATGAATTGTGCCCACAGAACTGTAAGCCAAGTAAAAGGGAGAGAGAGAAAAAAAAAGGCAAAAGGAAAGATTAAGAGGAGGGCAAGGGAGGAAATTGTTTAAGAAATATAGAAAATACTTAAACAATTTGCTTTTAAGTGCAACAGCTGGAATAAACAATTTCAAAACGCATCCAATAATCCGGGAAAAATAAATCTTATCAGAGTGATGGAAAATGAGATCTCATCATACACAGAGTTAATTTTCAGTGGATCCTTAATGCTATTTGTTTTTAATCTTCGCTGAAATAGAAGCTCACAAATTAAATAAGCTTAGTGGGACTCCATTTCATGCCCAGAGCACAGATGCAAGTGAATAAGTCTAAATCTATTGGGGAGAAAGGCTCAGATGTGCAAGATGAAATTGGCACCAAGAATAACCTAACACTACTTTTAACTTCCAGCTTCATTTGGAAACAGGATTTTAGGCACTGTAATCTCAAGAGAATGAGAAGTTTAGGAAGCTCAGCTTGTTCTTATTAGGGAAAATAAGAATGCAATGTTGGACTCTGATTCCAGTATTCAAAATCATGCCACGTGTGACTTAATGGATGCTGACACAATCTAAGTGAAGAGAACAGTAGCAGTGAAGGTGGAAAGGTACTCAGGAATCCATAAGCTAACATACATAATGTAATGTCGTAATTTTGGATTTAACTTTCCTCTCTACAGCATTCTGAGATGCTATCCTGCATGAAGGCTCCTATAAAAAATGCAAAATGTTGTTGATGTTGGGACCCCAAGCCTTGTCTTTATCCAAATTGTGCCTAATACTTTCTGGATAATGTCTTGGATTCCAGTGTATGCATTGGGTACTGCTGGAGTTAAACCAGCAAAAAATGCATAGCTTTCGTATTACAACATCAACAACACTACATTTATAGAGCTTCTTTCACGTCAGGAGGATGTGGTTTCAAGGTTATTAGGTTTCAATAAATAAATACAGTAAAAGCCTGTTTATCCTTGACCTGATCAACCGTAACTTCTGTAAAACCGGCACCTTAAAAAAAAGGTCCCCATTCAAATAACTGGATCTTATCCAGCACAATCGCGGTGGTGCATTTAATGAGTCAAATGTCGCACAAGAGTACAGTACGATTAGTTCTGAATGCTGCCGGTAGTGGCACTTCCAGTTTTTACTCTTAAAGCATCGCTGTCGGTTTTACCCCTCCCTCTATTCTTTTTCTCTCTCTCCCTCTTTTTCTCTTTCTCCCTCTCCTTCCTTCCTCTCTATCTCTCGCTCTCTCTTTCTATCTCTCTTCCCCATTCTTTCATTCCCTCTCTCTCTGATGGATACTATGTATTGCCTGTGTAGCCTGACTGTATCGTGGGTTTATACTCTGTTTTGGTGGGGGGGTGGGGGTGGGTGGGGTGGGAGAAGCAGAGAGGCAGGGAGAGAGGATGGGGTGAAAGATAGTGAAAGAGGAGGGGGAGAGAGAGGAGTGGTAGGGGAGAAAGAGAGGGGGTGGTTGATTAATTTAGATGGAAAATAGGAGTGGAGGGGTTTTGGGTTTGGAGCCATTGAGATGCCAGTCTGACTGTGTGTGTGTGTGTGTGAAAGAGAGAGAGAGGGAAGGAGAAAGAAAGGAACAAAAGAGGAAAAACCACAGCATCGCTTTGGTCCGCCATTGTAGAAGTTTGCTTTGTGATTGTGTGCTGTTTATAGACTGTAATTAATATTTGTTTCTTTATTGGTAAGTATCCATACAATATTCTGTTATTATTTAGTCTATTATTAATATGCTATGTTTTAAAAAAAATAATTTTGGGGAGTGTTAGGTTTTCTTCCGAATATCCGGCATGCTGTTTAACCGGCATTGGCCACGTTCTGAGGGTGCCGAAAAATGGGCTTTTAATCTAGTTATATATTTTCAAGGACCAATTTGCAGGAATATGAGGAAAAGCATGCAAGTGGGACTAAAAAGAAAGTTCTTTCATAGAGACAACACAGACAGATATGATGGGTTGAATGGCCTCGATCTTGGCAATAAAGTCCTACCCTTCTATATTTTGGGCAGATTTCCTTTGGTTAATATTCAAAAGATTTCTGAGGGGTTGTCAATTTATATGTGTTTGCAGGAACTGTAGAGGAAAATAGAATAATAGAATTATTCAGCACCAAAAGAGACCATTCGGCACCACATGTCTGTACCTGCTATGGTCAAGTATAACAGGGATATTTGACTTAAAATGCAATTTGATTGAAAAAATAACCATTGTTAGGAAAAATAACTTTTCCTTTTTTTAAAAAAAACAACGACTAAGGCCTACAGCTGTTGTTTTTGTATTAAATATGAACAACCTTCGGCCCATTGGAAATTGTTGATCTCCCACAGAGTGGAGATACTGTATCATTAGACATAACTTAGATGCAGCAGGAGAAGAAGAAGAAGAATCTAACAACAGGGTTGAAAAGTGCTAGTCTATGAAACAGCAGGGTAAATGGCATCTCACACTGGAAAAAGCGCCATGTGCTATAAAGCGCATATCCTACGGGGAACTTCATGGACATCACGCATTAATTTGGCTCTGAACCATGAGGAATTTGGGGCCTTTGAAGCAGTAACTAACCTTAGCTGTTTTTTATTCCTCACTAAAGCTGGCTTGTTGATTCCATGCTGCCTAGATCAAACCATTTTCATCTCCAACAGGATATTAAACCTCTGACAATTTTGATATCTAATAATATTAAATAATACTTGTACAGTAAAACCTGTGTTATCTGGCACCCTCGGGACCTGCTCCGTGCCGATTAATCAAATATGCCGGATACTTGAGTGGCAAGTTGCCGAAAATCCAACAAAAAAAATTAACTTATTTTAAAACATACCATATTAATAATAGACTAAATAATCACAGAATATTGTATGGATACTTACCAATAAAGCATTCCAGCACATTCGGTAAAATGATCGGTAAAAAAGCATTCCAGCGTTCGGTAGGTTTAATAAGTGCGCATGCGCAAGCATTGCACGCATGCACAAAGTGAGCATACCACAAGTGTCTCAGATGGCTACAGATATGAGATCCGGTTGCTGGATTGATGAATTATATTAGGAGACACCGGTTGGTTGAGTATGCCGTTTGCATCTTATGGGTGAAAACAGTAGCTAATTTTTACGTGTCAGTATCCACAAAAAACATGGAAATTAACTTTGTTCAGGAGATTGCTGGCCAGGACAGTGGGATAAATTTATTTATGTTTTTGAGTAGTGCAATGGAATCTTTACTCATCACTGGACAGATGGACTTTGGTCTAACATTTCACCTGAAAATCGGCTCCTCTGACAATGCAGCACACCCCAGCATTCTACTGCAGCATCAGCCTCAACTACAAATTCCAAAGCCTGACATGAGGCTTGAACCCACAACCTACTGACTGAAAGACAGGAATGCCACCAACTGAGCCAGGCTGACATGTATACTAATTTAGCCATGGGGTACAGCCAACCTTTTTTGTTATTCCCGAGTGAGAAGAGTTGAATGTGCTGTCAGCTCCATTTAGTCACCAACAAGTAGAGATCTGCCCATGTTCCTGTTCAATTGCCATGCCAGAGGTCAGTGCACTCCTGGCGTCTTAGCGCATTGCAGTTCAGATGATGGTGGCACTGTGTTGGTATTTCTATCTTGCTTGGAAGAGAAGGATGGGAGAAGATCTCCATGTTGCTGAGATAGCTCCAAGGTGACATACTTGATGATAGAATATCAGAATTTAGCCAAGTCCGGCTGCAGTACTCAAAGGCACTGGTGATAACAAACTAGCCAACCATGGCACACTGACAGTACATAAATGGGCAGGCTAGAGTCAGTGATTCTTCCCAATCAGATCACTTGCAAGCAGAAGCATAAATGGTCAAGCTGGACCATAAATGGACCAGCTGGACAAGCAGCAAGCTGGATGGTGGATTGACAGACCAGTATTGCGGCAGCACTCGGTCTGCTCTTATCGCCTAAGTATGAAATGTATTGTTCGATATCAACAAAGCACTAAGACATTCTACCCATTATGTAAAGAGTGGTTTCTGCTGATTAGATTCCCTTCAGATGCTTTTTAAAAAAAAAACAGTTTTAGGGTGCTGCTTTTACAAAGTAATGCTAGCCAATCTTTTATACTCAGCTAACAAAGCAAATAATACTGAGAACAAACAACCAATCGAGCATGGACTGATGTACTGATTTTTTGTGTGGAGGGTGCTTCTTGATAACCCCACAACTACAGGTTGGCCATAACTGGTTCAAAGCAATTGAACAGCTGTTGCTAAGATTCTTGCATTAAACATTATCTACCACTTTGAAGCTCTCAGTGGTCCTTGGGACCAACTGGTGGAGCTTAAGAGATAGCCACTTTATGTTGATAACATATAGTAACTGTCTGACTGATGCCAAGCTGTGGAAAACTGTTCTGAAAGCACTGGAACCAGCAGAAAGAACATGGTTTTATGAGAAGCAATTTATCAGTTTGCTGCTCCAATGAGTTTTCAAAACCTAGTATCTTCCAAATGGAGAAATCAGAATGACAGTTTATAGAATGACAGTTTATAGCAAATAGAACATTAGCCAATAAAGTTAGAGTCTAATATCACAAATCAAAATCAAATCCTATACCATAGATACCTATCAGCTTGTATAACACAGAGATTCAACAAGTTGCTCAAACAACCCCCCAAATGAGTTATGGAAGCAGATCTTAGTGCCATTGTTTTCAATGTCAGACCTCACAACATTTTATTATTCTTAAAACATTTAAATCTCCTCTGATCTGCTCTGGTGCCTGGCATAATATCTCACTCGAAGGACTACACCTCTAATAATGTAGTTCACCCCCCAGCAATGTATTAAACTAGCAGCATAAACTGTGTGAATTTGAAGTCTCGACATGGGGAGCTCGAATCACAAACTTCAGAGAAGAGGGTGTTACCAACTGAGCGAGGCTAAGCAGTACACTACAAGGTATTTTCATGAACAATACAAGATATTTTGCGTATACACCCTTTTCTTATTTTTGTTCTTGATATGACTACTTCAGTTCTGGAAGATTCATATCCCTATGATTATCTCATTAGAATGTGTCTTTTTTATTTGCCTCAACAGCTCTCTAACTCAAAAAACTGAATTCTTAACTATTATTTCCATTATTTTACTTGGCTTCAATTTGCTGAATATCTTCCAAAGGTTATTCTGTGCATGAATCAATTCTTTCAATATGTGTTCTGCACCATTATATTCAACTAACTCACAGATAATAAACAATCACACCTTTCACATTCTCCAGGGGAAGCAGTACTGTGTCACTTCATAATACCCTTAAGAATGATTACTGCACTTAATACAGAAATGATTTCACAGTTTGCATGTTCGTGAAATGTCTGTAAAAATAACACAAAAAAAGCTGACATCTGGAACTGTTCCTTTAATGAGCCTTCAAGCAACAATAAAGTGTGACTTTTTGATAAATTGATCATGAAAAATGGTAATGTGCACCATTTGTTGAAGCAATTTTCCCTTATTATTGCCCTGTACAGAATTAATAAAACAATAATCTCCTCCTTGTATTTGTAATAATGTGCTATATGAGTAAGGCAGAAATCTGTGTTTGATGGGTTCTGTTTTTCATAGACCAAATTGACCTGCAATCAAAAGCCAGATCAGTTATCCCCCTTGTGATTCATATTTTATTGCATTTCTCTTCCTCCAAATCTCCCTACGGGGCATCCAACCACAATCGTGTATCATACATAAGAGGGTATACTCCATTGATAATTAGACCAAATTGCAGTCATCAAAAGAAATGCTGCCTACTAATCTCCACACAGTTTTCCATAATTAAGGAAAATTATCAGAAGATTTTTAAAAAATATAGGGGCATTACACAGTATGTCAGTTTAATTCAGTTGGTTGCGTTCTCGTCTCTGGCTCAGAATATTCTGAACTTGAGTCCCGCAACAGGACTTCAGTTTATAATCAAGGTTGGCACTGCAGTACTGGACTGAGAGAAGACTGCATCTGTTGATTGAGAACTTAAACTGGAAAACTGAATTATTGTTCTAGTGAATGATGCATCTGATTAATTAACAAGTTCTTAAATAGAAGGAGGTACTCCTGATGCCCTGGCAAGTATTCCTCCATCTTTCAAAAACATATAATACATTTACAACAAATAATAATTCTATTTGGGCATTCAGGTCAGTGATATTTTGTAGTTTAGCTGTTGCACTGACCTACAAAAAAGACACTACACTTCAAAATAACTCTTTATGAAAAGTGCTTTGGAATATTTTGCTACAAGATGCTACAGTACATTACTGCAAGTATTGTGTGTATAAAAAGGGTCGTCACACTTTATACACCAATACATTTATATTACTGAAAATATCATGGGATATACAGTATAATTGATGAGTAAAAAGATCAAAGGTTATGGGGAACTAGCAAAGAAATGGTATTTCCCAACATGATAGGTGCTACACCAATGTAATTTTGTTGTTGTTCATTAGGTAGGAAGCATAGCATAAGATCATTAAATCTAAATACCTATACTGAAATGTCTTTCATTCAACTTAATCCTGGGCATATTTATTTCTGACAGATCCACATATATGGCTTCACATTCCTTCTGGGATGTAGAATCACAATTTGCTGTAGTCTACTACAATTATACTGTAGTTTATTGTGCATGAAACTTAATTATTGTAATTATTAATAATTAACATTCTTGTACATAATAAATCAGTCAGAAGTCTGCAGGAGTTCCCAACTTGATTCTGCAGCTTCAGTCCCATTGCTGATTAATAACCTGCTTAAAATTGGCTAAACTTCAAAACATTTTTCACTGCTTTAATTCAATAGGTTATACAAAACAGGATCCACGCAGGATCCGATGATTCATGGAAAATAATTCAATGAATGACACCAGGTTCAAAGAATTGTTGTTGACTTATTTTCTTAACAAAAATCAATCCCTGGGGAATATTCTGGTTGCACAACACAGCTGAGTAGTTGAAAGATGGACAGATACATTTGAAGGTATCTTCGGGTTACTCAGAGAGCGGAAGGTTGGTGGCTGACCTGAAACATTGTACTGTCTGCATCGAGGATGGTACTAATGATGGAATGTGTTAATTAGATAGAACGTCGATGCAGCTTAAGCTTGTAGCATATTGTGTCCAAACAATTCAATGGTTCTTTTCATGGATTGGAGCTCCTAGGCATCAAGTGTAAATGTTTTCTTGCAACCCACCTGTGAGATTGTGGACCAAGAGGTCTTTGGCTTTGCAATTTAGGGGAAAATTACAGGAATGAAGGAGACCTTGGGATTCAGACAGTCTGCTGTGTGGCCTTGGTTTTACCACTTCAAGTGGATGGCACATCTAAATAGGTTTTCATTACAATGAAGGTAAATATTCACCAAAGGCAACAAAGAGAACACTGGGGTTTGGGATAAGATTGGACAAGTATTAGTTTGCACTATCAACCAATGCACAGATGTGACCAAGAACTCCACTGAGATGTATGTCAAGCAATGTCCAGTAAAAGCCTGTTTATCCGTGACTCGATCAACCGGAACTTCTGTACAACTGGTACGTTAAAAAGAAAGTCCCCATCCGATTAACTGGATGTTATCCGGCACAATCGCAGTGGCACATTTAATAAATCAATTGTCACACGAGAGTACTATACAGGTATTTTGGCTTGCCGCTAGTAGAGCCTTAAAGTTGCGCTGCTGCTTTTTCCCACGCGTGGCGTCCGCCATTGTAGATGTTATCGATAGAATGTACACATCTACCCCAGCATCATGGCTTCAAACCAGGCATCTACCAGCAAAGGTGATTTTTAGGTGAATAACAAAGCTATTATACTATTATTTAGTCTATTATTAATATGGTATTTGTTAAAATAAGTTAATTTTTTTTGTGCTGGGTTTTCGGTGTCATATTGGCCAGGTCCCACGCATGCCAGATAAACAGGCTTTTACTGTATTTATACATGGTTTGTGTGACTCCATCGCTGCAGACAACAGACAATTTATACTTCAAGCCACAAAACGGGGAGTCTAGAAACTGGAAGTAAGTATTTATTATTGAATTTATTTGGTGATTTATTTTATTTGTCCAATCAGGACAACCATAGGTAAAAGCATATAGTCACAAACCTCCAGGAAACTCTCTTCCTTGTGGAAACCTGATGGTAAGGAAGGTATACACTTCAGGGATTCATTTTCTATACGTGTAAACTTTTTTAAAAATAGTATGGGATGTGTAAGTATTAAATTTCTAAAACACTGAATGTTTAGAATATCAACCAGGCTCAGTTGGTAACACTGTTTCCTCTTAGCTAGAAGGCTATGGGTTCAAGGCACAAATTAGGCTGACATTCCAATGCAGGAATGGAGTGTCCTGCATTGCTAGAGGCACTGTCCTTCGATAAGACATGAGACAGAGCCCTATCTACTTGCTCAGATGGATGTTAAAGATGCCATCGCACTGTGTGAAAAGAGAAGGTAGTCGTGGCAAACTATCACCTGGACTATACTGGTCACTCACTTCATGCCTGTGTGTGGGATAATGCTGTGCGCAAATTGGCTGCTCTGTTCTTCCACAAAATTAGATGAACATTCAAACATTGACAGTCTAGCCAAATCTGTTTTCAATCAGTAATGTTTTCAGCTTTTTATTGATTAAATATTTCCTGTTTTATGGCAAGAATAAGGAATATTCAATCAAGAAAATTGATTTACCATACATAACAACAACATAATTACACTTGTATAGTGCCTTTCACATTAGGAGGACACCACTGATTTACAATAAATCTGGGAAACCCTATAATACATGTTCCATGAACATGATGAGTGCTTGTATCAAGAAATCTGTTGATTATCACAAATTAAGACAATTTCAGTTGATATTTTTAGGCAACACAAATTTAGAACAAAACTCAGAAGCCTGAAATGCAAAGCTTTTGTGGTGTTCACTGACATGAAAGGTGATATTTAAATGCAAGTTTGCAAATTGTTGTTGAAATGGCACTTAATGGCACCCCTGTATGTGCAAAGATCAATCAACATCTAGAATAGTGCACACAGTATCCTAAAACAATTTAGCTTTCTTTACAGGTTGCCGAACTGCCTTCATACAAAATAAATACATTAAATGGAAGATGAAGAACTTGGAATTATAACGACAACAACGACAAATTTACAGTTGAATAGCATCTTTCACATCAGTAGGAAGACCCAAGGTGCAGGCTTTTTGGACCCGAACTGGGGAAGGATCAGGGAGGATGGAAGGAAGGGGAGGGAAGGGGGAAATGGGAGGTGAGGAGGAGTGGCCAATGGCACAGTTGAATAGGATGGTCTTAAGGTGAGACTTGAAAGAGGAAAGTGATGGGGTGAGGTGGAGGGATTGTGGGATGGAGTTCCAAATGTTGGATGCGAAGTGGCTGAAGGTGTGGGGTGGGTGAATCATAGGCAATGATGTAAGATAAATGGGCTGTTATTAATCTTGAAGATCAGTGTTTACCTGTTAATATTTAGCACTATTTCAATCTGACAAATAAAATAAAGGTGTTATAAGCAGTGAGGTACTTTGAAATAAATTCCACCTGCTTATGTTCCCAGATAGCCTTGCACATTATCTGCCTTAGTTCACAGATCACACAGTGATTGAATAAGTCTTCATACAACAAGAGAAAATGTAGCAACTTGTTTGTTTATGGGACATGGGGACAAATTAGTTATCTCTAGACTTCTGGCACATGATTGCCCAAGGTTGCACAAGGTTTTGCCAGGAATCAAACCCAGATCTCTTGCTTGTGATGCGATTAGTGCTCTAACCACTAAGCTACAAGACTCCAATTCTGAAATATTCTAAATATACATGTGGACAATCTTTAATTAGTTCTATATCACTCTTAATGAACAATACAAAACTAGGTGTAATGTGGTGTTAAATTAGCAATCTCAGAAAAACAACAAACAGGAGTGGTTGACTAAGGAATCATCACACTGGAAGCATAGACTTCACTGGATCACAAGAATCAGATGGATTTTTGGCCCATCCAATCTCATCCAGCCAGAACACCCCTCGTCCCATCATAGCATCAAGCTGCTTTTTGTATGTGTTCAGCATCCTGGCCTCAATTACCATACACTTCTACTCTTAGTGCGTCCTAAAATATCAATTTGGGTTTACTTTTTAAATCCTATTTAAAATGTTTTGCACATGTACCAGATCCCCTCTGAGGTATTTCACAAGAATAAAGAGGCTTAACTTGTCTAATTGTTACTTGTAACTCATTCCTCCAATACTAGGAATCATCTACTTTGTTCTACTCTATATTGTCTCCAAAGCTTGGGCAGCACCCTTACATCGGGCAACCAGATAGTACTCTCTAGATGTGGTCTGAATCAGGTGAGATCAGGATCTCACTCAGCAATGTTGCCTCCACTATTAAATAGCAGACCAACAATGACTGCCTAAGTCTACATATTAAGAATAATGACTTTAACAAGAAACCAGAGTGAAACTCTATCCAATCTCTATCCAAAGTGCATTGGCATCACCAGGAAAGGGGGGAAAAAGAAAGAATAACGAGAGTAGAAATAAAGTAAAACAATTTAGCACCAAAACGTTATGTGTTCTTGCAGGAATGACCACACATATATTCCTTCTGTCAACCACAAGGATTGGGTCTTGATTTGTCAAGCAATAATGGAGAAACCACACCAAGTAGAACGTAGCAGGGATTTGACGACAGGCCAGCTGACTGAAGGAAGAGACCATCTGTCGAATCCTTCAGTGCCAGCAGTAGTACACAAGTACCCTCTTGATCTTAGTAAGTTATGTATTCTCAAAACAATATGTTTTCTGCACACATTCAACAGGGTGAATAAGGAAAAATTGTTTCCACTGGTGGGCGAAACTATGACTCGTGGTCACAGATTTAAAATAGTTTCAAAACGAAGCAGAGGGGAGCTGAGGAGAATGTTTTTCACTCAGCGGGTTATTCGAATCTGGAATGCATTGCCTGAAAAGGTGGTGGAGGCCGATTCGATAACAACTTTCAAAAGAGAGTTAGAACTTTATTTGGGGAGAATAGATCTGTTAGGTTATGGAGAGAGAGCTGGGCAGTGGGATTGAGTTACTCTTTTCAAAGAGCTGGCACAGACTAGATTGGCCGAATGGCCTCCTTTAGTGCCATACAATTCTATGATTCTATGATGTCCTTTCACAAAATGAGATGGTGGCCAAGTCTATGGATATGATGAAGATAAAACATCAACAACTTGCATAATATATTATAATATAATAATAATGATTAGATTATTATTATTATTAGATTGACACTCATGCACCATTGTAGTAGCAAAAAAAAATGTATCTGCATATAAAGACATGGAATAAACTGTCTTAGTTACTGTGTTCAAAAATTAATAATCTAATAATAATCCTTACCATTGATATAGTGCCTTATTGCGTCATTGAAACATCTAAAAGCCTTCACAGAGTATATTGTTAAGTGGATTGACTGTGAATTTTATTTCTGAAATACAACATCCAATTGCATAATCACCAAAAATCATGAAATGAATGACCATTTTTTTGGGGGGGGTAAAGGGGATTACCCCAGGAAAGCAATGTGCCAATTGACTCAACTGGGATCCTACTTATTGCTAGGTAAACAAGCATGTTTACCTAGCAACTTGCTGAAGGTTTTGCCCTCCCCAGGAATCAAACCCGGGTCCTTTCACTTGTTACAACACTAAGCAACTTCACATGAGCATACTGATGTTAGCTCACCTGGTGAATGGACAAGAAGAACATGTCTTGCAGAATAGAACATGTCTTGCAAAAGGCAGAACATGTCTTACAAAAGGATTCTCAACTTCATTCAGAATATTGCTCTGAGTCAAGAAAACATCACTAATATTCACTGATATTTTTGTAGGCGCAATGCATAATTGTGTTCCAAGCACTTTGTGTATTTGCACAAGACTGCACTCATGTGTGACTGCTTTCGAAGCAGACTGTGTCACAGTTAGCTTGAAAGCAACTCAAGCACATTTTGACTGACATCCATAATAAGATGTAGCAACTTGTCTATTTTCAGAAGTTCTTTTCACATGCCTCCTTCCATTATTAACCCTGCTGTGCCAGATGTGTGATTAAAGTATCAAGCCATTTCAATCTTTGTGAAGGGGTCACCTGACCAAAATCACATTTAGAATTTCTTCTATGGTTCAGTTTCTTCTTTTCTGAAGCAGTAACTGTCCAGCATCTTGGGACGTCCTCCTGACATGAAAGGCTTTATACAAATGTAATTGTGTTGCTATTTTGTTTCCCTCTCTTCTGCTTGGTTCAGTTAGCAGCACCCTTGCCTCCTCGTTAAAAGCGATCGATTCAAGCAAATATTTCAGTCTGACATTCCAAGGCAGTGTTGGGTGAGGTACTGCTGCCTCGAGCCCCTACCCACCAACTTACTGGTCACCCAGCTCCCCTTCCTCTGCCCACTGCTGGCAGACATCATAAACCAGTCCCTCTCCACAGCATCAGTCCATGCCCCCCTCAAAACTGCTGTCATCACCCGCCTCCACAAAAAACCTACCCTAGATCTCTCAAACCCTAGCCACTACCACTCTATTTCAAACCTGCCCTTCCTTGCCAAAGTACTCGAACACGTTGTTGCCAAACAACTCCGTGCCCACCTTTCCTTCCACTCCCTTTTCGAACCCTTCCAGTCCAGTTTCCGCCATGCCCACAGTACAGAGAAAATCACATTTACTTGAAATTTGCTCGTGAAAATCACAAACACTGTCTTCTCTATCTGTGACCAGGTCTCCCTCTGCCTCCTTGTCCTCCTGGACCTGTAAGCAGATGCAGATGACCATGCCATCCTCCTCCACCGCCTGTCCTCCATCATTCACCTCAATGGGACTGCACTCGCCTGGTCCGAGTCCTAGCTCACAAACCACCAGCAGTACTGTACATCGCCACAAACAGCTATTCCTCCCGCTCTCACCTGATCAGCTGCAGGGTACCCCAAGGAACCATTCCTTTTCCCCTTCCTCTTCCTCATCTACATGCTCCCTTTTGGTGAAGTCATCCACATACATGGGGTATATTTTCACATGTATGTGGATGACACTCAACTCTATTTCTCCATCTCAATTTGCGACCCTCAGTTCCCTGATGTTCTGTCAGCCTGCCTGTCAAACATCAGGAGCTGGATGAGCACGCATTTCCTGCAGCTCAATGTTGACAAGACAAAAGCCATACTCTTTGGCGCTCATCAACATCTTCTATCATGGCTCTCACCTCCTCCACCTACCCGACCTGCCCCTAAAACTCTTCGAATCCGTACGCAACCATGGCGTCAGGTTTGACCCTCAACTTTGCTCCCCCACATCCGGTCCCTCACCAGCACCGCTTTTTTCCACCTCCAACATATCGCCCGTCTCCGGCAATATCTCGCCCCAAAAGCCGCTGAAACTCTGGTCCATGCCTTTATCACTTCTCGGCTGAACTACTCAAATGCTCTCCTCGCCGGTCTCCCCTCCACTACAATCCATAAAAACCAGCTCATACAGAACTCTGTCGCCCGCATTCTCACCCACACCAAACTTAGCTCTCCTATTACCCCAGTCCTTGCCAGACTTCACAGGCTCTCTGTCCCAGAGAGGATTGATTTCAAGATCCTCACTCTTGTCTTCAAATCTCTCCACTCCTCTGCACCCCCCTACCTCTCTTACCTCATCTCTCCTCAAAATAGCACCCAATGCCTTCGCTCCTCCGTTCTGGCCTCCTCCTTGGCCCCTGAATCCTCCGCTCCACCATCAGAGGCCGTGCCTTCGGCCACTACGCCCCGAAGCTCTGGAACTCCCTTCCTCACTCCCTTCACCTAATTTCAGGTCTCGGCTAAAGACCTTTGTTTTCGACCACGCCTTTGGTCACCTTTTTTCCCCTGTCCTTTCTCAGACCCGTGATCCGTTATTGTGAATCGCTCTGAGACGCCGCCTGGCATGGAGGGCACTATATAAATCAAAGTTGTTGATGTATTAGTGGTGCCATTCTTCTAATGAGATGTTAAACCAAGGCTCCATATATTTGTTCTGAATGTGAGAGATCCCATGGCCACTATTCAAAATGAGGAGGAAGTTTGCTCTGCTCTCCTGGCCAACAATCCACCAATTGGTCATTTACCATTGGTCATTTACCTCCTGGGATTTGTTGTGCATTGTTGTGCATAAATTGTATAGCAAATAACAGTCAATGTACTTAAAAGAAAATGAATTGAACATTGATTTTACTCAAAGATCTTCATCTTACCCTATGCTAACGTGGATGTTGTAGTACCACTTACGGGTATTTCTAAGCACCCTGTCCCGGACCTTTTTCCACATCCAGAACCGTTGGCAGGATGCCCCAAAGTGCTGAATAATAAATGTTCACTAGGGACATCGATAAATACTCTATCCATCAGCTTGTAATTTCTATTCAAATAGTGAGTTTTACATCATGAGAGGCTGCATTTTAATCATCCTTATGGAGTTTGTTGAAATTGCTAACTCCCTACCATTCTGTCATTCTAAACGTCACACATGGAATTTAATAAAATCACCCATATCACTACCAGCTGGTAGCAGACATAAGCTTCCTCTTCACTTCAAGTTGCTGCAGAGCTCCTAGTTTTTAACTATATATAATTGGGCAAATAAGTCAGAAAGATGGAAAGTATAGAAAGCTCTTAGTCGAGGCAAAATTAATCGCATGCTATGATTCTCAATAAATTTAAGTTAAAGAGATTTTCAAATAACAAAAATATGTTTAACTGTGTATCCTGTAAGAGTGTTACAATTCATAATGGATTACGAAAAGTTTAGCTCCAAATATTAATTCACTAATATGAATAATTCTTGCATTTGATACAACACCTTACCACATTGTCTAACTACTGAAAGTGGGATTCATTATAGAGTGTACTGGCAATGTGTATGTAGCTGAACATAGCAGACAATTTATGCACTAGAATGTCCCATAAACAGGCATGAAGTAATTAACTAATTTCACCTGATGGAGTATTGGACACATGAAGAATTTCCCTGCTATTTCCAATTGTTGGCACAGAATCTTTAATACCCATCTGAACAAACAGATGATTAAAGATTTCATCCAAAGAATGCATGCTGGAGGTTAACTTTATATTGAATCGAAACACACTCACTTTATAATTCTGAAATGTTTTAATTAATGTAACTGCAGCTCAAAATAGCCAGCTAATGTGCACCACACAAACAACTACAACAAAATTATATTTATAGAATGCCTTTCACGTCGGGAGGACATCCCAAGGTGCTGAACAATCATGGGGTGGGACTCCAAGGCCGTACGCAGGGGGGGTGCGACGGGTGCGTACGCACCCCCCCAAATTATAAAAGGTCCACATTTTCCGGGGTAGAGAATTGTATTTTTTATCAAATTTAAATACCAAGTAAATTTATTGAACATTTGTGTAACAATCAGTTCTTCAAAACTATGTATAAATTATAAATACACATCTTTGAATGATTTAGTATTAATATAAAATTATCGAGTCGCACACCAGAATCGGCGTCTACCCCAAAACATACCGCGTCGATAGACCAGTCCATGACGCGGCGAGTCTGTGACTCGTGATTGGATAAACATAGGCGCGCGCCAAGACTCAAATCCATCCTCGTTTGGAAATCATCCCGTAAACAGCCACAAGGGACAGCACCAATTCTGGAGTTAAAATCATCTTTTCATCTGATCACCGTAAGTAAAAATTACTCAAGTGTTGAGAGGTGTGACTGTAATGCTAGCAAACAATGACAACATATTTACAAGCTTCTGAGAAATTAAAGCTTTTGAGAACCCAACAAGAAAGTTATATGTGTCTGGACGGGAATGCCTGTCTTTAAAAAAAGATACTCATGGACGTAGGCCTATGCTTTAGCGCCTATTCCACGTGGTGTGTCAATCGGAAATCATCCCGTATACAGTCACTACATAAAAAGGTAGCACCACTTTGTGGAAGCTGAAATCGTATTTTAATCTGATAAATGTAAGTAAAAATGACTTAAGTTTTGATAGGCGTGTTTCTGAAATATCATGTTTCTTGTTTTGTCTTGATTATCACATTTGATTTATATTATTAAAAATGTATTCCGGTAATTAAAAATTGCTTTTAGAGACGTCCACTGGCGTGCAAAAAACATATGACCGCAAAGATAAACAGTGCTACTTTATTTCACTTTCAGTTTTGTACCCAGAGTGAAAAAACATCAATGTCGCACGAATTTGGCATAAAAAAAGCTGATCGAGCGAACTCTGGCATTGTCCATAGCACTATGGACAGTTTCCTCCCGGCTTCTCCAGCTATGTCCGCTAAACCTAAGACGCCTCTGCAGTAATGTCTGTGATACCAGTGTGGTAGTGTACCATATAGCTCACTATTTGTCAGATGCTGTCGCCAGTAAACGTTCAGGGCGTCTCTTAGAAGCCTGGTATATACCTCACGAGTCACCTAATCTCCTGGTCGAGGTTTGCCTAACTGTCCAGCATTCTGCTCCGTATAGGAGCGACTTTCAGCCCTCGCCTTAATGCATATTCATTATAACATGGAAATCGATATTGGTAGAGCGGTTGACGTATTGGCTTCAAAGCGACCGAGGCGTCTCGAATACGGAACGCTATTAAAGAATTAATTTCCCCTCCCTTATTTTTTCAAGTATTTTTTCGTCAGATCAGTATTGCTTGATGGGTCACTTCCTTTAATTTTGATTCTAAATAAATAAATAAAAACTAACTACACTATTGCTCACAGTTCAACGATATTTTCAGGATAATGCTGATAACAGGCTTGTAACACGTGTGAATTAACTGTTTGACACTGATTTTCAGTTTCTGTATATTTTCTTGTCTTTTATAAAATTTGCTTTGCTGGAATATCTGAGCACATAATTCATACTTTACTCTTACATTATTGTTCATTACAGTCCGAAAGAAATTTAGTCTTAGGATAACAATGCAGAACAACTTATTAATTACCGTCAATCTGTAGTTTATGATCATTTTCTCTATACGTATACATTTATCAAGCATTCGTCATTGTACTGTGTTAATTGGATTGTAATTTACTTTATCGTTCGCATTCCTTACATCATCGAGTCAACAGTCGTGTTGGCTTTTATCGGCGAACACATTCGACCTTCCCAATTAGACACGGACTACCGGGGAAAATATAAACACTGAATAAATAATGATGCTCTTAAACACCAAGGGCATGAAACATTTACCGTTCATATTAGATCTTCTGAACCGATTAAATAAGACCTCAAACTGTGTAAAACGTCGGAGCCTCGAGGGGGCTTCGGGGGCAGCCCCCAAGCCGCCGGCCATTGTTGGTCCCATCACTAGCAATTCGCACCCCCCCAAAAAAAATCCTGCGTACGGCCCTGGACTCATGCACAGGGAGGGGCAGGGTAGTGAGGAGGGGAAGGGTAGTGGGGAGGGGAAAGAGAGTGGTGGAAAGGTGGCAGAAGGCACAATCAAAAAGGCGGCTTTTGAGACCAGCCTTGAAGGAGGCAACGGATGAAGTGAGGCAAAGGGACTGTGGAATGGAGTTTGAGAGTGTTGGTGCAGAGAGGCTGAAAGGCTGACCGTTGACGGTATGGTGGGTAGGGCAGGAGAAATGGAGCAAACTGGGGCCCGCTGAGCAGAAGGGGTGGGCAGGTCGATAGAGAGTCAGCAGGTTGGAGAGATAGGAAGGGGCAAGGCCTGAAACTCTTTTTTTAAAAAAGGAAGAGGACCTTGAATTCCATCTTCTGGGGGATGGGAGCCAATGGAGCCGAATGAGGGTGGGAGTGATGTGGTTGCGGAGCTTAGTGCGGGAGAAAACATGAGATGCAGGGTTCTGGATGGTCCACAGCTTGTGAAGGAAACAGCTGGAAAGGACGACGGGGAGGGGGTTTTCATATTCAAGAGTTGTTGTGATGAATGATTGAATGAGGGTTTCGGCAGCCTGAGGGGTGAGGCAGCTGTGAAGTGTTGGAATATTGTGGAGGTGGTGGAAGACAGTGCTGGTCAGGGTGCAGATGTGGGGGAGAAAGGACAGTTGAGGTTCACCCGGGTTCCTGACTGGCTTCATGAGATGGAGTGTAAAACCTTGGATGCTGATGCTGCCAGCACCTGAGGTGCGGAGGCGCTGACGCAAGCCAATCAGGAGGGCCTTAGCCTTTCTGACATTCAGTTGGAGTAAGTTGTCCCTCACCCAGGACTCACTGTCAGAGGCAGTCAGGACACCAGTGGTCCTGGAGTTGAGAATGGAAGCAGAAGGAGTTGGATGTCATCCACGTACAGATGGAAATTTATCCCAAGTCTGTGGATGATGTCACCGAGATATAGAGGGTGAAGAGGAGGGCACATTGACCAGAGCAGTTTCTGTGCTGTGGGCAGCATAGAAGCCCGATTGGAGGGGCTCGATGAGGGCATGGGATGAGAGGAAACAGGAGGAAATGACTATTTCAAGGACCTTCGACAGAAAAGTGAAGTTGGAGGTTGATGATGTCAGTTAGGAGGTGGGGCTAGGAGGTGGAGCTGGAAGATGAAGAGAGAGGTGGGGATGGGTTCGAGGGTACAGGTGGTTGGTTTCATTTTTCAGATGAGACTGGAGGGGGCGGGGGCAGAGATAGGATCAAAGGTGTATAGTGGTGGGGTGTTAGTGGGGTGGATCGTGGGTGAAAGGTAATGGAGATAGATTAAGTGGAAGCAGGGTCACAATGACAAGGCAGTAATGTTTCAAGAACTTTACGTTTCTCTCAGCAAGCACTCTGAGTATCTGCTAGCAGTAACTCCATCTGGCTATTGTTCAATAAATCTGTCAGCATGTCAGTAAGTGCCAGGCCGAAATATCAAAATGCACATCTTATGGTATTCTGGCTATGTTGAAATTTTAAAAATGGGTATTACTGAAGTGGGTAGCCTTAACACTAAGTCAGTTTGTAATTGGTATACTCGTTCATTTTACTGCATTTTTTCCTGCACTTACCACAAAGGCAAAAGAGAGGCTTGGATGAAGAAAACCTTTTGAACCATTTGGCATTCCAGAATATCCGTCCCATTCTCTACCCATCACAGTATCAAGTGTTTTTATTTAAATGAGTCCAGAAACTCAAGTATCTTTGACAATCTATTTTAGTCATCAATTATCTTCTGGGTAAAGAAATATTTCCTAGTGTTTGTCCTCAAAAAGACTATTTTAAATCTCCAAACCCATATCTCCTTGTTTTGCTGGCTTGGTACATCTACATTTATTGGATTTAAATTATTTTTTCAACCTCATTTCCCATTTAAAATTATATATACCTCTATTAGATCACCACTGAGATTTCTCTTTTCAAAACTGAAGATATCAAGCTTGCCCAATCAGAGAGTTTGCAGAGACAGAGAGTGAGCTTGTTGACAAAAAACAGTTATGTCCAGTGAGTTGGCCTGTGTTTTTGTGCGTTGGATGTACATGTACGTGGAATAGTGTGTGGTGAAAGACACCTCATATGCAGGAACAAGACAAACATCAAGTTGATAAGAGAGGACGACTACAGAGTATTGGTGAAAATGAATGATTATGTGGATATAATCTGTCCTCATTACAAAGACAGTTTGAACATGGAGCAGATAGAGCATTATGCCTTACACTTGACCTCTGTCACAGAATTTCACACATGTAAACCAGGCAATGCAAAACAGCTCCGCTATTAAAGAAGGGGTGAAGTGTGTATTTGAAGGTGTAGAGGGTGTATAAATAAATGGGGCTTTTGCTGATCTTCCACTGAGTGTAACACCTGCTAGTGGTCAGTGAAATAGTTCTGGGTTTGCTGGCAGGTAAGAAGGAGACAATTTGGTATTTTGGCCCCAAATTGAATTGGAGAAAGGAGCAGCTTGAGGCGAGTTACTTAAACACACTTAATTAAACACAGGTTTGTTCATATGATAATTTCTCTCAATAGAAAACTCTACCTCTCCGCCTTGACACTGAATGACAAAATCACTGCGGACCTCACAGACTGTCTGTCAGACATTAAGTCCCAGATGAGAGCCAACTTCATCCAGTTGAATACACAGAAGATTGAGGCCCTCCATCTTGGCACCCTTTAGCACCTCCATAGCTTGGTCGTTAACTCCAATGGCTCTTCATCACTTAGATGATACTGGTCAGCACCTTGAAAGTCTACCATGGCCTTTCTTCTCCCTACCTCTGTGACCCCCTAACATCTTCCAACTTGTTCGCTGTGGCCTGCTTCACAGCCCTTGCCTCACCCACCTTAAGCCACTCTGCCCCTATCCTCTGGAACTCCCCCACAGTTCCTTTGCCTCGCCCATCCTTTCTCTCCTTCAAGACCCATCCTCAAGAACTACCCAGATCTAAGCTATGAAATATGTTAAATGTATGATGTGAACTCCATGTGATAGCAGTCTGACATTTCACTGTAATCTCTGGAACAAGCATCTAAACTCCATGATGTATGGTAGAGTCAATGATTCTCAACATAAAGATTGTTTCCTACTTTTTAACTGACACATTTGTAGATGTCAGCACTGAGCTTGTCTCATATTAAAGGAACTGCTTTTAGCATAAAGCTTCTTCTTGCCCAAAGACTCTCAAATCTCTGAGGAAGGAAGGGAAATTTATAAGATTATAGCTGTCATTTATATCCATGAGAAATGGCCTGTGGCAAATCCCAGCAAGCTAACCTACCAGGAGATCAGGCTGCTTGTGTAAATGAGAACACTCTAGGTTTGCATTGACACAATAACAAGAGAAAACTAGGCCTCAGAGGATTGAAATTCCAGTCATTGTCATTGTGTGTAGTGACATTGAGAATGTCGGACTCAAATGGAAGTTCCCCATTATAATCGGTATGGTAGATGTTAGTCTGTGTAGAGGATGAGGAGCAAGATGAGGATTGAGCCATGCCTGTATGTTGGGATTGAAGAAGATGTAACATTGGATAAAAAGTGATTGGGTGTATTAATTGCTATTTGGCAACCCAAGTTCCTATTCCTGATTGCCAGCAAAATACACAGTCAATATATATTCACCATATATTTTGGGAGGCACTTTGAGATGTCTCAATGATTTGATGAGGCACTTTATGAAATGCAACAATTATTATTCTCTAATAACCCACCTTGGAATGTGCAACTTTGCAATTTTATTATTATTAATGTGAAACATAAACTTGTATTGCATTATATTGACTGAATTGAATTTTAAAGTTAGCTGCCAAATGAACATTTATTCTTTGGAATAAAATGTCCTATTGCTTCCACTGGACTGTATCAAAGGCTGAATACAATAATATTTAAGATGAACTGGCTCTGAAATGCACTGATATGGACGACAGGTGATTCAGTACCTGGGGCAAGCTGTGCATCATAGTTGCTACAAGCAGCTTTGGGTTCAACCGTATGTACAAAGTCAAGGAAGAGAGATGCAGTAACAGCACTTGATGAGAATGGAAAGTCTGACAATTTGATCATTTCCACCAATAATGTCACATAAAGTGTCGTACTTTTCAGACTGAAAGTCTCTCACTGGCAGTGAGATGCATCCACTAGATTACATGTTGAATGTACTCACGTGGCTACTCAGGTGTGCAATGAACCATGTTATCGTCCACCTAGTGACGGACAATGACATCCATGTGATCATTTGAGAGGGAGGCAAGCACATGTCATTAACCTCACTGATTTTCATTTCACCACTGGCAAACATAGGGAAGATTAGCATACCTTGAACTTACTGAACACTCAGCTTGCCCACAAAATAAGCTGTATAAAAAGAATGACACCATGGGTAACTGACAGTGTCACCAATCATACCCTATTTGCACATCTTATTTTACTCATAATATGCGTATGTATTTGCTTCAATAGCTTGATGTTTAAAACAAAGTAACCACAGTACTGTACTATAATAATGGTACAGTAGAACTATGTATGGGCTACACAAATTATCTGCATAATACCTCAATATCCACATAAGGTGCAAATGAGAACATAATGTTTTGACAAAGCTGAGCATGGAACATTGTGGTTTTAATTGAACAGGATTGAACAGACTGAGCAGTTTTGTAAGCGAAATATCTCAAAGAGTTATGGACACATACAGAATTTACAAAAAGGCCAAGCTACGCATATAATTGTAGTGGAGTCCTGTAGCTCTGTGGTTAGAACACTCGCCTTGCAAGCGAGAGACCTGGGTTCAAATCTAGACAGAGCTAAATCTTAGGGAAATTTCCTTACTCCACACGCCTGATAATAATCCCTTGAAAAAAACAATAATAAACTGGTCATTTCAATCCACAACTATTTGTGGGCACTACTGTGTGCAATTGGCTGCACTTGTGGACATTCTCCTGACATGAAATAAATTGTATAAATGTGAATTTGTATTGTACTGCTTATGGAGGAACTAATCCATTTAAAGAATAATACTTTCCGGGCAGAACCTAACACAAAATGATCATAATTTCACCATTTGGTGAGAGAACTAGGGTGCGTCGATATGCAAATTTTCAGATTTAGATATATCGATGGGCTCATATCGATATATACCGATATATCAGGTTTTTGGGACTGCGCATGCGCGCGCATTCGGGGCCTATCTCCCCAGGAGGTAAATATATCTCTCTCTGTGTCTCTCACACACACTCTCTCCATCTCTCTCTCTGTGTCTCTCTGTCAGGTCTCCCCTTCCCTCCCTCTCCCCTCCCACTCCGGTATCCCCCTCCTTCTCCTCCCCTACCCCCATCTCCCCTTCCCTCTCTCTCCCCCCCCCCCCCCTGCAGTCTCCTCCTCCCTCTATAACCCTCCACGGTCTCCCCATCTCTCCTCCCCTGCCCTCGGTCTACCCCTTCCTCTCTCCCCCCACCACTCCCCAGTCTCCCCCTCCCTCTTCCACCCCCCCCCCCCCCACCCGGTCTCTCCCTCCCTCTCTCCCCATCCCACTCCCCAGTTTCCCCCTCCCTCTTCCCCCCACCCCCGGTTTCCCCCTCCCTCTCTCCCCGACCCACCCTGGTCTCCCCATCCCCCTCTCCCCCACCCCAACCCCGGTCTCTCCCTCCATCTCCCCCACCCCTTGTATACCTGTATATTGTATTTGAGGACTATGAATACAATATGGCGGCTTTGCACCTCAGTCTGTGCATTGTGTATAGAGATGAGCATTCTGGGTCTTGTAGTTCAGTGCGCGTGCATTCGGATGTGCGAGCGCATTCCATGCTCTAGGCCCAGGAGATTGCAACGCCGGCGACAAGGTTACCGATATATTTTTATATCGAATTTTTCAACATATCGATGTATTTTAAATTCCAATATCGGCATATCGATATGAAGATTATATCGGATATAACCGATATATCGATATATCAACGGACCCTAGAGAGAACAAATGCAATTAGACTGCAAAGTAAAATACATAATAATTTGGTCAACCATTCTACGTGGGACACTGCTGTGCACAATTGGCTGTTGTGTTTCACCCACAAAACATAGTGAATTCACTTTACGCTATATTCTGCGAAGCACTTTGAGACAACTCAAAGACATGAGAAGGCTCTATATCAAATGCAAGGATTATTATTATTATTGTTATTTTGATTATCAAAGTTTCTTAATAGAAGCAGGGAGTCAATTGAATAAGAGATGAATTCTCACTTTATGTTTGATCCTTTCCCTTTGATTGGAATAAAAATATTGTAGGAATGTGGTAGAAATAATTACGTGAAACAGCTACTGTATATGCACTACATTACTTTGATTTTAATGGTAAAATGCAAAGCTGTGAAGATCATGCTGTAAAAATAATATTTTATTTCAATATTTGTCATTTGTTTCCATCAACTAAGAAAATAAAATGGGAGTACTGTAGCTCAGTGGTTAGAGCACTCGCCTTGTTAAGCAAGAGACCGGGGTTCTATTAACGTCAGGGCGAAACCTTGGACAAGTTTCCTTACTCCACACGCCTGATAATAATCCCTCGTGAAAAAGAAATGATAAATTGATTATTTCAATCCATGACTGTTTTTGGGACAGTGCTTTGCGCGATTGACTGCTGTGATTCACCCACAAATATACAAACAATTCACTTTACAGTATATTCTATGAAGCGCTTTGATTCGTCTAGAAGATATTATATCAAATGCAAGGATTATTATTAGCAACAAGTTATCTTGGAACTAATTTATAAAAGACCCAGAAGGACTTGCAGTGATAGTTAATGTTGGACACACCAATTGGTTTTGCTCAGCCTGGAGACTCTTAACTGGAGTTTTAAAATCTTGCATTCTAATGTGTTATTATTTATTTTGCAGAATGGGGTTGCTTTTATCTACTTTAAAAGTTTGCTACCCAAGATGTTTTGATTTCGTATTGAATGATATTCATGATTTCTGTTTCTCAAATGGGAGAAAAACCTTGTTTCATAGTACATTGATATAATTATTATATCAAATCTGCTATGAAATATAATTTTTCACCTCACAGTCTCAACAATCTATCAATATTATGTGATCAAATTGAATTTTTGTTTCCATTCTAAATTCTATGAAAATCCTTTATTAATATACAAAAACATTCTCAGGTTGAAATATTCGGCATTCTTTTAAATTTCCTTCCAATATCCATGAGGTTTTCTTGTCAAAACAGCCCAATCCTTCTTTATAGAAATTCTAAAAGGAAGATGAAAGGGGATTTTTTTTTTCTATTTTTGTCATTCACCTTTTCCTTCATTCTTTTCCTTTGTTGTACCTTCACCCCCGCCCCCCCAAAAAATTATTCATTTCTCTCTCCACTTTTTCCTTTGGGGACAACTTAGTTATTCTGGGATACAGCTTCACAGAAGCCTCTAGCTCTCTGATGTTTCTCACAAATATCTCGTCTTTATACCAGAGCCCAGAGTCTATAGAAGCTGTAGGAACAATATCCTACAGCAATATCCCAACAATATCCTTAACATAGTCACAAACGTTACTTCACAGGAATACAGACGTACGCTCAAAATAGGGAAGGTAAACAAATATTTCAGATTTAATAACTTTACATAGAGATGGAAATACATGGAACTATCCAGGGAGTCGCTGGAACAGATTGTGTCAGCAAATTGAAGACAATATTAGACTGTGCTGTTGTGATTTAGAGGTTTGAGCGGTATGAGATCTGTGTTGGATTTTAATTTAAAATGTCCCACATTGGTCAGGTCCAGTAATGCACAATCTTGCTTGTATTTATGGGTGAGGAGTGAATCTCATTGCTTTCAGTGCCTTGGGATATCTTCCAAATGTGAAACACACTATATAAACCAATTTGTTGTTTATAAGTCTGCTTTCATAACAAAACTCCATTTCAACTGTAGGTCTCAACCTTTCATATTAGAAGTTTAAGAAAAAGGACAGTTCAAAACTAAAAACAATAAAATGCTAAAACAATGAAATGAATGAACTCTATTACAACTCTATATTAATTGTAATAAAAATGTTACCAACACAAAACATCCTGGGGTGTATTTAGACCCAGGGCTGCCACTGAATTGGAGTAATCCAGATAGTTTCATAATGGGTTTCTAGAGCATAGGAAAAAATATTGTAGGCTTGTAAATCAAGACAACATAATTTACTCCCAGCACCACAGGGATGGATGTGTCAGAGTTTCAGGAGATTTACAGATTATCTTTGCTTCCCCATTATAAGAGAAATACTCATTGTGTTTTCACCACTAATCTCCTAACCTGTTCTAGTAACATTCAGCATCATTGTGGTGGGAATCAGACAGACACAGGTGATTAAAGCACTATACTATGTCAAATTTGAAGGGTACAATGTAAATCCTGAATGTAAACTGCCCTTTAATAGTTAATTATTACTATTATCATATTTTGTGAATACATAACAAATTGGAGTTGCTTTAAGATATTCCATTCTTCCCACACACAATTCTGATGGCAGCAACCCACAGATAAATTCACGTCATTTGAATCTAAACATATTCATAGGGAATGAAATGTTGATTCCCACTATGAACTTTCTTTCAACTTCTAATTTGAACTTCTATTTAAAATGTGAAATACATGTCATGAAATCCTGTAGCTCAGTGGTTAGAATGCATGCCTTACAAGTGTGAGACTTGTATTTCGAATACAGGCAGGTCAGGGCAAAACCTTTAGCAAGTTTCCTTACTCCACACGCCTAACAATAATCCCTCAAAAAAAACCTATAATCAATTGGTCATTTCAATCCATGACGGTATGTGGGATACTGCTCTGCACAATTGGCTGCTCCATTTTGCCCACAAATATAGAGTCTATTCTTTACAGTATATTCTGTGAAGCACTTTGAGATGTCTAGAAAACGTGAAAACTGCTATATCAAAATGCAAAGTTTATTATTATTATTATATTATGTCAGACCGACAGTCCTGAAAGTTCATGAAGAATACAGCTGCAGAACTCTGAATATGCAGACTTGATAATCATACTAATAATTATACTTGCATTTGATATAGTACATTATCACATTGTCGAAACTTCTTGAAGCATTTCACAACAACAACTTGTATAATGTTCAGTCGATGAAAATAGTGAATTTCATGTGTTAAATGGTCTCTTTTAGCCCAAATTTTATTATGTTTATATCTTTGCACACTGTTTTGCCTTCCTCCTGTCTTATATGTATTAACACAAACATCAAACGGATTTTTAAGAATTGACCTTTGAAGCCACATTACTCTGGATTAACACAAATTGTTTCAATTTGAAAATATGCATCTGGCGAGCTGCTTCATTGGCTAGTTCACATAAAGCTTTATAAGAGACAAGGTATCAAGGACAGAAACAACAACATGTTATATTGAAGCCATACACCATCTATTAACATGATGTCATCTGCAATCCAGTACATACATATTTCATTCATAAATGATTTCTGACATCTTTGAATGGCATGCCTATGAATGATTAGCTGATGTGAACTTGAGGAGTTGTTGCAAAGTCCTTCATTTATTTGACATTTGGGGAAAAAGCAGAATGGTAGAAATTTTAGTGATTGGGGTTGAAAGAGGGGGAGGCACCACAGCATTTCAATCTTATGATTATAACTTTTGACTGTTCAGAGCTTCAACGTATCAACAAAGTCAACCTGAAAAATCTCTGAGGAATATTGGAATACATTCATCATTTTAAAATGATCTTGGGCTGCAATGGACTGCCACATGTATTTTATATAATTGATTTGAAAAATAACATGTAACACTTTTCAACAAATATAGTCATGCTGGAATGATTAAAAAACGCAGAGCAAACCTCTGGGGAAATTTTGATGCTGCTTTACGCTCTGATAACATTTTATTCCAGTGTCTGTCCAGTGCTTTTCCACGCAAACACTGCTTGTCTGTACCAGATATATCTTGTAAACATTTTTGGAAAAACAGTCATAGATGAAATGCAATACCATTAATTACAGTCAAATAATTAGATATTAAAAATAGACTATTTTTTATAGTCTATAATAGGAGCAGAGGTGTTAACAGTTGTTTGATTTATAAGCAGTAATTATACTCATAATTAACTGCTTAAATTGCTCACATGACATCTTTATTCAATAAAAATTAAATAAGACATATTTAACATTAAAAAAATGTTTTGCCCAAAGGCTTTTATTCACATTTGGGTATGGTTAAGGGGTTACCCCTCAGCATTCTATCAGGCTGAAATTTTGATTTGTCATGCATGCGTCCAGTGTTGGCAGTTGGCAGGTTATCTAACCGCAAGCTGTGGTAAGGGAATACCAAAGATTAGCTTCATTCTAATGTCCTTTCAAGCATTCATGGGAATCATTGCTGAGTTTTCACTTCCTTTGCCCACTGCCGTTTAGTTACACTGTCAGCACCCACACCAACTGCATCTCAGCCTGGTTAAATAACATTAATAATAATTACTAATATTATTCCTTGCATTTGATATAACGATTTTAACATTTTCTAGACGTTTCAAAGAACTTCACAGAATATACTGTGAAGTGAATTAAATATATTTTGTGGGTGAAACGTGGCAGTCAATTGCATCCAGCAGTATCCCAAAAACAGTTGGGGATTGAAAAGACTGGTTTATTATTATTTTTTTTTAGGGATTATTGTCAGGCATGTGAAGTAAGGAAACTTGTCAAGATTTTGCCCTGCCCAGCACTCTCAATTGCAAGGCGAGTGTTCTAACCATTGAGATTTAGGACTACATAAGATACACAGATATCCAATCAAAGCTGGAACTTCCTCACCTCCCTTGCTTAGTTCTCAAGTGGGAAATATCTTAGCAACAAAGTTATTGCGAAGACAATGCTAAAAATTTCTATAACTAATTAAACAGTTGTCGAAAAATAACTAATCTTGATGGACAATTATCAATGGTGCAAATTATCAACTGTCTGAAAATTATGCTCTAAACAAGCCTTTAAGTAATTACTTGTATCTGCATCAGTGAATATGCCCTCCAATTTCAGTGAAATGGTTTGGTTCGAAGTTTCCATTTTTAAAAATGGTTGCTGTCATCCTGGAATGGATGCCGATTAATCCCCTGAATCTGGTTTTCAAATGTTTTCGTACAGGAGAATTCAATCCAATATCCTACTTTTAGTCACACGAAAATTCTGCTTTCAGAATCAATAAACAAAGTACTCAAATATTCAGGTAGAAATATTGTACCAAAGTCAAGGGGAAGGACTTCTCATTGATCAATAAATTGTGCATTCTCACTATTGATAATTACGATATTGAATAACAACAACCTTGGGAAGCTGCTGTTCAATTTAACCAACAACAACAGTATTGCATTTATATAGCACCTTTCACATTGAGAGGATGTCACAGGGCACTGGAGAGCCAATATTTTATGCCCGAGCTGAGGGACGGCATTGGGAGTTTGGAGGGCAGGGTGGGATGGAGAGTAACGAAAGACACGACCAAAGAGGAAGGTCTTGAGATGAGTATAGAAGGAGGCAAGGAAGAGAGTGAGGCAGAGGGACTGCAGGATGGAGTTCCAGAGGATGGAGGCAGACTGGCTGAAGGCTCGTATCCCAATGGTGGGGCGGGCGTATGGGGACATGAAGCACACCAGAACCCACTGAGCGAAGGGAGAGGGCAGGTCGTTGTGGGTTATGAGTTCATAAATGCAGGTGGGGAGCAAAGCCACGGAGAGCTTTGAATGTGAGGACTAGTATCTTGAACAGTATCCTCAGTATAAAGGGAAGCCAGTGGAGTCGAGCAAGTGGGACTGTGGGAGTAACAGAGTCATGGAGCCTGGTGCAGGAGAGGACATAGACTGCAGAGTTCTGGATGATCTGCAGCTTATGGAAGGAACATTTGGGAGGCCAACAAGCAGGGAGTTTGTATAGTGAAGCCTGGCTTTCATTAATGCATTAATGAGGGTCTCCGCAGCCTGCAATGAGAAACAGTGTTGGTACCGGGCAATGTTGCTGAGGTGCAGAAAGATCATGGCATGGATGTGAGGTAGAAAAGATAGTTGTAGGTCATCCAAGATGCCAAGGTTTTGGACTGGCTTAGTAAGGTGGAGTGTGTATCCATGGATGGTGATGCCGTTCGTGCCTGAGGTGTGAAAGCACTGACAAATACCAAATCAGGACAGCAGTGGTTCTGGAGTCAAGTGTGGAGGCGTAGATATACAGTTGGTGTCATCCACATACATGTGGAAGTTGACCTTCTGTCTGCAGATGATGTCAAACAAACAAACAAACAAAACTTGCATTTATATAGCGCCTTTCACGTCGAGAGGACATCCCAAGGTGCTGTCAGCAAGAGGGAGCATATAGATATTGAAGAGGAGATGACCAAGGACAGAACCCTGATGAACTCTGCATGAGGTGGTTTCGGGCTAGAGGAGAAGCCTTTGGTGGAGATGAAGTGGAGACAGTGTGAGAGGTAGGATCTGAACCAATTCAAGAACAAAACCATGAAGATTCAGGTGAGAGGTGAGGCGGTGGAGGAGTGGTCAACAGTGTTTTTGGCAGCAGAGAGGTCAAGGAGCACGAGGAGGCAGAGGGAGCTCTGGTTGCAGATGGACAGAATGTTGTTTGTCACTTTGACTAAAGCTGTTTCTGTGCTGTGGGTGACACAGAAACCTGATTGGAGAAGTTTGTGAAGGAAGTGGTGGAGAGGCAGGAGTGAAGCTGAGAAGCAATGACTCATTAAGGACCTTGGAAAAGAAAGGGTGGATGGAGATGGGATGGTAGTTTGAGGATGGATCCAGAGAGTGTTTTGTAAAGATAGGTCATCCCTTAAAGGGATATAAAGAGGTGGGAGCGGTGCCAATGGAAAGGGAGAGGTTTATGAAGTCTTTGAGTAGGGGGCAAAAAGGTAGAGCTGGGAGGTAAGGAAAGGGGTAAAGATGGGTTTGAGGGAGCAGGTGGTCGGTTTCATGTGGGTTATGGTGGTGGTGACTGGGGAGGGAGAGAAGAGTTCAAAGGTATGGATAGAGGGATGTATAGGGGCTGCAGTGTGAAGGGTAGATAGGGATGAGGTTGTGGTTGAAAGGACAAAGGCAGCTGAGTGGTTCCCCTCGACTTTGGTTTCAAGGAACAAGAACAACAAAATTACACTTGTATAGCGCCGTTCATGTCGGGAAGAAGTCAGTATCAACTCGTTGTCACTTGGAGTGGAGTGTGATGCAAAGCATGGGAGGGTGAACAGTGGAGTGATTGGTGATGGAGAAGAAGAGCCTGGGGTTGTCTTAGATTTGATAAGGTACAGATTTGATTTGATAAGATTTGATAAGGTACAGCCAGATCTGTTGATGGACTATGTCAACTGGAGTGATGGTATGAGAAATTTGGATTTTATCCACCAGTGGCACGCACCTGGGCCTTAAAGGAGCAGAGGTGGCTGGTATACAAGGGTGACCTCCATGAGTAGTAGATGGTTTGAGAAATGAAGGGAATGAGGGCATTGAGAGTGGTGGAAAGAGAGCTGTGGAGGAAAGTGACTGAGGAGGATAGGTCAAGAACTTGAATTTATCAAGCACCCGTCTTGTGAGTTAGTATCTTGTGGCCCTTGACATTGGCAGGAAACTGAATGCTAAGCCAGGGACAGAGGGTAAAAGTGATCATAGACACAGACAAAAAAGGTCTCCAGGTATAATCTGGAAATGGATAAGCATGTACTGAAGCAGAAAGAATGTCTGGTATTCCCAGAGCACCTCAATTTCACTAGACATTTTGCAGAATAGGAATCGTAACCTGAGAATTGCAATTAACTTTAATAATTATGTTGTACAAAAACAGTTTTTTGGTCACTCGGCTGTCTGACACAGGAAGCCTATCAGACTGAGAGTTCCATGGTGGAAATTTCCCCATGGAAATATCATATGTTAAGAGCTGACAAGAATAATCGTCTTTTGGTTGAGCTTCCAAACTTCACTAGATAAAGAAGGAAAGAGAGAAGGCTCTTGTGCCAATCTCATCCTTTGAAAATACTATTGTGCACCCAGAACAGCATCAAGTTGTTTTATTTGTGTCCATGAAATTGTATCCAACATTTGTCAGGACATTCAGGAGAGGAAAGAAAACATAATATGTTGATTTACTGACAACAAGCAAAACATCACACCATGCATTAATAATTAAGTCCCTGGATCACATTAGCTTCCCACTGAAGCTCCATGCTAGAATTAATCCAAGTTATATAATCTTTAAAACCCAAATTTATAGAGCAATCCATTTTGTGATTTAACCTCACTTTTCCAGTTCAGTAAAAGTTTAAATAATTGAAAAGCACCAATTGAACATTCTAATGAAAATTAAGTTCCTTCATTTTTTCTACTGTTTCACAGTAGATATCTATACCACACCAAACATAACACTATTATCTTTGCTGACCTATATCCAGTGAACAATACTTGACCCATCTATTTCAACTGAACATCAATGCTGTTATGTTTTGCAGCCTAAAATACATTATGAATTTCTCAAGTTGGTCAGGTAACCTATTTTTTCAGGTTATTCTTAGCTACCTTCAAGGGTGAATTATGTCAACTGGAGTGAGGGTATGAGAAAGAATGGGCGTGGTAGATATTAATTTGACTGGAATTATTGAGGCACATATTGAATTTAGCAGCTGACTGCACTGCAAACTTGAAAGTAAACTCTTTGAGGTAAAGTTACAAATATATCCTATTTTAACTTTCCCTTTACCGCTTAAAAAAATAATTATATGTGAATAGCTTGAGATGTCATAGCATTTGCAAATTGTGTTCTGACCTTGATAACATATTCTGTCTGATTTACAAATCAATACTTCTCATCAAAATTGGATATATATCCTTCAGATATGTTATTTGGTAATGTGAATCTCTTTCCCCACATTAGCAGCATTGTTGGGAGGTACTTGAAGGCGAAGAAATAAATGACAATGGAATCATCCTCGGTAGACATGTTCTGAATAGCGGCAGGAAATCAGTTACTGAATTTAAGTATAATAGCCTCTTTAGAGACATCTCTTGAGGACTAAACAGAAACTGGATTTCGACCTTCGCTGATCTCTGGTTTTATCCTCTGGAGGAATATGATAGTCATTTTAAGCAGGGAAATATTTATATTTTTAAAATGAAAAGGATATGTAAACTGAGGAGAATTCGTAAGAGAACCTTTAAGAAGTTCTGATAAGATAATTCCAATAGGAACATTGAATCAATTTCTCAAACTATTTGTTCATTCATTTGAGAGTTACTTAGATATGTAACAGAGCAGCTATCAGCTTCTGCAACTTTCCACTCTGTTCCTGCAACTAACCCTGAAACTTAAAGTTCTTGCAGGTAGGATGGTCTTATGTGGGCAAGCAACGGAAAGCATGTCAGACGGTGGCAAACAATGTGGTTTTAGTTGTTTAGACCGGTTATACCTCAATAATAATAATAATAATCCTTGCATTTGATATAGCACCTCATCACATTATCGAGATGTCTCAAAATGTTTTGCAGAATATACTGTAAAGTGAATTGACTTATATTTTGTGGACGAAACGTGGCAGCCAATTATGCACAGCAATGTCTCACAAAAGTCATGGATGACTGACGAATTTATTAATTTTTTTAGAAGGAATTGTTACCCGCGGAAACGCGATCCAACAATCAACAACAACGGGATTCCTACATACTGCTACAGAGGTATATGGAGTAAAAAAACTTGCCCAATTTTTCGCCCTGCTGGGAATCAAACCTAGGTCTCTTGCTTGTGAGGTAAGTAGGTTAACCACTGAGCTACAGGATTCCACAGTGCACATTATAGTTTCACCAAGCCTTGTCTTTTGCTAATCTGAGCCTCACTGCAAACACTTGAGTGACCCAAAAAATTAGGTTTGGATGAAAAAGGGCCTTTTGCCTATTTGTTCTAATTTTTTCAGGATACCACACCAACATCCTCCTATGACAGCGTCAAGATTATTTCTAAATGGGACAAGCATCTTAGCCTCAATCACCCTTTCTGGTAACATGTACCAATCATTCATTTAATAAACATCATATTTCCTGAAACTTCCCTTTGTAATCCTAAACCTGTGTACTCTTGTGCTGTTGCCTCAGTGCACCTGAAAGCATTCTATGGGGGTTTACTTTCTCATTTCCATCTAAAATGTTTATAGCTCTATAAGGTCCCCTCTGAGATTTCTTTTGCAAGACTGAAGAGCCTTAATATGTCAAATCATTGCTCATTCCTACAACAATAGAGATAATAAGGTATGAGTGGTTAGAAGGTTGTGGGTTGCACCCCCATTACAGAACTCACAAACCTGGCTAATATTGTAATAATCCTTGCATTTGATATAGCACTTTTCACATCTTATTGACGTCTCAAAGCATTTCACAGAATATATTGTAACATGAATTGACTGTATATTTGTGGGCGAAACACGGCAGCCAATTGCATACAGCAATGTCCCACAAACAGTCGTGGATTGAAATGACCAATTTTTATTTTTGATGGGGTTTTTTCAGACGGATTATTATTAGGTGTGTGGAGTAAGGAAACTTGCCCAAAGTTGCGCCCTGATCTGCCTGGATCCAAACATAGGTCTCACTCTAACCACTGAGCTACAGTAGCTCCAATGCACCAATGCAAGTGCAGGGGGAACACTATGTTACTGGATGTGCTGTCCTTCGAATGAGCTAATAAAACAAGATCCCACCTGCTTGTTCAAATACGATGTTCAAAAAATCCATGGCATCATTTGTAAAGAGAAATGACTTGCTCCCAGTATAATGCCTCACAACTGCCCAGTTGAAAATTGACCATTCAGTTCCTAGCTGTTTGTGTGTTATTGCAGAAATTGGCTGTCATGTTCGCCTACAAAATAAACAGTCACTATATTTGCAATGAATCCTATGCAGCATTGAGATGCTCTCCCAATTTGAAATGCATTGTATTATATTCAAGTATTAATTGTCATTGTTTTTATAATTATATTATACATCCTCATTCATCTCCGCTGCACAGTCTTCATATGTCCTAGTATTTATGGTATGCAATGCTCCAAATATAGCCTGACTGCATTTAGATACACTGTACAACTTGTGATTGCTGTCTAGGAGTAGATGAGATCTGATTTAGATTCCCCCTACAGTCTAACACTTTGCTGACTTTCTGACATTACTGTCAAAGTAGATTATAGAAAGCCTGTTATATTCACCGGTCACCTTTTAAGACTTTGCTCTCTTGGGATTTGCAAACAATATTTTCCACCAGAGTGACAACTATACTAAAATATCTTGCTGTTTAAAATATTTACAATTTAATATGTATTCCCTAAAAAGTATAATGTAATATAACTAGATGCATCTTTAACAAAAAAATAAAACATAAAATAAGAAGGCTATAGATCCAATTTTATTTCAGATCTAATCTGTTTTAAAACATTACAGTTTCAATATTCTTTTAATACCTTCTTTTCATAAAGTGTGTCTGTTATGAACTGACTTTCACAATTTTCTCGACAGAATGCTCTCTGTTATTCAGTACACAGATTTGCATTTTACTGTGTCAGCTAATCCGAGTAGCCAGCAACTCAAAGCAAAAGTCAATGGCTCAGAGACTCTAAATAGAATAAATTCATGATTCCAGGGATTTGACCTCTAAAGGCAATGTGTGAATCCCAGGAGAATAAAATGAAAATTGGTGATTTGGTTACAGATGATTCCTAAAACTGCAGGCTGCGGGCAACACCACCATCTTGAATTATTGCATTTGAAAACTTCTGCATTTTACTACTTCTTCCAATAAGAGAGATGGAGATTTGAGTGCAGCAAAAAACAGAATAATCGATTAATATAGTTAACACAATTGTAGACAGCCATCATAGAAGGATAGATGAAATTTGGAGTTTGCCCAGGTTCACTAGATTAATACCTGTATGAAAAGGGTATAGTTATAGATGAGAGGCTCATAGGCTAGGGTTATATTCCTTAAGGAGTGTTTTGATTAATGTATTGAAAATAATAAAATAACTGGACAGGTAGGATAGTGAATGGCTCATGTCTTTGGTAGAGGAAACCAATACAATGGGAGGAAAGACTAAAAATCAGAACTATGCCAATTAGAACCGCAATCAGGCAGTATATCAAATGCAAGGTTTACTATTACATCACACAGGGGATTGTGAAGATATGTAATGCTCCAAACTAGAAAGTTGGAAAAGATCTGACAACATCTAATTTTGATTAGTAATCATATTTGGATTAATCCAACACACTCCTCGCCAGTCTCCCCCGCTACACCATTCAAAAAATCCAGCTAATTCAGAACTCTGCAGCCCACATACTGACCTGGACCAAACTCCATACCCACCTTTCATCAGTTCTGGTTAAGCTGCACTTGCTCCCCATTACCAAATGTGACTTCAAGATCCTCACATTTGTGTTCAAATCTACTCACTCCCTGGCACCTCCCTAACTTTACAACTTTCAATCTCCCTAATCCACCACCCAGCACCACCGCTCTCCTGTTTGTCCCTCGCAGCCTCCGCTCCACCATCAGAGGTTGCCCTTTCAGCCACTGCATCACTGAACTCTGGAACACACTACCTCAATCATTCTGCCTTGCCACCTCTCTTTACCTTTTCAAGTCCCACCTGAGAATCTTCCTCTTTGTTGTTGTTGTAGTGGAACAGACTCAAAGGGCTGAATGGACTCCTTCTGCTTTAATGTGGTTCCTATATTCCTATATGTAGCACTCATCACAAGAAGTTGGTTGGGTAAGATGAGTAAGCGGATACAGTTCAGTAATTCCCACATTGAGGGCACTATGAAACAGCACAAATTACCCTAATTTAGTGAAAATGAAAGTGCCAGGTTTGGACCCAGTTTATTGTTATTTTTTACAGCAGCGATCACAGCTAAATCCATTCTATTTTATTATGATCTGTACTGAATATACAGTTATTTCTGTTCCCATGAGCTAAATTGAACTATTAGATAAACACTTGAACATTCACCAAATTATTTCTTTTTAGGGAAAATACAATTTCTTTGTCACTACACAATAGGGTCCGTCGATATGGAAATTTTCTGATTTAGATATATCGATGGGCTCATATCGAGATATACCGAGATATCGATATTTTCGGGGTTTTCGTACTGCGCATGTGCGTGCGCATTCGGAGGTGCGCGCGCATTCGGGGCCTATCACCTCAGGAGGTAAATATCTCTCTCTCTCTCTCTCTCTGTGTCTCTCACACTCACTCTCTCCATCTCTGTGTTTTTCTGTCTGTGTCTCTCTCCTCTCTCACATGCCCCCTCTATCTGTCTGTCTGTCTGTCTGTCTGTCTGTCTGTCTGTCTGTCTGTCTGTCTGTCTGTCTGTCTGTCTGTCTGTCTGTCTGTCTGTCTGTCTGTCTGTCTGTCTGTCTGTCTGTCTGTCTGTCTGTCTGTCTGTCTGTCTGTCTGTCTGTCTGTCTGTCTGTCTGTCTGTCTGTCTGTCTGTCTGTCTGTCTGTCTGTCTGTCTGTCTGTATATTATCACATCCACCCTGTCTCCCACCACCTGTTTGTGTCCCCCCCCCGCCGTCGCTCTCTAACCCCACCCCCCCCTCTGCCGTCCCTCTCTACCACCACCCACCCTGCCGCCGTCCCTCTCTCCCCCCCGCTGCCATCCCTCTCTCTCCCCCCACCCGCCGCCGTCCCTTTCTCCCCCTGCCGCCATCCCTCTCTCCCCCCCCACCCCACTGCCGTCTCCCTCCCCCCCCCCACCCCCCCGCCGTCTGCCTCCCCCCCCCCACCCATTGCATATCTTTATATTGTATTCGAGGACTATGAATACAATATGGCGGCTTACACCTCGGTCTGTGAATTGTGTATAGAGATGAGCATTCTGGGTCTTGTAGTTCAGTGCACGCGTATTCCAATCTTTTCATCGATATATCGACTTTTCGATATATCGATATTTAGAAAATGTCCATATCGGCATATCGATATAAAAATTATATCGGTATAACCGATATATCGATATATTGCCGGACCCTACTACACAAGAAAGTCTTCCAAATACTGTAACATATTTATTGATTTTTAGTTGCTATCTGTGTACAATAGTTGACTGTGGATGTTTTAATTTGTATTCATAGCATTTTTTAATTGTGTATTGCTGCACTTAGGAAAATTGAATAAAGTGCATACAATTGTGTTCTTTGAGATGTTCTTTGAGAGTGGAGGAAGAAAGTTCTTACTAAAAGCTAATGAAATTCTCCTGGGTAAAACATTAATTCCAAAACAATGTCCTAAATGAATATCATGTGACTGCCATTATGTAGCATATGGATAACCTTGAGCTTGAAGGGTTGCTGCCAACCTAATTTGAGTGTTGCTGGGTAATGAAAGCTAAAGGAGTTGAATCACTGCAGATAACATGCAACACAATATTTAAATACTTATTGTAGGTTAAAGTTCATAATTTGAGCGATAAAGCAAATAATGAACTTTAAATATAGGATACTATTTAGTAGGGTCCAGCGATATATCGGTTATATCGGTATAAATATTATATTGATATGCCGATATCGGAATTCAAAATATATCGATATATCTGAAAAAAATTATAGGAAAAAAACATCGATATATTGCAAATATCGGTATATTGTGTCCGTCAATATATCAATATATCAGTATATATCGATATAAACCCAATATATCGATATCGGAAAAGTTTTATATCAACAGACCCTACTATTTTGTGTATTTCTTAATTTTTTCCTTGCATGTTGTCACCTCAAGGCTCGACTGCAGAAACTCCTTCCTTGATGTCCTTCCCAACTCTTCCCTCAACAAGCTGCAGATCATCCAAAACTCTGCAGCTCGTGTCCTCTCCTGCACCAGGCTCCGTCACTCCATCACCTTCACCCTCACCATCGCCTGATAGAATTCAACATCCACATCCTCACTTTCAAAGCTCTCCACAATCTTAACCCCTCCTACCTCTCTGACCTACTGAACCCATATCAACCTATCCATTCCCTCTGTTCAGCATGCCATAGTCTGCTCCATTTCTCCCATCTGACCCCCCTACGATTGGCAGTTGAGCTTTCAGCCTCTCTGCCCTCACCCTTTAGAACCGATGTGAAAGATGTCCTACAAATGTAAAGTTGTTGTCTATACATACTTCCCACTTTTAAAAAAAATACATTTGTCTTTGGTCATAGTTGACTATATCAAGTCTGATACAATTTAGTAGGTTAATCTAACACTATTCAACCATTAAATGCTTTTAATAGGACATCTAGTAACATAGTGGCTTTACCAATTCTTCAGGGATTATGGCTCAGTGCAATTACTCATCCTTGTTCATGTCATTACAAAACATTATGCAGCTGTTCAAAAAATAAATTAATTAATCAAACATACTTGATGAACTGGATGCAATAGTAATCCACGAAAGATACCTTTTTGTTCTGAGAATAATTGTACTCATCAAAGCCATAGATGTGATGAGACGACTTCCTGTCATTGACTCCAACGTCCCAGGTCAGGTAGTCCACAGCAACTATATCATAAATCTCTTTTATTTGTACCTGCAACAATATGTCGTAGTTCATTTCTGCCCCTGTATAGCATTCCAAGTTGTCATACAAAAGCAAGCAAGCGGTTGTTATTTTTGTCTTCCACAATTATATTGAGAATTAAAGACAAATTAAAGACAATTGTGTGCTGTGGGCTATGTCAAATGATATAGAATCCGAGCAGCTAGTTGAATCCTGTCAGTTTGGTCAAGATTAAAAATCAGACCTCTGTCCTGATATGTTAACTCATCATATTGCTCATTTCACCTTCATTTACATTGTGTTAGCTTGTTAGCCTTTGGCAGCTTAGAATTCATAATTCAAATATAGTATCTCACAATTTGATATTAGTAAACCATAAAGCACACAATTAATTTTAAAACTATCTTTTCTGTATAGTTCACTCAATAGTTATAACCATTATAATTAATATAATGTCAAATTATCTCAACGCATGTTACAGGATCGGTTATGTCCATCAGAAGACATAATATGGGTTCAACACTGCATCCATAAAATTTAATCTTCAATGATTCCTCCAGTCTATAAAATCCATATTGCATTCAATACCTTTGTACCGGAAAAGGAGAGTTACAAAATGCCGCAAGATGATGCAAGGTTATTGTTTCCCTTTACCTTCAAGTTGATGACTTATGCAGGGTTTTGATTTACAGAGATCACCAGCAACTTTCCCACCCTTCAAGAGTCAGAACATTAACAGGCTACTTAACCAGAAGGAACATCCTAGCTGAGCCCAATCTTGTGTTTATCAACTGACATCCATGATACATTATGCAAATGGCAGCAGTGGTCAATAGATAGAAATCTGCTGATCTTTGTCCCTCTATGAACCAACTATTTTTTGTTCCATTGAAAAATAATAATAATAATAATAATAATCCTTGCATTTTGATATAGCGTTTTCCACATCTTATCAACGTCCCAAAGCGCTTCACAGAATATACTGTAAAGTGAATTGACTGTATATATTTGTGGGCAAATCACGGCAGCCAATTGCGCACAGCAGTGTCCCACACACAGTCATGGATTGAAATGACTAATTTTATTATTGTGGTGTTTTTTTTTAGGGATTATTATTAGGCGTGTGGAGTAAGGAAACTTGCCCAAGGTTTCGCCCTGACCTACCTGGATTCGAACACAGGTCTCTCCAGCTTGCAAGACAAGTGCTCTAACCACTGAGCCACAGGAGCTCCACTATCCCACACACAGTCGTGGATTGAAATTACCAATTTTATTACACTTTCCGAGTGTTTGATAAATATATAGAGCACAAAAGATGTAATAATAATGCTGTAAAGTGAATTGGCTATATACTTGTGGGTGAAACAAAGCCGCCAACTGCGCACAGCAGTGTCCCACAAACAGTAGTGGATTGAAGTGACCAATTTATTATTGTTTTTTTTCAAGGGATTATTATCAGGCATATGGAGTAAGGAAATTTGCCCAAGGTTTCGCCCTGACCTGACCTGACCTGCCTGGAATCGAACTTAGGTCTCTCGCTTGCAAGGTGAGGGCTCTAACCACTGGGCTATAGGGCTCCACATGTAACGCCAAAGGATAATACAACTTGGAAATGCTTAAGAGCACACCATCTTTTACAGTTGAATAATGCAGCAGAAGTTAACATGGTTGTATACTTAATAATGTAATGGGAATTAAATCTCAAAGTAAAACATGATTTTTATTAGCAAAATGCAAAATACTGCAGATGCTGGAAATCTGAAACAAAAACAGAAATCGCTGGGAACGCTCAGCAGATTAGGCAGTACCTATGGAGAAAGAAAAGTGATGCAATGTTTCAGATCCATGACCCTTTGTCAGAACTGAACTGATATAATAATTATTAGTTTTGAATAAAAAACGATATCACTTAAATTGGTCATTATAATGACATCCTCCAAATGTGAAAGGCGCTCTATAAATATAATTGTGTTGTTGTTGTGGTATAATGAATGCAGATTGCTAATCTTCTTGCTAATCAGATTGCTAATCACTCCAAATTACCAAGAGTTCACTATGAGAGTTTAAGAAAGCAACGACATTTGAAGCCTTGAGTTTTAACGAAATGCACCCTGCCTTTTAACACCCTGTTAGGAGCCAAGCTACACACATCTGAAGCTTAAAGGCACGTTCCAATCATGAGAGTGAGATTTTCTCCTCAACAACATACCCTGTTTCATATAGCTCCTCGAATAATTCTAATTCTAGTTGTTGGAAATGGATACAATTAAAATATATTGATATGTCAGTAATAATGGCTCTATGTGTATTCCTGAAAAGCTAAAAGGCCAGGAATGCAGCACCAGATCCTGTCATCTTGCAATGAGAATGGGTCACAGAACTGAGAAATATCAGGAAACATTCCTTGTAATCTTTTATGGAGAAAGACTTTTTGGCAATTGCATTTTCTTTTCAGTGTGCAGAGGCATCTGTGCAGCTGCTCCAGGTGCCTAGGGTGCTATTCAAGCTAATGAAATTAGACAAGGCATATAAGTATGCAGATGGTTCCAGGTCTGAGTAAGACAGGGCAGCTGGTGCAATGGTGACTCTCTAACTACTACTATCTGGAGGACCATTGACAATCGAGTGAAAAATACTGCAGGTGAATATGTTGTGAGAATTATCACATTGAACAAATTTGGGGTCAAAAGAAGTCAACAGTCAGCATTGACCTGGAGGGGAAGGGAGTGCTGTTCACTGCTATATTTTTGGTTACTCATAATTTCACATGCCACAATGTTTCACACAACACATTGAAACGTTTCATGCACTGGTACTTAATATTAGACCTAGTTGACTGGCCAAACACCATGGGAATTAACTGCATTAACAGTGTCAAACTCTGAATCAGTTCAAGACAGAAACCATTTATAATTTCAAAACAGGAAATATTCTGCCCTTGTTCTTTGAAAAATGTAATGTGCACACATTTTCAATCATTAGACCAGCAAGAGTGTTGTCTTTCCTCAGCAACAATTGAGGCTCTACCAAAGCACATTCTGATGATGAACGAAGCTGGTTGGGCTGTCAACAGAAGTGCTCTGGAATACTGCAGACCTGGGTGGCTCAGAAACTGGCTTAGAGACTGCTAGAGACTGCTAACTTTATTCCGACATTCCAGTGTTAACATTTCACCTGGTAGTTAGTTCAGCTCCAGGAGATCCTACTTACCTCCCGCATTAAAATATAGAAAGTGAAATAAAGTCAAGAGAGAAAAAAATGAAAAGATATGCAAATGGTACCACTGTACTACACTGAAGAACGTATTTTAAGTTCTATAATCACACAAGCAGAGACTGGTGCTTTGTTTGCACTGCCTGTTCATAGTGTTGCAAATCAGAACTCACAAGTTATCCACAAACCAATGCGTTGAACTCATTGACATGCAGTCAGGATAGGCAGGGTAGGCAGTGCCTACATTATGAAAATAAAAACTTTACATATGATGATTTAAAGGCTTATATTTTTACAATGCACATTTTATATAATGCAAATGATTTTTTGTAGAAACTACCAAAATTATGTAGCTGCAATCTTATATGCCTACCATAAAAGCAACCGATAAACAGTGAGACGCCGTGCCCTTTTTACCCATTGAGTTGAATGTAGTTCCGATGCGTATGTGCATTCCTTTCTCATTGTCTCAGTAACGGATGAAATAAGCAGAGTCTGCTGCTGCTTTTGGGGGCGTGGCTTTATGATGACGTCTTAAAGCCACATCCCCCAAAGTTAGTATGGACTGACGGAAGTGCCTACCCTGTCATTCTACCCACTGCACGTCAGAGGTTGAACTCTACTCAGTGGCTTTCGATTACCAATATGATGGTCACCTCATTGCATTCATTAAAAATAACCTTCATTTAAATAGCATCTTTCACAATCACATCCGTACCACTCAGAGGGACACAGAAATGATTATCTGCTTTAATGGACCAAATACACTGTGTATTTTTAAACTCATAACAATTTACCTTTTTTTCAGGTGACTTACCAGCAGCATTTGTTTTGCCACAGTTGATACTCAGCTTCCTGGACTTCTCCTGGGTTATTGGCTGAAAGCACATTCAACCATGTTCAAGTAAGTGCTATGATTCACTAGCTCCAATAATAATTGCTTAAAGAAACGGCAAAATACTGCAGATGTGGAAATCTGGTATGAACACAAGTCACTGGGAACAAGCAGCAGGTCGGACAGCATCCGTGGAGAGAGGAAAATGAGTTAACGCCCCTCAATTTTTTATTATTATTGTGATTATTATTATTAACGTTTCAGGTCAAAGAACTTTTGTCGCAACAATAATAGCTTAAATTACATTTAAGCAACAATTGCTTAAAAGCAGTGACTTGCAAGAACCCATCAGCAAAAAACAGGAAAATAACTTGCACTGCAGCACAAACAGACCATTTCCCATGAGGCATATGGTGGTTGCACCATGCCAATGCCACCCATACTAATGCTAGTGGCAAGATATAATACCTCACGTTAAGTTGTGACTGAAACCCTAACACCAAGGATTTAACCAACATCCACAGCTCTGGTTCTTGTGTTGGAGACATTGCAAAATCCACACTACAGTGATTGAGCATCTTATACTGAGACAAGAATAGATGAACAACGCAGCTGCCTCTATATTATGTGTGGGTGAGGGGGGAAGCAGAGAGTGAGTGAAGGAAGGTAGGACAGTTACCAAGGAACTACTCATTGAGTATGGTAGCATTTCAGTTTTTCAGACTAAAATACATGTTTATTTTACACACATAACTACCTGAAGTTCAATTCTAATTATGCTCAATTATCTTGTCAGCATATTCCATTACAACCTGAATGAGATTTTCTCATTTAAGAGAGCAGAGCATTGATTCGATTCAAGACCAATTAATTAAAAAACACAGAAGTCCTCTTTTTCATACATGCTGAAGGGGCTGCACAAATGCTGGTGTGTGATATTAAAGTCAAATTGGAGTTTGTCGGCCTGCTCAAGACAAACATATAATCTGAATTGACACTGAGATGCATTCAATTGTAATCCCTGATTGTTTACATGAACAGTAATCATGAAAATGGAAGCAATGTTATTAGATATCAGACTGTTACTGGTACTGTTTTCAGTATGGAACATGTGGTTTCAATCTGCCTTGAAAATTTTCATCCGGGATCTGACCAATTGCTTTCCACAATCTTTGGAATATTACTGTCTCCAACTAAATCTCACCTCCAATGTAGCCTAAACCACCATCCACACCTATGACATCTCCAACCCTCATTTTCCCAAAGTACTACTCGCAGGCCTCCGCAGCTCTAACTCCACAAATTCCAGACCATCCAGAATTCTGCAGCCTGTATTTTCCCCACACCAGGCTCCATGAACCAATCACTCCCATTTTCAACTGGCTCCACTAGTTCCATATGTCCCAACATATCAACTTTAATATCCTCAACCTTATAACAACAACGTGCATGTGTATTGTGCCCTTCATGCAAGGTAGCATCCCAGAGCACTTACGTTCAAATATCTCCAAGGCTTTGCCACATCCCAACCTCTATAATCTCCTATGACCCTCTGTGATCTCTTATGACCCTATTCCCCCAACCACTTGCTTTCCTTCACAAATTCTATTCTGCATCATGCACACTGCTCTTATTTCCATCAAATCCGTTTCTCTCCACAATTAGTAAGTAGGCCAGTATTTTAGTCAATCAAAGCCCAAGATTAAAATGATTGACATGATTGTGTGAATGACATGAACAAACAGGTAATCTTGTCATGCAATTGTTTTTTCCCAAACAGAAGAGCTATTATTCAATGACTTCTGATTACTCGTCATAGTGCCCAAAATGCACGAGAACATGATACAACAACAACAACTTCGATTTATATAGCACCCTCCACACCGGATGGTGTCTCAGAGTGCTTTACAATAGCGGATCCCAGGACCGAGCCAGGAGCAGGGGTAGAAAGGTGACCAAAAGCGTGGTCGAAGAGAAAGGTCTTCAGCTGTGACCTGAAACTGGGAAGAGAGGGGGCAAGGCGAAGGGAGTAATGAAGGGAGTTCCAGAGCCTTGGGGCGTAGTGGCTGAAGGCACGACCACCGAGGGTGGAGCGGAGGATTTGGTGGACATGGAGGAGACCAGACACAGAGGAGCGAAGGCAGCGGGTGCTGGTTTAGGGGGAGAGGAGATCAGAGAGATGGGGGCTGCAGAGGAGTGGAGGGATATGAAAACAAGGGTGAGGGTCTTGAAGTCGATCCTCTCTTGGATAGGGAGCCAGTGAAGTCTAGCAAGGACTGGGGTAATGGGGGAGCGAAGCTTGGAGCGGGTGAGTATGCGGGCGGCAGAGTTTTGGATAAGCTGGATTTTGTGGATTGTGGTGGAGGGGAGACCTGAGAGGAGGGCGTTGCAATAGTCCAGCCCAGAGGTGACAAAGGCATGATAACACATGAATGCACAAAGAAGTGGATTGCTCAATAGAGGTTACAAAATCGTGCACAGTTAACTCAATGAGGAAATGTAGCCCATTTGTACGAAGTAATACAAACTTGCTTTGTTGCTTATTGCCATAAATTTAATAATTTCTGTTGAAGTAGCTAAGGGATTCTTACAATTGACCTGAATATTCCAATATTCTGCGGAAGAATTAAAAAAACAAATTGAGATTTATCTCCAAGTTATAATACAAAAATAATAAGATTAATAAATTATGTGCATAAGTGGATTGGATGTAGACAGGTTTGATCTTCATAGTCTGTATCACTATCAAATACCCACCAAAATTCCACTTTTCTACTGACCGAACCAATCAGCGCCTTGGGACATCCTCCCGACGTGAAAGGCGCTTAATAAATATAATTCTGAGGTTGTTGTTGTTTTCAGTCGACACAAACAGATGTGCTTCAGAGAAGAACTGAAAAATTATGTAAAGGGCGAAATGTAAAGCGCTATGCAATAAAACCTCGGTAATCCGATATTCCGAAAGCCAGCAACTCCCTAAATCCGGCAAGATTTCAAAATACAAATAGCACTAATTTTTTTCTGATGTCCAGCTAATTCTCCAAAATTCAGAACAACTGCTTATAGCTCACACTGGCGCCGCTCTGTTAGTCAGTGCTATGGATGCCACTCAGGCATGGTTTAGCTTTAGTGCTACAACAACAACAACAACAACAATTTACATTTATAGAGCGCCTTTCATGTCGGGAGGACGTCCCAAGGCGCTGAACAAGAGGCGTGTGACCCGAGCTGGGAGGAGAGTGTTTGGGAAGGGGTGAAACACGAAGGGGAGGTAAAAGAGTTCGGGGTGGAACAAAAGGCACGATCGAAGAGGAAAGTCTTCAAATCGGCCTTGAAAGAGGAAAGGGAAGAGGCGAAACGGAGGGATTGAGGTATGGCATTCCATAAGGTGGGAGAGGAGAAACTGAAGGCCCGGCCTCCGATGGTGGGGCGGTTTGGGCGGGGGGCTTGGAGCAGGCCAAGTCCTGTTGAACGGAGGGTCCGGGTGGGCATGCAGGGGGAGAGTAGATTGGTTAGGTAGGATGGGGCAAGGCCGTGTAAGGCCTTGTAGGTGAGGACGAGGATCTTAAATTCGATCCTCTGGAGGATGGGGAGCCAGTGGAGACGGGCGAGGGTGGGAGTTATGTGGTCACGGAGGTGGGTGCGGGATAGTACACGGGCTGCAGAGTTTTGGATGGCCTGCAGCCTATGAATAGAGGAACTGGGGAGGCCGACTAGGAGAGAATTTCCGTAATCCAGCCGTGAGGTGATGTATGCGTGCACAAGTGTTTCGGCAGCGCGGTGGGTAAGATAGTTGCGGAGCCTGGCAATGTTGCGCAGATGGAAATAGGTGGTGCTGGTCAAGGCGCGGATGTGGGGGAGGAAGGAAAGTTTTTGATCGGACATGATGCCAAGGTTCCTGATTGGCTTTGTGAGGTGGAGAGTGCAGCCTTGGATGTTGAGGCTGGCAGCACCCGATGTGCGGAGGCGCTGGCTTGAGCCAATCAGGAGGGCCTCGGTCTTATTCGCGTTCAATTGCAAAAAGTTGTCCCTCGTCCACAATTCGATGTCGGACAGACATGCTGTCAGAACATCGATCGTCTGGGAGTTGAGGGATGAGGCAGAAAGGTACAACTGGGTGTCATCCGCATACATGTGGAAATTTACCCCATGTCTGCGGATGACGTCGCCCAGGGGGAGCGTGTAAAGGGTGAAAAGAAGGGGACCAAGGACAGAGCCCTGAGGGACGCCGTGGGAAACTGTGCGGGGGTTTGAAGAAAAGCCATTGGAAGAAACAAAATGCAAACGGTGGGTCAAATAAGAATGGAACCATTCAAGGACTGTGCCTTGAAGGTTGAGGTGGGAGGAAAGACGTTGAAGGAGGATGGTGTGATCGACTGTGTCGAACGCAGCAGACAGGTCAAGGAGGACGAGGAGGAAGAGGGAGCCCTGGTCACAGGCGGTTAGGATGTCATTTGTGACCTTGACCAGGGCAGTTTCTGTACTGTGGATAGGGCGGAAACCTGATTGGAGGGGTTCAAGAAGTGAGTGATTTGAAAGGAAAGAGCGGAGCTGGGAGGCAACCACTCTTTCAAGGACCTTGGATAGAAACGGGAGGTTGGAGATGGGTCGATAACTTGATGGTTGCGACACATCAAGGGAGGGTTTCTTCAGGATAGGGGTGATGGTGACTGTTTTAAGGGAGGTAGGGACAGTTCCTGAGGAGAGGGAAAGGTTAATGGGGTCAGAAATGAGCGGGGCTAACAAATGGAGCTGGGTGCGGAGGAGGGGGGTGGGGATGGGGTCCAATGAGCACGTGATGGGTTTCATGGAGGTGATTGTTTTTGTGACTGAAAGCGGGGTGGTGGGGTTGAAAGTGTGAAATGGGGGGTGAGTAGGGGTTGAGGTAGCTGATGAGGGCGCGGAGGAGTGGTGGGGGGAGGAAACCGCAGAGTGGATTTTCTCAATTTTGGACTCGAGCAAATCCAGCATCTCCTCACAACGAACGTTTGAGGAGAGGATCTGCGAGGTGAGGCTTGGGGGGGCGGAGGAGCTGGTTGGTGGTGGCGAAGAGGAGGCGGTGCTTGTCCTTCGCTTCCAGGATTATCCTGGAGTAGAAGGCTGATTTGGCGGTGGCTAGGGCGGAGCGGTAAAATTTGATGCGGTCCAGCCAGATTTGCTGGTGGACCGTGAGGCCAGATTTGAGCCAGGTGCGTTCAGCTGCTCTCACTTGGCTTTTGAGGGAACGGAGGTGAGATGTGTACCACGGTGATGATCGGGAATGGGAGACGGTTTTGGAGGTGAGGGGGGCCAGGGTGTCAAGGGTAGTGGAGAGGGTGTTGTGGAGGCCGGTGGAGGCGGAGGATGGGTCTGTACAAAAAGAATGCCATTGTGGGAGGAGGTCGGAGGTTTCTAGAGCAGAGGTGAAAGTTTGAGGGGGAATCTTCTTCCAGGGCCGGTAGAAGATGGTGGTGGGTTTGGAAGTGGAGGGGGGAGGGATAGAGGTGTTGCAGGAAATGAAAAAATGGTCAGAAATGGCCTTGTCTGTGATGGTGACACCAGAGACGTTGAGGCCTCGGGTGATCACCAGATCGAGAGGATGGCCATGAGTGTGGGTGGCAGTGTTGATATGATGGGAGAAGTTGAAAGACGAAAGTAAAGAGGAAAATTCAGAGGAAATGGGGCAGGAGGGGGTGAAATGGAGGTTGAAATCGCCAAGAATAATAAGGCGATCAGAGGAGGCACAAAGGGAAGTTAAAAGTGAAGAAAAGTCTGAAATGAAAGTGGGGGAGGGTTTGGGGGGACGATAAACTAGTAGGATTTTGAAAGAACTGTGGGAGGAGTGAGAAAGGGTGAGTTGTTCAAAAGAGGGGAAGGAGCCGGAGGAATAGGAGGATAGGGCGTTGGATGTCTTTGAAATGAGGGCTACGCCACCGCCACGACGGTTGGGTCGAGGAGCATGGTGGAATGTGTAGTTGGGTGGTGTGGCTTCAACAAGGGGGAAAGTGTCGCCTGGGGTGATCCAAGTCTCCGTCAGGGCCATGATGTCAACGTTCTCACCAAGGATGAGATCATTGATGGCCAGTGCCTTGTTGCAGACTGAGCGGACATTTTGGAGGCCGATGCGGAAAAAGCAGTTGGCCGAGGGGTGTGAGGGGGGGCTGGGATGGTCGGCGGGGAGGGTGGGGATCTGAATAAGGGAGGAGAGGTTGACCCCCCGGGTTTGTGTCCGGTGGGGCTGGTGGTGATGGTGGGGGACAGGGCACTTGGTGTGGCTGCTGTTGGACAGCCAGCGCCGAGTGCCACGGTGAGTCCGATGGAGGATTCCAATACTGGAACAAAGGGAAGCGGTGGGAGGGTCGAGCAGGGACAGTAAACGAGGAGGGCGAAGAGAAAAAAGAGTAGAGAAAAAATAACGGAGACGGGGGGGTTGGGGGGAAAAACTTGAATAGGGGGAGGGAAGCTCGGGTCATGGCGGCAGCCATATTGCGCACGCGGGGGACCAGGAGCGAGGGTCAATGGGGCGGCATCATCCCAAGGAATATGAGGCCGCGGCTGGGGGATGCAGAGGCGTTGCGGTCTGAAGCCTGACCGGGGCTGCGGCCGAGGCTGGGGTTGTGGGTTTTAGGGCTGGTCGCCAGGGCTGCGTGTGTCCATGCTATGGGTCGCCGCGTCAAGGCTGGAGCCGGGACCAGGGCCGTGAGTCTCGTGGCTGTGGGTCTTGGAGCCGGGGCTGTGTGTCGCGGGGCTAGTCTTGAAGCCGGGGCTGTGTGTCACGAAGCCGTTGGTCGCGGAGCTGGTCTTGAAGCTGTAATTACAACTCACGTGGTGTATGGGGCAGGGCCTTCTCAGCCATTTCTACGGTAGTTTCTAAATACCAGCAAAATCCAAAATCCGGAAGGTGAATGGGCCCAACCGTGCTGGATTATTGAGATTTTACTATATCAAAATGCAAGGATTAATATCATTGAATCCTTAACAGAATTAGATGGAAAAGAGAAATACTGTACTCCAAGAAAAACAATGACTTCCATGCTTAAACCCATGAATCAGTGTGGAGTAGAAAGTGTGTTCACTTTGGAAAACAAGGAGGAGTGATGCAAACCCTTCCTGTGCAATATAAAGTGAGAGTAGAAATTACAATAAATTTTGTGTTGTCTTGTATGGAGCACATTTGATGGTTTGAATGGCCTCTTCTACTTCCATGTTTTCTCAAATTCTCAAAGTCAAAAATCTTGACTGTACAATTAAAGGAATGTAACGAATACTCCACACAACTTGTGTTCTATTGCAAAGAGCCGTATCTTAGCAACATGCTTGCAATAAGTAGCTCAACTTGGAGTCTGCTGAACCAGTCAGGATTAAAGAAACAAAAGAAGAAATCAAACAGACATTTACATTTAAATGATTTGCATGCAAATAAAGAAAAACAGATTGTTTATTCAAAGATATTTTATTTAAACTGACAGGTTAACTGAAGCTTGGGCCCCAGAGAACAAAGTACAACTAATAGAAGATATACTAATTTATGTTTGTGCATTTTTAAATGTTTTCATTCATGTGTATAACTAATTATTTCATCCAAATTAATTCAATTTATATTTTTCTACTTGCCTCTCTTGTTGTGAATGTAAATAAAGCCTGTATTTAACTTTAACCAATTATTATTTTCAAAATAATGAAATACCGAGTGTTGAATGCTTCAGTACGTTTGTGTTCAATTCAATACATTTTAGTTCTCACTTTATTGATATATTGCTTACTAATTATTCAAGCAACAATTGAAATTAATATAAGAATATCATATCATAAAGTGCTCCAAACAAATCAAAAGGCTGTGTTGAATTCTTTCATGCCATCTGAAGTGTGAATTGTATCATTTATATACAGTCAATGCTTGTTGATGGTCCTACATTTGTTTTTTGTATTCAGTGTACACCTTCAGAGAAGATAAGTGAACAGTGCACTACAGTTCTGGCCTGCTCATCACAAGACAAATGCTTTAATGCAGTTCTCAGACAAAAAAGCATTTGTCTTGTGATGAGCAGGCCAGAACTGTAGTGCACTGTTCACACAAAATTTATTGTAATTATTGCTTGCTACAAATATTGCCCCCAATGTCTGGAACTCCATCCTGCAGTATCTCTGCCTTGCTCCCCTCCCTAGCCTCCTTCAAGTCCTGCCTCAAGACCCTCCTCTTCGATGCTCCATCGGTCACCCAAATCCCCCCCTTTCCCTCCACCCTCTCTGCCCGAAGCTCACGTCTGAAACAATGAATATCCAGCACTTTGGCATGTCCTCCTGACGTGAAAGCGCTATCTAAGTGTAATTTTGTTGTTGTTGTTGTATACCTTGTAGGGATTTTTTGATCTTTTGAGCAGAATCCCCCCACCCCACCAATAACTTAGGAAGCTTCTATTCAATTTTTGAACACCTTTTGATCGATATAGGACACTTGATTTGTATTAACGAACAAAAATAATTATGCGCATGCGCAGTATATATTTTGAATATGGCGGTAGCACTTGGCGCGTCCTTTTTGTCCATAAGCGCAGTCCATAGTGTATTCCCGTGTAAATCACGCTCGCATCTGATGGAGTGAGTGTATCCAAGCGTTTGAACTGGCCAATAGCATGTCACTACGTAACTCTTTAAAAGCCAGCTGATGTTGAAGCAGCAATGCCCCACATCAGTGTTACAGTAATTTCTTAACATTCCTGAGTGACTTCGAGCGATTTACAGCCTCTAACATGTTTATACCATGTTTATACCAAGAGAGCAGTAAGTGAAATAATCAATGGTGATACCGCTAGTGGCCAGAAATCCCATAAAGTCATCACTTTAAATACTAAATTAGAGGTGATAATGCGCATCAATTCTGGTGAAAATGTAAGAAAGTCGGGAGGGCTTTAGGGCTAGGTAGATCGACGGTGGCTACTATAAAACAGAATAAGGACAATATACTTGCAAGTTCAAGGTGTGTTACAGCTACAGGTGCAAGCAGATTAGCAAAATATAGGAGTGATGTAATGGAAAACATGGAAAGAATGCTGAGTGTCTGGATTGAGGATCAGAACCAGCATAAGATACCAGTGCCACTTATCCTGGTTGTCCAAAATCATTGTTTAGGGAGTTAAATGATCAGGAAGGAGAAGGCTCAACGTCACCCTCTTTCAGTGCTAGCAAAGGGTGGTTTCAAATGTTTAAAAGACGCTATGGGCTCCACAACATCAAGATGAATGGGGAAGCTGCAAGTGCCACTGCCACTGTCACACTGCCAGTATTAAAGTTTGCCAGTAGTGTACTGTATTAATGTTTGCCAGTATTAGAGTACAATACTGTGCAGTTACCCCAAGTACCCCTTCTTGCCTATGTGTATTAATTTGTGTGTTATGTTGTGTGGTTTTGTGTGTTACTTAGTGGGTTTAAGGTCTGAAAATTTTGTGAAAAGCGCACATCTCTGGTTATATAATGGGACCGCGTGGGAAATTGTGTTTTGATTTAGGACGTTTCGATATAGATACAATTTTTCAGGAACGCAACTTCCTAAATAGAGGTTTACCTATATCTATGAACTGCAAAGAATGGTGAGCTAAGATCTGACAGCAGATTTGGCACTGAACAACTGTCAGAGAACAAGTGTACCTTCTGTCTAGACATGATTCACCATAGGAAGCTGAAGTGAAAGGAGACCACTTTGACAATTAGAACTATGCTCCCTTACCCTCCAGGTCTTTGGCTTGAAGTCATCTCAGTCAGAGACGATAAATGATCTTATAACAGCTGTCGAGAGCCTACATGACAGCTGACCCATTTCTCAGAGAATATGGGTTAAGTATTTTATTGTGTAGTATTTATTGTTATCACTGAAACTCTGATTCTTACACAAGTTCTACAGTACATTGAAACTCAAATTGAGTGACAGGCTTTCTGTTGAACTTAACATTTGAACATAGTAGATAATATGCAACAAGACGTCTTAAATGCTATATTTCTAATTAGTCTCTTTATTAGTGACCTAGAAACTTTTGATGACACAGACTGCAATGTGAACAGAGATCTGTTATTATCTATTATGACTCAATTTGAGTAATTGCTTACACAGATCAAATATAAAACATATCTGAGTCTGTATTAGACAATATGTCACAAGCATGTATTGATGTATCTCAATATTTCAAAATGGAAAAATGTTGATATTTGATATTAGCTTAAATTCCATTTAACCTTATTGTACTTTTGAACAAAGGTATTTTACAGACTATAATATATTGAACATTTTATTTTAACTGAAGACATTATTGGAAATTGCACTGTAATTTGATTAAGTGATCATGATAGTGTCTATCACAGCATTAACTGACTGCAATAATCACAACTTGCATTAATTGGAAGCATAGCTTCCGCTGTACAATCTGATGCAAAAAGATTACATTAGACTTTGACAGATGTGTAAAATCTAGATGTTTATGACAATTTTGCATTATATCTTAGCAGATTTCTTAAAAAGAAATGTGCAAATATTAAATTTCAAAATGATTGAATCTGATAAGGAGTATATTCAATACTGATTTAATGGACTCTTCTGGACAACCATTTTTTTAAAAAAATTTGATAATTAAACTTTTCCTATTAAGAAATTGATTTAGCAGTACTGCAAATCAACACAACAACAAAATTACATTTGCATAGCACCTTTCATATTGGGAGAATGTCCCAAGGTGCTGGACAGTCGATATTTCACACCTGAGTTGCGGTTGGGATCGGGAAGGGTGGAGGGAAAGGAGGGGATTTGATGTGACCAATGGGACCATCAAAAAGGAAGGTCTTGAGGCGGGATTTGAAAGTGACTAGGGAGGGGGTGAGGTGGAGGGACTGTGTGATGGAATTCCAGAGGTTAGGGGCAGAGTGGTTGAAGACTTCACCACTAATGGTGAGGTGGGTTGGTCGGGGGACATGGAACAGGCCGGAGCCCTCTGAACGAAGTGAACAGGCAGGTTGGTAGGGGGGTTAGGAGCTCACAAAGCTAGGGTGGAGCAAGGCCATGTAGGGCTAACAAAGTGAGGACCAGAATCTTGAATTTAATCCATTAGGAAATGGTTCAGATAATTGCAATGCAGGAGACCACTGGGCCACCACCACCAACAACAACAACTTCGATTTATATAGCGCCCTCCACGCCAGAAGGCGTCTCAGAGTTACGGGTCCTGGGACTGAGCCAGGAGCAGGGGCAGGAAGGTGACCAAAAGCTCGGTCGAAGAGAAAGGTCTTCAGCTGTGACCTGAAACTGGGAAGAGAGGGGGCGAGGCGTAGCGAGTGAGGAAGGGAGTTCCAGAGCCTCGGGGCGTAGAGGCTAAAGGCACGGCCACCGAGGGTGGAGCGGAGGACTCAGGGACATGGAGGAGGCCAGACCCAGAGGAACGAAGGCAGCGGGTGCTGGGTTGTGGGGAGAGGAGATCAGTGAGATAGGGGGGTGCAGAGGAGTGGAGGGATTTGAAAACAAGGATGAGGATCTTGAAGTCGATCCTCTCTGGGATAGGGAGCCAGTGAAGTCTGGCAAGTATTGGGGTAATGGGGGAGCGAAGCTTAGAGCGGGTGAGTATGCGGGCGGCAGAGTTCTGGATAAGCTGGATTTCGTGGATTGTAGTGGAGGGGAGACCGGTGAGGAGGGCGTTGCACTAGTCCAGCCGAGAGGTGACAAAGGCGTAGACCAAGGTTACGGCGGCTCTTAAGGTGAGGTATTGCCAGAGACGGACGATCCGTCAGAGGTGGTAGAAGGCAGTGCTGGTGAAGGACCGGATGTGGGGGAGGAAGGACAGTTGGGGGTCGAACCGGATGCCAAGTTTGCGCACACGTTCGGTGAGTTTTAGGGGCAGGCCGGGAAGGTGGAGGAGGTGAGAGCCGTGTGACTGGAGACGTTGACGAGAGCCAAGGAGTATGGCCTCCGTCTTGTGCTCATCCAGCCCCTGATGTCCGAAAGGCAGGCTGACAGAACATCGGCGGACTGGGGGTCACAAAGTGAATTGGAGAGATAGAGTTGGGTGTCATCCGCGTACATGTGGAATTGTGCCCCATGTCTGCGGATCACATCCCCAAGAGGAAGAGTGTAGATGAGGAAAAGGAGGGGGCCAAGAATGGATCCCTGGGGTACCCCACAGGTAACTGGGTGAGTGCGGGAGGAAAAGCCATTTGTGGAGATGTACTGCTGGTGGTTTGTGAGGTAGGACTCGAACCAGGCGAGTGCGGTCCCACTGAGGTGGATGGCAGAGGACAGGCGGTGGAGGAAGATGGCGTGGTCGACTGTGTCAAAGGCAGCCGCCAGGTCCAGGAGGATAAGGAGGCAGAGGGAACCCTGGTCACAGATAGAGAGGACATCGTTTGTGACTTTCACAAGCGCAGTCTCTGTACTGTGGGCAGGGCGGAAACCGGACTGGAGGGGTTCGAAGAGGGAGTTGGAGGAGAGGTGGGCGCGGAGTTGGTTTGCGACAACGCGTTCCAGTGCTTTTGAGAGGAAGGGCAGATTAGAGATAGGGCGGTTGTGGCTGGGGTTTGAGGGATCTAGGGAGGGTTTTTTAAGGAGTGGGGTGATGATGGCAGTTTTGAGGGGGGCAGGGACTGATCCGGAGGAGAGGGACTGGTTGATGATATCAGCCAGCAGTGGGCAGAGGAGGGGGAGTTGGGTGAGCAGTAGGTTAGTGGGGATGGGATCGAGGCAGCAGGTTGATGGGATCGAGGCAGCAGGTTGTTGGCCTCATAGAGGTGAGAGTGCGTGAGAGTGAGGAAGGAGAGACGAGGGTGAAAGAGTGTAGGAAGGGTGTCGAAGTAGGATCTGAAGGTGGGGGGGGTGAGGGGGATGGGGTGGGGGTGGTAGTGGGAGACGAGAGGCTGGAGGATGATGCTGCCTGGCGGATGTTGTGGATCTTGGAAGAAAATAAGTCCATGACCTCCTCGCACTTCGCATTTGAAGTGAAGATTGAGGAGGCCTGAGGGGATGCGCGGAGGAGGTGGAAAAGAGGACTTTGGGGTTGTTATTTGCCTCCAGGATGATGTTGGAGTAGTAGGCCATTTTTGCTTGACACAAGGAATGGCGGTAGCTGTGGAGTTGCTCGAGCCACAGTTGGTGGTGAACCATGAGGCCGGTTTTCTGCCACCTGCGCCCGAGCAGCCGGGTTTGGCATTTGAGGGTGTGGAGATGAGAGTTGTACCAGGGGGAGCGGGTGGAGTTGGAAATGGACCTGGATTTCAGGTGGACGAGAGAGCTCCATTCACATGCAAAATGCTCTATTAGAGCCATAAAAGTTAACTCCAAAGTTCTAATCTTTCCCCAAAAACCTTTTATTTTGGTCCTCTACAAATACCCATACATTTAACACAAAATTGGGATAGATACTACTTCAACAGTCATTTGTGGCTAAGCATTCCCTGCCCCTATAATGCTTTGCGTGAAAAATTTTTTTTTCCAACCACCCGTTCAACTTCTCCTATGCTGAAAGTCATTATATAGAGGTAATTGGAACCAATGATCAGCCTCTTCCCCTCTTGACTTCTCCGTGTTCAGAGTAATTCATCTTAAAAGCTCTGTTATGCCATTACAGGTAAGCCTCTATTTAGGACATTTTGATTGAAGGACCATCATTTTTTAACACCTTTTAATCGATATAGGACACGTAGATTTGTTTTAATGAACACATTTTTTTTGCACATGCGCAGTACATATTTTGAATATCGCGGTCGGATTTTGCTCGTTCTTTTTGTCCATACGCACAGTCCATGGTGTATTTATGGGTAAATCGTGCTCGCACCTGATATCCAAGCGTTTGAACTGGCCAATAGCTTGTCGATATGTCATTGTTTAAAAGCCAGCTATTTTGAAGCGACACCACGCCACGTCAGTATTACAGTAATTCACAGCAACTTCCAGCAACTTCCAGCAATTTACAGCCTCTACCGTTTATACCATGTCAGGAAGAGAGCAGTACTGTATGTGAAATAAGCAGCGGTAATACTGCTAGCAGCCAGAGATCCCGCAAAGTCAGCACTTTAAATACCAAATTGGAGGTGATAAAGCACATCGATTTTGATTCTGGTTAAAAAGATACGGACGGCGGGAGGGTTTTAGGGCTAGCTAGATCAACGGTGGCTATTATAAAACAGAATAAGGACAATATACTGGCAAGTTCAAGGTGTGTTACAGCTACAGGTGCAAGCAGATTAGCAAAACATAGGAGTAATGTGATGGAAAAAATGCTGAGTGTCTGAAATGAGGATCAGAACCAGCGTAATATACCACTCAACACCCTGGTTATCCAAGAGAAGGCAAAATGATTGTTTAGGGAATTAAATGATCAGGAAGGAGAAGGCTCAACGGCACCATCTTTCAGCGCTAGCAGAGGGTGGTTTCAAAGGTTTAAAAGATGCTATGGGCTCCACAACATCAAGATAAGTGGGGAAGCTGCAAATGCCACTGTCACACTGCCAGTATTAAAGTTTGCCAGTAGTGTACTGTATTAATGTTTGCCAGTAATAAAGTACAATACTGTACAATTACCGCAAGTATCCTTTCTTGCCTATGTGTGTTAATTTTTGTGTGTTGTGTGTTATGTTGTGTAGCTTTGTGTGTTATTTAGTGGGTTTAAGGTCTGAAAATTTTGTGAAAAGACCGCATCTCTGGTTATATAATGGGACCGCATGGGACATCATATTTCGATTTAGGATGTTTTGATCTAGATACAGTTTTTTCAAGAACGCAACCCTGTCCTAAATACAGGTTTACCTGTATAAAATATTCCTTGCATTGCAGACTGTCTACCAAATGTCTGAATTTTCATGTGATGAAGCTCAGAATAAATTAAAGTAGTTCTTTGAGGGCAAGATTATTCCTACATAGCATCCATGATAGGGCCATCAGCCTCTCTGTGGCCACCATTTGGAACTCCATCCCAAATTCCCTTCAGCTTGCTCAAGACCTTCCTCTTCAATTGCTCCTTTGACTACCTCCTAGTCCTACCCTCCAATCTCCTGGATCCCAGCCCCCTGCCATGAGTCCAAATCCTTGACTGTCCAATGGCTTGGTACAACCTCCCGATGTTAAAGATCTCTGGTGTATAGTATTTTACAGTAATTATAATTGCCCCATTGTTATCAGAGTAGAATGTCAATGTTGAAAAGAATGTCTAAGCAAATGAACAATTGATACATGGATAAATCAAGTAAGTAAAGACTGATTATATTTGCTGTTGATTGTAAAATTAGGTACAATTTGTGTACAATCTATATTCCGCATTGAAGTTAAATAAAGAAAGCATGGATGTCCTTTTTCCTTCGCTGCTCAAAATTTAAGATGTGTATTTGAGTCCACCATTGATATGGTTTTAAATATTTGTTTGAAAACTTCTCAATTTAAAATAATTTCATATATTCACTCAACCTAACACAATTTCACACTATTTGTATCCAAACACTTTTGAAACTGCGAAATGATTTGTTGGAAGGCAATTTACATAAAATGTAGAGGGAAATCAGTGTGATTTGTTAATTAGGACTGTGCAGGTGTTATACACAACGTTGTAGTTTGGCAACAGTCAACTTTTGAAATGTGTGACTGGTCAAGCCCACCGGCCAGAACTTGAGGTAAAAAGACCAGAAAAATTAGAAAAAAATAGATTTCCACTGACAAGCAAGTAAAACTATTCATATCATCAATAGGAATGGCAGCAGTGGCGAATAATTTTATATTGTATTTGTTTGCATTATGAAACTTTGGATGGATAATTCAGGAATCCTTCTGGCTTGCATCCTCCTTGCCCAACTTCATATTGCAGCTGTAAACCTTTGTAAATCTTTTTCAGTGTACCTATGGTTACCTACCCTGTCTCCCTTGTTCAGTATCAACTGTTAAGTGCTTTGAGAAGCTACTTACACAAACAACAACAACAAAATTACACTTATAGAGCGCCTTTCATATCAGGAGGATGTCTCAAGGCGCTGAACAGTCAGGTTGGGAACCGAGTAAGGGAGAAGGGCAGGGTAGGGAGGAGGGGCAGGAGAGATTTAGGAGTGGAAGGAAAGAGTTGGGAGGGCAGCAGAAGGCACGATCGAAGAGGAGGGTCTTGAGACCAGCCTTGAAGGAGACAAGGGAGGAAGCGAGGCGAAGAGTGCTATATGAATGCAAGTTTTGTTGTTTTGTGAAGCTATGACTGTACTTTTTGAGAAGAACAATGCTAAAAATAACATAAAATGCATAAACATGTTTACCTCAACATCACTAGTGAAAAGTGAACATCACTTATGCACTACCCAATCTTTTTCAGCAATTTTGAATCAAATTATCTCATAGCCTGGTTCACATATGGTGTCATTTCACAATTTGCCAGTAAGCTTGCAAAACTCTTTAGTGTAATCCCCAGCCAGCAACTTGCAAGCCAAGTGTACTATGATTAAGCCCCAAACATATATACAGACATATTTCACCTCTCTTGCTATTTCTATCGAGAATAGAAATACTGTAATATGTTGGAATTACCCATCACTGTAAGTCAATTTTTTTTCTCATTCTAAGGTATTTTCACCTCAAGTTATAGCGGTAAACTTGACAAATTACACAATTGAAAAGCCCAATGTTCCCCAAACCACAAGGTGTACAACAGCTGTGCAATCATAATTAACAGATCACACCAATTTCCCTCTGCATTTTCTGTAGATCACCTTGAACAAATCATTCTGCAGGTTTGAATACACAGTATTGTCTGAGAAACATTTGAGCAAAGAAGGAAACAAGACAACCATTTCTTTAGATACCATCAAAGCTGAATATAGATTGCAAACAAATTGTACCCATTTTAGAATCAACTGCAAATTATGTGTTTGATTTATATCCATGTATCAATTGTTCAATTGGTGAGGCATTCTCTTCAACATTGAGTTTCTCTTCTGATAACAATGTGGCTATTATAAATACAGTAAAAATTAAAACACCAGAGATGTATATATGAGTCATCCATTCATTGATTACAATTTTGTCATATTTATTTTCAAATTTCTCAATTGCAAACAATTTAATATGTTCATTCAAACGTCCACCCTTGTACACTGTTGTCCTTGCAAGTTAATCCAAATTTAATATTTTATAAAATCCTGGCAAATCCCAAATCAGAGAGGATCGAATGCTTTGGGGTAACATGCAGTTTATTATAGCTAACACTGTTAAGCTTACCATTGCTGGTCCAGCTAGACTACCCAAGACGTTTGGGCTTTTGGAATGTGAATAGAAGCCTTAGGTCAACTCCTGAGTTAAGAAAATTTCAATTCTTAATACAGCAGAAGCCCGTTTATCCGTGACTCGAGAACCGGCACTTCCGTATACCCAGCAAGCCCCCAAAAAGTCCCCATTCGATAAACCGGAACTTATCAGGAACAATAGCGGTGGAGCATTTGTAAATGCATAAATAATAACAGATAATAACAGAATATTGTATTGGTACTTATTGTTAAAACTACTCTCTTGCGCTTCTCACCTTTACTAGTAGATGCTGCGCTTGCAGCCATGATGCTGCGGTTGTGATTTATAGTCCAGCGATTCTTTTTAAAATGGAGGACGCCAAGCGGGTGAAAAAAACAGAGCGCGACGTTAAAACGATACTAGCGGCAAGCCGATAACCCACATTGTTGTGCAGATGCAGTATTTTGGTTTGCTGCTAATAAAGTTACGTGACTTTAAAATCGCGCTGCCGTTTTTTTCACCCACACGGCATCCTCCATTTATAAAGGAATCGCTGGACTGAAAACCTCAACCAGTAAAGGTGAGAAGCGCAAGATAGTAGTTTTAACAATAAGTACCAATACAGTATTCTGTTATTATCTGTTATTACTTAGTCTGCTGTGTATGGTATGTGTTAAAAGAACTTTAACTTTTTTGTTGTGGGTTTTCGGCAGCGGGCCGCCCTAATATTCGGCAGGCGCTTTAACTGCTAATGGCCAGGTCCCGCAGGTTCCGTATAAACGGCTTTTGCTGTACTTTACATTACAGGAAACCAATTCAAGTGACAGAATCATTCTCTGAAAAAATCTGATTACCTCTTCTGGGAATATGCATAAAGTAAAAATTAAAATTTTACTCTTTTGTACAATACACACACGGGCAAAACTAGGTGGTTGCTTTAACAGGTTTGACTTTATATGCACCATAACATAAGAAAAAAAAACTTGGGGAAGCTTTAGGAAGAGGGTAGAGGAAAAATTAAGCAACAACAATTTATAACTTTATAACATTTGTAAAATGCCTTCTACGTTGGATGTCCCAAGGCTCTGGATAATCAGTATTTCGAAAGTGAGCTGGTGGTTGGAATCCAGAAGGGTGGAAGGAAAGAAGGTGATTGAAGCACGGGTGAAGAAGAGGGTCTTGAGACCAGTCTGTGAGATGGATTTCCAGAGGGTGGGGGCAGAGTGGCTGAAGGTACGCCACCAATGTTGTGGCGGGTGAGACGGAAGTCATGAGGCAGACCAGAAATCCGCTAAGCAGATGGAGCAGCCAGATTGGTCGGGGGTTAGGAGGTCACAGATGTAGGGGGAGGAAGGCCATGGTGGGCTTTGAAAGTGAGAACCGGGATTTTGAACTGTATCCTCTGTGTGATCGGAAGCCAGTGACGTCGGGTGATAGGGTCCTGGAGCCTGGTGCAGGAGAGGACATGGACTACAGAGATCTGGATGATTTGCAGACTATAGAGGGAAGAGTTAGGGAAGCCGAAAAACAGGGATTCAAGCCTGGTTTCGCCCATTAATATACAGTTACTTTTCCTACTATGCTTTATCCTGCCCTGATCCTTCCCACCCTGCTCTTGTCCTACCTGACTGTACAGCGCCTTGGGATGTCCTCTCGACGTGAAAGGCGCTATATAAATGTAAGTTTTTGTTGTTTGTTGGATGTTCTGAATGCATGTATGACAGAGTTGGCTGCCTGCAGTGTGAGACAGTGGTAGAGCTGGGCAATGTTGCTTAGTGAGGGAAGGCAAAGTGGGTCATGGCACAATTATGGGATAGAAAGTATAGTTGAGGGACAAATAAGATACCAAGATTCTGGACTTGTTTAGTAAGGCGAAGTGTGCATCCTTCGATGTTGATGGTTTAGTGTACTGGCTGCTGCCACAACAGAGTTGATAATTCTGTCAATGTTGTAAAATAAAGTAGTATTTAGGTGTATTGGATTTATAAATTCACAAAATAAATTACATGTTCTATATACTTTCGATACTTTGGTATTCCCTATAATTTCACATGATATTTAAAGTATTTCATGAATGTAGGAAAAGAAAGCATTTCTTAGGTAAGGATATGTTCTATCTATTCCATTAATTGCCCTCATTTATATGAGCAGAATTAAGGTGAAAATGCATAGAGCGCATTACACTCCATACCCAACTTTAATTGAATGGCAGCCTGGCTCAGTGCTCTAACCACTGAGCTACAGGACTCCACAATGAAATGATCAGGGTGTTGCATTGTTGGAGGTGCCGTACGTCAGATGAAATGTTAAACCAAGATCCTGTCTGTCTGTTCAGATGGGTATTAAAGATCCCATGACACTATTCTAAAAGAGAAGAGGGATTCTTGGCATCCTGGCCCCCAAATCAGATTAGTCACTCATTTTTTTCACTAGTTTTGCCCAGAAAATACATAGTCAATTCACTTCACAGTATATCCTATGAAACACATCGGGACATTTCAATGACATGATAAGGGATTATAACAAATGCAAGAATTATTGCTATTATTTATACATACCAACTTTCATTCAAAAAATACCATTCACCCAGAACAATCTATCTGAATGATTATTGTGGTGGAGATTGATGCCAAGGAGAGATGAAGGGAGAGAAGGAATGGGGAGGGACCATAGCCATAAATTGAGATGGTAGGTTTTAAGATGGGGCTTAAAGAAAGCCACAGAGCGGATGTATGAGATGGAGGTAGAGACTGGGAGTACTAGAAGTTGGTTGTGTTGACTAAGAAAGCTTGGAAACTGATGATAGGGCAGAGGAAACACAGTCAGCCCTATTTAGTCAAGCAGAGAGGACAAACAGAGGAATAGGGTAGGAGGAGATCGGAGAGACAGGAAAGTTCTCTGACAAGTAGGGATTTATAGGTGAGAATAAGACACTTGAAATTGATTTGCTGAGAGACAGGGAGCCAGTGAAGTTTAGCAAGGACTGATGCAAGAGGTGATGGATAAGCGAGCGTGGTGCATGTGCAGATATGGGCAGTGGATCTACATGTTACAAAGTATAAACAAAGATTACAGATATAAATATTATATTATTATTTGACATATTTTTCCTCTTTGATCTAAAAAGAACTTCAGTAACCAAAGTGAGTCGCATTAAAGAACTGATTGCTGTCCTTGAGGATGAGCTCAATAATGGAAAAGTTATTTCTGGGCATTTCATTCCACAACTGTGTGTGGGACACTGCTGTGCGCAATTGGCTGCCGCAATTTGCCCACAAATATATACAGTCAATTCACTTTACAGTATATTCTGTGAAGCGCTTTGCGACGTTGATAAGATGTGGAAAGCGCTATATCAAATGCAAGGATTATTTTTATTATTATATCTATTGATCAAACAGAAAGACAAAGACAATTCTGGTTTCAATCAAACAGGAGAGGAGAAAATTATAACCTACTTGCAAATTATGTGCTTTTTTAATTTGCATTTTCATTTTCAATGATTAATGAACACAGAACCTGAGATTGGTTCAAATAGCCACAGAAAATGTTAGGAAACAAAAAGGAAACAAGCAGAAATTACCAGACTATTCATGTACACAGAATCCCTATTTTGCTATTTGTGGTGCATGGACATTTGAATGGAAAATCAATAGAATCAGGCAATCTTTTAGTAGTAGGAACATTTTGTAAAGAAATCAATCATGATTACTGGCTTCCGTTCATCACATTCTTTATTGAGGTAGGTGCTATACAAATGTAATTTTGTTGTTGCATGGCAACATTTTGCTTAGCATCTAAACTGCCAGGATAATTCTTTAGCCTTAACATTTCTATTTTAATTCTTTAAAGAAATGTAGAAAAGCATGTTCAATTACTCTTTTGAGGAAATTCCAGCTAAAGAACCTGAGTGCAGGGCATTACCAAATGTTGTTTGTAAAAATGCAGTCCCCCATCTTTTGGTTGCAGTCTCTTAACAATGATCTTTGCTTCCTTCATTTCAGTTAAATTGAAATCAATGTCCATTTATTGCCCATTGCCCTTGACACTCAGTGTCATCAATGGTGAAGGAGTCTTTCATGTGTTACACTGATAAAACGGCTTTCAGAAATTGTAATTCACAATGTCATATGTCTTTAGTCAATTTGGGATCTCATCTCCTCACACAAGCCTACAAGGGATTGGTCAGTTACGATATACCTCTTCTGAACCCATGCTTGTTGTCATTGATTGGCTTACTTTTGGACAAGTAATTTTCTCTCTAATAATTTTTTTTACTATTATTTTTACAATTATTGAAGTTGGGCTAATGATCTGTAGTTTCCAGATATGGTTCTGTCACCTTTCGTGAATATGGGAAAAACATTTACTTGTTTCCAGTCTGTTGACTATACCAATTGTGACTGATTCACTCCTGATATCTTTCACTGGTTCACAAATCTCATGTCTTGTCAACAACAATAACAACAAAATTACATTTATATAGCGCCTTTCACTTTGGGGGTGCAGTTTATCTGTCCTGGGGATATATTGGTTTCCAACCCCTCAGGCCTACCTAGAACCTTATCTTTAGTTATGCGAAAGTCCAAGAGTTGCAACAATTATGATGATAATGCGCTGATGATTTGGAATTCAGAGTGTAAAGTATGATGTACCAGGGTGAATGCGATAAGTAATGTTTAACAATAGTTGATCTAGTTATCCGAATTGATTTAATTTATTTTAGTTTGAATTTCAATAGATGTTTAGCTTGTTAGCAGATGTGTTAAGAAGATAAGGAAGCGGTGGCAAGAGCCGACTGGTAACTAGAGAAAGTGAGGTGGAGCCGACCAAGGAATAAAGGGGGATGCCAAGAGCGAACGAGAGAAGCAGCAGAGGAAGTTGATGGAAGAGTTGCATGAGACAGCAGCCTCGGCGTGATCCCAGACCCCACGAACAAGAACAAGACTCCGCCGGGTAGTATATTTCTGTGTTAATAAGTTTGAACATTGTTGTATACGGTGATAGTCTTGGTGTCAGCTTATACAGTATACCTGAATAAAGAACTACCTTTAATTATATAAACAAGTATTGTCTTTATTGTCAGTTACAGTGGAAGGGAATTTAGTCTCTAACAAGAGATTTCTTAAACCGCTAAAAGACAGTTTTGCATAGAAAAACAATCACAGCTCCATAGGGCATCTGCGTTATAATCAATCCTGCATTCAGAAGAATGTGAAACAGATCTTATCACCATAGCCTCTGGCTGCTATTGCTTTTTGCTGTTCGTGGAGTTCAGCATTTGAGTTCCACTTCACAGCCTAAAATAATTTGCAAAACTTGTTAACATGCTCCTAGAAATAAAAAAAATCTACTGTGGTCATTGGTCTTTATCCCTTAGCCCTTTACTGAAGTGTGTGTTTGTGTGTGTGAGGAGGGGGAGGGGGGGGGGGGAAGGCAGATCCAAATTCTTATTAGACTCAGATCCCAAACTTCACAAAGCTTGTAGAACTGGCTTCCACTAGGATTCAATCCAAATCTTCTGATTCTAATTTAAGAAGATTCCAACATTAGATAGTCAAGTTCAATTGTACATCTTTACATAATTGAGTCCTATTACTCAGCTTTACAAACGTAAACTCAGTTATCTCTGTTACTGTCTACTACTCAAATTGATAACCTCCAACAAATGAATGAAGATCTTAGCCACAGCACCAGTGGACTTAATATTTTAAGAATAATTTATTCGGCTCCATTATGGAAACACATTTGTACCACATTTACAATGTCGAGTATTACAGATGGTATGAAGAAATAGTCATATAAGATCGTGCATTTTCATGTGTTTTTATACTTAGACTCAGCATTTAATTCCTTCACTAATAACATATAATTTGCAAAACTGCAATCCGTTTAATATGATCAGATATCTTGCAAAAAAATTTGAATTGTTTCAACTATTCTCTCCTCTCAAACATAAACATAATGCCATTACGAATGGATGATACTTTAGTAAATAATCTCATATTGTGCTGTTCTTCAGTGGGAAGAAAGAACATTTTCAATCAAAGCAGCACCAGGTCAGAATTGCACACAAACCCACACCCAAGTTTATTTTCCTGAAGTTGGGAATGGAGTGTCAAAAATGCAATAATGGAGTTAACAAGTTAATTGCAGTGGGAGCATCAAATAAGGAGGCTCTATCCAATAAAAATGCTTGAGCTGCTTTAAATCTAATAATCTCAATAACTTTTATGTAAAAATTTTGGAACACATTTTGCTGAGATTGATACTTCACACATTTGTCTGATTAATTATACAGTGCTGTTGGCATTAATTTTGCAATGTAACTTTTTCAGCTTCTCAAGTGTCACAAAGGAACAAAGTACTGTATTTTTGCAAAAATAGTTCAGTGCCATATTTTGATATATCAACTTTCTTACAGATGATGCTAATTATGCAAAAATTCACCATTGTTTAGGACTGGTATAGAACCCACTCAAAGTCAACCTATGCATTAGTAATGTTTGCATTTATCCTTATCTTATCACTTTGCCAAGATGTCCAAAGAACTTCACAGGATACAATGGAAAATGTTGTGACTTCTATTTTGTGGGCAAACGCAGCAGCCAAATTGTGTGGAGCAAATTCCCACAGCCATGAAGTGAATTACCAATTTAATTTGGGGGATTGCTGGCCAGGACACTGGCAAAAACACACTTCACTTTTTGAACAGTGTCATGGTATTTTTATCATCCACTTGCACAGACAGATATGACCTAAAATTAACATTGCATTGAAAAGATAGCAGTTCTGACAATATAGCACTGCACTCGAGCATCAGCAAGGACTTTATGAGTTCCAAGTCAGCATGTAGGGGCTGGACCTACAATCATTTGAGGCAGAGTACTACGACCTTAGCTCTGATGACAGGATCTAATTTAAGCCTGATCTTGCAATACTGCATTAATAAAATTACACTGGTACTATTTAAAGAGTGGCATGAGTGGACAGGACTGAATAACACTATCTATCCAACCTGCACTCTTGTTAGAAAAAAACAGAGCTCTACATGTACATTTGTAAACACATCAACTCTTCTCATTTGCTTCCCTCCAACTTTTGGTGAATACTCTGTTTGAAATGATCCGACGGGTCAGTCAGGACTGACTGGGCTCTAATTATAATATAGATGTAAGCTTGAAGTTCCACGGCAACAGCAGCAAAGTCAAAGAGATGATCTCCTCCACGCAATCTCACAGTCAATTTGAATTCAAATCAACAGCGGTAATTATACTTTTCATCTTATTGTGACATGGACAACAGCATGGAATCAAGCAACATTTGCAGTACATCTAACTTACTGTGTAGATATGATGTGCAGTAGAACTGTGATCTGCAGAATGTAATAAACCTTGCAAATCATATTGACCCTCGCAATATCATTGTCATAATAATAATAATACTTGCATTTTGATATAGCGCTTTCATATATTCTAGACATCACAAAACACATCACAGCATATACTGTCAACTGCATTGACTGTACATTTGTCGGCAAAACACTGCAGTCAATTTCGCACAGCATTGTCCCACAAACAATCATGGATTGAAGTTATCAACTTTTATTGGTTTTTTTGAAGGATTATTATCAGGCATGTGGAGTAAGGAAACTCGCCCAAGATTTTGTCATGCCTGGAATCAAACCCAGGACTTCTGCTTGCAAGGTGAGTGCTCCAACCACTGAGCTACAAGACTCCAAAGTCATATCTCAAAGCACTTCACAGGATATTTACAGTGAAATGTACTACCAGCAGAGAAACATAGCAGGGAATTTGCATACGGCAATATCTGACAAACAGCCATGAATTGATTGACCAATTTAATCTGGGGGGATTAGTGAATGGGCTATATACAACAGGGGAAACTGCTTTTTTTTTAAAGTAATGTCACGGGATTTTCCTTTTCGTGCCACATTACAATGATGTGCTTCATAATTGTAGTGTGAACAACAACAAAATACAACAAAATTACACTTGTATAGTGCCTTTCACATCAGGAGGATGCCCCAATTATGACTTAAACATCAGAAAGTAAAGTGGATATCATTCACAGTGGAATGATGATGATCTGAAATGGAATGATAGGGGTGAAAATGTGATAATTATCAACCCGCAATCTGCAATAAGTCATTTTCTCTTAGTCATGACCATAGGATCATACATTGGCTTAAGAAATGTTTTTGAGGAGAAAAGTTGGAAAATAAGCCAGGTTTGCTACTGTATTTGTGTAAAAATATTAAGTATGAATGCATTACTTTTCAAATGAAATTAATCTTAAATTATGATTTAATTTCACTAAAGATTACTACAGCACCGGAATACTTGTTAAGATACTTGTTAAGCCTCTTAATTGTGTTATCCTGAGTTGCCTTTCATCAAGCTACTGAGCTGATTAGACACTGTCTCACATTCACAGATAGGCTTGGCTCCAAATATTAATGTTTTGCCCAATGAATCATGAAAAATATGAATACTTAGCTTCAAGATTCTTTCTAAATACATGTGCATACACATAAAAATGTAATTTGACAGTAACTGTTGTAAAGAATAAAAACAATGTGTCTTATTACTATATTAATTCATGGTTGCCTTTGTGCTTAGAGGCAAATATCTTAGGTAGTCCCTAATTCTACTGACATTGCAGTGTAGTAACTATTGTTATGTTGGCAAAAGTGACAACTACTCTGCTTGCACGACATTTATTAAGATTATTTTTTGTTGTTCCTGTCAGCAAACAATCTATGTGTTCGGGAAACAAAGCACATAAAACTGTTCACCCCGGCATTGGGAAACTGTACACTATTCATGCCATCTCATTCAGTTAAGAACATAAAGAACATAAGAACACAACAATTTGCTAGGCAAAAGAAGATCATCCTTCCACCATTATGGCTACTGTTTTACATGCCTTGTCCCAAGTTATATCCTGTTTCCCAAGATTTTTTTTTAGTGGAAATCTATCTACAGTAATTTGTTCTTGAAACAAATAACGTGTTCTGCTTCCCTAGAGAGCCTGTTCCATGACTTTACTGCTCACTCACCAAAGTACACCCCCCTTCTTTCATAGGCCATATCCTCTGGTTCCTCTGGCCATATCCTCTGGCCATATCTTCTATTCAGTACAAGCTTATCATTGTCTACATTATCTATTTTATTCAGATTCTTAAAGACCATAATCATATTGCCCCTCAACCTTCTCTTCTTCAGTGTGAACATGCCCAGTTTATCTAATCCTTCATCATAGTCCAGTTCCTCCATCCCTGCTGTATCCTCTCAATCACTTTTAATATTGGTGATGAGAACTGCACACAATATTCCAAATTTGGTTGCAGCAGTGATTTATAAAGCAGCAGGCTTACCCCACCATTTTTGCTCAATATTGCCATTTTAATACAATCCAGCATCTGGGATAACACTTTATTTAGTACTTCTGCGGCTTGTGTAGCACTAGAATTGGCCATTATTCCCATTGTTCAGTATCCAATGGACTGATATAGTTTAGCTACAAATTGTGCATGTAAAACACTGTCAACCCACTGTTAAGTAATTCATTGCGTGAAACATGTAGATTCTTCATCAAATCCGAACACTACTCACTACCATTCAATTTGATTGACACAATTTGACATTTTCGTTTCTTTCCTGAAAGATTCCAGGTTTCAAGAGAAATAATGATATATTTTACAAGGTTAAAGAGGTTTTGAGATTGAAGATAAGCAAACAAATAGAGTTTGAAAGATTTGCATAAAAGAGAGCTCTCCATGACTTTGTAGAGAGTTTTTCCCATGGCTCTGGCCAACAATCCACCAGAAAAATTATTCATTCAGCTCATGGATTTTGCTGTGCAGAATAATAATCCTTGCATTTTGATATTGCGCATTTCACTCTTTCTGGACGTCTCAAAGTGCTTCACAGAATACACTGTAAAGTGAATTAACTATATTTGTGGGAGTAACCCAGCAGCCAATTATGTACAGCAGTGTCCCACAAACAGTCATGGATTGAGTGACCAAATTATTATTTTGTTTATTTCTTTCTTGAGGGATTATTATCAGGCATGTGGAGTAAGGAAACTTGTCCAAGGTTGCGCCTTTCCGAGAATCAAACTGAGGTCTCTCATTTGCAAGGTGAGTGCTCTAACCACTGAGTTGCAAGACATTGTCTGCCATGTAAAAAGCACAAAATACTACAGATACTGGGAATCTGAAACAAAAACAAAAGTTGCTGGGGAAACTCAGCAGGTCAGGCAGCATCCATGGGGAAAGGAAAAAGAATCAACGTTTCGGGTCTACAACCCTTCATCAGTACTGGGGTTTCTTTGGAGGGAGAGGTTTCTTAAGGACATTAAAGTGGGAGAGGAAGGACATGGAAGACAAAGGAGACAAAGAAGACAAAGGAATTGTCTGCCATGTGTTGCTCACAAAAGTAGTCACTACATTTGAAATAATTACTGTAAAGCATGCAGCAATAGCAAATTGCATTTCCATTGAACTATTCACATAGGATAATGTCTCAGAGCACTTCTTAACAGTGGGGTTGGATGCAGAACAAGAGAAGTAAGAGACAGCTTAGCTACCAATGGTAGCACAAAGGTAGCAGGGGGTGTGCAGCAGGCCTGTTTTAGTTGAACCAAGGTGGTGATCAGAGGAATGAGGTATGAACAGATCGGTGAGGTGCTTGGGTGTGAAGGTATTTTTAAGGGAGCTGTCAGCCTCTGGACGAAATGTCAAACTGAAAACTCGTCTGCTTGTTCTGGTAAACGTGGTTCTATTTCAAAAGAAAAGGGAATTTCTCGCAGTCTCCTAGCCTACAGATAAAATAAATGATCATTCACTTCATAGCTGTTTTGGAGACAATGTTTTGTGCAGTTGCCTGCCGTGTTCATCTTCAAAATATAGCCACTACACTTCACAGAAAAATGTTAAAGTGCTTGGAGACATTTCAACATGATCAAGTGCTATATCAAATGCAAGGATTATTATTAACCTCATTTGCTCTAAGGAATATAACCCTTGTCTCCCTTGCCTAGCATCATAGCTAAGCCCCTTCAGCATGGGTATTAATCTTGTGAACTATTGGTGGACATGCTTCAAGCTAATTTTTCGTTCCTAACATTAGGTAGCCAAAACTGAGGTCTGTCTAGCATTCTATATAGCAGCAACTCTTTACTTTCATACATGAAACCTATGTAAGGCCAGCATTGCATTTGCTTTAAAATATGTTTTGTGCACCTAGTAACTAAATTTTAATGATCTTTGAACTAAACCCCTGGATTTCTCAGTGCATCTGCTCCTCCCAGTGCTTCCTCATTTAGAATATATCTCATCCATTATTCTTCCATCTGAAGTATACAACCTCACATGTTACAGTGTTGTCTAAACTTTTATCAGATTAGATAAATAAGAGGATAAGCTGAATGCCTCTTCTCATCCAATGACAAGCACAAATCATCAATAAAATGGTACTGGCTTTCTTTATCCTGACTCCAGTGGATGAGAGATCATGAGTCAACACTACCTTAACTGGGACCTTACCAGAAAAACTACTTCAGTAAAGCCTTAGGGAGTGCTATTATAAAAAGCAGAAATGTCATACTGGTGGCCACAGAGTGGGGTAAGGCAATGAAAGTCAGTTCTAAACTGCAATTCACACCAAGGTTACATTGACTCAAGAGATGAATAATCTTGAATGATTCTGGTATCAACCAGGCTCTCTGCCCGAAGCCGTCTATATATTTTGGGGCAGTTATATTTAATACAGGTTGTGAGCAGTGAATACTCCAGTGAATACTCCATACTCCTCTTGGAAAGCACACCTCGAGTGCAAAGGCACTTGTAGATTAACTGTACATGACAACAGTCTGGAAGTCTTGGCTTCCATAGAAACAGACTGAGAGAAATCTGTTGGATACTCAGTAAGACAGTCAGGGTTTTTGGTTGGATTGTATTATTTTGTAACATGTGAGCTAAAATATAGGAATGTTCTACACATTGTTTGTTGAGAACATAACGAGAACCAATTCTCAATGCAATTGTCAAATAAAATGTGGCACTTTGGATTGAAGCCAAAAGTCATAATCATCACAAGATTGGCAGCAGCTGGGGGCAAGATTGCATAAAGAAAAATGCTGCAAGTGCATTTATAAAAATATTAAATTATTGTCACAAACACTATTCGTGTGGATTGCTAGGAGTCTGCATAGGAAGAGATTGCAGCAATTTAATGTATTTCGATCAACTTATATTTTCTTCTCTTGATCAAGTTTAGGCATTGTTTTTTCATACATTTTGTAGGAATTGTTCTGTTCTGCTATAAGATTGCCCTGAATAAGTTATTTTTCTGATGTATAAGTACTGTATGCAAAAAAGCATTTGGAAAAAATCAGTATTGAAGAATTTATCATGTCTGAATACTCTGTAATTATATGCAGATGAAGTAAATCCAGATGGAATTTATCTCCCGAGAGCTTTACTCTTGCCTCCATGCCCAAATGGTGTGGAATCTCCTGGCACATTGGGAATTTAGGTCATAATCTTTGCTGATACTCTACAAGAGCAAAAATTTGCATTTACACAATGCCCTTCATGTGGGGTAGCGCTATGGAGCTCTTTACAACAGTCATTGAGGAATCACTGTATTTTGCAGGCATCATTCTTCAGATAAGATGTTAAATTGAGGTCCATCCCATCTGCCAACATTCAATGACACAATTCAACATGAGAAGGGAGTTTCTCCACGGTTCCTGGACAGAGTTTCTCCAGAAGAACTGATCGTTCACGTTATGATTCTTTGTGGGTCTTTGTTGAGTGCAAAATGGTTGTCGCTATCGCTAATGCCTTTAAAACAGACAATACACATGCCTGCAATTGATTTAAAGTGTGTTGAGAAGCCTCAATGTTAGAGATGCCTCAGTGTTAGAGATGCTTCAGGTAAGGTGTTTTGAGATGCTTCAGGTGCTTTAACAAAACAATGCAAGACCTTCTAACTGTGCCAGCTTTAGACACTCACGATTGTTTTGTGGCATCTATGGACACACTTCTGGATAGCCAGTGACAGTCAACAGAACTATATTTCAAGTTCATATACAGATCTGCACAATTGTAGAATATTGACCATCTTCTCATTGTACACAGCAATACAGAGCATGTTTATTATGTGGTAATTATCATCTATTGCCTTTGTTCAAAGAAAAGTCAACAAAAAACATGTCATCGTGTTTGTTTTGCAATTTTCTCCTCTCCTGAAGTCACAATTCCACAGCCAAGGGCAGCGCTCCAGTATAGTGTCATCAGTAGGGTCCGTCGATATGGAAATTTTCCGATTTAGATATATCAATGGGCTCATATCGAGATATACCGAAATATCGATACTTCCGGGTTTTTCGTACTGCGCATGCACGCATTCGGAATGTGCGTGCATTCGGTGTGCGCGCGCATTCCAGGTGCACGCGCATTCGGGGCCTATCTACTCAGGAGGTAAATATCTTTCTCTCTATGTGTCTCGCACTCTCTCCATCTCTGTGTTTTTCTGTCTGTTTCTCTCTCACATCCCCCCCATCTCTATCTATCTGTATATTATCACATCGACCCCGTCTCTCCACCCACCCCCCCCTCAGCCGTCTCCCTCCCCCCTCCCCCCGCCGTCCCTCTCCCCCCCACCCACCCCCACCGTCTCTCTCACCCCCCCACCCCCCTCCCAGCCGTCTCTCTCCCACCCCACCTCCCCAGCCGTCTCTCTCCCCCCTCCCCCCGCCGTCTCTCTCCTCCCTCCCCCCGCCGTCCCTCTCTCCCCCCCCCCCACCCGCCATCTCTCTCACCCCCCCATTCCCCTCCCAGCCGTCCCTCTGCCCCCCCACCCCACCCGTCGCTCTCCCCCCCACACACCCCCAGCCGTCTCTCTCCCCTCTCCAGCCGTCTCTGTCCCCCTCATCCCCCCAGCCATCTCTCTCCCCCTCCGCCCCCCACCAGCCTTCTCTCCCCCACCCCCCCCCCCCCACCCCTTGTATACATGTATATTGTATTCGAGGACTATGAATACAATATGGCGGCTTTGCAACTCGGTCTGTGCATTGTGTATAGAGATGAGCATTCTGGGTCTTGTAGTTCAGTGTGCGCGCATTCCGATTTTTTACCTCGATATATCGATATTTTCAAAATGCCTATATCGGCATATCGATATGAAAATTATATCGGGTTTTAGTGATATATCGATATATCGCCGGACCCTAGTTATCAGTTGCACTTTATTGCAAATTGCTCTAAATGTGACAGTTTGAATTGATCCAAGCAGCCTACAGAAGGACATTACCACTTTAGTAGCTCTGACAATCAAAGATAGAATTTCCCACAATATTTATGCTGCTATGTGATGCCATATTACTGAAAACTCTGAATCAGTAGTAAATTCCATTATTCCGAGTTGCCAATGTGTCAAATAGGTATGATTTTTAAGTGGAATATTATGGGTACTTTGTAAATTTGAATGAAGACAATATACTTTGTTGGGGTTCTTTCTCTCACACATATATGGTCTGGTGCCCAACCAGTACTATCAAGCACTTTGGGATATCCTCCCCATGTAAAAGCTGCTATATCGGTATACACTGCATTGTATTTTATTATGTACTGAGTACATCAATAGAACTTGTTTCTCAGCTATTCATCTCAGCATTTAATAATATCAATTTATTGATAATTTGACAGGTACCCTACATTAAAGGCTGTTATACGTGACCCTTTATGTGGTGTAACAGCCTCAAGGTAATTTACAGTCACTGTGTAGGACACCAATCTAGGAGTGGGAAACAGAGGTGTTTGGAAAGTGGAGGTGACCATAGGCAAAGTCAGAGAGGTAGGTAGTTTTTCCAGGAGTTTCAAAACAATTTCCAAAAGAATGAAAATGCACCAATGGGTAGGTCCAAGTTTGACGAGTAGAAGTGGTCGGGCAGGAGAGGGAAGCTGGAGAAGGTCACAGAGAAGGGGAGCAAGGGTTTGTGAGAATTTGTAGGTGACGTACAGATTTTGAAATTGATTGCTAGGATCCATTGAAACTTGACAAGAACGAATGTGATGGGTAAGAAAAGTTTGTATGGTTAAGGATTGCAAGCCTAGGTAGAGGCTAAGACACAGACTTGGGGCTCAATACTCTAAGGATATTAGAATATATTTTAGTGATTAGGATTCACTGAAACACAACATCAGGTGTCAACTGAAGACAGTTAAACTTGGTAACAATAAATAATAATAATAATCCTTGCATTTGATTTAGTGCTTTTCACGTCTTCTAGACGTCTTGAAACGCTTCACAGAATGTATTGTAAAGTGAATTGTCTGTATATTTTATAATCATTATACATAATTAAAAAAAGCCATGCAGTTGATATAGCGCTTTTCACATCTTCTAGACATCTCAAAGCGCTTCACAGAACATATTTAAATGTGAATTGCTATAATTGTGGGTGGATTGACGTGATCAGTTTTTTTTTTCTCGAGGAATAATTATCAGGTGTGTGGAATAAGGAAATCTGCCCAAGGTTTCTCCCTGCTGGGAATCAAACCCAGGTCTCTCGCTTTTGGTTAGAGCACTCACATCGCAAGTGAGAAACCTGGGTTCAATTCCTGGCAAGGCAAAATGTTGAGCATGCTTTCTTACTTCACATGACTCAGTTTACCTATCAGTATGCAGGAACCCAGGCTTGTTAATAACATGTAACTTAGCTCACTCAAATAGAAAACAAAGAAATCTCATTTGTATTCAATCATCATAAAACATGCAAAACCAGTCCCTTCATTCTATTGAATTATAGATCCTGTTCCCACGTTATTCTAATCAAATACTCTATCATCCCAATATTAGTTAATTTCATAAAAATGAATACGACAGGAAAGGTTATGCTGACAGAGGAATTGATTGCCACAGAAAAACAGCAAGACTGTAGCTAATTGATTGTGTGAGTCTGTGCTTTTGATATTTTCACCCTTTACACGCTCCCTCTGGGCGACGTCATCCGCAAACATGGGGTAAATTTCCACATGTATGCGGATGACACCCAGTTGTACCTTTCTGCCTCATCCTTCAACCACCAGACCATCGATGTTCTGACAGCATGTCTGTCCGACATCGAGTCCTGGACGAGGGACAACTTTTTCCAATTGAACGTGAGTAAGACCGAGGCCCTCCTGATTGGCTCAAGCCAGCGCCTCCGCACATCGGGCGCTGCCAGCCTCAATATCCAAGGCTGCACTCTCCACCTCACAAAGCCAGTCAGGAACCTCGGCATCATGTTTGATCAAAAACTTTCCTTCCTCCCCCATATCCGCGCCTTGACCGGCACCGCTTATTTCCACCTGCGCAACATTGCCAGGCTCCACCACTACCTCACCCCCCGTGCTGCCGAAACACTCGTGCACGCATACATCACCTTACGGCTGGACTACGGAAACTCTCTCCTCGTCGGCATCCCCAGTTCCTCCATTCACAGGCTGCAGGTCATTCAAAACTCTGCAGCCCGTGTACTATCCCGCACCCGCCTCCGCGACCACATAACCCCCACCCTCACCCGTCTCCACTGGCTCCCCATCCTCCAGAGGATCGAGTTCAAGATCCTCGTCCTCACCTACAAGGCCTTACACGGCCTTGCCCCGCCCTATTTAACCGATCTACTCTCCCCCTACACGCCCACCCGGACCCTCCGTTCAACAGGACTTGGCCTGCTCCAAACCCCCCGGCTGAAACGCCCCACCATCGGAGGCCGGGCCTTCAGTTTCTCCGCTCCCACCCTATGGAATGCCATCCTCCAATCCCTCCATTTCGTTTCTTCCCTTTCCTCTTTCAAGGCCGGTTTGAAGACTTTCCTCTTCGATCGTGCCTTTTGTTCCACCCCGAACTTTTTTACCTCCCCTTCATGTTTCACCCCTTCCCAAACACTCCCCTCTCAGCTCGGGTCACACGCCTCCTGTGCAGCGCCTTGGGACGTCCTCCCGACGTGAAAGGGAGGACGTCCGACGTTGTTATTTGTTGTTATTCTGTGTGAATGCTGGGTGGAATAATGATGGGAATTCTGAAGAATAAAAGAACATTCTTGAAAATAGCTGGAGAAACTCCTTTACCTTTATCAAAGTGAATAATGGTAAAAATACTCAATTTAAGTCATTGACTCTGTGATTGGGTCGACCTCATGCTTGCCTTCCAATCAGTCTTGTGGTTGCACTACATTATTGTACAACACATTCAACCCACGAGTATTTATTAGTTTGGATTCCTGTAGTTCAATGATTTGAACTACGAACACTCGCCTTATAAACAGGAGATCTGGGATCGATTCCCAGCAGGGCGAAACCTTGGGCAAGTTTCCTTACTCCAATGCCTGATAATAATCCCTAAAAAAAAGTAATGAATTGGTTATTTCAATCCACGACTACTTGTGAGACACTGCGGTGCACAATTGTCTGCTGCGCTTTGCCTACATGTATGGAGTCAATTCACTTTACAGTATATTCTGTGAAGTGCTTTGAGACGTCTAGAAGACGTGAAAAGCATTATATCACATGCAAGTATTGTTATTATTTTATGTTGTGTTCTACCATATTATTTGTACTATTTACAATACCAACATGCCTGCAAACTGCTCTGTTTATGACTTGTTTATTTATGAAGCCGAATACAACATTACTTAAAAACAATATACACTTCAGTAGAATACCAGTCCTACAAAGGTTATTATCCCCAATTGATGCAAACATGGCCAGGCTTTATTGCAATGATTTAAAGAATTGCTTTCCTAACATTGAAAATGCACTACACACAAAACAATCACATATATTTGAATATAATTGACTGTACAATGCTTCTCAGGTAAACAGCTCTTTTAGACAAATTTTTAATATTCTGATACATCATTATAAATGCTCTTACATTGATGACAATATACTACAACATAATAATGAAAACTAAACTTCAATTGTGGGGTTTTTTTGCATCACATTAAAATTCAGCAGATTGTGAAATTAGATTTTCTCTGGTATTTATATCATGTACCAATATTTGAGTTGGATATAGCTGATGTGTTCAGCTATAAAACAACAGAATAAAGGTTCTCTTCTATGAGTATTCATCCATAGTGGAGAGACAGAGAGCATCCTGACATCAAATCAAGCAGCAAGCCACTTCTTCAGATAAGTAAAAAATATGAAGATAATTATCCTTATACTGTATTTGGTGCAGCATTTTTCACATCAGATGGATGTCCCGATACTTTCACAGCAACAACTTACATTTATATAGCACTCTCTACACCAGGCGGCATCTCAGAGAGTTTCACAATGAACTTTGGCAAGGACTTCAGTAATCGGGGCACAAAGTTTGGTGCATGTGAGAATATGGGCAGCGCTGGAAATATTGTAAAGTTGAGTTTCTGAGGGTGAATGTGACAGCCAATTTGCGCACAGTAATGACTCTTAAAAGCCACAAATAACTCATTTTATTTGAGGTATTATCAGTCATGACATCAGAAAAGACTCCTTTCTTGTTTCATACAGTGTCATGGGATATTTACTATCCAATTGAGCAGACAGAGTGGCCTCAGCTTAACATCTCATCTGAAGGATGGCACCTCCAACATTGCAGTACACCCCCACATCCCACTAGAGTGTCAGTTTGGACAATATGAGTTTGAATCCCAATGTGGGGTCTTAGAGGCGAGAGTACTACGAAATGAGCCTGGCTGACACACAACATTAAATATCATTCTTTTCCTAAATTCACTTTTTCCCTTGATTGAACAACAATTATTTGGGGGCTGGAGACTGGCACTGAAGATTCTCACCTGAACTGAATGCTTGAATAATAATAATAAGCATCAGCATCATCATTTCCACATTTGATATAGCAGCTTATTCGATCTTCAAGACATCAAGGAAGTTGAAGGAAGTTATTGAGACCAGATGCTTCATATAATTCATCATTTTTCAAGCTCCATAAATGAATACTGTCCAGGTGTACATTTGAGTTTTAGTGATGGAATCATTGTGATCCTTCATACTCTATTTATGTCTAAAGCCAAAATAACAACACAGACAGTTTGTTTACTGTCCATTAATATGTATGTTTGTAATGGGTTTCATTATCCATGTTCATCACCAAAGATGATTAAATGTATTACATGCATGATAATAATAATTCTTATATTTAAGAAAGCACCTTTCACACTAGGAGGTTTTCTTATAGTGCTTCACAGGGTATATTGTAACTACAGTATATTGATTAATGCTTAGATGTCACCAGAACTCCACATTGTTTAAAGGCGTTTGAAAGGAAATGCAACCCTAAAAGAAGAGGAATAAAAAAGAGAGAGAAACTGAAGATCAGAGTTGTTGAATAGATTAGTTCAATCTAACCTAAAGGCTAAGATGAATTGTTGTATTAATTCAAGGAATCAGAAATTAATGAGCATTTGAAGCCTTGAAAAGTCAGCAGCAGACAACTAACTGAATATAAAATATTCAGAAAGCAGACTGCAGATTCTTGATAGCTGCAAAATGATTTTTGTTGTATAAACCCTGAATAAATTTAAATGGAAATATTACATAATTACTGAAGAAAAGCTCTGGAATCTGTAGCCTACTACTGAAATGTAGCTCACTAAAACTGCACAGCTAGCCATTGAGAGCACTGTCATCAGATATCAACAGTAACTAAAGTTCTTGAAATAAACTGGAAAATAAATTTAGGACACCAGCATTTAAGGCAAAGCCGGATACATACATATACAGGCCCGTACGCAGGGGGGGTGCGACGGGTGCGTACGCACCCCCCAAAATTATAAAAGGTCCACATTTTCCGGGGTAGAGAATTGTATTTTTTATCAAATTTAAATACCAAGTAAAGTAAATTTAATGAGCATTTGTGTAACAATCAGTTCTTCAAAACTATGTATAAATTATAAACACACAACTTTGAATGTTTTAGTATCAATATAAAATTATCGAGTCGCACACCAGAATCGGCGTCTCCCCAAAATATACCGCGTCGATAGACGAGTCAATGCCGCGGCGAGTCTGTGACTCATGACTGGATAAATATAGGCGCGCGCCAAGACTCAAATCCTCGTTTGGAAATCATCACGTAAACAGCCACAAGGGACAGCACCACTTCTGGAAGCTAAAATCATCTTTGCATCTGATCACCGTAAGTAAACATTACTCAAGATTTGAGAGGTGTGACTGTAATGCTAGCAAACAATGACAACATATTTACAAGCTTCTGAGAAATTAAAGCTTTTGAGAACCCAACAAAAAAGTTATATGTGTCTGGACGGGAATGCCTATCTTTAAAAGAAATACTTATGGACGTAGGCCTATGCTTTAGCGCCTATTCTACGTGGTGTGTCAATCGGAAATCATCCCGTATACACTACATAAAAAGGTAGCACCACTTTTTGGAAGCTGAAATCTTATTTTAATCTGATAAATGTAAGTAAAAATGACTTACGTTTTGATAGGCGTGTTTCTGAAATATCATGTTTCTTGTTTTGTCTTGATTATCACATTTGAATTATATTATTAAAAATGTATTCCTGTAATTAAAAATTGCTTTTGGAGACGTCCACTGGCATGCAAAAAAATATGACCGCAAAGATAAACAGTGCTACTTTATTTCACGTTCAGTTTTGTACCCAGAGTGAAAAAACATCAATGTCGCACGAATTTGGCATAAAAATAGTTTCACCATCATCTGATCGAGCGAACTCAGGCATTGACAACCACACTTCTCCACTGATCCCTTCTCTCCATGCAGCCTGACAACTCCCGCCTGCCAATACCCGAATCGCGCTCCAGAGTATCGATGTAGGTTAGGGTCGGTCTACCTCGTGTTCTGTGACCGTGCAATGGTTCCCATAGGATAGTAGCACTATGGACAGTTTCCTCCCGGCTTCTCCAGCTATGTCCGCTAAACCTAAGACGCCTCTGCAGTAATGTCTGTGATACCAGTGTGTATCATATAGCTCACTATTTGTCAGATGCTGTCGCCAGTAAATGTTCAGGGCGTCTCTTAGAAGCCTGGTATATACCTCATGAGTCACCTAATCTCCTGGTCAAGGTTTGCGTAAGTGTCCAGCATTCTGCTGCAGTTGCCGAGCCCCTTATAATTATACAACATAGGTCTACTCATTTCGTTAATGATATCTGAAACATCATCAATGCTACTCTGAGCCCTGAGGAGTTGACCAATGCAATTGGAAAAACTTGATGTTGCATATAAATACCATCTCTTGACAAGCCACTTCATCCCATTTGAAGATTACATTTTCCCGTCACGGTTCCTTCACCATTGTCAGCGCCAGTTCAAGATGAGATACTTGCGAGATTATAAATGGATGGTCTACAGTCCTTCATTAGATGCTGCCTATTGCATTCACTGTGCACTGATGGTCCAAACAAGTGAGAGGAAACGGATGGGGGCATTTGTTAATACACCCTTTACCATGTTTTACAAACTAAACGAGAAGGCAAAGGAACATGAACAAAATGGTTATCACGTAAATTCTATGATTAGATCGGCATCAATGCGCGACTCTGTTGCGAACCCACAACACAAGATAGACATTCGTTTGGTCGATGAAAAGAAGAAAAACATTGAAAGAAATCGACATATCATAAGAACAGTTGCCGAAGCTGTACTATTCTGTGGACGTCAGTGCATTGCACTTACAGGAGATAATGAAAGAGTCGTGGAAAGTAACACCGTTACGAGTGACGGCACACATTACAAAGTTAATCCGGGAAACTTTCTGGCAGCCCTACAGATGATTGCGAAGCATGACGAGGTGCTTCGACATCACCTTGCTAGTATTGGGCTTGCAAACAGGAATTGTAAATATACCTCACCTAGAATACAGAACGATATCATCACAATGCTCGGCCATGATATAATCCGCAGTGATTTGATTGATGAAATCAAAGATGCTCGATGGTTTAGTGTACTTGCTGATGAGGTAACGAGCAGCAACCAAGAGGAGCTCGCCCTTTGTTTCCGTTTCGTTGACAGAAATAAAGATATCAGGGAGGAATTTCTGTCTTTTCTTAAATTGCCAAGGATCACCGGTGAAGTCATCGCCAGTACCATCTTGGACTTTCTAAAGATGACGGGACTTGATGCTACTAACGTCCGTGGACAAGGCTATGACGGAGCTGCAAACATGTCAAGCGATAATGTTGGTGTTCAGCGACGAATAAAACAGCAGTCACCAAAAGCTGTATACGTTCATTGTAGTGGTCATTGCCTAAACTTGGTAATAGTGCATTCATGCTCCCTCCCTCGCACAAAAAACACAATTGACAAGCTAAAGGCACGGACTACCGGGGAAAATAAAAACACTGAATAAATAATGATGCTCTTAAACACCAAGGGCATGAAACATTTACCGTTCATATTGGATCTTCTGAGCCGATTAAATAAGACCTCAAACTGTGTAAAACGTCGGAGCCTCGAGGGGGCTTCGGGGGCAGCCCGCAAGCCCCCGGCCATTGTTGGTCCCATCACTAGCAATTCGCACCCCCCCATTAAAAATCCTGCGTACGGCCCTGATATATATATATACATATATATACATATATATACACATATATATACATATCTATATATATATATATATAAGATAAGGGAATAAAAGGGTATGGGAGGGAGTAAATGGTAGCTGGAGAATTGGAATATAAACACCGGCACAGACTAGATAGGCCAAAGTTAGGCCCATTCTGCACAATCCATGTTAATATAACTGCTGTTAATATTGCAATGTCAATAGCAGATTGACATTGCAAAGTTGATCAGACTATGGCTTGAGGAAGGTACAAAATTATGGATGAGTAGGTTTAGTGAAGAGAAGGTAGACTTTGTGTCATAGGAAGCCAATCCTGTGAATAATTCCACTTTTGATATTGATACATTTATACCAAATAATTACAATAAGTGAGCCAGAGAGAGAGAATATCCCGTAATAGTTAAGCTTAGTCTCCTTGGATCAACGGAAATTGGCAGAATGTCCTTGAAAGTGTGCGAAAATACTGAAGGAAAATGTGTTGTTTACTTTAACAAGGAGACGAGAGGGGCTGTGTAGAGACTCTGGGTGGAGCTGTAACGCCGGTGATATAACTCTGCAGGCTTGAGGGGCTGTAGACTCCACAACAGAGCCCAAAGCTAAACATTGCTAATTATTCAATTAAAGGAACAGAATCCATATATGTTATTCATTATTCTATGCTTTAGATTCATTTTTTTTATTTTCACTACTTTTTAGTTTCACTTTTGCATGATTTTGAAGATATTTTTCTTTGGAGAACTATTACCTGGAGTTTAACTACACAAATCGCTACAGCTCGAAGACTATGCCAAAGTGCCAGCACTACCATTATATGCACTTTCACACAGATTGCAGTATGTATAAAACATACTTGACTGTATTCAAGCACATTGTTGCTTACTAGGCACCAGAAGGTTTAGAATTACTGCTAATGGGCAGTAAATTGAAGAGGATAAGTTTAGCCTATAGATATATTGAGATCTAAGCAGCAGGTGGAAGAATGGATATCCATGGAAATCAGTTGGCACATGACAATATAAGAGAGTGGAATATGCACATTGTTACGATTTGTCACTATCTTGTGTGGATCTGAGTTTCAAGTACATCAGAAGCTCCACCTCCGAGATTCATAAAGTTACAGACTACAGATTGGCTCGCTTCCAATCCACAGACAGAGGATATCCGACAATTCTGTAGCTGACATCAACCACTCAATCACACATGGATTTAACACTCCAAACAGCTCTTCTTTGGCTGTAATTGATAAAGGATTAACCCTCCAAACAACTCTGATGTTTGTTGTTCCTGGTATGGGATTGCAATCATCTCTAAGGGAAGGTTTTGTGGAGGTTAGAAATGTAGTTCAGTCTCATTTGTTACTTTACGATTACACTGATAATGTGTTGTTAAGATTTCTGCAAAACCCTGTAGAATTATCAGCAGAGAAAACAAATTGAAGAGGTTTGCTTTCCAATGTGATGTACTTTCTTTTAATACCGTATATGTAAATCAACAGTTATCATAGTCATGATTGGCCACATCTTGCATTGCAATTTGCGCCCCTAATGCTAGCTACAACTAGTACATGATCTCTGATGGAAAATAATCCTTGAGATGTAATAGTTTAGTAATCAGTAATATTATTGACAAAATAGATTCCCTGTTGGAAAAATATAAGGTCCTTCAAACCAAAGGAATTAAACACCAAAACAAGGAATTGCATCTTGGACATTACCTTGGCTGTCCTGAGCCTGCCAATTTACTATTAGCCCTGTTTCCTCCTCATGCTGATGCTGCATCAATTATTATAAACGGGATAGAATCCAGTTTTACCTTATTTCATTGGAACAGACTAGGCACAGACTCAATGGGCCGAATAGCCTCCTTTTGTGTCGTAAGATTCTATAATTCTATGTGGTAGGAGCCCAGCAAAACAACCTGGAGAAAACATATTGCACCCACAAATCTAATCCACCCACAAGAGTGAGTTAGTACCAGGCTGATCAAGGTTAGATGAGAGGATATTTATGAATTACATCTTTGCCATTTCAACACTATTTGCTTTTTTATAAATGAAAATAGTTCGCTTACATCATATGGCAACATAATCCTTTTGAATTAACATGGATTAAATTGTACGATTATTCCCATTTGTGGATTTGCTCATAATTGTATTCTTTCTCAGAAACAAATGTTTAAAAATAAGCCTTAGTTACGCATAGGCAAGAAAGCCTGAAGGAACCACTTTCTGGCAGAAATTCTCCCATTTCTAAAGTATATATTCTTGCACGTAGAATTATCTTTAAATCTTTCTGAGTGCATAATTCGTATATTGAGTTTGGATTAAACTTATTTTCTCAAATTGCTTTAAATCTGCTTTGATTGTATTTCATTTTGTGATGTCCACTTGTAAGCACTTTTTAGTCATATCTATAAGGAATATGGAACTGAAGCTGAGTTTGAAGCAGAAAGCATCAACATATTTAACTCAATATGGATATACTGTAATATATAATACTGAAAAGGGAATAAAGCCCACCATGTCTATGTTGGCTCCTTCAATCGGATATCCTTTCTGTCCTGCCTTTCCTCTATACCCAGTTGTTTACTCCTCCTTAGATATTTATCTGGTTCCCTTTTGAAGACCAAGATGTGCTTACGGTCACCTTCACCATGCCCTCCACACCACTGTTGTTACTCTGTAATAATCAAAACTTCTCCTACCCTCCCCATTTGCTCATTTGCTAACAATCTTAAATTGATGCCCTCAAGTAACTGACTCATTGACAAAGTGGAAATAATTTCTCCCTATTGAACCCTCTCAAAATATTAAAGATATCTATCTGGTCACCAGTTTGGTTCTAGGAATATGGGAGATGAATTTGAGAAGGGAGGAGACTCATGTGGGATATAAACACTGGCTTGGACTAGTGCCTACTACCATTGTCTATAGTGGTTATAACTCTATGTTAAAAGGAGTTACTGAGCATACTCAAAATGAGGGGCCTGAACATGGGAATTCGTAATCTCTGCTTCTACTATTGTAATTTATGTTAATTTATGATACAACAGCCAAAAGTGCAACATTATTTCCTTCAATAATTGCACAAGTAACAGAGTTCTAATCATGACCATTGATTCATTAACCAGTTGAAAACAATTCTATGAATTGCTTTAAGAATGCCTGACATGATCTTAAAGTAAATCAAACACTTGAAGAAAAACAATTTAACCTCGACACTTTCTGACTACAAATCAGAATCAAACACCTCCAATAAAAATGCATTATTACTGAACATTGTTACCGATCAGTTATAGGTACATGTATTGTACAGTAAAAGCCTGTGTATCCAGCATCCGATCAACCGTAACTTCCATATAACCGGCTTCGCAAAAAAAGTTTGCATTCGATTAAACGTAATTTATCCGGAAAAATGAACTGAAGATTTTTTTTTTTTTTGCGTTTTCAGCCGAATATCCACCAGGCGCCTGGCATTGGCCAGGTCCTGAGGGTGCCGGATAAACAGGCTATTACTGTATTTCATGATACTCAGCTACAAATCAAGTGATGGGTGGGTGGGTGGGTGGGTGGGCGGGCGGGCGGGAGGGGGGAGTCTGTCTTCCACTTAAATGGTGAATTTCGGAAGTAGATGAGGCAGTAACTAATTGATACAGTAGTTGAAATAGGATGTTTAAATCCTAAACAAAAACAGAAGTTGCTGGGAAAACTCAGCAGGTCAGGCAGCATCCATGGAGAAAGGAAAGTGAGTCAATGTTTCAGGTCCACGATCCTTCGTCAGAACTCTGCATAAGCAGTGGGAAGAACAGCTTTTGAAAAGTGTTTATTGTCGTGGAATACTATATGTGGAGTCCTGTAGCTCAATGGTTAGAGCAGTCTCTATGCAAGCAAGAGTCTTGGGTTTGATTCCTGGCAGGGCGAAATGTTGAGCAAGTTCCTTACTCCACATGCTTTGGTTTACCTAGCAGTAAGTAGAATCCCAGTTGTTAGTCAATTGGTGGATCACTTTCCAGGGGTATAATAAAAATAATAATAAATTGTTCACTTAATCTACAAATGATGTGTGCAATTGGCTACCGTGTTTCGCGCAACAAATATACGATCAATTCACTTTACGTCTTGGAAGTAAACTTCATACAAAACATACACTACTTTTTGGGGGTGTTCTAGATGAAAGCATTGTGGATGAGAAGGTATGAACTTTTGTTGTATGGTGCAAGATTAATAACTTCATCACAAAAGAAAGTGTACAGCGCGTTGTTCTTTCTTTGGTAAAGATATTATTCAAGAGCCATTACGATGCACGTCACTTTGTGTCAGCAATATCTGCTGGAAAACGTCTCAATCATTGCCATGTTTCTTCAGTATTGTCAAGCCATTTTAATTATCCCTTGCACCAAAGAGTATTACAGAAGTTAAGCACATTAATAATTAGACTGTGTGTTGTTTCAGCAGCACATTTTGTCAACAATGCAATTCTGATAGCACAGTCTTTTATAATGAAGCTGCCACAGTCTGTTTCTAATCATATATATTGGAATGCATTTGAAATAGCACCTTATCATGCTGTCAAGACATCTCAACGTACTTCACAGAATATACTGTAAAGTGAATTGACTGTGTAATTTGACCAACTCCACAGGATATTAATTGAATTACGTTCAAAACCTATTCTCAGTTGTTTACTGATCTTTGTAACTGAGAAGCAAAAATTTAGCACAGAAATATTGCGGTCAAACCATTGTACTATGATCAAACACCTGGGAATATTTGAAATCAAAACAAAACATAAAATGGTTTCAAAACAAAGCAGAGGAGAATTTTTTTCACTCAGCAGGTTGTTCGAATGTGGAATGCATTGCCTGAAAAGGTGGTGGAGGCCGATTCGAAAACAGCTTTTAAAAGAGAATTAGATCTTTATTTTGGGAGAACAGGTCTGTTAGGTTATGGGGAGAGAGCTGGGCAGTGGGATTGAGTTGCTCTTTTCAAAGAGCCGGCACAGACTAGATGGGACGAATTGCCTCTTTTTATGCTGTAAAATTCTATGATTCTATGATATCACATTTTTTATTCAATGAGTTTTGGGTTTTTTTATACAAGTTAGAAATCTAGGAGATATCCACCAACAAACTAAAACTTGTGTTATTAATCAATCATCGGTCACCCCAAATTCCACCTTTCCCTCCACGGGTCTAAAACAATGACTGTCCAGCACCTTGGGATGTCCTCCTGATGTGAAAGGTGCTCCTCAAGTGTAATTTTGTTGTTTGTTGTAATTTAGTATAATATAATTCTGCTGCTTATTAATGTTCCTGGTTATTTATACAAACCCCACCTCCAAATTATTATACCCACAACCTATTTGGTATTGTCAATTACATTTCTGCTTATCATCAAAGTACTTGCACACTTTAACATTTAACATGAAGCTAGCTGAATTCATAGTATTGGCAGCTAATAAAACAACACAATCAGAGAAACTAGCCACTTTATTCGTAAGAGATTAAATGTCCACAAAACAAGGGGCCCGAAATTCCACACAGTCTTAACATCAGACATAATTTTCTCTTAAATGTTAAGTGCAAATTTGCAATTTTGTCAATTTATAAACTAATATTGAATACTATCTTTCAAATTAAGTTTAAGTTGAAGAATTTTCCATTATTCTGTGCAATTTTTTATTTTAAGACAGGCTGAGACAATATGAAATTTCAGCCGAATAGACGACAACCTTTAATTGGAAAGTTGAGAACTCTGAACAACATATACCTCAGTGTAAGAAACAGACATGAGATTTAATTTAAGATTTTAAATTAAATATGGAGCAAAATCTCCTGGATTTATCTGATAAGTGACATTCCTAATATAGTATCTCTAACCAGACAATTTTAAAAGAAAGTTCTTTTTCTTCATTCCCATGTCAGTTTTAATGGCTTACCCGATATTCCAACAGAATAATGGAAATAACAGGAGATAGTTAATATTGCTCAGATGTCTGAACAAACTGAAATGGATGTTGACATCTGACAACATCACAATACATCTTTCAGTGTTCAACTGCAAAATCAACTCTTAACTTGACAACCAATACCGTGGTCAACAACTAACTGGGGAAAACAAGAACCTATATTCTAACTTCAATACAGCTTCAGGTTCAAAAAGACTGCCATGCCCATATCCACGAAACAACAGAGTCGAGACACAAGCAAGTTTGATATCTTGTTTGTAACAGTAGAAGTCCATTTATCCAGCACCCTCGGGACCTGGCCAGTGCCGGTTAAAGCGCCTGCCGGATATTCGGCAGAAAATCCAACACAAAATTTTTTTTAATTAAAAAAAACATAGCATATTAATAATAGACTAAATAATCATTTATAATATATTATAAATAATAATAATAATCCTTTTACACACAGTGAACAGGCAGTTCAGAAGGATCTTTAAACTAGTGCAAAAGTTACATGTCTGAATGACACTGTTCTCATTGGGGGCAGAAGAGAGGAAAGCTCGCGTTATTGAGAAAGCAGAGTGAGCAGCGGCCGCTCATTTCAGTTAACTTTCTTTCCAAAAAGCCTTGCGGTACAAATGAGCATTGCAGGGATGAGTCTTTTTCATTAAAACAAAAGCCAATTAATTGATCTGCAAGCTTTGCTCAGGGTCTGTGTGTGTTTTCCTGTTTTGTGGCTCTGCCTCTCAAAGAATACAATCCTGAGAGTGTATTGCTGTACAGTACCGGCAGCATTCTGAGCTAGCTCCACCATCAGGCACCTAGTAGCAGCATTCCAAAATACTGATGAAACACAAAACACCAAAAAAATGCATTTTTCTGGATAAATTCCAGTTTATTGAATGCAAACCTTTTTTTTTTGCAGTGCCGGTTATACAGAAGTTACGGTTGATCGGGTCACAGATAAACAGGCTTCTACTGTACAACAGTATCAGGAGTAATACAACACTACTTGCAGCAGTGGAGTTCTTCTGAATGGAAAGTAGAATTTATATTTCCTATACCCAATCAATGGACTGAAAAGAGCTCTGAATGTGTGCGGTTAAGTATTGCACAAACCACTACTATCCATTAGTTTTATTTACACTTTAGTAAAGCAGGTCATGTAACATAGTCCTTAATATGTTTTTGAACCTTACAATGGGGGATCCATCTGTGAGGAATCAGATGTCAGGAGCCATATAAAAGTCCAGGTAAGTCCTTTGTTGGCAATTGTTAAAGAATGGGAACAAGTTTGTGTGAGCTACAAATATGTTGGCAAAATGGGTTATAAAACTGTGCTATAATTTACCTCAATAATCCATAATACTTTAGGAAGAGAACGTGTCATTCAGCTCAATGATACCACTCCATACAGGCCCATCACAGAATGCGCCTCATCATCTCCCCAGCTTCCCTTCCTTGACTTCTCGTAAGATTTTCAATTTTTCCTTTCCAAATATCTATTCATTGCATTCACGAATACTTCAATGATTTGTTTTTCAGTTCAATGAGCAGTTTTTCCTCCCGCTCTTATCCAGTTACCTGTGGGGTACCCCAGGTATCCATCCTTGGCCCCCTCCTTTTCCTCATCTATACGCTCCCTCTTGGGGATGTCATCCGCAACATGGGGCACACTTCCACATGTACGCAGATGACACCCAACTCTATCTCTCCACTTCACTTTGTGACCCCCAGTCCCCCGATGTTCTGTCAGCCTGCCTTTCAGACATCAGGGGCTGGATGAGCACACATTTCTTGCAGCTGAATGTCGACAAGACGGAGGCCATACTCCTTGGCTCTCATCAACGTCTCCATTCGCACGGCTCTCACCTCCTCCACCTTCCCGGCCTGCCCCTAAAACTCTCTGAACCAGTGTGCAACCTTGGCATCAGGTTTGACCCCCAACTGTCCTTCCTCCCCCACATCCGGTCCGTTACCAGCACTGCCTTCTACCACCTCCGACGGATCGCCCATCTCCGGCAATACCTCACCCCAAAAGCCAGTGAAACCTTGGTCCATGTCTTTGTCACCCCTGGACTGGACTATTGCAACGCCCTCCTCTCCATTCTCACCTCCACCACAATCCACAAAATCCAGCTAATCCAAAACTCTGCCGCCCGCATACACACCCACTCCAAGCTTCGCTTCCACATCACCCCAGTCCTTGCCAGACTTCACTGGCTCTCTATCCCAGAGAGGATCGAGTTCAAGATCCTCACCCTTGTTTTCAAATCCCTCCACACCTCTGCACTTCCCTATCTCTCTGATCTCCTCTCCCCCCAAACCAGCACCCGCTGCCTTCGCTCCTCTGGGTCTAGCCTCCTCCATGTCCCCTGAATCCTCTGCTCCACCCTCGGCAGCTGTACCTTCAGCCACTACACCTTGAGGCTCTGGAACTGCCTTCCTCACTTCTTTCGCCTTGCCCCCTCTCTTCCCAGTTTCTGGTCACAGTTGAAGACCTTTCTCTTCAACCGCAAGTTTTGGTCACCTTTCTGCCCCTGGCTCGGTCCCAGGATCCGATAGTGAAGCACTCTGAGATGCTGTCCGGCATGGAGGTCACTATATAAATCGAAGTTGTTGTTGTGCTTCTAAGGTATTCTGGGACAGGGCATTCTAAAATCTTATTATTTTACAAGAATAATTTCATTCTCGCCTTTGTCTTAATCCATTTAGCTCCATTAGTAAATTATTGAAATGATATGCTACCTTAATAATCTATAAAATTTAAAATAATCCCCTCTCAATCTACTCTGTTTCAAAGAATACACACCTATTATATACCCCATCCCCTTCAATCACTGACATCATCCTTATCAACAGTCCTGCATTTTCCAAAGCCAGCATATAATTCAAGTATTATTATTATAGTTATTATTATATATTTCCTGTGTTGAAACATCCAAAGCTGAAAGCCATCGACTAAATGGGATCTCATCATCAGTATGATAATGTAACAATCATCTTAAAATAAGAACGTAGTAAGACAGGAACAGGATTAAACCACTGAGTCCATCTCACCTGCTCACCATTTTATTAGATCATGACTGATTTGCAACTTAATTTTCCTATTTCCATACCTATATTGCTTGGTACTCCTACCTAACAAATATGCATCTATCTCACTTTTCATATTTCAATTGCCCCAGGATCTATAACCTGTCGAGGACAGTCAATTTCACATTTCCACAATACTTAGTGATAATTGTAACATTGATAGGAAGATCCCATTTGGAATATTGCTGTCAGCATTGGTTGCTCCAACACAGGTAACATATATTGTACTGGACTTGAGAATGCAGTGTAGATGAATAAGAATAATGCCTGTGATTGGGGTGAAGGGGTGTTATTTTAGTGGGAGATACTCTCTGGAGAAGAGTAGGTTGAGAGTCCATTTTATTAAGGTTTTAATTATTACGAAGGAAATTAAACACATTAAACTGAGATCCTTTTCCATTGCTTTGTACAGCCATAACAACATGTATAAGCTTCCCTTTCTTATATCATCAATTATTGGAGAATGCTCAGAGATGCAATGTATATTGGAGTGAAAATTGCCATTTACGATTTGATAATTATTCAGATGAATGTTAATTTACGGCATCCTATACATACCTGGTACAGAAATTACCTAAATTTACATTGAAAATATATTTATCCTTGTAAGTTCTTCACTGCTACCTTCTGCAAGTCTGTTTATACTATCATGCAAGAATAAATTCAGATATACTCAGCATATTCCTCGACAATTACCTCCAGGTTTATGGAGTCCTGTAGCTCAGTAGTTAGAGCTCATGGCACATTTCTGCACCTGGCTCAGTTACCATTCCAAAATACTGTATAACTCTTTGTATGGCAGCCCAACACTGCACCATTAGAGATAGCAGCTTGTTTTTTAATTTGGAAGTTCAAATTTCAGAAAGATAATGGGATTTGCAAATAATTCCGGCACTTGCCCCCTGATTAACAAATCAGTACCAACAAAATTGCTCTTATATAGTGCCTTTCATGACGGGAGGATGTCCGAAAGAGCTGCACAGGTTGGGATCCAAGCAGGGTGGGGGGAGGGGTTGGGGGAGGCGAGGGGTAGGGGAAAGGAGAGGGGGAAGAGTTAGTTGGGGAGCCAAGGCGCGGTTGAAGAGGAAGGTCTTGAGACTGCCCTTGAAGGAGGAAAGGGAAAATGTGAGGCAGAGGGGCTGCGGGATAGAGTTCCACAGTGTGGGAACAGAGAGGCTGAAAGCCCGGCCGCCAATGGTTGGGCAGTTAGGGCGGTGGACATAGAGCAGGCCTGAGTCTGCTGAATGGAGGGTGCGGACAAGCTGATAGAGAGACAGTAGGTCAGAGAGATAGGCAGGGGAAAATCCGTGAATGGCTTTGAAAGTGAGGATGAGGATCTTGAATTCGATCCTCTGAGGGATGGGGAGCCAGTGGTGACGGGTGAGGGTGGGAGTGATGTGGTTGCGAAACTTTTATCTTATATAAACTAAACTTTTATCTTACATAAGAAGCAAGAACACCCGCGGTTAGATAAAAACTGTTATCTTTTCACAATATTGCATGCATTCAATGCATGAAAATCAGAGAAGGTCCATAGTTGTATGGATTGTCTTTAAGAGCTGGAAAACTCTGTTTTCCAATGTAAGGATTATCACATCAAATGCATCTGAAATGCCGCTATTACCAACCTCACGTTATTCCAATACTGTTACTAAAATACCAAAACAACTTAATTAAAATGAGCATTTCAGATAAAGTTTTGTTTAAAAATATATATTTTCTGGCTCTGCCTTTCCTGCATCTTTTTTTTAATACTTTCTTTTTTTTAAAAAATGGACTAACTAATATCTGCTTAAAAAACTACTTTTTTCAGTCAATTAATACAGCAGCTGTGGGGATCTGGCATCTGTCTAATGATATGACCCAGGTCTTATAATTCCAGTGCATTAACAAAAACAGTCAGGTCAACATCTGTTGGTGAATAAGATATGCTGTGAAACAGGAGTAGATGTCAAAGGCAACATTTAGTCTGTGCAACATTGGGCACTTCACCTTTAAAAGAAAACGGAGGCACTGGATAGAATTAAACAGGGACCAACATGATGATTCAAAGGTCTATGTTACAGAAAGAAATTGACGCTATTGAAGTTGTTCTCATTTGAAACATAATTTGGATTAAGAGGATGTATGATCAAGGTTTTTTTTTTAAAAAAAAGAAAACATGAAAGTGAACACTCATTTATTATTTGAACCATAACGCCAAGAACAAACAATATGAGTCCACAGCTGGGAACATTCAGGTACAATTGCAGATCTTTTATTTTTCCCCTGCAGAGAGCAATGAGAGCAACTAATAAGGGAGTATGTGTTCACGAGTGGTAGATCTTGTTTGATCAATTTCACAGATTTCATTTGAGAAAGTGACATTCCAAATTGATTGGTGGAAGGCATATAGCCTAATGTACCTTTGCTTTCAAAAGGTGTCTAGAAGAGGAAGGCGGCGGGAAGGAACACAACTGTGGATTCAGAGGTGGCAAGAACAATCTTATATTGTTATATTGTCTGTTAGGTTATGGGGAAAAAGCTGGGCAGTGGGATTGAGTTGCTCTTTTCAAAGAGCCGGCACAGAGTAGATAGACCGAATGGCCTCCTTTTGTGCCGTAAGATTCTTTGATTCTATGATATCAAAAGCTTATCAAGGTACACATTTGAATTAATGATTAGCTAATGAGGTTCAACACAAATAGTCCAGTGGAGTCCCGTAGCTCAGTGGTTAGAGCACTTGCCTTGCAAATGAGAGACCTTGGTTCAATTCCCAAAAGGCAAAAAACCTAGGGTGACTTTCCTCAGTCCACATGCTTGACAATAATCCCTCAAGGAAAAAAACATGAATAAATTGGACAATTCAATCCATGTTTGTGGGACACTACTGTGCACAATTGGCTGCCGCGTTTCGCCCACAAATATACAGTCAATTCAATTTGAGACATGCAATTTGACACGTTCTAGAAGATGTGAAAAGCCCTATATCAAATGCCAAGATTATTATTATATAATTATTATATTATTAAAGAAATGCACCCTTGTAGCATGAGTTAGCGAAAAGCATGACTGTTTCCTATCTCTATTTTTTCTCATTGATTTATTTATCTTCACAAGGTCAGCAGTCAGATATTGTCGGATAAAGATGAGCTGCAATAATACGCAACTTTGCACCAACTGTAGTATAATTGTAACAGGCAAAAGTGCTCAGTCATGTGATGTCTGTTTAATATCATTAATCATGTAGTAATCTTCACTCAATTGAGCACAACACACCGTCAGCAATATACTGTAACTCCTTTCTGTAGGTTTACTTTTGTGCTCCTGCAGATCAGTATCAAATGGGTGCAGTATAACTGAGTCATCCGTAACATGGAAACCTCTCCCCTAGCCTGAACAGTACTCTGCGGCACTGCCCTGTTATATAAATTAAAGTTGCTATTGTTGTCAATTCACTTCTGTAGCCTTAACTCCAAATATTAGAAACTACTAAAAGTAGCTCTTGAAAACAAAGACCTACCATAATTACGGTATAATACAGTTAGATAGCGTCTTTCACATCAAGAGGATATCAAACTGTTTGACATTGCTGTATGGGCACCCGAGCTGAGGATGGTAGAGTTGAGAGGGGTTGGACGGGAAAGAATGGTGAAAGCATTTTGAGACATACTGTGAACAATGGGGGGATGGAGCAAATAGACATGCTTCAATTCCATCTGCACTGCAGTTGTAGAATAAACAAAATGACACTCAGGTCTGTAACAGTACCATGTTGTGGAGCTCCTGTAGCTTAGTGGTTAGAGCACTTGTCTTGCAAGCTGGGGAGACCAAGCTGGGGAGACCTGTGTTCGAATCCAGGCAGGTCAGGGCGAAACCTTGGGCAAGTTTCTTTATTCCACACGCCTAATAATAATCCGTCCAAAAAAACACAATAATAAAATTGGTCATTTTCAATCCACGGTTGTTTGTGGGACACCTCTGTGTGCAAATGGCTGCCATGATTCGCCCACAAATATACAGTCAATTCACTTTACAGTATATTCTGTGAAGCGTTTTGAGACATCGATAAGATGTGAAAAGTGCTATATCAAATGCAAGGATTATTATTATTATCATTCCTTCTTTTCCGTAAAATAAACTATTCTTTTCCATTGATTTTATTTGCACATATCAAAAAACGTTGGGTTGTTTTTCTTAACTATGGAGGGGAGATTCCCATTTATGGCTGCAAAATGTAGATCAGGTTGTTTTCTCTGCTGGTGCTGTGATTCTGTGGTCAGGAATCTGACACTAAACTTGTTGATCATGGCATTGAAATCAGTATAAATTATTCAGTAGAGAAGTCTGCTTGGAAGGATGAAAAGTAACCTACATTGAATGATGCATTGATCTACATTTTATGGACATTCCTTCATTTCTTATTAGAAACATCTCCTTATTTTTCACTTGTGTTTTTGACACCATATGCATTGCAAATAGTTTTAAACCAGCCATATTCTTGCACATATAGTTATGCATTATATCATGCTTATATATCATATTCCATATAAATGTACGTAAGGTGAAGTAGAACTTCATTGGCGTATAGAAATAGTACCTTCAGTGCTTCATATTTCTTTGCAAAATCTATATCACAAAAATCAATTGTAATACAATTGTATAAATGAAATGTTTGCACATTTTTGACATATTCATAATATAACTGACTGAGTTGTTTATGTTTTTTTCTCCATCTTTGATGCCTGTTATGTTTTGAATGTTTACTTGCACTGAATAGAATACGCATGCTGTAAATAACATTGGAGGAATCTATGATTCTTCACATATTCTCATAACACACTTTCCAAAGAACAATTGATTGATAAATCATCCTGTTATAGTTGCTGATGAATACCACAAAAGCTAATATAACATTTGCAGTAATTTATTCAAAACTTAACCCGCATAATATGTGGAGATGTGAGCATTTCCTACTGTTTGCATTTTTTGCAGTAGCTCAAAGCTGCCATGAGGTGGTGGGAGATGTACATTTCAATATTGAGCGTGCTGAAGCCCCAAGACAACATCAATATTCTGTGCATTTAAGTTTTAAGAGACGAATAATGATAACAGTGTATTTTACTGGGAAGAGGCAAAGCCTAGTAGTTTTGAACATCTTGTGAGAATTATGCAGAATAGTTGGTTGAATCTGTAGCAATAATCAAGCCTGAAATGATCAAGATTTAGCAAATGCTCATGAGTCCCGGAGTATACTGAAAAGTTGAATACTACTGTATATGGATTGCTTTAATAAGCAACTGTCAACCAAATGTGTTTTCAAACCTTGGTCTGAAACAAAAAGGTGCATCAGGAATGGCAATGAATATGAAACAATAGGTGTTGGATACATAACTGTGCTTGTTAAATGAAGGAATGAATTAATCTTAGCATTGAATTTTACTCCTTAAATTACTGTATGTGCAAGACTGGAATTCCCAAATGGTGCTTACTTTATTTAAGAATGCTACTGCATAATAAGAAGAATGGCAAGGCTACATTAATGCTGCAGAACTCTAACAAGGTGATCTTCCACAGTTCAGCAACATGAAGCTTAATCTTTAGCAGGGATTGATTTTATTGCAAGCAAATTGTTGGGTTTTACACAATTGTCATTGACCATTTACATCTTTTTTAAGACTCCACTAATGTATGAATCTCTCCAGGTTCAGTACAAATTCTGTCTCTTGGAGTACGGCTATTTGTCCACTGAAATATAAGAATCCGCTGCCAACAGTGCTACATGCATTTCTGCATCAAATCCTGTCTGTAAATTGCATACACTTACACAAGAACAACAATGCTACCACTTGTACATTTCAAAGGGTAGGGGGGGTGGGAAATTGACAACTGATGTAATAATATTATGGGTGATAATTATATCACATCACTTTATACTCATCATAGAAATGCAAAATTACATGTAACATTGTCAGCAGCAACATTCTGAGATATCAGCTATTTCATCTGAAAACATATGCACAAAGATATGAGCAGCAATTTGTTCAAGAGGAGTTTTTCCAATCGCATCCTTTTATAAAAATAAGATTCAACCAAATTTACTTGCACTTCCACTCTCTGTCAGCTTGATGCAGTGTTAGTACTCTCATCTCTATTCAGAAGGCTGTGGGTTCAAGCACCATATCGAGAATTGGAATCACACAGGCTAAGATGACACTCCAATGCAGTACTGGGCAGTACTGTCCAGGTGGACGTTACAGATCTCATGGCCCTGTTCAAAAAGAGAAGGGAGCTTCTCTTTGTGTTCTAGTTAGCAATCCATTAAATTAAATTGGTCACACTTTCCATGGCTACTTGTAGGATAGTGTAATGTGCAACTCGCTGCCATGTTGCACTGTGCACAAAATACAGTCACTCCACTTCAAAATTTCTTGTCATTATTGTTGAGTCATCTCAACATTGTGCTAAGGTGCTATCGTGAACACGAGGATTATTATTTTTATTATGTTGTGGAGTCCTGTAGCACAGTGGTTAGAGCACTTGCCTCGCAAGTAAGTGACCTTGGTTCGATTCCCAGAAGGGCAAAATGCTGGGCAAGTTTCCTTGCAGAGCATTTCCATAAGCCTCTGGTTACCTTGCAGTAAGTAGGCACTCACTTGTTAGTTGATTGGTGGATCGCTTTTCCGGTGATAATAATTCATTCCCAAAAAAAATTAATTCATCACTTCAATCCATGACTATTAGTGGGACACTGCTGTGCACAATTGACTGCTGTGTTTTACCTACAAAATTACCAATCAATTCTCTTTACAGTTATTTTTCCTGTGAAGCGCTTTGATATATCTCTAATATGTGAAAAAGCACTGTATCAAATGCAATGGATTATTATTGTTATTATAGTTAAAATCGCTCTTAAGAGATCATTTCTTGATGGTTTTTAGTGGTGTGTCAGCCAGACAAATAGCACTACCAGTTTATATATAAATGGTTGATATTTTTCATAGTATATTTCAGCTTCCTAAAATAACTACTTTTTGCAGGTGGTTGATATTTTGTTCACCAGGTGTTTTATTAAGGCACTTTTGAATTGTCATATTAACAGTCCTAATTGCACAGATGATTATCGGAACTATATTTGTTTTACGCTGCAACATACTTGCACATTGAATTTGTGGCTCCATATATTTACAGATTTTCTCTAATTTTCAATGTTGTAATTACTATGTTGTAATCACATCAACTACACCCGACTTGATTCTTCATGACAATATCTGGTCTGTTATATCCGATTGTTCTATCTGCATGTACTTGCGAAACCCAGATTATTGTAATGTTGATTGTCAATGTCATTTATGCTGATTGACGTTCATGCCAGTTTACATCAATATCAAAATGTTTACAGATTGCCAAGTGAATAATATTATTAATAATATAATTGTATTATTATTACTTCCTTATCATGTGCAATATATTAAAATTCAGACTTGGAATGTAATGAAAAGTATTTACCCTGCTCTAAATTGGCAAGAAATTCCTGTCAATTCAGTTACCACCATTCATTCTGTTGTAAACAAGATAGCATATTCTGATCATGGGTGTTAAACAACAATAATAATGCTTGTATTATATGCTGCCTTTTTAAAATGCAGTCCTGATTGATAAGGATGATGCTAGTGATTAAAAGGTATGAGGCTTAATAGGGTGTATTCTTTGGAGCAGAGTAGGTTGAGCAGGGATTTAATTGAGATACTAAAGATGTTAAAGATACTAAGGTAGCAGACAATAAACATAGAACCTCTTTTTGGAGGTTTACTAAACGTAAATGATTGATCTCTAAATGGAGCTAAATGTAAGGTTAGAATGAAAGTGAGAATTAAAGTATTTTTGCAATATAATAAGATGTTAGAATGTCCTGTCCTGGAATATCAAAGATGCACAAATCATTGAAGGATTCATGAAGACGATAAATAGATATTTGGAAAGAGGAAAACTGAAGATATGGTGAGAAGTCAGAGAAGGGATATAGTCCTGCTGACTTTAGATGCCTCAAAGTGCTTCACAGAATATACTGTAGTGATTTGACTGTGTGTTTTGGGGCAAAACACGGCAGTTTTTGTAGTTGAGCATGTGCGCATAACGGTGTCCCACGACTAGTCATGGATTGAAAATGACCAATTTAATATTGGCTTTTTTTTTGAGGGATTATTGTTAGGCATGTGGAATAAGGAACTTGCCCAGGGTTTCGCCCTACGTGGAATCTAATCGAAGTCTCTCGCTTGCAAGGCAAATGCTCTAACCACTAAGCCACAGGACTTTACAATGTGCCATAATTAAAGTGCCATAAATATTGATAAGATCAGCTGAGTGAGTTGAATTATACATTCTTTCCTTTCTGAGTTGGAATATTTTGGTGTCATCTGATGCTCAATTTGGCACTTTTCCTATGAACGGAAAATGATCTCTCAATAAAGCTGATCCAAGACCTGGAACCTTAATAATGGCTGGGTGTCTAATGCCTAAGATTACTTTGCCCAATTTTATTTCACCACCATAATAATGATGAGGTGATAGATTGAACAGAGCACGCAAGTTCAAAAATAACTTCCCATTCTTGAAAAGATGGCAATTCATATAGAATTATGGAAATGTCAGTACAGAAAAAGGCCATTTACCTGATCGTGTCTCTGCCAATGTTAGCTCTTCGCTCGATTTACTTGTTTTTTTTACTTTGTTATTATTATGTCAGAGTGTCTCTAAAGGATGACGTTGGCTTTGCTTCAATAGCCATAAGTGGTAACATATACAGTACTCCCAAATAAATCTAGTAATTTAATATATGTAATTTAATCGCCTTTGTTATGTCGGTCAGAGTAGTTGATAGCATTCAACCATTCTACCCCCAATCTTTGAGACGTCTTCTCAATGTGAAAGGTGAGAAATAATTGGAAGTTGTATTGTATTTATGTGTTGTATATGGACATAAAAAGCACAATATTGTACACATTCAAGTACGCATACTTTTCTGCAATGCAGCAAAACTGATTATCTGGACTATAACCTCCTGGATATCTAGTTATATTCCTATATATTATATACATTTGCATAATTGGTTTAACCTTCATTAGCCATTTCATTTGGCAATGAAGTCAATTAAATTAACGAAATGCATTAAGTTAATTTAGTATCCACGCTCCTTAGCGTTTGAAGGTGTTTGTGGAATTGATAGGTACATGGAAGCAAAGTTATGATTACAGTGAAACGGCAGGTCAATGGCAACTCATTTTAATATTTTGGCTCAGCAATTCTACACACATTCTAGTGAAGACACCGACACACACAGTTGTGGGGACAAGCAATGCCCCACAAGCAGCGTCCTGGAGCAGAGAGGCAGGAAGGCAGGCAGGCTGGGAGACTCCCAAGCAATTACCTTTGCTGCAACCTTTGCCAATCCTCAGCCCAACCACTAGGTGATGGTATTCCATCAAGGAAGGGCTGGTCAGTGGATGGAGAGAGGCTATCTACCTTTACTGACCATTGCGTGAGGCTGCACAATCTGGCAATGTGGCTGGCTGTGTGCCCTACCAGGGAGTGGGGAGGGGGGAACATAACATGAACACAAGTCGGCATATACAATAACAACAAATAAATGCTTTGCAGAAACAATCTGCGTTATTGATGTCTGTCCGATGGTCTCAAACAAGTGCAGTGATGCCATAGTGTGATATGTTTATATCCACAGTTCTCCAGGTTCAATCTGCTGTGCTTGGGGTGAAACGGTTCTGAATGGTTGTTCTGGTAAACCAGAGAGAGGAATTTAATCTCAACAGTTTAATCTCCAGAAAACTGATCTTCTCTATATAATTTGCCAGGGTGTAACAAAGCTACACAAACTGGAAATCCTATCCGGCACCGTTCCCACAGCTCCATGATCAACGCCTTTGGCTCCAGGACAAAAAAAAGTAACACGTCTGTCAACCGGATCATTAATCAATCCCCTGTTTTTTTAATTGCCCCCTTCGCTGGTCCTGTAGATCCTGGCTTCACACAGTCGGTGCAGACAGAGCCACCGCGGGATCACAGTCCCAAACCGGAGTGTGAGGGCTGCAAGGGAAACTCGCATTTCAAGGCATAAGTCGCATCAAAATTGACCCAAACAGCGCTGAGATCAAACGTGTCACCTGAAGCTTCCCAAACGGTCAAAATCTCTTGTTTACGGATGATGTGCCCAATTTTTTTTGAAAAAAACACACCCACTCACACACACACACACACACACTTGCCTAGTGAATATAGGGTGTTATGCAACGATAAATGAATGGACTATATCCCAGGATATTGTTTCTACGCGCACACTACAAAAAAAGAAAGCTTCTAAAATGACTACTTTGCTGCAGCAGAGGATTTGGGCACTGACAGGTTTTGTGGAACCAAATCAGAAAATAACACATCCAGTCTAGATTTCAGTATGTTTCTGTTTTCACTGGGGTGTTTTCTTAAGGACATTCTTCACCTAAAAAAAATAACATAATGTCTGCAAACAATTATTGATTTTTTTTAAAACCAAAAATATATATATATAGATATCTTAAGACACAAACAGACGAACAGATTCCATTGTTCTTCAGAGACAAATTAGTAGCGAGAGGAGCAACTGAGCTAAACTCGCCTTGTACCATATTCTGCCAACTGGGGAAAACTCTCTCAGCACAGAGCGCTGGCTGCTCTGTCTCTCACACACACAGCTTCACCCGCAACTACCGCATCTCGTCGCCAATCAATAATGTATAACCATATCTCACACCAGCCTCTGCCAGGCAGGACACAGCCCTTCACAAACACTTTCTCGTCTCCCTGTCAAAAGATGGAATAAGCGCTTCCCCGCTGGTCCAGATGTAGTTAAGGGATCGGCTTAGATACACGGACGCGTCGCTTACAAGCCGGATTTCAGCCTTCGGGAAGCAGAGACTATTCACTTATTAATGGGAGCACATTTTCAGCAATGCTGGAAACACTGAATATTCCACGTGGACACGCGTTGGTGTGTTAATGTTTCAGTAGCGTTTCTCACTTCACTGGAGCCCCCAACGCACTAGTGTAGCCACTAGTGTGACAACAGCAAACCCGTTCAGCTCAGATCAAAACGGTCGGAGAGAGAGAGAGAGAGGGAGGGAGAGAGAGGGAGCCCAGCCTGCATAAGTGCATGAATGGCAATGCAAATCATCAGTCAGAGGAGGGGGTGGGAGAGGAAACCCTTGTCTTTAGATGCATGAAATTCCCAGCCTTGGTTTGAATAAATCCCTTTAAACCTAGTGATGGGGTTTCCACATGTGTCAGACACCCGGCTGCTCTGAAAAAACACATCCTTGGGAGGCACGATGCCGTCTGTTTTAACTTTTTGTTCACTAGCTGCTGTATGTACGTATATACTATATATATATATATATATATATGTGTGTGTGTGTGTGTGTGTGCAAATAATTTGGGACCGATCACTGCCTCTCAGCCTTAAGTTGCACTGTCACAACACGCTCCAGCTAAACGACATTGTTTATCGCAACAGGAACATATAGCAAAATACAGAAGTTTACCCCAAAGCCGGGGAGAGGAGACAGACAGTCACTCACTCACTCACTCACTCCCTGTGGACAGACAGCTGCAGCAGGCGGCGCACACCGCGCTGCAGTCACCACAATAGCCAAAACACAAGTGCCAGATGAGGGGAAAACAACACATCAACTCGGGTCTTTTTAACTCTCTCCCCCCCCCCCCCCCCACCATCCCCTGACTATCAGTGGAATACACTGGGAGCCTCCCCTCAAACCCCAGCCCCGAGCAGTCACTGAACAACAACCTTGACAGAGAGAGAGAGAGAGAGAGAGCAGCGACAACACAAAGATTTCTCAAACTCAAACTGCACTGCAAATTAGTTTATTTTCTGCTCTGTCCGTCTGTCTGTCCCTCTCTCTCTCTCTCTCTCTCTCTCCAGCTCACCACCAGAAATGCATTTACAATACAGTACTCACAATGTTTGAAAATCTGTCCTGCATCTCTCTCTCTCTCTCTCTCTCACACACACACACACACAACAAACCCGGGCGCTTATCTTGCTTTGCGGGGTTTGTTTTTTTACTCGCGAGGAGCAAACACAGAAAAGGAAATATAGCTGCTGTACTTACTGCCTGCACCGCTGGCTTAAGTTCCTCCTCCGCTTAAAACCTTTCTATGATCTATCAGATCTCTTCTTCACAGTTCTTGATGGTCGCAGATGCCAGACAGCTGGGCAGGCAGGAAAAACCTCCAAATGTCCTGTCTTATATACAGATGTACACACACACACATAAAGATATATATATATATAGAGAGAGAGAGAGATTCAGTAGTAGTTGTAGGGAGCCAGGATGCTAATGGTTTAGAGAGAGAGAGAGAGAGGCGGGGGTGGGGGCGAGAGAGAGAGAGAGGCAGAGGAAATCTGCAGCTCTGTGAGCCATCCACAGTGAGATGGGTATCAGCTGAATTATCAAGCACTGACAATCACATAGTGATGCTGGTCCCTACTCTCTCTCTCTCTCTGCACTGCTCCCACACTCCAGCTCCTGCTGTATAATCAATCTACCCTGACTGAAGCTAATAGGCCTCTATTTAACCAGCCAATCAATATCACGGATTCCTCAGATCGTCCCTGGGGTATTTTACAGTATTCATACAAACAATGAGAGTTTGCCCGCAGTTGAACCAACCTATATATATATATATATTAAATTATCTGCTTCAAATGCACAGCATGATGGGGGAGGGGAGGGGGGGAGGAGAGAAGCAAACAGGGAAAGTATTGATCACAAAATGCATTATTCACTTGAAATTATAGTTTACCCAATGACCCAAACACAGCAGATAGATCCCACACGATTGACCCCTTTTTGTGTCAATGTCTTAAGATTTGCTTTTTGAACATTTCCATGAGTTATTCAGCATTAAAGAAAAAGTTGCAGATTGTTTATTATGAGGTGTCAGTTTGGGACACTATTATGTCCTTTTTCAATCTGTGAGATTGGTGGAGTACTGCAGCTCAGTGGTTAGAGCACTTGCCCTACAAGCCTGAGATCTGTGTTTTGAATCTAGGCAAGTCAGGGCGAAACCACGGGCAAGTTTCCTTACTCTACATGGCTGGTAATAATCCATTCCAAATAAACCTATAATAAATTGGTCATTTCAATCCATGACTGTTTGTGGGACACTGCTGTGCGCAATTGGCTGCAATGTTTTGCCCACAAATACACAGTCGATTCATTTTACAGAATATTTTCTGAAGTGCTTTGAGATGTCTAGAAGGCGTGAAAGCATTATATCAAATGAAAGGATTATTAAATTATTATTACCTGATTTTTAAAAAATCTGTTAAAACTGTTCCCACCTACTCCCTTCACTGATACATTACACTGCAATTATTTAACATTCAGAAATGTTCTTAAAAGTTATCTGCTAAATTTGATTTGTTCCTAATTGGTCACAAATATTCTACTCTTGTCCTGCTTTTCCACAGTATCCGAATAATTGAGCAATGCCCAGATTTTCTATCCATAAACAGTACAGTACTAATATTTTTGGCATTCGATTCTGTACAGAATTAATTTGTTAAAATCATGAGATGAGTAGATTTTTGCATATTTAAACCCTCAGCATTTATGCATTTTATTTTTCTGATAAACTTAAAATTGCTGTTGCAGTAACTGATGGAAAGAGGAAGGAGGTACGATTGTCCACCATTAAAACAGGCAACAACAGGCTGAATTTGGTGACTGATAAACAATGAAAATGAACACATCTGTCTTTTGGTTTAATGACAAACCTGCCACAATTGTCAGAAATGATCTGTTATAAAAACACTGAATAAATATAGAGGTCTATTCCAACCATCTAACGTTACTCTACAAAAACAGAGTCACTAGACAATACAATGAATCTTGTGAAGTCAGTTGAGCTGCCCTCCTGGCATGAAACATGCTATATCAAATGCAACAAATATTATAATATTATTACAATAATAATTTGTTATAAGCCATCCCAAAGCACAGAATATACTGTAAACTGCAGTGGCTGTGTGATTTGTGAGTGAACATAGCAGCCAATTTGTGCACTATAAACAGCCATGAACTGAATGACCAATTTTATTTGGGGAATTGTTGGCAAGGACACCAGAAGAAATTTCCTTCTCCTTTCGAATAGTGCTGTTGGACCTTTAACATCCACCTGAACTGGCAGACAGGGCCTCGTTTAATGTTTCATTCCAAAAAACAGCACCACAAAAAAATGCAGCTCACCACCAACACTGCATTGGCATGTTAGCCTAGAATGTATGAGATACAAGCCCCAACATAGAGCTTCAATACACAACCTTCTGACTCACAGGTGAGAGTACTACCAATTGACTCAGGCTGAGACACTTATTATTATTTCCTATAGCAGTGAAAAAATAAAAAACAGTGTTTTCCAGATCATTGTGGGTTACGGAAGAGCACAATTCACCCGAGGTGCACAAGGCACAAGAAATGCTTTACAATTCACTGTTAAGTGGAGCAACAACATACCATTTCTCTGTGTAACACAAATTCACCAGCTAATGAAATTCAATTGTTTGATTTGTGAAAACTGTGCTTGTGTGAATGTGCATGATGAATTAATAGAACATGTTCAGCTGAGCATACATATAGACTACTGCTATTGATGTCTGTCCTTGCGAAACTGATATAACTGTATGAACTTTTGGCAACAATAGCTATAATTTGATACCACTCAATCCTCTGAATTCTTCTATGATTTTTTTGTAGTTTTCAGAGCATTGCTGATGATAGCCCAGCCAACCAAGCTTATCAGCAGGGCTTGGAGGGCCAGACAGGTCAGTTCTTCTCACTCAGTTCCTGTTAACCCTGTCTGTTCAAGCCTCAAAGGGCAGGATGATCCCAGCTGGCAAATAGTGCTTTCAATGGCTTTCAAAGGCAAGCTTGTTAAAATCCAGAAGGATGCTCTTGGATTGGCTTGATTCACTAATCTAAGTCAAGGCCAGCACTTGCTAATCTGCACCTAAACTCTCTGGAACTAGATAAGCAGGATGAATCCCTTCAGGGTGTTCAATCCCATTTTAGACACAAGGATTTCCATGTGTAGGTGGGATGAAACCTTCAATCTTCTTTAGATCATTTTAAGCTTGATGATGGGTTTCCACACTTGTAAGATGTACAGCTGACCAAAAAAAATGAATACAACAACAACAAAAATATATTTCTTGAATGCCTTTCACTTCAGGATGATAGCCTAAGGTGCTGAACAGCCAGGTGTCAGGACCCAAGCATTGGAGAAGGGGGTACACATTTGGGGTGAGGGAGGCCAGAGATGTAGGATGGTGGCTAAAGGCATGGATGACAAGGAAGGTCTTGATACCGACCTCGAAGGAGGGAAGGGAGGGAGCAAAGCAAAGGGATTATGAGTGAGAGATAGAGAAAGAGAGAGGGGAGAGAGGCAGACAAAACGTGCAGCTCTGTAAGCCCTTTACAGAGTGAGAGGCAAGGCCATGGAGGGCCTTACAAATGAAGACAAGGATCTTAAATTCTCTGAGGGATGGGGAGCCAGTGAAGCTGGGCGAGAGTGAGGTGATGGGGTCACTCATGTTTTCTTCCATCTCTGATGCATCACCTGTCTCTACCAATATCTTTGTCATCTCACGGCTGGATTATTCCAATGCCCTCCTTGCCAGCCTCTCCTTCGCTACCATTCATCAAAACCAGGTTATATAAATCCAATTTGTTGTCATTGTTGTTATTTTGCGGTAGAGGATATGAGATGCAATGTTTTGGATGATCTGCAGCTTTTGGAGGATAGAGTTGAGAAGGCCAACAAGCAGTGAGTTGCCATAATTTAGCCTTGAGGTGACAAGTGCATGTGTGTGTATGGGTTTTTCCAGTCTGAGGTAAGGGTGGAGATGGGCAATGTTGCAGAGTTGGTGGAAAGCAGTCCTGATCATGGCATGGATATGGGGAGAAAGGACAGTTCAGGTTACTGACTGGCTTGGTAAGGTGGAGTGCGCATCCGTGGATGGTGACGCTACCAGTGCCTGGGGTGCGGAAGTACTGGCGTTAGCCTATTAGGAGGGCCTCAGTCTTCAGATGGAGAAAGTTGTCTGTCATCCAGGACTTGATGTCTGACAGGTAGTCTGTCAGGATACCAGTTGACCCAGAATTGAAGGTGGAGGTAAAGAGATAGATTTAGGGAGTTGTTGCTGGCTAGATTATTGACAGATGCCTGAAACAAGAAGCAGAAAAAAAAATGTAAATGTTAAGCGTACAGTAACAATGTGATTTTTTAAAGAATTTAAGTGAATAGGTTATCATAGAGAGTGCTTGCCTCAGAGCTTTCACATTAACTATATTTACTTCTAGTACAAGAAAAAGATTTATGTCTGGAACACCCAGACCTGCCTGAGATTTTTTGTTTTGTCTTTTACCTTGTTATCTTCTCAGCATAAAATACTGCAAGACTCTGTGGCAGAAAATCAATGCCAATACCCCGTATTATTATATTGTTTTGGGAAATTAACAGAGGCTAAATTGTTCAATAATTTGAGTTGGAACAATTTCCGAATTTGCGTGCCCAAAAAAGCTTTTTGAATACCAACTACATATCAATCATCAACAACAACAACTCGCATTTACATGTCGGGCAGCATCTCAGAGTGCAGAGCAATCAGTTTTATCCAACACCCCAAAATCCTGAAATGTGATATACTTCTCAGAAATTTGATATAGAGTCATTTTTTTTTCCAGACTGGTTTTATGTATAATTGTGTATTTGCAAACATTCACAAATCATAAATTGTGGAAAAGATTGCTTCAAGCCATATTCTTTGTGAATAGAGTACTGGTACAGGCACAATTGATCATGTTATACACAAGAGTGATTAATTACAAGGTGCATTTATTTCAATCACACCTTTTTATATGGAACAGGATTCTCCTGTTCTTCAATATTTTTTGTAAGCCGATTAAATGTAAGTTTTCGATATTTTCTTTCAGTAATCAGATTTGGGTGATTATGTCAAACTTGATAAATTCATTATTCAGTAATTCAGTGTAGAGTGAGGGAATAAGCCATGAATGATATTCGTACAAACTGGCTCCTCTGCCCTTCCCGCCATGCCTTGCAGATTTTTTCCTCTAATTCCCACTGTGAGGAAATGCTGGATTTCCTCGAGTCCAAAATTGAGGGAATCCGCAAAGCTGTCACCGTCTCTCCAACTTCCACCCAATCTCTATCTCTCTCCCACACTATGATTGCTACCCATTCTTTCTTCCACATCTTCGAACCTGTCTCCCCTCCTCTGTCATCATCATTATAACCACCATGAAGGTCACTACGTGCTCCCTGGACTACATCCCCACCCTTCTCCTATCTCCCAGCTCTACCTCCTTGCCCCACTATTCTCTGATACAATCAACATGTCCCTTTCTAATGGCACAGTTCCCACCTGCCTCAAAAAAGCCACTATCACGCCCACTCTGAAGAAACCCTTTCATGATGCATCACAGATTACTTACTACTTACCTATCTCCAACTTACCTATTCTATCCAAGGTCCTTGAAAGAGTTGTTGCCTCCCAGATAAGCTATTTCCTCTCACCCTACTCCCACCATGAGTCCCTCCAATCAAGCTTCCATGCTACCCACAGCATGTAAACTGCTCTGATCAAGATCCTGACCATTTGTGACCTAGCGACTTAGCCCCCTCACCGTCTCATGCGGCATTCCATGGGGCTCTTCCTTGGTCCCCTCCTCTTCACCCTCTATATGATCCCTCTTAGTGACATCATCTTCACAAATGGGGTGAGTTTCCATACCAACATGTACATGGATGACACCCAACTCTATTTCTCAGCTTCCACCCTCAACTCCAGGAGTACCAGCATCCTGACTGCCTGTCTATCTGACATTGAGTCCTGGATGAGGGACAACTTCCTTCAGCTGAACTTCAGGAAGACTGAGGCCCTTCTGATTGGCTCATGTCAGCGTCTCCACATCTCAGGCGCACACTCCATTTCACAAAGACAGTCAGGAACCTGAACTGTCTTTTCTCGCCAATATCCATGCCATGATCAGCACTGCCTTCCACCAACTGTGTAACACTGGCCATCTCCACCCTTACCTCAACCCTCAGGCTAGAAAAACCCATACACACACATATATGCATTTGTCACCTCAAGGCTAGACTATGGCAACTCTCTTCATGTTTGCCTCCCCAACTCAGGAACTTGGGTGTCTTATTTGACCCTGAACTGTCCTTTCTACCCCACATCTATGCCATGACCACCTCTGTATCATTACCAGACTCTGCCACTGCCTCACCAACCAGGCTGCCAAAACCCTCACCCATGCATTTGTCACATCAAGGCTTCACTACAGAAACTCCCACCTCATCGGCCATCCCAGCTCTTCCTTTCACAAGCTGCAGATCATTTAAAACTCTGCAGCTTGTGTCCTCTCCCGCATCAGGCTCCACAACCCCATTACTTCCACCCTCGCCCAGCTCCATTGGCTCCCCATTCCCCAGAGGATTGAATTCAAGATCCTTGTCCTAACTTTCAAAGCTATCCACTACCTTACCCCACTTACCTCTCCAACCTGCTGCCTCCCTCGAACCTACTCTTCAGCAGACTCCGGTCTGCTCCATGTCTCCCGCCTGACCCACCCTACCATCGGTGGCTGGGCTTCAGCCTTTCTGCCCCCCCCCCCCCCCCCACTCTGGAACTCCAACCCACAGTCCTTCTGCCTCACTTCCTCCCTTGCCTCCTTGAAGGCCGGTCTGAAGACCCTCCTTTTCGATCTTGTCTTCTGTCACCTTTCCACCTCTCTCCCTCCTCTCCCACATATTCTGCCCCACCTCCAAGCTTGAGTTTCGACTCCTGACTGTTCAATGCTTTGCGACATACTCCCAGCATAAAAGGCACCCTATAAATGTAATTTTGTTGTTGTATTGATATAATTATCTCACTTTATCCTACATTTCTGCTTATACACACTGTACACTGGAGAATGATCATTGTCTCCAGTGCACATTCTGAAGGACAAATAGATAAGAACACAAATTATAATGCCATGAATTTTACAAATAGGAAAATATTGACATTATAAGCAATATAAACTGAGCTGAACATTTGACCTACATTCATATGAAAAACTGAAAAGTATGACAATCTTCCAATATTTTAGGAAAAAACAGATCTATTTTAAGGCATGCACAAAACTATAAAAATTAAACTAAATTTTCTGTATCTGCCCCTGAAGAGGCACACAAGTTTTCACTCTGGTGTTTTGCTTCTGCTGGTCTAATCTTAAATTATTTAATCATTCATTGGTGCAAGGAATTTGAGAATGGTGGAAAGGGTCACTGCTCCATAACTCCCACTCCCTAACCTTCTCAGTGACCTTGCCCGCCTCACCTCCAGAACCACATTCTACTCATGAACCTCACCCTGGTGTACAATCCACCTCTGCTTACTCAAGTGACAGGTCTGTGCTGCTGCATCCACCTGGTTCAAATCTTATCACAGTATATTCTGTGAAGCACTTCGAGACGTCTAGAAGATGTGAAAAGCACTATATCAAAATGCAATGATTATTATTATTACAGTTAAAGCCTGTTTATCCGTGACTCAATCAACCGGAACTTCTGTAAAACCAGAACGTCAAAAAAACAGTCCCCATCCGATTAACCGGATGTTGACCGGCACAAACTCGGTGGCGCATTTAATGAATCGATTGTCGCACAAGAGTACTATACAGGTATTCCAACTTGCCGCTAGTAGAGCCTAACAGATCCACTGCCATTTTTTTCCCTCGCATGGCATCCGCCATTGCAGAAGTTATCGATAGATTGTACACCTTTACCCCAGCATCATGACTTCAAACCAGGCATCTACCAGCAAAGGTGAATTTTTAGGTGGATAACAAAGGTCTGCTTTTATCTGTTATTATTTAGTCTATTATTAATATGATATGTGTTCAAATAAGTTTTTTTTTATATGTTGGGTTTTCACCATCGGATCCGACCGAATATCAGGCATGCCATTTAACCGGCATTGGCCAGGTCCCACGGGTATAAATGGGCTTTTCCTGTATTATTATTATTATTATTTTTGTTGTTGTTGTTATTATTATTATTATTAGCTGATTGTCCACCAGCAGATCTGGCTGGACTAGATAAAAATTTACCAGTTCACACTCTTGGAGACAAAGGACAACCCCACATTCCTCTTCTGCAACATCAACTAGCTCCTCTATCCACCCTCTCATGCCAAGGACATTCTCTCCTCCAACTGCGTGGTAATGCTGTATTTTCTTGAGACTAAAATCAAGGGGATCGGTTCAGCTGCCTCTACCAACCGTGACCGCCTTTCCATCCCTCACTTAATCTCCAGCTACTACCCATCCCTCCTTCCACACCTTCAAACCTGTCACCTCCCTCCTCTCTCACCACCACTATAACCTTCATGAAGCCCACAGGCTCCCTCAACCCCATCCTTAGCCCTCTCCTTACCCTCCAGCTTCACCTCCTCACTTCTTTACTCTCAGACCTCATCAACTTCTCCCAGTCAACTGGCACCATTCCCAACCCACCTAAAAACAGCAGTCTACACCCCTGTCCTACAAAAACCTTCCCTGGACCCATCCCTACTCATCTCCAATTTCCCATTCTTTTCCAAGGTCCTTGAAAGGGTTGTTGATTCCCAGCTTCACCCCTCTCCTACCACTCCCTTTATGAACCTTGCAATTGGGTTTCCATGATCAGCAGAAACAGCCCTGGTCAACGTGATCAATGACATTCATTCCATCTGTGTCCAGGGCTCCCTCTGCCTCCTCATTCTCCTCAGCCTCTGTGCTACCTTTTACAGTGTGGAAAGCTCTATCATCTTCCACCTCCTCTCCTCTCACCTTAACCTTCAAGGTTCTGTCCATGAATGGTTCAGATCCTACGTCTCACACCCGCTCCACTTTGACTCCACAAATGGCATCTCCTCCAGTTCTCACACTGTTCAAGCCATATTCCTCAGGATTTTGTCATCGTTCCTCTCAATCTTTACATGCTCCCTCATGGTGACATAAACCGTGGACATGAGGTCAACCTCCACATCTTTGTGTATGATACCCAACTCTATCTGTCTGCCACCACTCTTGATCCCAGGACCACTGATATCCTATCAGACTGCCTGTCAGACATCAAATCCTGGATGAGAATCAACTTTCTACAATTGAACATCAGTAAGACCGAGGCTCTCCTAATTGGCTCATGCCTTCACCTCTACATCTCAAGCACTGGCAGTATTAGCATCCAAAGATGCACGCTCCACCACGCCAAGCTAGTCAGGAACCTAGGACTCTTGTTCGACCCTCAACTGTCCTTTCTGCACCACATTTCTGCCATGACACGCTCTGTTCCCCCATCTCTGCAACATTGTCCAATTCCACCAGATCATGCAGAACTCATCTCCTCTCCCTCACCAGGCTCCTTGTCCCCATCACACCCACTCTCTCCTGACTCCACTGGTTCTCCATCCCTCAGAGGATTGAGTTCAAAATTCTTGTCCTCACCTTCAACGCCTTTCATGGCTTTATCCCTCCCCACCTCTGTGACTTATCAACCCATCTTCTCCCTCCATTCAGCCTGTTCCATGTCTCCCGCCTGCCCCCCACCCACTATTGGTGGTTGGAGCTTCAGCCTCTCTGTCCCCACCCTCTGGATCTTCATCGCACATTCCCTTTACTTTTCTCCCTCATTTGCCTCTTTCAAGGCACACCCCAAGACCCTCCTCTTCAACTGTGGGTTCGGCCATCCTCCTACCCTCTACCCTTCAACCTTCCTCCAACCGCCCACATAAAAGGCGCTTTACAAATGCAATTTTGAATCGTGTTATGTATAAGCCATTAGTGACAGAGCAAGGCCAGAAAATATGAGGTGCTGGAATAAAGTCAAACAAGGCAAATCCAATGGTGTACACTAAACTACAGGGATTAGACATTAAACTTATTTACGGAAGCATATTTAACATTAAACTTATTTTAGGAGTTCAAAGAATGGCCATTTGGTCTCAAAGTCACATTTAATATACTCTACTCTTATAAGTAGTTATGAATGTTCATTATTTTTGCTTCTTTGTCCCTCAAAGTTTATCATGGAAAAAAAATGGTCAATCAACAATTGTTTGTGGGACACGGCTGTGGGCAATTGGCTACCTGTTTGTGCCCACAAAAATTACAGTCAGTTCACTCTACAATATTTTCTGCAAAGTGCTTTGAGACGTTTTGAAGATGTGGAAAGGTGCCATGTTATATGCAAGGATTATTATTCTAATTATTAAAACTCCACAATAATCACCTTCACATCTCTACTATGTTATTGATTTACTGTTAATCGGAAAAATTAAACATGCAGGCATAGAAGCACAGAAACTATTGTGTCTCGGAAACTGTCATATATTTGTCAACACGCCATTATATTATCTTCTATTTTGTTCCCAACCCTGCAGGCTTGAAATCTGTTGTGCTATTTTGTTATCCTGGAATCTCCAATGGGTTCCCATGATTTACATCTGGATCCCAGAATAATTGTTTTTTTCATAACACAAATTTAATTTGAAGGAAAAACAAATGTTCATTCATTTCTTTATTAAATAATTTAATTAAGGAATATCAGAAATGGAATCACAGTTTCCAAGTAAGGTGAATGATGCAGTAAGATGATTAATGTAGATGTCAGAAAGGTTTTGAAAGTTAATGACAATCTACTATAAAAACAATTGTGTATTTCTACCTCACATGTTGTCTTAGTTTTAACCCTCCACTGAGCTTGATTGACAGACTAACATTAACATTAGAATGACAGATATACAAATTGGAAATGGAGTACCCATGGCAATGTTATGATGTTCATGGAGTACAATGTATTATGTCCTGTCGGGACCATGGAAATGTCATCTGTGTAAAATGATTTAATGATACAAATGGTCATACATCCAGATATAATGGAATTTTGAATCATAGAATCATAGAATTATAGAATTTTATGGCACAAAAGGAGGCCATTCGGCCCATCTAGTCTGTGCCGGCTCTTTGAAAAGAGCGATTCAATCCCACTGCCCTGCCCGCTCCCCATAGCCTAATAGACCTGTTCTCCCTAATAAAGATCTAATTCCATTTTAAAAGTTGTTATCGAATCAGCCTCCACCACCTTTTCAGGCAATGCATTCCAGATTCGAACAACTCGCTGAGTGAAAAAATTTCTCCTCAGCTCCCCTCTACTGCGCCTTGAAACTATTTTAAATCTGTGACCACGAGTCACAGATTCACCCATGAGTGGAAATAGTTTTTCTCTATTTGCCCTGTCGAAACCCCTCATGATCTTATAAACCTCTATTAGGTCTCCCCTCAATCTTCTCTGCTCCAGAGAGAATAACCCTAGCCTATCTAGCCTCTCCTCATAGCTGAAGTCCCTCAATCCTGGCACCATCCTAGTAAATCTTCTTTGTACCCTTTCCAATGCTTTCACATCCTTTCTGTAGTGTGGTGACCAGAATTGAACACAGTATTCCAGCTGAGGCCTCACCAAAGTCCTATAGAGGTTAGTCAGCACTTCCTGACTTTTGTACTCTATACCCCTATTTATAAAGCCTAGTATCCCATATGCCTTCTTAACAGCCTTGTCTACCTGTCCTGCCACCTTCAACGAGTCACTAACACAAATCCCCAGGTCTCTCTGTTCCTTCACACCATTTAAAATTGTACTATCTAGCCTATATTGCCTCCCTTCATTTCTTCTCCCAAAATGCATCACCTCGCACTTCTCTGCATTAAACTTCATCTGCCATGTGTCTGCCCACTTTACCAATTTGTCTATATCCTCTTGCAGATGGCTACTATCCTCCTCACTGTTTACTATTCTCCCTAACTTAGTGTCATCTGCAAACTTGGAAACTGTACTCCGTACACCCAAGTCCAGATCATTGATGTAGATTACAAACAGCAATGGTCCCAAAACCGATCCCTGTGGCACACCACTGCTCACTTCCCTCCAATCTGAAAAACAGCCGCTCACTACAACTCTCTGCTTTCTGTCTCGCAGCCAGTTGTGGATCCACGCTGCCACTGTCCCTTTTACGCCATGGGCCTTTAATTTCATAATAAGTCTCTCATGTGGCACTTTGTCAAATGCCTTTTGAAAGTCCATGTAAACTACATCAACTGCGCTACCATTATCCACCCATTCCGTTACCTCATCAAAAAATTCTATCAGATTTGTAAGGCAAGATTTGCCTTTAACAAATCCATGTTGACTGTCCTTTATTAGCCTATATATTTCTAAGTGAAGATCTACCTTGTCCCTGATTATGGACTCTAGAAGTTTGCCCACTACCGACGTTAGACTGACTGGTCTGTAGTTACCAGGCTTGTCCTTCTTCCCCTTTTTATACAAGGGAGTAACATTAGCTATCCTCCAGTCCTCTGGCACGACCCCTGTGTCCAAGGAAGATTGAAAGATCGTGGCCAGAGTCCCTGCTATTTGCTCCCGTGCCTCACTTAGTAACCTAGGGTGCATCCCATCCGGACCAGGTGACTTATCCACCTTGAGCGACGTCAACCTTTTTAGCACTTCCTCTCTGGTTATAATTATTCTATCCATTTCTCCTACCCTCTCCTCTAATACCATGGCATTGGCTGTATCCTTTTCTTTTGTGAAGACAGAGGCGAAGTACTCATTCAGTACATCAGCCATGCCCTCTGCCTCCACAATGAGATTTCCTCCAAGGTCCCTAATTGGCCCCACCCTCTCCTTGACCAACCTTTTACTCTTAATATGTTGGTAAAAAACCTTAGGGTTCCCCTTAATCTCTATATTTGGGAGTCAGAGTACAGTTTTAGGAATTCACACACCATCAAATAAAGGGTGCAGAATCCATATTGGAACAGATTGAATATGAAAGAAAGAGAATTGATGGGTTAAATATCTTTCTCCACATGTTTCTATGTGCATTTTTGCATATAAGTAACCCAAGAGACAATATCATCCACCAGTCAGTGAATTTATCAGCAAGTGGGGAATAGCCTCCTTCCATCAGTTACCATCAATGCATGAAATGTGCCCAGGGCACCGATATTCTTTGTTAATTATATTTTCTGTTACAAAAAGATACCCTTCATTCCCTGCATTTGAAATAGTGCCTAATCATATCGATGAGAAGTCTCAATGCACTTCCCAGGATATACTGTAAGTGGTATTACTGTGTATGCTTTGTGAACAAATGCAGCAGCCAATTCACACACAGCAAACAGTCATGGAGTGAGTGACCATTTGGATAATTGTTGGCCAGCACACTAGGAAAACCAAATAGTACCATGGGATATTTAACATCCATCTGGACCAGCAGATGTTTCCTCGCTTTAACATTTCACCCCAAGTATAGCACCTCCAACATTGCAGCACACCATACCAAAGTAGTGTATTGAAGTGCCAGTACAGACTATATTGACTCCAAGTCCTAATGTGAGGCTTCAAAGCATAACTTTTTGACATAGATTGTGCTAGCCACTGAGCTAGGCTGACATTGTATAAACATTAAACTTAAACATTAACATGGTTAGAGTCTTGTCAAATCATCATCGTGCTCAGCAACATGTATAATTAACTAGGATGGTAAAATAACACAATTTTCTCCCAGTATTTTTTCCTTCAATCCCCAAATGTGTGAAACATGATTGAAGAGTTTACATGATAATCCTTATATAATCCATACATTTGATGCTGCACCTTCTATATCAGGAGCCTTTCACAAACTTGCCTGTAAAGTACTGTATAGTGATTGCAGACTTAGTAGGCAAATTTGTATTTTGTATATGATTACCATCAATGCATTGTAGCTTTGAATTGACAACAAGCCGTTCAGAGAGCTCTTTATTGCTAGTGCTTCAAAATGTAGAGAGAATTGGAAGATTGAGAATACAGCTTTTGAAAAACTGTTTTCAAAACTATTTACTTTGAAACATGCCTTGACCAATGCTTTCCAAGTATATTTCAACAACAACAACAAAGCTATGTTTATAGAGCAAAAACAGAAGTCGCTGGGAACACTCAGCAGGTCAGGCAACTTCGATGGAGAAAGGAAAAGTGAGTCAACGTTTCGGGTCCGTGACCATTTGCCTATTCTGATGAAGGGTCATGGACCCGAAACATTGATTAACTTTTCCTTTCTCCATAAATGCTGCCTGACCTGCTGAGTGTTCCCAGTGACTTCTATTTTTGTTTCAGATTTCCAACATCTGCAGTATTTTACGTTCTTGTTACATTAATAGAGTGCCTTTCACGTCGGGAGGACGTCAATTGCTTTATGATCTTGATCATCATTGCCAATATTCAGAAAATCAGTGTCATCAATATAACAATGACCAAAAATAAAAATATGCACATTAGGGGCTGATAGTCTTTTTGACTCTGGAAAATGCTTCCTCAAATCCCTGCCTTGCCTCACCATCCCTTCATCTTTTTTGAAGTCCCATCTGAAACTTTCCTGTGCTTGTTTGCTTACGGCGACCATCACCCAACCCCGCTCTCACCCACTCGGAGGCAGGCTTCTCCACTTTTAAGCATTCTGATACTCTACTCTAAATGATGGGCACTATATAACAGCAACAACAAAATTACATTTGGATAGCGCCTTTTATATTGGGAGGGCATCCAAAGACGCTGGACAGACATAATTTTGGACCTGAACTGGGGGTCGGGCTTGGGGTGATTGGAGCACAGTGGTGGGGGAAAGGGGGTTGATTGAAAGCATAGTCGAAGAGGAGGGTCTTGAGGTGAGCCTTGAAGGAGACTAGGGATGTTGCAAGATGGAAGGATGATGGGATGGAATTCCAGAGGTTGGGGGCAAAGTGGCTGAAGGCCCATTCACCTTTGATAGGGGAGGTGACATGGGGAAACGTGATGGAGGCTTCAGCCTGCTGAAAGGAGATGATGGGAAGGTTGGTAGGGGGTTAGAAGGTCACAGTGTTAGTGGGGTGGGAGCAAGGCCATAGAGGGCTTTGAAGGTGAGGACCTAAATCTTGAACTAAGTTATATAAGTGCAAATTGTTTTCGTTGTTTCTATGGTGATGTTTTGTTCCAATGTAAGTCCACTCTCTCAGGCCACAATTCCTAATGCTCCATCCTGTGCCACCAACCTCTGCCACCCATGTGAATTTCCTGCATAGCTCTGAAAATTAAATAGCAACAACTTCCAATGATATTTGCAAGCAGGTAACATCCCATAGTATTACAATTTCAAACATTAAAAACTGATGGAGGCAAGGGAGGGGGCAAGGTAGAGGGGCTCAGGGATGGGGGCAGAAAGGCTGAAGGCTCAGCTGCTAATGGTGGAGCTGCCAGGGCGAGGCATATGATGCAGACTAGTGCCCACCGAGTAGAGGGAGCAGGCAGCTTAGCAACATTTTAGTAGGTCACAAAACTAAAACAATGAAATCTAATTCTCTACTTTCCTTCTTGATTCCTCTTCTACTGATGTTTTGTTCACCTGCTTGTCAGACATCAAGGCCTGGATGAATATCCACATTGCTGGTGATATCATTAAAGTCGACCAGCACGGTTTCATCCTTGGTTCAGCCAAAGATGCGTTATGTGAAAATTTGATCAGGTCCTTCTACAGCAATCTGCATGTGCTTGGAACTATAAATCACATTAATCGATCTCCCTAAAACAAAAACAACAGAAAGTGAAAATTACAATGCTCGAAAAAATGGACCTATGCTATTTCATCAGGTTTCATAGTGGGTTGTGGCATTTAATTCTCCAAGGATTAAAAATCTACTTGGGTGCAGATTTACCTTACTTTTATAGCTTTTTAAAGATCCAGAATTTGCCTTTAAATTTGAAGCTGGCTTTCTGTAATTCTTGTTTTCAGAACAGTAAAAAAGCTTTAAAATTAAGACTGAATTCATCTATTTGTCAAATTTGTCATGCTCTAAAAAGCTAAGAAAATAGAATAAATCTATACCCATGTAAACTTTCTTTCACATGTTTTGCCACTAATGCAACTTGTGTGGCCTGAATATTTACTTTTATATTTCACATCTAGGGCTAAATCAATTTTGTGGATAACTCTTTTTCTTCTTATTCCTTCATATTATTATTGCATAAATAAAAATTTGACCCAGTATGCAAATCATTTTAATCAAGTGCTAAATTAGTATCCTATGGATAAGAACATGTTTTCGTAAAGGTTTCATCAGATTATAGAAATTAGGCCAATCTCTCCTATTTGCCCTGTTCTCCAGGTTTTGAAATGTAATCCAAATCTGTACATCTCACAATTTATTTGCTCTCCCATCCCTCTTAAAATTCATAGTTCTAATCCTTTCTTATCAAAGAATTCATCTCTGTGTGAATTCTTCAACACTCTAGAGAATGTTTTTTTTATTTAGGTGTGAGTCCAACAATCTCACAAGGAAGGCATATTTGGCTCATTTTATTCTGTAAATTGTAGTTTCCGGAATAGTAACTTTACCATCTTCCCATTTCAATACCAAGCTACTTATTGTTCACCACAAAATACACAGTCACCTCATATTACAATACATCCAGTGTAATATATTGAGACATCCTTGTGAAAGACACTATATCATGTGAGTCCTGGCCTCAGCCACCTTAACTGCTAATCACATCTAATCCTAATACATGTCGAAATCGATATTAAATGACCAATGACTGTTTAAATATAGAAGGGAATTTCTTTCTGTATTCTGGCCAACAATCCACCAGTTAAATTGGTCAATCGCCTCCTGGCTGTTTGAAGAACATTGCAAATCAGTTGCTACATTTGCCTGCAAATATACAGAGGCTACACTTAACATATGTAACTGAAATGCCTTTGAGATATTTTAACAAAATATCAAATGCAAGGATTATTATTAATGTTATCACTATCATTAAGAATCCATTCAATCTGTTGATTTTCCACAGTGTAAAGAAACACTGTCTGTTCTAAAATCACCCTTCATAGCCCTGAAATTCATGACATGCTCCTTATTTTCCCAAATAATAGCCTCTATACTTTATATTAATTTGTTCTGGTTATCATATTCTAGCGCTACACAAAATACATATTTTCATGAATCCCTTCACTTTGTTTTATTATTTTAATTTTTTTACTTTCAGTAGTCGAACCTAAGGCAAAGATTTTCATATTTGTGGTCCCTCAGAAAATAGTTGTTTTTATGCAGTCTCATTTACTATTGAATAGAATGAGGGTAATAATGAAAGTATATTACCTCTGAAATTAATTATGTTTATACGTTTCATTGGAAAGGAATGGCACTCATCTCTAAGTCAGAAGGTTCTGAGTTTAAGCCCCATGTCAGGAATTGATCTCATATAGTCTATGTTGTCAGGCCAATACAATGCTGGGGTGCACTGCATTATCAGATGTATTCTCGTTCAGATAAAATGTTAATCCAAGGTCCTGTTTGTCTGTTTAGATGGATGATAAATATTTCCTGGAACTGCTTGAAAAGAGAAGGCAGTTTCTTCTGGTGCCTTGGCCAATGACCCCCAAATCACTTTGACCAGTTCACTTCATAACTGTTTTTTGGATTTCACTGTGTGCAAATTGACAGCAATATTTGAATACACAGTTACTGCATTTGAGTACTTTGAGACATCTTCATGATGTAAAAGATGTTATATCAAAATATAAGGATTATAAATCTTTAGTACCATATTTATTTAATAATTTTAAAACCAAATTAAGGTAGATATTAACTCTATATTAACTCATGATTAATATTAGTGCTATTTCATTTTGGATTGAAGTTAACAGGTTTCCCTCACTGAAACCTGGATCATCCCAGGTGACACCTTCCCCCTCACTGAGGCCACACTACCTGGATATACCTCCCATCATACCCCACACCCAAACCACCATGGTGGTGGTGTGGTAATCATGCCCAGGACGTCACTTGTCCTATCCCCCTACTCCTCTGGATCATTCCTCTCATTCGAGCACCTTACACTCTGCGATATCTTCAATCTTTCCATCAAGATCCTCCTTATTTACCGCCTCCCAAATACCTTCCCCACTTTCATCCCTGACATCTCTACACTCCTGGCTTCCCTCTGCCTGTGTTCCAATCACCTCCTCATCCTTGGCGACTCAAACGTCTCAAAGTGCTTCGCAGAATGTACTGTAAAGTGAATGGACTGTATATTTGTGGGCGAAACATGGCAGCCAATTGCTCACAGCAGTGTCCCACAAACAGTTTTGGTTTGAAATGACCAATTTAATTATTGTTTTATGGACTGATTATTATTAGGTGTGTAGAGCTAGGAAACTTGGCCAAGATTTCACCCTGACCTGCCTGGATTAGAAACACAGGTCTCATGCTTGTATAGTGAATGCTCTAACCACTGAGCTACAAATCTGGCCTAACAGTCCACCAGTATATCTGGTTGGACAATGTGTAAACATACCCCTCTGCTCTTGCCTCTGCCAAATCGTACTTCTACTCTATCTTGGAGGCAAATGGCAACCCCAGGCTCCTATTTTCCACAATCAACCAGCTCCTCCACAATCCCCCCTTCACCCCGCCCCCTCAAGCCTTGCCTATTTACTCCTCTCACTCTCAATGTAAGGAGATGCTGGATTTCCTGAAGTCTAAAATTGACGGAATCTGCTCAGCTGCCTCTGCCCTCCCAACTGCCACTCCTTCCCCATCTAAACCCCACACTTTGATGGCTACCCATCCCTCCTTCTATACCTTTAAACCTGTCTCGCCCTCCTCTGTCATCAACACCATATTGTCTATGAAGCCCACCACCTGCTCCCTTGACCCCAGCCCTACCCATCTCCTTACATGCCAGCTCCACCAGTTCCCCCCGTGTACTCTCCAACACCAATCTCTCCATATCATCTGATACCATTCCCATCCAACTCAAAACAATAATAACCCCCATCTTGAAGAAAACTTCCCTGGATGCATCACTGCTCTCCAATTACTGGCCCATCTCTAACCACCCTTTCCTTTCCAAGGTTCAGCCCTTGCCTGGTTCAGGTCCTATCTGTCACATTTCTCCACTTTGTCCCTGCCAACGGTTTCTCTTCCAACCTCTGCACCATCTTGGGTGGTGTTCCTCAGGTCACTGTAATTGATCCCTTCCTCTTCAACCTCTACATGCTCCCCTTAGTGATATCATCCACAGACATGTGGCAAATTTCCACATGTACAAGGATGACACCCAACACTATCTCTCTGCTTCCACTTTCAACTCCACGATTACTGATGTCCTGACAGACTGCCTGTCAAGTCCTGGAAGATAGTCAACATTGTACAGCAAGACTGAAACCCTCCTGATCGGCTCGCACCATCGTCTCTGCACTTCAGGCACTGTCAGCATCAATATGCACAGAGGCACACTCCACCTAACCAAGCCAGACAGAACACTGGGTGTCTTGTTTCACCGTGAATTGTTCTTTCTCCCCCATATCCATGGCATGACCAGTACTGCCTTCCACCACCTCCGCAACATCTCCCATCTCCATCAGTGTTTCACCCTTCAGGTCGCTGAAACCTTTACACACTCATTCGTCATCTCAAGGCTCGACTACTTCCCTCCTTCCCAGCCTCCCCAACTCTTCCCTCTACAAGCTGTAGATCATCCAAAATGTTGCAGCTCATGTTCCCTCCTGCACCAGGCTCCACGACCCCATCAACCCACATTTGCCTGACTCCACTGGCTCTGTGAGAATCAAATTCAAGATCCTCATTCTCACTTCCAAGGCCCTCCACAACTTTGGCCCCCTACTACCACTCTGACCTGCTGACCTCCTATCAACGTGTCTCCTCCCTCTATTCGGCAGACTCCGGCCTGCTCCATGTTTCTTGCTCAACCTGCCCTACCATTGGTGCCTGGGCTTTCAGCCTCTCTATCCCCACACTCTGGAACTCTATCCCACAACCCCTTTGCCTTGCTCCCTGCCTTGCCTCAAGACCTTCCTTTTCGAACTGCGCTTCAGTCACCATTTCATAACTCTGCCATCCTCATCCCAACCTTGTCCTTCCCCATGCTCTAATCGTGACACCTGACTGTTCAGCTCCTTGGGACATTATCCCGACATGAACGGCACTTTGCAAATGTAATTTTGTTGTTCTTGTTGTTTGCATTCAGATTACCCAAGTGTTGAGGGAGGTTGCACAAATTTAACATAATATTATCTGTCAGTTGTAATTCTAAGTTCTGAAGTGTCAGCATACTGCCACCAACAGACTACATATCATTTGGTATTCATTTCCTGTACATTCATTTGTTTTCATCTTATTATGTGAAAAATACAAGAACTGATTTGAAAATTTCCATTTAGCAGCCAGCCTGTATGTTTTGTGCTTGTGCTTCTTGTTGGTCTGTCATTAGCATTCTGCAGCCTTGATATCCCATCTTCCATAGTAACAGCTTTTATCTATCAATTGAATAATGACTTCAGAATAAATTTGGGTTTAAAGACTGACCTTTCTTAGTTTACCATAGCCAGATCTAGTTAGCAAATGTGGCTAACTGATGTCTGGTAAGCCAATCTGTAACTTGCCTGTCGAAACAAATGAAATTATAGTTTAGCAACTGACTGAATCCTTTCAGCAAGTGATACTAAGTTAGTTCTTGGGAATAAAGTCTGAACAACAGTGCCACAGTCAGGGGGCTTGTGGCTAAATAAAAGCTCTCTATCCCTATTTGTGAGAGCTTCGATAATTACTGATAGTGCAACAATGCTTAGCCACTAAGTAATATTAATTTTATTAAAGACAAAAATGCACAACCATAATATTAAAACAAGTTAGATAATTGTATTTTTTTCCTATCTTTCCCTCAACCTGACTCTCACCTAATTCTAATGCATTTAGCGTGTGGGCTGAAGTTAAAATATTTCTTTTCACATGGACGTTCCTGTTAATTTCACAGAATCTATGAACGTGAAGTTAACCAGAAAATGAACACATTTACATTTTAAATAAAAATGCAACACATCATCAGGTCAGAGATATATTGCTACAGCTGCTCCTCCAGTGTTGAACTTGTGAAATTGCCAAGAAAGCACAATTTAACACAACATTTTTAAGATCATGGTTGATAACCCTTGGTTAATGCATGTGGTTTCACTGCAGGTTTCTGTCATAATTGTAGGAAGCAACCTTGTGGTACTGATGTGTCTCACGGACACGTCAAAATAATGTCAATTCTTACTCATGTTCCTTAGCGTAAGTAATTTTTTTTTGCACATTCAGTTTATTTCATTATAACTGCACTAGCGGTTTACAGAATGGCATGTTCATAACAAAACCATTATCACATTCAATCTGTGATGAAGTGGTGCGTTTACTATTCTGGACAAGTTGAAACAGCTTCTCATGATCTCCATTGTCTAGCCTAAGGACAGCAATTATATTGCCTCGCCATCTTCTCTTTTCTGGCGACCATGCCCAATTTTCTTAGTTGCTTCTCATAGGGTTAAATGTTAATTTGCATTGATACCTTGTTATGCTGTAGCTGGTAGCATCGACTCCATCTCGACTGGACTATTAAGTTTGATAGCAAATTGATCCCCAACAATCGGATTTATATTGCACTATTAGTGTTGATTCAATGTGGAAACCGTACTGAAATGAATCTAACTGTATAGTATAAAAGGGGCATTACTGAAGGAGAAGGGCAATATTTCAAAGTCATTGAAATGTAATGAGTCAAGAAATGATTCATCGATGTTTGTCAGGTAATTCCATCCTCCAGTTCGATAGATTTTCTATGGTTATGAAACGAAAAGCACAATCAAGATTTCACTGTTTTATTCTATTGGATTTTCTTCATACTTTCAAAAAACATAGTTTGTATGGCTTTGAGGAAAGAAATCTGCTAAAAGTTTGGCTTGAGTGAATGATATCTTGGGCAGTTACATAATCAAAGCTTCTTAAACTCAGTACAGAGAGTACACTTTGTTCTGGAAACACAATGCACACATATTGCATCTGTTATTCTTTTGTCATTTCCATACATCTCTTTGTGGCTCCAATACACACTTTCTATGTGAAATAATATTTAATAATAATAATCTTTGCATTTAATATAGCACCTTATCATTTCTTTAAGGTGTCTGAAAGCGTTTCTAGGAATATTTTGTAAAGTGGATGGAATGTATTTTGTGGGCCAAATGCAGCTGCCACTTGAGTACAACAGGGTCCCACAAACAACAACAACAACTTCGATTTATATAGCGCCCTCCACGCCAGGCGGCATCTCAGAGCGCTTCACAGTAGCGGATACTGTGACTGAGCCAGGGGCTGGGGCAGGGGCAGAAAGGTGACCAAAAGCCCGGATGAAGAAGCCTTCAGCTGTGCCTGAAACTGGGCACAACAGGGTCCCACAAACAACAACAACGAAGGGGCGAGGGGAGTGGGAGGCGAAGGGAGTGAGGAAGGGAGTTCCAGAGCCTCGGGGCGTAGTGGCTGAAGGCACGGCCGCTGAGGGTGGAGCGGAGGATTCGCGGGACATGGAGGAGGCCAGACCCGGTGGAGCGAAGGCAGCGGGTGCTGGTTTGGGGAGAGAGGAGATCAGAGAGGTAGTGGGGTGCAGAGGAGTGGTGGGACTTGAAAACAAGGGTGAGGATCTTGAATTTGATCCTCTCTGGCATAGGGAACCAGTGAAATCTGGCAAGGACTGGGGTAATGGGGGAGCGAAGCTTAGAACGAGTGAATATGTGAGCGGCAGAGATTTGGATTAGCTGGATTTTGTGGATTTTGGTGGAGGGGAGACCAGAGAGGAGGGCGTTGCAATAGACCAGCCGAGAGGTGACAAAGGCGTGGACCAAGGTTTCGGCTGCTTTTAAGGTGAGGTATTGCCGGAGACGGGCAATCTGTCAGAGGTGGTAGAAGGCTGGTAACTGGTAACGGACCGGATGTGGGGGAGGAAGGACAGTTTGGGGTCAAACCTGATGCCTAGGTTGCGGACATGTTCGGAGAGTTTTAGGGGCAGGTCGGGAAGGTGGAGGAGGTGAGAGCCGTGTGAATGGAGACGTTGACGAAAGCCAAGGAGTATGGCCTCCATCTTGTCAACATTCAGCTGCAAGAAATTTGTGCTCATCCAGCTCCTGATGTCTGACAGGCAGGCTGACAGAACATCAGGGGACTGGGGGTCACAAAGTGAAGTGGAGAGATAGAGTTGGGTGTCATCCGCCTACATGTGGAAGTGTGCCCCATGTCTGCAGATGACATCCCCAAGATGGAACATATAGATGAGGAAAAGGATGGGACCAAGAATGGATCCCTGGGGTACCCCACAGGTAACTGGATAAGAGCGGGAGGAAAAACTCTTTGCGGAGATGTACTGCTGGCAGTTTGTGAGGTAGGACTCAAACCAGGTGAGTGCGGTCCCACTGAGGTGGATGACGGAGTACAGGCGGTGGAGGAGGATGGCATTGTCGACTGTGTCGAACGCAGCCGACAGGTCCAGGAGGATAAGGAGGCAGAGGTAGCTCTAGTCGCAGATGGAGAGGACGTCGTTTGTGACTTTCACAAGCGCAGTCTCTGTACTGTGGGCAGGGCAGAAACCGGACTGGAGGGGTTCAAAGAGGGAGTGGGAGGAGAGGTGGGCGCGGAGTTGGTTTGCAACAATGTGTTCCAGTGCTTTTGAGAGGAAGGGCAGATTAGAGATAGGGCGGTAGTGGCTGGGGTTTGAGGGATCCAGGGAGGGTTTTTTAAGGTGGAGGGTGATGACAGCAGTTTTGAGGGGGGCAGGGACTGATCCGGTGGAGAGGGACTGGTTGATGATATCAGCCAGCAGTGGGCAGAGGAGGGGTAGCTGGGTGAGCATTAGGTTAGTGGGAATGGGATCGAGGCAGCAGGTTGTTGGCCTCATAGAGGTGAGAGTGCGTGAGAGGGTGGAAGGAGAGATGGGGGAGAAGGAGTGTAGGAAGGGGGTCGAGGTAGGAGCTGAAGGTGGTGTGGGGGGGGGGGTGTGAGGGGGATGGGGTGGGGGTGGTAGTGGGAGACAAGAGGCTGTTAGATGATGCTGCCTGGCGGATATTGTGGATCTTGGAAGAAAAGAAGTCCATGACCTGCTCGCACTTTGCATTTGAAGTGAAGATTGAGGAGGCCTGAGGGAGTGCGCGGAGGAGGTGGTGGGTGGTGGAAAAGAGGTCTTTAGAGTTGTTTTTTGCCTCCAGGATGATGTTGGAATAGTAAGCCGTTTTTGCTTGACACAAGGAACGGCGGTAGCTGTGGAGATGCTCGATCCACAGCTGGTGGTGAACCAGTTGAACCCGGTGAAACAGGTGTCGATCAATTGACCACATATTTTTGGAAGGATTATTACCACTGGAAAGCAATCGCCAATTGACTAACAACTGCGTTCCTACTTAGTGCTATGTAAACAGAGCATATGGAAAATGGAAACTTGCCTAAGGTTTACCCGTACTCAAGAATCAAAATCGGGTCCTCTTGCTTGCGAGGCGAGCAAAATAACCATCAAGGTATGATACTCCAATTAAATGGTAATTCCACTGTTAATAATGTAGTCTCTCATCTATTATAATATATATATATACTCTTATCTTCAATTTTATTTGCTCCATTTCCTTACAAATAAAACTTTATTCATGGTTGTTTGTGCAACATTGCAACGTGCAAATTTGCTACCTCATTCACCCACAATTATATCGTCAATGTACTTTACAATAAACTTTGTGAAGTGCTTTGAGATGTCTGAACAACATGATAAGGTGTGACAGCAAATGCAAGGATTATTATAATCATAATGATTAATTAGATATTCATCAATATATATGATTTTCTCCATATTGTCTATAAATATTTGACTTGACTTGCCTGGGGTTTCCCATTTCTCCTCACTCTTGAGTACACAATCTGAACTTTCCACTCTTGGCCTCCTGCACTTCTGCAGCCAAGATCACTGCAAATGACCGGTTGAATGGAAAATTTCAGTCGGGGCAAAAAATGAAATATTTCACAAAAGATTTGATGTGCTTCTATTAACATTCATCTTCAAATTCATCAACTCACTGACCAGAACACTTTGGAATAAATTCCACCAAAGTCTAGATTCATTCATTTTTTTGGCCTTTTAGTGTGGCCAGAATTTGACAATTGTTGAACCTAGTCTTCCTCTGAAAGTTTTTTTTTTTGCAGTTCATAACATGAATAATTTTAAGAACTAGTATTTAAAATTTGCCGAATTCTGGATATCTAAATTCCTAAGAAAATAGAATAAATCAAGGCCTAGGTAATTTTTAGATTGTAAACATTTTCCACATCTCATTCAGTGCTGAGTCTCAGGGAAGATATTACACAATTGCCAATTTATTTCTATTGTTTCACCACTTACGCCTTTCTTAAGCATTTGTTTTATAAATGTTGTGCACCTGATTCCTCTCTGGTATTATCTTTGTATTATGCACAGCCCTTGAACACTTCTTTCAAACTGTGTTAACAATCCATTAGCTGTCTCTTTGTGCATGAAATTTGTGTGTTTAGCCTTTGAAGAAAATGTGTCCAAGTCATCTGTTCAAGTGCTAACCCATCACTTCACAGATTATCCCATAAACATTTTGGGATGTTTTGATGAAGTCCTAAAACTCTACATCAAATGCAAGTATTTCTATTAAAGTCAATCACAATTAACTTTATGTAAATTTCCAGCATTTCCTGTTATTTATGTAGCTTTAATCAGAGTGTCCCAAAACATAACTTAAAAATGGCACATATATTCCTGTAACTAGCCTCAAGTGTCTTTTGGCTCAGTTGATAGCAATTTGGGCTTTGGATCAGAAGCGTATAATAATAATAATTATCCTTGAATTTTTATATAGAACTTTTCACAGATTCTAGATGTATCAAAGTGCTTCACAGAATGTACTGTAAAGTGAATTGATTGTATATTTGTGGGCAAAAAGCAGCAGCCAATTGCGCACAGCAGTGTCCCACAAACAGTCATGGATTGAAATGACCAATTTTATTTATTTAGTTATTTATTAACGGATTATTATTAGGCATGTGGAGTAAGGAAAATTGCTTAGGTTTTGCCCTGACCTGTCTGGATTTGAACACAGGTCTCACTTTTAAGGCAAGGTGCTCTAACCACTGAGCTACAGGACTCCACATGAATATAAGCCCCCACATTGAACCTGAAGCTCATGTGCTGGTCTGGTAGCTGTTATACATGATGAGATTCAGAAAGTGTTTTCTACATAAAACATTTCAGAAGATGGAATCTCATTCTTAATGATTAATCCTTTATGCCCTGTATTTCCTATTGTTATCACATACATAACAATTTTAGAATGTGTCTCTGCATCAAAAGAAGTGCCATATGTTGTACTTATGCTCAAAAACCAATTCAGCTGACATGCTGATAAAAAACATCAAGAGAAAGCATCCCATTCAATAATAAAGAACATGTACTTTCAAGTCAAAAACAGCATACAATTGTACAGCATCATTTGTCCACAATAATGTTTCAAGCACTTAGCAATGAAAGCAATAGAAATAAAAGGTTACATGTTGCAACTTTTAAGTCTTATTGTTGTTAAGCAATAAAGAAAATATAATAAACGGTTATAGTAATCGTTGTAATTGATATTAGCTTTATCATGTAATCGAGGAGTCTTAATGTTCCTAATTTTATTCTAAATTATAGTGATTTTGTATGTGTAACCAGCAGCTAATTTGTGCCCAACAACAAACCAAATTGCGATTATGCACTTCATAAGGACGTTCCAAAGCATTGGACAAAGAGGGGTTTCCAACCGAGCTGTGGGTTGGGATAAAAGAGGGTTGAAAGGCAAGGGTTGGAAAAGGAAAGATGAACAAAGGGACAGTCAAAAAGGAAGGTCTTGAGACAGGCCTTGAAAGAGGCTAAATAAGTTAATGGAAACAATAATGATCCATTCAAAAGCTGTTCCATTAACTTTTCCCGCTGGAGCAACACAGATTGAAGACTGGGTGTCTGACAGTTTGCCAAGTGGTGATTTTGAAGTTCTCTCAGACATTATCCTATGTGAAAGGTGCTTATATAAATGTAAGTTATCATTATTATTGTTGCAACCAATATGTGAAAATAATGTTGTTTTAGGTTAGGTTCCATGTAGGCTTTATTTTTTTGCTATTCTCAAATTCTGATGTATATTAGTAGTGAGGTAAATACCTTTTCCTCGTGGACCAATTCAGCAACTTAAGGATGTTGGAGGATTGGGGTTTTGATGAAGAATCTAATGAAATTTAGCAGTGGTTACATTCTTAATATATTTTAAAAAAGACAAAGGTCTATCTTGTTCTCTTTCCACCTTCCTGGTGGTCGCATACACATGTATCCCAAACTAACTATGTACTATATCCCATCACCCTGAATGAAAGCTATCTAATCTGGGTTGTACAGAATCAACACTTCCTGCTTTAGCCATCAAGCTAAGGAGCCTGTTCCACAATTATGTGGTATGTTCATCTAAAGATACCTAAGTTACTCAAACCAATTCTTAACTATGCTGAATTAGGCCAATATAATTCAAGTCCATTTTTAAAATGAGCATATATATCAAATTCATTACAAAATGCTTGTCAATGTTGTATATAGACAACATAAACAACAATGTTGCATATGTATATACCACCAACCCTGCTTTCATAATTTTTTTGATGAGGTAAAGATTATGCATGCAATTCAGCATCTTTTTTTATATATATAATATATATATTAATATACACACACTCAGCAGTTGAATTAAAAGGAATTGCTTTTATAATCAATAGATGCCATTTTATAAACATTGTTAATATTTGCTATGTTATTATTTATACAAATATATTTCATTGATATGATATATATTATATTGTACAACTAACAGTAAATATATGTTATTTTATTAGTTCTCAAAGCACTCTGAGACACTGTGTGGCGTGGAGGGCGCTATATAAATCAAAGTTGTTGTTGTTCTTATTTTAATTTACACTTTATATTAGTTCAAAGGATACATGTATTGTGGTGTTTTGTTCATTGGGACAGTTAAGTCTGGACTTTGGTGTTTGGTGGCTGGGGTCTAATGGGGTCTAATTGATGCTCAGTACATAGTCCTGTTCACTGATCTATTTATTGCCACATGGATGGAGAACAGCTGTATGAAAATGAATACTCTATAGAGGCACAAAGGACAAAAAAGTGAAAAGGTTAACATGGTAGTCTATAGGAACAGAAGAACAGAAGGAAGTCATTCAATCATTTGAGCTTGTTCCACCTTAATGCAAACTATTTTGAACAAATCAGACTCCTGGAACTCTATGAATGCATTCCTTCTTCAAAGCAATTCCAGTTTTGTTACTGTGGAGTACAGGCCGACATATACCACCCATAAAATTAATAAAATTAATAGTTTGCAGTTTGATAAGAATCTTTGAAATTGATATCGCTCCATATCATTATCATCAAGATTTCTTCAAAATGCCTCACAGAATTTTACTGTGAAGTTTGGTGATTGTATTTGCAAGTGAACACTACAGACAAACTCTCCTGTCTTTACAAATATTCCCATATTTAATAATAATCCTGGCATTTGAAATAGCACCTTGCCATGTCTTTGACATCTCTCAAAGTGCTTCACAGAATATATTGTAAAATGAATTGACTATATTTTGTTTGCAGAAACACAGCAGCTGATTGCTTGCAGCAATATAGTATCCTACAAACAGTCATAGATTGAGAGACCAACTAAATATAATTTTTTTAAAATAATTATTATCCCCATAAAAGCGATCCACCTATCGAAAAACATCTGGGTTCCTACTTACTGCTAGGTAAACAGAGGCATGTGTAGTAAGGAAACTCTCCTATAGATTTGCCCTGCCAAGGAACAAATCCTGGTTTCTCACTTCTGAGGCGATTGGTGTAACTACTGAGCTAAAGGATATCAAGATTCAATGTCACCCAAGCAAGCATTCAGGTAATTGATTTAACATTTCATCTGAAGGATGGGACCTCCGATAGTATATCATACCATGATGTCAGCCTAGACTAAATAACTTCCAAGTCCCAATGTGGAGTTCAAACCTACAACCTTCCTTCTGACTCAGAGGCAAGTGTACTACCAACTGAGCCAAGCTAACAACAATTACCTTCTCCTTTAGACAAATACTGGGACAAGTTATTATTTGTGTTCCATGAGTTACACATGCCCTTAACTTTTATAATTGAATCACTGCTTAGGGTAATTTACATGATTAGGGTAATCTCCACTACTCTGCACCCCCCTACATCTCTGACCTCCTCTCTCCCCAACACAGCACCTGTTGCCTTCGCTCCTCCGGTTCTGGTCTCCTCCTTGTCTCCCAAATCCTCCCTCAACTATCGGCGGCCGTGTCTTCAGTCACTACACCCCGAAACTCTGGAACTCCTTTCCTCACTCCCTTCACCTCACCACCTCTCTTCCTAGTTTCAGAACTCAGCTGAAGACTTTTCTTTTTGACCGCACCTTTGATCACCTTTTTCCCCCTCCGCCTGGCTCGGGCCCGGAATCCATTATTGTGAAGCACTCTGAGATGCCATCTGGCGTGGAGAGTGCTATATAAATCAAAGTTATCGTTGTTGATAGTTATTGAACTCTTCTAATGTCCAAAATTCAACCTATCCTCAGTCTGTAAGATCCATTTATCCTAAAAATTAAGATGGCGTGGAATTTTGTACTTCAAATTAATTCTTCCTGGAAATTCAGTGATGTTTCGCTTAAGCATGTATGCATTTTTCTACTCAAATCTGTATTTCTCTGTTGGATAGTTTCAGCAGAAAGCTTTCCTTGATTGATAAGTAGGCAATCAAGTACACTCCTCAGCAAGATTGTTTTCTTTCCAATACAGTTAACTCTTCATGAACACTGAACTAGTTTGTATCAAGAATTGTACAAAATGCTATATAGACAACAAATCTATTCAACCACTCCAACAAAAATTATAATATTTGCAAATTATATAGTACCTTATCATGCCATTGAGAAGTCTCAAAGAATATAATATATGTTAAAGTGGAATTAACTGTATTTGTTGTGAGTGAAATTGTTCACAGCAGTGTCCTATAAACAGTTATGGAGTGGGTGACTAAATCTTTTTTTGGAACTGATTATTATCCCAGGAAATTATCTACCAATCGAACAACAACTAGGTTCCTATTTACTGCTAGGCAAACAGAAGTGGGTAGAGCAGGGAAACTTGTCTAAGGTTTCAACCCATTTAGGCATTGAACCTGATCACTATTGACTCTTTGGGAGATTGTTAGCCAGGAAATCAGGAGAAACTATCTTTTCACATGATCTATCTCCATGAACAGACAGATTGGTTTCACATCTCATCTGAAGATTCAGCACTTCCAACAATGCAGCAGACACCCAACAATGCAGTCAGCCTAGAGTGTGATCTCAAAGTCCCAATGTGTGGCTTAAAGCACAATTTGTTACTTTGAGGCAAGTATACCATCTGAGCCAGACTGACATCAAAATGTTTGTATCTAAAAGATGCTGGGATAAAGTTGATCTGGGGGCATCTGTGCTAGTTCTTTGTTTGTAATTCATAACTGAACAGATAGAAATATTAGAATTTTTTAATATAAGGAATTGTTGGTTACAGGTAAAATGTAATCAGATTACATTTAAGATGGTGTGGAATTGTATACTTCACAATGGAGCTTTCAATCATTCAAACTTCAAATTGTTCTACAAACAGAATTCAACTAATTAACATCCATTGAGTGTTCAATTGCTGAGGTGCTTTGTGAGAGAGATTGGCAGACTGCAGCAAAGAAAAGGAGGTGATCCGTTTTGAATTAACTAGTTTGCTGGTTGCTGTAACATATAACTGGATCTAGCACTTATCACTCAAATTCCTGAGAACCAATTTGTGCAGAGGATTTACGTGTGATCTTATCACATTTGGTGTTGCATTTTGAGATTACTTGAGATCCGCTTCAATTTAGAATTTGGTAGCCAGACCATCACATTAACTTTGATTAGCTATTCCTGATATAATTTTATTGCACAATAATAGGGCTTAATCCTCCAACACAATGGTCATGAAAGGTGCTCCATAAGTGTAATTTTATTGTTGTTGTTGACTGGCTCCTGAGATGTCTCCCACAGGGTTTATAAAATCTCAGAGGCACAACAGATATGATCCTGGTAACCTCAACTACCATTGATAGTTCAGTACCAATAACAACTTTCACTAAAACAGATATTTCCCTTCACATGGGGCAACATCTTGCAGCATAATTCGGGGTACAGTCCAACTCTTTGGAACTTCATCCCGGAGTCCCTCTGACTTGTTACTCCATTGCGCTTTCAAAACCTATCTCAAGAATTACTTCTCTGAATTCACTTTGGGTCATTTAGTATTATCATTATTATTATCTACTCCCCCTCACCTCCCACTCACAAAGACATTCTTAGGGTCCTCCATTCAATCCCGAGCTCAGGTGGCCAAATTGCTATGTAAAGTACTTTGAGACATGTTCCTGATGTGAAAGATGCTACGTAAATATCAATTGTATTCCTTTGTAAATGAATGAATCACTCCGAGATTGCTTGTGTGACATTGCTGTGTGCAAATTTCTGATGTGTTTATTCACAAAACACACAGTCAGTGCACTTTACATTGATTCCTGCAAAACTTTTGAAATATCCTCCTGTCATGAATGGTGCTATTCCAAATTTATGGATTCTTCTTCTTACTATTATTATTATTACTACGACTGTAACCCCGTTAGCAGGTCTTTAACATCTTTTTGTAAAGGAATATAGGAACATAGGAGCAAATGTTGCAGTGTTTGAAAATGATGCCAACATTGAATGAAGCAACTTGTGATGTTTAATGTGAAGCACTAAAAGACCACTAAGTGGCAGTGCCCTCTCCCAGAGTGGTATCTCCTGACTCAGAATTCAATGTCATCTTTAATTAACTAGTTCTAAAAGAGGTTTTGTTTGCTTTAATTTTTCATTTGTTTAATTTAGTCATCTTGATCCGCACTTCTCTTGTCCCAGGAGTCATTTATTTTACTGACCATTGTCTGAATCGCAAACAATAAGAAATGATCCCTGAAGTGGGAATTTCACCATCATTGAGAAAGGGATCTATCCTAACACTCATATCCCTCAAACAATGATTTTGTCAGCTAGCTAGCCAATTCTGTCTTCAATTTCTTTACAGAATCTCCATCCATTGCTTTCCTACATAATCCACTACCACCCATAACGACCACCATTTTTCATCACTCTCTGTGTAAAACGATTAAATCTCATTGCATTTTGATCTTCCTTCTTCAAGGTTGGACTCTGTGTTCTCTAATTTTAGATTTTTTGACTATCATACATTACTTTCTCAAACTTCTCTCTGATCATTATGGGATTTCTCTGAATTTGCTCTATGTCTTGCTCTCATAGTTGACAGCACTCTTTCCTTTGAGGTGGAAGAAGGTTGTATGTTCCAGCCCCACATCAGGATTGAGCTCACTGGGTAGGCTAACATGCCAAGCTATGTTAAGCCAAAGTCTTGTTTGACTATAAAGGCCACTGTTAAAGATCCCATTGCACTACTGCATAGGAGAAATAAGTTTCTCCTGTTGACCTGCAACAATGCCACAAATAAAATTAATAATTCACTTCAAGGTTATCTGTGGCCCATTGTGAATTACACATTGGTTGTCCAGTACATCTACAAATGCAGTCACTACAGTTTACAGCAAAATCATGTGAAGTGTGGGGAAGTCTTAACAGTGTAATATGGTATTAAAAATAACTTTTAATAATCCTTGCATTTGGTATAACACCATTCATTTTGGAAAGATGTCACAAAGTACTTCACAGGAGATACTGTAAGGTGCTGTGACTGTATATTTGAGGGTGAATGTAGCAGCCAAGATGTACACAGCAATATCCAACAAACAGCCAACAGTTAAATGAACACATATTTTATGGGATGAAGCGAGTGAATTCTTAACCAGAACACGAGGAGAAAATCCCTTATCTTATTGAATAGTATCTTATTGGAAACTGTAATGTCCACCAGAACAGGCAGATAGGCCTTGGTTTAATATCTCATTTGAAGTACAACCCACGATCAATTCAGCCCATCGCTGGACTGGATTGTTAGCTATACCAAATACAAGGACTATTATATCTGTTACATCTACTTGTTTCATTATTTCGGTCTTTTACCTTCTTCTAATTTAATGTGTGCTTCTCTGCACTTTTTATTTCATTGACTCTACATTTAATCGGTCAGCCACCACTGTGTTCCCCAAACTGTTATTATTCTCAATCTACATTTGAGTTGAATACATTGTAAATAGCAGTTTCGCACAACCACAAAGTTTTGATTTTGTTCCCAATATTGACAGATAAATGATTGGTATTCATGCTAATCTGGAACAGGTGCAGAAAAACAGAAAATGAGAGCTCCTATTTATGTTTATAACAATAAATCTTGTTAATTAAAATAAAATTGTATCTTTTTAAGCAAGCTAGTGCAGTTTGACCTCATCCTCCAGAAGGTCAGCCTAACTGTAAGCCCAATACAGTACCATATAACCTGTAGATTGTGTGGTCCATTAAATTTTGCTATATTCACTCTTTGACTCTTTTTTCACAGATACACACACACACACACACATACTACCATTGAGCATCTGATTCACATAAAGCACCGTGTATTATAAATGTCATTATGTTTGTCCTAAGGTCCGTCGATATGGAGATTTTCAGATTTAGATATATCGATGGGCTCATATCATGATATATACCGATATACCAATATTTTTGGGGGGTTTATACTGCACATGCGCGCGCGTTCGGAGGTGCATGCGCGTTCGGAGGTGGATGCACGATCGGAGGTGCGCGCGCATTCGGAGCCTATCTCCTCAGCAGGTAAATATCTCTTTCTCTCTGTGACTCTTGCACTCACTCTCTCCATCTCTCTCTCTCTCTGTCTGTGTCTCTGTCCTCTCTCAAATCCCCCCCCCCCCATCTCTCTCTCTCTCTGTCTCTCTCTCTGTCTCTCTCTCTGTCTCTCTCTCTGTCTCTCTCTCTATCTATCTATCTATCTATCTATCTATCTATCTATCTATCTATCTATCTATCTATCTATCTATCTATCTATCTATCTATCTATCTATCTATCTATCTATCTATCTATCTATCTATCTATCTATCTATCTATCTATCTATCTATCTATCTATCTATCTATCTATCTATCTATCTATCTATCTATCTATCTATCTGCCTATCTGCCTATCTGCCTACCTGCCTACCTGCCTGCCTGCCTGCCTGCCTGCCTATCACTATCTATATATCTAATATGCTGTATATTATCACATCCCCCCCGTCTCTCTCTCCCCCCCCACCATCTCTCCCCCACCATTTCTCCCTCCCTTTCCCCCCTCATCTCTCCATCCATCTCCCCCCCCGTCTCTCCCTCCCTCTCCCCCCCCGTCTCTCACTACCTCTCCCCCCACCCCGTCTCCCTCCCTCTCCCCCCCACCATCTCTCCCTCCCTCTCCCCCCCCGTCTCTCCCTCCCTCTCCCCCCACCCCGTCTCTCCCTCCCTCTCCACCCCCCGTCTCTCTCTCCTTCTCCCCCCATCTCCCTCCCTTCACCCCCCCCGTCTCTTCCTCCCTCTCCCCCCCCCCACCCGTCTCTCCCTCCCTCTCTCCCCCCTGTCTCTCCCTCCCTCTCCCCTCCGTCTTTCCCTCCCTCTCCCCCCCCATCTCTCATTTCCTCTCCCCCAACCCCATCTCCCTCCCTCTTCCCCCCTCCTGTCTCTCGCTCCCTCTCCCCCCTCGTCTCTCCCTCCATCTTCCCCACCCCCCGTCTCTCCCTCCCTCTCCACACCCCCATCTCTCCCTCCCTCTCCCCCCACCCCTGTATACCTGTATATTGTATTCGAGGACTATGAATACAGTATGGCGGCTTTGCACCTCGGTCTGTGCATTGTGTATAGAGATGAGCATTCTGGGTCTTGTAGTTTAGTGCGCGCGCATTCGAGGTGTCCGTGCACAATCCTTGCTCTAGGCCCAGGAGGTTGCAATGCCGGAAACAATATACCGATATGTACGATATACCAATTTTTTTCGATATATCGATATATTTTTTATTCCGATATCGGCATATTGATATAAAAATTATATCGCGTATAACCAATATATCGATATATCGCCGGACCCTAGTTTGTCCCTATTATTCCCACATCTTCCAGAAAGCAGAAGTGAATGTCACTTGTGACAATGGTTTGAAGGCTTTCTTCATTTGTACCTTTCTTCTCATTTGTACTAGAATCAATGATTCAGTGCCCATAGTAATTGCAACTTCAAAAGATACTGAATACTCTATTCTGCTGTTAATCTCCATGCAGTAAATTAATTTGTTGTTCAGCAAAGTGCTATTATGCATTGTTTGGTTAGTTTAGCAAGTTTTTCCCTTTGCACTTGAAAATAAGTGTAGTATTATTTTAAATTAGAAATAACAAAATGCATTAAATAATGCCTATATTTATAAATGTTGAGTATAGGGTTTAGCCAACAAAACACTTTTGCTTACAAGGAGTTGAGTAATCTTTGTTGCTCATGTTTATTACTCCTAAGCCCCTACCAACCTGCTTCCTAACCACCTACCAACTTGCCCGACCCCTCCGCTCGGCAGGCTGTGCCTGCTCTACGTCCCCCAACCCATCCACCCCACCATAGTCAGATGAGCCTTCAGCCACACTGCTCCTTACATCTGGAATTCCATCCTGCAGTCCCTCTGCCTCGCTCCCTCCCTAACTTCCTTCATGTCCCGCCTCAAGACCCTCCTCTTTGAGTGTTTTGGGATCCCAATGTGAAAGGTGCTCTATAATTGTAATTTTGTTTTGTTGATGTTAGACGGTCCCATCGGTCACTCCAAATCCCCTCCTCTCTCTCCACCCTTCCCAATCCTGACCTCAGCTCAGTTCTGAAACATTGACTGCCCAGTGCCTTCGGACATCCTCCCGATGTGAAAGGTGCTATACAAATGCAATTGTGTTGTTGTTGTTGTTTTTATTAACAATACTAATTCTTGCATTTAACATAGCACCCAATAACATTGTCAACACTTCTCAAAGCACTTCATATTCTAAATTGCGTTTATTTTTAGGTGAATGCAGACAAAACGCGAATACAGATATCCCACAAACAACCATGGAATGAGGTGACTAATTTGTGGGGTGGGTTGTTGGCCAGGATACATTTTTCTCACTTTCTCTTTTCAAACTTGGGATCTCTATTGTCTATCGGGCAGACAAACCTTGGTTTAATGTCTCATCTGAAGAACACCAGCTCCTACAATGTAGCAAACCTCCAGCATTGCACTGGAGTGTCAGCCGAGGCAATTTAAGAACAAGTCTAATTGCTATTGCCAGACCTTCCTCTTGAGCTGAATAAACCAAGCTGGTTTCTCCTGAACTAGAACATGGCCTCATATTGAAATAGATCAATGTACAAGGTTTGCTCATCTTATGGTAAACCTTATGGCTTTTTCTCACTTTCTCAACTTGTGGTCTTTAATGTCCACCTCGCAGGAAAAACCTTGATTTAATGTTTCACATGAAGGACACCATCTCCTACAATGCAGCAAATCCCTAGCACTGCACTGGAGTGTCAGCCTGGACAATTGTACTGAAACATGAAACAGTGTTGCAGAATTGTTTTTCTTTTAAAAAAATTATAAAATGCTGCCAAATAAGATGTAGAAACGTCCTCAAACAACATCCTTTCTACCTGCAAAGGTTGCTTGGAATCTATTTTGCCAGCAACATGTACAGTCAACTAACTTCACAGTATATTCTGTGAAGTGCTATGGGACACCTCAAAGATGTGATAAGGTGCCATATCAAATGCAAGGACTATTATTGTTATTGTTGTTATTTTACTTGGAGGCATAAATGTTGATACTGTCTCCATCCTTAACAATACAAATAGCAATTCACCTTCTGTAACATGCAATAGAAATAATAATCCTGCAAACATTCAAGCTTTGCTGTCCAGCCTTATAATCAGTCTAAGCATATTGTTAAGAAATGATTGTAATGGCACGATACAATACTTGTAATAACTTTCCCACAGCTCACATCTTTCCACAGACCTTTCATATCCAGCTTCTTGTCACTTCTCACAAAACAGATTAAATGTTAGAACCTTTGTGGATAATAATAGTACTTGTTCACAATACTGCTTCTGAGGATGAGTTTTCTATATTGTATACAAAGGATTTCATCGATTGAAAGTGAAAAAATGATTATTATAAGAATAAAATATTCTTGCATTATTTCAAGGATCACAAAGGCAGTATAGTTAGAACCAAGTTCCGATTAGTTTTATTAGAAAATCATGGTCATAGTCACCCAACATATATAAGAGAAGTATTTTATTTTGAATGAAAGGATATTCAAATATTTGCCTGGCATCAATTTGGCTAGTTCTTAAAGCATTTCACAAATAATTACTGTTAGGTTTGTCTATGAGTGCATACCACAATAACAGTTTATATGGCACCTTTCATATTAGGAGGATGACTCAAAGTACTTCACACAGTTGATAGGGAGCCAGAGTTGGGCCCAAAGGGTGGGTGATGAAGGTGACCACAAATAAGGTTGAAAAATAAGTCTAACATTGGATTTTGAATATAGGGAGGGAAAGCTTGAGAGATAGATATTCTAGGATGGAGGTCCAGACAGGCCAGTAACACAGAGGACACAGAGCAAGGACACAAAGCTGAAGAAGGGGGCACAACAGCAACAACTTGCATTTACATGACGCCTCTCATGCGCCCCAGGGTGCTTGAACACACACAAGTTTAATAGACAATTAATGATGAGGATTGATGGTCGGCACACTGAAAGAGGTCATGGAGTCTTTTAACATCCTTCTGAGAAACAGTTAAATCGGACCTTAGTTTAATGTTTCATCCATAACCTATCATAAAGAAGCACCACAAAGAACTCTATTTTTAACAGGCAAAAAACGATAGACACAAATGTGCAAAAGAAGGATACCTCTGGGCATTTAAATTAATTTTCAGAGAACAAAGCTATTGATGTCCAGAGCAGCATAAGAACATAAGAGAGCATGCAGCAGCTACCTCCCCATCTCAAAGTACTTCTGTAGCAATTGAACATATGCTTGAGGCTTTTCTTTTCTTCTCTTCATATTCCTTGTTGCCTATTCTACCTACTTGAAACAATGATTCATGGCAGTCACTCATTGAAAAGTGTCAAGTGTTCTATGATCATACCCAGTAGTTGGGGGAATTAACCACAGGGATATGAATGAGTCACAACTCTAATCAGTCACCAATTCTTCTCCTAAATCCCATTAGATCCAGTCCATCTCTAATTCAATCCCCACCATTGTGGATTATTGCTGCTCACTGGAACTTCCATTGGAAAGAAATTGTGGCAAAACAGCTTTGAAGATGAAACCAATTTAAAATAGACCATTAGGCAGAACATCCAGGTCACATTTTCATAAACACCGCATGTTTACCTTGATAATACAGAATGTTCTGATGACATACATTTTTCCATTCTAAGAGGACACCTGCAAGGATCACATAATTTACTGACAATTAGACAATAAATTATTCTTGCTCTGTTGCTAAATTACATAATCTAAGCAATATGTGGACAGAGGCATGTCTTTTCACATATTTACCATATTCCTTGCACACACTTGGTTACAATTCCTCTCATCCACTTATTCACTTCCCCCTACATAAAGATAGACATATTGTAGACATACCGCTCTTAGTCAATTTGTCCCGCCTCACATGATCTATTGGACAATTCTATTCAATACAGGTATCCTGCCCCAACCGCAGTCTTGCCAACCATGAAACTCACGCATCCACGGTTTGCTAAATGTGACAACCCTCGCAAACCGCGTTTTGCGCATCCGCGATTTAAATCCGCGGGTTTAATTTTTCCAGTTTCACTCCTCCAAACAAGGGACCGCATTCATCCGCGTATTGGTTTGTATTCATCCGCTCCGCATTTCCTGCCTAGCAGCATCTTTACTACCCCACGTGGTCTAGATGCACTCGTGGATGTACAGGTAATGTGTGTGCGCGAACAGCTACCGTATAGCACTAGGACCCAGTTTGCGATATTGCAATCAACCAGTGACAACGCTTCTCTTTTAGGATTAAGGTAAATACAGTAACATGAATTTATTGTCGCTTCTCCGCAGCCTAGATAATAAGTTTGGGAGCATTGGCTGCCAGTATCTGCAGATCTCTCTCTCTGTAAGTTCTCTCCCACTGCCCACCACCCCCACACCCCCTTCCATCTTACCTTCTCCAGCCCCTCCAGCCCTCCGTGTCGCCCCCCCAAACCCTCCGTCTCACCCACCCCACAGCCCTTCGTGTCACCACCCCCAGCCTTCCATGTCAACAACAACTTAAACTTAAACTTATAAAGCGCCTTTCATGTCGGGAGGATGTCCCAATGTCACTACCCCCCAGCCCTCCATGTCACCCCCACCCAGCTCTCCATGTCACCCCTCCCAGCCCTCCTTGTCACCCCCTTCTAGCCCCACCGTCCGTGTCTCTGTCTCTCTCTCTAGCGGCTTGCTGCAGATCCTGGCAGCCAATGCACCCAAACTTACTCCCCCTATCCCCATGTATATTATAACTTTATGTTTTTTTTTGTGTTCAGTTTTACTAAACGCAAACTTATACCCGTATCCCTGTGTTTCCCATAGGGCCCTGCATTTTCCAACCGCGATTTTTCCAACCACGAACTTTACAATAACATATCCCCCGCGGCTGGGGAGGGATACTTGTAATGTATATGACCTGTCTCCTCATACACCTCCTTCAATTACTCAAAGGCTGTTACTGTTGGTTATTCCTTAAAGAGTAAATTGACAATTAACAAAAGGACAATAAGAAGAAAGGCAGGAATACAAAAGGACACTGTGACTTTGAGTATCAATTTAATTAATTGATTACCGTATATCTCTGCGTATAAAGCGCACCCGCGTATAAGGCGCACTCCCCGTTTTTGACCTTTTCTTGGTGAAAAAAAACGGAAGCATTCTCAATGATATTGCTGGCAGAAGGGAGGAGAGACAGGAGAGACAGGTAGGTAGGGAGAGAGGCAGGCAGCCAGGCACGGAGGGAGGGAAGGAGAGCGGCAGCCTGGGAGAGAGAGAGGCAGGCAGGCACGCAGGCAGGGAGGGAGGGAGGGAGAGCGGCAGGTCGGCAGCCCGGGAGGGAGGGAGGGAGAGCGGCAGGTCGGCAGCCCGGGAGGGAGAGCGGCAGGCCGGGAGAGAGAGAGAGAGGGAGAGAGGCAGGTCGGCAGCCCGGGAGAGAGAGAGGGAGAGAGGCAGGCCGGCACGCAGGCAGGGAGGGAGGGAGGGAGGGAGGGAGAGAGGCAGGGAGTGAGGCAGGCAGACTGGGTTCGGCAGAAGGTAAGCACAGCACTGAAGTCCGCTGCTGCCGCCGCTGCCCGGGCGGCCGAGGCCGAAGCCCCGTCACCCGCTCCCCCCAACCCCCGCCAGACACTGACCAAACCCCGGCTGACAGCGCGCCGGCCACCCCTCCTGTTTACTGTATTTCCGAGGCTCAAAATTGCTTGTATCTGCGTATAGGGCGCACCCCCTACTTTCGAGATCTTCCGACCTGAAAAAAAGTGCGCCTTATACGCGGAGATATACGGTAGTTTATTAAACAAGGTGTGAAGTTTAGAATAGTGGATTTTTGAATGTTTTGATTGACAAATAAAGAAGCCCAAAATCATATCCTTGATTTAGATCTAGTGGTATGACAGTTACCATTGTTACCACACTTTCAGGATGAAATATTTATAGGTGAGAAATGAACATTAGATTTGTGTGAAGTTACTCGATTTCTCGTGTTCAAATCCCTTCACTCCCTGGCACCTCTTTATCTCTCTGACCTCCTCGCTCTCCCTAATCCACCACTAATTGATTTTCTATCTGTTGGATATGACAGCTTGAGTCTAGTTTACAAAAGTTACAAAATTGATTTATAAATAATAATTTATAATAATTGTAATTTTTGTTGACATCACATTGTTGAGCTGTCTCAAAGCATTTCACAGAATGCACTGTGAAGAGGATTGACTGTGTATTTTGTTTGCAAAACATGGCAGCAACTTCTGCACAGTAGTGTCCCACAAACAATCAGAGATTGCGTGACCAAATTACTGTTTTATATTATTTATTTTCTGAAGGGATTATATTCCCGGAAAAGCAATTCACTGTTCAACTAACAACTGGGTTCCTATTTACTGCTAGGTAAGCAGAGATGTGCTTAAAGTTTCGCCCGACATGGGAATGTGAATTTTATTCAGTGTTGCTACAAGTTAGTGAAGTCAGGGTTCAATAGGGGCTATAATTGTCATCAAAGCCCCAGTGTTAAGAAGACAACATTGGTTTGGTCTCCATGTGACTCAAGCTGAACACTATATTTTTGACTCGTCAAACACTCTCTATAATTCACAGTTTCCAAAATGGGTCACTGCTTGGACATCAAGTGAAACCCATCATATTCTGGGCACTATGTGTGTGGTAGTAAAGTGGTAATGGTACTAGATTTGCAGTCCAATGTTTGAATTTTGCCAAGATAATTTTGGAACTGGATTTTTTTTAAAAAAAGCAATGTATTCTAGCAATGAAAAAAATCACTTTGAAGCTGCAGAATTGATTTCTAAATCCAACTTGTTACTGATACTCTTTAGGGAATTATATTTGCCAACTTTAACCCGGTTTGATTTGATTGTGACTCAAGCTCCTCATTATATGGTTGATTCTTGAAATACCCTCCATAATGGTTAGGTTGCTTCTCAGTTATGAAAAATCAGTAGTTTAAAGAGAAATACTTCTCAAGGTGGGCAATGAATATGAATTCTGGCAAAATACTAACAATGCCCAGTCCTCAGACAGCGTTAGCAAAAACTTATTTAGGTAGCAATCCAGCTTCATGGAATTTGAAACTGATATCAGCATCCAGTGGGGTCTGCCTGTAGGATACATTAGTTGCAAATAGTTTTGCAAATATCTCATATTAGATCCAAATATCATTTGGGAGAGAATGGAATTTCATATCCAACTATATGCTTTAGCTTGTTTCCTCCACTCATTGTTATAAACTCACATTCCATCTCTCCCTCACCTTGGCTTTACAATTTCTTTAGGCTTTTTCCACTCTATTCACCAAGCAATTTTTCTCAATATCTCTGCTTGTATTGTAAAATGAAAAGAAGATATCAATCTTGGCCAAGTTTCCTTACTCCACACACCTAATAATAATAATCCCTCAAAAAACAAAGAGTAATAAATTGGTCATTTCAATCCAAGACTATTTGTGGGACATTGCTGTGTGCAATTGGCTGCTGGGTTTCGCCAACAAATATATAATCAATTCACTTTGCAGTATATATTGTGAAGAGCTTTGAGACGCCTAGAAGACGTGAAAAGTGCTATATCAAATGCAATGTTTATTATTATAATAAGATAAGGGAACCTCTGCTAAAGCAGAGTAGAGGCAGAAAAGAGAAAGTGAATTGATTCCTAGTGTTAAAGGAATGGGCTATGAGGAACGATCAGGGAAGCTAAAGCTATTGAATCTTAAAAGAACACGTTTGAAAGACCTTATAAAGGTTCTAAAATATTAAAGAGAGTTAAAAGTTAACTCAGAACAATAATTTCATATGCATGTCAACAACAACAACTTACATTTATATAGCACCATTAACACCAGATGGAGTCTGGAGATGCACTGTCTCCATAAAACAAGAGATTTAGGATTCTAATTGAACTGTCAAATTTAGTCCAAACCCAGACACCAGAAAGTATTTTTTCACCCAGTGGGTCAAGGCACAATAGACCAAACAGCTTTCTCTTGTGCTGCAAGTTTTGTATGGTTCTATGGATAATTAACAACTGTTACTAGAAATGGTGATAGAGGCAAGGACCATAGAGTCAATTTAAAACATGGCTGGATGCCATGATGGGAGGATAATAGGGTTGATGTTTGGAAAGGATGAGATCAAATAGTCCGAAGGGCCTTTTTCATCTGAACCTTTCTAATGATCTAGCAACACAATCAATTATGTAAATTGCACTAAATTGGAGGAAGGCATGTGATTTGTACCTCTTGTTTTAGCTTTGTTTGAGGATAAATTTTATTTAAGTTTCTTTCCTTTATAGTGCCTGAGAGTTTTTTTAAAATTATTTCTTGAAATATTCTACTCAGGCATTTTGCATGGTCTTTTCAATAGCTTGTGTTTTGATAAGTACCGCTAGCTATTTATCTATTGTTTTGTTTGTGTAGTCCAGGAGGTAGGTAAAAGGCTTATGAATTTCTATCACTAGCGCAAAACAAGACATTAAGATTCTGGTCACAAGTAAAGCAAGAAAGAAACACAATAGAAACACAATATAGCTGTTATTAAGTATCATAAAAATAGGACTTGGCAACAACACATGGTTTGTGAGAGGCTTTTTTGATCTATATTACAATTACAGTTGGATTACTTTGAGATTTTTTTGTTGTGATAATAATGATTCTTCCAGATTAGGGGAAAAAATCCCATTCTTTTTCTACAGTTTAATTGTGACCTTGAGATTTGTGCAGAAATAACCCAACTTATTTAGAGATGTTATTAATAATAATGCTTGCTTTTTATACATCTTCTTTCATCTCAAGAGGACACCTTCAAGCATTTGATAAAATAAAATGTGAAGTGTAGTCACTGCGGATTTTGCAGGCTAAAGTGGCAGCTATTTATGCACCAAATTGCACACATTCATGAACTAAATGACCAATTTGTGTGTCAGCCTGGCTCAGTTGGTAATATCTCAGTCAGAATGATTTTGGTTAAAGCCCTATATTTGCATTTTGTCATTACAGAGGACAATGATGACACTGCAATTGCAGTGTTTGTGTGTGCTACATTATCAAACTTGCAGTCTTTTGGTAATGTGTTTAACCAATGGTACTATTGATAAAGAGAATAGAGTTTCTCCCAGTTCTCTGACCCCAATAAACCTGTTCAATCACTTCTGTTTGTGTTACATTGCTATGTGCAATTTATGACTGTTGTTGCTGTAATCATCCAAAAAGCACATATATTACTGCTCTGTATAGCATATTTTGTGAACTGCTTTGAGAAAAGTATTATGTATGCTAAAGCAATGTTTCTCAACCTTTTTGTTGCCGGGGACCGGCTGGCTATCTTCCTAAACTGACTTGGACTTCTTTTAAGGTCCTGCCATTTTTGTCTATTTTCTACTGCTAGATTTGTACATATAAACTTGAAATTAAATGAAATTGCAGACGCTGAGGTTTAATTAAATTGAATAATCTGAAACTCGTCCTATTTAGTACAGATAACAATATATTTTAAAAATTCTGCTGTAATTTTACATTTTAGAACAAACCTTTGACATCAAGTGAGCAGGGTCAATTGATAAATATATATTTATTTTTTCTCTAATCTCACACGGATCGGCGAAGATGCTGCTGCGGACTGGCACCGGTCCACGGACTAGTTGTTGAGAAACACTGTTCCAAAATACCAAATGATTCTTTATCACTTGACTGTTTAATAATAATATAATACTAATCCTTGCATTTGATATAGCGCTTTTCACGTCTTTTAGATGTATCAAAGCGCTTCACAGAATATACTGTAAAGTGAATTGACTGTATATTTGTGGGCGAAATGCGGCAGCCAATTCCGTATGGCAATGTCCCACAAACAGTCATGGATTAAAATGACCAACTTTTTTTAGTATTGCTTAGTGTCCAGCGATATATTGATATATTGGTTGTATCTATATAATTTTTTATATCGATATGCTGATATTGGAAATTCAAATATATCGATATATCAAAACATTTTATATTAAAAATATTGGTATATCGCAAATATCGGTATATCGTGTCCGGCGATATATCGATATATCGGTTATATCGGTATAATTTGAACTTTTTCAACTTACCTTGTCGCTGGCATTGCAAACCTCCTGGGCCTAGAGCATGGAATGCGCACGCATATCAGAATGTGCACATACATCCAAATGTGCGCACACACCGGAATGCGCACGCACCCCCGAATGCGTGTGCATGTGCAGTATAAAAGCCCCCGAAGATATTGATATATCGGTATATATTGATATGAGCCCACCGATATATCGATATCAGGAAATTTCCATATCGACGGACCCTAGTATTGCTTTTTTTTGTGGATATTATTAGGCATGTGGAGTAAGGAAACTTGCCCAAGGTTTTACTCGAGCTGCCTGGATTCGTACACAGGTCTCACGCTTGTAAGGCGAGTGCTCTAACTGCTGAGCTACAGGACTGTTTGCGGGACATCAGTAAAAATTGATTGATGTTATTACTGTACCTAGCAAATATACAGCATATCTCCCAATGGAAACGTTTCTATATTGAATGTAACATTTAACATTTAAAGGATTGTTGACCAGTACACCTGGATAATCTCTGTTCTCTTTTTGAAATGTGCCGTGGGATCTTTAATGTCCACTTCACCAAGCAGACATGTGTTTGTTTATTGTCTCATCTGAATAATGGAATCTCTTTATAATTTATTTTCGAAAGAAACACTTTCCCTCACGTGAATGAAACAATTATCTATTGTTTTCCTTCAAAAATATCTACTTATGGATTTCATACACAGTGATCAACTCCCAAAATATTTGTTTTTACTGTAAACAGTTCTAATTAAATGTCAATTGTTTGATCTTGTTGACCTCGATATTTCAAGCCACTCCTTTTCTTCTGTTGTTAGATTACTGAAGCTTTCCATGATAATCCACCTACAGTGTTTAACATGCAGTGTTTGACTGAACCCAGGACGGGTGCTACCTTTAGGTGAACTAGGTAGTTGCCTAGGGTGCCAAAATTTGGAGGGCGCCAGCCCTGCTTTGATATGTTCTACCCTATGTTCTCATGGTTCTTTGTTTTGCTTTACTGCTGCTTTGTTGTGCTCTAGTGTTCGATTCTTGAGCTTTTTTGATTCTAAAAGGCCCGCAGTAACATTTTAGTAACTAATACATGTAACATCTAAAAGTTTTCAAAATGTTGGAATGATGAATGACAGATACACACAGCATTCACATTTCACTGGCTATAGCATTAACACATCTCTAACTCACGTCCTGAGGATGAGCAGGTTTAGTTATAACAACTCACTGACATTGTGATATCATCAATTCACAACAAATTGTACAAAAATGTTTTTTTAAAGAAAATAAGCGAAAGCTCGTAGCCCAGCCACCAGCTCTGCTCCCGGCCTCGCTGCTCTCCGCACGTTATGTAAGTACGTCACTAAGGGGCGCTAGGGGGCGCAAATCTGAAGGCTGCCATAGGGCGCTAAATACCCTTGCCCTGACTGAACCACAATATTTTCTTTAGCATCTATTTTCTCTTTGTTTAGAGATTCTTTCTTCATTGTGTTGGGATGGGATTTCAATAACTAAAAAAACAAACAAGATATATTGATAGAAAAACAGAAATCGCTTGAAGTTCTCAGCAGTCCAGACAGCATCTATGGAGCAAGGAAAAGTGAGTCAATGTTTCGGGTTCATGATCCTTCATCAGACAAAGTTCATTACAACCAGGCTTGACTATACCAAGGCTTTGCTTGTCAGTCTCCTCAACTCTCTTCACAAGCTACAAATCACACCAGGCTCTCTGCGACCCTGTCATACCCATTGTTGTCTAGGCTCCCTTTCCCATAAAAATTATGTGCCTGGCCTTGACACCTCCTACCATTTTGACCTGCTAACCTCCTATCAGCGGGTTACGACTTACTTCATGTCCCCCGGCCCAAACACGGCACCATTGGCGGGCAAACTTTCAGGCTTTCTGCCCTGACATTTGGAATTCAATCCCAGAATGCATTCACATTGCTCTGTCCCTTTAAGATCCATTACAAGATCCCCCCCTGTTTGATCGTACCATCATATACCCCTAGCTCCTCCCTTCACAAACTGCAGATTATTCAGAACTCTGCAGCTCGTGTACTCTCCTGCACTAAGCTCTTCGACCACATCACTCCCACCCTTGCCTGTCTTCACTGGCTCCCTATCCCCCAGAGGATCAAATTCAAGACCCGCGTCCTCACTTTCAAGGCCATTCATGGCCTGCTCCCACCTATCTCTCCAACCTGCTGTCTCCCTATCAGCCTGATCGTCCCTTCTGTTCAGCGGGCTCTGGCTTGCTCTATGTCCCCCGCCCGAACCGCCCACCATCGGTGGCCGGGCTTTCAGCCTCTCTGCCCCCACAAGCTGGAACTCAATCTTGCAATCCCTTCACTTTGCTTCCTCCCTTTCCTCCTTCAAGGCCGGTCTCAAGACCTTCCTCTACGACAGTGCCTTCTGCTGCCCTCCTAGCAGTCCCCTCTTTCCTACTCTCCATCCCCCTGCCACTACCCCAACCCTTCCTCCCCTGCTCGGATCTCGACCTAACTGTTCAGTGCCTTGGGACGTCCTCCCGACGTGAAAGGTGCTCTTTAAATGTAATTTTGTTATTGTTGTTGTTCCCAATCACTGATGATCCAGCTCCTTGGGATGTCATCCCGATGTGAATATATGTAATTTTGTTGTTGCGTTTGTTTAAAGCACACCTCAAGACAATCTTGTTAAACCATACTTTCGGCCACACTCCTACCTCCACTACTGGCCTTCCACCCTCCTTGATACTCTCCGACTGTTCAGTGCCTTGGAATGTCCTCCCCACTTGAAAAGCGTTTTACAAATGTAGTTTTGTATTGTATTACTGACAATTTGAAAGTTAGCAACTGTGTATTCCATTTTGTGTTATCTATTTGTTAGTGGATGTTGAAGCATTAAGAACATTTTGAATTCTATGAGTAAAGCTCAATTGCGTACACCTAAGTAGAATAAAACATAAGATCAAATGGTTTAACACAAATCCAGAACAAAGCGTGGCACAATGCAAAGCTGTTTGGTCAAACAAATATATTTCCATAGACAATCTACTCAGTCCATGTACCATATTTTATGCATTAAATCTCCTTAGACAAATTTCCACTCAAAACTGAACATTTTTCTGACACAAAGTTGTGTTAAGAAATATAATGCAGGTTATTTACAAGCAGAATTCCTTAATAACAAATTTCAGTTCTCTGTTTCTGTGACTTGGATTTCATATTAAAAAATCCTATTAAGAAGTAATACTAGTCAGGCTTCAATACCGGTTGATTTTTAAAAACTTATTCTAATTGACTTCAAGGTGTCTTGGGTATCCATAGCATTAGCTGTATTGTGACCTCTAAATTCCTACATCCACTTACAGCCAGAGAATGACAACATACCTTGCAGTCCTTCCTACCAGATATTTTGTTAACAACTTTAAAAAATCTCATCATATTGATATCTGTAGGCTATATCCATGAAGTCTCCAGCATGCATAACTGCTTCCAATATTCGTTTTTGTGCAAAAATTATATATCAGTACAACAGGAGGGGCGAATAATTTGACAGGACAGTTTTTGCACTTTAAATCTTTTCCTTTGTTGCTTTAAATGGATTTTACCAATGAAAGTAGGTGATGTTCTCCGAGGCACCAGGAATCAAGTAGACAGCAGCAGCTGTCCCTACCAGGAACAGAAGCGTTTAATGAAATTGGAGGATTTTCAAATATTGCACTTATAAAACTGACGATACCGAACATGAACAGAATTGATAATGCTTTCATTAAAACGTGTTCACTAGAATATACTGAATATGATTGCACATGACTGCAAGATCAATGTGGTGGTCTCTGACAGGGCTAGGACCTACTCTCTTACCAAAGGAGAATAAGCTTTGTTTTGAATTGTACAGTGTTTTGGAGTTCCAGAGTACAACTGTGGTATCGAACAACAAAACAGTGACCTCAACAAGGCTTGAAAATCATCGGAGTTCATTCATCTTAGGGTTTCTGAATATGGAGGTTAACATCAATACAGAGAATATATCAGATGCACTAGAGGTCTGGTCTGTGGCCATGATTAGGTTAATATTTGGGTTATATTTAGGTTATAAATAGGTTAATTTATAACCTATAAATAGGTTAATTGTTGTTCAGGCTAGGAATGCATGTAACAGATTGTGACTTTATATGAGATAGTAGAATATAATATGATTTAGGAGAAAACAACTTATGTTCCTTTCTTCCATTTCAAACTAGGCCTAGGTGGCAGAAAGTTGTGTGTCAAGCCTCACACTGGGCCTCATGCTCACACTTTGAATATAATAATAATCCTTGTGTTTGATATAGTGCATTATCATGTCATTGAGGTCATATACTAGGCTGGTACTCCAGTGAAATGCTGAGATAAGTGCAGCATTATTGGAGTTGCTATTCTTCAGATGAGGCATTAAAGCAAGGTCAGCATGTGTAGGGGGATGTTCAGTATCTCATGCCACAATTTCAAAAGAGCAGGGAGTTTCTTCTGATATCCTGGCCAATCTTTTTAAACTAAAATTTTGGGATTATGCTATCAGACTTAAAGGCCATTTTTATAAGAAAGTACAAATAAATGATAGTCAAGACACCATTGACGTCATTTTGAATGGGATGCGCATCTGAATGCCAAACAAATGCACTAACAATTATAATATTCAGGTCATCAGGTAGCCATCATCCTTATTTCTTCTGCACTATGCATGTGTGCAAAGCACTGTTGACAAAATTTCCTTAATACACTCACGTCAGCAGTGCTTGCTGCTCAGATTGCATATTCACCATGAACACTAAATGGAGTTACCAGCACTTGTACATAGAGCTCATAAGTAACATCAACAGTGATCTGAATAGCCCACAAATCAACCATGTTGGCTGCTTTGTTGTGGGATGGTCTCTTTGACTCTTTCACATAAATCCTCACATGAGAACATCTGTTTAAGCAGTTGGTGTCCAGGAAGTCTGCAACACAACATTGGACTTCTGGAATGTCACAATAGTTAGTGTGTAGTGTAGGGTTTTTATTGTAGGGTTTTTAAGTGGTACAACCCTGAGGTAAGATAGTACAGAGGCAATTGATAAATAAAATAGTTAATTTATTCATTATAAAGACGGTTACAAAACAGTTATGTCTCATGCTTACAACTGCAGAAGATGATTCAGGGCAGGCTGATCTCAACCTTTCCTGGGGACACTAACACACTAATAATCCTTAGGCTCATTATTTAGCCACAAACTCACACGGAACAAGGGATACAGTATCTCACTGAAGATGATGCAGATTAAAAGATTTATAAGAAGACTTTTATATTGGGGACAAGGGCTGCTGAAAGATATTATTTGAAGCATGGATTCAGGAACAAACTCTTCTTTCTGTGTTTTGGTGGCTTTTTGCTTGCATGAAGAGCACAAAGCAATCACCGCTGAAACTGTGCACCTCCAAGCTTGAATCACTGTTTGATGGATTACAGTGTGTGGGGTAGAAGATGTTAGCAATGGACTTGCACAGTTTATATCAAGCTGTGATGTTCACCATGCCACTCGGGAGAACTTCCTGGTACCAGCTACCCACGATGATCTCAAACCTCTACTTTTTACAGCAGTTTGATGACCATCCTGCAATTACATTTAATGAATGGAGATAAGCAGGGTCTCTCTGGGACCATGTTGATAGCATAATCAAATACTCAACATGTAACTGAAGGAGGGAAAATTCAGAACAAATCTACAGAAACACAATTTCAATGAGCTAACTGTAAACCTATGGAACAGGCTCCCTATGGAATCTTTGAAGCAGGAAATGTTGCTTCAAATACAAATTCTTTGAGGGAAATAACATTATGGGATATAGTGCATAGGTAGTTCAGGACATATGTGAATGCGACCACCAAAAAGGTGGAAGGCGAACTACATGGATCAGTCTGGATGCAGAGCTTAATGAAAAATACATATTGTAATGGGACAAAAGCCTTTAGACTCCAAAACCAACCCTGTTCTGACAGATTGTAGCTCAGATAAAACTGAGACTATCATAATTGACTCTTACCAGTTACTCCTAACCTCATAACCTGACTACAGTATATTGATATTCCTAGTTGTTTCCAGCAACTCCATACTGGAATCTCAGTATTGTCATAGAATTATATAGCCTAGTAGGAGGCCATTCGGTCCATCATGTCTGTGCCGGCTCTTCTAAAAGAGCTGTCTAAATCAATCCAACAAAATAATATGGATGGAATTACTTCAGATGGTTTTTGATACAGATTCAATTGAGACTTTCAAAACCAAGTTTGAAATATATTTGATCAGTAAGGATATCAGTATTCTGAAGAAAATAAGAGGAGGTGGAATTGGATACTAGCCATTGACTTAATAGATAGGCAAGACTGACAGGCTAAATGGCTTTCTCTTGTACTTATGCCCCTGAAAAAAATGGAGGAGTGGTCTTGTAACATTTCTGACACTGGTAGTGTCATTCTAAAGGTGCACTCACTATATATACCTGTTGTACTCTACCCATTATAGTTCCATTGTTCCTCTACTACATCACCCCTCAGGCCGCTGAAACTCTCAGTCATGCCTTCATCACATCCAGGCTCGAATACGCCAATGACCTGCTTGTCAGCCTTCCTAACTCCTCGCTCCATAGGCTGCAGATAATCCACAACTCTACGGTCTGTGTCCTCTACCGCTCCAAGCTTTGTGACCCCATCCTTGGCTGACTCCATTGGCTCCCCATCACCCAGAGGATTCAATTCAAGTTCCTGGTCCTCACATTCAAAGCCTCCATGGCCTTGGCCCACTCTATGTCTGCAACCTCCTCTACCAACCTGCCCGAACTCCATCCCGTAGTCCGTTTGCTTCAACCCCTCCCACCCTAGCCTCCTTCAAGTCCCGCCTCAAGACTCTCCTCTTCGACTGTCCCATCGGTCACCCCAAATACCCCCTTTCCCTCCATCCTCCCTGTCCCTGACTGCAGCTTGGGTCTGAAACAATGACTACCCAGCACCTTGGGATGTCCTCCAGATGTGAAAGGCGCTATACAAGTGTGATTTTGTTGCTGTTGTTCAATCCTTCACAAGATCTCCAACACTGCTGCTCAAGATTACATGAAATGTAGAAGTTGGACATTAACTCATTTACACCATCAGTGTTAAGTTTAATACCTCAATACCACTGTTGACAATACTACTGCTCAATAATTATAATAATCATTCCTTTTTGATTTAGCACTTTTCACATCTTCTAGACATCTCAAGGCCATTCACAGAATATACTCTAAAGTGAATTGACTGCTTATTTGTGGGTGAAACGCGACAGCCAATTGCGCACAGCAGTGTCCCACAAACAGTCGTGGATTGAAGTTCCCAATTTATTATTGGTTATTTTTTCTTGAGGGATTATTATCAGGCATGTGGATTAAGGAAACTTGAGCAAGGTTTTGCCCTGCCAGGAATCAAACTCAGGTCTCTTGCTTGTGAAGCGAGTGCTCTAACCTAACAGGACTCTATTGGGTGATGCTTAAATGAGATAACAATTTCTTGCGCCACGTTCCAATCTGGTTATATACTTCAATTTCCTGGATGAAATTAACACTGTTGCTGTGCAATTACAAGTACTACGATTCCCCCCACTTGATCTGTGAGCTTGCAACTCTCCAGTGGTACAGATGAAATATCAATTTAATTCTGTTGGTAATGTTAGACTTTGACTGGCCACACTTTTCACTGATGTGTTAGTTAACACTGATTTAATTGCCAGTGTTAAATAATAAATCAGAGGTTGTAATTTTCACCCGATGTCACACTGATATGCTGCTGGAATTCTACATAGGCACAGTATGCATTTTTAATAGCGCTCTCACCTCTGGGTGGGAATAGTGTGGTAGGTGTGGGAAGTCAGAGCTATATGTGAGAAGATGGGAGTCAAAGACACAAACTTTTTTTGTCCATGTAAATTATTGTTTCAGATCCTACCCTTGGAAATCTCCTTGGAGCTGAATTAGCTTCAAGGTGACATGCCTGGCAAAGGAATTTTGGAATCAAGCTAACCTTCTGTGAAAGTCTCAGTAGACTGGTTCCTCAGCCAGGTATGTCTGGGTACTCTTAAGCATGGTGATGGGTTTCCTCATGTGTCAACACATCTGTTTGTCCTCACAAACATTGTCCTCACTTTCAAGGCCATTCATGGCCTTGCCCCCGCCTATCTCTCTGACCTACTGTGTCTACCTATCAGCCTGCCTGCACCCTCCGTTCAGCAGACTCAGGCCTGCTCCATGTCCATCGCCCTAACCGCCCAACCATCGGCAGCTACGCTTTCAGCCTCTCTGCTCCCACACTGTGGAAATCCATCCCGTAGCCCCTCTGCCTTGCTTCCTTCCTTTCCTCCTTCAAAGCCGGTCTCAAGACCTTCCTCTTCAACCGTGCCTTCGGCTGTCCCACTAACTCTTCCCCCTCTCCCTCTCTCCTTCCCCTTCCCCCTACTTTGACCCTCCCACACTCCCCCCACTCAGGTCCCGACCAGACAGTTCAGCGCTTTGGGACATCCTCCCGACGTGAAAGGCGCGATATAAGTGCAATTTTGTTGTTGTTGTTGTTATTTCACCAAAAAATCCGAAAAACAAAAAAGATTGCTTTCTCCTGAATTAATGTGTCATACAACTAAAGAACAATTGGATGAGTTAACATTCGACAGACAGAAAAAAGGATTCAGTAATGTATTTATAAGCTAAATTATAACAGTTTTAGTAAATCACATGTAATAATAGTAATAATATATAATAATAATACTTGCATTTGATATAGCGAACTTCACATCTTATCAACTTCTCAAAGCTCTTCACAATATATACTGTAAAGTGAATTCACTGTATATTTGTGGGCGAAAAGCAGCAACCAATTGAGCACAGCAGTGACTCATAAACAGTCATAGATTGAAATGACCAATTTTTATTATTATTATTTTTTGGAGGGATTATTATTAGGCAGGTGGAGTAAGAAAACTTGCCCAAGGTTTAGCCCTGATCTACCTGGATTCGAACACAGGTCTCATGCTTGTAAGGCAAGTGTTCTAACCACTGAGCTACAGGAGCTCCTAATAATAATCCTTGCATTTGATACAATGCTTTCATGTTTTCTAGATGTCTCAAAGCGCTTCATCGAATGTACTATAAAGTGAATTGGCTGTAGATATATAGTTGTAACGCATATATATTATTAGGCATGTGGAGTAAGGAAACTTGTTCAAGGTTTCTCCCTGTCTGGAAATGAACCCAAGACTCTTGCTTGTAAGACAAGTGCTCTAACCACTGAGCTACAGGACGACAAGATAATATAGTTACTTCATGTATAAAGCATTTCATTCATAAAAGTTCCCAGAATTAGTGAATCATTTTAATATTTAAGCAAATCATGTAGTTACACATATGTACGTCACTTAAAGTTCTCTGTGCTGGGAATAGAATGCTCATAGAATGATAGAATCTCATTCTTCATTAAACTGGGATCTGATTTGATTATTTAGATGACATTGAAGATCATGTGTCACTATTCAAAAAGAGAAAGTTCGCTCACCCAGGATCCCGGCTAACAATCCCCCAAATAAAACCAGTTATTCTGTTCATAGCTGTTTTTGTGACATTTTTGCGTGAAAATTGGCTCCATATTCTTCTGCAAGATCCGCACTAAATCCTGTAAAGCTATTTGATACACCCTTGCAACGTATAAGATATTATATTGATTAGAAAAACATTAAAAATGTCCTCTCAAGACACTCCTGGGAATCTTTGCTTGCACTGTTTCTAGGTACCTTTGTTTTCCCTTTGGGATTTTCATTTAATGTTATTATCTATTTTTGTTGACCAGCTAGTTGGTTCAGACGCCAGACAGGTACTTATGGCATAAAGTGATTTGTGTGTTGGTTATAGTTGGAGGTCGGTAGCTGTGTGCCCCTTGGTTAATTTATTGCCTTGGTCCAATAAACTGTTCTGCTGCAGTTAGGAAACTTTTGAAATGGGTTGTGGTGTTTTAATATGGGTTCACATATTTAGCAAATGATATCACTCCTGCATTATTACCTTGCTGGGAACACAGCTATGACTATTGGATTTGAATATGGCAGTAATAAGAACACAAGAACATAAGAATTAGGAGCAGGAGTAGGCCATTCGGCCCTTCGAGCCTGCTCTGCCATTCAATAAGATCATGGCTGATCTTCTCACTGAACTCTAATTACCTGCCCTATTCCCATATCCCCTAATCCCTGATATAATGTTAAATCAACATCTCCAAGGCAGAAATGCCAAAGCCATTTGATTGAAGACATCTTAGAAGTTAGTTTGGCCAGACCTCATTTGAATATAAAGCCTTTTCTTCTAATACGAATACAGTGGCTGAATCACTAAGTCAAGATTAATAGGTTAAATGTTCTCTTCTCTCCTAGGTTAAAATCATGCTTCACTGTCTTAAGGGATTCAGCCTGCTAAAATTAATAGCAAACCTGAAATTGCAATGAGTGGAAACAAGAAACTGACAGCGAGCAAAAATAAACACATTAATATATTCTTAAATGAACTGTCTACATGAGGGTGACTTCAATCTTTCCACTCCCCACTTGAGCCCCTCCAGTCCAGTTTCTGCCTTGCACACAGAATAGAGACAGCACTTGTCAAATTCACAAAATGAAGTCTTCCATCTCTGTGACCAGGACTCCCTCTGCCTCCTTTGTTCCTGGAACATTGCATTTCACACAGTCGATCACGCTATCCTACTGCACCATTCCTCCTCCACCACCTTTTCTCCCTCATCCATCCTACCTTTGCCAGGTTCAAGTCCTGCTTAAAGATCATTTGATCTCCACAAACCTTTTTCCTCCTGCCCCCACACAGTCACCTGTGTCATTCCCCAAGGCTCATCCTTGACTTGATTCTTTTCCTCATTTACATGTGATGTCATCCACAGATATGGGGTAAACTTGCACATGTATGAATTTGACATCGAAATTGACTTCTCCTCCAGCTGTAATTCCAGTTTTGCTGTTGTTCTATCAGCTTGTTTGTTGGATATTAAGTCCTAGATGAGCGCAAGCATCTTACTGAACATTAACTGGATGGAAGGCATACTTCTTGCCTTTTGTCAACATTTATTCTTCTGTGGCTCTGACCTCTACAAACTCCCTGGCCTTTCCTAAGAATAACTAAACCTGCTTGTAACCTCAGCATCAGGTTCAATCCCTAGACATCCTTCCTACCCCACATTCAGTTCCCAAACAAGATTGCTTTCTTCCACACCATCTTATTGCACCTCTCTAACCATACCTCATACCACCAGTGCAGCTGAAACTCTCATCTGTGCCTTTGTCATCTCCTGCCTTGATTACTCCAATGCCCTCTTCTCTGGTCTTCCCAACTCTACTATCCACAAACTCCAACAAATTTAGAATTATACCCACTGTATGCTCACCAACTCTAAACTCCATACCCTATCAACAACAACAAAATTACATTTGCGGAGTACCTTTCATGTCGGGAGGACATCCCAAGGTGCTGGAATCTATCACACCAGTCCTTGCTATACTCCACTGGCTCCCTATCCAGAATGGATTGATTTCAAGTTCCTCCCACTCATCTACAAATCCCTTCTCACACTGGCACCTCCCTACATCACAGAATGGTTTTCTCCCAACTCCACCACCCACTTGGCTGGCTCATTTTTTCTGCTTCACCCTCATCCACTCCGCTGCACCATCGCCACTGTGCTCCAAAACCTTCAAACGCTTTCCATCATGCCTTCCACCTTAACCCCTCCTTCCCCTTTTTCAGATCTCTTCTGAAGGCCTTCCTCTTTGACCATGCATTCGGTCATCTCCTCCCTTTCCCATACTCTTTGTCAGACTCCGCCTCTGTTAGGTGCTCTGAGCTGCTACCCTGTGTAAAGGACGCAATATACATGCAAGTTGTTGTTGTTGTCATTTGTTGACTCAGCCCTCAGGCACATCACATAGAGTTTACAGTTATTAACCATCTTCACATGGAAATGGGTCAATCCTGAAATAGTTTGTGTCATGCAATTCTGCTTTGTAATTTTATGGAGCTCCGTAGTATACCGGTTTTACAATGACATATCCAACTGTAAACAAACATCACCATTGTGTCCATGTGCAATGATCATCAGAGTATGACCCCAAAGCTGCTCAGTGCTCCAATATAATTTGCTTTGAGATGTCATCCGGCATGGAGGATGCTATATAAATCCAAGTTTTTGTTGTTGTGTTATGAGGGGTTCCAATAGACTGGCTGAACTGCACAGTCAATGCTGAAAGATCCTCCTAAAAATAGTTTCTCAAATATTTGTAGAGAATCAGACTCCTTAATAGAATATTATTTTGAATGGAAGTGGCACCTGGTTTAAAAATATATACTTGTCTGCTGTTTCAAAGGATCAATGTTCTATTTGGTGCAACACTGGCTTATGCAAACATTTCCTGTTCCTTGTTCAGGGTGAGGAACCTTGTTTGGGGTAGAGGGAGCAGAATGCTACAATCAGCCTCGGGTGTCCAGAGTAAGAGAAAGGAGAAATATGCAACGTTTCTCAGTTCATATTGTAGGATAGTAGCCCCTGTGGAAACTGACGTGAGCAATCTGCTCCCAGACTTCGGCTAATGTAATTTTATAATCATCTTCAGGGAGGTGCACAGGAGTGGAAGAGATTGATTTACTACATAATCAATTATCGACTTGTAGAGAAGCATTTTTCCTCTGCTCCAAGACTGCTTCTGGATGGCATGACTGAACCCAGCCTTTCAACATGTGGGGAATGCAATCAGAAATCCACTTCCTATTGCTGTGTGGTACCCAAGCAATGTGCTATACAATGATGTGATACATTAGCATACTGCACCAATGGATTGTCACTAATACTCTCTTTTATCGGGATGAATACTTGTAGACAATACATTGGAGATAATTAGAGCATACCCGCACAGCGTGTGGTTCCTACATGCTGTTGATCAGGGTAAACATTTAAAGATTTTTGCATTACTGATATGATGGTTGAAATTGCACCCACTCTTAGATTGTAAAATCATTTAATCTCATATTTTACGATCATGCAAAAGTGCGAAAAATTCTTCCAATTAGTCTTAATTTACAAGCTTTTTTGCAGTTCTTAAAAATAACTAACTTCTTAACTATGGCTGAATTTAATATAAATCCATGGTTTATAATAATAATAAATAACAATAATCATCACATTTGACATAGTGCTTCTACTTTCAAAACATTTCAAAGAGTTCCATAGGACTTTACTGTTAAGTGGAGCAACTGTGTATTTTATGGGCAAATTATAGATTATCTTAAATGTTATGGTCTTCTTGACTAAAGACTTTCAGATCGACTTTCAGGTCTCTGGACCTAAGGTGGGGAAAATTTGCCATGGTTAACGGCAGTGTGATAGGAAGTTGGAAGCTGGTTTAAATCTGTAAATTTGTTGTAAATGGACAAATTGGTTGAAACTGATCTTAATATCAGCAAATAAACAATTTCACTGCAGTGCACAGTAATATCTTAATTAGTGCCTGGTAAATGCATTAAATGGCATTAAAAAGGGTGAAGGCTAAAATCACGCTGTAGCGACTCTCATCCTACACATGGTGTGAATTAAGGCATCATTTTACTTTACTTCAGTGTCAAAGCGACATTGAGTCCTAGAGTTTGTGCAGATTGTTTTACAAAAGTGTCAACACATTTTGTGGGATGTGTGTTTGATTTAGGAATGTTAAAAACAATCTGATGTCATTATAAACCAATTACATGACACTCTCAAAATACATGTGTCCTTGTAAGTTTGCTTGTCTCATAGATGTATATGTGGAAATAGATATTAATTTAGGAGGTACCTATTGTTGACATCACACCATTCATAAATGTTTAACTTGTAAATGTTCTGTCACTCAGCTGAAATACCATTTTACCATTTCTGAGATATTTTAATGAACAACTGCAAACCATAACAAATTTGTGATAGGAACTTTCTGATTAGAAAGTGATTCATAATCTTTTATGGCTCAGACCTCAGTTCATGAAGAATAGCGTCATTTAAATTTGCTTGCAAAAGGAAATTATAATAAAAATAATAGCAATTAAGATGCAGAAAGTCAGTATTTTGTTTAATTAAAAGGACTGTTATCACTGTATCCCAAGGCCATGAGACATACAGTACATGTGCTATGTGAAAAGTAAGAATATGTGATTTTGCAGTCTTTTGTGATACACTATTTGTACATAGGGTGGGAAGTATCCATGCAAATTCCATGAGACATTAATCTGGGTAAAATCTGTCTAACTAGGAAATTGGACAGTTGAGAGGAAATGGTATTTAGCTGTCTGTCCTCACTCAGTTTGCAGCACTCATATTCTCTGGGATGTATCCTACATGAGGATTGTTATAGAAATGTAAGTTGCTGTTGTTGTTGCATCAGAATCTTCTGGTTCAAATCCCACCTTGGACCCTTAAGTTCACAGTCCAGGTTAACATTTGGCTCAATAATAATAATAATAATCCTTGCATTTGATATAGTGCTTTTCACATCTTCTAGATGTTTCAAATTGCTTCACAAAATATAATGTATGGTGAATTGACTGTATATTTGTGGGCAAAACACGGCAGCCAATTAGGCATAGCATTCTCCTATGTACAATCCTGGATTGAAGTGACCAAATTATTATCGGGGTTTTTGTCTTGAAGACTTATTATCTAGTGTGTAGAGTAAGGAAACTTGCCTAAGGTTTCTTCGTACCATTGAGTTACAGGACTCCAAAATATTACTGAAAAATATTTCAATTTTCCTCCAATCAAGTTATCCCCAAATTAATTTAGTGTCCAATTATTTTCCAATGTTAGTGGAGGGCTGGATTATCATCCTTCAGATGAGATATTAAATTTAAGTCCTGTCTAGCCACTCAAGTGGATGTTAATAATCACATGGTACAGTTCGGAAAGGAAAGGGTATATCTGGTCCTGGTAAAAAATCCCCTAGATAAATTCATCATTTCAGTGTGTAGAATTGCATGGAGACACAGATACAGACCATGTATGCTCTTGGCTGTCACATTTGTTTACAAGATATACAGTTACTTTACAGAAATTCCCCGTGAAGTGCTTTGAGATGCTTCAATGTTAATAGGTGATATATCAATTGCAAAAATTATTATGATTGAGCTTGCTTTCTGGAAGTTGTTTATTCCTTCAAATATTGGTTAAAACAACAGACATTGGTGTAAGTGACAATGATGGATTAGAAGGGCAGAATGCAAGTGTGCAAGCTGATTCCTAAACTGGTAATCTACACAGTGAAAGCAGCTTTCAAAAGCCCAAAGGAAGATATGATGGATGTATAGGTTTCTGAATTGCACTTACATATGACAGCCAAGAGATCATTTTTTTATGTTGAACGCTTTGGCCTCATCCTGGATAACACTGTAAATGACAGAATCCAGGACACAAGTTTTAGATACCTTATATTGAACACAATTGAATATCCACCCACGTCCCCATTCCCTAAGTTTAAAAATCTAAGATGGGGCTCATTCAGTTTTGCAAGCATTGGAAAGAGAAACCAGTCACCAAAAGTCAAGGGGAATGTGTGTGAAGGATGTTAAGGGAAACGGGGGAGATCTGTTTTAAATCCTGTGATTCAAAAAATGATAAAAATAAACATTTTATGCCTTTACAATAATTAGCACATCACATATCACAGATTTCCTCCCATTGTCTCTATATTCTATAACACACACAGACACAATAATATTAATAATCCTTGCATTTCATATAGTGTCTTACAACAGAGGTCCAGATAAGCCGCCCACCACCCGCTATCTTAATCTGTCTCCATGTTTAAGAATTGCCATTAGAAACTACTGAGAATTCCACAAATTATGCCTTGTTTGAGATTGGGTATGGAATGTGTAATGTCACCATATTTACCTGACTTTGAATAAGGACTTGTTTCCCAAAACAAGGAAAGTAAATATGGATGGAGAAAAGCACTAACCTGCCATTCAAAGTAAAAAGATTATTACCTTAGTATGTTTGAAGCAAACATATAGGTAGAATTTTCATTTAGGCCTCTCCAACATTTGGAGACCTGAATCAGCCCTACCTTGGATTCTAAGTGGCTTGGGAGAGGGAAGCAATTGTTGAATTCTAGCCAATATAAGATATTTATAACTATTATCCTGGATTCTGTCTGGATTTACTCTTTACTCTGTCGACCATGCCATCCGCCTACATCGCCTCTCCTCCCAGCTCAATCTTCATGGACCTGCACTTGCCTGGTTCACCTCCTACCTTTCTCACCATCTCCACTTTGTCACCACCAACAGCTTCTCCTCCAGCTACTGCACTGTCACCTGTGGCATTGGAGCCTTCAGGTACTCTGCCCCCAACCTCTGGAACTCCATCTTGCAGTCCCTCAGCCTCATCCCTTCCCTGGCCTCCTTCAAGTCCCACCTCAAGACCCTCCTCTTCAATGTTACCATTGGTCACCCCGAATCCCCCCCTTTCCCTCCATGGAATACTTTTTTTCTTTGCAAAAGCCTTCAGTATCTTAACTATAGAATTTGCACACATATCACATTGTGAAATCCTACAGCTCAGTGGTTAGAGCACTCGCCTTACAAGCGTGACACCTGTGTTCGAATCCAAGTAGGTCAGGGCAAAACCTTGGTTAAATTTCCTTACTCCATACGCCTAACAATAATCCCTAAAAAAAATTGTCATTTCAATCCACGACTGTTTGTGGGATACTGCTTTGTGTGATTGACTGCTGTGTTTCACCCACAAATATCCAGTCAATTCACTTTAAAGTATAATCTGTGAAGTGCTTTCGGATGTCTAGAAGATGTAAAAAGCGCTATATCAAATGAAGAATTATTATTATTTCCCTCCACTCTCCCTGTCCCCGACCCCAGCTCGGGTCCGAAACAATGACTGTCCAGCATCTTGGTATGTCCTCCCGATGTTAAAGGCGCTATACAAGTGTAATTTTGTTGTTGTTGTGTGCAGCATTTCATATCATCCAAAATTTACCAATATCTTTAAAACAGTCGTCCGTCTGTTCCTCACTCCCCCCACCACCCCTCCCCCACCCCCACCACCCCTACCCCACCCCCACCACCTCCCACCTCGAAGAACTACAGAAAACAGTTAGGATTCAATTCAAAATCCATTAAATTCTCCCGAATAATAGAATGAAAAATTGGACATAATTCTCATCAGATTCAGTCAATCAGTACTCCATGCAGCAGGAATGAAATTTGCTAATCATGGGCATCAAAATTATTAGCAAGACAGTCACTATATTTTACAATAAATCCTGTTAATGCTGTGAGGCATTCTCCTAATGTGAAAACCGTAATATCTAATACAAAGATTATTATGGTTATAAATTATATATGATCATGTTTGAGAGACCAGCGATGCCATTATGACAATACTGGGAAAAATTCATGTTGAGAATCTTACTTCTTGAACAGGATCCCTAGAAGTCACTTGGTTCAAAAAGTGATGAAAGTAATGCTTCCTGCACCTAGCATGTCATTGAAATCATTTCATTTTGTTGTATAGTCAGTATCAAAAACCAGGCGCACCACACGTACTTGCAATATAATAGTAGACAAGGCAAACCTCTGTAAACCTGCATGAATAAGATGTTAAGTTTTGTGTCTTAAAGGAGTGGTTTGACTATCATATGATATCTTGCAACACCTCTGAATTGAGAGAGGCTGGATACGTGAAAATATAAGATAATGTGTGGATGATACCGTTATTGGCTGAGTTATATGTAAATTAGTTTTTAATGACGAAACATGCATGAAATTTCTTAGCTATGCTGTTTTGAACAATAAACGTCAAATGCAAGATCTTAAACTATCCAATTTTTGGTTTATATTGCCGAATAAGTGAAAACAGAATTGTGTGTTTATTCGTCACCTTCAAGGCTCTCCACGGCCTTGCTACTTCCTTCCTCTCTGACCAACTGACCCCCTATCAACCTGTCCACTCCCTCCATTCACCAGGCTCCTGCTGTACCGCCCAACCATCACTGGCCGGGCCTTCAGTCTCTCTGTCCCCATGCTCTGGAACTTCATCCGACAATTCTTTTGCCTTGCTCCCTTCCTTGCCTCCTGAAATGCTTGTCTCAAGACTCTCCTTTTCGACTGTGCCTTCAGCCACCATCCTTCCTCTTTGCGTTCCCTCATCCCAACTGTGCTCTCTCCCCCCCCACCCCACCCACCCCCATGCTTGGATCCTGACCCCATGACTGTTTAGCACTTTGGAACATCCTCCCGACGTGAAACGCACTCTACAAATGTAATTTTGTTGTTCTTGTTTAATAGTATAACTATTGCATTTGCATATTTCAAAAACATATTTCAAACCTAAAAGAAACGTGACTTTTTCATAGCATTTTTAATACAATTTCTTTACTCTTTGGGCATGTTTTGTTTATCATATGAGTTAATAACCTTGTTAACTGGTTACCTTGAGACATTTAATGCTTCACATTGCTTTCTCTCAATCAGCTATTTTAATATTCAAACCTTCGGCAGCAGATGGCTGCATATTGAAAATCGTGACTTTTACTATGTTCATAAATTGGGTGGATTTATCCCCCAGTTTGTTTCTTAATAGCTGTGATGACCAAAGGGGCACAAATGCCACTATTATCTTTTTAACATAACGTTTATCCTTCAGGTAGTAAGCAATAATGTGAATTGAATATAATGAGAGTATAAGTATCTCACCCGTTTGCTGTCTCCCCTGTTATTTTACTAGAAGATGATTTTAGTGAGACACTTTGCTTCTTTAGGGATACTCAAACCCAGAGCCCTCTTTGCACGACTAATATCTCTTTAAACCTACTTAAGCAAACTTTTATACTCCTTCCAGGCAACTCTACATTCTTCTCCATGAGCTTTGTATAATCTGCTTTTCTGATTATTCACAATTTAATTGACCCGTTTATCATTTTCAAGAATGTTTGTTAGTTTACGATTATTTATCTTGAGTATATTCTCATTTTCCACAACCAATCATTCATTCCACCATATTACATTTTTACTTATCTTCCATTTTCCAGTTAATTTATTTTAATCTTCCCCTCATTCCTTTGAAATTTGACTTGTTGTACCATATTCATTACTGGAAGGGAGAATATATTTGTTTACAATGCTGATAATTTGATTCTCAGTAGGGCAAAACATTGGGGAAATTTCCTTACTCCACACACTTCTGTTTACCAAGCAGTAAGTAGGAACATGGCTGTTAGTGGATTGGAAAATAACTTTTCCAAGGGTATTCATCGTTAAAAAAAAGTGGTCATTTCAACCTGCGCAATTGGCTGCCACTTCTCTCCTCCTTTATATATATATATAAGATATATATATATATATATCTACAGTTTATTAATGCAAGTGTTGGGATTTCAGATCCCAAGAATAAGGACCCAATAAAATCTTTGTAAAAGTGTAAATTATTTTTATTACAACAAAAGGGTATTAGTTTGATTAAGGAAGGTACAATGAATAATACTGGATTATAGTTAATACGTATATATAGGGTAATATTATTAGGGTGATATATGTATAGAGTACAAATCAACACATAGTAAGACTAAAATCTAAGGTATTGTTTATACAAGTACCCATTGAGTTCTGCAGACGGTTGATTTATCCAGGTCTTTTCAGCACTATGGTCAAAAACCAGCTCGTATATACTCACATAGACCTGTGGTGTCCTCTCTCCTACTCTGGCCTTCTCTTGGAACTAAGCCCAGTTACACCCTAAAAACAAAAACAAAAGTTGCTGGGGAAACTCAGCAGGTCAAACAGCATCCATGGAGAAAGGAAAATGATTCAACGTTTTGAGTCTACAACCCTTCTTCAGATTCCCAGATATACCCTTTCCCCCCTGACCCTTGAACGTATCCCTGCATATTATCTTAGGAATGTGTTTTCCCTCTTTGCCAGAGAATTAGTTATTGTTCCTCAGAGGCCATCTGTTCGATTTCCAGACTCCCGTTATCTCAGGGGTTCTTATCTGCTTCTCTATTTTCCTTTGGTGGGCTTTGTATATGTTCCCAATCTTTCTGTTGACCATGTTTCTACTTCTAATCTATCAACTCTATAATACTCTTTTCTACAACACAAGTATATGCTGTTAATTCAATAAATACTATAAAAAGGCTGATAAACTTAATATCCAGAGGTGATGTTCAATTTGTACAAAATATTAGTCAAAATATTTGGAATATTGCATGCAATTATGGTCTCCACACTACGAGAAGGACAAGGCCGTGATGGAATGAGTACAGTGTGTTTATAAGGATGATACCAGGGCTGGCATTCTACCGCTATCAGAATAAACTGGATAAGTTACGCCTTTTTGTGTTAGGAAGTAATCAAAGATAGAACCAAGAGCATGGTTTGATCTTGACAGTATCACCATCCATGGATGCACACTCGATCTGAGCCTGTCCAGATCCTAGGTATCTTGTTTGTTCCTCAATAATAATAATAATAATAATAAGAAGAAGAAGAAGAAGAAGAATTGTTGTATTTGATATAAGGTTTTCACATCGTCTTGACGTCTCAAATATATTTTCTACATCAGATCAGTACCATGACCAGCTCTGCCTTCCCTTACTTCTGCCACACTTCGCTCAGCTTCGCCAGTGTCTTACACCACAGGTTGCTGAGACTCTCATATATGCATACATAATATCCAGGCTTGACTATGCAAACTCCTTGCTTGTCAGCCTCTCCAACTCCTCTTTCCACAAGCTGCAGGTCATCCAGAACTCTGTAGCCTGTGTCCTTTCTGACTCTAGGCTCTGCTTCCCTATCACCCCTATCCTTGCCTGACTGCACTGGCTTTCCATCACACAGAGGATGCCTGGCCCATCACTGGCGGGTGGGCCTTCAGCATTCTGCCTTCACCCTGTGGAACTCCATCCCTTATTCCCTCCACTTCACCCCATTCCTTTGCCTCCTTGAAGACCCACCTCAAGACCCCTCTATTTGACTGTGCTATCAATCAACCTCCTTCCCCCACTGCCCTCCACCCTCACAATCGCAACCCCCAGCTCGGATCCAAAATTCTGGTTGTCCAGTGCTTTAGGATGTCCTCTCAATGTGACAAGCTCTATACAAATTACTTCACACAGAGGGTAGTGAGATTATGGACCTCATTTCTTGAAGCAGTAGTTGAATCAGATAGTAGAGATGCATTCAAGAGGATGCTAGCCCTTCACACGACAATGAGGGAAGATTGTTGGCTGGGACACAATTTTAAGACAAATTGTGTTCTTGTATTCACTGAAAGTTGGCAGTGATAGAATGAAAGACTTTGCTCTTTTCATTGATTTGAAGATACAAAAAGAAATTGAATCAACCAAGTTTTTTTTTGAAAGAATAAATACAAGTTAGTGCAATTGGAGAGTTCATAGGATAGTTGTATAATTTAAACTTTGATTAAAGGGCAATATAAAAATTCATCTAAGCATTCAATTTGAGTAAAATATATTTTACTTAAGATTCTCCCGAAAAATCATAGTTAGTATGGCAACAACCTTACTGCTGTAGTACCTCCTAATTATTAACATTATGTGAATGTTTGACAAAGTGGATTGAAATTCTACTGTAATCACAAATGAATAAAATGTGCAACAATTTGTGATTTTATTAACTATTTAGAAGTGTCTCTGATTTGAGCAAAATGTGTACAGCCTAATGGTGAATGTGTACTCTATATAGTGTACAGTACTCTATTTAATGGGAAGCACTTCAACTACAATTGATGGCTTAATTGACAACACAGCCTGCATTTGAGGACATTTTTTGCATCTGCTGTTTTATTAATAGCGATTCCCTAAAAGTAATAAGCAGACTTTTCTGGCCATCTCAAAAATCCATTCTATGGAGTAATTGTTTACTGTGTTCACTTTCATCATTGGTAATTTTGAGAAAATGAACAGGAATTGCAATATCTGGGTCTGGAGAAACATATGCAAGTGGTGATTCTAAACAGAATAACCTCAATGACATTTATTTTGTTAACTTCAGAAAGGCTGGCTGAGGCATGTTCATTTAACACAAAGTTCAACCACTGACACTATTAAATCCTGAGGTCATATGCAAACGGTTAAATGATTGTCGCTGTTAAATAATATTAAGAGCTCCTGCAATGTTTATATGATTTCTTGAAATAAATATTATGTGCAAGTTGCAATTGATGTGCGGAAAATGAGATTAAGAATCAAGGAATTGTTTCGGACTTTGAACGTGCTAACTAGATCAATAATCTAATTCTGATAAAAACTTATTATGAGAATGAAAATTATGAGATGGATGTGTTGATCAATATGGTCTAGGCTAGATGTTAGTTATTATTTAAAGCCCGATTGATCATGCTTTATTCAAACATGCTATTGATCAGATCCCCACCTCACCCTCCTATAGCCTCACATTTTCCTCAATTGTGACTACCCCCGGCTCAGCCTCAGTGAAGCGACTTGAGACATCTACCTGACACAAAAGCTGTTATGTAAATGTAAACTTGCTATTGTTGTGGTCCACCATACCAAATCTCCCTATAATGGTTGGACTCAAAGGCATGCCCACAGCATCCAGTACCATGACAATCTGTGGAGCATATGTGACAGCCTGTTTGCTTACACAGCATACAGTCACTCTATTTCACAAAAAAATCTTGTCAACCACATTGAGATATCCTTCCGACATGAAAGAGAATATATGAAATGCAAGGATTTGTTTTCATATACACATTGCATTAAAAAGTGAAAAGTGTGAAAAGCGCTATATCAAAATGCAAGGATTATTATTATTATTATGATTACATAGGGACTCTGGGATGATTCTCATATTTGTTGATATTGTGACTCACCCTGGCTAAAAGGATTAAAAACTAATACAATTATATAATAAGATCAAGCCAGTAAATTTATCAACAATAACAAACTCAATCTCTGCAGGTAATGCACATGAATTCTTCCAAGTCTTATTTAGTATTAATATATTTAGTATCTGTTGAATCACTGAATGCTAATGCTACAGCACTCTCCATAGATTTCATCCTTCCACATTATTTCTCAACGAAATGTTACTTTTATCTCAGCTTGCTAATATTCTGAACATCATCCAGCAAATGATCCTTGGAATGAACATTGAACAGAATTCCAAATTTGCAGTGATCTGAAGTGGCATAATTTGGACTAGTTTGTGGCAAACTTCATTCAAAAGTTTGTTCATCTGGCAGTAATGGCACTCAGAGACACTGCAGATGCGAGAAAAGCAAAAGTCACTCTGGTTCAGTTATTCGAGTCCAGTAGTGCATTGGTTAGAGCACTTACCTCATGAGCGAGAGGACCCAATTTCGATTCCTGGCCAGGATAAGAGCTTAGGCAAATTTCCTTAATCCAAATGCCTCAGTTTACCTAGCAGTATGTAGGATACTGGTTGTTACTCGATTGGCAGATTATTTTCCAGGGCTAATAATCACGTTGAAAAATAGTTTGACCATTCAATCCACAACTATATGTGGGACATTGCTGTGTGTAATTGGCTGCTGTGTTTCACCCACAAAATATAATCAATTCACTTTACAGTATATTGTGTGAAGTGCTTTAAGACATCTAGGAGAGGTTGAAAGTATTATATCAAATGCAAGGAATGTTATTATTATCATAATTATTATTATTTCAATGATGCAATACAGCACTATATGAAATGCAAAGAATATTAAAATAATCGAATGCAAGGATTATTTGTTTTTGATGTTCCAATTTTCTGCTTGGCACTATATTAGCACAGCTAAGAAGCTTTACTTTGCTGATAAGAAGGCTAAGGAGTGCTTGATGATGGCAAAGAGTTCCTAAAACGGGCAAGTGTTCTACTTCTCTGCACGAACATTCCCTCCTATTGTTAAACATAAATTAAATAATATCAAATAGTTAATACTAACAGTTTAGTTGAAAAAGTGGTTTGAAAATTGTGGAACTAACAAATCCTGTAATATTATTTCTAGTGGTCAGAGAAAGTCAGTATCAGTAGATGTACAGTATGACTTTCTGGTTATATAGCGATTTCTACATCCCAAAGCAAACTGTACTGGCTGGGCACTCAATCTGGGAGTGAACCTGCTGGTCTACTCATTCAAGCAAGTGACTGCATGATGCAAATTTGTCTATCCAGTCAGGAAAAGGGTGAAATGAAAATTGGCAGCGATAAATTTAGGAAAAAAGGAGAGAATTTTCTTAAATATTGGATCTTCAAAACTTTTAAAGGCCACTCAAACTTTGAGTTTGATAAGACAGATGCGGAACCTCAGATGCGGTATCTAGCACATGCAACAACAACAACAACAACTTAAACTTATAAAGCGCCTTTCACGTCGGGAGGACGTCCCAAGGCGCTGCACAGGAGACGTGTGACCCGAGCTAGAAGGGGAGTGTTCGGGAAGAGGTGAAACGCATAGGGGAGGTCGAAAAATTTGGGGGGGAACAAAAGGCACGATCGAAGAGGAAAGTCTTCAAACCGGCCTTGAAAGAGGAAAGGGAAGAAACAAGGCGGAGGGATTGGGGGATGGAATTCCACAGGGTGGGATCGGAGAAACTGAAGGCCCGGCCTCCGATCTGGGGCGGTTCGGGCGGGGGGCTTGGAGCAGGCCAATTCCTGCTGAATGGAGGGTTCGGGTGGGCTTGTAGGGGGAGAGTAGATCGGTTAAATAGGGCGGGGCAAGGCCGTGTAAGGCCTTGAAGGTGAGGACGAGGATCTTGAACTCGATCCTCTGGAGGATGGGGAGCCAGTGGAGACGGGCGAGGGTGAGGGTTATATGGTCGCGGAGGTGGTTGCGGGATAGTACACGGGCTGCAGAGTTTTGGATGACCTGCAGCCTGTGAATGGAGGAGCTGGGGAGGCCGACGAGGAGAGAGTTTCCGTAGTCCAGCCGTGAGGTGATATATGCGTGCACGAGTGATTCGGCAGCGTGTGGGGTAAGATAGTTGCGGAGCCTGGCAATGTTGCGTAGGTGGAATTAAGCGGTGCCGGTCAAGGCACGGATGTGGGGGAGGAAGGAGAGTTGATGGTCGAACGTGATGCCGAGGTTCCTGACTGGCTTTGTGAGGTGGAGAGTACAGCCTTGGATGTTGAGGCTGGTAGCGCCCGATGTGCGGAGGCGCTGGCTTGAGCCAATCAGGAGGGCCTCGGTCTTGCTCACGTTCAATTGGTGGAAGTTGTCCCTCGTCCAGGACTCGATGTCGGACAGACATGCTGTCAGAACATCGATGGTCTGGGGGTTGAGGGATGAGGCAGAAATGTACAGCTGGGTGTCGTCCGCATACATGTGGAAATTTACCCCATGATTGCGGACGACACCCAGCTGTAACTTTCTGCAGAACCTCATCACCATGCTGAAGAGTATCCAAACCCAGCTGAGGTTTCCATGCATCCCACCTACACATATAAATCCCGGAAATAGATTGTTCGAATGGAATGAGCACACTATCCCTGGAGGGACATATCTTGCTTACCTAATTTCTGAAAGCACTATGCACAGGTTGGCAAGGTGCAAAGCTTGGGGAACCCCGTGCAAAATTGGCCGCACGTTTTGCCCACAAAATATACAGCCAATGCACTTTACCAATAAATTCTGTGAAGTGCTTCGAGACATCTTGAAAATGTAATAAGGCACCATATCAATTGCAAAGATTATTTAGGATTATCTTAGTTTAATATGTACTATTAGGGACATGTACTTATTTGTACTTTAAGCTCTATGAAAGCTGTGAAGGATGTGATATAAGTACAATTTGTTATTGTGCAGTTTACAAATAAATCACAAGCTCTTCTTTATGAAAAGCTAAAACTAATTGGTTTGTATTCCAAATTACATATCTGTAAGATTCATTGCTCACAGAATAGATTTGCTGTAGATTTCCGCTTATACATTTCAAGACTTGCTGATCTTCCAAATTACAAACTACTATTTTATTGCCCATTGATATCAAGATTCTGAGAAGGATCCTGTGATATTTTTCTGACTCACTGCTTGTCTATGGCATCTCAGGTAATGAAGAGGTTGGTGGAATAGAATAGGAAAATAAAGTCAGATAAATATTCAGCACTTTGCATCATATTCAGCAGATTTAAGAAATGAGCTCAATCGTTTCACCAACTACCCCCAAATCATTAGTGCAGTCTGCAGAGCCTTAAATTGATATTAATGAGGAGGGAGAGGGGAAAGAAGATAAAATAATTGAAATTAGACATTTGTTCGTGTTTACTTCCACCCTCCACCCCCCCCCACCCCCACCCCCCAAGACATAAATCTGACAAATTGCATTCAAAGTTGTATTCAATGTTTTAATTAAAATAATATTTATTAAGCTTGTTATTTTATATTAGTTGGTAATATCTAAATTAAGGTCTTCCAGTACTTCGGGCTGTTGATAGCTCAAAGACGTTATTTGGCTGAGTGAGATATCTGCATGTCAACCTGGCTCATTTGGTAGCAACTTTGGGACCTTTAACTCACTTAGTTTAGGTTGACACTCAAATGCAATGCTAAGATTGTGCTGAATTGTTGAGATGCTGACTATTGGAAAATATATTAAATTGACGTCCTGTGTTTCTGTTAAAGTTGACATTAAAGATTGCATGGCCATATTTCATAAGAGAAGAGTGTTATCCTGGCCAACAATGCCCCAAATATTTTTTGAAGAGATTACTAAAGGGGTGGAAATAGGATGGTATTGTTTATGTGGATGCTGTTTATGTGGATTTTCAGAAGGTATTTATTTAATAATGTTCCACATAAGAGGCTGTTGGCTAAAATTAAGCAACATCAGATTTGAGGTAACCTGTTGGCAAATTATAATAACAATATTACAATAATCCTTGCATTTGATAGAATGTCTCATCATATCTTTGAGGTGTGGAGTAATCCTATTTTCAACAACAACAACTTGCTTTTATATAGTGCCCCTTATGCAGAGTAGATTCCCAGAATGCTTGACAGTGGCGGACCTCAACACCAAGCTGGGCGGAGAGGGGCGGTATCCCTAGACATGGTCAAGGAAGAAGGTCTTCAGGTGCAACCTGAAGATGTGGAAGGAAAGGACAAGGTGGACGGATAGAGGAAGAATGTTCCAGAGTTTTGTGGCGGGGTGACTGAATGGTGGAATAGAGGGCTTGGGGGACATGCAGAAGGCTGGAGCCAGTCAAGTGGAAGCAACGGGTAGTAGGTTGGGGAGGAGGAAGGCCGGAGAGGAAAGGAGATGCCAGGTTCTGAAGAGATTTCAAATCAAGTGTGAGGATTTTGAAATTGATCCGTTCGGCAATTGGAAGGTAACTCAGCTAAAGCAAGTGTGATGTGGGTACAGAGTTTAGTATGTAGGCCGTGGTGTTTCTGGATCAACTTGACCTTGTGGATAATATAGCCAGAGAGACCAGCAAAGATGGCATTTCAAAAGTCAAGTCAGCAACTGACGAACACGTGAACAAGTATTTTGGCTTTGTCTAGTATAAGGAAATTTTCCTGCTTGATCCCCATTTTTTTAATAGTCTCTTTTTTTTCGTAGAATCCATCCAATTGTCTTTTTAAAAATAAATCTATTGCCTGTTTTAACTATGGCTTGTGGCAGATTATTCCACATTCTCACATTCTCTGTATAAAGATTTTTTTAGAACCCTCTCCTATTTTCATTCTCTTTGTGATTTTATTAAATTTCCCCCCACTGTGTGACTGAATCATTAAAATAATCTATTACTATATACAATCATAACCCTTCTTCATCTGGAAGACCTCTATCAGGTCAAAACTTCAACATTCTTAGCTCTCGGTAAACCAAGCCCTGACTTCTCAAGTGTCTCTTTAGAAATGGAATTCCTCTGTGCAAAATTGTGTCAAAGGCAGGTTTCAGAAACACAAGTCTAACTGACATTAAGAGTGGATCCAATTAACCAGATTATTATTCAATTATCCAATCTAATTAATAGAAGTAACTGTGTATTCTGAAATTAAATAACTCCTACACCAACATTACTATAAATCATTGGAAGACAAGGTTTTATTAACCACCGCCAGACTGAAAGCAACGTTCCATCCCTTTTTTATTCATACATGACAGAGTTTCCAATTAAGAAAGAATATTTAAACCATACTGATGCAATGTGAGGCAACATCAAGCATTTGCCTTCCAACATTAAAACAAGAATTTCAGGGAGATTAACAAAATGCTTCAGGGAGATTGTAGAGCTAATCTTTAATCTCACCTCCACCATTGTACAATTGTTTTAGTTTGAGTGCTTTCCACAAATAATAAGAATAATTATCCTTGTGTTGGATATAATGTCTAAATAGCTTAAAATGCGAAAATGGTGCGCAGGTATTTGTGCTATGGAGAAGTGTCTGTATTTGTAGTTAAATATGGCAACCAATTTGTATCCCACAAGCAGCCATGATGATTTTACTGTATTCAAATACATCTATAACTTGCCGATAATTACTTATGTGTGAACCACTACCAAAATAAGATACTTTAACATTTAAAGCAATCTCTGGTGGCTCCTGTATTACCACAGGGCCGTACGCAGGATTTGTAATGGGGGGGTGCGAATTGCTAGTGATGGGACCAACAATGGCGGGCTGCCCCCGAAGCCCCCTCAAGGCTCCGACGTTTTACACAGTTTGAGGTCTTATTTAATCGGTTCAGAAGATCAGGAGATTAGGTGAATCATGAGGTATATACCAGGCTTCTAAGAGACGCTCTGAATGTTTAATGGCGACAGCATCTCACAAATAGTGAGCTATATGGTACACTACCACACTGGTATCACAGACATTACTGCAGAGGCGTCTTAGGTTTAGCGGACATAGCTGGAGAAGCCGGGAGGAAACTGTCCATAGTGCTACTATCCTATGGGAACCATTGCACGGTCACAGAACACGAGGTAGACCAGCCCTAACCTACATCGATACTCTGGAGCGCGATTCGGGTATTGGCAGGCGGGAGTTGTCAGGCTGCATGCAGAGAAGGGATCAGTGGAGAAGTGTGGTTGTCAATGCCCGAGTTCGCTCGATCAGATGATGGTGAAACTATTTTTATGCCAAATTCGTGCGACATTGATGTTTTTTCACTCTGGGTACAAAACTGAATGTGCAATAAAGTAGCACTGTTTATATCAAAACTTAAGTCATTTTTACTTACATTTGTCAGATTAAAATACGATTTCAGCTTCCACAAAGTGGTGCTACCTTTTTATGTAGTGACTGTATACGGGGTGATTTCCAATTGACACACCACGTAGAATAGGCGCTAAAGCATAGGCCTACGTCCATGAGTATCTTTTTTAAAGATAGGCATTCCCGTCCAGACACATATAACTTTTTTGTTGGGTTCTCAAAAGCTTTAATTTCTCAGAAGCTTGTAAATATGTTGTCATTGTTTGCTAGCATTACAGTCACACCTCTCAAAACTTGAGCAATTTTTACTTACGGTGATCAGATTAAAAGATGATTTAACTTCCAGTAGTGGTGCTACCCTTGTGGCTGTATGATTTCCAAACGAGGATGGATTTGAGTCTTGGCGCGCGCCTATGTTTATCCAGTCACGAGTCACAGACTCGCCGCGTCATTGACTCGTCTATCGACGCGGTATGTTTTGGGGAGACGCCGATTCTGGTGTGTGACTCGATAATTTTATATTAATACTAAAACATTCAAAGATGTGTGTTTATAATTTATACATAGTTTTGAAGAACTGATTGTTACACAAATGCTCAATAAATTTACTTTACTTGGTATTTAAATTTGATAAAAAATACAATTCTCTACCCCGGGAAATGTGGACCTTTTATAATTTGGGGGGGTGCGTACGCACCCGTCGCACCCCCCCTGCGTACGGGCCTGTACCAATCATATTTTATTGGCAACATTAAGTTAATTTTTTTTGTTTGTTTTGGTGAAGTTAGTAGGATTGTTTTACTTTAAAAGGCTAGGCAGAGGTTTATGGCATGATTCTGTCTATGTCTGAAGTGTTCTTATACCTGACATTCAAAAATAACGCACAAGGTCATACAATCAGTTTGGATGAAGAAGGCCGTTCGGCTCATCCGATTTTATCAGTTTTGCTATTTTTTTTTCGCCTACAATCAATTTACTTTACATTATTTTCTGTGAAGCGCTTTGAAACAACTTAAAGACATAATAAGGCATTATATCAACTTCCACATGTTTGCGGATGACACCCAACTCTATCATTCTGCCACCACCCTCAACTCCGGGGCTACTGCAGTCCTGACAGAAGACCGAGGCCCTCCTATTGGCTCCCATCAGTCCCTCCATCACCATCCAAGAATGCACACACCACATCACTGAGCCCATCCAACAACAACAACAACAACAACAACCTACAATTTATATAGCGCCCTCCATGCTGGACAGCGTCTCAGAGCGCTTCACAATAGCGGATCCCGGGACCGAGCCAGGGGCAGGGGTAGAAAGGTGACGAAAGGCGCGGTCGAAGAGAAAATCCACAACCTTGGGGTTTTGTTTAACCCCTAACTATCCTTTCTACCCCTCATCTGTGCTATTACACACTGCCCTCTCAGACATATCAATGCAACTTGTTGGTTTTGTTAATCAAATATCATTTAATATGGTAGAAATGAAAATTATGATTTATGTTTTGAGGAATTATGAATCACTCCCAGGAAGGTGTTAATTGGTGTATTGCCAAAATTTCCCCCTTTATGTGCAATTACATCATTATGCTTCAATGCCTGAAAATGACAAGATCATAGCATAAACTGAATATGATACAGTGTCCAGAAGGGGATATGGATATTTTTATTACTACAGATTAGAGTTAATAGAGTTTTATTCCTCCATCAGCAGTTAGAAAGATACTGTTCATTTTTAAAAAGGCTTTCCTTTGGCTTCTTTTTGAGAACTCTTTGAATGCAGCTCTCTGTGCTCTATTAGCAGATTCATTGATATGGGTTTAGTGAGATTTTGCTGGGTTCAGCAAATTTATTGAATTTGTCCCGTGCATTTATGAATAAATAATTATACTTTCAATTAATAAAGTACCTTTTCCCATTTGAAGTATTTCAAAGAGCTACATGCACCTGGTTGCTTTGAAATTTAATAAGGCTTCACAGCAACTGTTCTGCATCAGCAAAAAATCCATTGCTGAACCACAGAGTGCATGAATAAACAGTCTGGTTTTAATCATAAATTCAAAACTGGCATCTGATGACAATTTGTAACAAACAAAATTACAGGTTAACTAGCAGATCTATGAGAGAGGTTAACTTTAAGTTGTCAATGGAATTTGGCATTTCCTTCGAATTATTTATTTTGAATGGAAGTTCAAAACAGTAGTTTTCTTCACCTTTTGATTTGCAAATGTATACCATTGATAACAACCTTATGAATGTTAGCTAAATATCTGAAAAGGCAGCAGTTTTTAAATCAAGCAACATTCAATGAAATAATCATCTCATTATAGGAAATTCCGTTCTGCTGCTGTCAAACCTTCTGATGTGATTGTTCCTTTTTCCAAATTGTTACACTTGTTTACCAAAATCACCAATTGCTGCATTTGAGTCTTCACAAGTGACTTGTTATCACTTGTTACAATTTTCAGTCGTGGGTAACAATAGGAAAATAATCCTTACATTTGTTATAGCACTTTTCACACAGGGTAGAAGTCCTAAAGTGCTTCTTAAGATATAATTTAAGCTGCAGTGACTTTGTCGAACACTGTGGGAGAACACAGCAGCTACAATGTAAACAGCAATGGCCCATAAACAACCATGAAGTGAATGATCAATTTTATTTTAGAACAATTGTTTGCTAGAACACCAGGATAAACTCCCTCCTCTTCTTGAGCGTGGGATCTATAATGTCCATTTGAGCAGGCAAGTTGAACCTCAATTTAACACATCATCCGAAGGATGGCACCTCCAACTTTATATCACATTGTAGTGCTTGCTTAGACTATATGAGTTCCAAGTACCGACAACATTCTGACTCAGAGACAAGATTTATATCAACTGAGCCAGGCTGAAATAATAATAATCCTTACATTTGGTATAGCACTCTATTAGGTCTTTGAGATGTCTCAAAGCACTTCACGAAATATATTCTAAATTAAATTCACCAAATATTTTATGGGTGAAATGTGGCAGCCAATTGCGCTCAGCAGCAAATAATTGTGGATTGAGTGATCAGTGATCAGATTATTATTTTAAAAACATTTTGAAGGCACTGATACACCAGAAAGCAATCAACCAATCAACCAGCAACTGGAATCCTCCTTACAGATGGGAACACAGAGGCGTATGGAATAAGGAAAATTACATGGTTCCGACTTGAAAGGTCTATACATACGTAAATTAGTTGTTGTTCTTGCTATCTAAGATTTTGCACTCCCTGAGAATCAAACCCGAGTCCTCTTGCTTGCAAGGCCAGTGTTCCAACTAATATGCTTTTGTAACAAGTAAATATAAATGTTTTGACACAAACATTGCGTTGTATTGTAATTTGGCCTTTTTTTCTGGACACTTGATATAAATACAGTATAGATTTTCGCAAGACACAGTTATAAAGCTGATAAAATTGAATGTCATTATATGTTGATGGTGAAGGGGCAGCATCCGACAGATTCTCTCGTGCTGTTCTTTTCCTTTTCTCTTTACCTTTTTAAATTGACTGCCATAGCCCCTAGCTGCAATCAATATTTTGGTAATACTGAACAATATAATTTTCCCAACAATATAATATTTCCTTACATTTGATTGCACATAGAAGAGCCCTTCTACATCCCAAGGGGTAATGGCTTACCAATTACAGCTGTCAACTGAAGTCATTATTTATTATGTAAGTCCTTGAGCTAAATTTATTTTCACAATCAGAATTGTTCATTTCTGCGATTTGTGATGTCATTGGGCCATTGTTATAATTATAATTGTTCTTCTTACAACTTTCACAGAGCATTGGTCTCCACTGAAGTAATATGGTGGGTTATTGGGAAGGTTATTGACCTATTGTGCAAAATATTTAACAGTGATTGACTGCAAAAATCATTCTCTGTCTGAAAATGCCATTCACTCTTACTGGGGAACCAAAACCTTGTCACGGAGCTCAGAGTACATATCCAGAATATGCAATGGTAAATTATGTTTTGGGGATAGAGTTCCAAAAGTTGAGGTCCTTGAAGCTGAAAGCCTGGCCTCCAATGGTATGGCGGGTTGGGCAGGAGACTAGAGCAGACTGGAGCCTTCTGAACGGAGGAAGTGGACAGTTTGATAGAGGGGCAGAAGGGTAAGAGGGGGAAAGATGGAAGAGGACATGAACAATGAGTTAAAGGTATATTTGAACCTGGGTGTAATGAAGTCATGTATTAGGGTTTCGGCAATCTGAATGTTGAGGCAATGGTGAAGTCGAGCAATGTTGTGGAGGGTGGGATGTAAAGCAGGACATGGCATGGATATGTGGGAGAAAGGACAGTTGAGGGCTGATCAAGTTGCCCTTGTTGCAGATTAGTTTGGTGAGTTGGAATGTGCATCCGTTAATGCTGATGCTGCCAGTGTCAGTGTCTCACATTTCTGGGTAATGGGATCCTTTGGGTGATGGGCCAATGGAGTCGAACAAATATTGGGGGAGATGGGTTCATGAAGCTTGGAGTGGTAGAGAATGCGAGCCGCAGAGTTCTCAATTATCTGCAACCTATGGAGAGTGGAATTGGGAAGGCCGACAAGTAGTGCATTGGTGCTATCGAGCCAAGATGCCATCAAGGCATGAATGAGGGTTTCAGCAGCCTGGTGGTTGAGATAATGATGGAGTCGGGCAATATTGTGGAGGTGAGGGAAGGCAGAGCAGGTCATTGCTTGGATGTGGGGGAGGGAACATAATTGAGGACCAAACAAGACACCTAGGTTCCTGACTGGCTTGGTGAGGCACTATGGAGGTTGATGCTGACAGCACCTGATGCATGAAGGTGCTGGTGCGAGCCAATCAGGAGGGCATCGGTCTTGTTCACATTCAACTGTAGGAAGTTAGCTCTCATCTAGGACTTGATGTCTAACATGCAGTCTATCAGGGCAGTAGTAATTCTGGAGTCGAGGGTATAGGTAGAAAGATAGACTTGGGTGCCATCTGCATACATGTGGATGTTGACCCCATGTCTATTGATGATGGCATTAAGGGGGAGCATGTAGATATTAAATAGTAGGGGGCCAAGAACAGAGCCCTGGTGGATGCCACAGGTGACAGTGCGGGGGCTGGAAGAGTAGCCGTTGGTGGTGACAAAGTGGAGACGATGTAAAAGGTAGGAACTGAGCGAGGGTAGGTGCATGGAGATTGAGCTAGGAGGAGAGGCAGTGTAGGAGGATGGAGTTGTGTGAGGTTTGTCAGTTGAGGCAGTTCGGGAGGTGAAAGGTGGAAGGGCATCAATGGTGGTGCAGAGGGAGTTGTGGAGAAGAGTGAATGAGAAGGATAAATCAGTGCTAGAGGTAGGCCAGAGTGGGAGAATTTCAAATGAATCTAGGGCAGTGGAGAAGAATTGCGGGGAGAATTTTTTCCAGCACTAACTCAAAGTAATAACCGTGAGCAATCTCATTTATTACTCTGATTATGTAATTGTACCCCAGCATAAAGGTATTAAAATCTCTGGGAATCCTATCATTTGGTTATTAATTACATAATTAATGGATCTATAATTCAATGTATAGTGGAGATATATATATACTGTGTATACACATAAAACGTTAGCACAATCTGCAAATTTTGCATTTGGATATTTAACCTAATTAACTAAACAGAGTTTGTTGGCTCTGTGTATCCTTCATCTTTCTTGCTGACAAAAAAAACTTCCTTGCCTTTCTCTGGAATCATAGCATTTTACAGCACAAAAGCAGGGCATTCGGCCCATTGTGTCTGTGCTGGCTCTTTTAAAAGAGCTATTCAAAGTCAATCCCAATTCCCGGCTCTCTCCTTTGAACCGGAGTGGAAATTGTAGCCTGGATTTACCATAAGCATCATTTCTGGATTGGGTTATTCTTGTATTCTTGCACAAATGAATACATGTTCCCTTAATTATTTAATTAATAACAAGAAGGGATTTACAGATTTCACTGAAACTTGTAAATTGTTTTTCTTCTATTGGCAGTGCAAAGCAGAGCAAGAGAAATGTAACCCTGTACTTCTACCTTAATTTGTAAAGAAAGTCAGTTCAAGAATGGTATGGTCCGATGATATATCGATATATCGCTAAAACCCAATATAATTTTCATATCGATATGCCGATATAGGCATTTCAAAAATATCGATGTATCAAAAAGTCGATATATTGAAGTAAAAAATCGAGATGCTAGCACACTGAACTACAAGACCCAGAATGCTCATCTCTATACACAATGCACAGACCGAGGTACAAAGCCGCCATATTGTATTCATAGTACTCGAATACAATATACAGGTATGCAAGGGGTGGGGGGGGGGGGGGGGAGAGAGACGGTGGTGGGGGGGTGGGAGAGAGGGACGGCAGCGGGGGTGGGGGGGGGGGGGGGGGGGGGGGGCAGAGAGACAGGGTGGATGTGATAATATACAGATAGATAGAGATGGGGGGTTGATGCCATGCCAAGATGTCCTTGATTTAATACAGTACAACATTGCACCTTTCACACTGAGAGGACATACCAATGCGCTGAATTGATATATTGCCAGCTTGGAGTTTTGTAATTGACTATCAACTGAAAGTTAACCACAACAACTTGCATTTATATAGCAACCTTCATGCAGTGTAGAGTCCAATGTGCTTCACAGTGGTGGAGATTGAGATAGAAGGGCTTGAATCTATACAATTGTGACTCAGAATTCACAGTGCTACTAACTGATCCAGCAGCTGGCATAACTGAATAACAAGAAACTGGATTGTCATATTTCTTACATTGTTCATTTTTCTCCATTGAAGTATTGTCAGTAGCTTTTGTAATGTTATTTAATCCACAAAACACAACGTAGATTCACTCGATACAAACCACTTCTTCCACACTCTCTTTCAAATCTGCAAGTCCCTCTTCCCAGAATCCTTTTATACTTGCACATCCCTATTCAATTGCCACTTATGTTATAAAAGCAATATGCAACAGCTTTCAGCTTTTCCTTGCAATGGTCAAGACATTTCACCATTATGTATTTAGTTTATTATGGTTGCGGTGACAACTTTGCTACTAAAATTGAGGTTTATGTCACTGAACTTCCCAGTTCCTGTCTAAGCTACTTTCTCCATCAAGTGATTCTATTTTAACAGACGATGGGTTCATCTAGTTTAGTTGATAAGATTCTGACTTTTGATTGAAGAACTTGTGGGTTCAAACCATATGTCAGAACTTTCAGCTCATAGCCTAGCCCGTTGCTCCAATGCTAAGGAAAAACAGCTATGTTGAACGTGCCTTTCTCTGGATGATATATTAAGAAAGAGGTTCTGACTGCTTGTTCAGATGGATATTAAACTCCCATTCCACTTTTCAAAAAAAGAAGGTTGTGTGTCTTGGCTAACAATCATTCAATTAAAATTGATCATTAACTTCATGGGTTTTGTGGAACAATGCTGTTCTGCCTTGTCCACCTACAAATACATTGCACACCACAGTGAATTCTATGGAAGAAAGAAAGGGGGCAGTTTGGAGACAAAGCCACTGAAGAATAAAGTAGATAGACTTCATGTCTCACCTCTGGATGATGGGAAGCCAATGGAGTTGGGCAAGGATGGGGGAGATGGGATCACAGAGTTTGGAATAGTAGAGGACACGGGCTCGCAGAGTTCTGGATTATCTGCAGCCTGTGGAGGGAGGAATTGGGAAGGCAGACCAGCAAGTTATTTACATAATACTGGGATGTAATGAAGGCATGGATGAGGGTTTCAGCGGCTTTAGGGGTGAGGTAATGGCAGAGACGGGAAATATTGCGGAGGTGAGGAAAGGCAGAGCGAGTCATTGCTTTGGTGTGAGGAAGGAAAGACAGTTGAGGGTCAAACAAGACACCTAGGTTTCTGACTGGCTTGGTAAGGTGGATTATGCAACCATGGAGGTTGATGTAGCCAGCGCCTGATGCAAGAAGGTGCTGATGTGAGTCTCGGTCTTGATGACATTCAACTGTAGAAACTTTGCTCTCATCCAGGACTTGATGTCTGACAGACAGTCTGTCAGAACAGTAGTAGTCCTGGAGTCCAGGGTAGAGGCAGAGAGATGGGTGTCATCCGCATACATGCATAAAAATAATTTAGTTATTGATTGAGATGGAAGTTAACCCCATGTCTGTGGATGATGTCACCAAGTGGGAGTATATAGATGTTGAAAAGTAAGAGCCCAGGGGGACGCCACAGGTGACATTGCAGAGGCCCGAAGAGAAACCGTTGGCATAGACAAAGTGTAGACAATGAGAGAGGTAGGAATCGAACCAGGCAAGGGCAGGTCCACAGAGATTGAGAAAGGAGGAGAGGCGGTGTAGGAGGATGGAATGGTCGACAGTATCGAAGGTGGTGGAAAGGTCGAGAAGGACAAGGAGGCAGAGAGAGCCCTGGTCACACATGTTGAGTTACACCCTTACTGATTACTCTGGCTTTATTATCCACAAAATGCAATTAATTCAAAACTCCACTGAGCACTGAACTCCGATACCCCGATTAATAACACATGCCAGTTGCCACTGGCTCCCTACAACAACAACAAAATTACAATTGTATACTGCAGAACAGATAGACTTTGAGCTTCTCACACTCATCTATCATTCCTTTATTACCTTGGTACCTTCCTACCACTCTGACCTGTTTATTCCCCACTCCATTACGCTTCATCCGCTTGGCTGGCTCTGTCCTCCTGCTTGTCCCTCGTCCCTTGTGCTCTAACATTGGGGGCCGTATTTTCAATCACTTTGCCCTAAAGTTTTGGAACTTCTTTCAATCTCTCCTCCTTCCCTACTTTTAGATCACATCTGAAGAACTTATTCTTTGAACGTCCCTATGATTCAAGTATTTTCCATGTACAGTATATCCAAATCCTGATGTATTCTTTATTGCATAATGTAATAATAATCCTTACATTTGGTATAGTGCCTATCACACCTTCAAGATGCCTCAAAGCACTTTACAGAATATACGTAATGTGAATTGATTAAATTTTATGGGCGATATGCGACGACCAAATGCCCACAGTGGTGTACCATTAAAAAGTCGTGCATTGAATGGCCAAGTGATTATTATTTATTTATTTATTTATTGGTATTATTTGGAAGTGATCATTACTTCAGGAAAGGCGATCTGCTTTACTGCTAGGTAAACAGACGCATGTGAAGTAACTTATCCAACGATTCGCAGCCAGGAATCAAATCTAGGTCCTCTCACTTGCGAAGCATGTGTACTAACCACTAAGATGCCAAATTCCATAGTATATGTTGTCTTATTTTTATCAAGATGAAGTGCACCCAGAAGAGCTCAGTTTTATGTTCACATTTGTGCAACAACTTACATTTATCTATTTCTTGATAAAGAATAACGTTTTGGATTTGCCTAATCACTAGTGGGTTTGACATCGACCAAAAAATAAGGAAGAGAGGAAGACAAATCAGAGGTGACCATAGGCATGTTTAAAGAGGTTTAAGGCAGAGCAGAGAGAGAATAATAATTATAATATTCCTTGCATTTGTAAAAAAAAAAGTGTAGTGCTTTTCACGTCTTCTATACGTCTCAAAACACTTCACAGAATATATTGTAAAGTGAATTGACTGTAAATTTGTGGGTGAAATGCAGCAGCCATTTTTGCGCACAGCAGTGTCCCACAAACAGTCAAGGATTGAGTGACCAAATTATTATAGTCTTTTTTGGATGGATTATTATTAGGTGTATGGAGTAAGGAAACTTGCCCAAGGTTTTGCCCTAATCTGCCTGGATTCGAAACACAGGTCTCACACCTGTAAGATAAGTGCTCTAACCATTGAGCTCCAGGACTCCACAAGATTGATGGAGAAAGTTTCAAACATAGTAGGGGTGGGGGGCACAAGGGGAGATTGTGGGAGGAGAAATGGGGTTCGAAGCTGCATTTGCATTGCTCTTCAAACCTGAGAGTTTGTAATAATAATAATAATTCCTTGCATTTCATGTAAGCTTTATCACGTCTTCTAGACATCTCAATGCACTTTACAGAATAAATTGTACAGTGAATTGATTTTATACTTGTGGGCGAAACTTGGCAGCCAATTGCATACAGCAGTGTCTCACAAATAGTAGTTGATTGAAATGACTAGTTTTATTAATTTTTTGTGGGGGATTATTATCAGATATGTGGAGCAAGGAAACTTGCTCAAGGTTTCGCCCTGACCTGCCGGGAATCAAACCAGGTTCTCTTGCTTACAAATCAATTTATCTAATCACTGAGCTAATCCACACATTGTACAATGTTTTTGTACAATTTAATTGTTTTTACAATTGAATATGATTTGCAAAATTTATTTTGTGTTTTGCCCTATTTTCCATAGCAGTATCAACCCAAGGGCAGATTTAACATTGAATAGTAGAGGGATACAATTTCACATTAGAAAAAAGTGACATACCTCCTAGATATTTCCAGATGAAAGAGAGTTAGAAATTACCCTTTCATGTTGACCTAGTACTCCAAGAAGCCATAACAGACAGTGAACTATACCATTCACCAGATAGCTAGGAGGTATGTCATGAAGGCAATTATAAATTAATAAGGTAGAGATTAAGTCCATGCTCACATAAGTGTGTTGCTTTTACCCATTAGATATTGTGTGAGTGTGTGTGTGTGTCTATGTGTTTGTCACATTATTTGTGTTAAACCTTTCCTGTGACCTACACTCATCTCAGTGTAATAATCAGAGACCGGTCTGCTGATGATCACCATTAATTTAAACAATTCACGTTATGAGTCTGATTCCACAGTGACACAAAATTGCCTCCTGTAAGTTAGGGCTGTAATATTGATCTATGTTTTTTGGGGTGATTATTTAAAATCTTGTCAAGTTATTGCATGGGGATACATTATATATGTACACTGAGACTGAAAAAGATTCCATTCAACTTTAAAATTACCCCAAATTTTTAAGTTGAAATGGAGTTAATAAAAGTTCATTGACAACACTAAATATCATCACTTGAAAGTTTTTGAAATACCAAGAACTGTTCAAAATTGAGTTTTTCCTTTGCAGTTTTCATCTCCATATTTAAGAAAGGACATATTCACCTTAGAGATAGATTCACTAGGTTGGTTCCTGGGATGAGGGGGTTGAGCATGAGGATAGGTTGAGTAAACTAGGCCTATATTCGCTAGAATATAGAAGAATTAGATGTGACCTTATGGAAACCTATTAGATTATTAAGGGGCATGACAGAGTAGACAATGTGAAACATTTCCCCTGGTTGGAGAAACTATAACTAGGGGTCACAGTTTTCAGTTTAGTGGTCAGCCTTTTCGCAGAGTTAAGAAAACACTTCTTCACTCAGAGGGCAGTGAATTTATGGAATTCTGCAGCTCAAAAGACTTTAGATGCTCAGTCCTTGAACATATTCAAGATTGAGATTAATAGATTTCTTATAGATAGAAGGATTAAGGGATATGGGGATAAGGCGGGCAGGTGGAGTTAGATTAGACCAGTGACTTCCAAACTTGAAATAGCGGCACCTCCCTAACTCAGCAAAGTTTTTGTTGCTCCCCTTCCCCTCCTTCACATTGAATAATTTTCACAAATGATAATAGCAAATCCAATATTTTCTTTACATGTTTTTAATCATTTTTAAAAAAAACATTAAATTGTTAAAAAATGTAATTAAATGAAAATAAATATTAAAATTGTGAAACCAATTACTTACACTTACAATTTACAACACTTAGAATTTGCATTTCAGTGCTAAGTTTCTCCCTGACTGCCTGCCTGGCTCACTCACTCGCTGCCGGCCCAGCTTGCTGCCGGCCTGGCTCATTCCCAGGTCCTGGCGCCGTCGCACCCCCTTTCCACCCACTGGCGAACGACGTATTAGGACGTCGCAACGGTAAGCGGGGTTTACCTGTAATAAGAACAATAATGGCCGCGGCTGCCCAGAGCCAACAGTACATACCCCACAAGGGGGCACACCCCAAAGTTTGAAAACCACTAGATTAGATGATTAGTCATGATCTTAATGACTCAAGGGGCCGAATGGCCTGCTCCTGCTCCTTATTCTTACGTTCTTATGTTCTTATGTTAATATGCAAAACACTTATTATATTGAGTTACTTGGAGTGATGCTACATGGAAAAAAGTTATTTGGACCAATTAGTCCATGCCAGTGCTCATCATGGGCGCTCAGAGCCGCCGTTTCACTCACCAATTCCCTTCTTTCTCATGCAAGCATCAACTTTTGCCTTAAATACATTGATTATTTTTCTTCAACCACATCTTCCCTGAGTTAATGCCACATCATTCTCACTACACTCTTCATGTAGAAGTTTTTCCTGAAATCCCTATTAGACCTACAACTAGGGATCCTATTTACATCTCAGAGTATATAGCGCCACATAACAACAGGATAGGATGGGAGCAGTGAGAGAAAACCTGGGAAAATGCAACTGGAAGCATCCATTTTTCAAATTGAAAAGTTTGACAATTCCCTTAGATTTTATTGTTTGTTAATGAAATTGTGCGCAGATGTGGGCGGAAAATAGCTTGCTACAATCATCTATATTCCAGTTAAATGGATTGAATATTGCCTGTACCAGTATACCATGACTCATTGTTATATCTTTTTCATCTGCTCCAAAATGGTGACCAGTCTAATTAAATTGAATTGGCGATGCTGACAAGTAAGGAGTCTTCATAGTCAATCCTGAATGGTATGATTGCATGTATGGGGCTCGGCAGCATGCAGTGTGATACAGTGAATCCAGGTGATGTTTCAGAGGTGGGTGAATGGAAAAATGGGACATGGCACACATGTGGGGCAGGAAGGATAGTTGTGGGTTCCAGACTGGCTTAATATAGTGGAGTATACACCTTGGATGGTGATGCTGTCAGTGCCTGATATGTTGAGGCATCGACGGTTTCCAATCAATAGGGACTCAGTCTTGTCAACATTCAAGTGTACAAGGTTAGCTCTTATCCAGGACTTGAAGTCTGATAGACAGCAGTGTAAGGAGTCAAGGGTAGAGATAGAGTGATAGAGGTGGGTGTCATCCATGTGGAAATTGACCCTATTCTGCAGATTATATCACAAAGAGGGAACATATAAATATTGAAAAAGAAGGAACCACAGATCTTCTTTGTGGTTCCACTGAGGAATTCTGCATGTGACAGGAACCCTTGAGGAATCTCTGAGACAGTGCAGGGCTAAAGGAGAAACCAATTGTGGAGATGCAGTAGAGACGGTGTGAGAGCTATAAACTGAACCACTCAAGGACAGAACCATGAAGGTTGAGCTGAGAGGAGAGGCGATGAATGAGGATAGAATAGTCGACGGTGCCAAAGGCAGCAGTGAAGTAAAGGAGTATGAGGAGACAGCAGGAGACTTAATCGTAGATTGACAAAACAGAATTTGTCACTTTGACCAGAGCCATTTCCATACTGTGAGTGGCACCAAAATCCAATTGAAGGCGTTTGTGAAAGGAGTGGCAGAAGAGGAAGGAGCAAAGCTGGGAAGCAACACCTTGTTTCAGGATGTTGGAAAGGAAAGGCAGGTTGTAGATGGGGTAGCAATTTGAGAGCACGGGTGGAGTCCATGTAGGGTTTTTTAAGGATAAGAGTGGTGATGCCCTTTTTTTTTAATGGTGAATTACACCATTAAGGGTGTCTGCGGGTGCTGGAATTCAAGTTCACAAATTGCAGTTTTCTTTCATCATTAAACAGGATACTACCATTTATTGTAACCACGTAATTTTTAATTATCCTGATGAGCTGTAGTCAAAGACGATAAGCCCCAAACAATGTCGAGGCCTGGATCATTCATTGGAATGAATATTACAGTTTGACTCATTGTTCTCAAATGTGGGAAAGGTTGGATTCAGTAAAGGAGAAAATACTGAACCCAGTGGGGAGTTTTGATCCTGGCTGGAAGTGGTGGTTATAAACAGAGAACAAATGTTCAGATGTTGTGATCAGTCAAGTCAAACATGGACTTCCTCTCCCCACTTGATATAGATTGGAATGGCTGAGTGCTGGAAGCAGATCAGTCCCCAAATTATTACATTGCACAAGGCACTTTCAAATCATAGACTTGTACAGCAGAAAGTGACTTTCCTTTGTTAATTTGTGATCCATGGAATGTCACAAATAAGCCATCTTTTCTATATCAACTATAATTAAGGGCTGCTAATGAAATCAATTAATTATAACCTTCCCTTTTGCTCCATCATAACTTGATCATAGAGCTTGACCTGATAATTTCCTGTGGAAATCAGGTTCAGTTGCGACAAGAATACAGAATGTGCTATCTACTGAAAAGTGCTGTTCTTTTTTACTCCTTTGCGGCTGATCAATTTTAGAAGCTTATTTTGGTATTTCCCCTGAAGATGATAGTGGTGAGGAAAGGTCAGCAGGCAAGCGTTCAGTGAAAGTAGATTTAGAATGCTGATTTGGGAATGTAACAGATTACTATATTAGTGAGATATGATAAATGACTGAGACAAAGAGTTCAAAAAAGCAATGTTTTGCAATAGGATTCACTAATAGCAACTCAAAGTCATTAGTGAAGAATCCTGTGCGTAAATGGCAGTATGTCACAGCTAACATCCAGATTTCCACCACATGAAACATATGGAAATGTCAGGACTTTGATCTTATAATCTAACAACAACAACAAAATTGCACTTATATAGCGCCTTTCACGTCGGGTGGACTTCCCAAAGCACTGAACGGTCAGGTCGGGACCTGACCCGGGGTGGGGGGGGGTCAGGGTAGGGGGAAGGAGAGTGGGGAGAGTTAGTGGGGAAGTCGAAGGTGCAGTCGAAGAGGAAGGTCTTGAGACAAGTCTTGAAGGAGGAAAGGGAGGAGGCAAGGCAGAGGGGCTGCGGGATGGAGTTCCACAGTGTGGGAGCAGAGAGGCTGAAAGCCCTGCCGCCGATGGTTGGGTGGTTAGCGCGGTGGACACAGAGCAGGCCTGAGTCTGCTGAACGGACGGTGCGGGCAGGCTGGTAGGGAGACAGTAGGTCAGACAGATAGGAAAGGCCGTGAGTGGCTTTGAAAGTGAGGATGAGGATCTTGAATTCGATCCTCTGGGGGATGGGGAACCAGTGGAGACGGGTTAAGATGATACTCCAGTAAAGTGCTGGGGCGGTGCTGCCCTTGAGGTATTCCTTTTTCTTGAGACCTTCCTCTTTGACCGCGCCTTCGATCATCTTCCCACCCCCACGTCCTTGATTCCAGCTCGGGTGCAAACCCTTCACTTGGGAGATCTTCCCAACATGAAAGGCAGACAATGTGTAAACACAATCAATTGCTTGATCAGGTGCCCCAATGGCCAAGTGGAGGCCAGAAAGGAAGCAACGTTCTTCCTTGCTCCGGGATTAAGACAGAATAAAGACGTGAGGATGAGAAACAAAAAAACAACACACACTTTAGTTGAAACTGACATTTATTCACTCCTTTGGTCGCTCTTTTTCATCACAGCAGCATTAAACAGGAGTTCTGACCTTGCGTTACCTTGGCAAGAAAGGGTGTAATTTATGTTATATAGCTCAGTGATTACAGAACTCGTATCTCAAGTGAGAGACCTGGGTTAGATTCCAGACAGAGCAAAATCTTGGACACGTTTCCTTACTCTACATGTCTGATAATAATCCCTTGAAAAAAAAAAGAAATTGTTCATTTCAATCCACAATTGTACGTGGAATACTGCTGTGCACATTTGGCTACCATGTTTTGCCCACAAATATAGATTCAATTCACTACACAGTGTATTCTGTGAAGTGCTTTGAGGCATCCAGACCTTCACTTTCAAATGTCTGTACCTTCCTTTTGAAGCGACAATGGATTCCACCCCCGCCACACTACCCAGCGTTCCACATCCTAATAGAAATTACTGCTATTTATGCTAACACAATCCCTCATGATTTTGAACAACTAAATCAGTACCCACTTCACCCAATCTTCTCTGCTCCAATGAAAACCAGCCCAGCTTCTCCAATGTCCTCTCATAGCCCTTCATCTAGAGGAACAATCTTGTAATCCTGCTCTCCACCTCTTTCAAGGCCCTAACATATATCCTGAAGTGGAGGTGCCCAGAAATGAAGTGAGGTGTGCATACTCCTCAAAAAATAAAACAATAATAAATTGTTAATTTCAAGCCACAATTGTTTGTGGGACACTGCTGTGTGTAATTGGCTGCCACGTTTCGCCCACAAATATACAGTCAATTCAATTTACAGTATATTCCATGAAGCACATTGAGACATCGATTAGATGTGAAAAGCGCTATATCAAATGAAAGGATTGTTATTATTCTTATATCAAATGTAAGACTTATTTTTGTCCTCTTTGCATAATTAATATTAATAATAATCACTGCATTTGATACAATAATTTTCACATCTTCTTGATGTCCACCTGACATGAAATGCGCTCTACAAATATAATTTTGTTGTTGTTGTTGTTTGTTTGTTTTGCAGTTGTCTCATAGCACTTCACAGAATATACTGTAAAGTGAATTGACTATGTTTGGGGCAAAATGTGGCAGCCAATTGCGCACGGGTGGGGGACATAGAGCAGACCGGAGCACGTGGAATGGAGGGGGTGAGAGGGGGACAGTAGGTCAGAGAGATAGGAGAGGCCAAGGCCGCAAATGGCCTTGAAAGTTAGGATGAAAATCTTGAATTCGATCCGCTGGGGGATGGGAGCCAATGGAACCGGGCAAGGGTGGGAGTGATGGGGACACGGAGCTTGATGCGGGAGAGGACATGAGCTGCAGAGTTCTTGGTGGATCTGCAGCTTGTGAACGGAAGAGCCAGGAAGGCCGACAATGAGGGAGTTTCCATGGTCAAGCCTTGATGTGACAATAATAAATGATCTGAAATGGTAAATGTGTTAATGGTCAGATAACTGTCAGAAATCAATTGTCAAAGCAAACTATTAGTTGACATCATCACTTTCTTTATTCAATTTGTTACTGAAATATCTATTTGAAATAATATTTGTCATGTTTGATATCTCATCTGTGATGTCATTATAAATAATTTGGCTGATGCATCTGAGAAATCTATGAATTTTGTTACTCAAACAATGACAAATGGTAATAGTAATAAATGTTAAATTAGAGACGTGAATCATTAGGCACATGCTTGGGAAGAACATATATTTTGTTGGTATATGCATAGGGAAGTAGTTCATTCCCACAAATGACCATAAACTCCTATTAGGAATATTTGTTCCTAAGATCTTTCCTTGGCTACAACACAAATCAACTAGTAAGTGTAGATTTTTATGTTGTATTAATATGGTATAAAATATTTTGATAAACTTGCTACTAGAGATACAATGTCATGATAAAACTAAAAGGCCTTCCTGCTGTAAAATAAAGACAAACCATTGCACTGGATAAGAATATAGCAAAAGACTATTAGAAATTATCCTGTTGTATCCAGAGAGTTTGATTATCTTCTGACAGTCTGATCTAAAATGTCAGAGGATTGCCAGTTCTGCTTAATTAGGATATGTCAGTTACATGCTGAAGGACATATGTGTTTTGGGGATTAAGCGTTGAGCTCAATTGCCACCAGGTGGTAATAGGCAGTAACACTTATTTTTCAAATTTATATGTATAATTGTTAATTGACTTGAAGCATTTTTATTAGCTTTAGTATTCTAAAGTAAAATTGCAGTACAATATTAAGAAAAGGACCTATGAAATTGGCATACATGTCTTGCAGTTTCGGGCACAGAAATTCCAGTGAGCAATTTGTGTTGCGAGCAACGATGCTGGCCTTTCATGGGATTTTTACAATTGTTGCTTGTCAAAATTGTTACCCAGAACACGAACCAGAATTTCAACTGACTTTACCCTATTTATTTCATCTCCTGGGAAGAGGTTTTCAATCAACCTGTTAAACTGTCTGAATTTTCAGGTGGATGCTCAAAGTCCCATGGCAATCTTTGGAAACAGGAGGGAATTTCTTCTGGTATCCTAGCCAACAAAACTCCAGATAAAATGAATCATTCACTTTATGCCTGCATATGGGAAATTCCTGTGGCAATTTAAGTGTTACATTCGTTTACAAAATATATTGTGAGTACACTTCACAGTAAAATTCTTTGAAGTGCTTTGAAATATCTTGATGATGCTATAGGAGATTATCTAATGTAAGGATTGTTAATTTATTTTGTTCCTTGACCATCAGAGATAATGAAGCAAATATATCTATTCTTCCCCAGAATCCAGCAATACACATCAACTAGCAAACATTCGCACATATCTTTAGCCATTTGCAAAAATAGGAATTACAATAGGAGATTACAAAACACACATATTTTTGCAAATAGCTAAAGATATGTGCGAATGTTTGCTAGTTGATGATTTTGGTGACTTACAATACAGAATATGTTGTTCAGGGTGTATAGCTGAGTAACATTTGACTAACGGATCTCTGTAATAAGCACACTATCAAAGAAGCTGTAAAAATGCAGTTTCTTTTTAAAAGAAAATTAAGTTCAGGTGCAGATTGCTTTTAAAAATTGATCTTCACCTCACAAAAAGGGTTTTACAGTGAAAATCAGTAAGGAAAATAGTGGTCTATAAAAATCAGGTGAATTTCCTTAGTCTGTAATTTTATTATTGATTTGAATTGACTTCTCTGCTTCTCTGCTTTTTAAAAATAATTTATTCAAAATAATCCTCGAGAAGGAAATCACAACGATAAGAGTAGCTCGCATCTATAGAGTCCTTTGCACCAGGCAGTATCTCAGAGCACTGACAATGCAATAGAAGAAAGGATTTAACAAATGTTTTCCATTAGCTGTAAGGTCATTAATTCTTCCTGTTTCTGTAGCCACTGATTTTATTTTTTGTGCTTCCATCCATTGTTGTGTACCTTTCTGTTCCTTAGTGTATATTCCCTAGCTGTAGCTTTTAGTGATTTTGATAGCTATAAACTACATGCCAACAATATTCTAATCTTGCAAATAGGTCTTCAAGGTTCTTGCGAAGTAAGTTAGAGCCAGAGAAATTTTGTTCCCTCTGGAGAGGAGTTTATGGCCACAGATTAATCATCCATTTTATAGCTAGGAATTTCAACACAGTTTGATTCAACAGTGTTAGCACCTTTTGCTAAGTATCTATTGGTTTGCAGCAAGGAATTTAAGAATCTTTGGTGTAGTTAGTGGCCAGGAAAGAGTATTTTATCCGTCCAAATATTGTGCATTAACCACCCATATTTCCCTTCAAATTGTCCGTTCCCTCATAAACAAAGCCTTCACCATTCATGACCTCATCCTAGATGAGCATATTGACATTCTTTGGCTTACAGAAATCTGGCTGTCCCCCAATGATCTTGTCTACCTAGTTGAAGCCTCTCCTCCAGGCTACACCTTCCACCACATACCCCGTCCAAACCAATGTGGTGGCAGGGTGGCCCTCATCTCCAATGCTTCTCTTGGTCTTTTCCCCTATTCCTCTGGCTGCTTCCCCTCTTTTGAGCACCTCACTCTCTACCATCCCTCTCTCCCACTGAAAATCCTTCTGGTCTACCGCTATCCTAATCTTCCTGGCTCCTTCCTCTATGACATCTCTACTCTCCTCTCTTCCGTGTCCCTCTGCTCTGACAGCCTACACATAATCGGCAATTTCAACTTCCACATAAATTCCCCTTGCACCACATCTTGTGACTTCATTGCGCTCCTCTCCTCCCTAAACCTCACCCTGCACATAAATTTACTGACCCACAAATGTGACTATGCCCTCGACCTTGTTATCACTTATGGCCTTGACATTTCCAACCTAAGAATAATGTACAAGGTCATCTTGAACTATTTCCTCATCTTCTTCTCCTCTTGCATCCCTCTCTTCTCCACCAAGCCCTCAACCATACTCTACCACCCATGGAACAGGCTACCCCCTGAAACCCTTAAAAAGGCCCTCATATCCTCCGACATCTTATCCCTCTGGCCGTCCTCCTGCAGAGATCCTGAAGCAGCCATCCAGCAACAGTCATCTCCACTCCCTAAAAACCCAAACCCGACTGTTCGAATTCAGATGGCAGAAAACCGGCCGGATAGTTCACCACCAAATGTGGCTTGAGCAACTCCACCATTCTTTGTCACGTGCAAAAATGGCGTTCTACTCCTACATCATCTTGGAGGCAAAAACAACCCTACAGTCCTTTTTTTCACCATCCACTACCTCTTCCTTCAGGCCTCTTCAATCTTCACATCAAATTCGAAGTGCGAGGAGGTCATGGACTACTTTTCCACTAAAATAAATAGTATCCACCAGGCAGCTTCATCCTGCTGCCTCTTGTCACCCACCACCCTGTCCTCCTCACCCTCCCCTTCATCAGCTACTACCATGATCTCCATCCTATATTCCTTCCTCCCTTTCCTCCCTCTCATCTAGCATCGCTTTGATGAAGCCCACCACCTGCTGCCTCGACCCCATTCCCACCAACTTGCTGTCACCCAGCTCCTCCTCCTCTGGCCACTGCTGGCTGACATCATCAATCAGTCCCTCTCCTCTGGATCAGTTCCTGCCCCTTCAAAACCGCTGTCATCACCCCACTTTTCAAAAAAAACTCATCAAACCGTAGCCACTAATGCCCTATTTCAAACTTGCCCTTCATAGTCAAAGTCCTAGAATGCTTTGCTGCCAATCAACCCCTTGCACACCTTCGCACCCACTCCCTTTTCGAACCCCTCCAGTCCGGTATCCACCCTGCCCACAGTACAGAGACTGCACTTGTGAAAGTCACAAACGACATCCTCTCTATCTGTGGCCAGGACTCCCTATGCCTCTTTGCCCTCTTGGACCTCTCTGTTGCTTTTGACTCAGTCAATCACGCCATCCTCCTCCTCCGCCTGTCCTCCGTCATCCATCTCAATGGGACCACACTCGCTGTTTCGAGTCCTACCTCACAAACCTCCAGCAGTACATCTCCACAAATGGCTTTTCCTCTCACTCTCATGCGGTTACCTGCAGGTACCCCAAGGATCCATCCTTGGCCCCCAACTCTTCCTAATCTATATGCTCCCTCTTGGAGATGTCATCCACAGGCATGGGGTACACTTCCACACATATGCAGATGACACCCAACTCTATTTTTCCACCTCACTTTGCGACCCCCAGTCCCCTGATGTTCTGTCAGCCTGCCTGTCAGATATCAGGAGCTGGATGAGCACAAATTTCCTTCAGCTAAATATTGACAAGCCATACTCTTTGGCTCTCGTCAGTGTCTTCAATTGCATAGTTCTCATCTCCTCCACCTACCCGACCTGCACCTAAAACTCTCCAAACCCGTACACAATCTAGGCTTCAGATTCGACCCCAAAATATCCTTTCTCCCCCACATCCGATCCCTCACCAGCCCCTCTTTCTTCCATCTCAGATGCATCGCATGTCTCCGCCAATATCTCATCCCAAAAGCTGCCTAAACCCTGGTCCATGCCTTTTCACCTCTTGGCTGGACTATTCAAATGCCCTTCTCGCTGGTCTCCCCTTCGCTAGCATTCATAAAATCCAGGTCATCCAGAAAACTGCCACCCACATTCTTACCCATACCAAACTCCTTTCCCAGAGTATCCCAGTCCTTGTCAGACTGCACTGGCTTCCTATCCTGGAGAGGATTGATTTCAAGTTCCTCACTCTTGTTTTCAAATCGCTCCATTCCTCTGCACTCCTAACTCTCTGACTTCCTCTCTCCTCACTACACTACCTGTTGTCTTTGCTCCACTGGGTGTGGCCTCTCCTTGTCCACCGAATCCTCCACTCCACCGTCGGTGGCCGTGTCTTCAGCCACTACACCCCGAGGCTCTGGAACTCTCTTCCTCACTCACCTTGCCACGCCCCCCTCTCTTCCTTCTTTGAGGTCTCGGCTAAAGATCTTTCTTTTCAACTGCGCTTTCGGTCACCTTCTTCCCCCTTCCCCCTGGCTCGGCCCCAGGATCCATTATTGGGAAGCGCTCTGAGACGCTGACTGGAGAGGTGGGTGCTATATAAATTCAAGTTGTTGTTGTTATTGTATTTTGCTTTGACTATCAATATCTTGTAGAACAAGTAAAATTAAATCTAATTGCCGAGGAATATTTACTTCAGGTAAACAATCTAGTTGACAAAATCAACATATTTACATTTGTACATTGTCTTTCAGTTGCAAAGACATCTCAAGCTCCTGGACAGAGAATATTTCAGACTCGAGCTAGGGGTCTGGATTGGGGAGGGTGGTGTCGGATGAAGATATGGGGTCTCGGAAAATAGTAAGGGTCAGGACATGGGCTGCAGAGTTCTGGATGATCTCAGCTTGTGGAGAGAAGAGTTGGGGAGGCCGACAAGCGAGGAGTTTGCAAAGTCAAGCCTGGATGTTATGAATGAATTTATGAGAATTTTGGCAGCCTGCGGTGTGAGACAGTGGCAGACCTGGATAAGTTGTGGAGGTGGGTAAAAGCAGAACAGGTTATGGCACAGAACTTGTGTAGAATGTATAGTTGAGGGTCGGTCCAGAAGCCAAGGATGCAGACTGCCTTAGTGAAGTGCATTGTGCAACTATGGATGGTGATGCTATCAGCACCTGAGCTGAGGAGGTGCTGACGGGATCCAATCAGGAGGGCCTCGGTTTTGTTTACGAACAAAAAGTTAAGTATCACCCAGGAACTAATGGGCCTTGGGACGTCCTCCCGACGTGAAAGGCGCTCTATAAATGTAATTTGTTGTTGTTGTTGTTAATGCCTGACAGACATTCTGTCAGGTCAGCAGTGGTGCTGGAATCAAGGGTGGAGGCAGAGAGATACAATTGGGTGTTGTCCACATAGTAATTATAATAATACTACTACTACTAATAATAACAACAATAATAATAATCCTTGCATTTGGTATACTGCTTTTCATGTCTTCTAGATGTCTCAAATCGCTTCACAGATTACCCTTGTCTCACACTGCAGGCTGCCAAAACTCTCATGAATTCATTCATAGCATCCAGGCTTGACTTTGCAAACTCCTCACTTGTCAACCTCCCCAAATATTCCCTCCACAAGCTACAGATCATGCAGAATTTTTCAGCCCATGTCCTGAAAGTGAATTGATTGAATATTCATGGGCGAGATCTGGCAGCCAACTGCGCAGAGTAGTATCCCATAAACAGTCGTCTTTTGAAGTGACCAATTTATTATTGAATTTTTTTCTTGGGGGATTATTATCAGGTTTGTGGAGTAAGAAAACTTGCCCAAGGTTTCGCTGTGTTAGAAATCAAACCCAGGTCTCTCGCTTTTGAGGTGAGTGATCACTGAATTACAGGACTTCACATCCTGTAGGTTCACCCCATGTTTTTCCCCACCAAGAGGGAAAATACAGATGTTGAAAAGGATGGGACCAACGATGGAACCCTGAGGAACGGTGCACAAGATGGTGCTGGGACTCGAGAATAAACTGTTTGTGGGGATGAAGTTAAGGTGGTGTAAGGGGTACAAACTCAACCATTCAAGGAAAGAAGGTTAATGTGAGAGGAGAAATAATGGATGAGTGGTCAATGGTGTTGAAGGAAACAGAGAGTACAAGGAGGATGAAGAGGCAGAGGGGACCCTGGTCACAGATGGACAGAATGTCATTTGTCAATTTGACCAGAGCAGTTTCTGTGCTGTGAGTGGCATGGAAACCTGATTGGATGTGGTTTTTGAAGGGAGTGGTGGGAGAGGAAGGAGTAAAGCAGGAAAGCAACAACTATTCCAGAACTTTGGAGAGGAAAGGGAGGTTTGAGATAGAGTGGTAATTTGTGAGGTGGTGCCAGTGGGAAGGAGGTTCATGATATCTGTGTGTAGAGGGCAAGGAGATGGAGCTGGGAAGTAACAGGAGCAGTAGGGATGGGGTTGAGGGACCTGATGGTTGGTTTCATGGGGGTTATAGTGGTGATGAGTAGCAGGCAACAACAACAACAACAACAATTTACATTTATATAGCGCCTTTCATGTCGGGAGGACGTCCCAAGGCAGGTTTAAAAGTGTGGAGGGAGGGATGGTTAGGTATTGGGGTTTGAGGGGGAGATGGGGAGAGTGTAGAAGATGGAAGGGCAGAGACAACTGAGTCAATCCCCTTGACTTTGGATTTAAAGATGTCGAACATTGCCACAAAATTGGCATTGTTGATGAGGATGGGTGAACCGGAGGAGCCGGTTGTTGATGGAGAAGAGGAGCCTGGGTTATAATAATAATAATAATAATCCTAGTATTTGATATAATGCTTTACAAGTCTTTTAGATGTCTCAAAGCACTACACAGAATATACTGTAAAGTACTGTGAAGCCTTCGTCTTTGACGTCCAAAATTGTCTTGGAGTAGAATGTTGATTTATTGGTGGCAAGGAAAAAATGGTTGGATTTGATAATGTCCAGTCAGATCTGCTGATAGACTGTTCAATTTGATTCAAGCCAGATGTGTTCAGAGGCACGGATAAAGATGTAAACAAGCTTTTAAAGAGCATTTAATAACGTGCAGATATAACATTTTATAGAAGGGGGAATATTTATTAGAAGCAAATTAATTCAGAATGAAACCAAAATCACCTGACCTTTTATATTAATTATTTTTATAGACTATCTGAACCACACATGTTATTTTCTCTAGGTCAGTCTTTATTATAAAACATATCATATATTTGGCTCTTATATATCATGGAACTCCTGTAGCTCAGTGATTGGAACCCTCATCTTACAAGCATAAGACCTTGTTCGAATCCAGGCAGCTCAGGGTGAAACCTTGGGCAAGTTTTCTTACTCCACATGCCTAATAATAATCTGTCAAAAAAACAACAACAATAAAATTGGTCATTTCAACCCATGACTGTTTGTGGGACACAGCTTTGCGCAATTGGTTGCCGCGTTTCGTCCACAAATATACAGTCAATTCATTTTACATTATGTTGTGTAAAGCACTTTGAGACATCGATAAGATGTAAAAAGCGCTATATCAAATGCAAGGATTATTATTATTATTGTTATCTCCCTCCACCCATGAATACACAACCAAAATTGAAGCCTTTTAAAACCAACTTCACCAGAAACCAAGGTGTTGCCTGCCTGTTTAGGGGATGCTAAGCATCCAATGGTACTATCGTATTTGAAAAAAAATGGGAATTTCTCCCAGAATCCTGGCCAACAATACCCAAAAAATATGAATGACAAAAATGTTAATTCACTTTATGGCTATTATGGGAATCAGTTGGCACATTCACCTAAATTTTAGAGTAAATCCTATCAAGCCATTTGAGACACCCAAAGTATGCACCAATTTCTGTGCACGAACTGGTTGCTATGTTTGCCTACAATTACAGCCACAAAACTTTGCAATAAAAATCCTGTAAAGCTCTTCGAGGTATTTCAATTATATGATGATGTGCAATGTTAAATACAAGGTTCCCAATTTATTAGATTACCTCAACACACGTTCTGCACTATTAAGCACCATATAAAAATCTGAATAAGCTGTCCATAGTGATTTGACCAATGGTGTTCCTCTTCCCTGCAGCTGGAACAACTTGGGCTCTGCAAAGCACCTTTCAGTGACAGAACGGGTGAGGGTTATTGCATGACTGTTGCCATGAGTGCGCCCACAACTTATCGAATATGCAGCATTTGGGAATTCAATGTACTTCTTGTCAAACGTTATGTTGTGCATTCGTGAAGAGCCAAATTAATACAGATGTTTTAACATATTCCTTCAGATAACAGGCATTATTATTTCCCGCTTGTCAGGAAATGGTTCCAACCAATGATATTGGTTTATAATGAGATATACCTGGGCTTCTCAGTTTAACAAAATGCCTGCATGTACTTTTAAAATTACAAAGCATTTTTTGGATTCATTTTGACTATCAATAGAAAGATCTAAGTAACTTTATTAGTTAAATATCATGAATAGCAATACCGTATATCTCCGCGTATAAGGCGCACTTTTTTTCAGGTCGGAAAATCTCGAAAGTGGGGGGTGCGCCCTATACGCAGGTACAAGAAATTTTGAGCCTCGGAAATACAGTAAACAGGAGGGGCGACCGGCGCGCTGCCAGCCGGGGTTTGGTCAGTGCCCGGCGGGGGTTGGGAGGAGCGGGTGACGGGGCTTCGGCCTCGGCCGCCCGGGCAGCGGCAGGAGCAGCGGACTTCAGTGCTGTGCTTACCTTCTGCCGAACCCAGTCTGCCTCCCTCCCTGCCGCTCTCCCTCCCTCCCTCCCTGCCTGCGTGCCTGCGTGCCTCTCTCCCTCTCTCTCTCCCGGGCTCCCGGTGCCTCTCTCCCTCTCTCCCTCTCTCTCTCCCTGCCTGCCTCTCTCACTCCCTCCCTCCAGGGCTGCCGGCCTGCCTTTCTCCCTCCCTCCCTCCCGGGCTGCCGACCTGCCTCTCTCCCCCTCTCTCTCCCACGCTGCCGGCCTGCCTCTCTCCCTCTCTCTCTCTCTCTCCCGGGCTGCCTCTCTCCCTCTCTCTCTCCCGGGCTGCCGACCTGCTGCTCTCCCTCCCTCCCTCCCTCCCTCCCTGGCTGCCTGCCTCTCTCTCTCCCTACCTACCTGTCTCTCCTGTCTCTCCTCCCTTCTGCCAGCAATATCATTGAAAATGCTTCCGTTTTTTTTCACCAAGAAAAGGTCAAAAATGGGGGGTGCGCCTTATACGCGGGTGCGCCTTATACGCGGAGATATACGGTATGTGCTGGAGTGAACCTGACTGATTGATGCCTTTCTGTAACATTTTTAAGAAAAAGATTGTAGCTATCCGATCGGCTTTGCTGTTCTGATCTCTGAACTGAACTGCAGAGCCAGACAGGACCTTGGTTTAGCATCTCTTTCAAAGGACAGCATGACCAAAAATGCAATGACACCTCCACAGCTGCTTTGTTGTATCAGCCCATAATATATGAATTCTGAGTCCTAGTGTGGGGGCTTGAATCTAAACCTTCTGACTCAGAGGCAAGTGTTCTGGCTACTGACCGATCCAGCCTGACAGATTTGAGCATTAGGTGTGTGTCCTTCCACATGTATTGGAACAATTGGTTTGGAAATGTCCTTTTATGGGACAGAAAAACACAATTTGGAAAGGATAAAGGAAGCCATAAGAAGAAATACAAACATGAAACCCACTAACAATATTCAGAACAGGTCACGAGTCATGAACAACTTGTGAAATACACTAACCATAATCATAACCATAATCCACGGGTCATCTCAGATTGAAGTCTGATGTGCAGATGAGAAAGACACACAGGGAAATGTTAACCTATATTCCTTTCAGGTGCTAATTGATTTTGTGTGAATTTCTGGCAATAGAAATGCTGGATTTCCATCTGTTGTTGTTATCCCACTTACCTAATTTGCTGTTTATATAGCTGTGCTATGAATTTAAATTAGTTGTTATTGCTTTATAGTTTGAAAGTACCATTTCCCTTCACTTTTATCACTGAATTAAATCCAATGGAACACAGAGAGATGCAGAGATCACAGGAATGATCTTTTGCTTTAAACCATCTGTTATTTGGCCACAATACAGAGGTTTAAATAGTGAATATTTTCATATAATATGTAGAAAATACATTAGGAAACAAATTAGTTTAGAACATATGCAATTTATGAGATAACTGAGGGTTCTCAGTTATCATCCCTCCATAGGCTGCAGATAATCCAAAACTCTGTGGCCTGTGTCTTCTACCTTTCCAAACTCCATGACCCATCTATCCCATCCTCGCCCGACTCCACTGGATCCCCATCATCCAGAGGATCCAATTCAAGATCCTGGTCCTCACATTTAAAGCCCTCCACAACCTCACCCCATCCTACTTCTGTAACCTCCTATCCCTTTACCAACCTGCCCGCCTCCTCTGCAGGATCTGGCCTGCTGTTAGAGTTGGTGAAGAACTGGTTAAAATTAGTATAGACTGTTAAAAACAGAGTGGGCTAGAATGATGTCACGTGATGTTTTTGTATAACTGCTGTATAAGATAAGGGAAGTTACTATACATAGTTTGAGTTGTCAAGGTCACCATTAGAAACCAGTTAGAACAGACTACGATAAGAAGAGCTCGTTTGCGAAGAAAGGCAGAGTTGGGTGTAAAAGAGAATGTGAATAAGCACGAGAGTAGCATGAGATGTTCATGTGAACACCATGTGTCCAAGAAAGGATAAACGTGTTGAGACAAAGGAATAGAGCAGAGCGGAGACAGAAGAGAACACGAGCAGAGCCCGATGGATGAAACTGTAAACCGACAGTAATCAAGCCGCTCTCGAGAAGGAAGAACCACTGATGGAAGAAACTGTACCACGACAGTAAGGAAGCCGACTGGAAGGAAAAGACAAGAAAAAACTATCCCTCTTAACCTCGAGTAATGTGTGCCGGGTATTGTTGTGTATGAGGATTATGTGTGCCCTGTAATGTAATATTGCTTGCTTTAGTGTCAGCTCAATGAGTATATCTGAGTAAAAGAAACCTGGTGTAAAAGAAATAAATCAGTAGTACCTGGTCAATCGGAGGCTGGCTGTAACCTAATTTTTGACCTGGTGAAATTGTTTTTACCTGGTGAAATTGTTCTGGAAGAGAGCTTCAGAGAATATGCTGTCTGAAGGCTCAATCTCTGATGGTGGAGTGAAATGTAGGAGAATGAGAAGTAAACAGAACAACATAGAGTTTAGACTGAGATGCAGGAATGGAAGATAGTCTACTGTTGAAAACAACAACAGTAAATTTGACATTTCAAGGATTAAAAACCCATTCCCCTAGTATTAATTAGTTAATTTAACTTTAGTGATGATCATCATGGATTAGTTTAAATATCATTCATAAAATGTCAGCTTTATGTTTTATCATAAATAAATATTATTAGTCTTTTGGCTGCCTAATGGCCTATCCTTTTTATCTTTGTATATGCTATTTTAAGTGCCCAATATAAATTTTTATAACTTGGTTGAAATATGTTCCTTGCCACCAAGTTGTTTTTATGCAGTAATCCATCATTCTTTTACAGCAGTAACCTGGAAAACATTGTTTAGGCTTTAGACATTGAGTCTAATAAAAAATAAAGATGATTGCTAACATAGTAAAAAGCTTTGAGTTGCTTCTGATCAAAAGCAAGAAAGGGATGCATATTTGCAATAATTAACATATAGGATCTAAACATAAATGGAGGCACTTGGCACATTTTCTACATTTCCCACAATTGTTTTCATTAATTTTACATGTATGTAGATAGAACTTCGGGAACTTCAGGCTTTTAGAGAATGTAAATCAATTTTAACTGACTGGGCAATGTGATCAAATTGTTAAGTGCTCTGAGATGCCGTCTGTCGTGGAGGGCAGATAGCAGAATACATTTTTAAAAAAGCTTCTTTCAATACCATTGTCACTTCATCATGGAAGAGTGAAAAGAAAGATAATACAATAATAACTAATTCATGATTAGAACAATGTATTTTGAATAATTTGCTTTTAAGGATTTTAGAACAATTTGCCAACAGTGGTGCATGACTGTGGTTGATGTTACTCATAAATTTAAGCAACATTGGATGGAGAAAGTAGATGCGGTCTTAAACAGTGATGAACAGTTTTATTGAAGGGAAATACTAGAAATATTAATCAACATTCTTTCCCAACCAGTGATCAATTTACATTATATAGCTCCTTGCAATCAATTTCACTCACAGTAGGAAGCATATTGGTAGATGGGGAAAAAGGTAATTTAAGTCGCAAGGAAAATTAAATATTTTGCACAGCATATAAAATTTTAAAGAAATAACTTGTGTTGATATAAATGTTTATGTCTCAAACTCTTTCAAATTAACTATTGCAAAGATTAGAGACCGTTTTATTTTGCAAACAAACCCAGATCCTGAAATTGCAATAAATGACATACGTACTAACAGTGAAAATAAAATTAATCATTTAAAGTAATTAGTCAAGTCATAACCAGTCTAAACAGGTTCTTTCAAAATTGAAATTAGTGCTAACCGGCTGGCCAATCAGCCAATGGGATTCTGTTACATTGTCTATAAATCAACAGTTATTTTAGAACAGATGAACTTTATTTGATCTGATTCTGAACTCAGTTTTCACTTATCAATTTTTAAATAATATCAGTTTTGTGGTAGAATGTAAGAATCAGCTACTCCGTTGTTTAACCCATCCGAGGCCTGCAATTGTGAAGGCCTGATCATCAAAACCATTGGCGTACAAGTTGAGATTGTACATAAGTTTGGACAATTCTATCTTTAGGTGAAAAGTGCTATTTTTTCTGAAGACAGTGAATTTACAAATTTTGCAAATTTCTCCACAGTTCCACAGAATGATTTTAAAGCAAACCACAATGAATACCACAAGAGATATTTTGTACAACAAAGTTCCACAATTAACCTAACTTACACTACTTAACATGTCTAGAGAACATAAATTTCAAAACTATTCTCCAATTTTATGAAGTGCTGTATCAAATGCAAGGATTATTATTATTAAAGCTATTTCTTCAGGCCTTCAGTTGATATTTTTACATCGGCAGCAGTGCAATGTGCATTTATATAATGTGTTTCATGTTGGCCGGAAGTCTTAAAGAGCTTCACGCAACAGGCTGGACACTGAAACTGAGTTGGGCTGCTTAAGGGAGTTTGATGAGGGAGAAGATGACCAAAATTGTAGTCAAACAATTGAGTATTATAATGTCTTTGGGGAAAATGGGAATGGAGTGAACAAGATGTTGGGATGTTGCAGAAAGTGGGGGCAAATCAACTGAAAGTTCATCCACCAATGTTGAGTAAAATGAAGCAGGCTGGTGTTTGTTGAGCAGAGAAAGATCTTCAACAGGACCCAGAGTTAGGGTGGGTCGAGGCTCTGGGGCATTTGAACATGAAGATGAAGATGAGATTGAAGATGTCAGTGCCTTGGGACATTCTCCCGATGTGAGAGGCACTCTATAAATGTAATTGTGTTGTTGTTGATGTTGATGATGAATAGGATTGGATTCCAGCTTGATTTATAAGATTGGAACAGGTTGCCATTTTCCAACAGTAGCGCAATTTGAAACTTTTTTTATTTTCTGTTTCAAAATTATTCTCCAATTCTATAAAGACCTTTGCACATTCATATCTTAGAAACCCTCATTTTTAAATAAAGTTAAAGAGACGAATGTGTGACTATCAAAAACAATTTTCATGCCTTGAGGAATGCCCAAGATTAAAAGTTATTTTGAAATTGGCTGCAGTAAAGATCTGATTTATTCAGCAGCTAATACATTGATTTTGTTCCTGAAATCACCTCTGCCACCTTGAGAGAAGAGCTCAGAATCACTGCATTTTAAACTTGATTTACGTTACCCTATTACCATTGATTCAATGCAAAAAGCACATTGAATCAACAGTAACCTTCAGTGTAAACAAGACACTGAACAGCTACACTTTCATGAAAGGTAAAAGATTGATTCATGGATCCAATAACAATTTAAGAATGCATAATTTAGACAAACATTTTGCTTACACAGCAAATCAAGAATGTCATCAAACCTGCATTAGGTGGATTTTTAGCACATTAAATAGAAAAAAAAGTTTTAATGCTTTAATATTGACTTAATCAGTTGAATTTAAAATAAATTGGTCTCTCAATTCACGACTGGTTGTGGGACATTTCTATGCGAAATTGGCTGTTGTGTTTCACCCATAAAATACAAAGTTAATTCACATTACAGTATAAACTGTGAAGAGCTTTGAAATATCTCAATGGTCTGATAAGGCATTATTTCAAAAGCAAGGATTTTTATTTAAATATATGATTTCTAAAATACTACCAGTTGAAGTTAGCTGAAATCAAAGCTGAAAAAAGACCCTGCTGTTACAGTGGATCAATGAACTGAATACAGTAGTTTGGTATTGAACCATACAAAGCAAGATCCACAAATTCTACTTCTATATATTGAGAAAGAAAAAAATCTAATCTCCCATCATCTTGGAAATGTGTCTTTGGTTTGGACATCAAAACCTAAGAAATTATTTAACAACAAGATCAAAATGTTATATTGTGTCCACTGGTTGCAGTGCAACATTGTACCTGACACATGCAGAAACCCGTCACCATGCTTAAGACTATCCAAATCACACTAAGAGCCATATAGAATCATAGAATTACCGTAAATACCCGCGTATAAGGCGCACTTTTTTTCACGTCAGAAGATCTCGAAAGTTGGGGGTGTGCTCTATACGCAGGTACAAGAAATTTTGAGACTTGGAAATAAGCAGGAGGTGCGGCCGGCGCGCTGTCAGCCGGGCTTTGGTCAGTGTCCGGCGGGGGTTGGGGGGAGCGGGTGACGGGGCTTCGGCCTCGGCCGCCCGGGAAGCGGCAGCAGCAGCGGACTTCAGTGCCGTGCCTGCTGCCTGCCTTCTGCCGAACCCAGTCTCCCTCCCTCCCTCCCTCCCTCCCTCCCTCCCTCCCTCCCTCCCTCCCTCCCTCCCTCCCTCCCTCCCTCCCTCCCTCCCTCCCTCCCTCCCTCCCTCCCTCCCTCCCTCCCTCCCTCCCTCCCTCCCTCCCTCCCTCCCTCCCTCCCTCCCTCCCTCCCTGCCTGCCTGCCTGCCTGCCTGCCTGCCTGCCTGCCTGCCTGCCTGCCTGCCTCCCTGCCTCCCTGCCTGCCTCGCCTGCCTCGCCTGCCTCGCCTGCCTCGCCTGCCTCGCCTGCCTCGCCTGCCTCGCCTGCCTCGCCTGCCTCGCCTGCCTCGCCTGCCTCGCCTGCCTCGCCTGCCTCGCCTGCCTCGCCTGCCTCGCCTGCCTCGCCTGCCTGCCTCGCCTGCCTGCCTCGCCTGCCTGCCTCGCCTGCCTGCCTCGCCTGCCTGCCTCGCCTGCCTGCCTCGCCTGCCTGCCTCGCCTGCCTGCCTCGCCTGCCTGCCTCGCCTGCCTGCCTCGCCTGCCTGCCTCGCCTGCCTGCCTCGCCTGCCTGCCTCGCCTGCCTGCCTCGCCTGCCTGCCTCGCCTGCCTGCCTCGCCTGCCTGCCTCGCCTGCCTCGCCTGCCTCGCCTGCCTCGCCTGCCTCGCCTGCCTCGCCTGCCTCGCCTGCCTCGCCTGCCTCGCCTGCCTCGCCTGCCTCGCCTGCCTCGCCTGCCTCGCCTGCCTCGCTGCCTGCCTGCCTCGCCTGCCTGCCTGCCTCGCCTGCCTGCCTGCCTGCCTCGCCTGCCTGCCTGCCTGCCTGCCTGCCTCGCCTGCCTGCCTCGCCTGCCTGCCTCGCCTGCCTGCCTCTCCTGCCTGCCTCTCCTGCCTGCCTCTCCTGCCTGCCTGCCTGCCTGCCTCTCCTGCCTGCCTCTCCTGCCTGCCTCTCCTGCCTGCCTCTCCTGCCTGCCTCTCCTGCCTGCCTCTCCTGCCTGCCTGCCTGCCTGCCGCCTGCCTCTCCTGCCTGCCTGCCTGCCTGCCTCTCCTGCCTGCCTCTCCTGCCTGCCTCCCTCCCTCCCTTCTGCCGGCAATATCATCGAAAACGCTTCCGTTTTTTTTCACCAAGAAAAGTCAAAAGTGGGGTGTGTGCCCTATAAGCGAGTGTGCCTTATACAAGGGTATTTACGGTATGCAGCGCAGAAGGAGGCCATCTTTTAAAAACGCTATCAAAATCCATCCCACTTCCCCGTTGTCTCCCCATAACCCTGCAGACTTGTCCTCGCCAAATAACAACAATATCTATGATACTTATATATCTAAGTGTAAGTGACACATGTATGTCACTTACCTTTTATTAATTTACCTATGTCTGTAATGCACACACTCTCCTTGGAGTATATACTAACTTTAACTATGTTTAAGATTATTAGGTTTAGATTGGCAAGAGACAAGGGTGCGGGACTTCAGAGTGGTATTGGGGTAGTGCTGGAGTTTAACCTACGTAACTTGTCATTGGAAACAAGTGCGTAGTTTGTCATTGGGAACATTTTCTGGCAAGATTCCCACTCCTTGTCCAGTAAAGACCTCCTTACCTGTCCTCCGGAGGTGAAAGGCACTTAATCAATGCAAATTATTGATTTGGTTATTGTGTTGTTAGGGCCTTGGCTTCAGTACAGGAAGAATCTCTCCCAATGCTTTATCTGCCGTTGCAAGTCCTATCAATTAGTCAGACTGGCTGGTCTGTCATCAGAGGTGTGTTGGGGGTGCTGCCGGTGCAGGAACCATACTCCTGAAACTGCAATAGAGGGTAGCCTATATTCTAACTTTGCCAAGGACATCTCCTTGGAACCTGCTAAGCTTCAATGAGACCCAAGAAGGATATTCATCAATTAGTCATTTGATTTCTCACAGGTGTAGGTTTAATAATAATAATCCTAGCATTTAATATAGCACCTCGACCGTCACATCTTCAAGATGCCTCAAGGCGCATCAAATAATATACTGTAAAGTGAATTGATAGTTTGTGAGCAAAACATGACAGTCTATTATATGCAGCAGTGTCCCACAAATAGTTGTGGTTTGAAGTGACCAATTTATTATGTTTGAAGGAATTTTTTACCTGACAGGGATCAAACCCACGTTTCTAACCACTAAACTGCAGGGCACATGTACGTATGACATCCTTCTAATTATTGAAAGCAATATCCACTCACCAGATTCTGTTAAGACACATTAAAAAATTAATTTACAGAGGTTCAAGAAAGTCTCAGTTCTGCATCCCCTAGAGAATATCAGTGCCTCACTACAACAGGAAAACCTCCAAAATAATGCTGCTAATCATATCTCTAGCTTTGCTGATGTGACTTCAGCCATAGATAGCAGCTGTCACTTACCAACCATAAAGAATACTATGGCCTTAGATGCACTCCTAAAATTACATTTAATACTCGTCAACCATGGAGGAACTTGTGCTCCATGTATCACTTATAATTCTAATAATCCTTGTTTTTCCCCCAGATATATAGTCAATTAACTTTACAATATAATCTGTGAAACCCTTAGAGATATCTTGAAGATGTAATAAGGTGGTATATTAAATGCAAAGATTATTCATATTATTATTTGATTTAGCACTTTATCATGTCAGGAGAACATATCAAAGCGCTTCACAGAATTCACTATAAAATGCAGTTTTATGAATGCAAGTAGAGTTTACTGTGTATTTTGTAGGCAAACACAGCAGCCAATTTGCATCTTTCAGTCTCCCACAAATAGCCACAACGTGAATGATTAATTTTATTTTGTAGAATTATTGACAAGGCCAAGGAGAACTTGCTTCTCTTTTCAAATCGAACCTTTGTATATTGTCTAATAAGAGTGATGGAACCTCCATGGATGCAGCACTACCCCAGCATTGCATTAGACTGGACTGTGAGTTCAAAGCTAGTATGTGGGGAACTGACAAACTTCTAATTCAGAGATGAGAGTGCTACCAACTGAACCAGTCTAAACGTGGCACTAAACATAACCACATGTATGGTGAAAATGACAATAATAATAGCACAAAGACTATAATTGCAGTATTGCCATCATTCTGTACAGTGACTTGTGATAATCTTGAAAATTAGTATAGCAAAAGGAAATAAGTTAGGTCAATAGAAAAATGCAGATATATTTCAATAAAATTGTGGTGACGTGGAAAATTGTGGAGAAATCATTGACAGGCTCTGCAGAAAATTGTGGGGTTGATTGCTGCTATTGAGGTGCATTTTACTGCCAAACCACATTTTTTCACGAGATAAAAAATAAACATAAGGAAAATAGCATGTGTTAGATTGTTGCAAAAATAATACTTTAACATGAACTGAGAGTCCCTTTTGTTCGGGTTGAGGGTACCAGGCAGGTGGCAGGAGCTCACCACCTCATGCTTCTCAGGGCCATCACCGCACACACAGACACACTCACAGACCCAGAGAGAGACACACACACACTCTCAAACACAGAGAGAAACACATTCTCAGAGAGAGAGAGAGAGAGAGAGGGACACACACACTTAGACAGATATATATGAACACACAGAGAGAGGGGAGACAAACACACACACACCATCAGAATAGACAGATACACTCACAAACTTACATACAGAGGAGTGAGACACACAAACACACAAAGACACTCATGAACAAATATACATACAGAGGAGAGAGACAGGTTCATACATATGCTCACAAACACATGGAGAGATATACTGACACCCACAAACACTCTCAAGCACAGAGAGAGAGATACACACACAAATAGGTAGACACATCCAGACACTCACAAACACAGAGACACACACAGACACTCACAAACACACACATATACTCACAAACACAGACACGCAGATCCAGATAGTCGCAAAAAGAGAAACACACAGACACTCACAAACACACACAGATACAGATACTCACAAACACAGACACGCAGATACAGATAGTCGCAAACAGAGACACACACAGACACTCACAAACACATAGAGGGATAGAGAGAGACACACACAAACACATAGACACACACAGACACTCACAAACATATAGAGGGGTAGAGAGAGAGAGACACACACACAGACGCACACGAAGTCACATACACATACACTGATTCACATACAGAAACAGACCCTCACAAACACATAGAGACACACACAGACACTCACAATCACACAAATACACAGACAATTACAATGACGGAGCCTCTGGGTGAAGCCCATTTGTCGCTTCCACCTCAACATGCATGTGTATCCGGAGCTGCTCCGGCCACAGTGACATGAGGTAACCACCGAGTGGCAAGTGGGTCATCAACTTCATATATAGCGGGTTTGTAGTGGGAGAGAGGGCAGGTGTTTTAGCGGATTTTAGCGGGAAAAGTGTGTCTGTTGTTTTCTATTGGTGCAGGACACAGGATTACAGTTCCAAAGCACAATACTAAGCACAGCAAGCAGATTGTTTTCCCTTCAGACAATTAACAAAACCAACAGGTTGCCAGAAATGATATTTGAGGCCAGGATAACCAGATTCAGTTAAGAAGCAGATTTGATTCTGTAATGGGAGAATATAAGTACTGTAGTTCGTTATGCTTGGTCGGAAGCTTGGTTATGTTCTTAGTTTTAAGATTTGGAACAGATTTGTATTTGACTGAACCTTTTAGACTCTCAACCCAAATTGATTCCAATAATTCTTGCCTGGATTATCATTCCTTTTGCATAAACATTTGTGTTCTGCTTTATGCTTCCATTATGTGAGCATCTGTCAACTTGGGCACGATCCTGTTAAAACCTACGCTTAGACTTTGTAAGCCATCTGTTAAAATAGCACACTCAGTTAAGCCTACATTCAATTTGTATGTTTATTGGTACAAATCATTAAAATGTTTTTTAAACATATCTGTAGAGATCGTCATTGGAGCATTTTAGAAAATTTGAACCCAAGATTGCTACAAAATGTGCCTGAAATTAGTTGCCTATTATTTGCTGGAATCATTTTTTTTTAGTGTTGACATTGTTCCCCCAACCTAATTAAACAAATCCCATTCCACTAGTAGGGAATTTGATTTGCCCCATGCGACTCTAATCCCTGGTAAACCCTTGTCCCAGCCTAGTTACCTAGGCTCAAGATCGACCAATTACAATTTTTTCATTCCTTTTTGGGTGGATCAACCTCCTCAGTAGGGTCCGGCCATATATCGATATATCGCTAAAACACAATATAATTTTCATATCGATACGCCGATATAGACATTTCAAAAATATCGATATTTGAAAAAATCGATATATCGAGGTAAAAAATCGGGATGCCGCACACTGAACTACAAGACCCAGAATGCTCATCTCTACACACAATGCACAGACCGAGGTGCAAAGCCGCCATATTGTATTCATAGTCCTCGAATACAATATACAGGTATGCAAGGGGTGGGGGGGAGAGACGGCGGGGTGGAGGGGGTGAGGGGGAGAGAGACGGCTGGGGGGGGGAGAGGGGGAGAGAGATGACTGGGGCGAGAGGGGGAGAGAGACGGCTGGGGGGAGGGGGAGAGAGATGGCTGGGGGGAGGGGGAGAGAGACGGCTGGGGGTGGGGTGAGAGAGGGAAAGGGGGAGAGAGACGGCTGGGGGTAGGGGGAGAGGGGGATAGGGGGAGAGAGACGACTCGGGAGTGGGAGAGAGATGGCTGGTGGGAGGGGTAGAGAGACGGCTGTTGGGGGGGAGAGGGGGGAGGGGGAGAGAGACGGCTGTGGGGGGGGGGAGAGATGGAGAGGGGGAGAGAGACGACTGGGGGGAGGGGGAGAGAGATGGCTGGGGGGAGGGGGAGAGAGACGGCTGGTGGGAGCGGTAGAGAGACGGTTGGGGGGAGGGGGAGAGAGACGGCTGGGGGGGGAGAGAGACGGCTGATGGGGGAGGAGAGGGGGAGAGGGGGAGAGAGACGGCTGGGGGGAGGGGGAGAGAGACGGCTGGGGGGAGGGGGAGAGAGACAGCTGGGGGGAGGGGGAGAGAGACGGCTGTGGGGGGGGGAGAAAGACGGCTGGGGTGGGAGGGAGAGAGAGACGGCGGAGGGGGGGAGGAAGAAAGAGACGGCTGGACGGGTGGTGGATGAGAGAGACGACGGGGGTGGGGGGTGCGAGAGAGGGATGGCGGGGGGGGGGGGAGAGACAGGGTGGATGTGATAATATAAGATAGATAGAGATGGGGGGGATGTCAGAGAGGAGAGAGGAAGAGAGACACAGAGACACATAGACAGAAAAACACAGAGATGGAGAGAGTGAGAGACACAGAGAGAGAAATATATTTACCTCCTGAGGAGATAGGACCCGAATACGCGTGCACCCGTAACGCGTGCATCCGAATACGCGTGCACTCCGAATGCGCGCTGCGCCCTTGCGCAGTATGTAAAACCCGAAAATATCGATATTTCGGTATATGTCGATATGAGCCCATCGATATATCTAAATCGAAAAATTTCCATATCGATGGACCCTACACCTCAGTGTTAATGGCCACACCAAAAATGATTCCAGCCAATAGAAAGCTGGGGGCAGGTGGCTTGGGGCAGCCATTCGATATTTGTGAGTAGCCATAAATCATCAAAAGGCTTGTAACACAGATAGGTTTTTAAATATATATATATACAGTAAAAGCTTGTTTTGCCGGCACCCAACCAACCGGAACGCTCAACCAACCGGTATCTCTCAATAAAATTCACCATTCCAGCAAACGGATCTCATATCGGAACCATCTGGGACACTCACGGTATGCTCACTTTGCACTTGCGTGCAATGTGTGCGCCTGCGCACTTATTAAATTTAATGAAAGCTGGAATGTTTATTTTACCATTCATTTCACCGATTGTGCTGGAATGCTTTATTGGTAAGTATCCATACAATATTCTGTTATTATTTAATCTATTATTAATATGGCATGTTTTAAAATAAGTAATTATTTTGTGTAGGATTATCTGAAACTTGCCACTCGAATATCCAGCATATTTGATTAAATGGCACCGGGCAGGTCCCGAGGGTGCTGGATAACCAAGCTTTTACTGTAACTGTATATAGTTGAGTTAGGTTAGGCCTGCTCAGCCCATTTACCCAGTTTAGAAGAAATGCAATCAATTACGGAACAACTGATTCTAAAGTGATTATGTTGTCAACTTTGGAGCCATGACCCATGGCTTGTTTGCAGAATTGGCTCCAATTGCTGTTCTGGTTGCCCTATTATCTACAACAACAACAACTTGCACATATATAGCACCCTCCACGCTGGGTAGCATCTTAGAGAAATCAACAGTGGTGGAGCCTGATTCTGAGCAATGGGAGTGGTGGTAGGGTTTGTGGGGAGGTGACTGCAAGCACGGTCGAATTGGAAGGTTTTCAGGCGGAATGTAAAAATTTGGAGAAAATATCTAGTGCATCTGATAATGGTTATATTTACATGATTCACTCCCCTACTGGCTAACTACAGATCGTATTGAGTTATTAGACATGGGGGTGGAGATATTGCTCAGGCAGGCTGTTTTAGCAATCATGTTGCAGTATAGCAAAAGCACAATATCAATATCAGAAAAGGCTTACTGCAAATTCCACATTCCATCCTTTATTTTTTCCAGAACAAAACTTTTGATTGCTAAAATAAACAAATGAAAAAAAAATTAAAAACAATCAATAAAAATATTTATCACCTGTCACGTGGGTTGGAGACTCAGATGCAAATATAAAAATGTAATATAAACCTTGTTAAAGAGTACGAAGGAAGCATGTGTTCAAATAATGCAGTCAAGAAACTACGGAAACCAGTGAGTGCATAACTCAAGTTTAGCAATGATATATAAGGAAGTGGGATGGGCCGGTTGGGGGGAGGTGGGGTTGGATGTGTGTGTTATTATCAAATGGTGTACCTCGCAGATACATATTAAAGGCATTTTTGAACTGGATACACAATAATAAGTAAAACAGTACATTGCTGGGTAAAACCATTTGTCATGTTAAACAACAACAACAAAATTACATTTGTAGAGCACCTTTCACATCAGGAGGACATCCCAAGGCGCTGAACACTCAGGGGTCAGGAACTGAGCATGGTGAGTCAGGGACAGGATTGGGATGAGGGAGGGCAGAGACATAGGATGGCGGCTGAAGGCACGGTCAAAAAGAAGGGTCTTGAGACTGGACATGAAGGAGGCAAGGGAGGTAGGAAGGTGAAGGGATTGTGGGATGTAGTTCCAGAGTGTGGGGGCAGAGAGGCTGAAAGCCCAGCCACCAATAGTTGGAAGGTGTCAGGTGGGAATCATGGAGCAGGCTACTGAATGGAGGGAGCAGACAGGTTGATAGGGATTAGCAGGTCTGAGAAGTAGGAGGGGGCAAGACTATGGAGGGCCTTGAAGGTGAGGATGAGGATCTTGAATTCTATCCCCTGAGAAATGGAGAGCAATTGGAGCCAGGCTATGTGGGATTGATGGGGCCACAGAGCCTGGTGCGGGATTGGACACGAGCTGCAGAGTTTTGGATGCTCTACAACTTGTGGAGGGAAGAGTTGTGGAGGCTGACAACGAGCGAGTTGCCGTAGCTGAGCCTTGATGTGATAGGTGCGTGTATAAGGGTTTCAGGGGCCTGAGGTTTGAGGCAATGGCGGAGACAGGCAAAGTTGTGGAGGTGGTGAAAGGCAGTGCTGGACATGTGACAGATAAGGGGGAGAAAGGACAGTTCATGGGCAAACAGGACATCCAGTTTCCTGACAGGCTGTTGAGGTGGTGTATTACTTCCTTCACAGTTAATAATAATAATCTTTGCGTTTGATATAGCACTTTTCACGTCTTCTAGACATTCAACGGGCTTCACAGAATATACTATATAGTAAATTGACAGTAGATATTTGGTGAACCGCAGCAGCCAATAGTATACAGCAGCGTCCCACAAACGGTAGTAGAATAGTTGAAATGACTAATGTATTATGGTTTCTTTTTTGAGGGATTATTATCTGGCATGTGGAGTAAGGTAACTTGCCCAAGGTTGTTGTACTTTGAAAAATAGTTTTCAAAGTACAACAATGACAACAACATTACATTTGTATAGTGCCTTTCACATCCAAGGTGCTAGACAATCAGTGTTTTGGACCCGAGCTGGGAGTCAGGATCCCGATGGGTGGATAATAATAATCCTTTCATTTGATACAGCACTTTTCACGTTTTCTAGACGTCTCAAAATGCTTTTAAAGTGAACTGACTGCATATTTGTGCGTGAAAAGGGGCAGCCAACTGCGCACAGTAGTGTCCCACAAACAGTGGTAGACTGAAATGACCAATTTACAGTATTAGAGTGCTCTAACCACCAAGCTACATGACTCTACTGTACAATACACTTATTGAGTTGTTAACTGCTATATTTCAGCCTAATTTAATTTCAATTGGCAGGGGAGGGGGAACTGTTTAGCCTTCCTAGATGTTACCCTATGGTCACCTCCCGCTTCTCCCCCCCCACCCTCCCCAAACCCACCACTCCTAATTTGGCTTATGTTCCTATTCCTGACATTGTAAAGAGGCTCTGTAACCTGAAGGTGTTGTTTTTGGTATTGTTATGATTTGTACTCGGAAGAGGAGAGAGAGGTCTAAGTGTACGGAGATCATCAGTGGCTTATCACTGGCAGTAGGTACTACCTTGTCAGCTGGATTAATCTCAGCCACCTGGATATGAGCGAAGAGAAGTGCATGAGGAGACTCAGGGGACATAGTGGGAGTCAGCCAGTTCACCATATTATGCTGCATGAATGAAATAATGGAAGTCATCTGTGGAAAAGTACATGTGAGCAGTGAATAGCTTCAGTTGCAGATTCAGCAACATTTTTTCTTTAATATAATGACTGGCTTGTCACAGGGAAAAGCAGGAAATCTGACACACACACACACACACACAATGGAGGAATAGGGTGGGGGTGGGGGAAGGGGGTTCATTTGATAGTGATTAATGCCCAGATATTTGGTAAATTTTTTGTTTTAAAAACAGTTTGCCATAAATTTAAAGATTGTGTAGAGGGTTGCAACATTTTTAAATGTTTCCCATCTTCAGATCACACCTGAAGACATTCCTCTTTCACTGTGCCTTTTGTTACCTCCCCTTCCTCCTCTTTTCGTTGTCAACCCATACTATTTTTCAGTGCCCTGAGATTCTGCTCTGCAGGAAATGGGCAACCCTCTGCCCCTCATTTACCTCGAGAAGGGTCAACTTAAGGATCAGGCTCAGAGTTTTATCATACCCTAGATTTTAGAATGAAAGACTTGTGCTATAAGTTGGAGGTACAAGTTACAGAAATTAAGAGTCCAGGAGGTTCCACAACAGAGTGATCATCACATACGGGATAGCAGATCGAAAAACAATTAGAGTGTTGGCTCATGATAATTGCTGGGCACATACAGGTGGCACAGTCAGAATGATAGATGTATTCTACATGAGGGAACAAATTAAACATTTATATATTTTCATATTCGTTTAGTCACCTTAATTCCAGCAGCGTTCACTCATCCTGAAGGGATTTTTTCAAACCCTTGTGTTTCATGAAGTAAAGTATTTAACTGTACTGTCATTGCAATGTCATTTGATGAGTCACCTTGAGGGCATTTTTTTAATGGGCACTTTTCAGATTTCATCTCATTTATTTTGAATGTTTCTTCAGTAGAATGTCTTGACTTCTTTTTTAATTGTGAAGTAAATTGAAATGTGATTGCAGAAAGGGGAGTGCATAACTCCGGTTTGGACTTGCACCTTCAACTTGATTGTAAAGGTCAACATGCTGACCACCTTGATTTTTGTGACCACATTTATAATAGCACCTTTAAAATCATAGGCACAATGCAAATAGATTTTTTTAAAGCTAAAGTGCCTCACCCCAATTTGATTCATATTGTTAAATGTTCAACCGACGTTGGAAATGCAGCTAAAAATATTCAGCTATTATTACAGGCAGTGTGATGACTTTCCTCGAAAAGAGATATCCTATTAAAATTTCCTCATGGTGTATATCAGATTTCATAGTGTTGCAGGCACAAAATTATTCCATATACAAGTTTATGTGAATTTATGAAAGAAAAGTCTACCAGAAATTCTGAAGCATTCAAAAGGGTTTTCTCACGTTCTTATGGTAGAATTAGAAGAAATAAAATACAACCCTTTAAAAATATTAAAGATTAAATAATTATAATCCTTGCATTTGATATAGCACCTAATCACGTCTTTAAGACATCTCAAAATGCTTTACAGAATATACTGTAAAGGGGATTGATGTGTATTCTTTTAGTGGGTGAAACACGTCAGCCAATTATACACAACTATTAAATTGTTAATGCTGAAATATTTTTGTCAACATTAAAATAAAATAAAAACATTTTTCAGAAATATTTAAGTTTAGCCATTAAGTATTGCAAAATTTACATTCAGAAAGAAACAAAATAAAACCTGCTTTGTGGGACAGTGCCCTTCAGACAGATTGCTCTGAGGGAGTGGATTTGCCCACTAAATATACAGTCAATTCACTTTACAGTATATTCTTAGAAGTGCTTTGAGACATGTCGAAGATATGATAAGGCACTATATCAAATCCAAAGATTATTATTATTATTATCTTGTCTCAAGGGAGGAGGTGAAACCTATTTTTATTACAGTATTCTGTTAAATAATGCGGAACCCTGTAGCTTAGTAGTTAGCGCACTCACCTTACACACGAGAGACCTGGCAGTGTGAAACTTTCAGTAAATTCAATTCCAGGCAGTCCAAAACCTTGGGCAAGTTTCCTTACTCCACACAACTAACAATAATCCCAAAGAAAATAATAAATTGGTCATTTCAATCCACGACTGTTTGCTATGTGCAATTGGCTGCCAAATTTTGTTGACATATATACAGGCAATTCACTTTACAGTATATCCTGTGAAGCGCTTTGAGATGTTTAGAAGACGACAATGTGCTATATCAAACGGAAGGATTATTATTATTAAATATCCCAAAACAGGTATTGACAATGAGTGTGGGAAAATTCATATAAGGAAAATCTGTGAATTGAGAAATGATGGAAGTAGAACAAAGGGGTAAAAGCAGTCATTTTCAATGTTTATATATATGTGTTATATATTTCCTATTCATAGGTTTTACAGATAAGAGTACAACAGGCTCGCTGTATCCAGATTGCTATCATCCCCTCTATTAATTTAGTCATATATTAGTGGCTGAAGTCGCCAGTTTCTACTCATTCGACATGTACAGTAATTTACCTCTCCATAACACTGTCCCAAAACTAATCTGAAATAACACAGGTGATGGTGGTTTGATTACCAGCAGGGAGAAACCTCAGCAAAGTTTCCTTACTTCACACGACTGATAATAAACCCTCTAGAAAAACAAAATGATCACTTCAATCCGCAACTGCTTCTGGGACACTGCTGTGCACAATTGGCTCCTACATTTCATCGACAAATAAACAGTTATTTCACTGTACAGTATATTCTGTGAAGCTCTATCAGACATCTGGAAGATGTAAAAAGAGCTATATCAAATGCAAGGATTAATATTATTATTGTATTCTTCAACTATATCTTGTAGCTATATTGCGCATTTCATATCTGAAAATGTTTTAAAGTAGCTTTGGAAATAATGCTTAATAATAATAAGTAATAATAATAATCCTTGCATTTGATATAGAGCTTTAGCGCATCTTTTCTAGATGTCTCAAAGCACTTCTCAGAATATACTGTGAAGTGAATTGACTATATATTTGTGGGCAAATGCGGCAGCCAATTGAGCCACAGCTGTGTCCCAAAAACAGTCATCGATTGAATTGATCAATTGTATTATTTTTTTTAGGGATTATTATTACGCATGTGGAGTAAGCAAACTTGCCCAAGGTTTCCAGAACTCTGCAGCTCATGTCCTCTCCTGCACCAAGCTTCACAGCCACATCATTCCCACCCTTGGCCGACTCCATTGGCTCTCTATCCCCTAGAGGATCGATTTTGTGACCCTCTTTCTCATTTTCAAGCCATTGATGGTCTTGCCCCCAACTAGCTCTCTGACCTGCTGCCCCCTATGAACCTGCCTGCCCGCTCCATTCAGCGGGCTCCGATCTGCTCCATGTCCCTGCCCGACCCACCCTACCATCTGTGGATGGGCTTACAGCTTCTCTGCCCCCTCACTCTGGAACTCCATCCCACAAGCCCGTGACCTCATTTCCTCCCTTGCCTCCTTCAAGCCTGTCTCAACACCATCCTCTTCGATCATGTCTTCTGCTGCCCTCCCAACTCTCTCCCTCCACTTCTAACCCTCTCCTGCCCCTTCCCCCCTACCATGCCCCTTTCCCTTGCCTGGGTCCTAACCTGGCTATTCAGCACCTTCGGATGTCCTCGCGACGTGAAAGGCGCTCCAGAAATGTAATTTTGTTGCTGTTGTTGTTGCCTGGAATCAAACCCAGGTTTGAAAGATATTTACACGGATAGTGTTGTTGTAATTTTACAATCACTTTTCTGCAATATGTTACCCATGATTGTTAAGCTACCATCTACAGTAATACTCCTGTGTAATATAATGCTCTTTAATGCAGAAATATCTCAAACCATTTCACAACAAGCTCTCTGGAGAATTGTGCTGTTTTTCAGTATCACTATGAAACCCATCAATTGTCAATATGACATTTACGTGCAAGTTTCAGAAATTAAATTATTCTATTTTCAATAGAGTCACAGCATAGTGCAATATCAATGACTGAATTCTTTAACTGTAAAACCAAAGTCTCCGGAACACTGAACCATATTAACACATCTCATCATGCAAATCTCTCATTCCTCCACAGTAGGGTCCGTCGATATGCAAATTTTCCGATTTAGATATATCGATGGGCTCATATCGAGATATACCGAAATATTGATATTTTGGGTTTTTTTGTACTGCGCATGTGTGCGCGGCGCGCGCATTCGGAGTGCGCCCGCATTCGGAGTGCGCGGGCATTCGGAGTGCGTGCGCGTTCCGGGTGCGCACGCATTCCGGGTGCGCGCGCATTCAGGGGCTATCTCCTCAGGAGGTAAATATATTTCTCTCTCTGTGTCTCTCACTCTCTCCATCTCTGTGTTTTTCTGTCTGTGTATCTGTGTCTCTTTCCCTCTCTCCTCTCTGACATCCCCCCATCTCGATATATCGCCGGACCCTACTCCACAGGATAGAAGTTTTTTTGATCAATAATCAGCTAGATGTTTGATTCATATGGAATCCACCCCTCCCCCCACCCCGGCCATGGATAAGAGCCTGCTACTCAGATGCCAATAAAACAGTGTTTCAGTTAGTCAGTTCTTGAGGTTTGGGAGTGGGGGTGGATGGGGAGGGTACGGTGATACACTCCTCCTGCCTGTGCCTAGAGAATTCAACTGTTGGTCCCATTGGTGTGATTTAGACAAGTGGATTACATATTCACAGTGCCCTGAAATACTGTGAACCTCGGCTGGATCAAGTATTGCATTCTTAAATCCGCCTTGGAAAGCAGGCTCAACTAAACTCCTTTACACTATTATGCTAGCTCAACCACACAAAATCCTAACTTACCTTTTCTCCCTCTAATTTACTTTGTTACTCTCAGTGAAGAAAACCACAAGTCAGTCATTAGTTAATATGCAGTCTTCAGGCTTTGTTTTGTGTTTTCTATCTCCATTTACAGTATGACACTTTTTTTTCTATTGTGTTGATATTCCCATGGTTGTTATATATATTTTCATTTCTTCCACTTATGTCCTCAATGCACTAAAAATCCAAATACAAAGAGAACATATTTTTGGGATCTCACCACTAATGTTGTTTTTCTTTCAATAACATACTGAAACTCTGTAACTATATGCACAGATCTCACAGTGATCAGTAGAGAAGGTTATGATAAGAAATAAACTTTTTCCTCAAAATCACACGGTAGCAAAACATATTGCTTGTGATGTTACCCTTTAACCATGAGATGATAATAATAAAGCATGCACTTGTTTTATTCTGTTGACTTGGTAAATATTATGTCGGATGATTTTGTGAAAATAATAATAATACTTGCATTTTATTTAGCCCCTATCACATTGTCACAGCATTTTAAAGCACTTCACAAGATATAAATATGGGGTTTGACCGTATCTTGTGGGCAAATTGAGTCAGCACATTTGTACACAGTAATGTCCCATAAAACAGCTACCAGCTACCAGATCTAGTACCAATTTTTACTCGGGGGATTGTTGTCTTGGACATGGAGAGAAACTCCCCTCTCTTTTCGAGTAGTTCCCTGCGATTGTCAACATCCATCTGATGGGAGATGGAATTTCGGTTTAACATCTCAACTGACGGATATCACATCTGACAATGCTACCCACCTTATGCCCCCTTCCAGCACTGCCATGGAGCACCAACTTTGACCATTATTCCATGTCCCGACATGGGGCTTGAATCCACAACCGTCTGTCATACAACTGAGAGCCTGGCAGATGCATAATTATAAATTCTATCATAAGATCATAAAAAAGAGACCTGATGCTGAACTAATAATATTATTGCATGCAATAGTTTGTGGTTTAAAAGTCTTCACCTCTGACACAAATTAATGCATGCATATAATATTATCGTTTCAGTCTCGGATCTCTTTTTTGATGTCTTCATAGAATTACATTTTGGCCCTGCTTTCATATTCTTCTTGAAAGATTTCAAGAGAAAAAGCCACTGCTTTTCTATTTGTAGTTCCTGGTGGTGGTGAATCAATTTATAGTGTTTCCTCAGGGCAGACACTAACCTATGTCTTTGAAATGGTCCCGTTTGTTACATAAGAGGGGTTTTGTCAGCAGTTGCAATTTGTGCGAAGTTTCACAAACAATATACTGTATACAGAAGGCCATTGAGTCAGAGGGCTGTGAGTTCAAGCTCCAAATTGGGACATGGAATCACGTAGTCTGAGCTGACCCACCAATGCAGTATTGGGGTTGTGTTTCATTGATAGAGGTGCCTTCTTTCAAATCAGATGGTAAACTGAAATCCCGTATAGGTGGATGCTAAAAATCCAATGGCACTATTCAAAAGTTGTAGGGGGTTTCTCCTGGCCAACAGGATGAATAAAAAATTGGTCCTCCTTGAAATCAAATTGGTCATTTATTCCATGTGGAGTCCTGTAGCTCAGCGGTTAAAGCACTGAACAACAACACCATCTCCGATTTATATAGTGCCCTCCACACCGGGCGGCGTCTCAGGATGCTTCATAATAACGGAACCCGGTGCCAAGCTAGGGGCAGGGGAAAAAAGGTGAACAAAGGTACGGTCGAAAAGAAAGGTCTTTAGCCAAGACTTGAAATTAGGAAGATAGGGGGCGAGGAGAAGGTAGTGAGGAAGGGAGTTCCAGAACTTCGGGGTATAGTGGCTGAAGGCACGGCTGCAGATGGTGGAGCGGAGGATTCGGGGGACAAGGAGGACACCAGAACTGGAGGAGTGAAGGCAATGGGTGCTGTTTAGAGGAGACAGGAGGTCAGATAGGTAGGGGGTTGCAGAGGAGTGGAGAGATTTGAAAACAAGAATGAGGATCTTGAAATCGATTCTCTCCAGGATATGGAGCCAGTGAAGTCTGGTAAGCACTAGGGTAATGGGGGAGCGAAGTTTGGTTCGGGTGAGTATGCAGGCGCAGAGTTCTGTATGAGCTGGATTTTATGGATTGTTGTGGAGGGGAGACTGGTGAGAAGGGCATTTGAGAAGTCCAACCAAGAGGTGACAAAGCATGGACCAGAGTTTCAGCGACTTTTGGGACGAGATATTGCAAGAACGGGCGATACGTTGGAGGTGGAAAAAAGCGATGCTGGTGAGGGACCAGATGTGGGGGAAGGAAGGACAAGTTGGAGGACAGTTCGAACCTGATGCCAAGGTTGTATACTGGTTCGGAGAGTTTTAGGGGCAGGTTGGTTAGGTGGAGGAGGTGAGAGCCATGTGATTGAAGATGTTGATGAGAGCCGAAGAGTATGGCTTCCGCTTTTGTCAACATTCAGCTGCAGTAATTTTGCGCTCATCCAGCTCTGGATGTCTGACAGGCAGGTAACAGAACATCAAGGGACTGGAGGTCGCAAAGTGGAGAAATAGAGTTAGGTGTCACTCTGCGTACATGTGGAAGTGTGCCCCATGTCTGCAGATGACATCACCAAGAGGGAGCATGTAAATGAGGAAGAGAAGGGGGCCAAGGATGGATCCTTGGTGTACCCACAGGTAATTGGTTGAGAGCGGGAGGAAAAGCCATTTGTGGAGATGTACTGCTGGCGGTTTATGAGGTAGGACTCAAACCAGGCGAGTGTGGTCCCACCGAGGTGAATTACGGAGGATAGGTGTTGGAGGAGGATGGCATGGTCGATTGTGTCAAATGCGGCAGAGAGATCCAGGAGGACAAGGAGGCAGAGGGAGCCCTGGTCACAGATAGAGAGGATATCGCTTGCAAGCACCCGTGTTCAATTCCCGGCAAGGTAAAACTTTCTGCAAGCTTCCTTACTCCAAATGTCTGATAATAATTCCTCTAGAATAAATAATAATAATTTGGTCAATCGATCCATGACTGTTTGTGGGATACTGCTGTGCGCAATTGGCTGCTGCATTTAGCCCAAAACTGTATGGTCAATTCACTGTACAGTATATTCTGTGAAGCACTTTGAGAGGTTTAGAAGAAAAGTGCAATATCAAATGCAAGGATTATTATTATTATCATCAAGGTTTTACTGTAGTAACTGACCAGCCTTGTTCAGTCTAAATCTAGAGATGATTTAGGGATGATTCAATGATGACATCCACTTGGGATGTCATCATTGAACACAATCAGCTGACATCCACAATCTCACTCTTTCTTGCATTGGTCATTGAATCATGATGAGGAATAGCAGCTTTGCCAGTTCTCCACTTACCTGGATTAGGGGAGTGCAAGGTGCTTTGGCCTATTTGGGGCTCCCTAAATACTGACCAGTTGAGATCAGGTAACTCAACACAGGCCAAAAATTGAACCTGCAATATTCTAGACTATACAACATTGAGCAGTGTCATGTCCCACGTGGCCATCAGGTGAGCAACCAAGACATTGTTGATGGTCAACCAATTATTTGGCTCATGAAGGAAACCAAACTATAGATGTGGCTTCAGCTAATCATGGTTAAGCCTATTCCTAACAGGTCCTGTATTCCGAAATGTATCATTAAACTGCTTTTTTAAAAAAAAAAATTGGCTGTTTACAAGACATTGATATTTACAAATTGAAGTGCTTTGAGAGGTCTCAATAACTACAAACGCTCTGTATGAAATGCAAAGATCAGTATTAATATCATACCATTCACAATGTGAGGACACCTCAAAATGTTTCACAGGACACACTGTCCAGTCTAATATTTTGTCCAAGAAAATGGCAACTTATTTGTACACAGCAATTTCCCACAAGTAACCGTAAAATGAATGATGAATTTTATCTGGTGGGGTTGTTGGCCACCAAACTGCCCATTTTACTATACAGTATATAGCCGCAGAAACAGTTGACAAACTTTAGACTGAAAGCAAAATTTGATGCTCAATTGTAGTATATGCAAGAAAAAAAACATTCAATGTCATTTATGCCTTTATTTATAAATCAGAATGCATTGATATAATACAAACAATTCATTTCATTGCTGTGATTTATTGTTTGGAAACACCTTGGGAAATCCTCCAGATGTGAATGTCTCTCTGTAAATGTAATTTTTTTATTGTTGTTGTTGTTGTATTGCAGAAACAACAACAACGTGCATTTATATAGCACCCTGCACACTGGGTGGCATCTCAGAGCACTTCACAATGCCAGAGCCCAAGGCCGAGCCAGGTGCAGATGGAAGGTGTCTATAAGCATTGTCGAAGAGAGAGGTCTTCCGGCGCAACTTGAATATGTGAAAGAGAGGGGTAGATGAATGGGTTGAGGGAAGAAGCTCCAAAGTTTCAGGGCGTAATGGTTGAAAGCAAGGCCGCCGATGGTGAAGTGTAGGATTCGGGGGACAAAGAGGAGGCCAGACCCAGTGGAGCAGAAGCAGTGGGTACTGGTGGGAGGAGAGAGGTGGTTAAAGAGACAGGGGATACAGAGGAATGGAGGGATTTAAACGCAGGAGTGAGGATCTTGAAATTGATCCCATTCTGTGACTATTAACACCTATCTATTTTTCTTCAGTTTCGCATGGATTTGTCACTTCAGTAAGAACTCATTGGAGGATCTGTATGGGTAGAAATTGTGGTAACCCTTATGCTGCTGATACTCTGTAAACTCACCAATAACAGTAATACTGACTTAGGGTCCGTCAATATGGAAATTTTCCGATTTCGATATATTGATGGACTCATATCGATATATACCGATATATCGATATTTTCGGGGGTTTTATACTGCGCATGCGCGCGCGTTCGGAGGTGCGGCACATTCGGGGCCTATCTCCTCAGGAGGCAAATCTCTCTCTCTCTCTCTCTCTCTGTCTGTCTGTCTGTCTGTCTTACTGTATATTATCACATCCCCCCCGTCTCTCCCTCCCTCTCCCCCCTCCCACTGTCTCTCACCCCCGTCTCTCCCTCCCTCTCCCCCCCCGTCTCTCCCTCCCTCTCCCCCCACCCCTTGTATACCAGTATATTCTATTCAATATTCAACATTATATTGTATGAGCGTTCTGGGTCTTGTAGTTCAGTGCGTGCGCACTCGGGGTGTGCGCAGATTTGGATGTGCATGCACATCCCATGCTCTAGGCCCAGGAGGTTGCAATGCCGGAAACGATATACCGATATTTACGATATACCAATTTTTTCCGATATATCGATATATTTTAAATTCCGATATCGGCATATCGATATGAAAATTATATCGGGTATAACTGATATATCGATATATTGCCGGACCCTATACTGACTGCATTTATCTGCCTTGCTGCAGAATTGACATCACTGAATTCATCAATTGAGTCATTTCTTAATTTAATAAGTGAGTTGTGGAATATGGATGATTTTTACAAGAATTTAAGTGTTGAAAGCCAACACCATTTTCTCAATCATACTTTAGCATACTCTCACTTGGGCAGCTGGGTGGATGGTAGCAGCTTGATAAAGTAAATGAAGTGATAACTACTGCTTCTGGAGTTAATGAGATCCACAAAATAGTTTTTTTTAATAGAGGCATCTGGTTAAAGCACTCTGCCCGTAGAGCCAGCAAAGCAGCTTTGTGTTCCTGCCCTTTGTGGAATCAAGATAACCTTTGACCAGTTTTGTGACTAGAAGCCAGTTGAAAGCTATAATTTATTTTAAACAGCATTTTTCAGTCGCTAAAACAAAACAATATACAGTATTGATATCTACTAAAGTACAACATATGTATAACAATTAGATTTACTACTCCTTTAGTGGTAAGAAAATATTATTTTGCTTTGAGACTCAAGTCAGTTGCGAACAGAAGTTTGCTTTCTGGTTCAGCAGGATCAGTTGTTCTTGAATCACCTTCTTTCCCTCAGGCAGGGAATGTAGGTTCTTGGTTGCACACACAATAGCTTCTGACAAGAACTGCAGGCTGTTTCAATGTCCCTGCTTTTGACTCCTTAATAATCCTACCACGTATACACAACAACAAAAAACAGAATTACATTTAAAGAGCGCCTTTTGCGACGGGTAGACGTCCCAAGGCGCTGTGCAGTCAGGACCTGAACAAGGGGGAGAGGCAGGGTAGAGGGGAGGGGAGGGAGAAAGTTGGGAGGGTGGCAGAAGGGAGGGCACAATCATAGAATCATAGAAGTTTACGGCACAAAAGGAGGCCATTTGGCCCATCTAGTCTGTGCCGGCTCCTGTTCTCCCTAAATAAAGATCTAATTCTCTTTTAAAAGCTGTTATCGAATCAGCCTCCACCACCTTTTCAGGCATTGCATTCCAGATTCAAACAACCCTCTGAGTGAAAAAAATTATCTTCAGCTCCCCTCTGCTTCGTTTTGAAACTATTTTAAATCTGTGACCACGAGTCACAGATTCGCTCACCATTGGGAACAGTTTTTCCTTATTCACCCTGTTGAATCCCCTCATGATTTTATAAACCTCTATTAGGTCTCCTCTCAACCTTCTGTGTTCCAAAGAGTATAAACCTAGTCTAACTAGCCTTTCCCCATAACTGAAGTCCCTCAATCCTGGTACCATCTAGTAAACCTTATTTGCACCCTTTCCAGTGCCTTAACATCTTTTCTATTGTGTGGTGACCAGAATTGGACACAGTATTCCAGCTGAGGCCTCACCAAAGTTTTATAGAGGTTAGCCAGCACTTCCTGACTTTTGTACTCTATACCCCTATTTATAAAGTCTAGTATCCTATACGCCTTCTTAACGGCTTTGTCTACCGGTCCTGCCACCTTCAAAGAGTCACTAACACAAATCCCCAGGTCTCTCTGTTGCCTCACACCCTTAAAATTGTACTATCTAGCCTATATTGCCTTCCCTCATTTCTTCTCCCAAAATGTATCACCTCACACTTCTCTGCTTTAAACTTCATCTGCAATGTGTCTGCCCACTTTTCCATTTTATCTATATCTTTTTGCAGATGTTTACTATCCTCCTCACTATTTACTATTCTCCCTAACTTAGTATCATCTGCAAACTTGGAAACTGTGCTCCATATACCCAAGTCCAGATCGTTAATATATTTTAAAAAGAGCAATCGAAGAAGAGGGTCTTGAGAACGGCCTTGAAGGAAGCAAGGGAGGTAACAAGGTGAAGGGACTGTGGGATGGAATTCCAGAGTGTGTGGGCTGAGAGGCGGAAAGCTCAGCAACCGATGGTAGAGCAGATCGGGTACTAATGAACAGAGGGGGTGGGCAAGTTGATAGGGAGTCAGCAGGTTGGAGACATAGGAGGGGCAAGGTTGTGAATGGCCTTGAATGTGAGGACGAATATCTTGAATTCGATCCTCTGGGGAGCCATGAGCTAGGGTGGGAGTGATATGGTCGCGGAGTTTCGTGAGGAGAGGATACGAGCTGCAGAGTTCTGAATGATCTGCAGCTTGTGAAGGGAAGAGCTGGGAATGCCGACAAGGAGGGATTTTCTATAGTTGAGCCTTGATTTTTGTCCTCCTGACATGAAAGGCGATCTACAAGTGTAATTTTGTTGTTGTTGTTGATGCGACGAATGCATGGACACGGTTTTTGCCAGCTGGAGGGTTGAGACAGTGCAGAGTCTGGCAATATCACAGAGGTGATGAAAGACAAAGCTGTGGGAGGAAGGACAGTTCAGAGTGAAACAAAACAGTCAGGTTCCTGACTGGCTTCGAGAGATAGAGAGCGCAGCCTTGGATGCTGATCCTGCCAGCGCCTGACATATGGAGGTGCTGAAATGAGCCAATCAGGAGGGCCTCAGTCTTGCTGACATTGAGCTGAACAAAGTTGACCCTCGTGCAGGACTCGATGTCAGACAGGCAGGCAGTCAGGATGCCGGTAGCTCTGGAGTTGAGGGTGGAAGCAGAGAGGTAGAGTTGGGTGTCATCTGCATCCATGTGGAAATTTACCCCAAGTCTCTGGATGATGTCACCGAGGGGGAGCATGTAGAGGGTGAAGAGGAGGGTCCAAGGACAGAGCCCTGAGGAACACCGCACAAAACAGTGTTGGGGCTGGAAGAAAAGCCGTTGGCAGACACAATGTGGAGATGCTGTGAAAGATAGGACCAGAATCAGTGAAGGAGAGAATTTGAAGGTTGAGGTGGGAGGAGAGGCGGTGGAGGAGGATTGAGTGGTCCACGGTGTCAAAGGCGGCGGACAGGTCGAGGACGTAGAGGGAGCCCTGGTTACAAATGGTCAGGATATCATTTGTGACCTTGACCAGAGCAGTTCCCAATTGGTGGGGCTCATCGAGGGAGTGGGATGAGAAAAAGGAGCAAAGCTGTGTATAGGGCACTATATAAATGCAACTTGCTGTCATTTTTTCAGTGGCCAAGTAATTATCTCTAGGAAATCACAAAAGTGTTTGGGAGGGTTTTCATCAGAAAATATACAGTCAATTCACTTTAGAGTATTGCAAAATACTGCAGATACTGCAAATCTGAAAGAAAAACAGAAGTTGCTGGGGTGTTTTGGAAATTCCAACCCTCTTTGGTTTGCATTATTAATACATCTTTCTTCCCATTTTGTTGCAAATCACCCCCTCCCCCTTTGGTGAAACCCTTGGCAAGTTTCCAAACTCCACACGCCTAATAATAATCCCTCCAATTATTTTTCGGTAATTTCAATCCATGACTGTTTGTGGGACACTTGGCTGCAGTGTTTTGCCCACAAATATACAGTAAACTTCTGTAAATCCCAGTGATTTCTGTTTTTGTTTCACTTTACAGTATATTCAGTGCAGTGCTTTTAGACATCTCAATAATATGATAAAGTGCTACAACAACAAACAACAAAATTACATTTCTAGAGTACCTTTTGTGTTGGGCGGACATCCCATCAAATATCAAATTTGCTACGTCAAATACAAGGATTATTATTATATGATTGATATGGTACCATATCCAATGAAAAGCTTTGAGATGTCTTGATGAATAAAATGAGGCACTAAATCAAGTGCAAAGTTTATTATGTAATCAACAACAACAACTTGCATTTCTCAGAACATTTGATGCAGCTTGAAAATAGTTATACAGTTACAAAGAGCAAAATTGGTTCAAATTATATTTGATCAATTTATAATTAATAAGAAAAATAACTATTTAATAATGTTATTAAATGCAACATGTGGGTGAGCTTCCAAAATAGCTTTATTGTGCAATTCAAAGGGAAATGATTCCACTGGTGCACCTCAATTGATTGCCTCCTCTGACATATGGATAATCGTGCATCTCACTCATAGTCGTGGGATTGCTAGTTGTACATGCTGTCATTTTAAGATAGACCCTGAATGTAACATCATCTGCCATTCACGTTCCTCGTCGCAAAAGCGGTTCAGCATAGAAATCATAATAAACACCTGCTCCAGCTCTGTGCAATGTTATAAGAAATGTCATGATGATAAATCATTGGCAGTTTCCAGAAAGTGTTTTTTCCCCAAATCTTCTTTTCTGATGACAAATTTGTTATGAATGATGACTGTTTTGCCAGTAGGAAATTGGTATTTTTTTGTGCTTCCAGCTGCAGTTGTTATTTACTGACAGGCTTCGGAATCCGACCTTTGACTCAGTGTTCAGCTGTATTATGAGCTTCAGTAAGCAGTGATTCAGTACTTCCCTAACCCTGTGCCTCATGAATACCTTTCAATTCATCTGTTGTGCACTATCTGTAAACACAAAAGTAGAAATACGTATACTGGAATGTTTTCTTTTGCAAACATTTAAAATAATTATTTAAATAGATCCACAAAGGTTATAATTCCATCATCTTGCCACTTTCTTTCCTCAGTGGTTCTTGTTATCTGCGACTGAATAGAATCAGAAATGTCAAGCCTCTGTCTCTTTGCACAGTGTGGAGAAAAATTATTTGGTTCACCAACTTTTCCATTTAAATTGCTTACATAAATTGCATAATTGTAATATTTAAGTGACAGGCTAACCAGTTTGTGGGTCATAATATTGAATGTTACAAAAAAAGATAAATTGCACTGCTTGTTTTCGATGATTCTGAAGGACTATTTTTTAAAATCATAAATCAGTCTGTTCTTATGCTTCAAAGATAAAACATATATTGAATCCTACAACCAACACCATTATTTAATATTTCCAGTCAGTTAACCTTAAGGAAGTCCTGTGATAAGACATTTGCTTGAATTTCCAGGATGGTTGAAATAACCTTTGTGTTGATATTCGATTTTTAAGTGTTTTATAAGCTATTGAATACTTTCATTGCAAAATGTGTGTCCAGACTTCTATTGAGAAGTAACCAATTTAAAATTAATTTCTACTAAGTGCAGTTTGTTAAATATTAAAATAAAATACTGTGGGTGTATCATCTTAGAGCACCTCACCAATTTCCATTGACTTATTTTACTCACTGGGGTTTATTCCACAGTTGAATGTCACCCAAAATAGTAACTTCACTCAAATGCTCAATAATCACGTAAATACTACAATTGCATATCAACAAGCTGTTTTATTCACAGATGCACCAGGTAATGGACACATCCAGTGTCCACATCATAATTCATACATTTGATGTTGCGCTTATTACATCATTGAAATGTCTCAAAGTGCTTCACAGCATATATTGTAAAGTGGAGTCACTGTGTTTCTCATGCCTTGGGTTTCAAACTTCCACCTGACCAGACAGATGGGACCTCAGTTTAACATCTCATTTGAAGCACGTTCAGGTCTCAGCTCCCAATCCCAGCCTGGGATTCAGAAATGTTTTGAGACATTATAAGACAATATGAATATAAATTGTACTGTACATTGCATTGTAATAAAGAGAAATGTGAGATGTAGCATTTGGGAAGCAAAATAGGAAGCATAATCAATCTGGTTGAGAAGTTGAAAATGATTTAGAGGTGGTAGCTGACTTGTTACTTACCATAGTGCAACAAACAAAGAAGGTGCATAGTGCAATAAACAAAGAAAACAGAATGACTGGGTGCATTGACAAATTAGTTGAAATTAAAATGCTTTAATTTGAGGTTGCCAAAGCTCTTACCAACCTGTGTTTAAACTTTCAGGAAACAAGTAAGCAGGTTGTGGTCTCTCCAAGGAGGGACATTTCTTTCCAGAAACAAAAACATTTATTTGCAAACCGATATAGTCAATGGTATGATTTGGAGACTCTGATCATGATTTTAAGTTTTCCTGTGTGTCAGACTCCCAGCTGAGCTGACCCCAAAAAAGTAGTCACCTTCTGAACTATATGTGCAGTACTATGTAGAATTTTGGATGATCAAGGAGAATTTAGGAGAAAAATCATGTTTTGTATAGTGCCTTTCACATCAGGAGGACGTAGATCACTTTGTGGCTGGCAATTTACCTTCCCACCTTCATCAGAATTTATGTTGCTTTTCTCTTATAAGAGTCTAACACCAATGATTTTTTTTCTATTTCCGAACCACATAGTTCTCGTGTCTCATTATTTTGCTTCCATGCATTTATCTAACAAAAAGAAATGTGGCCGCGATCCTGACTACTGTTTTTGAATTTCGGCTGGATTTTTTATTTGTGGGCCACAAACCTTCATTGGGGACTTTGGAAACAATTTTCATACCAAAAAAATCCCAAATTGTAGTTATACTTTAATTGTAGTTATAATAATCCTTGATATGAAGCTTATCACATCACTGAACTGTCTCAAAGGATTTTTACAGTAAATGAAAAATATTTTACACTGAAGTGTAGTGAATGTATTTTGTAAGCAAATGCTAGCAGCTAAGTTGCACATAACAAGTTACAAACAGCTTTGAAATTTATTATTTAATGAGACTTAATAGAAATTTGATAATGTATCCTGGAGTTTTATGCTCAAAGCATGCGTGGCATATATTGCATAGATCTACAGGTGCAAATGCCACATCATCCACAATAACAACAATTAATTAAATTTGCATAGAGCCGTTCATGTCAGAAGGGTTGGGTTAAGGAGGAGTGGAGGGCAGGGAGGGTGGGTTAGGAAGGTGACCAAAGGTGTAATCAAAGAGGAGAATCATCAAGACCTATGCTTTGTGGTTCTAAAGGGTGGTGGCAGAAAGGCTAAAGACATGATTGTCAATGGGTGGGCAGAGAGGGGATGTGGAGCAGGCCAGAGGCTGCTGAGCAGAGGGAATGTTCAGGTTGGTAAGGAGATAACAGGTCATAGAGATAGGGAGAAACAAAGCTATGGAGAGCTTTGGATGTGAGGAAACAGAGAGAGCCCTAATCACATGTGGACATAATTTCATGAATGTGAGTTTAAAGAAATTTGATAATGAATCTTGTAGTTTCAGGCTCAAAGCACATGTGGCACAAATTGCATTGATTTGCAGTTGCAAAGTGCACATCATCCCAATATCTAAATTTTTCAAATTATTTTGAAGCATAAGTTCATAGGAAAACAAAAATTCCACCCGAGATCTCTGTATTCCAGTTTGTTGGGTGCATGGACTAAATCCCACCCTTGTCCAGTTTTGTGTTCATCTTCTTCCTCATAAACATAAATGGGAGTACCACTTAGTATGTTTTTGAAATAATAATTTCCTCCTATGTTCAAGTCTTCTAACGTGGGAGCATTATGAATAAATCCTCATATTTCAAGTTGTGATGCCCCTCCTTGCCCCTCACCTATTCAGCCACCTCCCTCCACCCCATCTAGTTTTGATCTCAGTTGGTTGTCATTCTACTGTCAAACCTGAACATATTGCAATGCTATTTACCGATTTGTCTTACTTTTTGCTCCTCTGTTTATCTTCCAGCTCTTCAGTACTCCAGGATACTGCTAATGATGGAGCAGCCAGCACGGCTCAATAGCAAGGCTTGGAAGAGAATTGTTCTCACTCAGCTTGCGTTAACCCTACCAGCCAAAGCCCTAATGAGTAGAGTGGTCCTATTGGACTGGCAACAGGAACCTATGTTGAATACTTTCCAAATTTAGAGAAGGAGAGTGTCTTCATCTGGCTAGTGAGTGCAAATTCCATTCCAGATAAGGGTCATTTGCATGCGCAAGTGTCACGCATAGAACTCAGTCTGGTTTGTACAATAGTAGGCATGGTGATAGCTTCCTGCATGTGGCTAAACCAATATATGTGCACTAAAACTTTGGCTAGCTGGAAGAATGGAGCGGAGATATGGTCAGGAAAGGCAGAATTTACAATAAATGTAACTAAATTACCCTTCGTAACTAAAATGCTGGTACCAGAATTTACTGACTTTTTTCAGTACCTAAAGATACTGGTAAACGCCAGTACTGGCAATACAGTTGTTTGAATCATGCATGCAGAGGCTAGCAAATCAAGTATCTGTGCTTGTGGGATGCAAACTAAGATGGTCTACCAGGTAATTGAAGCCAAGTAATGATGATGAGATTTTGTCATGTGCTAGGAGAGGTGGGCCGTAGAAATATGTTTCAGAAATTTGCATTTTGGATCTGATTCGGCAACATACAAATTCCAGATATCCTAAGTCCAGTAAGCCATGGATTTACGCTATGTTTTTCACTTTCTCGCACACAAATTCTTCCTTCTCACACAACAATTTTTGTGCTACATGATGCATTCCATACAAATGGAAGACAATACATTGGGAGGGAGGTGGGCGGGAAAAAATGGCAAGATTAAAAACAAGCAGCATTATTTGGATCGAAAATAAAGGAAATCTCAATTTATGATGATAAATAATAATCCTTACATTTGATATAGCACCTTATCCAGATGCCTCAAAGCACTTAAAATCATATACCGTAAAGTGAAGTGACTGTGCATATTGTTGGTGAAACATCACAGCCAATTGTGTCCAGCAGTGTCCCACAAGTAGTCATGGATTGAGTGATCATATTATTATTTTCTTCTGAAGGGAATATTACCCACGGAAAGCGATCAGCCTAGTGACTAACAACTGGGTTCCTACTCATTGCTTGGTAAGCAAAGGCATGTGTGTGGAGTAAGGAAACTTGTGGAAGGTTTTTCCCTATCTGGGAATGATTATATCGGTATAATTTTTCATATCGGTATAATTTTTCATATCGATAGGCCGATATTGGAAATTCAAATATATCGATATAAAAAAATTTGATATGAAAAAAAAATCAATATATCGCAAATATCGGAATATCATGTCCAGCGATATATTGATATATCCTCGGCCTAGAGCACGGAATGCACTCGCATATCGGAATGCACGCACACATCTGAATGCGTGCGCACACCGTAATGCACGTGCACCTCCGAATGCGTGCGCACCTCCGAATGCGCGCACACCTCCGAATGCGCTTGCGCAAGCGCAGTACAAAAAAACCCGGAAATATTGATATATCGGTATATATCGATATGAGCCAACCAATATATCGATATCGGAAAATTTCCATATTGACGGACCCTACCTGTGAGTATATTATAATAAGAAATGTTTTAAATCCTTGCATTTGATATGGCCGCTTATCATGCCTTCCAGAGTTCTCCAAACGTTTCACAAAATATATTTTAAGGAGAATTGACTTGCTGGCACAGACATGATAAGCCAAGTGGCCTCCTTTTGTGCTGTAAAATTCTATGAATATATGACTGGGGGATTAAGCATTGCTCTGCAGGACGATCCAATATGTGAGAGCAGTTGAAGTCAATCTTAAAAAAAAGTGTGTCCTGGACACATGAATGTTGCTCCTCTTCATTCTTTGCCACTGAATTTGGGTTTTGAAGCAAAGAAGAAAGGTCAATGCATTAGACTCCCTTCCCCAACAATCCATATATACTGCAGAAATATCAATATCTTCAGAAAGATAAAGCAAAGATGTATTTTTTTTTACACACACATCAAACAGAATTCTTCAAGAAGATGAGGGGAATTACAACTAGAGCTTTGTATCATCACAAAATAATGAGCTGGTCACTCAATCCATGACTGTTTGTGGGACATTGCTGTGTGCAATTAGTCTCAGCGCCTTGGGACATTTTCTTGCCATGAAAGGCGTTCTATCAATCTAATTGTGTTGTTGTTGTGTTGTTGTTGTGTTGTTGTTCCTAGTAGGCACATAGGCTATGCCAGATGCTCCACTTGTAACCTCTGTTGTAATAACCAAGGAGGAAAATGGTAAATATAGATTAGAGAAAAGGGTCACAAGTGTAGGAATCCACACAAAATGTTATGAAATGGAACAAAAAATTCCTTCCTGATCTACCCAGATACCAACATGCTTCATCTTGAAGGCTGGGAATATTGACATCAGTTGCACTGGACAGGAGACTCTGAAATATGATAAGCAATGTCAAGAATAAATCCTCAGGATTGATTGAATATCTTCAAAATGCACAAATAAATCTCAACATTTCTTTTTTGAATATTTCTTGGATTTTTCTTAACATTGAATCACCAACTGTTAGTTCAAAGTCCTCAAGTTTCTTTTTGAAGTAAAACACACGGTGAGAATAATTGATTTTAAAGCATCAAGACAAAATGGAAAGTTAGTTTTACATTTAATCAAAGTTGGTGTACTTTAAAAAAACACTTTCAGTCTTCTCCCTAGTTAACAAATGCCAGGCCAATTGATTCTGAAATATTACATACAGTAGATGGACCAAAAAGGCATCTTTTGGGATGTGGCTGGGTAGGCTAGGTGGTCCAATGGCCCATTGCTGCATAAAACTATTACCATAGTATCTAACATGAAGTATAATACAATGTACATTTATACAATGCTTTCCACATTGAGAGAGATAGTGAGTCTCAAAGTGTTTAACAATGCTGGATATGCATCTGAGCTAGGGGAGGGAACTAATGAGGGCCTGTGGTTAGGAGACTTGTATTATCCTTGGCACCCAGGATGATCCATGAGTAGAAGAATGAATTGGCCTCCTATTCTTAAAATGTACTATGTTGCTGCACTATATTTTAAGATTATAATATATCATGTAACATGTTACATTATAACAGACAACCAGTCTGCTGTCAATAACAACAAAACTTACATTTATATAGCGCCTTTCACGTCGAGAGGACGTCCCAAGGCGCTGTACAGTTAGGTAGGACAAGAGCAGGGTGGGAAGGATCAGGGCAGGATGAAGAATAGTAGGAAAAGTAACTGTATATTAGTGGGCGAAACGCGGCAGCCAAATTGGGCACAGCAGTGTCCCACAATCAGTCATGGAAGTGGGACTAGGGGCAAAAGGGGGTAAAGAAGCAAAAGGGGAGGGGTCGAGGCAGGGGGAAGAAAAGCAGGAAAGTTGACTGTATACTTGTGGGCGAAATGCGGCAGCCAAATTGCGCACAACAGTGTCCCCACAAACAATCGCGAAAATGGGGCCAGGGGAGAAAGGGGGAAAAGAGGGTAAGGGGGGAGAGGGAGGGAAAGGTGGGATGGGTTAGGGTTAGGGAGGAAGAGGGGGGAGAAAGGGGGGTAAGGAAGAGAGGGAGGGAAAGATGGGTGGGGGCAAGATCAGGAAGAGGGAAGAGGGAGGGAAGGGGAAAAGGGAGGAGAGAAAGTGGGGAAAGGGAGTGAGGGAAGAAGAAGATGGGGGCAGGGGTGGGGGGAATCAAACAACAATAATAAACAACAAAAGCAATAATATTAACAACAAAAACAGCAACAAACAACAACCAACAATCGTCCAGCAACCACTCCTTGTCCTCGCCGCCCGCCTGGATGATCCCTGAGATGGCGGGAAAAAAGGGCCCAGTGTGGTGTCAGGCCCCAAAACCGACCGGCTCCTCAGTCGGTGAACCCGGGGACTCGGTGATGGCCCTGTCATATTAGGTGCTTAATTGGCATGTTAACACTAGCACTTTGTTGACCACCTGCAGAACCCTTCAGGACCACCAGCAATTTGTAGAGAGAAAAATCCATGCCACTTATGTCAGAATCTGAATAAACCTCCAGGTTTGATAATCCAACAAATTATGTGATGCTCTTTTATGGATATAATCAGTAATATCAAAGGAATACTATATGCAAAGCTCACTGGAGGAACACAGCAGCATTTATAAGACTTGAGGATTATGTTTTACTATTTTACCCAGTTATGAATATGTGCCTTTTTGATGAATCACAAACATGAATAACTATGTTTGTAATACTTTTTTTTTACAGCAAAACAAATAACAATATCCATGCTTTTTTTTAATGGTCTACTTGATCTTTGCAAATGATGCTTTAAACTGTGAATAACACAGGATTTTAGATAAGTGCTGAGCTGTTTACTAATAATAAATATTTATTTACTTATTGTAGGACTATTCTTTTGCTTTTGCCAAATTTCTACTAAATTTGGTCATATTCAAACAAATTTGTGATTAATGAACTGTTGATTTGGAATTTTCATTTAAATCAATTTGCTCTTGCTCAACAACTGAACCAATAGAGTTGGGTTCAGACTTCTTCATTCAGATAGACTGGCTGTACATCCCACTTTGTCTGAGAGAAGGAACTAACTCTAGAGATACGTAAAAACATATAATTAGCATACGTAGGATACCAACTTCAATCAAAACAAATAGACAGGATCCCATTTCCATGACAAGGGAAATTATCCCAGTTCATTTTGTTTGCGGGACATTATTGTGTGTAAATTGGATATATGTTTCCTATGTATCAGTAAAGTAATAACGAAACAACGTTAACCGAAGCAACGTTAAGCAAGGTCTACGTGTACTGCAGTCAAGATTTCAGTTCAATGTTTCATCCAAAGGCCGAACGCACAACAATGCACCAATCACCCAGCACTCCATTGGAGCATTATCCTTCGCTGTGAACTCAAAGTCCCGGTGTGGGGCTTGAACCCACAAACATCTGACTCAGAAGACTGCTGCCAACTGAAGAGACTGCTGCCAAATGAGGCAGACTGACCCTGTTGTAGAGTGCTGATTTATTGGAGATCCACCTGTCTGTGCTCAGGTGGACATAAAAGATGCATTACTCTATTGAAATAGAGAAGGGAGGATTAGTCCTAACTAAAATATCTCCAAATAAATTGATAATTCAGGTGGTTGTTTGTGACAAATAGCTGTATAAAAAGCTGTTTCATTTGCCAAAAAAGTCTCTTTAGTTGACTAGAAAGATTATTATTCTTAATATTGTTATTAAATATTTGTGAAGAGCTTTGAGATGTTTTAAATGGAAAAGGCTCATAAAAATGCTCAATGTTTCATTTTAATTAACTACAATTTTATTTAATTACATTAACTGTCAAATGCCCCAAATAAAAGTGTAAGATAGTTCGCGAATGAAGGTCACATAATTGATATATCAAATGAAGGTTACAGTGGAAAATACCAGGATTGTCCATTGCCTAATAACAATAGTAGATGGTAGGGTCCGGCGATATATCGATATATCGCTAAAACACGATATAATTTTCATATCGATACGCTGATATAGGCATTTAAAAAATATCGATATATCGAAAAATCGGAATGCCGCACACTGAACTACAAGACCCAGAATGCTCATCTCTATACACAATGCACAGACCGAGGTGCAAAGCCGCCATATTGTATTCGTAGTCCTCGAATACAATATACAGGTATGCAAGGGGTGGGGGGGGGAGAGAGACGGCTGGGTGGGGGGGGGGGGGTGAGGGGGAGAGAGACGGCTGGGGAGGGTGCGGGGGCTAGAGAGAGACGTTTGGGGGGGTGGGGGAGAGAGACGGCTCGGAGTGGAGGGGGAGAGAGACGGCTGGGGGGGGAGGGGGAAAAGAGACGACTGGGGGTGGAGGGGGAGAGAGACGGCTGGGGGTGGAGGGGTAGAGACGGCTGGGTGGTGGGGGAGGGGTGAGGGGAGGGGTGAGGGGGAGAGAGACGGCTGGGGGAGTGGTGGGGGGAGATGACGGCTGGGTGGTGAGGGGGGTGAGAGGGAGAGAGACGGCTGGGGTGGGGAGGGAGAGAGAGATGGCGGGAGGGGGAGAGAGACGGCTGGGGGGGGAGGGAGAGAGAGATGGCTGGGGGGCGTGGGGGTTAGAGACACGGCGGGGTGGGGTGGGGAAGAGATGGGGTGGATGTGATAATATACAGATAGATAGAGATTGGGGGGATGTGAGAGAGACACAGAGACACAGAAAGAAAAACTCAGAGATGGAGAGAGTGAGAGACACAGAGAGAGGAAGATATTTACCTCCTGAGGAGATAGGCCCCGAATGCGCTCGCACTCCAAAATGCGCGCATGCGCAGTACAAAAGACCCGAAAATATCGATATTTCGGTATATCTCGATATGAGCCCATCGATATATCTAAATCGGAAAATTTCCATATCGACAGACCCTAGTTGATGGCAGGTTTTTTTTCCAGTTCACTTATCAGGCATGTAAAGCTCTATCCCTGATCGTCTGCCATGTCTGAAACAGCTGATGGGCGTGTCAAGGCTTTTTTAAGAAGAACAACAATTATATATATTATACACACACATATATATATATCTATCTACATGTGTATGTATCAACAAAATTATGAAGTAGACCATGATCTCATCACTTCCACCCTCGCCCAGCTCCATTGGCTCCCCATTCCCCAGAGGATTGAATTCAAGATCCTCGTCCTCACTTTCAGGGTCATTTGTGGCCTTGCCCCACCCCCTACATCTCTGATCTACAGTCCCCCAATGAACCTCCCTGCCCCCTCCGTTCAGCGGGTTCCAGCCTGCTCCATGTCCCCTGACCCACCCTACCATCGTCGGATAGGCTTTCAGCTTCTCTGCCCCCACACTCTGGAACTCCATCCCACAGTCCCTTCGACCCCTCCCTCCCTCCCTCCCTCCCCCTCCCCTCCCTCAAAGCTGGTCTCAAGACCCTTCTCTTCGACCGTGCCTTCTGCTGCCCTCCCAACTCTCTCTCCCAATCATGGGAAATGCTAGAAATGTTCGACTTAGAGCAATGAGAAAGTGTTGCGATTCATGCGTTTGTGCATCTTATTAAGTAATTATGATGCCTCATGTTAATTCGGCATCAAGGTGTGGACTGTTGCGATTTGTAAAATCAATCCAATCATTGTAGGGCAAGTACCAAGCCTAATATGGGCTTGTGATATTTAGGCGCCAAACAGTGTGTACGTGCCAAAGTAAGCATGGTCAATGGAGGTACAAGGCCAGAGTGAGGTCTTGCAATTGGCTGAGTAACTGTTCTGGCGACACGTGACCGCAAGAGCCTTGACCTTTTAAAAGCGTCGAGACAAAGGAATAAGCAGAGCGGAGACGGTGGAGCAGAAGGAGAAGGACCTGATGGAAGATACTGTAACGTGACAGTAGCCAAGCTGCTCTCGAGAAGGAGAAACAACTGATGGAAGAACTGTAACAAAGACCGCAGGTTGCAGAGAATATAAAGAATCAACCTCTTGCTGGACAGTATACACCACTAAGCAGAGGAGAGTATTGGGGTGGACAGTATACACCACCAAACAGAGGAGAGTATTGGGGTGGACAGTATACACCACCAAACAGAGGAGAGTATTGGGGTGGACAGTATACACCACCAAACAGAGGAGAGTATTAGGTTGCAGAGGATAAAGAATCAATCTCTTGCTGGACAGTATACACCACTAAGGGATCCCTGTGTTTAGTGTCAAGCCCTGACGGGTTAGCCTGAATAAACAACCTGTTTTGATGAGATACGACTCTAGTGCATTTCACTCATTGCTCGAATCTCTAACAAAAGTAACTTACGGCTCAAAATTTCACTAAGGTTTAGGATATAAGCCTTAAAATTTAACATTTTGCAGGATTGTGGAAATTTTTGCAAATTCTGTTTAAATTTCTACATCACCTTTTCACAATTCTAAAAATGACCTACTTTCAAATTAAGTCAAAATTGAGTATTTTCATTTCACAATTGTGTCCAATCTCAAATTTTACAATACAATAGTCTTCCATGCTAAGATTTCCTGTTATTTGTCATGATTTGCCATTGTAGAAGCTAAAACTGATATTAGAACAATCATCAGAGTGTTAGCTCTGTCAAGCAAGAGACGGCTGGGGGGGTGGTGGGGAAGAGAGACGACGGGGGTGGGGGGTGCGAGAGAGGGACGGCGGGGGGGAGGGGGATGGGGGGAGAGACGGGGTGGATGTGATAATATACAGATAGATAGAGATGTGGGGGATGTGAGAGAGGAGAGAGGGAGAGAGACACAGAGACACACAGACAGAAAAACACAGCGATGGAGAGAGTGAGAGATACAGTGAGAGAAAGATATTTACCCCCTGAGGAGATAGGCCCCGAATGCACGCGCACCCCGAATGCGCGCACCGCACGCGCATGCGCAGTACGAAAACCCCCAAAACTATCGATATTTTGGTATATCTCGACATGAGCCCATCGATATATCTAAATCGAAAAATTTACATATCGACGGACCCTAGTGGATAGGAAGGGGGACATGAAGCTAGAACATGTTAACTGACCAAACGGAAAGGTCAGGTATACCATAAATACCCGCGTATAAGGCACACTTTTTTTTTCACGTCGGAAGATCTCGAAAGTTGGGGGTGCGCCCAATACGCAGGTACAAGAAATTTTGAGCCTCGGAAATAAGCAGGAGGGGCAGCCGGTGCGCTGTCAGCCGGGCTTTGGTTAGTGTCCGGCGGGGGTTGGGGGGAGCGGGTGATAGAGCTTTGGCCTCGGCCGCCCGGGCAGCGGCAGCGGTAGCGGACTTCAGTGCTGTGCCTGCCTTCTGCCTAACCCAGTCTGCCTCCCTCCCTCCCTCTCTCTCTCCCCCTGCCTCTCTCCCTCCCTGCCTGCCTCTCTCCCTCCCTGCCTGCCTCTCTCTCTCTCTCCCTCCCTCTCTGGCTGCCTGCCTGCCTCTCTCCCTCTCTCCCTCCCTGACTGCCTCCCTCCCTCCCTCCCTCCCTCCCTGCCTGCCCTGCCTCCCCCTCTCTCTCCCTCCCTGCCTGCCTCCCTCCCTCTCTCCCTCCCTGCCTCCCTCTCTCCCTCCCTGCCTGCCTGACTGCCTGCCTGCCTGACTGCCTGCCTGCCTGCCTCCCTCCCTACCTGTCTCTCCTGCCTCCCTCCCTTCTGCCGGCAATATCATCAAAAATGGTTTTGTTTTTTTTCACCTTGAAAAGGTCGAAAGTGGGGGGTGCTTTTTATACGCGAGTGCGCCTTATACGCAGGTATTTACGGTAATTGTAGGAGATCATAGAGATATCCCATGGAGGGATTTCAATGTGAGCATGGAGATATTGAATTCAATCCCCCAGGGCATGAGTAGTCCCTGGAGCACAGCTTGGATGGAGGTGATAGACTTGCAAAACCTAATGCAGGAGAGGAAGCATGCTGCAGAAATGTGTAGAGTATATAGAGAAGCGATGGAACATCTGAGAAATGTAAGAGGAAATCTACTCGTATGAAAACTAAACTTATTTCGGAAAATGCTGCTTTTTGTTCACGGTAGTTCAGGAAAGTTCCTGCTAAGAGCCTACAGCTATTGGCTGCTCTTTTGATTTGTCTTGTCCAACCTGTGCGGCTCCAAGTTTGTTTGTGTACTCTACTGTCCATTTCTGTTCCTGTTATCTATAGTGATATGTATGCATCGCGGTACTTGGGCTGTCTGCATCTCTCAGGGTAAAACGATCACAGAGTGAAGTTGTTCTCACACCCTTAGCCTGGATACACACAAAATCACAGACTGTAAAGCAAATGAAGCAATCCAGAACTTAGCCTGACCCTGACAAGCAGCAACATCCCCTGCACTGATTTACTATTCCCGACCACTATCCATTTTAAAAAACTAGTGAAAAGGTGCAATGCATTATTTATATAATAAATTTAAAGAAGCTTTTATGTATCCTAGGAAATGAATATGTACACATCAAATTATTTGGCAGTGTGTCAAACTAGCTGTGACTCAGGCCAACCTACAAAAACTCTACTTTATTCTGCTCAATTCCACTGTCTTCAACAGCATTTCAATGGCTTACATATCTGCTGTAACTGCAACCCTCCACTGCACACAATGCTGAGGTTTTACAGATATACCATTAGCACAAAATCATTTTGCATTGGGAACTGTGGGAGGATTTTCATGACATGAACAAATTCCTCGATTAAACTTTATCAATTGGCTATATTGTTCAGAGTCATATCCATACAGCTACAAACTTGACATGAAAAACACCCTGGCAAAGACAATATATGTAGTTCAGTCATTCCTTTTTTAGCTCGCTTCCATCGTATTTTTTTTTAATTAGCAAGAATGTAGCTTTTCCTTGATGAAATTTGGCTTGGTATAAATGTGAGGGCAGCAAGGATGTACAGAAATTTGCACTGATTTAAATTGTCAAACTTGCCTGTGATGGTGGTAGTACTGTCCAGGCAGGGTGAAACTTTGGGAACATTTCCTTACTAGGGTCCGGCGATATATCGATATATCACTAAAACCCAATATAATTTTCATATCGATACGCCGATATAGACATTTCAAAAATATCGATGTATCGAAAAGTCGATATATTGAGGGAAAAAATCAGAATGCGCGCACACTGAACTACAAGACCCAGAATGCTCATCTCTATACACAATGCACAGACCGAGGTGCAAAGCCGCCATATTGTATTCATAGTATCCTAGAATACAATATACAAGTATGCAAGGGGTGGGGGAGAGAGACGGCTGGGGAAGGGGGAGAGAGACGGCGGGGGTGGGGGGGTGGGAGAGAGGGACGGCGGGGTGTGGGGAGAGGAGAGAGGAACGGTGGCGGGGGGGGGGGGGGGGGGGGTGAGAGAGGGGGTGGATGTGATAATATACAGATAGGTAGAGATGGGGGGGATGTGAGAGAGGAGAGAGACACAGAGACACAGACAGAAAAACACAGAGATGGAGAGAGTGAGTGTGAGAGGCACAGAGAGAGAAGATGTTTACCTCCTGAGGAGATAGGCCCTGAATGTGCACGCTGCGTGCGCATGCGCAGTACGAAAACCTGAAAATATCGATATTTTGGTATATCTCGATATGAGCCCAGCGATATATCGAAATTGGAAAATTTCGATATCATCGGACCCTATTCCTTACTTATGCCTAACATTAATCACTCAAAGAAAACAATAATAATTTTGTAATTTCAATCCACGATTGTTTGTGGGACACTGCTGTGTGCAATTGGCTGCCACGTTTTGCCCACAAATATACGGTTAATTCATTTTACAGTATATTCTGTGAAGCACTTTGAGATGTCTAGGAAGACATGGAATGCACTATATCAAATGCAAGGATTATTATTTATTATTATTACAATAGTCATACTAAAACTTTATTTTTGCTGCAACTGCAAAATTGTAGATAATGCATTTCACGTAACGAATATAAATTGTTTGAATTATTTACTTTGACCACATATCAGATTTAACTGCTTCAAGTTGACTCTCCTGTGTGCAGATCAATGGAGCAAAGTAAAATTCATATCAGACTGATTGTAAATTGTTATTGGTACCTGGGGTTTACAGTGAACCCAAACTTTTGTGTGCACTTCAAAGAGAAGGGACGAAGGGCACTCTGGTTATTCTCCTCTGTCTTCAAGGACAGCAAATGCAGTCAAACTTGTGGCATATAAGACTTTAGTGTAAACTGTTCTTTATGGATCTGAGCTCCTGGGGATGAAATTGAGTTGCTTCCTCTGGCCCATTTGCAAATTGCAGAATCAAGCAGTGAGGTAGATTTTTGGCAAACACAGAAATGGGTTACTGGTAGTATAGTGCTGGAGTGTGCTGCATTGTTTGAGGTGCTATGAGACATTAAACTTAGGCCCAGTCTGCCTATGATGGTGGACGTTTAAAATCCCAATACACTATTTAAAAAGAGAAATGAATTTCTCCCCTTTACAGGCACACAAGTGATCCTCTTCACAATATCTCCTGGGAATTATACAGGAAAATATTCCAAGAAATTTAAATTATAAGCAAAAACTCCAATATATTTATCCACCTCCACATCCTCACTGTTCTTGATCTCATGTCCATAATATTTAACAAATATCAAATGTTGCATTTGATATAGCCGCTTATCGTGTCTTTGAAAAGTGTCAAAATGTTTCACAGAATGTACTGTAAAGTGAATTGACTGTATATTTTGTGGGCAAAATGCAACAACCAATTGTGCACAGCAGTGTCTCACAAATAGTCATAAATTGAGTCATAGAATCATAGAATCATAGAATTTTACGGCACAAAAGGAGGCCATTCGGCCCATCTAGTCTGTGCCGGCTCTTTGAAAAGAGCGATTCAATCCCATTGCCCTGCCCGCTCCCCATAGCCTAATAGACCCGTTCTTCCTAAATAAAGATCTAATTCCCTTTTAAAAGTTGTTATCGAATCAGCCTCCACCACCTTTTCAGGCAATGCATTCCAGATTCGAACAACTCGCTGAGTGAAAAAATTTCTCCTCAGCTCCCCTCTACTGCGCCTTGAAACTATTTTAAATCTGTGACCACGAGTCACAGATTCACCCACGAGTGGAAATAGTTTTTCTCTATTTGCCCTGTCGAAACCCCTCATGATCTTATAAACCTCTATTAGGTCTCCCCTCAATCTTCTCTGCTCCAGAGAGAATAACCCTAGCCTATCTAGCCTCTCCTCATAGCTGAAGTCCCTCAATCCTGGCACCATCCTAGTAAATCTTCGTTGTACCCTTTCCAATGCCTTCACATCCTTTCTGTAGTGTGGTGACCAGAATTGAACACAGTATTCCAGCTGAGGCCTCACCAAAGTCCTATAGAGGTTAGTCAGCACTTCCTGACTTTTGTACTCTATACCCCTATTTATAAAGCCTAGTATCCCATATGCCTTCTTAACAGCCTTGTCTACCTGTCCTGCCACCTTCAACGAGTCACTAACACAAATCCCCAGGTCTCTCTGTTCCTTCACACCATTTAAAATTGTACTATCTAGCCTATATTGCCTCCCTTCATTTCTTCTCCCAAAATGCATCACCTCACACTTCTCTGCATTAAACTTCATCTGCCATGTGTCTGCCCACTTTACCAATTTGTCTATATCCTCTTGCAGATGGCTACTATCCTCCTCACTGTTTACTATTCTCCCTAACTTAGTGTCATCTGCAAACTTGGAAACTGTACTCCGTACACCCAAGTCCAGATCATTGATGTAGATTACAAACAGCAATGGTCCCAAAACCGATCCCTGTGGCACACCACTGCTCACTTCCCTCCAATCTGAAAAACAGCCGCTCACTACAACTCTCTGCTTTCTGTCTCGCAGCCAGTTGTGGATCCACGCTGCCACTGTCCCTTTTACGCCATGGGCCTTTAATTTCTTAATAAGTCTCTCATGTGGCACTTTGTCAAATGCCTTTTGAAAGTCCATGTAAACTACATCAACTGCGCTACCATTATCCACCCATTCCGTTACCTCATCAAAAAATTCTATCAGATTTGTAAGGCAAGATTTGCCTTTAACAAATCCATGTTGACTGTCCTTTATTAGCCTATATCTTTCTAAGTGAAGATCTACCTTGTCCCTGATTATGGACTCTAGAATTTTGCCCACTACCGACGTTAGACTGACTGGTCTGTAGTTACCAGGCTTGTCCTTCTGCCCCTTTTTATACAAGGGAGTAACATTAGCTATCCTCCAGTCCTCTGGCACGACCCCTGTGTCCAAGGAAGATTGAAAGATCGTGGCCAGAGTCCCTGCTATTTGCTCCCGTGCCTCACTTAGTAACCTAGGGTGCATCCCATCCGGACCAGGTGACTTATCCACCTTGAGCGACGTCAACCTTTTTAGCACTTCCTCTCTGGTTATAATTATTCTATCCATTTCTCCTACCCTCTCCTCTAATACCATGGCATTGGCTGTATCATTTTCTTTTGTGAAGACAGAGGCGAAGTAATCATTCAGTACATCAGCCATGCCCTCTGCCTCCACAATGAGATTTCCTCCTAGGTCCCTAATTGGCCCCACCCTCTCCTTGACCAACCTTTTACTCTTAATATGTTGGTAAAAAACCTTAGGGTTCCCCTTAATCTTACTCGCTAATTGTTTTTCATGCAGTCTCTTTGCCCCTCTAACTTCCTTTTTTAGTTCTATCCTACACTTCCTATATTCTGCTTGGTTCCCTTCTGAATTTTGAGCCTGACACTTATCATAAGCCTCTTTTTTTTGTTTGATTTTGGCCCCGATTTCCTTAGTCATCCAGGGAGGTTTGGATGCCTTACATTTCACCTTTGTGGGAATGCTTTTGACCTGTGCCTGAACTATCTCCTCTTTGAACGCTGCCCACTGCTCGTTAGTTGTCTTACCTGCCAATTTTTCTTTCCAATCCACCTTGGCTAGGTCCCACCTCAACTCATTGAAATTAGCCCTTTTCCAGTTGAGTGTCCTCACCTGTGATCGTTCCTTATCCCTTTCCATAATTATTCTGAATCTAACGATATTGTGGTCACTATTCCCTAGATGCTCGCCTACAGAAACCTGTTGAACTTGCCCTACCTCATTTCCCAAAACTAGATCCAGCAATGCTTCTTTCCTCGTTGGACTGGAAACATACTGATCAAGAAAGTTGTCCTGCACACACTTCAGGAATTCTTCTCCCTCCTTGCCCTTTACTCTACTATTCTGCCAGTCTATGTTGGGATAGTTGAAGTCACCCATTATCACTACTCTATTAGCTCTGCATTTCTCCGTGATACGCTTGCAGATCTGCTTGTCTATCTCCTCCCCACTATTTGGTGGTCTATAGTATACCCCTAACAGTGTAACTGCACCTTTTTTATTCCTCAATTCTAACCAGATAGATTCGGTTTTTAGTCCTTCTTCCACCTCGTTCCTTTCTAAGGCAGTCACTGAGTCCTTAACTAAAATTGCCACCCCGCCCCCTTTTCTCCCTTCTCTATCCCTCCTGAATACATTATAACCAGGAATGTTCAACTCCCATTCCTGCCCATGCTGGAGCCAAGTCTCTGTTACTGCTATAACATCATATCGCCTCGCAGCAACCTGAGCCTGCAGCTCACCAATTTTATTTCTCAAACTTCGTGCATTTACATACATGCACTCTAAGGCACAAATTACTTCCTCTGCATTTTTCTCCCGTCTTCCCTTTTCCCCTGTCCTCCTTATTACCCCTCCTGTATTTGAACTACTGATCAGTTTCCCACCCTCACCCCCCGGGATTAGTTTAAAGCCCCCCCCACAAAACTCGACAACCTCCCTGCAAGGAGATTGGTTCCAGCCCTGTTCAGGTGTAACCCATCCATTTTGTACAGGTTCCACCTACCCCAGAATTGGTCCCAATGGTCTAGGAACCAGAAACCCTCCTTCCTACACCACTTCTCCAGCCATGCATTGATGTGCCTTATTCTAGCATTCTGGAACTGGCTTGCTCGAGGCACTGGAAGCAACCCAGAGATCACCACTCTCGAAGTTCCACTTTTCAGTTTACTCCCTAGTCTCTGGTACTCTCCCTGGAGCATCTCAGGTCTTTTCCTCTCAACTTCATGGGTCCCAACATGGACCACCACAAGTGGATTTTCCCCTTCCCCTTGCAGAATTTCCTGGACCCGCTCAGTCAAGTCTTCAACCCTGGCACCTGGTAGGCAACACACCTTCCGAGATTCGCGTTTCCGTTCACAAAAACGCAGCATTTAAAGTCACAGCATTTAAAAAACATATATATTCTCAGCTATGGCTATCCTTTCCCTTTTTGAAATCAAGCAATGAAGACTGCCGAACCGAGTGGATAAACTGCCATACGCATAACCCCATTGAAGTAAAACCGGAAAAGGTCCCATTTCTCTCTCAATCCATGTAAAGCAATACAGCAGAGTCATAGATATGTTTGTGCAACATCTCACTGGCTCTAACGAAAAATCATCCTCAGAAACAACACGCAACGTCTGGACAGTTAATGTGGAGACAATCATTCCATTCAAGAATGTCGAATGTCATTAAAAATATTTGGAATATTCAGAACATTGATCTAATAGACAATATAATATTACATTTGTAAAGTGCTGTTCCCAGACCCAAGCGTGTTGGTGAGGGGTGAAATTGAGCCAGCCCTCTGTAACAATCTCTATAGACCAGTTCCTGAGCCAGACAGGTTCACACTATTCCAGGGCACTGCTGATGATAGCAAAGTCAGTCTGGCTCATTGGCAAGACCTGGAAGGGCAGACCATCCACTGGGTGCAGGGAATCATCCCATTTAGCTACCGTTAACCCTGCAAGTCAAAGCCTGAATGGGTAGGGTGGTCTTCGCTGGACAAAGTCAAAAAAGTCAACACAGTCGAAAAGCTTTCAAACAATAAAATAAACAGCAAGAGGTTTTTGCTGGTTAAACTCCAGAAGTACAGTATCTCAATGCACACTCTGGAGTTCCAAGCCTCAGCTGTTGCCAATCTTCACCAAATAGTTTCTGGAATTAGATAAGCAGGATGAGTCCTTCTAGAGAGAGAGTGAGCATTCTATTCCAACAATCTATCTGTGGGATTTTCATTTGCTGATGGGATGCATGGAAAGCTATGCTTGGTTTGGATACTCTTAATCATCATAATGGGTTTCCTCATGTGTCAGGCACCTGGCTGACCAAACAAAAAACATTGAGATCCATTAAGATTTTTCCAAGAAATTCTGCCCAAATTGAAATAAAATAAAGAAGTAATTTAGTGTCTGTACTATCTATCAGTGTGACTATTTATTAAATTCTTGCAATATATCTCAACTCTTAATCTACAGTTGATTACCAAAAAATGTCACTGGAGAGACATGCATTGATTAACTCACAGTCATTAATATTTTACTGAAATAAATCATTCAGTCATGCAACAACTGCATCATCTTTACTGTCATAATCTATCTTACCAACTAGCAATTACTTAAATAAAGCCTGAGAATAACAGCAGCATAGATAAAATGTAAAAAACAAATATTTCCACCATCTATACATTATATATTGTATATGAAAACAGTGAATATGTGGGAAGTAATTTCCAATCATTGCTGGAATTGAGATTATAGTTGTAAATCACTTAACCTTTCCCATATTCCCTTATATTGTTATCAGAAAATAGTAATTGAATTCATGTCCCAATAACTGAATATTCATTGTTCTTCATAGAAGGTGTACCGGCTGTATTATTTACCATTAATCCTTATCATTTGATAAATGTTCAGTAGATTGTTCATTCCTCTTCCATCATAATATGTTATTATGGACATAATCCCACCAGTTTTGTTGTAGCTGCCGTTTAAGGTCTCACTAGGACCATTCAATTAACTTTCTGGATTATAACAACTTCCAGACCTCAACCATCTCCACTGGAAGTTATCCAGAAAGTGATGTGTTTCTTCATTCATATGATAGAGAAGGCAAAGTCAAGGGAAAAAACATGAGGAAAATGAAATATAAATAAAGGGAACTGCTTGGCTTCAAAATCCCTAAAAGCAAAGATTCAGATTTATACAAGTAAAACATAAAGAAACAGCTATGGGGCCATTAACTAACTCTATTATTGTCTTGTTTTTATTGAGGTGTGCATTTTGTACAACAATTTAATTGTCAAACAAAATCAATAGATACAATTTACATTTATTTTGTTGTAACCTGTGTCTTCCTAGTCTTATTGGTTATGCCTCTCCAAGCACAATTACACCAATCTCTAAGCATGTGGAATGCAATGCCCTAGAGATCATAGATTGATCAGAGATCATAATTCAATTGAGATGTTTAAAAGGGTGATATTATGAACCAAAGATATTTACAACAGATAAAGGTCATTCAGCCAATTTTGCATGTGATGGTTCCAAGAAATAGTGAACCATTTAGCCCCATTCCCCAAAATATTGGAAAGTTCTATTTTTAGATATTTAGTTAACTTAAAAGCTAATTTAAACTCAGCTTCAACCATTCTTCCCAGTAGGGAATTCCACCTACCCCCGCCAAAATGACCAATTATTCTGATTTAAACCAGATCTAATAACATATGATACACTGCCAAATCTGATTATTATGCAGAGTTGGAATCATAAATCCTTCATTGGCACTCACTGTAAAATTCAGTGTAAACGATATACACATTTATAAGCTTACCCCTGGCTCATAGATGATTTTTGTCACCCTGATTTACATCACACTTCCGTACCTGGGAGATATGACAACATTAATAAGCTTTGGTCTATGCCCTCATTTAATACTGGTTGCTAACTTAATTCTGAGTGGAATATGATCTCACAACAATTTTTAATTCTGTGCCAGAATTATTTGTATTTGTAACTCAATAGTTACAAATAGTTGTGTTTCAGGCTAAGCAGCACTAAAAACAGTCTAAATTGGATATCTAATTTGATTATCACAACTGTTAATTGTCACTGGAGTCTGTTTTTAGCATTTAGCTTCTGAGTCAGAAGGATTGTGAGTTTAAATCCAATGATGGGATTTTGAATGCGTTGCTGGATAAGCATTACATTGTTTGAGCAGCCATTTTTCAATGAGATACCTGCCTCTTTAAGGTGAATAATAACGATCATACAACACAATTTGATAAGGGAAGGCATATAGCTAACAAAATTCTCCCACCCCCCAAAATAAATTCTTCACTATTTGTGGGACAAATATTGATTGGGCCACTGTGTTTGCCTACATAGTCAGTAGACTTTACGACAGTTGAGACTTTGAGACTTTCTATGCTATCCTGTCGTGCTATGTGGGCTGCTCAGTTACCAGCTGAACCCCAAGAATCCAGGCTCAGAAAGTAACCACTGAGATAATTGACTCAAATCCAAAATGTCATTGCCAAGCACATCACCTTGGAGACAGCTCGATCCCAAGGCTCAAACCAATAAACCAGGGTAATTATAAAAGTTAATCAATGGTTGGAATGGGATACTAGTAACTGTGGTTGAGGCCAAGACACTGAGACCTTGTAAGAAACGGCTTGATGCTGCAATGGAAAGAAAGCAGGAAATTGTATGAGATCAATTGGGTCGAAGGGCTCTCTTTAATCCGTAACTCTCTTGTGATGTTATGAATTAAGTTGGCTGAACGGAACCAGGAAGAGACTTCAAATAAACTGTTATAGAATTTGCATTGCAGAGGTTTGTGTGAATACACAAGGTTCCCTTCAGGCAATTATTGATTATTCTCTACAGGAGGAAAATATATAAGGATATATATTCCACTCTGCAAATTGCACTATGCAAACTAACAGACAATTTAACAGTGATCCTGATGGACGGGAACTGCGAAACACAGCTGAATAGCATCATTATTTTGCTATTTTGCTATTTTTGTTTTGTTCTTACAGTTTTACAACCATTTCGTCTCCTGTCCTGCAGTTACTTCTATTTCATTACATATTCTTCCCAATGTACTGGAGTCACATCCTCTAACATACAAAAGTCAATGAAAAGAACCATGCACTTAGTTGCCTTCCATGTAGGTTGAAGATCTCAAAGAATGTTGTATATAGAGAAGAGGGTATCAAACAGTGAAAGTGAGAAGCAAGGCTATTGAACACAGACACAAAAAGATACGTGGGTGAACAATACAGTGACTGCTGTGTAGGGCCCATCGATATGGGAAATTTCCGATATGGATATATCGGTTGGCTCATATCAATATATACCGATAGATCGATATTTTGGGGGGTTTTATACTGCGCATGTGCACGCATTCGAAGGTGTGCGCGCATTCGGGACCTATCTCCTCAGGAGGTAAATATCTCTCTCTCTCTGTGTCTCTCACACTCACTCTCTCCATCTCTCTCTCTCTGTGTGTCTCTCTGTCTGGTCTCTCACTCCCTCTCCCCCCCCCCCCCTACCCCGTCACTCCCTCACTCTACCCCCCAGCCCCTGTCTCTCCCTCCCTCTCCACCCTCGTCTCTCCCTCCCTCTCTCCCCCCTGTCTTTCCCTCCCTCCTCATCCCCGTCTCTCCCTCACTTTCCCCCCACCCCTTGCATACCTTTATATTGTATTCAAGGACTACGAATACAATATGGCGGCTTGCACCTCAGTCTGTGCATTGTGTAGAGATGAGCATTCTTGGTCATGTAGTTCAGTGCGTGCACGCATTCCATGCTCTAGGCCCAGGAGGTTGCAATGAAGGCGACAAGGTACTGATATTTTTTTATATTGAATTTTTCGATATAACGATATATTTTAAATTCCGATATCGGCATATCAATATGAAAATTATATCGGAATATAACCGATATATCGACAGGCCCTACTGCTGTGACAATTATTATCAGATAATTGGATGCTCCATTCCTTGAGATGTGCCAGTCAATGATGTCAATGATTGCTGTGGGAAACAATCTTTCTGTTCCCAACTTTGTCCAAATGATTGGAAGAGTTATAGTGTTAAAATTCAATTTACAAATTGGGTTATGACATTATTCCTCAACCTGACAAAGAAATGCTGGGATTACATATGTGGCAAGAGTTCAAAAGTGCAAAAGGCTCAGTTGTTATAGAAACTCATTTTTGAACCAACCGATTTTTAAGGCGGTCTTCTCCTGTGACAGGTAAAGAGAATATGAAAAGTCATAGATTCCATACTGACTGATTAACTATGCCATGGAGCAGCCACAGAGGATTAATGGGGCTGGAGCTGCAGCTCTGAAAGTATCAGCAAGAACTGCATTAAATGGCTTTTTTAACATTTAGCTGAAGGAAGTTAAGACTCATTCAGACTTTCGCAAAACAGTGGTCCTGAATGTATCGGCAGAGAGATAGAGCTTGATAGCATCATATTATGTGAGGAAACATAGATAAGAAATAGGAGAGTAAAAAGACGAGGTATAAGACAGAGTCCTGGGTACACCAGTAATGACCACGGGAGCACAGCTTTTTAAAAGATTGTAGGGCGGGCATTAAGACTGTCCTCTACATCTTGAATTTATTTATGTGTATTTGTTTTTTACTTAGAATTAATTACTAGTGAGGGGTTCTGAGCAAACTGTTTCCCATCGATCTTACAATCCCATTTTCAACTGTTAGCAACCCCAAAATCCCTTTGTGAACAAGTTAAAATATTATCTCTTGAAATTATTTTTACATTGATATTTCACAGGGAGCTATCATTGACCCTCATGAAAGGCAAAAGCTCAAGGCACTTACTCCATTGCTACAGTTTTAAATTGGAAAATGCCAACTGTTCAGAACATCTCTACTGAAACATGTAAGCAGGTAATTATACAGGACTATGGAACTCCTAAGGCTCTGAATTGTGCAAGATGCTACTGTCCAAAGGTTAAATAAATAATTTAAAAGATGTTTTAATGCACAACACTAACGAATAAGGGATGTTGGGTCCTGTCACAACTGTAATCTGGGGGGTATTACTTTGTTTGATTGTCTGAAGTATGTGTGCAATATATGACCACATGTCATCAAATTGAATTGTATTTTAAAAATTGAAATGATTGCATCCATTATTTGTAGACTATCGACTTGCTTGTAATCTCATCAGAAAACAGTCCTTGCCCAATTATCCACTGATATCCCATCAGTTCAGGAGTGGGTTGTGCAAACGACTTATCCTGATGCACAAAACACAAAAATACAGCAGATGCTGGAAATCTGAAACAAAAGCAGAAATCATTAGGACAAGTCAGCAGCAGCTATGGAGAAAAGTCAACATTTCAGATCCATGATCCTATCATCAGAACTCAGACATGTTGGGAGGAAGAGACTTTTAAGGACTATCACAAAGGTTGGGCTCACAGTGACATCAAAAGTGCTTCTTGTGCTCCACACAACATGGAGAAAAAAATCTCAGCGGTGACCTGACAACATCAGTAACAACATAAGCTTAATTTGAATTAAATTGTGCAATGTGTTAAGAGACACTCGAACAAATTTGCCACGTATAGTTTTGTAAAAATAATAATAATCCTTGCATTTGATAAAGCACTTTGATATAATAAATTGTGATCTTAAAGTCTAGCAATATCATTCTAATGCTGCTGTTTTGCTCTCTTTCCTTTAGTTGTACTTTACAAGCCTTTTCTCAGCTGAGGAACGACTATTCATCAAATCATTGACCACAATTGCATTTGCCAATTGTGCATGGGACATTTATTTGCAAATGTCACATTTACAATCTCAGTCACGACACACAATACAAAATCCCTCATCGTTGAACAGTAAAACACTAGATTACCCATCCTTTGATAAGATATCATACCCTAGATATTACATAATTCCCTATCAACTTTGCACGTGGTAGCTTGAAATATACAGTACTGTATATATTATCTGGTTCAAGGGCAACATGATAATAATTTTTACATTTGATATACCACTTTTTACGTCTTCTAGACGTCTCAAAGCACTTCACAGAACATACTGTGAAGACGTCCTCTCTGTCTGTGACCAGGGCTCACTCTGCCTCCTTATCCTCCTGGACCTGTCCGCTGCATTCGACACAGTCGACCACACCATCTTCCTTCACCGCCTGTCCTCCGTCATCCACCTCAGTGGGACCGCACTCGCCTGGTTCGAGTCCTACCTCACAAACCGTCAGCAGTACATCTCAATAACATGTTTTCCTCCCGCTCTCACCTAATTACCTGTGGGGTACCCCAGGGAGCCATCCTTGACCCCCTCCTTTTCCTCATCTATATGCTCCTTCTTAGGGATGTCATCCGCAGACATGGGGCACACTTCCACATGTTTGCTGATGACACCCAACTCTACTTTTCCACTTCACTTTACGACCCCCAGTCCCCTGATGTTCTCTCAGCCTGCCTGTCAGACATCAGGAACTGGATGAGTGTGAACCTCCTGCAGTTGAATGTCAACAAGACGGAAGCCACACTTTTTGGCTCTCGTCAACATCTCCATTCGCACGGCTCTCACCTCCTCCACCTTCCCAGCCTGCCCCTAAAACTCTCCGAACCTGAGCGTGACCTTGGCGTTAGGTTCAACCCCCAACTGTCCTTCCTCCCCCACATCCAGTCCCTCATCAGCACCGCCTTCTTCCACCTCCGACAGGTGACCCGTCTCCAGCAATACCTTACTCCAAAAGCCGCTGAAACCCTGGTCCATGCCTTTGTCACCTCTCGGCTGGACTACTGCAACACCCTCCTCGCCGGTCTCCCCTCCACCACAATCCACAAAATCCAGCTAATTCATAACTCTGCCGCCCGCATACTCACCCACACCAAGCTTCGCTCCCCCATTACCCCAGTCCTTGCCAGACTTCACTGGCTCCCTGTCCCTGAGAGGATCAACTTCAAGATCCTCACCCTTGTTTTCAAGTCCCTCCACTCCTCTGCACCCACCTACCTCTCTGATCTCCTCTCTCCCCAAACCAGCACCCGCTGCCTTCTGGGTCTGGCCTTCTCCATGTCCCCTGAATCTTCCGCTCCACCCTCGGTGGTCGTGCCTTCAGCCACTATACCCCAATGCTCTGGAACTCCCTTCTTCACTCCCTTCACCTTACCCCCTCTCTTCCCAGTTTCAGGTCACAGCTAAAGACCTTTTCCTTCGACCATGCCTTTGGTCACCTTTCTACTCCTGCCCCTGGCTCGGTCCCGGGATCCGCTTCTGTGATGCGCGCTGAGACGCCAAATGGCGTGGAGTTCAAGATATAAATCGAAGTTGTTGTTGTTTTGACCATATATTTGTGGGTGAAATGACATGTATTGATTTATAAAGTAAATGTGACTTCATATTTCTGCCCATAAAAAAATTGGAAACAAAAAGATTACAATAAAATTTGGGGATTAAGATGATATTTACACTTGCGGATTTGCTTTATTCCTATAGTGAATTAAATTTTTTGTCAGCCTGGCTCAGTGGTCCGAAGGTTGTGAGTTCAGGCCACATAAGAACATAAGAATTAGGAGCAGGGCCTATTTGGCCCTTCGAGTCTGCTCCGCCATTCAATAAGATCATGGCTGATCTTCTCATCTAACTTTGATTACCTGCCCTATCCCCATATCCACTGATCCCTCTATTTTTCAAAAATCTATCAGTCTCATGTTGCGGCTTGGAATCATGTAGTCCAAACTGACACTCTTGAGATGTCTAGAAGACATGAATATGCTATATCAAATGCAAAGATTATTATTATTATTTTAAACATAAAAGTCAAGAACACTTACCGTCTGGGCAAGTCATAGCACTGTGCAGTTTGTCACTACATTTTTCTTACTATCACACCTCAGTCGGTTACTTGTAGACAATCAATTGTTCAGTAAGAACTTGTTTGTGGTTATTTTAAATACCTGCCCTTTAGTGGAATGCTTTAGCTTTGTAGTCCCAGTTGGGACATGGTGTCATGGAGAAATCTATTAGCAGTCTGGCTTTGGAAGCCTGCAGCACGTGAAAGGATAAAGCAGTGAGCTGGGATCTGATATAGGTGATGGGGAATGTTGTTGGTGGCTCATGATGTTCAGTGTGCTTGGCAAAGTCATGCCTTTCCTTTAGGGAGTTTAGAAAAAGTTTTTCTTAGGAGCTCAAGTATTCTTATCACCTCTGCACCTCTGTCTTTATCATAATTGTCAAAGGCTTTCTCCACCACAGCTGTGTCAGTATTTGTCAACATACTGTCCCAAGATAAGATTCCTCAGCTTCAAATCCTGGAATAGGGCAATTTCTCAGTAAAGGAAGTAATTTTGTAGAATAAATTGTACTATTTGGGGAATTATTATTTTTACAATTTACTTTATAATCAATAAACCTATTGGTCTCTGGGATACCTGATTTGGAGGATGGGCGGGGAGGAATTCTCCACACTGTTAAGCCATCCCATCCAAAATAAATTATCTGCATGGCCCACTCTGGGAAGCAAATAAAGTATTATTAATAATAATATAATCCTTGCATTTCATATAATGACGTTTCAGATTCTTGAGACGCCTCAAAGCACTTCACAGAATCTACAGTAAAATAAACTGATTTGGAGACAAAATAGAACTTGTCTTGTAGAAAAATAAGAGATTCAGATAATCAATGGAAGGGAAATTTGCTAAAGTTGAATCTGAAAGCAGTAATGAGTGTTAATTGACTTTTCACTCACCATGTCTAAACACCCTGAGAGAACAGTGAGGCAAACAAACAGGAAACTGAGCTAAATTAATTTAAATCAAATTCCCCAGACATTGCAGAGCTGTGGTTAGATTATGTGTACTGTTCTGGTCACAGCAACATAAAGAGTAACCCAGAATCTAGAGCAGCACAGAGATCAACAAGGCTGATCCTGAGCTTTAATGTTGTAATGGGAAGACATTAGAGGTGGCATTGTAGTAACAGGATCAAACAAGGTTTATCTATCTTAATCTCTTTTGTGATACATTGAACAAAAAATGGTATGTATAAAGTGCTACTCACATCAGGATAATGTCCCAATGCACTGGACAGTCAAGGGTTTGCATCCAAGTTGGGGTTTGGTATCAAGACGGGATGAGGGCAAGAGAGATGGGGTGGGAGGGTTTAAAACACTGGGGTTAGAGAACACATCATATCAACAATAATTGAACTAGAGAGCAGCAGGTGAAACTTGCATTGTCTGCAGCAAGCCCTAAAGGACCTATATTGGCTCCCGTTGACTGAATTGCAAAATCCGTCAACACTAACATGCTTATAGGAAATTTAAATGTCATGATGTACATAATAACCCTGATCTTTCCTTCTTAATCATGCAATCTGTGAAATTGAATTAATTTAACATCAAATTTGACAAGAAACTAAAGAGATTCATACTGTGTGCAGCATTGGATTAGATGAAAACAAATTAGGAAATTACTGAAAACTGCCTTTATTTTTATCCCATTAAATAAAATCTAACCAAAGGAACCTAAATCCCCAAAGTAATCAAATGTTTAAAAGGAACTAGTTGAGACAGAGAAGAGTTGACACAGACCAGTGAGCCATAGACATAGCAAAGATGCAGAAAAATAAACAAAAAAGGATTAAAAGTGACAGAACGAACACGAACATCGCTTGCTAGCTGGGGACTTGCTTTCTTTTTAAGCTCATGAAAGCTGGCAAGTAACTCATTCCACATTAGGTTGAATTGTGAAACTTCAAAACCTGGTCATATTTTTTGTATGGTTATAATTCAAGCTGAAATACATAGATGTGAAAGATCACATGCTGCAATACGTAAACCATGCCCTAACCAACCACATTTGTAAAGTGGCAAAAATGACAAAATAACGCTACCAAATAGATTTCATTGCAGAATTAATTTTATACCTAAAATTTGTTTGGTTTTGATAATCGGCAAATGTTGATTTTCGATGTCTTGTAATCCAATCTAAATAAATTTCCATCAATAGAAATAAATATTATTTTGATACTGGAAGGAGAAGAATAGGGAATAAAATGTATTAGAACAAAGTTGCAGCCATAGAAATGTCATCTATTTCTAAAGCTCAAGAAATTAACAAGGAAGAGAAACCCAAATGTTTATGTCCATAAGAGACAATCTTAACAAAAGTGACTGAAAAACAGGCTTTACTAAGGTGTATTTCAGTATATATATATACTGAAACACACCCTCAAGCCAAAATACTGGGAACTGACGTAACTTTTTTCTTTTGGTCAGCTGGCTTAAGAATGTCATCAAGCTTAAGAATGTTGAAACCAAATTGAGATGTCCTTGCATCCCATCTACATATGGAAATTCCACACTTGGATTGTTGGAATGGTATGCATACTATCCTTGGAGAGACGCTTCAACTTTACTTGATTCCGGAAAACATTAGGTGCAGATTAGCAAGCACCAAAGCTAGGGGCTCCCAGAGTTTGCATTGAGGTATTGCTGAAGTCTAACCAGTTGAAACCATATAGTTGTCAGGCAAGCTTTCCTTCTGCTTGTCCAGCTCAGACACCTTATAGGAGTTCATTGGGATGACTCCCTGACCCAGGAATGGCCTGCCCTTCCAGGTCTTGTCACAGAGCAGATCGACTTTAAGGTCCTCTCACTTGTGCTTAAACATCTCCACTCCTCGGCACTCCCCCCACCCACCCCAACTCCACCCCCACTTTACCTCTCTGACTTCCTATCCTCTCATAACAGTACCCACTGCCTCTGCTCTACTGGATCCAGCTTCCTCCTTATCTCCCGAATTCTCCACTCCACCATCGTGTTTTCAGCCACTACGCACAAAACTTTGGAACTCTCTCCCTCAAACCCTTTTTTGTATGATATAATTCAAGCTGAAATACATAGATGGGAAAGATCACATACTGCAATAAATATACCATGCCCTAACCAACCATATTTGTAATGTGGCAAAAAATTACAAACAGATTTCACTGCAAAATTAGTTTTACACCTAAAATCGTCTGATTTTGATCATCGGCAAATGTTGATTTTCGATGCCTTGCAATCCAAACTAACCGAGGTTCCATCAATAGAAATAAGTGTTACTTTGATACTGGAAGGGTCATGGAGAAGTATCAACTACAAAATTAAATTGGTATAGTGTTTTCACATTGGGAGGATATCCCAAGACGTTGGATAGTCAGTATTTCAGATCGAGGTAGGAAGGGGCAAGACCATGTAGAGCCTTTAAAGTGAGGAAGAGGATCTTGAATTCAATCCTCTGAGTTATGGGGAGTCAATGGGAGCAAGGCGAGGGTGGGGTTGATGGGGTTGCAAAGCTTGTTGTGGGAGTGGACACGAACTGCAGAGTTTTGGATGATCTGCAACTTGTGCAGGGAAAATTTGGGGAGGCCGACAAGAAGAGAGTTGTCGTAGTCAATCCATATGTGATAAGAGTAAAAGATGATTTACGTGAACATCAAAGGTCTAAAACACTGTTTTTCAGTCATTATTAGGTTCTGCTTGAAGCTTTTTCTTTTCCGATGGATCATTTTCCATACCAACATTGATGAACATTAGAGAGAAGTGAATAGAGGAATATTCCATGCTGTTTCCCTGCCATATCATTCTATTTAACTGCATACAACATTAATCACCCGAAATTATTCAAATTTGAAATAAATCAATACATTTGACTATCTAAATGATGACTCAATTGCTGAATTTAGTCTTATCAAATATTTGCAAATTAATTTGGAAAGATGTTAATTTGATTTTAAAATGAAATTCTAAACATATCAATTAATTCAGAAATCTGTTGCTTAATTTTGATATGTAGCATTTGTAAATTCACCTGGAAATAGTGTTAAATGGTAATTCAAAATATTAAATTCAAAGAATCATGTTAGTATTTGCCCTAGTGAGAAGAAGTTACGTGTCTAAGACTTTACACTATAATCATGAAAGTGATATATTTACTTTTTAAAATAACTGTCCAAAATTAATTGGCTTCTACCTAAAAGAACAAATTCATTTGGACCTCAGATGATCATGAGATCATCACCAATCCTTTTTATTTAGCAATTTTAAACTTAATTTAGTTTAGAAATGATTCTAAAATCTAGGTAAATTGTGCATATACATATATATTATATCTATATATAAACACACATTATTTATTTATTTGTTATATGGAAAATAAATTTATTTACTTTGGAACCTTTTACTGCACTGTGTATTCTTATAAAGTTCTTACAATGTTCTCTCCTCCTATCGGAAGGTCTATGATGAGAATTCTATATTAGAGACATCGTCTGAACAACAAAACATTTCCAACCTCCCCTTTAATTCTCTTTGTTATTAGGTTTAGATTTATACCACATGCCATTCTTTTTTCTACCTCTGACAGATCTCCCATCTCCGGCAATATCTCGCCCCAAAAGCTGCTGAAATCCTGGTCCATGCCTCTCGGCTGGACATTGTCCATGCTTCTGTCCATGCCTCTCAGCTGGACTATTCCAATGCCCTCCTTGTCAGTCTCCCCTCCACCACAATCCATAAAATCCAACTCATTCAAAACTCTGCCGCCTGCATTCTCACCTGCACCAAACTTCACTCCCCCATTAACCCAGTCCTTGTCAGACTTCACTGGTTCCCTGTCCCGGAGAGAATCGATTTCAAGATACTCATCCTTGTTTTCAAATCCCTCCACTCCTCTGCCCCCCTCTACCTCTCCGAGCAACTCTCTCCTCAAACCAGCTCCCATTGTCTTCGCTCCGCAAGGTCTGGCCTCCTCCTTGTTCCCCGAATTCTCCACTCCATCATCACCGACTGTGCCTTCAGCCAATATGTCCCGAAGCTCTGGAACTCCCTTCCTCACTCACTTTGCCTCTCCCCCTCTCTTCCCAGTTTCAGGTATCAGCTAAAGCCCTTTCTCTTCAACCGCACCTTTGGTCACCTTTCTCCCCCTGCCCCTCTCTCACCCCCGAGATCCGTTATTGTGAAGCGCTCTGTGAGCCATCGGGCGTGGAGGGCACTATCAAAGTTGTTGTTGTTGTTGTAGTTGTTGTTGTTGTCAGCCTGGCTCAGTTGGTAGCACTTTGGCCTCAGAGTCAAGCTTGTGAGTCCAAGACCCACAGTGAGATTTGGATCTCATAAAGTCTAGGCTGACAAATCAAGGCTTTGAAGGTGTGTTGCATTTTTAACAACAACAACAATGATTTGCATTCTTAGAGAGCAAGATAGTGTCTTGGAGCACTGCCAGATGTGCCATCCTTCAAATGAGACATTAAACTGAGGAGTCTGTTTAAGTGTAAGTTAAAGATTTCATGACACTCAGAGGAGAGAAGGGAATTACTCCTGGTGTGCTGGCCAACAACTTCTCTAATAAAATTGATTATTCACTTTATGGTTTGTATATGGGAAATTGCAATGCGCAATTAGCTGCTGTGTTTCACTCACAAAATTCTCATTCAATCCACTTTACAGTATATCCAGTCATTGAGATGTTGTTGAGATGCTTTGAGACATCTCAACAATGTGATAAGATGCTATCAACATGGGTGCCATAGTTGAGCTTAAAATCTACAGTCAATCTGCTTTATATTACATCCTGTGAAGGGTTCAGACATTCACATGACACGAAAGGTCCCATAGCAAATGTAAGTATTATCAGTATTAGAATTCTCCACCCAGTTTAAATGATATATTTCTATATATTGTTTGATAACCATTCATAATACGAAGTAAAGGCATTGAACTTGCCACTGAGGAAGCCCAGCATTTGCAGCAGTGATCTGGAGAAGAGGGATCAAATCCTGGCCCTCGTCTGATCTCCGACCCCACCTTACCTCACCCACAATTGAATGGGAGGCGGTAAAGAAGCTTTTTTTTTAAAAAAAATTGCCTTTCATTGACAGGCCAGAGCTGGAGAATTAATATTGTACATAGAAAAATATAAGCCCTAAAATTTACAATTAAACTTATCTTATACAGTTAGGTGCATTATATTTCCAGAAAAGGAAATGCAGCCAACAACATTTGTTGCATTTTTTATACCACGCTCCACACAGAGTGGCAAGTCAGAGTGCTTTTATATTTAAACATCACTTCAGCAGCTATAAGTTTACACAACTCCAAACATAAACCATAGCAAATGCTGTCGTAATGTGTGCTTGCTCTCAAATGTAATTTGACTCCCGAAATATTGGGTGTACATAAGTTATTTTGTTTCCACTGATTTCTTATGCTGTTGGTTCCACTAGCTGAATTAATATTGCAGCACACTAGCACCTATGGAGTAACTTCAATATGGCCTGAGGTGATGATGCAGTCCAATTATTCCTGCCCCATGTAGAAATTTTTTCATAATTCAGGATTGCGAGTTATGCCAGGAGCACTGGAATTCAAGGAGGTAGTGTTGAAATTGTAAAATACCTTAGATAGGTCACGATAGAAGCATATTGTGCCATATTTTGGGCACCCCATTATAAGCAGAATAGAAAATGTAGAGAAACCATGCAGCCTTGATTCACTGCTAACTTTCCAGGGGTGAGGTGTTTCAACTCACAGGAGAATATTGAACAGCTTTTTTTTAACTGTAAGTGAGAGGGGCCAAAGGGTGACTTGATATTAGTCGTCCGGTTATGAACGGTTACAAAATGAGGAAGGGTAATATATTATTTCTACTGTTTGTTGAATCAATAAAGAGAGGGTGGAAACTCAACAGGACACAAATGATCAGGGGGAACCAGTAGATGTGGTATATTTGGATTTTAGGAAGGCATTTGACAAGGTGCCACACAAAAGGCTGTTACTCAAGATTAAGGCCCACAGGATTAATGGGAACATATTAACATGGATAGAAGAGTGGCTATCAGGTAGAAAGCAGAGAGTAGCGATAAACGGGTCATTCTCGAATTGGCAGGATGTAACTAGTGGAGTGCCACAAGGAGCAGTGCTTGGGCCTCAGCTATTTACTATTTACATCAATTATCTGGACGAGGACATTGAATGCAATGTGAATAAATTCATGGATGACATTAAACTAGGTAGCAGAGTGAGCTCTGAGGATGATGCAAAAAGATTGCAACAAGATATAGATAGGCTAGGGGAGTGGGCAAGTAGGTGGCAGATGGAATTGAATTTTAGCAGGTGTGAAATTATTCACCTAGGTAGCAAGAATAAAAGAATAGATTATTTTCTAGAGGGGGAGAAATTAGATAGTGTTAGTGTTCAAAGGGATTTGGGTGTCCTTGTACACCAGTCCCCAAAAGTTAGTTTGCAGGTGCAGCAAGCAACTAAGAAGGCGAACGGCATGCTAGCGTTCATTTCAAAAGGTTTAGAGTACAAAAGTAGGGAAGTCTTGCTGCAACTGTATAGGGCTTTGGTGATACCACAGTATTGTGTGCAGTTTTGGTCTCCTTATTTAAAAAGGACATACTTGCCTTAGAGGGGGTGCAGCGTAGATTCACTAGGTTACTTCCTGGGATGAGGGGACTGACCTATGAGAAGAGGTTGAATAAACTAGGGCTGTATTCTATAATAATAAGAAGAATAATCCTTGCATTTGATATAGCGCTTTCCACATCTTATCAACGTCCCAAAGCACTTCACACAGTATACTATAAAGTGAGTTGACTGTATATATTTGTGGGCGAATTGCAGCAGCCAATTGCACACAGCAGTGTCCCACACACACAGTCGTGGATTGAAATGATCAATTTTATTATTGTGATTTTATTATTGTGATTTTTTTTGGAGGGATTATTATTAGGCATGTGGAGTAAGGAAACTTGCCCAAGGTTTTGCTCTGACCTGCCTGGATTCGAACACAGGTCTCCCCAGCTTGGTCTCCCCGGCTTGCAAGACAAGTGCTCTAACCACTGAGCCACAGGAGCTCCACAGAGTACAGGAGCTCTAGAGTACAGAAGAATTAGGGGGGATCTTATTGAAACATATAAGATTCTTAAAGGGCTAATTAATGTAGATACTGAGGGACTGTTTCCCCTGGTAGGAGAATCTATAACCAGGGGTCACAGTCTTAAAATTAAGGGTCAGCCTTTTAGAACAGAGTTGAGGAAACATTTCTTCACTCAGAGGGTAGTGAATTTGTGGAATTCTCTACCCCAGAAGGCTGTAGATGCTCAGTCCTTGAACATTTTCTTGGCTGAGACTGATAGATTTTTGAAAAATAGAGGGATTAGGGGATATGGGTATAGGGCAGGTAATTAGAGTTAGGCAAGAAGATCAGCCATGATTTTATTGAATGGTGGAGCAGGCTTGAAGGGTGCTACTTCTGCTCCTAATTCTTACGTTCTTATGTTCTTATTAAAAGAGAAAGTTGAATAAGTTTCTTTTATTTAGAGAATAGTTGGAGGGTGGACTCCTCTGGCCTCAGCTTTGAAGCAAAGTCTATCATTTAAAAAAATATATATATCAAATTGGGAATTAGATAGATGGTTATAAACAAGGAAATGTAAAAAGTTACATGCAGGGTTACGAAAAGTGAGATGATCCTAGTGATTCTGCTCTTAAAAAAGTGAATTGACTGTACATTTGTATGCAAAACATGGCAGCCTATTATGCACAGCAGTGTCCCACAAACAATCGTGAATTGAAGGGATCAATTTATTTTTATTTTTTTCTTGAGGGATTATTATCAGACATGTGGAGTAAGGAAACTTGCCCAAGACCCTGCCGGGAATTGAACCCAGGTCCCTCGCTTGCTTACAGGACTCCACATAAAGTCCTCTCAGCCCTAGCCTCTCTGCCCCCACATTTTGGACCTCAAGGCTCGATAACCAAAACTCCCTCATTGTTGGCTTCCCCAATTCTTCCCTACACAAGCTGTGTAGGGAAGAATTGGGGATCATCCAAAAACTGGCAGCGTGCGTGCTCTCCTGCACCAGGCCCAGACCCTATCACCCATTCCTTCACTTGGTTTACACTGGCTCCCCATCCCTCAGAGGATAGAATTCAAAATCCTCATCCGCAACTTCAAGGCCCTCTACTGCCTTGCCCCCTCCTAACTATCTGATCTGTTGATCCCCAATTAACCAGTCCACGACCTCCATTCAGCACGCTCCGTCCTGTTCCATATCTCCCATATGACCTGCGCTACAATCAGCAACCAGACTTTCAGCCTCTTTGCTGCCAACCATTGGAACTCCATCGCACCAAAAGGTTTGTCTTGTTCCTTCCTATGCCTCCTTCAAGGCCCATCTCAAGATCCTGCTTTTTGACTGTGGATTCAGCCGCCCTCCTACCTCTCTCCTCTCCCTCATCTCAAAGTTGCCCCACCTACCCCATGCTCGGGCCCTGACCTCTGACTGTTCAGCACCTTGTGATGTCCTCCCGATGTGAAAGACTTTCTGTAAATGTAAATTGGTTGTTGAGAAAAGGACATCACTATGATGGTCCACTCAAAATAAATCATTTATAATGTGGGGATTCGGCAGATTTCATACTAATCCTGACCCTCACTGCTTCTCTCACCTCCTTCAAGTTCTGTTTCATGACTTTCTTCTTTAACAGTGGCTTTGGTCATCTTACCCTACCCAACTGCCTTGACTTCAACCCTTCCCCAGCTCTAGCGCAACCCATGACTTTTTGGCATCTTGGGATGTCCTCGCATGAAAGCCACAATAAAAGTGCAGTTTGTTGTTGTAGGTTGTTGTCGCTTGCCAATTAATATGCCAATAACTCATATAACAAAGCAAAACATATGTAGATTTCTTATGAAACAGTCAAATTGATTGATTACTGTAACAAGGCAAGCCTGTTATTCATCAACAGAGTTCATTATAGGAAATAAATGGGACCATACACATTATCCACTAAAGGTTAATAAGCAATCTTAGCTCGTTAATCAATTTTTTGATTACTATATTTTGAATATTACATTAGCCATTTCATATAAGTTCTAACTGCATAAAATTGATGTAAATACTAGAATGTTTCTCAATAAATGTTTAATTAATTCAGGACCTCTTTAGAAATTCAGCTTAGATCTCTCGCTTTTCACAGCTGGTAAAAAGTGGAATATCCAATTATCTGCTGTCAACCAGTTCCTTCCCAAACAGTGTTAATTATCACATATTGGTTATTATCTCTATAATTGTTGCCATTAAGAGCAGCAATTTAATTTTCTCACAAAAAAAGAATTTGCTTCCAACATAGCACGATGCAAACCAGCCATGAATCCAAGGTGCTCTGAAAATAAAGGCAAAAGGTAACATTAGTGTAAAATAATTCTCAATGTTCATTTGAAAGTGAATGGTATTTAATCAGATGTCTGTTATTTTCCAGGATTTTTGTTTTAATACTGAGCTGGCTCCAAGGTGACAGCCTTCGCAATTGAATGTTGTAAGTAAGTCAACTCTCTCTTATGCTTTCGTCTGTCCACAGAGAATTCCCAGGTGGACAAGTAGCAGAAATTGTTTTCAAGCTCTGTGCCATGAGCTGCTTAAACTCCAATGATACCCTCACCAAAATTCTGAGGCCCCAAGCCTTGGTACTTACCAATCCTTGCCTAATATTCTACATTAAATAGTATTGTATAATACTATATTTAACTATATTTAAGAGCATCAATTTAAATCCTGCACAGACAAAATTCTGACTGCAACAAATAACAATAATAGCCAGTAATAACAAAAAATAATGTGCCATCTTTTGGATGAGAAGTTAAAACCGAGAACCCTTCCATCTGTTCATGTAGATGTTAAAAATACCACGCACTATTTGAAAGTGAAAGTAGGTTTTCTAAATGTACTGGTCAACATTCCACCAGATAAAATATTATTAATATAACATTATATTCCACGTTACAGTATATGTTGTGTTTTGAGATGAGACCGATAAATCCGGATATCAAATGCAACAATTATTATCATTATCAATTCTCTCCAGAATTAGGTAAGCAGGATGCATCCCTTCACAAAGAGTGTACACATTTCATTCCAGACATGGGGTACTTCATGCTTGTTATCTGAATCCCATCTTCTGAATCCCACCCCCCACTATCAGAACTTGTTGCTTGTCGTCTGCCTGGGTCTTCATGGATATGTCAGAATCAGTCCGTGAAGGAAGTTTCTCCCAATGTACCGGCCAACAATCCTCCAGATAAAATTGGTCATTCATTTCATGGCAGTTTGTAGGGCGTTGCTGCACACAAGCTGGCTGTTCCGTTAACCTACAAATACATTTTACATTATATCCTGTGAGGTACCTTGAGATATCCTCCCAATTTGAAATGCTCTATATCTACTGTAGGGATGATTTGATTATTAGTAGATTAAAATGTAACTCACTTGTAAGTAAATAAGCAAAGGAGACATGAATAATGCTGGGGTCATGTTGAATTTTTATTTCAACACAATAATGCAACATGAGCAAGACATTGAACTGCATTTGCCTGAGAGATATCTCTATAGTAATAGGATTAACTAGATTCAGAATTAGACTTCTCCAAGCAGATTTCAATCCCATTGAAGACTTGAATGAAATACAATTAGCTGAACTGAATTGTAATTGTGCTTAAAGCTATCCATCTGATTTAGATCCTTTAGAGAAGTCGTGCAGGGAATTTTGAGCTGGAACTTCAGAATTCTCTGTAATACCACAAAGCAGCAATTACAAGCAATAAGTAATCATTTTGTCCCTTGGTGAAAGTTTAGATCACCTGATTTAGTTTCTGGAGATAGACGGCAAACTGTATTTGCTTGAGCTACTCTGAAATATATTAATACTGTAATAATAATCCTTTCATTTGATCTAGTGTGTTTCATGTCTTCTAGATGTCTCAAAGCGCTTCACAGAATATACTGTAAAGTGAACTGACTGTATATATGTGCACGACCCCGGTAGTCAATTGCGCACAGCAGTGTCCTACAAAAAGTCGTGAATTTAAATAACCAATTTATTATTATTATTGTTTTTGAGGGATTATTATTAGGTGTGTGGAATAAGGAAACTTGCCTAATGTTTCACCCTCCCTGGAGTTGAACCCAGGTCTTTCGCTGGTAAAGCGAGTGCTCTAACCTCTGATCTACAGAACTTCATATTGTGCTGCTTATTATGAATACTGAAGTGCTCCTGTGGTCATTCTCATTCCGAAGTGTTGTGGCAACAATAAATGCAGTTTGAAAGCCAAGGACCAATATATGTGTTGCAAAAGAAGCAAGTGAATTAGCTTAAAATAAGTTTTAAGATTCTCCAAATTCAACAACTTGCAAGATGATTTGGCATGTAATATTGTACCTCATAATTTTGTTATGCAGAACAAATTTTCCAATTGAAGTGGATAACAACAGAGGCTGCTTCTCAGAAATGCAAGAGTCTTCACTCAAATTGTCAGAACATTTCAAAGCACTGACTATTGTCGTGTAATTTTATACATGCATAAAAAATGAGTCCCACATTCCGTTTGTTGGTAAAAACGTAAAATGAAGGGTAAGCCAGTTTAATGCATTTTTAATGGTGGCATTGAAATGGGGCACAATTTAATGCTGTTTGTCATCTTACTAAGGCGGTTGAAAATTCCCCCTTCCCTCCACTTTTAAAGTCTACCTTAAGACCTATCTCTTTGACCACACTTTTGGGCAACTTTCCCACTTCCTCATTATCCTCAGCTCCCATCTTCAGGCTCCCACACCCCCGCCCTCCCCTAGCTTCGGTGCCCAGTCAGGTGCATAAAGCGCTTAGAGTCTTCTTCCCTACATGAAAAGAGCTAATTAAATGTAAATCATATTGCACTGTATTGTAAACCTGAAACCAGCATGATCAGCAAATAACAATACACTTGTCACAATGAGTGGTTCCGATGCAACTGATGAGACACGTACCACAGCTCTGGAAGATTAATTCAAAGTGACAACAGCTGAAGAACAAATTTGGGATTGATGATTTTGTGTTAAGCATTTGCAAGGCAGGGACTCAACAGAGTCAACTCTCTCTGACAGATACAGGTTTGAGCCCTTGATAGGTGAAAAGCAGGTACTGGGAAACTTTTGCAACAATAACAACAACAAATTGCAGTACAACTCCTATTTCCTCTGAACAAAACACGAAATACTGCAGATGCTGGAAGTCTGAAAAAAAATCAGAATTTGCTGGGAACACTCAGCAGGTTAGGCAGCATGTATGGAGAAAGGAAAACAAATCAATGTTTTGGGTCCATGACCCTTTGTCAGAATGGTAAACAAAGGACTTAGAGATGTTTTTCACTGGAGAAAGTGGAAGTTTTCTGTAAGGAAACTGCACATCACTCAGTGTCAGTCCTCAGTCTCCCCACCGCGATGGCTAATGGAGGCTACTGACAGTGAATCAAGAAACACTGCCTTCAACTCATCTCACGTCACTTTATTTCATGTCACTTCTCGCTCTCTGTGATATCACTGTTTTTCTTTCTTTCTCCCCCACCCATGCTTTCTGTTAATCACTCTCTCTAACCATCCCCCACATACTCTCACACATTCTCTCACAATCAATCAATCAATCAATCTAATTACATTTATATAGTGCCTTTCATGTCGGGAAGATGTCCTAAGGTGCTTAACAATCAGGTAGGGACCAGAGCAGGGGCGGGAAGGGTTAGGGTAGGGAGAAGGAGAGTAGGAAAATTGACAGTATGTTTGTGGGCGAAACGCCGCAGCCAAATTGTGCAGAGCAGTGTCCCACAAACGGTCATGGAAGTGGGATTAGGGGAGAAAGGAGAGAAAGATGGTAAGGGGAGGAGGTAGGGTAGAGGGAAGGAGAACAGGAAAACCGACTGTATATTTGTGGGCGAAACGCGGCAGCCAAATTGCGCACAACAGTGTCCCACAAACAGTTGCGGAAGTGGGGCCAGGAGAGAAAGGGGCAAAAGAGAGGGTAAGTAGGGAGAGGGAGGGAAAGGTGGGGTAAAGTCAAGGAGGAAAAGGGTGGAGAAAGGGGGGTAGGGTGAGAGAGGGAGGGAAAGGTGGAAGGGTGTTAAAATCAGGGAGGAATGGGAAAAAAGGATAGGAAGAACATAAATAGGAAGAGCATAAATCGATTTTTAAAAATAGGAAAATGGAGAATTTGTGCACATTTGTTCAATAGAAAATTGAGAACAACAACAAAATTGACAACAAGCAACACTCTGGAGCAGGGATGGCCAGCTTGCGGACTAAACTACACATGTGTAATGCAGACCGTAATTTAGCATCCCAGCTCTAAAGTAACCCACAAATTCAAGTAAACACATCTACACGTTCTGCAAATATGACTCGCCCCCTTACCTCTTTGAAATTGACACATGTACAGTAATTACAAGTTGTGACAGTGCAATTATGATTACATTCTCTCAATTACTCTCAATCCCCCTCTCACACCCTCTTTTCTCTCTTACACTCTCTCTCCCAATTGCTTTCTTCCCCCTCTCCCTCAAGTACTCTCTCTAATTCCGCCTAACATCCGCATAAACACTTCTATCCCCTCTCACATTCTGTCTATCACTTTCTCCACTCTCTTTTCATCATTCTCACCATTTCACTCTCCCCTACTCTCCCTCATTTTTCTCTCAATTTTTTCTCTCAATCACTCTCGCTCTCCCCCTCTCTGTCAATCACCCTCTCTCAATCTTCACCCCACTCTCTCATTTCTCACCTCATGCACACAAACACTCTATCCCCACCTTCCTCAATCACTCTTCCCTTCTCACACTCTACATCTGTGACAAGCTACCTCTACCAACCTGTCCGCCGCCTCCGGCCTGCTCCACGTCTACTGTCCCAACTGCCCCACCATTGGCGGGAGAGGCTTCAGCTATGCTGCCCCCAATCTCTGGAACTCCATCCCGCAGTCCCACCACCTCAACCCCTCTCTAGCCTCCTTCAAGTGCCGCCTCAAGACCCTTCTCTTCGATGGTCGCATCAGTCACCCCTAATCCTTACCTTTCCCTCCACCTCCCCACCCCCAACCCCAGCCTGGGTCGAAAACAATGACTGTCCAGTGCCTTGGGATATCCTCCTAACGTGAAAGGTACTATACAAGTGTAATTTTGTTGTTATCGTTATTGTTGTCATTATTGCATTTCTCACCTGTGTCACACACAGTCTCTCACAATCTCATTCTCAATAAATTTCTTCCACCCACTCTTTTAATCCCTTTCTCTCTGTCACACATTCAATGTGGGTCATGTCGTGCAATGGCAGGAGCCAGTGGTTGGTAAGGATGCAGTGGATAAGTAGAAGCGCTTGCTTTCCCTTCAGTTCGGGAACACATTGCAATGCAACCATGACTGGTATTACTTCCACTGTGTCCACCAAACCGTCACCTCCTGCCTTAGGAGGATATTTCCCAGGAAAGGAGGGTTTGGAAGTTGAAATGTTGGAAATGGTCTCAGGCCAGATAATCATAATAATAATAATAATAATAATATTTTTTTTATTTATTATTATAATTATTATAATAATTATAAGTATAATTATAAGTATAATTATAATCCTTGCATTTGATATAGTGCTTTTCACATCTTAACAACATCTCAAAGCGCTTCACAGACTATAATGTAAAGTGGATTGACTGAATATTTGTGGGCGAATCACGGCAGCCAATTGTGCACAGCAGTGTCTCACAAACAGTGGATTGAAATGACCAATTTTGATTATTGTGTTTTTTTGGGGACGGATTATTATAAGGCGTGTGGAGTAAGAAAACTTGCCCAAGGTTTCGCCCTGATCTGCCTGGATTCGAACACAGGTCTCACGCTTATAAGACGAGTGTTCTACAGGAGCTACAGGAGCTTCAGATAAAGCCACCCGCCGGGGTTGTTGTGGCTCACAGACCGCCTGTTGGCCAACTCTGCCTGTATGACATCATTGAAACGTCTCAAACAGTTTTTACTGTGAACTGTAGTGACTGTGTATTTGTAGTTCAAGAGGCAGGCAATTTGTGCAAAGCAATCTCCCACAAAGAGTCATTGAATGTATGACTAATTTTACTTGGGGGCTTATTTGGCCAGCTCACTGGGAGATACTCCCTTTTCTTAAAAAGTCATTTTCTGTCAATTCCAATGCACATTTCACATACCCTCACTGTTATTCTCAATGTATTTTTTTGTTAGCTGTACTTTTCCTTAAGAGTGAAATTGGTCAATTGAAAGAAATTGATAGTTTTCCAACTTTGTTTCACTTGTGTAGCTGAGTTTCGAGATTCCTGGTAGAGGATGTATGCGTCAAAAGGTATAGTGTTCTGGCAGCTTCTACCTTTGCAACAAGCAAATGAATGTCTTGGAGCAGAGATAAGATGCCAATGGCATATGCACCTGACAACTTGACTCCAAAGAGTCATTAATTTATGGAGAAGAGAACAAAAAAATCTATACTTGAAGGAATATATTCCCCCAAACTGACATATTTGCTCCTTCTGAAAGAAGGTTTGAGAATGTTCTGCTCAAATATAACAGCTCTAAAGTAACACTATAATAGTAATAATCCTTGCATGTGATGCAGTGCTGTATCACTAATCTTAGCTCAGTCCAAAGGGATGGAATTTACAGAGTTCTGTTGAGTGAACAATTAGCGATGAACAAGCTGTAATTACAGTTTTGATGACATTACCATACATTTATTTGCACCTCAAAATGCCTCCAGGATTTCTTACATGATCGAGAAAGAATAGTTTGCTTAACTCTTAAAATTCCATCATCTTCTACTAATCCGGTGCAATTTTGGACCCAGAAGAGTCTTACGGGAAAATATTAAGGTAGAATTTCAGAATCAGGATTCCAATCACATTAATTATAATTACACTGCTACATATACATCAGAAAAATATATTTTAGTGCAGTATCTACCCCCAATGGATATCTTCACAAATTCATGTTTCTTCTGAGAATGTATCATTTTATACCTAAATAATCCTGAGCTAATGCTTTTCCATTATGTGTTATGTGAAAAGGGATTGTTTCCCACACTGTACAATTAATACTATATTAAATGAGGGTCTGATTTATTGTATTTCACAACTGATTCCTTAATAAGGAATCTAGATCTCACAAATCGGGATTCTTGGGGCTGAAATCCTGTCTCAGTCTTAGCCTATTTGAGATCCAAAATTGCACTGGAATGGTGGAGGAAAGCAGAGTCTTGCTTTTTATGACAAGAAGCAACCCAATCCACAGAGGAAGACCATCTTAAGCCTGGTTAATACTCTTTCCTGAAACAAAGACTGAGACCGTTGTTTATGAATAAAGCACAGGCTGAGGTACAGAGCAGAGGTAAAACAGTGACAATAATGGATGGTGATGAGAGGCCAGGTGATAGACCAGCCCTAATAATGTATTGCCTCTTTAGATGCTTCAGGACCAAATGGCTCTGAGCCGTCACAGACGCCCAGATGAGTCTTTGCCTTTGAATGGACCGCCCAAATCACATGATCAATTCCAGTAAACTATGTGCTTAGGATAACACCAGCTTGGTGTGATTTCACTTCCTCTTGTTCCTGCTGCTCCTCTATTGCAATATAACAGTCATCACCGATTCTCTAATCTACCAATAAATATGTATATTTCAAAGTGATTTCTCAGTTGCACAATGTTCTACATGTTCCTCTAAATACATCCAAGAGAGAGGTAACAACCACTTTCCTCTTTCTCACTATACATTTGAACTCCAGTTGATGAATTCATTGAATATTTCCCTAATATGCATAAATTACTACAACACAATAGCTTTCCTTCTTCGCCTTTGTAAAGCCATCTCGGACCACCACTTCATCTGTACTGCTCCAAGCTTTGTGACCCCATCTCCCCCATCCTCACCCGACTCCATTGGCTCCCCATCACACAGAGGATCCAATTCAAGATCCTGATCCTCACATTCAAAGCCCTCCATGGCCTCGCCCCACCTTACCTCTTTGGCAATCTATCCCCCTACCAACTTGCCCACCTCCTCCGCTCAGCAGGCTCCTGCCTGCTCCACGTCCCTCGACCCACCAGTCTCACCATTGGTGGGCGAGCCTGCAGCCACTCTGCTCCCAACTGCTGGAACTCCATCCCGCAGTCCATCTGACTCGCCCCCCTCCCTGGCCTCCTTCAATTCCCACCTCAAGACCATCCTCTTTGATGGTCCCATCGGATCACCCGAAATCCCCCTCTTTCCTTCCATCCTCCCTGTCCCTAATCCCAGTTTGGGTCTGAAACAATGACTGTCTAGTGCCTTGGAACATCCTCCTGATGTGAAAGGTTCTGTACAAGTTCAATTTTGTTGCTGTTGTTGTTGTTTGTGGTTGGCCAGCCCTTTACTCCTTGATTGAAATTTTCCATTTCTCGGACTCCCTAATTTCATCATCAATAGGATCTAACTGTTTCAAATCTCTGCTGCCTGCACATGCACTCATTCAAGTAAATGTCATGGTAATGTACCAGATACAGGACTCACAATGGTAAGGATGCAAGTACAACACATCCTTCATTGCTTTTGGTGGAATATTTCATAGTGATTGTTTCATTATATTCAGCAGGATAAGGTATTAAATGCTTTCAGCCTGCTGAGGTGAATTTCATAGAAATGTCTCATATGCATTTTTTCCAACCTAATGTATTCACAACAGTATCTCACTAAAAAATAATCTTCCAGTACCTTTCTACCACTGGCACGGTTGATAATATTGTGATTTTGGCATTTATGAGTTGTCGGCTCTTCTTCACTTGTGGAATAATTTCTAGTTACACTATCACCCTCCTTCCTTTGATGCGCAGCAGGAATCAGCCTGAATTCATTCAAATATTAAACAAGCTACATTATTAAGGGAATATATTAAGCAAGCAAAATTGCCCAAGCAATGTATAGTAAAAAAAATCAGTCATTATCTTAAAATTTGAAGTAATGCTGAATTTTATTAAATTCTTACCTGCCAACACTGAATTCTGAATTTAAGATTTATTTTTTCATCACCTGAAACTAAGAAAAGGTCTTAAGGTTTAAACTATGAGGGATTTCAGGCCTCAGCACAAGTCTGAATTGCAATACATCAACAACAATATTATTGTTATTGAAATATGCACTGAAATATCTCTTAGTAATATCTCTTAATATATTATTTTATAATTTAAATAAAAAGATTATAAAATCTAAACAAACATGACTGTATAGCATCTTGGAAAGTCCTCCCAATGTGAAAGAGGATTTACCTATGTCATTTTGTACATTTGTACACAAATAATAAATATTCATATAATTTGCAAATATTTATGGTGCATAATAAAGCATAAATTCCTTCTTAGTATTTGTGATCAAGCTAAAAACTTAAATTAAAACAAATACAGAAGTGATTTACCCATAGCTATACATGTGTATGCTTTGCACAACGTGAAGGAAACCTATTATAAAAGAATATTGTAAAATACTATGAAGAATGTGATGCTGGTTTGCCTTCCTAAGGTAAAGAACTATAACCAAATCCAAGCATAGAAAATATAAATATATACCTAAAGCAGTATAATATTTTTCACTGCATGCAGACATGGCTGACTGTCAAAATGTGCAGTCATCATAGCTATAGATATGTGTATGATTGAGGAACTGTATCAAACAGACAACCTACCCTGACTGCAATATTCAAGTAATATGGATCTAAAAACTTCATGCAACAGAATCATCTTTAGTTCAACTCATAATTCTAAAATTAAATTTTAAATATTTTGTTTTATATTTTATATGCATATTATTGATGCAAATTCAGTTTCACACATTTAAATAAATATTGCCAGCTAGATTTCTATTAGGAAAAATCATTATCTCTAAAACCAAGGTACTAGATCTTGATTAATAAATTATCAAATATGTGTCAAATACTTAGCAAGCGAGAGTAGTTATGCTATCTACTGCAATATTTATTGAGTACTTTCAAGTTCGTAAAGTATGCCAGAAAGAATCACTAACTTAAAGTGAAAGCATTCACCCTTTGACTGCTGCATAGCATAAACAATCAGATCACTTGAGGTAAGTCAATTCTGGCATGGCAACAGTGAAGCAGCAATATGCAATCATTCAGAAACCTCCTGTAGAAAATATAGGACAGGGGAAAAAGCTTCGGTGGTTATGCATAGGGGCATCCACTTGGAATGAGCTAAGTGCAGAACAATCGGATCAGTCAATGAGCAAACAGTGAGTGCAGTATTAGCCAGAAGCTTGAGCAAATTCATGAAAAGATGTAAGACAGAAATGTCTCAGTTGACCAAGAGGTGACTTTGTTTTTTGTAAAATCTGCAAGAGAGCTTGTCTGTTTCTAAATTGATTTCCTTTCAAGTAAAGAGATGTTTCATGATGACTACATGGTAGCTGGAGTGTAGGGGAATGTTGGTACACTTTTGATGGAGGCATCCAAAGCCCTAATAGGTATTGGGTCCCAACAGGACATGCAACAGAAAGCATGCCAGACAGTGCTCTCAATGACAAACCTGTGTGTAAAGGAATAAATTTTAGCCAGATTTCCGACACTAAAAAATAATAATTATCTTTGCATTTGATATAGTGCTTTTCACGTCTTCTAGATGTCTCAAAGCGCTGCACAGACTATACTGTAAAATGAATTGACTATATTTGTGGGCTAAACATGGCAGCTAATTGCTCAAGCATGTCCCACAAACAGTCGTGGATTAAAATTACCAATTTATTATTTTCTTGTTGAGGGATTATTATTAGGTGTGTGTAGTAACAAAACTTGCCTAATGTTTCGCCCTGCCTGGAAATGAACCCAGGACTCTCATTTGTAAGGAGAGTGCTCCAAACACTGAGCTACAGGACTCCAAGTACTAGGATTGAAAGTATCCACACCAAACTAATTTTAATAGGGCAAACTGTAGCTGGACCTCATTATACACCAGTGAAGTGCAGTGGGTAAAATGACAGGGTAGGCACTTGGCCTCAGTCCATACAGGTACTACCTTTTGAGGGCGTGGCTTTAAGATGTCGTCAAAAAGCCGCGCTCCCAAAGGCAGCAGCGGACTCTGCTTATTTCACCCGTTACTGAGAATGAGAAAGGAATGCGCATGCGCTTTGGAACTACATTCAACTCGATGGGTAAAAAAGGCACGGTGTCTCGCCGCTTTTCTGTTGCTTTTAAGGTAGGCATATAAAATTGCAGGTAAATAATTTGGGTGGTTTGTACTAAAAAATATTTGCATTATGTAAAATATGCATTGTAAAAGTATAAACCATAAATTATCATATACAATATAAAGTTTTTATTTTCATAAGGTAGGCACTGCCTACCCTACCCTGACTGCACATCCATGTTATACACTCTGGGGCCACTAAAGCTTTGCTCCTGCCACTTGCTCCAAATACTCTCCAGCAGGCATCCCTCTAGGGCTGGTGTCTCCAACCAGTCAATCGCTGCTAGGTGGTGATATTGTACATGATCAAAGGGCAAAAGGAGTGAGTGACAGAACGTCATCGTTTTGAGTAAAATTCAAAACAAAGTCATATTGCACAAAGTATTTCATGTGAATTGAAATGAAAATGTAAATTTTAATCTTTAAACTACGGTAAATATCATTACTGCGGCTTGTTTTTTTTTACTTTGGAGAGCCTTCCTCCAGAAAGAAAGTCCATGTTAGACTCAGGGAATGTACGTGTAGGTGGCATACACGTGTGACATTTTCAGTTTGGTGTGGATAGTTTTAAGGAGTGATAGTGTTGTGTATGTGTCAGGGACTTGGCTGAATAAAAATAATTTCTTTACACCCAAGTAATTTATTAGAAAAGCATTTTCTCTTCTTAGCAAGCAAGCATTAATTTGTTCAGTCTTTGTGAAGTGGAGAAAAGGGAAATAATATATTCTTGGTCAGCTGTATATCCGACAAATGCAGAAACCCATAACTGTGCATTAGGCCAGGGGTTCCTGAGCTTTCTAGGCTCAAGACACTCCAGGGAAAGAGCAGGGGTGTGGGCCAGATTGGGTAGCTCTTCTGAAAAGCCAGCACAGTCACGATGAGCCAAATCACCTAATTCTTTGCTGTAATATTCCATGATTCCATGCTTCTATGTCAAGGCTTCAAGGCCCTACAAGATATTAGGTATCCTGAATGAGAACACCCCACTCAGATTGCACCAACTTCCGACAGAGCAGCAGCAACAACAACAATAAATTACCAGTTGGAGTCAGCAAGGCCTCCCTCTCTCGCCCATAGGATGCATGAAAGTCTGCCCTTAGATACCTTACTATGGAACCATGGCAACATGCTTTCTTGTCCATTCCTTGGGCTAGCCGCTTCTGTATTCCAAGAATACTTCTGTAATATTTGCATTTCTGATAAGTCTCTTGCTCTATAGCCTGTCCAAAACTATCTCATGGCCCCGATGAGTCTGTGGAACCTAGTTTGATAGCCACTGCTTCAAAGTAGGCTCAGTCTGGAAGAGCAAAATGTTGGGGACCTCGGAGTGTGTGTTGGATACTTCAGGAATTTAACCAAGTAAAGCTGACATTGAAAACACTGTCTGGCATGTTTTGTCAGTGCTTGTCCAATTATGGCCACAGTTAGGGCTTTGGTTTGCAGGGATAATAATGGGAAGAATCAGTGCCCTCAGTGTCTAGTCTGCCTCTCCAATTCGTACTGACAAGCCTGGCTGGCTTCCACTGTATTGCATTGTAGGTTATTAATATTTCTAGGGTCCTTTTGCATCATAATGGAATACATTGAAATACACCAAGATAATTTGTCTCATTGCTCAATGTTTTTAAGCACTCCAACAAGTTATGCTTCATTGAGGACACTATATAAATGCAAGTTGCCATTGGTTTGAACTATTAATTTGCATATTTTTTGTTAAAAGATTCATTAAAAGATACAAAAACAAAACAATAAATGAGCATTCCTGAATTTTTTTTTCGTGATAAAGGTAAATAATTTAATTAACCCCTTTACTTGTTAGATAATAATCTAACTATGGAATCAGTGAGCTGAACTTCCTTTCAGTGTTAAAGATTTTGACGTTAATTGCTTCAAGCAAGATTTCTCATGTTAGAGTTGTCTATTGTCAGTGCCATTTCATGTGGCACCAAAAGGATTTTAACTCCCAGTTGAGTTCAATCTCATGATTTAAATTTACATTTGGACTCTGTCACTGCTGTACTCATCCAAGATCCTGTGTGCAGTTGTAGGTCATAAAATGTGTTCCAAGATGTCACATTATAAATATTGAATTTCAGGATCCAAGAAAATCTAATGGATAATAATGAATGTGTTCATTAGAAACTAGACATTAGGTTAGGTTATGAAGAGAGAGCTGGGCAGTGGGATTGAGTTGCTCTTTTCAAAGAGCCGGCACAGACCAGATGGGCCGAATGGCCTCCTTTTGTGCCGTAAAATTCTATGATTCTATGATCACTCACAAATGCTCCACAATGAAGAATGTTGACTGAAGCCATTTGTAATTGAAGCAGGCAATATGCAGCTACATGTTATAACCACCTTTGCATTTCAGACACAGTGCTGTGACATGCATATTGAGCATCTTTCAGTGATCACTGCAAACAGAGGTCATTACTCTATGGACTGTCATATTTGGTTGAAATTATGAATCTTACAATGGTACAGAGATAAAATGCATGCGATGTAACATACAGCCAAGATCTACAAATTACAACAAAACTATTTTGATGCAGAATTCTGTCAAGCTGCAATTCAAAACAGATGGAAATGGCTGTTTGATCTATAGTAATCTGAAACTGAAAGGAAAAATAATAGTTCATAATCATATTTTGCCATTCACAGAAAATTCATGATTTCTATCACAAGAAGCATTTAAATAATATCTCTAAAGTTTCCCATTGTTTTTTATTTTACTCCTCTGATTAAATGTTTACAGTGATTTTATCTCATTTTAATGCAAGATAATCTCATAGGATGCTGATTTAGATATGTAAGATGTATTTTACCCAGTTGGGATGCTATTTTACTAATGTAATCATGCTTGAGGTCCGATGGTTATTATAAGACATGAATTTAAACAGAAATAAATAGAAGGTCTAAACACGAAATGGATCAACAAATATTTCATTATTAATAATAATAACTAATTAACATTGTATTAAATTTAAGTGAAGAAATTGCTGGGTTGCTGAGGCAACTTGTTCTATTTTATCCTGCATACTCAGCTGGATGTCTGACTTCTGATGGTATTTGACCATTAATGTCAGTGCATATTTTAAAATTGACTTTACCTTGTAAAAAGCAAGCACACTTGAAGTCACATCATGCTTCATTTATCAATCTGAAAAAGTGAATGTCAGGAGTATGAATGTTGAATCTGGCATATATTTTTGATGTAAGGTAAGAGAAAAGATTCATTAATAATTCAATAGCCATACTGCATAAAACGGAAAATAGTAACAATTTGGATCGTGGGTAAGACAAGGGCGAGATTATTTTCAACAACTGATTAAAATAAGAAGGAAGAATAATCCCCCAAGAAAGGAGTCATGTGAATAAAAGCAAAGATGGAAAGAAGGCAAAGGTGAGCACATGTTTATACTTTTGAAAATAGTGAATAGATTCATGTAAGAGATGGTAAGTGAATTGAATGGTGGATTGGGGAGAGAAGAGGATGAAAGTGAGGTAGGAAACAGCAATATGCGTAATAAAGAATTGTCAAGCACTGATATACAGTAAAACAAAACACAAAATACTACAGATGTTGGGAATCTGAAACAAAAATATAAGTTGCTGGGGAAATTCAGCAGGTCAGGCAGCATCCATGGAGAAAGGAAAAGGAGTCAACGTTTCGGGTCTGCAACCCTTCGTCAGAACTGGGGCTTGTTTGGAGGGAGAGGTTCCTTAAGGACGTTAAAGAGGGAGAGGCAGGACATGGAAGACAAAGGAGAGAAAGAAGACAAAGGAAAAGGAAAAAAGAGTGTGTTAACTGATGGGTTGAATATGTGTTAACGACTTCAGGGGGAGAAACAGAAGGGGGTAGGTTTAAATGAAACTGGGGAGAAGAGGTGTTCAGTGGTGATAAAACAAAACATAACATAAGAGAGGCAAGGGGTGTCTGGAGTTATGCTTGTGATCGGGGGAAAATAAGAGTGGGGGGGATGGGAGAGGTGTGGGGGAAGAAGCTCCTACGGCCTGAAATGGCTGAAGTCGATATTGAGTTCTGACAGCTGTAGTGTCCCCAGTAGATTGCACTGATATACTATGCTGACTCAACCCTATCCTTACTTGCCATGACCAGTTAAGTAATCATGTTGTCAACAACTCGCCACTCCACGTAACTTATCACTGAGACCTCTTCCACTGGAGTAACATCTTATCGGGCGTTTACTGAAATTAAGATTGTGAAAAAAATTGAACAATGTTGTTGAAGGTTTTATACTCAAGTGTGGTCCTTGTATGCAATCAATGTCTCGATGACTAAAGTTGTTCATAGATTCAGATAGCGTTGTTGAGATGTTTAAAGGCATGTAATATTGAAATGAGAAAAATAGAGTACAAGGAAATAGTGATGATAGAATTAACAAAATTATTTTATTCATTTTAATTTTATGAGGATTAAATGTTTTATCACTGCACAATACATTTTGGTTTATTGTTTCAGACATAAATAGAAAAGAATACAGGTGAATGTCCAACATTGCAAGATTGGTTCTTTGGGTGATGGATTACACTGATAGCTTCTTGGGGTTAACGTACATCTGAATTCTGAAGTATGAAATTAAATGTTGGAAAGATCGTGAATTATTCAGTTATACCCTGATCTGCTGAACAATGCAATGTTATATGCTCATGTTATCAGAATATATAATAATAATATTCCTTGCATTTGGTATAACACCGTTCATATCAGGAATGAAGTCCCAAATCGATTCACAGGATATACTGTGAAGTGAAGTAATTCACTGTATTTTTGAAGATGATCGTAACAGTTTAGGTAAAATGACAATGTCCCACAAACAGTCATGCATTCAATGACCAATTTTTGTTGGCTAGGACATCGGGAGAAACTCTCTTCTCTTTTCTGGTTGTGACATGTATCTTTATCATTCACCTTACAAGGCAGGCAGGGCCTTGGTTCAAATATTGATCCATAGGATGGAAACTTTGACAGTGCAACACATCCCCCAAATTGTATTGGGGTGTCATCTTAGATTATGTGAGTTCACAGTCACAGTATGTTGAACCCACAATCTTCTGACTCAGAGAGGAGAGAGTGCCACCAGTTGAGCCAGATGGCACATAATTGCCCAGTTACCACAAAGAAAATACAGAATGAACAATAAACATTGTTGTGTTTTGATTTAGTTAAAGAAGATTGCAATCCAGTAGATTCTAAATATCGGTTCCTCCTGGAATGGGAGTTAAACAACAACATCAATAACAAATTAATTTTATGTAGCGCCTTTCACATTGTGAGGATGTGATGCCTGCTTGCATTATATCAGGTTAATCTTAAATCTATGCATATTATGATAGACAATGGATAGAGGTCTCAAAGGGTTAAAGAATAAAGGAAATGGAATAAACATGTCTGGATGTGGCACCAGTATCTGCTTGTGCCAACGGCAACTCCAGGAGCAATTTCTAAAAGCTTACTTGCTGGTAGAACAGCACACAGGGACAATGCATTTTAGTTGACATTCAAAAAGTAATGTCAGTAAATGTTCAAAGTGTATTGTCTGCAAAGCTACTGCATATTTTTCATGTCTGAGGATAGCTACAGGAATGCCATCAGAGATATCATTAAGATCAGAAACTAGAAGCTCTTCATGAATACCGAAGCAGAAATAAATGGTTTCAGGGGTGTTTCTATCTCCAGTCATTGCTCGAACTCAATAAAACTATTAAGATTTCTGTGATTTGCAGTTTTTTCTCAACCAGAACATTATCGAAACATAAAAAATTTGTCAGATCCATAACACAATGTCAAATTATAAAATTTTGCACCGAATGCTTAATATCTTTTGATTTGCATAAGGGCACATGATAATATTATTGGGATCTGATCAGAGTCATGAAGAGATGTCAACTACCTTTTTTATGATGGAACATAATGAACTGTGTTCACCGAACCATGTCAATCAATTATATATTCACTAAAAGCATGCTGAGATGAAACACTAGATATTATTAATTTGACTGAAATTTACAAGACTCTACATTGTTTAACACAGCTATTGCTGGTGCTGAATGATGGTAGGTGTGTTCCCTGTTCTCACGTTCTTGAGTGTGTTTGCAAATCGAACAGAATAAAGAAAATATATTTAGACCTTAACCAGGAAATTATTTTTTCCTGTAAGATTTTTTCATTCCAATATATTTAGTTTGCTTCAATCTGTTTATTCTCTGAAATGGGGTATTCAATAATTAATAGTAAATACTGCCCTGTATATCAAGTGGCTGAAAGAATAAGAATTTTTATTAACAGGAAAAAATTTAAATCCATAATTTTAAAATATCATAACCGTTTGTCCAAAGAAGCTGTCTGGCCATCAAGTGAACCTGTTGATCATCCCCCAGCCTCACAGTACCCTAATTAATACAATTTAACCTGATTATTCTGAGGGTTAAATATGGCATGACATATGGAAGTTACCCGTCCACATCATCATGTTTGTGATTATATTTCTGTTGTTGTTTGTGTCTAAAATGTATTAATTTCACATGGGATTCCTTTGTTAAATTGCAAAGTCATACTTGGTAAATGACAAAACAATTTCTCTTGATCAAACATAAAATGTACATTTTTTGTCAATCTTTTTGACAGAGTCGAAAAGACACTCAAATTGAAAATGGGATGATTCCAAACATAACTCATAAAACATAACTCACTTCAAGATTTATTTGATTAAGGAATCCCATCTGAAATCAACCTGTTTTGGACCCCAGTATATATTATCCTATATTGCATTGATAAATGATGACAATAATAATAATCCTTGCATTTGGTACAGCACCTCATCAAATCTTTGAGACATCTCAAAGTGCTTCACAGAATACACTCTAAAATGAGTTGACTGTCTTTTTAAGCCAAATTTGTCATCCAATTATGCACAGACATGTCCTATAAACAGTCGTGAATTGGGTGACCAAATTATTACTTTTCGGGAGGGATTATTACCCACAGAAAGTGATCCACCAATTGATTAACAAGCAGGTTGCTACTTACTGTTTCATAAACAGAAGTGAGTTTGTGGAGTAAGAAAACTTGCCTAAAGGGATTTGAAACCAGGTCCTCTCACTTGCGAGGCGAGTGCCCTACAACAAACAACAACAACAAAATGACACTTATAGAGTGCCTTTCAAGTTGGGAGGACGTGCCAAGGCTCTCTAACCAATACGCTATAAGGTTTTCAATATTGAACTTAAACCTAAGTCTAACCTAAGGGAGGAAGGATACAACCCTAACCTAAGGGAGGAAGGATACATGGACAGAATCTCTGCTGCTTATCATGTCTGAGCATGTTGCATTACCTGCTCACAGAGCAGTTCTGGCACTAAAGACATAGGTAGCTGTTCTATACTCACCTGTAATTCCCTCAATGTGTCAATGGGAGAAATTATAAAGGGGATAAATCTGTTAAATTGTCGACTTTTTTTTTTAAAAAAAACCTCTTGGAGGTGTAATGGATCCAAATTTAGGATTTAGGTTGTTTAAACCATGCAAATAAAAGTGAAATTTTTACTGGAACATTTTAGTAACTATTTCTCAGGAGCATTTTCAGAGACTCTCTTGCTGTTTTAATAAATAATGATTCACTGCTTTTAAATTTGCTGAAAGCTTGGCTGATTCAGACGTCTCCACCCCATAGGAAGTGTGGAATGTAAGATTCTGTGCTGAGAAGTGACAAAATGGGAGTATTTTCACAGAATTTCCCACAGTGTTGTATGGTTTAGACACATAGACGCTGCAGCGCTGGTTCATATCGAAGTGTCTGTTCTGGCATCCTGAGGGAGTTCTTGTGCTGTGAAAGCCCTTCGTTTTACACTCCGGAGTACAATGCACATCGCTGATAGCAGCACAGAAGAATGTCCAATTTCTGCCAAGTGGATCCTGATGTACTGTATTTTCTGTCCATGAAGAATATCTAATATTCAAGCTTCGTGTAGATCTGTACTGTGAATATCACATTTTTGACATAAATACGCAAACTGAGAGTTCATCTGCAATCTGAAAATCTTGAGGCCCGCCTCTGTGAAAAATAGAGGTGGATCTTCAGATATGCTGTGCATCTATGAAAGCAATACCAACAGCTTCTAAAAAGCACTGAGAGTGAAGAGCCTTGGTTAATAATCTGTTTATTGGTATGAGATGGTAGAGAATATTATCACATGTTATAGTAGTAAGCTTTGCTCAATAATCCCCAAATCAGGTGTGATTTTCACTAATATTTGTGGGATGTCACCTATTTTCAAGCGCAATAAAAATCATGGTCATGGCATTTAATATAGCAACTATTATGGCAAAACATCTAAAAATGCTTCAAGAGTAATTGCTGTCAAGTGCAGTTACTGGGCAAACCCAAACGCATACTAAAAGTCCACAATGTTTGCCAGCCTCCAATTGTATTCCTCCTACAGCCGTCAATCACTTTATAATGCAGCTTTATATGATTTAATTTATGCAATGCAAGACTACACATGCTTTCTTCAAATGCATTCTTTTAATTTAACCAACACATAATTTATTTTAAATCAGCAATTGCTGATATGTTAGAGCCTAGAAATAACAACTGGCTGTCCATAATCTATTTACATAAAATTGTTTGTTGCTGACAATGATTGTGCATGTAATTGGCAGTGCTTGGTACATTTGCTTTCTCACCACCACTACTCTACAAGAATTTACTCAGCCCAGATTAGGATTTTTATCATTGATGACATGACTCATAATTCCAACATCTTCAAACGTTTACCCCTGCTTTGATGATTACTCTCCCTTTCTATTTGCCGATGATATATGCACTCATACATTATTTATTAATTGCATTATCTTACATTTATATTAATTCTTGCCATTTCTACCTTCCCCGTTAGATGGTAAATGATCTCATTGTTAGACAGAATCTAAATGAAACAGTCTCCATTGTTTGGAACAACATTCATCTTAAAGTATTAAGTAAAATGTCACAATGTTCATCCACTCCCATTTGGTCTACAACCCTTCTCAGATAATACACCTCTCATCCACTACCATACCCCACCCCTCACCAGCCACCCCCAGCCCATCGGTTTCAAGTCTTGGCAGCATATAATGTTTCATGTTATTGTTCACATCAGGCATCTGTCCCTAACCTTCAAAACTATTCCCAAACTCACTTTTATGTTCTGAAGCAGATAATTACCCAAGTGGCCATTCTTAATGTTGGAGTCCAAACAGAGATTGTTGACAAATCAGTCAACCACGGAAGGCAACACTGCTCAATTAAATCCTATTCTAGCATAACATCCATCCTTGAAATCCCAGAGAGTCACAGGATAGTGTCCAGGACAAGAAGCCCTGAACTGCTGTGCCGATATAAGTAAGCTAATTCCACATATCCAGGGATTAGAATATTCAACTTGCAATATGCAACAACTTATTGCTTCACATGGAGCATCAACCAACAAAATCTTTTCTTTTCCCCAAAAATATTTAGTGATTAAATGGTGAAAACAGAATATTGGTATGAACCAATTAGCAAATATCCAATAGTTTATAACAGAACAATGTGCGAGTTAATTATTTAATTTAATAATCAATAACAATAATTATTGCATTTGATACAGTGTTTTATCACGTTAGCAAAACTTCTTCAAATGCTTTACAGGATTTCACTATGCACTGAATGTGAATTTGCAGGTGAATTTATGTAATGTTGCATTTTCACCCCAATTTATTTTAAAATTTGTGATCAATTCATCTTGCCGTCAAAACATTTTTTTGTTTCAAATATTTGTCAATTTCCTGCCAGATTGCTAGATTGGTTCAAATATGCAGTAGAAACAATTAGAACAGTTGCAGGAAAATGGTATTAAATCCACATCCCAAAGGCTGTTAAGCTACATGTCAAATGATCATAAAATTGCAAGTTGAATGGGTGAATTTCTACAGAATATGTCACAGTCTTCTAGGCCTGCACACACAAGTGACTCACACACTGAAAGCAAGACTTTACTCTTCTCTTATGATGCACATCACAGTACTCTATCTCCATTATATTATTTCATGAGCTGTCATTAATAAGATAGAAAGAAAGCAATAATTATTCGGGTTCATCGACTGAGGAGCCGGTCGGTTTTAGGGCCTGACACCACACTGGGACCTTTTTTCCGCGCCCTTTTTTTCCCGCCATCTCAGGGATCGTCTGGGCGGGCGGCGAGGACAGGGAGTGGTTGCTGGGCGATTGTTGGACGATTGTTGGTTATTGGTTGTTGCTGTTTTTGTTGTTAATATTATTGCTTTTGTTGTTTATTATTGTTAATTATTGTTGTTTGATTCCCCCCACCCCTGCCCCCATCTTCTTCTTCCCTCACTCCCTTTCCCCACTTTCTCTCCTCCCTTTTCCCCTTCCCTCCCTCTTCCCTCTTCCTGATCTTGCCCCCTCCCATCTTTCCCTCCCTCTCTTCCTTGCCCCCCTTTCTCCCCCCTCTTCCTCCCTAACCCTAACCCATCCCACCTTTCCCTCCCTCTCCCCCCCTTACCCTCTTTTCCCTCTTTCTCCCCTGGCCCCATTTTCGCGATTGTTTGTGGGGACACTGCTGTGCGCAATTTGGCTGCCGCGTTTCGCCCACAAGTATACAGTCGACTTTCCTGCTTTTCTTCCCCCTGCCTCGACCCCTCCCCTTTTGCTTCTTTACCCCCTTTTGCCCCTAGTCCCACTTCCGTGACTGATTGTGGGACACTGCTGTGCGCAATTTGGCTGCCGCGTTTCGCCCACTAATACAGTTACTTTTCCTACTATTCTTCATCCTGCCCTGATCCTTCCCACCCTGCTCTTGTCCTACCTGACTGTACAGCGCCTTGGGATGTCCTCTCGACGTGAAAGGCGCTATATAAGTTTTGTTGTTGTTGTTGTTTAGTTATTAGTTCTGTCAAAGAAAATGCATTACAGTCCATAATTCCACTCCCATATGGAGATAAGGTTCAAAATTTTCTCAGTTATCCTTTATTTCTATTAGTGATGGCAAGAGCTGATTTATGAAGTTTGTTGTTTTAATGTTAGCATGATCAAACTAAATTATCATGGCACATCAGAATTAATCAATATAGATCATACAGTGAACTGCTTAGAATGTGACTTTCTTAGATTATAATCTTCATGATGATGGCAAACAAAAACTCAACCATTAAGGCAATGGATTTTCAAGGAGAACAATTAGATTCATCCAAAATACCCTAGATGCTTTAATTGGAACTTATTGTTAAGATTTTCCTCAAGCTGCATTATTTTCATAAAATATTTTTAGGGTGGGTATGATCCATACATTTCTTAATCCTGTGAATTGTATGTGGTTGGGCTGTGAAGAGATTAATTACCACTTAGTGCTAGTCCAGATAAATTATTTATAATGTCTGTTTCATCAACAATCATTTGCATTTACATAGTTGAGTCTAAGAGCAATTTACAACAGTGTGGTTTGATGCCAAACTAGAAAAGGTGGGAAGGTAATCGAAGGCACAGAGTAAAATGAATCAGGTGTGATTTTAAGCCCCCTCTCTACCATTTTAATGGTAGAGAGGGGGCAAGTGGACAGATTGAGGCAGGATTTCCAGAGATTCAGGGCATAGTGGCTGAAAGCTTGGCCGACAATTGTGAGCGAAAGGCATCAGGGTTGAGAAGTAGACAGCAGACATGTGCCAGCTGAGCCAAGGTGGTAGATAGAGGAGGGTGATGTGAGCAGACAATAAACAACAACCAAAAGCAATGTTGCATTTATACAATAGACTTGATGCAGATTCATCTATTGGTGTACAGAACAATGGCTTAGTTTGATACTGAGCTTGGGAGAACGGAGAGGTGATGGTCGGGACAATCAGAGAGGAAAGTCTTCGTATGTGATTTAAAGTCTGTCAAAGATAGCACAAGGTGGAGGGATTGAGGCAGGGAGTCCAGAGATTTGGCTCAATGCATGACCACCGACAATGCAGATAAGCGATGCATTCAATGCTCAAGCTGGCTGAGTTTGAAGGCAAAGGAGTGGGTTTGAGTCAGACTTTAACATATGAGAAATCTGGTTCAACATTGTGTTTTAAAAAATGCAAATTGACTTTGAATGAAAAGATACATTCAATGGGCTGAAAGTGGATGAGCAGTGAAGAAAAAATTTAGATATTTAAACTGGAAGAGAACACTTAAAAGGAAAATCTCATTGGAATACACTAAATATTTAATGGTAGAGCTGATGTAAGTCAACAAATAATGAAGAGTGCATTTCGAACAGATATGAAGAAAAACATGTCCAATTGAAGAATGATAATTTGTTTTGGTCAGCCAAATGTCTGGCACATGTGGAAACCCATCACCATTATTACAGATATCCAAACCAGACTAAGAATTCAAGATTCAAATGTGGACATTTCCGTTTGTCTGTAATCATTGATAAATATTAATTTTAGTGAAAAATGACAATTACATTATCTATTAAGCAAGACAATGCAAGTAAAGTGGTATTTACCTAAACTTTACCCACAAATATACAGTTGATTCACCTTACCATATATTCTTTGAAGCACTTTGAGACATTTAAAGGCATGATAGGGCTTTAAATCAAATGCAATGATTATTATTATTATTAAATAGTTTTTAAACAGTAAAAATAAACACCTGAGGATTGCAATTGCTGTGCTTTAATAAAATATATCGGCACACCTTCATCTCAGGATTCTGCATTTTGTTCAATTATTCAGTATTCTGGGTTGGTACAATATAAATACAAAGATGACTTGACAGGAAAATCTTCAATCATTGCAGTGAACAGGCAGGTTTTTGGATAACCAAGATTAATCCCACCTGATTCAAGACTCTTCTGCCTCACTCCTTATAGTTTATACCCCCATCACATCAGTCCTTTCCAAGTTCCAAATGTTCCTGATCACACAATAAATCAACTTCCAGATATTCACACTTGTCTACAAATTGATTCATGCCCTTGCATCTCTCTAACTCTGCCCAGCTATCTCCCCATTCCATGACCAGCAGTCTCTGCCTGACTGGTTCCTGCCTTCTGCTTGCCCCTCTGCTCCATCATGGGTTTGACTACTGCATCCCCAAATTTGGGAATTCTCTCCTTCAATCCCTTCCACTCCCCCCCCCCCCCCCCCCCCCCCCACAACACACGCCACTTTTCCCATTTTCAGATTCTGCCTGAAGACCTTTCACTTCAAACATGCTTAAAGGCTCTGCCACTGTTAAATGCTATGAGCTGCTGCCTTGCATGAATGGCACTCTATAAATGCAAGTTGTTGTTGCTGTAACTAGATATTTGCAGAACTTTATATAAAGCTTCATAGTGCACATTGGAATTCATACAAAGTACATACACCATAATTGGTGGCTCATTAAGAAATTCACAGAATTAAAAACATGTTCTACTTTTTTTATTTCTTGCATGTACCTGAGGGCGTTGACCATACAGTTTAACGTGGTAAATGACTATGGTAAATCTAAATGGCTGCTCTCGTATCTTGCTTAACTGCTGTGAAGAAAATTCCAGGACTCATTTTGTTACTCCACTCCACTCCTCTTAAACACACAACTGATGTAATCTAATTTCATGCATCTAAACTTATCTATGCACAAACTTGGAAGTGACATTAAGTTAATTCATTTTGTAGCACTGAATCATGACTCCCAAATACATAAATGCACTGTTGTTGCATCAAGGAGGATAATTGCTAGTTGTTTTTGTTGTTGCTGATTCATTATCTCCTATTTGGCCATTTCCATTACCTTGAAAGAAACAAGTATGGAAATAATTATTTAGATGAATAGTTTTCCAAAGGCATGTTTTCAGTGATGCATTTGTAAAACACATTATTTAAGACACTAAAAACCCATGTACATCCTCATGATACAAACTAGATTTTATGAAATAAATTTTCTGAATGTTAAAACTAAACAATCTAAACACTAAACTAAACTAAAAGCAATCATTTTCATTCTTACATGGATCCAGGCAGGCCAGGGTGAAATCTTGGACAAGTTTCCTTACTCCACATGCCTAATAATAATCCCTCCAAAAGAAGCAATAATCAAATGGGTAATTTCAATCTACAACTGTTTGCGGACCCTGCTGTGCACAATTGGCTGCGAAGTTTCGCCCACAAGTAAACAGTCAATTCACTTTACAGTATATTTTGTGAAGCACTTTGAGATATCTAGAAGACATGAAAAGTGCTATATGAAATGCAAGGATTATTATTATTATCAGACAAAATGTTAGAATACTTTCTAATTTACAGATTTTTTTAAATATAGAAATTAAGTTTCTGGTTATGCTAAAAGATCAGTTTTGTAACCACACATTATTCATACATATACTGTGTTTTTGATCTTCAAAATCTTAATTATTACCTATAATTTTCTACATGCCCTTGTTCTTCCCTATCGCTGTGACATGTATCAAAACCCCCTCTTCTGCTTGTTCCCTATATTTCTCAAAAGCATCCCTGTGTAAAAAAAATTGGTCACTTCAATCCACAACTGTTTGTCACACACTGCTATGTGCAAATGCTTACCATGTTTCACCCACAAACATTATAGTCAATTCACTTTACAGTATATTCGAAGTATTTTCAGAGGTCTCGAAAACATGTGATAAGGCGTGATATCAAATACAAGGATCATTACTATTATTCTTCATCCCCTCTTCCCCAAAATTGAAGACTGAAACTTCAGCAATTGTTCCTCCATCTGAAACTCCTCCATAGTTCCCTTTACGTTGTTCCCACTCTATCTGTCTTTAAAAGCCTCTTAAAAACAAACCCCTTTGACCATGCCCATAGTAATATCCATCCTACCCCACACACACCCTTCCTGCTCAATGCTGAGCACAGTCTCTAAAGCATAGTTTTTTAAAAATGGCGCTGAAAGGTGCTACTTAAATACATGATGTTGTAATTATTGCCCACTTACTTAAATTACATTAGGTACTATGTGATTTATGCGTATTAATTTTCTACTAGTAACAAATCAAATTAACAAAAGTGAAATATTTTTTCAATAATTATAAATCAAATATAGTTAGCCTAAAAATAAACCATTGATCCCTGTCCTATATTACTCAACAAATAGCATTCATTTTTGTCAGGAAGCGACATTGTTATTTCATCAAATCTCAAGGAATACTGAACATTTCAATATCATTGGGGTTGTAATTTCTCCCCATCTATAACGTAATTAGACATGGCAGTACTTAACTATTTTGAAAAATCCCATTACAACCAGTAACAAAGGGGTGGAAATTCTATTGGACAAACACAAGCAGAGCCAGTGTTAAAGTGAGCAGTTTGTGGGATGTTGACAATTCTGATATGATCTCACTTTAAAGTATAGAAACGAGGGTGGGAGCCAAGAAGGAAGAACACAAAAGATGACTGAGAGCCAATGAGTCAAGTCAAACTTTCCCAAGGTTAAAACTGTTCATGGAACACCCTTTTTATAAACAATATCAACAACATTACATATACGGTACATTATTGGGATGTCTTCCCAATACGATAGACACTATAGTATTGGGAAGACATCCCAATAACTTTATTGGCAAGCACCGTTAAGGACCTGCTACATGTTCTTGGAACTCTTCCAGCATAATGTCTCATCTTGCAAGATCAACTTCATGACAACTGCTGTGTGCAATTGTTTGCTGTGTTTTGCCCAAAAAATCTACAGTCAATTTACTTTAACAGCATATTCTGTGAAGTACTTTGATGTCTCGAAAAAGTGATAAGACGCTATATGAAATGCAAGGATTATTATATTATTATTTACATTCATTGGGAAAGTTGGCTCCAAACTTATATTTAAAGTTTACACCAGAAATGCTAGGATATCACCACAGTCAATTCAGTGCAATATTTTTGTGCCTTTAGATATTTCTATGAACTGTTTAGCTTTGTTTTCCCTCTGTTCTGTATCAAATCCTCCTACTGTGCAGTATACCATCACACTATCCTGCATAGTGTGCTATAACATTATAAGTTGCTGTTATAGCTCAAAACAAAGTTGTTGAATCTATGATTTCTCTGGTGGGAATTTAAGCTCAGATAAGCTTTATGATAAACAGATAAATTATTTTCCGTAACAACTTTTCCCATTATCAATTTACGATTCTCCGGTTCTTGGAAGCTATGTATTGCATACAATTTTAAAATACAGTAGTAAAGTTCTGTTTTATTATATTTATTGAAGTACTTTGAGGTGTTTCAATGTCCTGATAAATTATAAAGATTTTCAATGGAAATGTCGAAAATGGATGTTTGATGCCAGGAAACTGGTCAGAAAGAGAATGGGGTTTCTCCCAGATAAAATTGATTTTTCTTTGATTAGCTGGGCGTCTCCTGATGTGAAAGGCGCTATACAAATGTAATTTTATTGTTGTTGTCTGACACAAGCAGAAACCCGTTACCATACTTAAGAATATCCAGACCTAACTGTGGTATCCATGCAACACATCTACACATTCAAATCTCAGAGATAGATTGTTGGAATGGAATCCCTGGAGGAATGCTTCCTGCTTCCACAATTCTGGAAACTATTAGGTGCAGGTTGGCAAGAGCCAAAGTTTGGGGTCCCAGAGTGTGTATTTGGGTTCTACTAGGGACTAACAAGTTAAATCTTGGCCAGCTAGCACCACACTACCCATTCGGAGTTTGGCATACAGGGTTAACAGGACCTGAGTGGGATGATTCCCTACCCCCATTGACTGGTTCTCACTTCCTTGTCCTATCGATGAGCCAAGCTGGCTCTGCTGCCAGCAACAATGCCCTGGATTAGTCTGACTCAGGAACCAGACTACTGAGTCAGGCTCGATTCTGACAGTACTTTGTCAGACATGTCACCTTGGAGTCAATTCAGCTCCAAGAAGACCCTGCTTACCTCCACCTCAAGAAATATAGAATTGATGGTTGTTTGTGGGATATTGCCTCTAGCAAATTGTCTGTCTTGTTTAACTATAAAAGTAGTCATTGCATCTTACAGTAAATCCATGAATCACTTTGAGATATAATCCCGATGCACAAAACTGTATCAGTTACAAACATTATTTGTTTACATGACAGTCATGTTATTCATAATAGTGGATAAATAACAGCCAGAAAAAGCGGACTATATATTTTGTTCTATTTTGATTACAACTATTGACTTGAACATTAAAGGAAAATATAATAGCTGTTTGTATCCTCTTTGTTTTTCTATTTTTGAAGAATTATTTCAATTTTTCTAAAAGAAAATGTAAATAATAATTTGATCACTGAATCCACAACTGTTTGTGTGACACTGTTATGTGCAATTGGCTGCCACATTTCACCCACAAAATATACACTCAAATCACTTTACAGTATATTCTATGAAGCACTTTGAGAAATCTTGAAGACTTGATAAGGACCTACATCAAATGCAATAGTAATTATTGTAATTATTGTTATTCTATTGGCATGACATATCATTTTTTTTCATTTCAAATCAATACATCATCCTATACCCATTTTTCCAGTCACTGTGTCTCAAGGAACGGTTTATGCAGGAACAAAGTTCAGTTGATAACAGTTGCTTTTACCAGGTTTTAATAATCTGTATGAAAAATTAATCAGGAAAAAAGTCCCAATTTCACAATAAAGATTCCTTTATTTGAACATATTGTTTTCTGATGCAGCCATTAATACTGGTGAACTGTTAACAAAGGTGAGAGCTACACCTGCTTATCAGAGTGATTTAAACCTTCAATGTCAATGGTCAAACCGCTACGAACATATGACTGATCAACTTGAGCTGCAGTGCATGTATTGTCGAGATAAAAAGAAAAGCTGTGATTTTTGAAACCAAACTGAAACGTTTCAAATCACTGCAGATCAATCAACGCCTGAGCAAAAGATTTTTAGAAAAACGTTCTCTTTCAGAGGCTGATTAACCCTCTGGTCTTTGTTTTTAAGTGCACATTTAGCATCACTTGTTCCTAAACCCAAAACACAACAACAAAACAAACAACAAAATTACATTTATAGAGCATCTCAAGGAGCTGAACAGTCAGGAGGCGACCTGAGCCATGGAGGGGGGCAGGGTAGGGGGCAGTGGTGGGATAGAGTTAGGAAAGGAGGGAGAGTTGGGAGGGTAGCAGAAGGCACAGTCAAAGAGGAGGGTCTTGAGACCGGCCTTGAAGGAGGCGAGGGAGGAAGCGAGGCAAAGGAACTGTGGGATGGAGTTCCGGAGTGTGGAGGTAGAGGGGGGTCAAACAAACAAACAAACAAAACTTACATTTATATAGCGCCTTTCACGTCGAGAGGACATCCCAAGGCGCTGTACAGTTAGGTAGGACAAGAGCAGGGTGGGAAGGATCAAGGCAGGATAAAGCATAGTAGGAAAAGTAACTGTATATTAGTGGGCGAAACGCGGCAGCCAAATTGCGCATAGCAGTGTCCCCACAAACAATCGCGAAAATGGGGCCAGGGGAAAAAGGGGGAAAAGAGGGTAAGGGGGGAGAGGGAGGGAAAGGTGGGATGGGTTAGGGTTAGGGAGGAAGAGGGGGGAGAAAGGGGGGTAAGGAAGAGAGGGAGGGAAAGATGGGAGGGGGCAAGATCAGGAAGAGGGAAGAGGGAGGGAAGGGGAAAAGGGAGGAGAGAAAGTGGGGAAAGGGAGTGAGGGAAGAAGAAGATGGGGGCAGGGGTGGGGGGGAATCAAACAACAATAATAAACAACAAAAGCAATAAAATTAACAACAAAAACAGCAACAAACAATAACCAATAATCGTCCAGTAACCACTCCTTGTCCTCGCCGCCCGGACGATCGCTGAGATGGCGGGAAAAAAGGTCCCAGTGTGGTTTCAGGCCCCAAAACCGACCGGCTCCTCAGTCGATGAACCCGGGGACTCGGTGATGGCCCTGGCACCTCTGACATGGTGTGTCCGGCCGGCTCGCACAGCAGCAGCAGCAACAGCCCGATCGCCGTCTGGATCTCCCGCGACGAGATGATCCGTCGCTTGCAGCACCTGGGCGCTCTCCCATCGCGGAAGACGTGCGCCACCCGCTGCCTGAGGAAAGTGCTGAGGTCGCGGCCTTCCAAGGTCCTGTCAAGGGGCCACTCTTCGCACAGCCGGAAGAAGCGCCGACAGCGAGTGGCCGCCATTCCCTCCGTGATACTCCCCGTCGTCCAAAAAGATGGTATTCGTTGGCCGACTGCCCATAGAGGAAGAACCGGCAGCGATGGAAGCCGGCTCCAGCTGGTGGGCTGAGCGGTGCATTTAGCGTGAAAGCTCTGTCCCCGCGATCGTTCCAGCCCCAAGATCTCTAGTCTCGGGAGCGGGTGGTCCGTGTGAAAAAATATCACTATATATCTAATATCGCTATTAGATAAAATATTAGATAAAATAGATGATATAAAATATCTATCGCCAGGCGAGGTGGAGAGAGTGCAGGTGCTATCCTGCACTCTCTCCACCTCGCCGTGAATGGCCTTGAAGGTGAGGATGATGATCTTGAATTGGATCCTCTGGGGGATGGGAAGCCAATGGAGCCAGGTGAGAGTGGGACTGATGTGGTCGCAGAGTTTGGTGAGAGTGAGGACACGAGCTGCATATTTCTGGATGATCTGAACATATTCTGGTACTTCCAGGTGTCCTTTGCTGCATTATGAATTTCACATAATGGGATGAAATTGCACAGTGATATTTGTCACATTTATCTCTAAATTTTCCCTCATTCTCTGAAAGTATTTTATTCCTTTTCCCCTTAAACTGGAGTACAGCTCATAGGAACCGGCCACTCTCTAACACATTGCTATAATTCACGTGAGGGGTTTGACCGCAAGACATTTGAGAAAGGGGAGTGCATGATCACATTCGTGAACAATGTCTACTCACACATAATTTCCACCAGAGTTCACAGAAATAGTGAAATCATGCCTCATACTGTTTTCAAATCTCTTAATTTCCTGGTATCTTCCTAGCTCCCTGACCTACTTACTCCCCAACCCACTATGCGCTGCCTACGCTCAACTGTCTCTGGCCTCTTGTATGTCCCTCGTTGCTTTTGTTTCACCGTTGCTGTTCTCACCTTCAGCCACTCCACCCCAAAGCCCTGGAACACTCTTAATCTATCTATCTGGCCCCTTCGTTTCTCATCTTCAGATTGCACCTGAAAAGATTCCTTTTCGACTGGCCTGCAGTTACCTCCTCCCTCACCCCCGTCACAACCTTGTTCTCAGCCACTGTCAAGCATTCTGGCTGCTACCCTGCGTGAAGGGTGCTATATAAATGCAAGTTGTTGGTGTTGATAGTGATCAGAAGTCGCAAAGCCAAGAGTAGTGCATTTATTACTGCCCCAGTTCAGATCAGTGAACTTGGCATGCATTATATTTGAATTTAATTGTCTTGTATGTCTATATAGCCTCAATATATGACATCCAAAACAAAATTTGAAATCTGATTGAATTTAAATGTATTATCAGTTGTATTCACCCACAATCAAAAGCAGGTTAAATTAACTGAATAGCCTCTTCTGTACTGTAACAATATATAAATCTAAGTTAGAGCAACAACACCAATAGCTATAATTTTAATAGTGCTTCACATGTAGGATAATGTCTTGGAGCATTTCACAAAGACAGATCCAGAAAAGTATAGGCGAAAAAGTTTCAAAGCAGTTTCTTTATGTCGCTCTAAGTGATTCTGCACTAACAAAGAAAAAGGGCATTTTTTATAGTGGGAGTGATTAACAATGCGCCTTAACAAGCCTGAATTGATTCATGGGCGGAACCTGAACCGGAACTTCCTTATGGGTCCTACAGCATTTACATGATGTTCCCGTGAGTATCTTCCACCCAGTTTCACAGGATAGTGTGGAAATATAGTTTAGAAACATGATCAAATATAACCACACCTGATCATGTAATAATAATAAAAGTAGTAAAGATTATAAACTTTGGATATTAAAGTACATATAATTAACAAACTAGAAAAAGTAAAGTGCTGACCACACATGGTTCACATTAAGGTTAGAGTGTGCCAGGGAAAGAATGCAGGAATGCCATTAGCCTTGAGCAACTAAGCAGGACAATGCTTCTCACAGACGGCATAAAAAGTCTTATGATACTTACATCAACCACTATCTTATTCTATCAGATAACACAACTGTTACAGACCAACTGCAGTGCCATCGGTATTCGAAAAAGGTCTAGTCAGCATACTCTTTCCCAAAGGAACAGATAGATGTCCTAGAATTGGATGGTACCACTGACGCCATAAACAGCACCTATCTTAGAATTGTAATAAAACTAATGTGATAATTGATTAGAAGTTTCAAACAAATATTCATGTATATTCTTCTGTAACTAACTAAATCAACTACATTGTATTTTAACTGTATAAAAAGGGTTGTTGGATTGCCCCAGGTCCAGAGGCAAAGTGCCGACTCCTTTGTGAGACGTGCTTTCCCTCTCCCTTATTAATATTGTACTAAAGCGCATTTCTAATACATCTTGTTTGAGTGTCATTACTTTCCAGATTAATTAGACAGAAAAGATCTAATTAAACAATAGCAGAAGAAAGGTGAAGGTTAAAGGTAGGGTCCGTCAATATGGAAATTTTCCGATTTCGATATATCGATATATACCGATGTAATGATATTTTCGTGTTTTTTATACTGCACATGCGCGCGCATTCGGAGGTGTGCGCGCATTCGGGGCGTGCGCGCATTCGGGGCCTATCCTCAGGAGGTAAATATCTCTCTCTCTCTGTGTCTCTCACACTCACTCTCTCCATCTCTCTCTCTCTCTGTCTAGTCTCTCTCCCTCTCCACCCCCCCATCTCTCCCTCTCACTCGCCCCCCCTCCCCCCCGTCTCCCCCTCCCTCTCCCCCCCGTCTCCCTCTCCCTCTCCCCCCCCGTTTCCCTCCCTCTCCCACCCCCATGTCTCCTTCCTTCTCCCCCCCCATCTCTCCTTCCCTCTACCCCCCCGTCTCCCTCCCTCTACCCCCACCGTCTCTCCCCCCCCTCGTCTCTCTCTCCCTCTCCCCCCCGTCTCCCCCTCCCTCTCCCCTCCCCATCTCTCCCTCCCTCTCCCCCCCCCGTCTCTCCCTCCCTCTGCCCCCCCCCCGTCTCTCCCTCCCTCTCCCCCCCCCCCCCCCGTCTCTCCCTCTCTCTTCCTGCCCATCTCTCCCTCCCTCCCTCTTCTCCCATCCCTTGTATACCCGTATATTGTATTCGAGGACTATGAATACATTATGGCTGCTTGCACCTCGGTCTGTGCATTGTGTAAAGATGAGCATTGTGGGTCTTGTAGTACAGTGCGCGCGTATTTGGGGTGCGCGCTTATTCCATGCTCTAGGTCCAGAAGGTTGCAATGCCGCCGACAAGGTACTGATATTTTTTTAATGTAGAATTTTTCGATATATCGATATATTTTAAATTCCGATATCAGCATGTCGATATGAAAATTATATCGGATATAACCGATATATTAATATATCGATGGGCCCTAGTTAAAGGCATTGCTTACCAACTAGTAGTCCCTATCAGTGGTGAATTGGGTGAGTGAATATGTCAGAGACATAGAGAGTTGCCAGTGAGTGAAGGGATTTTATCACGAGTGTGAGGATCTTGACGTCAATCGATTTGGTGATTTTGTTCTCAAGATGTCTCAAAGTGCTTCACAGAATATACTATAGAATTGACTGCATATTTTTTGGGCGAAGCCTGGAAGTTATCATAGGATTCAATCTTTCAGGTACATGCACCAAATTGCAGTCAAGAGGGTGCGGTCTTTCAAACAGTAATGCACCACAGTGACTTATTCCTCAATTTCAAACTGATAAAGTATGTTATAGTTCTTTCAGATTCACCCACATCAATGTTATGTTTTGTTTTACCCAGTTTTGTTTTAACGAGACATTTGTTAGGTAAGCAGCCATGTATCAAGAGAATCGTTCAATGTATTTGAAAAAGAATAATATGTATAAATGAAATCCTTTTCATAACAGGTTGTCCTGGGGAAGATTGAAGGACATAAGGACTAAATATAATAATAATAATATTTGCATTTTGATATAGTGCTTTTCACATCTTCTAGACGACATAAAGCGCTTCACGGAATATACTGTAAAATGAATTGACTGGATATATGTGGGTGATACATGACAGCCAATTGTGCGCAACAATGTCCCACAAACAGTTGTGAACTGAAATGATCAATTGTTTTTTGAGAGATTATTATGAGGCTTGTGGAGTAAGGAAACTTTCCCAAGGTTTCGTCCTGCCTGGAATTGAACCCAGGTCTATTGCTTGTAAGGTGTGTGCTCTAGCCACTGAGCCACAGGACTCCATTATAGGGTTGTATGCACTATATGGACTCCAATATAAGGTTAGAACTAGAAACATAAAATGGGTTAATTAAGATTGCTTTCTCCCTCAGGGTTTATAAAAATATTCAATAATTTACAAGGTTTAGCTGTTGGTTTAAAACCATTTTCAAGGGAATTAAATAAATTACATGCAGAGGAAAGTAATTAAAAGGTCACATGATAAGCAAGAGGAACTGGGATTAGGAGAGATGGCTTCATTGAAGAGGCAAACACAGTAACTTAAACTTGAATTCAGATAGTCATAGATTGCTGTGGGACTATTGTTCAGGTCCGATTGTGTGAGGCAATATCCAAATTCAGCATCTTGAATTACTTGTTTCTGTTGAGAATGCTGTAAACATGGTAATGAATGAATCGATGTCTGTTAGCAAACATTTCACAAAACTACAAGAGGTGTACAGATTTTAAAAATAAGTTGTCTCATTTGATTTCCATTGTCTTGAATGCCCATCCTAGTCTTTCGATTGGCATATTAGTTTTTTTCTCTCAAATGTGTCTAGGGTTCTCATCTTTTATACCTTTCCTGATAAGCCATTCCAGCTATTAATTAATCTCTGTGTACAGAAATATTCTTGGTGACTGTCTGAAATTACCCTTCATAACCCAGCATCCTGAACTCCTGTGATCTTCTCTCTGGGGTTGACTATTTGAGCGCAATGTTCTTGTAGATCAGCATAATGTATTACCAATTGGTAGTATAAGTGACCTTATTAATAAATGCTACAAAGTAAACCATATTATCACATATTACATAGAAATAACTTTCCTGTTCTCTTCAAATAACTTTGTCATAATGGTTTCAAGTGATTACTTACTGGCCTTTGCATTTCAATAAAGGTTTCATGCACTTAGCTCCTCTAAAGATTCATGTCAGTCGATTCAATTTTCATGGAAATCCAAAAATAGATCTATTGTTGCTCAGGAGACTATATAATGAATGTCTAGTGCATTACTGTGCATTCAATAAAACTTTGATGAAGATGTGCACCGAGGTAAAAAGAATTTGACTCCACTTATCAAACTTCCTTTGCTACTAAGTTTTTCATCAAGAAAAGTGCGCAGTAAGTATTGTATCCTACATTTTCTTCTCTCTGGACTCTATTTTGGGATATACCCGTAACATATACACTCAATACACTTTACAGTATATTCTGGGAAATGCTTTGAGATGTTGTGAAGACATGATAAGGTAGTACATCAATTTCAAGGATTATGACTATTATTTCTAGTAGTATATACAGATCTATGGGAGCTGACAACTCTGCAGCACCATGTCCAAATAGCCACTGTTTATATGAAAATTGCACGTCGGCAGTTATTCAATTATGAAACTCGCAACAGAGCTTAATCATATTCTCTGCTAACATCGCAATAATAATGCTTCAAAAAATCAATAATAAATTGGTCATTTCAATCCACGACTATTTGTGGGACACTGCTGTGCACAATTGGCTACCACGTTTAGCCCACAAATATACAGTGAATTCACTTTACAGTTTACACTGTGAAGCACTTTGAGACATCTAGAAGATGTGAAAAGCAGCATATCAAATGCAAAGATGGTTATTATTATTATTAAGATAAAATATGACGATTCAATGAATCATTGAATTTGGAGAGGGAACCCAATCTCAAATTGCCCCCTCACTAGCCCAGGTAATAAAGCCACTACTGACAAAATCAAATTCTATATAGTTGAGTCTACACATACAAAACATTTGCTGAATTTTGGTCTGTATGATTAATCCTATCCTGTGCATTGCCTTTCTTCATTGTCTCATTGGATGAAGCCATCAAGCCTTGGGTTTTATTAAGTAGTTTAAGATTTGTAATCTTGCATTAAAAACTTGAGAAGTTTTCATGTCTCAGAGGAAAATCATGTCAAGATGATTGAAAATCTGTTATCAACAAATTGATATAGCTGTTGAATTTGAAAAAATTATTGCAATAGTGTCTGTTTATTGTGAGTTTTACCATATCAAGGACATATTGTATCAACATATCCTTTAACAATATATTTTAACTCATCAACAACAACAACAAAATTACGTTTATAAAGCACCTTTCACGTCGGGAGGGCGTCCCAAAGCGCTGAACAATCAGGTCAGGACCCGAGCAGGTGGGGAAGGGTCGGGATAGGGGGAAGGGGAAGGAGAGTAGGAGAGGGGGAAGAGTTAGGAGAGGAGCAGAAGGCACGGTCAAAGAGGAAGGTCTTGAGACCAGCCTTCAAGGAGGAAAGAGAGGAATTGAGGCGAATGGATTGCGGGATGGAGTTTCACAGTGTGGGAGCAGTGAGGCTGAAAGCCCAGCCACCGATGGTGGGGCAATTAGTGCGGTGGACGTGGAGTAGGCCAGAGCCTACTGAGTGGAGGGGACGGGCGGGCTGATAGGGAGACAGCAGGTCAGAGAGATAGGCGGGTGCAAGGCCATGAATGGCCTTGAAGGTGAGGACGAGGATCTTGAATTTAATTTGTGGCCATTATCAAGGACCGTTGTGTTCCTAGACATCTTCTGTTTATATTGTACCTTTCACATCAATTGGACATCTCAAAGCATTGCATTGTTGATTCAATGTTTATGATACATATGGTTTTGCACTGAACAATAATGACCTGTAAAGTCAACGACTATAAAATGAGCTGAATTGTCTGGTGTCAATCAGAAACTTGTAGGGGTACTCCAATTGGCTACAGTGCTGCAGGGTAACATGGGAAAATATCAGCCAGGCTACTAATTTTTTTTAATCCCTAAAAATGGTTGGTGTGAGTTACGAGGCAATTGGACTTGAATCTGGTGAATTATTGATTTGTGAATTACCTAATTGTTGTCCAATACTCTTTCCTGCACAAATAGACTTGTGCAATTCATTGCACTGCCGTCCCTCCCTTCCCCTATCACCTCTCGCCACTTGCCTCCCCACTTTTCTCCCCTCCCCCACGCTGCCCTCCTGCCCTCCCCCCCACCCATGCCTCCCTCCTGTCCCCCCACCCCCTGCACCTCCCTCCCCCCACATCCCCTTGCCTAGTTGAAGAGCTCTGTTAAATTGAATAAGTAACATATTGTCACTTGGGTGGAATTCTGGATGGCTGCTTCCAAGCATATCAGTCCACAGATTCAGTAAAAAGATTGGAAAAAAATGTTGGGGAGAAATATCTCAGTGGTAAACAGCATGCACAGCATTACATTTTTATTATCACTATTAAATTAAATGTGTGCCTGTCATTTTTCTACATTTCCCATTAAATCTTTTTAAATTTATTTACCATAGCTGCCGACAATTTTCCTGCATTTACAACTCTGATGCAACATAATCATAGGTTCTCAAGTGGAGAGAAACTGTTCATCTAATATGGGTTTCACAATAGCCCACAAACAATTAGAGCCTCCCTTTAGTTTTGCTTGTCAACTAAATGAGGTCCATATATCACAGAACACAGCTGTGTTGTGTAAGGATAGCACGTAAAAGGCTGTGATAAGTTTATTAGAGAATGAAATGTGTTTTCTCGTGTGACTAGGTAACCAAAAATATCTTGATTTTTACTTGACATCAAACATCAAATGTACAGATATTAAACTGAAGATGTACATTTGATAAACCTAGCAATCACACCAACAAAATTATATTTATAGAGCACCTTTCATCAGGAGGAGCCCATTCAATCACCCATTTTACTACCTATGAATAAATCCTGTTTCCTTGCTTAATTCATAATTAATAAAAGACAAATTTTATGGATGCTAAACAAAAAGTTTGTGGAAAACATTTAATGTAATACTTTACAAAACCAAATTTAGGAATAAATATAACAACAAACAATACAACAAGGGGTTGCATAAAAACTTACAGGTGGCGTTTGGAAAATGTATGATTCTCAGAGATAATAGAAGAGATTTTCCAAGGGTTATCATTGTAGAAGGAACAGCCAGGCAGTGAATTAGAATAATATGTATTTTGGAATACAAAATGGCAGACATCGGACTCAACCTTTGCTGTTTTGGGTTAGCCAGGTGTCTGACACGTGGTAACCCATCAGAATAACCAAACTGAGAACACAGCTAGTGTAGAATTTGTGATTCCTTGGAAATTCAGTTTCAATTTTTAATTGAAGGTTTCCAGCGTTGTGTGTTGTGCTTACTCCAGCTTTAGTGCTGGGACTGTGAGTTTTCATAGTAAGCATTATCATTGTGGCACAGATTTGCACCACCCGATAACAGCAATAGAAGGTCAGCAGGTGAAAACATTAACATTCAACTGTTTGTTGTTCTCCAAAAAAATACAGAAATGTGTTCAAATTGCTTGAAGGTGATTGACATAATATAAACCAAAACTTCTGGAAAGTATAAAAGTAATATAGAAAAAATTCTAGTTATCACATAATATACATAAAATTAAGTCAATGGGGATAAACTATATCGCCCATTTTATATTTACTCTGTTAATGTGTTATTTTATATCGCATTATTCCATTCAGAAAGCAGGCTTCAAAATTAAGTCTATTTAGCAATTTGCTATGTTCTGGACACTTCAAAATGGTAAATAAGCAGAATAAATATGGACCATTGTAGAATTTCTCTCCTCATCTGTCTTAAGAGATATTTGCATGACACATATACGAATGAGAATAATGATTCTTGCATTTCATATTGCACCTTATCACGTTATCAAGAGTTCTCAAAGTGGCTCACAGAATATACTGGATAACGAACTGACTATATTTTATTGGTGAATTGTAGCAGCCAATTGCACGCAGCAGTGTCCCATAAACATATGTGGATTGTGTGTCTAAATTATTATTATTTTAAGTTATTATACCCTGGAAAAACATTCCGCTATTTGACTAACAACCAGGTTCCTACTTAATGCTAGGTAAACAGAGGCTTGTGGAGTAAGGAACCTTTCCAGTTTTTCCTAGCCCAGGAATCAAACCCAGATTCTCTTGAGGGAAATGCTCCATGGTCTAAACTACAGGACTCCACAATACAATGGAATGCAATATGATACAATACAAGGTAGAAAATGTAGTGTTTTTATTGGAATTCCTTAATCAAATTACACCCTGGCACCCCGGAACTCTGCTCTAATTTATTGTACTTTCATTGAATTGATCTTGGCGGTCAGTGTGACTAACCTATGGTTTATTGGAATAAGTCCCTGTTGCTATTCAACCAATTTTTAGACCTGAATACCAGATTACTGCTTTTCGGGAATCCTATCTTCTTCATGGAGATGGAGTAACACCTCGATTAACTTTCACTTTAAGTTGAATTTGCAATCATAATTTATTTCACTCCCTTTAACAGGCAATCACACTGTATTGGTTCTTAAATCTATCATGTTCCAGTCCTGAAAGATTTAAATTAAGTTTATCACTCCAATAATTAAACATAAACATTTTAGAGCCAACTGTGCCATAAGCAACAACCTTGTAAAAATGTTACAAATCCCCCAAGTGTGAACAATTTTCAGAGTACACTCTGGGAACTCAATCATGACTCAGAAAATCCCATTAATTTCAAACATGAAATATTGGAACTTCTCCAAAACAAGAGAACCTCAAGAGAATTTATTTCACTCTGATTTTGCAAGCATTGCTGACATTTTTTTTCCCATGGTTACAGAATTTTACTTAAAAATATATCATGGTAATTAAAAGGTTAATTGTAATAATCAGATATGTAACATGCTTTAACCTACAATAATTACTGGATTATCGCTTGCATCATTTGGCATGATGAGAAATTATTGTAGACATTTGAAATTGTAAACATTACTGAAAATGTAACAAAATATTTTTTCTTGTTATGCTCTTTTCTCCTTCAGGAATTTCCTCTCCCTTTTCCAATTCATGGCATTTGACTCCCTTTCTTCTAAGACTAGTTCAGCAGATGCCATATCTTGTTCAATTTATTCAACCTTAACAAGTCATCATGTGGAATTCCTTTACCAGATTAAAATCAAGACATATATTTTATCACTGGGAGTGAACTACTGCACTTGATAGTTTCAATATGGAGAAACAATTTCTATTGCTTAGTGAGAGAATGAATTAATTTAAGGTAGTTAGCAAAGTTGAAAAGGGGGAGACTAGGAGGAATCTATTTTAAACACAATGTTGTTGGGATGTGGTATGCCTTCTGGGTGCTAAGGTATTACACAGCTGTGAGGCATTCATTACCTGAATTCCAAGCTTGTGAGCACATTGCATATAATCCACAACCTGGGGATGTGTGGATGGAAACCCTAACCAGACATGTGGATGGTGACGTGTGGATGGTGACGCAGAGAGGTTTTGGGGGAATCAAAATGGTGGTATGGTTGTCAACAAAATTGAGCCACCCTTTTCTGGTGGTCTTGGTAGTCATCTTTCCGAGCTCGAGATGTCCCCAACAATTAAGATACTGATGGTACCAAACCAGACATTCAGGTTCATTGGTAGAAGGGGTAGGCTAATTATTGGGGACTAGAATTTGTTCTACTTGGCTTCTGCGAACCATGCAAAGCAAAGTCAGGTCAGGTGGTCTTAGTTGGATAAGTAGTGGGAAGCAAGTCAGGCATAGCTTTCACTTGGCAAGCTATATGGTTTTAGCTGATTAAACTCTAGCAATACCCCAATCAACACAATGGTGGCCCTATGTCTTGGCTCTTGCTAACATGCAGAATTAGATAAACAAATTGCATCCCTCTAAAGAGATAATGGGCACTCCGATCTAGACATGTGAATTTCCATATGTAGGTGGCATACACATGTCAAACTCTAAATTTGCTTTAGATAGATGCTCCTAAGCATTGATTTATAATTCTACGACACCTCTTTTAAAGCAAGAATATAAGAATTGCTACCCTCCAATTCAGTAGCATCATTCCATTCCCATTTCCAAATAATGTATATACTTTTTTCAGTGTGGGATATTGTGCAGCCAATGCGATTTGTGTTATTTTCTTTTCAACCCTCTTAAACATTCTTGGATGTATACCTGGTACACTTTTTAATTTCCGTTGTTTTGAATTTAAAAACAAATGCTTTCAATATTGAATTCCTCCAGATGCTCTTTCACATCTTCCTATCATAGTCCCACATTTACTTTCCACTGTAGAGCACTTAAATATAGCCACCATTTCTTCATTCTCAGCTACAAGAGTGCCCTCTTGTGTGAGTCTTGACAGTGAATAATAATAATCCTTGTATTTGATATAGCGCTTTTTACATCTTCTAGACGGCTCAAAGCGCTTCATAGAATATACTGTAGTTAATTGACTGTATATTTGTGAGTGAAACGCTTTTGCCAATTGTGCACAACTGTGTGTCCCACAAAAAGTCGTGGATTGAAATGACTGATTTTATTATTGTTTATTTTGAGGGATTATTATTAGCCATGTACTGTAGTAAGGAAATTTGCCCAATGTTTCACCCTCACGTGCCTGGAATCAATCCCAGGTCTCTCACTTGTAAGGCAAGTGCTCCAACCACTGAGCTACAGGACAAATTGAGTCTGCATCCTACCAGATTACAGAGGCTTTACAGGTGAGCCCAATCTTTCCTTCCCCCAATGTCTACACACATGAATTTTGAGGATGAGCTATTGGATGGATGGGCAGTAGAAACCCTATATGATTTTATTTTTTCTAAACTTGCGCATTGAGGCCAAATGTAACTGTCCTAGCTGAGGACCTGCTTACTTAATAATAATAATTCCTTGCATTTGATTTAGCGCTTTTCACGTCTTCATCTCAAAGCACTTTACAAAATATATTGTAAGGTGAGGCATTTGGAGTAGGCATGTGGAGTAAGGAAAATTGCCCAAGGTTTCTCCCTACCTGGATTCAAACACAGGTCTCATTCTTGTAAGGCGAATGCTCTAACCACTGAGCTACAGGATTCCACATACCACCACTCCTCCTGATCACAAATGGTAAATTTGTTTCTTAGCTGCTCAATTAATAAACTTAATGAGCCATTCGAAGAGCCTGATTAATTAATTATCAAAGAGAAAATAACTTTAAGGAGAGATTACATTCCTGTTTGCTGAAAGAATGTTTGATTCCATATTTACACAAACCAATGAGAGAGTTGATATATGTGGGTAGAATTCAGATAAGCACTGGATCAGGAATCTGAGCTCTCTAAAGTGAACAGTTCCCGATACCATTGTCTAAGCTCAGACGTGAAGAATAAACCTTCTGTAAGATACAAGATGATTTTTAAAACCTGTAAACTATGCTTTAAGTGGATCTACAATGTTCATTGTATCATATCATGTGGCACCACTGAAACAGGCTCTTTGATGTATCAAGCCAGTGATAATATTTATCTTCACATTAGTCATCTAATCTATTCGCTCTGTACTTATGCTCCCCCATACCCTTTCTTATTCTTTTTCAAGCATCTATCTATGTAATTCACATTGAATAATTTACGGTCTCTGCTTTAACTATGCTCTGTAGCTGTGAATTCCACAATACAGCTATCATCTGCTTTGAGGAGAGGTAGAAAATCAGGCAGTAATAATAATATCATAATCCTTGCATTTGATATAGCGCTTTTCACATCTTATCGACGTCCCAAAGTGCTTCACAGAAAACACTGTAAAGTGAATTGATTGTATATTTGTGGGTGAATCGCAGCAGCCAATTGTGCACAGCAGTGTCACACAAACAGTCATGGATTGAAATGACCAATTTTATTATTGTGGCTTTTTTGGACGGATTATTATTAGGCAGTGGTGATAGCTTGTTCTTGTTAGTTCTGACCTTTTGTAATTAGAATCCATGAGATTCAAAGAATCATGATTGAGTTCCCATTAGAGTTTTGCCTGGTGCCTCTTTTCAGCAAAGTCAAGATGAAGGTAGGTGAGGGATGCCAAGCCAGAGAAGGATTCAGCTCACAATGGCAGCTTGATATGACTCGGCAATATAATTGACTGCTTGACTTTGCAGCTGTCTAGTTACTTTAATTCAAATGTTATGAAAAGCAATGACTTCTCACCTCTATGAAACTACTTGCTCTTTGCCCCCTCCTTATAATTTTTCACATGGTAGCAATATATAATAATGCTTGCATTTGACATGGTGACTTATAATGTCCAGGATTCTTATTTAAATTACCGAACACAGATAAAAATTGCTGCTGGTTCTTCAACTGCAGGTTTGCGACTGATCACCTGAACATCAATGAAATGGTTTTAACCAAGAAATGCAAAATATTCAGTGTCAGGCAATGGTGTATATTAAGCTAGTATAGGTAAGAGATTGCTTTTATTCATTTTCTCAGAAGCAGCATTTCAGCACCCCTTAACTACAAACTGGCTCAATTTTACTTTTTAAGTGTATTTCATAATGTCAAACCATCTGAAAATTCTTTATAATGATTAATTTCCAAGTATACCATTTCTGTAGGCAAATGCAGCAGTTATGTTATTTCCCTCAAATGGCTATGGTTGAATGACAGCTTTACGTGGTTTTGGCTACGATCTTAGGAGAAACTTTCTTCCCTTTTGAATAATGTCATGGGATCTTAACTGTCACGTGGTCTCATATTAACTGAAGGATGGCACCTCCAACAAATCTGTCAGTGGTCCTCCAGATCTGCACTGGAGTATTAACAACAACAATAACTTTGATTTATATAGCACCCTCCACGCCGGACAGCGTCTCAGAGCGCTTAAACAGTGTTAGCATCTAATAATACAGTAGTTGTATTTTCATTAGAATGTGTCACATTGGGAGGATGTCTCAAAGCACTTCACAGGATATACAATGAATTTGTAAAGAAATGTAATTAATTGTTTTCTGGATGATGTCCATTCTCTGGATGAGACATTATACTGCAATCCTTTTTCATATCCAAGTTGACATTAAACATCCCATGTCACTAGTTGAAAAGGGAAGGGAGTTTCTTTCAGTGCACTGGCCAACAAAATTGGTCATTAGCTTCTTGGCTGTTTTTATATAATTGCTGTGATTCCAAATCAGCTGTCAATTTTGTTTGCAAAACCCCCAATCACACTACTTTACAGAGCGTCCTATGAAAGATGTTGGGAGGTCCTCCTGACATAGAAAATGGTCACTATGCCAAATGTATGGATTACTATCTGTGTATTCTGCAGGTGAACACTTAGACTTTGATCTCCGAGTCCTGTGATGGGCCTACAAGTTTCCTGACCAGAAGCGAGAAAGCTAACAACTGATTTATGAGCCTTTGTTTACACTGTCATATGCTTCTACCTCTTTATTCTTCTGTTGATGTCTACCCAAGGCTGGTGTGAAATTAACACATCTGTATTCAATTTAGTGCCTATGGAATTTAAAAATGAAAAAGAACGTAGTGAGTTTTCCAGGCAATTTCAGTGTCAAGTTAATTGGTTTCACTTCCTCACTATTAATTTTAACAGCTGTTTGGAGTAACAGGAAAGAATGCCATATGTTAAAATGACAATTTATGGCAACAAAATTGAAAAATCTGCAAGTTTTAACAGAACTAAATAATGCCATTAATGCTAATCAAAAGTGAAATTTCACCCGATGGTGCTCTGAAAAAATGAAATTGAGCTTGCTCTTTCTTCACATCTTTTGCCTAATATATTAGTTTCTGCATGTACAACTTACTTTGATTACATACACCTTTTGTATTGGATGAATGTCTCGAAACACTGACCGAATGAACAGCAACAAGTGTTCTTTTAAATGTTTTGAGTGTAAGAGAGAAAGAAGATCAAGACAAAGGATTTTTAAAAAATTTGTATGAAGTAGCAGTGTCGTAGTGGTTAAAGGCTCTGTCACAGGGAGTATTGGTGGGTGGGCCGGGGGAGTGTGAGGAACAAATATTAGACCAGATATTTAATAGGATATTGAATGATAAGGAAAAATGAATATTAGCATCTTAAAATTTTGTGGGGAGGGAATTCCTAAACTCTGATGGGTAAGATGAAAGGCAAGAATGATTGTGTGAGGCATGGTACAGGAAAGCATAATGCTGCAGTTGTCTACAGTATTTCTTGTAGCTAACTAAAGGACAGAGCTCCAATAACACAGAGTATCAGTCTGAATTATGTGCTGAAAATCCTCACATGTAGCTGGAACCCACAACCTTCTGCCTCAGAGGCAGAGGACTTCCAACTACTTCAGAATGATTGTTTTTTGGTCAGCCGGGACACATTTGAAAAACCATGAGAATCCAAATCAGGCAGAAGTCAACAAATATATGCATCCACACATGGAAACGTTCCTCACATTAAAATAACTCATAAGCACTGTACTTACAATTCATATGATCTACGTGTGTTCCCTTCAGATCCGTGCAGATTGTACATTGAGTAATAGCCACAAAACAGTGCAGTAATTGTCTGAAATTTCATTACACCATAACTGGAATCCATTTTTATCACAAGAATGGTCACCATTTCACCCGGGGTCATAAATTTTCTGCAGAGTAAACTTATATCTATGTTGTGTGCAGCTTTTGTGAACGATTATACAACAAACAGTTACCAGAGTATTTCATGGCAATCAAACAATACTAACTGTTCTCATTATAGTTTACAGCAATTCTCTGAGACTCACTAATAGCATAATGTGGACAACATCAGTCAACAACGTAAAGTAAAAAGGTAAGGACAAGGATCTTCAATTCAATCCTCTGAGGAATGTGGAGCTGGGTGAGGGTAATGAGGTCATGGAGTCTGATGCGGGAGAGGACATGAGCTGCAGAGTTTTGGGTGAACTGCAGATTGTGCAGGGAAGAGTTTGGGGAGGTTGACAAGGAGGGAGTGAAAGGTGCTATAAAAATTTAATTTGGGTGGTGTTGGTTCTGGGAATGTTCTAGGTAATCCTGTTCCAGTATTGTGTCCATAATTTTATATTGCATTCCATGTCTACTCCTGGGATTGATATTGCAGAGAGCCCAATTTCAAGAAAATATATCATCCTTCACAATAATAATCTTTGCATTTGGTATAGCAACTTGTCACATCACCATGCCGTCTCAAAGTGCTTCGCAGGATTTTACTGTGAATTGTAGTGACTTTTTGATTGTTGGCAAATGCAGCAGCCAATTATGCACAGCCATGTCTCAGAAACAACCATGAAGTAAATCACCAATTTTATCTGGGGGAATGTTGGCTAGGACACAAGAAGAATTACTATCTCTTTTCCCAAGCTGCCATAGGATTTTTAATGTCCATCTGAACAGGCAGACATGACCTCAGTTAAACATGGATCATATGGCAGAACATGCTGTTAAAATAGGCCCATAAAACTTTATTTTAATGCTAAGTTTAAAAGTGCCCTCTTTACTACACTTTGGATGAGTAGTTTTACCCAGCCCTAGCTGAATATTCAATAGTTTTGTATTTAAAAGAAAGCTTGAGGAGAAGGGATTGAGGAATGGGGAATGGGGGTGGGCAGGGCCACAATTATTCTTAACAGTGGTCATAAAAAGCTGAAGCAGCAAAATCCAGACTCTTTGCTGAAGTCCAGGTCTCACTCTAAGGCGAGTGCTGTGTTCAAATCCAAGCAGGTCAGGGCGAAACCTTGGGCAAGTTTCCTTCCTCCACACTCCTAATAATAATCCATCCAAAAACAAACAATAATAATATTGGTCATTACAATCCACGACTATTTGTGGAATACTGCTGTGCACAATTGGCTGCCGCGTTTTGCCCACAAGTATAGTCAATTCACTTTACAGTATATTCTGTGAAGCGCTTTGAGACATCTAGAAGACATGAAAAGCACTATATCAAATGTTAGGATTATTATTATGTCAATGAAACATTACCAAGATAATTATACCACAGGCCACATTTTTGGTCAGAATTCTGTGGAGGAAGCGAAACAAAGTTGTGGCTGAAATTATTGCTTATATAGTAATAATGATAATATTCCTTGCATTTGATATAGCACTTTTCATGTCTTCTAGGCACCTCAAAGCACTTCACAGTATACATGTAAAGTGAATTGACTGTATGTTTGTGGGCTTAACGCGGCAGCCAATTGCGCACAGCAGTGTCCCACTAACAATCGTGTATTGAAATGACCAATTTGTTATTTTTTTGAGGGATTATTATTAGGCGTGTGGAGTAAGGAAACTTGCCCAAGGTTTTGCCCTTCCTGGAATCGAATACAATTCTCATTTTAGCGCTTTGGGACATCGATAAGACGTGGAAAGCGATATAAACTAAAAGATTACTGACTGACTGACTGACTGACTGACCCACTCACTCACTCACGGTTGTAAGGCTAGTGCTCTAACCACTTAACAGGACTCGTGTACTGTACTGTTGCATCACAAGTATTTGTTGCCGCTGCCTTGGAAAGCATGAATGGACATGTGCTTCAATGTTAGGCAGCCATGTAGGAGCTGACAAAAGTGGTACTATTATAGTTGTACTAGAGATCGGGAACCTGCTAAAAGGTATGTGTCTGCATGCAAGATTTAAAAACACATTTACAAAAGTGCTGTCGAATGCAGCCAGGCGAGAACATATATTGCTCAGAGATGTGCTCAGTATGGAATAAGTTAATGCTTAGCAACTTGATCCTTTCAAATGTATCATGCAGCACTGAAATACCTGTTTTCCCTTGTGGGCTTTGTGTACTCGGTAAGATGAAGAATGTCATTACAATGCTTTGAAAAATTCCACATTATGTTTCAATTAATCATTCAAAAATGGGGAGATTTACCAGCTACAAATTAAAATGCACTCCAATCTTAAAATTAATTCATGATTTTGCCCCATTCTGGCTTCACAACTAAAGCCAGTGCTATTCACTTGCTCGTGCCAAATGCTATCCCGACTTTTGTTTACCACTCATCACTCACTTTCCCTGTCACACCTTCGATGGCCGAGCCTTCATTTTCCATGAGGAACTTGCAAAGTGGTTAGAGCACTTGTCTTGCAAGCTGGGGAGACCAAGCTGGGGAGACCTGTGTTCGAATCCAGGCAGGTCAGGGCGAAACCTTGAGCAAGTTTCCTTACTCCACACGCCTAATAATAATCCCTCCAAAAAAATCACTAAAGTAAAATTGGTCATTTCAATCCACGACTGTGTGTGGGACACTGCTGTGTGCAATTGGCTGCCACAATTGGCGCCCACAAATATATACAGTCAATTCACTTTACAGTATATTCCGTGAAGTGCTTTGGGACGTTGATAAAATATGGAAAGCGCTATATCAAATGCAAGGAAAAAAAAGTAAAAGTCAGACACCTGACTCAACACAAAAAAGCTTAGTTCTCCTGACTCTATTGTTCAAGACTCCATAATAATTATGGTCGTTGCATTTCATTCACTATTTTAATGTCTAAATAGTTCTCAAAGTGCTCAGGATGAAATTTATGTTTAAGAAGAACCAGTCATAATGCCTTTTGTTACAATGGGTTTCACATAAAACTTCATGGGATATGGACCCCAACATTTTCTTATCCATAGATCTCAATTTCTGATATTGTTCTAGCTAAATCAATCATCACATATAGCTCTTCAAGTTGCGTTATCTTAACGATAGAAGGAAACTGAAGGAGTAGAGGGGTTGATGGTTTTGGTTTGGGACAAGATTTGATTTTGTGAACACTCTTTCATAAATCCACGGCTTGGAAATCACTTTGATTGGTATGCAGAGGTTAGCTGTCCAAGGTTGAATCCTTCTTATGTGCATTCATCTAAAAATAAATTTCTTAGACTGCCTAGTATTATCCCTACGTATCCTTACTGTAGCTGTAATCTTAACATGCATTGGCTACAGAATACAAATGAATTAACAACTAACTGCCAATGATATGTCTTGTTCTCCCTCTCCCCATCCAACACCCACACCCCGCAAACATATGCACAGGATGCAACATTATTAATAATCTAATGCATCAGACGTCAGCCTTATATTAAGATTGTGAGAAGATAACATAGTCAGCTTCAAGTTGTTGCTTGACAGGTCAATATTGAGGTCCACAAATGAACCAGCATTGTTCAAGGGCATTATAAAGGGCTTTCACTGTACACTGCTCCCACTGTGTCACATGCTGCACTCACAGAATGGAAAACAGTTCTAACTTCTTCCATTAGCTAAAAAATTCATCCAGATAACGTATCCATTAAATACCTGCATCTTGACCTGGCGTGTTCTTGCCATCAAATATTTACATTTCCTGGCATTAGCAAACATACAGCAAGGAATTCAAACAAGATCTCAATTAGACTTAAGGGCCTCTGATCCTTGCTACTGCTTCTTTTTACCATTGAAAAACAGGAATAATTGTGTTCCCTCTCTAGCTGGCAGGGAAATGGTTGGTAAAGTTAATCCAATCAAAGAGCTTTGCAAGTGCAAGGTCGCATTACTCAAGATGCATCTCATAAGTCTCATCAAATAAGCCACAATCTGTTGGAGCATTACTTTATTTAACTAATTCCTGAATTTAGAGCTCTTCAAACAATTGAGGCTCCAAAACTCACATTCTTCTGAACATCTATCTTCCTTTGTTTAAAAAGAAGTTCCCTATTGGAACACAACCTGCCTCGAAAATCCTTAGCTATTAACCTCTAAAATGTAACAGAATGGTCCTGGCACTTGAATATAGCACATTACACGTTGGGAACATGTATTTGTAAATATACTGACTCTACATGCAGACAAATGTGGGAGCTAATTTGCCCATAACAATGATTCACAAACAGCTATTAATTGAATGATCAATTTATCAGGAGGATTGTTGGTCAAATCCCTTCCATTTGAAATAATAAATAATAGGAGATTGAGTTGGGAGATTTTTTTCAATTGTGATCATGTGACAGTATTATTTAATTAATTATGGCACACAATTATTTTGGGCGACTGTACTTTGAAGGAAATCACGGCAGCCAATTTGCGTATAGCATTTCTGATTGAACACAATGAATATTTATCTGGGGGGCTTGTTGTCAAGAAATGGGAGAAACTCCCTTCACTTTGATTAAAAAAGTACCACCAAATACCCAGCTGAACAAGCAGACTGAAGCTCCAACAATAATAACAATAATAATTCTTGCATTTTGATGTAGTGCCTTTTTACAACTTCTTGACATCTGAAAGCGCTTCACAGAATATACTGTAAAGTTAATTGACTGTATATTTGTGAGTGAAATCGGCAGCCAATTGTGCACAGCAGTGTCCCACAAACAGTCATGGATTGAAATAACCAATTTTATTATTGTGGTTGTTTTGGACAGATTATTATTGAATAATGTTCAACAATTGCAGTTCCAAAAACGAAGCAGTTTATTTGAGTATTGATTTAGATTGTGGGGCTTGAACCCTCAATCTTTTGATTTAGAGTCGAGCTGTTAATTAAGTCAGGTTGACAATTGAATTGCACTATATATATATTTTAACTATAACACAGATTACTTTAGTGTTTTTGGTTGAACTGAAATGGATTTCAGTGCAATCATCTTTCTCAAATGATTTAATATCTGATAAGACAATGTTATATATCTGCAACATGGCAAAGCCAATAATCCCATTAGCTCTCCACTTTATTCTATGTCATTCAATTTTACTGTTCTGGCCCACTGTTCTGGCAACTCTTTTCCAGGTTACTAATTTACAAAACACATAAGCAGGTAGAGGGAATTTGCTTACTGATACTGCGCTATAACCCACAATCTCTACAAAGTTTCAATGCACCAGTTAACATTAACATAGGATTAGATTCTACAGCATGATTGGTACCACATGCCTTCATTAATGAATGAACAAATGAAAGTTGCAGGTCGCAGTTAATCCTCTAGACATATTATAAAATACTTGATATCTGAATTCTACACCAAATTGCTAACTATTATTCAGAATTTTTTAGAGAATGAGACAACATGCTGCCCAGAGGTATATCAATGTATCTTCAATATAATTATTAGAAACAACAATATATCCTATGATTTACACTTTTAAAACATTGATACATTATCAGCCATAACAGTGCAGTAATCCTTTGGAGCCTGTATTGACTTACCAGATACATTTTTAGAGGAAGATTCATGCAAACCTCTCTATTTTCTCCCTCAAAACCGAGAGGGAAATTGTGCTTAACAGTTCAGTGACATGCAGTTGCCATAATTTATTCAAGAACATTGTTAAATGAACTTTTTGACAAAGAATAGAATCTGCTTGCAATATTTCCCTCTACTTGGAATCTTATTGTTTTTACATAAGGTTCAGCACAGAAGTAATGTATCATCTGATTGAGCAATTTTTCCTATGGAATATGCAAACCACAAAGATGCACAGACCGTCAATGTAACAGAAAGTAACTGGAATATTGAAGAGTAAACAATTCATGAATGAACTAAGAATTGAATTTTATTTTTTGATAAAATACACACTTTTATATGTACATACATTAAGTTGTAACAATACTGTGCAATAATAGTAAATCTGAAATTATAAATGAATTTTGTAAGATCTTCATTATGAAATGAAACACAATTTTCATACAGGCTATAAATTGCTTTAATCTTACATTAAATGGATGAAGAGAATACATTCAACGTAGATCTTAAAAGGGATTACAGATACTTTGATAAAGATTTGGAGTTCAGCAACAGAGTAACTGCTAATTGGAATGAATTTTGCTGTGACAATTTATTTTATGAGGGAAATTCTTATAGGTCTTGAAAAATTTACTGCAAATTTATACTAATAATGTAAAACATTAACTTCATACGCAGATTATGAACACTCAAATAGAAATTTAGGGATACAAGCTATTTTGATGAAGAAATATGATTTCCACCAATCCTAATTATCACGTGTAACCAGTTAATGGTTAATTTGTGAAGAAGTTCCTGGATTACTTATCTCTAAGATAGATAACATCCCCCTGGCTGCCTCCTCTTCCATCCACCCCCATGCCTTTTCATCACCCTGTGCTCTTACTATGACTCCTACAATGATCCCCACCTGACACTCCTTTGTCCCCATATCTCACAGCTTCTGATCACACAATATTTATTTAGTTTTAGTTTTCAGAAGACAAATGTGGAGAGCTGAACCAACACTAAGAAAATATTCCAATGCAACACTGAGGCTTGGTTCAGAACATTTACTCAAAGATTGGAATTCTTCCCTCAAGGGAAAAGCGGGAAGTCATCAAAGACACCTGATTAGCAGTTTATTTAGCTTGCCTTTGAGCAAACTTTAATTACCCAGCAATCCTAGGCAGAGAATGAATCTGGAGATAAATTAGATTTCATACTCTCCAACAGGTTAACCTGCTGCTCAGGGCCACCATACGTTTTCACCCATCATTATATCATTTTCCTGCTGTGAATTATGTGACAGTAAGCGCAGAGAAAAATTTAAGCAATAAAATGAATCACTCAATACTAATATTTTCTGCTCATCTGAAATTGTTTCCAATATATTTTGGATTATATTTGCACTTGCTGAAAATCATTTTTTTTTAAAAAAATGAGACAGATGAAGCATTGCCCATACTAAAATGATTGATCTAGTGTATAAATACCAATTCTTGCATAGTCAGATAAAATGGCCATTCAATTTACAGCTGCTTGTCGGACTTTGACATATGTAAATTACCTTGCCTACATTACACAGTAATATTCTATGAGGCACTTTGAGATGTATTTAAGTGTGATAAGGCACTATATCAAATACAAGGATAATAATATTATAAATGTCCACTTAGTGATATCATGTAGTTTAATAATTTATTAATCCACAATTAAAATAATTGAAGTTGAATTCCCATTAATATTCAACAAACACTGGTTAACAGCTTCTTTGACCCTCAATCATCTTGCACTCCCAATTTAGTTAAGATGGGCCTCTTTTGTTCCCAACAACCGCAGATTACATTTGTATAGCACCTTTTAGTTTCGGGGGATGTCCCAAGGTCTGAAATTTGATTTGCCAATTTCCTTTATTTTTGCTCTCTGATTAACATTTTATGAAATTATTTCATATCAGATGAATGTAGATTGTTTGTAATTATCAGGTTTCTATCAATGGTAACATTCAAAACATTGAATGGGGGCCTTTTGAGGTTGAGATGAAGATGAGATTGGGCATCACATGTATAATTTGACAGTCATGATTGACAGGAGTTATTTGGGGACATTTCTGTCAAAATTTCTGTCAAAATTTCCAGGATGAAACTTTTGAAACGCATTGAAGTGCTTCCAAAATCAATTTCTGAGCAGCAGAGGGAGAAATCTGAAATGTGTTGGTGTGGCCTCGACCAAAGTTACTTGTACAAAATACTAGGTACAGGTACCCCGGCCCAACCGCAGTTTTTTCTACTGATAATTTCACTTACCCACGGTTGGCTCGCTGCAACAACCCTTACTAACCATGGCAATGGTTATCGCTTAATCCTTGCTTATCCATGGGTTTCAACACTAACACTAGCTTTGGTGCTAGGACCCAGTTGCATCAATCAGCCACGATGTCGCTTCACGCTAGCGTTTAGCGCTAGGATCCAGTTGCGATGTCGCAATTAATCAGCGACGATGTCACTTCTCTCTTAGGATTAAGGTAAATAACATGAATCTAGTGTCGCTTCTCTGCATCCACCCATCTCCGTGTCACCCACCAAACCACCTTCTCCTCATCCTCCCTCCCGTGTCACCCACCACACCACTTTCTCCTCATCCCCCCTCCCCCACCATGTCACCCACCACACCACCTTCTCCATATCCCCCCCTCATCCTGTGTCACCCACCGCACCACCTTCTCCGTTGATTTCTCTCTCTCTCTCTGTGTCTGTATGTAGATCAGTCAGTCAGTCAGACAGCCTCGCGGATTGCTGCAGATCCTGGCAGACAATGCTCCCAAACTTACTCCCCCTATCCCCAAGTTTCCCATAGGGCCCTGCATTTTGCAACTGTGACAAAGCAAACTTACTCCACCTATCCCCATGTTCCCTATTGGGCCCTGTATTTTCCAAATGCGGTTTTACTAACTGTGGAGGTTTCCAGGAACGTATTCCCCACATTTGGGGAGGTATACCTGTATATAGTTTACCTGAGAAAGAAAATGTTTTGTTTCCCCAGATACTTTAACTAAGTCATGATGATTGTCACCATTATATGAGGGTTTGTGGCACAGTATCTCCAATCTGTCCCAGGAAACAGGACTATGTTTCTGTTCGGCTTTGCTTTCTGCCAATCATTAGTAATCCCTACCTTCAGTTAAGTGAGAAGAGTTTTGGACAAGAGCTAAAAGTGGTTAGGATTCTATCACAATATCTTGCAGGAGCAGATTTGGGGAAAAATAACCTCCATAGTTACTTATGACTAGAGTCCGGCGATATATCGATATATCACTAAAACCCAATATAGTTTTCATATCGATATGCCGATATAGACATTTCAAAATTATCGATATATCGAAAAATCGATGTATCGAGGTAAAAAATCGGGATGCGAGCACACTGAACTACAAGACCCAGAATGCTCATCTCTATACACAATGCACAGACCGAGGTGCAAAGCAGCCATATTGTATTCATAGTCCTCGAATACAATATACAGGTATGCAAGGGTTGGGGGGGGGGGGAGAGACGGCTGGGTGAGGGGGAGAGAGACGGCTGGGGGGAGGGGGAGAGAGACGGCTGGGGGGAAGGGGAGAGAGACGACTGGGGGGAGGGGGAGAGAGATGGCTGGGGGGAGGGTGAGAGAGACGGCTGGGTGGGGGAGAGAGACGGCTGGGGAGAGGGGGAGAAAGATGGCTGGGGGGGGGGAGGAGAGGGGGAGAGGGGGAGAGAGACGGCTGGGGGAGGGGGAGGGAGACGGCTGGGGGGAGGGGGAGGGAGACGGCTGGGGGGAGGGGTAGAGAGATGGCTGGGGGGAGGGGGAGAGAGACAGCTGGGGGGAGGGGGAGAGAGATGGCTGAGGGGGGAGAGAAAGAGAGACGGCGGGGGGGAGCGGGAGAAAGAGACAGCTGGGGGGGTGGTGGGGGAGAGAGACGATGGGGGTGGGGGTTGTGAGAGAGGGACGGCGGGGGGGGGAGTGGGGGAGAGACAGGGTGGATGTGATAATATACAGATAGATAGAGGTGGAGGGGATGTGCGAGAGGAGAGAGGGAGAGAGACACAGAGACACACAGACAGAAAAACACAGAGATGGAGAGAGTGAGAGACGCAGAGAGAGAAAGATATTTACCTCCTGAGGAGATAGGCTCTGAATGCGCGCGCAACAGGAATGCGAGTGCACCCGGAACGCGCGCGCACCCCGAATGCGCGCGCCGTGCGTGCATGCGCAGTACGAAAAACCTGAAAATATCGACATTTTGGTATATCTCGATATGAGCCCATCAATATATTTAAATCGGAAAATTTCCATATCGACGGACCCTACTTATGACATATCACAACTGCTTTGAATGCTGCATGTAATTTATTCTTTATGTTGCTGGCCCCCAGAATTAAATTCTTCCAAACACATTTTAATGTTCAACATGCCAGTTTTCAGTTTGTACCTTTTAGATTCATACTCTGCTGTGAAGTGAAGCCAATTGATTTGCTCTCTCCCTTCCCATATCTAGACTTCCAGTTAGTTCATGAAGCATTATTGCTCATCCATGTTGCTCTGCATGACCTTTGAATTTATTCAGATTAATACTTCAAAGATTTCTTCTTTATTGCATCGCCCATGGTCTTGCCTCTGCCTTGCCCGAGTATAACTTTGCCTTTATCTCCACATACAGTTCCAAACAACAAGCAGAGTACAGCATGCAAGGTAATAATTGAAGCATATATAGTGGTGATTTTGCTAAAATCAAGTGATATTTATAATGTGTAGCATATTATAACAGTGTAATAGTGAGAAGTAATGTTTTCCCCTATTTCTTCAGATGACTACTTGCATCAATTGTGGTGCCCAGATCAATTGCCAGGATTGTGAATACCAATTTCAAACCCATTGTTCCGAACAAAGTAAGTCAGTAATAAATAAAAGATATCATCACACACAGTGTGTATTTTGAATCAGACATGCTGCAAAGTAATACGAGCCGGAAAAGTAATACGAGCAAAGTATTACGAGCTGGAGTCCTGTAGTTCAGTGATTAGAGCACTTGCCTTGCAATCCAGGCAGGTCAGGGTGAAACCTTGGGCAAGTTTCCTTACTCCACACACCTAATAATAATCCTTCAAAAAAAAATTGGTCATTTCAATCCACGACTGTTTGTGGGACACTGGTTGACCAGAGTCAATGGACATCCTCCTGACATTAAAGGCGCTACATAAATGATTTTTTTGTTGTTGTTTGTCCATTAAGCACCTGCCCTCTGGATCTTTCCTACAAAACCTCTTTGTCTGACTTCTTCTTACTCTACTTTCCAAAGCCTCCTAGAATATATATGTTTCCAATCAAACTTTCAGACATCTTTCCCATCTTAACCACCCTTGGCTGCCACTTCCAGTTCAGGTACTCAGCTAGTACTGTCCAGTGATGAGTTATCCTCCCAATGTTAAATATACTATGTAAGTTATGTTGTAATATTAGTTTTTCCCTTTTACAAGACATTCATTCCACATTACAGTACATTAAAATATACAGAACAGTAACTGGCCATTCAGCCCAACTGGCAGTTATGCTCTGCATGAGACACATACTGCCCTTGCTCAACTAAGAGGAAAAGCATAATCTTCTATTCCTTGCTCCCATATGTACCTATCTAGCTTCCCCTTAAATCCATCTATGCTATGTGCCTTGCCAACTCCTTATCCTTGTGAGTTCCACATTCCCACTACTCTCAGTATAAATAAATTTCTTCTAACTTCCCTATTTGATCTATTTGTGACTATTTTATATTGATGGCACCTGGTGTTCTTCTTTCCCACAAAGTGGAAACATCTTCCCTATGCCTACCCTATCAAAACCTTTCATAATTTTAAAGACCTGTATCAGTTCAGCCCTTACCTTCCTCTTTTCAATAAAATAGAGACCAAGCTTTTTCAGACTTTCCTGACAGGTATAACATCCAAGTTTTGGGATCAGACTTATGAATCTCCTTTGCACCTTCTCCAGTGCCTCAATAGCATTTTGCCCACAAATATACATTCGATTCACTTTACAGTATATTCTGTGAAATGCTTTGAGACGTCAATAAGATGCGAAAAGCGCTATATCAAATGCAAGTATTATTATTATTTCTATAATGTGGAGACCAGAACTGCACACAATATTCTAACCAAGGTTCTATTCATGTTTACTGTAACTTCTCTGTGGAGCTCCTGTAGCTCAGTGGTTAGAGCACTCGCCTTACAAAAGTGAGAATAGTGTTCAAATCCAGGCAGATCCGTGCGAAACCTTGGGCAAGTTTCCTTACTCCACATGCCTAATAATAATCCGTCCAAAAAAAAACCACAATAGTAAAAATTGGTCATTTCAATCCACGACTGTTTGTGGGACACTGTTATGTGCAATTGGCTGCCGCGTTTTCGCCCACAAATATACAGTAAATTCACTTTACAGTATATTCTGTGAAGTGCTTTGAGACATCGATAAGATGTGAAAAACGTTATATCAAATGCAAGGATTATTATTATATTCTCTGCCTTTCATTTCGATACCTCTAGATATGAAACCCAATGCCTGGTAAGGTGAAAGGTATTACTGTATATAAGTGCAAGTTTTTGTTATTATGACAATATGTATATATAGTACTGCAGATTGACATACGTTGAGCTGGAATCATTTCAATATTCTGTCATATCTAATACCTTTGCTGTGTTGAAGGAATCATCAAATTAATAATTAGTCTTCAGACAAGAGCCTGCTATAATATTTCCCAACAAGGAGAGAGCCTTATTCAAGACAACAGATTTCCCAGTTTCTGATTTAAATTTGTATGCAAATGACGCATGTGTTTCATTGGTGATTCCCATGCACTATGGGAATGATTTGGTAAAGAGTGCTTGAAATATTATAACATTTAATGATGAGACCAGGCTATATGGCCAAGTGAATATTAAAAGGGAGGAAACAATACATCTGGACAAAGCAAGCAGATGGACTGTGGAGTATCAGATGCTATTTATTGTTGATATATTTAATAATACTAATAATAATAATGATATTCCTTGCATTTGTAATAGTATCATGGTGAGCACTCCACAGGTTCAGCTACAAAGTGTAGTGACTGTGTATTTGTAGGTGAATGCAACAGTCAATTTGCACACAATCCAATTAAACAATTCACTGAATGAAAGTTTAAATCCGTGGAGTCCTGTAGCTTAGTGACTGGAGCACTTGCCTCGCAAGCGAGAGACCTGGGCTTGAATCCAGGCAGGATGAAACCTTGGGCAGGTTTCCTTACTCCACATCCCTAATAATAATCTCTAAAAAAAAAAACATTAGTAAATTGGTCATTTCAATCCACGACTGTTTGTGGGATGCTGCTGTGTGCGATTGGCGGCGTATCAACCAGAAATGTGCAGTTGATTCACTTTACAGTGTATTCTATAAAGCGCTTTTAGATATCTAGAAGATGTGAAAAGTGCAATATCAAATGTAAGTATTATATATTATTATTATTAATTGAATGATTAACTTTACTGGTTAGGATTCTTGGAGAAACTCTTTCCTTTTCAAAAACTGTCATGAAATCTTTACTGTTTACCTAAACAAGCAAATAGAACCTCAATTTAATGTCTCATCCAAAGGTTGGTGAAGGTTCCTCCACCAATGCAAAGTTCAGTTCCCTAGCATGTATTAGGTGACAACCTAGACTCTGAGGTTTAAAGTCCACAACGTGTGTCTTGAAACCTGCTGACTCAGGGGCTAGAGCCCTATCAACTGAGACAGGCTGACAACTCTTCTGCTGATTGGAACAATAAATATGTACATAATAAAGAGGTATCGATCAGCAGAAGAAGGGAAAGGATTTGAGTGTAATTATTGATCATTCACTGAAAGTTTCCAGTCAATGTGATGCTATTCTCAACAAAGTTAATCAAATTTTAGATTCAATTCAACAAATTCTCAAGGGCAATTGACTGTAAATCAGAAGTTATTCTAACCTTATATAGATCATTGAGAGTAAGGGCAGAGAAGACCCAAGAGTTTAAAATGTTAAGCGGTTGGAGATTTGTTTTCTTTCATTTCTGTATCATCGAAATACTTATTCATGACTACGATAATTCTGTAGTGCTTAAGGACTGTATTCTGCTGATTAATTATATACTCAACAAGATTAGCACTGACAATAGAGCATTTTACTCCACATATTCAGTAAAATGACAAGAATTTCCAGGTACTGATTACTATGAGATAGAGTACAAGAGTTTTATCTCATCTCTTTCTATCAGTCTCCATCAACTCCAAATTGAAAACAACATCACATTATACTAGAATTGGGAAAGGGAACTCCATTATAGGTCCTTACGATGAAGCGCTACATTGCTTATTGCACGGATTTACTGTGGGATGTAAATAGGCAAATTTTCTCTAAACCCCCGAGAGGATTGAATTCATGAACCTTATCCTCACTTTCAAGGCCATCCACGGCCTTGCCCCCTCCAATCTCTCCAACCTACTGACACCCTACCAACCTGCCCTTCACCTCCATTCAGCAAGCTACAATCTGCTCCATGTCCCCTGCCTGACCCATCCTACAATTGGCGGCCGGGCTTTCAGCCTCTTTGCCCCCAAACTCTGGAACTCCATCCCACAGTCCCTTCACCTTGCTTCCTCCCTTGCCTCCTTCAAGGCCTGTCTCAAGATCCTCCTTTTTGATCGTGCCTTCTGCCGCCGTCCCACCTATCTCCCTCCCCTCCACCTTGCCCTTTCCCTATGCTCGGTTCCCGACCCCGACTGGGACATCCTCCCAATGTGAAGGGCGTTCTACAGATGCAATTCTGTTGTTGTTGTAAGGAGTGACAAATGAATTTTAATATAGATAAATGTACAGTACTATCTATTTGAACAAGAAACATGCACAAGATAAAAGGGCATTGGTCAACTAAGGTGACAGTAATAGGATTTCAGAGTGATTAATAATCATTGACTGAACACTTTGAGTCACTGTGAAGCTGTTCTCCCCAAGGGTATTGAAATTTTAGGTTAAAATTAAGCAAATTCTCAAGTTAATTTAAGTCAGAAGATATTAGTGCTATTTTGTTGTAATGGCACCCGGGGTTAAAGAATGAATGTGTTGACCAGTTCTGCCCCCTCACACCTCTGTAATGTCACCTGACTCTGCCACTGCTTCATCCCTCAGGCCATTGAAACCCTCATGCATGCATTTATCCCATCGAGGCTTGTCTGTGCCAATTTCCTGCTCTTCTCCCCACATGCTGCAGATCTTTCAGAAATCTGTAGCTCGTGTCCTCTCCCGCATCATGCTCCATGACCATTTCACCCCCACCCTCACCTAGCTCCACTGGCTCCCCATCCTGTAGAGTATAGAGTTGAAAATCCTAATCTTTGCTGTCAATGACCTCCACAGTCTTGCTCCTTCCTACTTCTGTGACCTCCTAACCCCATATCAACCTGTCCACTCCCTCCACTCAGCAGGCTGTATGTTCCCCACCATTGATGGCCAGGCCTTTAACCTCCCTGCCCCACCCTTTGAAACTATATCCCAAAGTCCCTTCTCCTTGCTCCCTTCCTTGCATATTCAAGTCACATCACAAGACCCTCCTCTTTGACTGTGCCTACGGCCATCTTCCTATGTTCCCTGTCATGCATCCTCTCAGATCTGAAACACCTGTTTCGCTCCAAATCCCTGACTATTGAGCAGCTTGGAAAGTCCTCCTGACATGAAAGGTGCTATACTAATATAATTTATTGTTGTCTTGCAGGCAATTTCCAAAGGAAGTGGTATAGTCTACATGCAAGAAGTGATATTGGTAGCAACCTCAGAACTCTGAGATTGGCCACTTATTCACTTTTCACTATACCGAGGCCACTAAATTGGTCTAAATTTTCCCAGTACTTCCAGTTCCAGCACCAGACTTTCTCTCCAAGAAAGATGAATAAATTAGTACTCCGTTGAAGATTTATATTTGAGTTGCTTGTTATTGCAGCTTTATTTCACTTGAGATTGTTGACACAAAGCAACAACAAACAACCAAACAAACATAATGTCAGGGAAAGTAAGAATGAATACTTTAATTCATGAGTTGAATTGATGTGCAGGTCTTAGAGGTGAAAGAATAATGACTTGAACACTGCATCATCCATAATTCTTCCCTGGTGAGATGTAAAATTTGTTTGAACTCTTTTTCCATTTGACCTGGGAAACCCCTGAACTGTAAGTAATCTGCATTCTAATAGCAGTAGTTGTGGTAGATTAAAGTCTGACTAATCTGATGGTACAGTGCACATTCTCATGCATTTGACCTGGACAGCAGTGACCTTGTTGACATAATTTCAACAGAGAGCAATGCAATATCAACTTCACAATATGCCTTTTATTTCACATGTTAAAGGCCTTATTAATCACAACCTTTACAGTCAGATAAAATATAAGTTGTTCATCCACTTTATGTATGATGCATGTTCCTACATTCAATACTTTCCCGCAACATCAGCCTACTATGAAATTAAAATAAAAAGGGAATACAGATTTATGGTGGATTTGTTTTTTCACATAAAGCTACCTTTCAGTCTTGTTGGGGGGAAAAACTTGTTGTCTCCCCAAACCTTTGATAACTCGAAGTTGGGATACAGCTCATGTGGAGAATAACCCCAGACTAGTTGGGATGAATATCCTGTTTCTTTGTTGTACAGTACAACTGTACTATATATGTAACAGTGCTGTTATTGTAATTCTCTGCAATTAATAATATTAATACTCCTTGCATTTTGATATAGTGCTTTTCACATCCTATCAACATCTCAAAGCGCTTCACAGAATATCCTGTAAAATGAATTGACTGTATATTTGTGGGCGAAATGCGGGAGCCAATTGTGCACAGCAGTTTCCCACAAACAGTCGTGGATTGAAATGATCAATTTTTATTATTGTGCTATTTTTAGATGGATTATTATTATATTAATGAGCTGATATGTTTAGAAATGCTGCAATATCTGTCCACTAAGATTTTTTTTTCATAGTACAATATGCAAATGTCAATTATTTACACAAAAATTAGAGGATATAAACAAATATTGACAAGCTTCCAATAAAATATAAAGATTCAGATTTTTTTTTCCAGGAATCCGATACAGCAACCAAAACTAAGTCAATCAACTGTGAAATTAATGATTAAATAAACAACTATTTGGAAAATAGATTTCTGGGGATATTAATAGACATGACTAGGCAATTACCTAATGGAAATATTGTCCTCGGAATAGAAGTATCTGGCTAGTTGAGGCTGAGAAAAGAGGGATGGAGAATGGGTAGATATTTTGGAGATCACTCAATGATGAGACAATTTAGCAGGACAGGTTGTGAGACACTCTAGCAGAAGAACTAATATGTTTGTGTGTGATGGGGGAGTTACGCAGGGTGAGCTGGAAGTCTCCCTAGGGATAATTGTGCATGAACTAGGAAAGAGTTCAAGTGATTCAGCAAATGTATTGGTCTTAACCTGCCTCAGTGGCAGTGCTTTCACCTCTGAATCAGAAACTTGTGGGACCAAGCCCCATGTTGAGACTTTCAACTCACAGTCTACTCTGAAATTCCAGTGAGATGATAGAGGTTTGCTGCATTGGCATAGATGCCATGACTCACTTTAGAAGTTAAACCAACATCCACCTGTCAAAGTGGATATTAGATATCCCATGGCACTATTCAAGAAGAGAAGGAAAAATTCTCCCAGTGTACTGACAATCCTCAAGATAACATTGGTCATTCATTTCATTGCTGTTTGTGGGACATTGTTGTACATACACTGGCTGCTGCATTTGCTAATATATTGAAGTTTTATTCCAGTTAAAAGTGGATAAAGTGAAAAATACTTTAGAATATACCTACAGTAGAAAAAGAAAAGTTGCCAACAGGCCAGGACATGGGACATTTTATAAAGCACTTTCACACTGTGATTGGGGGAATGGGAGAGTGGGTATTCTGGAGTAATGAAATCAGACAGGCCTTCTTTATCTGTTATGCCAATATGAAAAGATTATTAGTATTATTAAAACTGTTTCATTTTAATGCTCTGGGAGTGCAAATCCCAGTATACACATATTCCCTGTTCCTCATGACAAGTGTTGAAGGTTTGCACTGACTTCTAACATGTGAATTACCTGAATTAAATCAATCATGAAATGTCAGTTTGATACTCCCAATAGCCATTTTGTCAATATTTAGCTCATCCGTTAAATTTGCCCAATTTTAACAATTTCTCGTGTAGAATGACCTGGTCCCACATAGTTTGACAATAAATCAAAGGTAATATTACTAGAAGTAGCCCCTCAGTATACTTTACAGATACTGTAAGTAGACCCCAACTCCAACCCCACCACCCTTCATCAAGATATATTTATTCATGATCAATCTTCTGCTTGCTTCTGTTAAGATGATTTTCCTACTCATGTAATTTGTTATTAATGCATTGAACTACAATTTTTAAAATTTATTCCATGAACTTTCCATCTTTTTACAAGTCTCATCTGTGAAACCCCAACAAATCTCTTAATGAATCGCAAACCCCTCCCATCTGCTAGTCCAATAACGTCCTATATGAATTCCACTCAATTCAGCTCAGTGCTGTGGGATGAACAGTTTTTTTCAAAACAAAATTACTCTCAAGCCTTTTTTTTTCTCCTAACTTTTCTGTAAATTCCCCAGATTACTGAAAAAAGTATTTTCCAGGCAGTGAGAGTATATTTACCCTCTCCAGATAGGTTGGTTTAATAATAACACTAAATGACTATGACTTGGAAGCCGAGAACACCAACTCAACCAATTATTTGGGAGAAACTTCATTGAATTTAAACAGATAAATCTTTGATTCAATATTTCAAAATCTTTCCAGCAATTGCATTACTCTTACATTTGGATAACATGGATAACAATGTATATGCCCTTGCAAGTAATGTGTTTAATGTATTTTTATAATAAAATACCTAATTTGATGCACAAAATTTGGAGAACCCAATGTCTTAGTAAATAAGTATATGCAACATACCTATTTACATTATACAGTACTTATAATAACAATTCTTACATTTTATGTAGCACCTTATAAAGGTGTTGAGACATCTCAAAATGCTCTACAAAATTTGACTAAAAACGTTAGTGCAATGACTAGATATTTCTACACAAATACAGCAACCAATTTGTGCAGAATTGCACTACAATGCAGAACTGGAATTTGTTGCATTTTCAGAGATATCTGTTAAGTTCTTAACAATTGATGTGTGGAAAACGCAATCATTTTTGGCTCACAAGTTACAAATCCAGTCAAAAAAAACTGTACTCAGTTATCCCTGTTTTCTGTTTTTCTACCTCCAGACACCCTTCCATTTGTCCCAGTGAATTGTTCCTTATTGTCTTAATGGGTAGCCAACAATGTTGTCTTTCTGATGAGATGAATGTTCAATTGGACATTGAATATCGCTTGGCACTATTCTAAAAGACAAGAGAGTTTCTATAGTACCATAGCAATATTATCCCCAGTAACATCAGTCACTCATTGCTGTTTGTGGGGCAAAGCTGTGTGCAAATTTCCCACATTACCCTACCAAAACAGTTACCACGCATCATTGTGATTCACTTTTAAATGTCAAATGCAAGGACTATTATTATTTCAATAAACAATTCTGCTTTAGAAAAATCGTCTTGTTAAAATATTCTCCATGACCTTCCATTGTATTTGACTATTATTTATTATTATTTATTATAAGTAAATTAAACTACTTTTATCAGCTAGGTCTACTTCCTAAATATCTACATTTCAAAATATTAATTCTGGTCTAAACTCATATTTACATAGCGACCTTCATCTGGGGGTAGTTTATTGTAGTGCTTAACAGTGGCAGTTTGGTGCCAAGCCCGTAGAGAAAGAGGAGGTGACTGTAGGCACCATTGAAGAAAGTTTTCAGATTTGATTTCAAAAGGGGGTCTGATTCAGATCTGATTTCTCTCTGGATGGATTGAGGCAGGATGTTCTAGAGCTTTAGGGCATAGATAAATATGTAAATAAATGCAGTGCATTTTCAGAGCAAGACAGTTTGTTCAACTTTACTAGTAAAATAATCAATGGATTTACAAAGAAAGAACTGTAAGGACCAGATATTTATGTGTGTTTACAAATCAGTACCAAGAGTCGTTAGGTCTCTTAACAGAGAAAGGTCTGAAGATTTTGCGTCTAAGACTTCTCTGAACTTTCCTATTCCACAAATAAGGATTCAATTTTCAACAAAAATGGAGGAAAGGGCTAATTGAATTTCAAGATGAACAGTGAATTATTAATGTCTGACTTAAATGAATTTAACAACAGGGAAGAAATTGAAACAATGGCAGCAGTGTGGAATACTGGGTCTAGAGCAGAAAGCAAATAGTACTTCGAATTCTATTACATGCTTAAGTACAGTGTTAATTTGGAAGCCAGCTGCTTCAATTATTTTTTAACACTAATGGAAACCAATTTTCAAGATTTTAACATTTTATTTTTCCCACAAATCTTACAGTTCACTATTGACTGCACTGCCTGGCAAGCTTCCCACAACTTTACCAGCAAGGACTACCCTACCTGATAGAGTTTGGGCTTTTAGGTTTAAGAGAAGACTAGTGAGATGGATACTTGTCCCCAGTCTGCCTCTCTGACTCCTTTACCATTAGCTGGTCTGTCATCCACACTGGTGATCTCACTGGATCAGGAACTAGAATTATCAACACCGCCACGGAACATTACATCAATTCTGACAACCCATCCCCAAGAGTTGCCTCAGGGAGCCTACTGAGCTTCCAGGAGACCCTGCCAAACTAGTTCATACCCATCCCCTCTCCTACCCCACTCCCCAGCTCCCACTGGCCCCGAGGGTTATTTCAGTATTTCAATATCACATCACATTGGACTTTTATCACCCAAGGGTGAAAATACTTGTTTTCTCGTGCATGTTAAAACCATGATTTCTTCTTAAAATTTTACCTGCTTGTCAGTTGGTGTTACATATAGCAACATGGTAGTAGTCTGACTCAAATGGCAATTCCCATTGTAACTAAGCCTCATCAAAACAGCAGCATGTAACACTGATCAGCATTGTGCGGCTTCTTATTCTTTGAACATCGGAACATGGTGATTGAAGCACAATGATTAGACTCATAAAAAAAATCCTTACTGAACTGCATTAAGACACTTAACATGACATATTCTGTATAATTTGCATAAATCTGCTATTTTCACATTTATTACTCTAATTTCTACATTATTGCTAACATTTGTCTGTCAGTGCGATTTTAACACAAATAATTTATAAGATTAATTTTCCTCAGAATATATATATTCCTTGTGATCTTACTGTACACCAAAATTATATTGATGCAATTTTTTTCAAGTAGCTCAGCTTCTCATTGGACCTCCTGTAAGGTATGTGGATTGAACGGTTCCTTCTGGTATCCTGGCTAACATTGCTTCCGATATACTGATCATTCACTTGATAGTTTGCAGTATGCAGCTGTGCACAAATCAGCACAGGTAAAATACACTTTACTTGTGAACTGTATTAATGATTTTCAATGTGTAGGCACGATATCAAATACAGTGATTATTATTTTATTAGCAAATTGGGGTGGAAAGCTTACCTGGGAATGAAGGAGCTCTTGGAGTATAGATAAATGTATCTCCCCATTCCACCCTTGAATAAGTCACTGTCATTTATTTATCTCTGCGTGTCCTTCTATTCCTCTCCCTCGCTTCCTATTTCTGTCCCGATCTCTATGCTTATCTTGTCTCGTTAAGGAGTTGTTCTCTGTGCAACTCATTCTGTCTCTGTGTCCATTACTCTGTCTCTCTCCTGTCAGTCTTTCCGTGTGAGTCTTTGTCTCTCACTGCTTGATCGGCAAATTGTGTTTCACACTCACTTGCTATTTCCGATTTTTCTTTTCTCATACCTTTCAGTCGTGAGAAAAGACTACTCAGTGGGGAACTTTAGAGAAGTGTACAACATTTTAAATGGATAAAATAGTAAAGCTAGTTCTACAGGAGGCATTAGTAAAACAAGGCTACACAAGTTTATAGTTGAACAGGGCAATATCAGGAGGGATATCAGAAATATTATCTTTTTTCAGAGGGTAATTAACAACTGGAACAGCTTGCCAGGAAGAATGGTTGTGGTGAGAACACAGGAATCATTTAAAACATAATCTTTATATTGTGATGGGAGAACAACAGGGAACATTTTGTGGATAATGAGTTCAGGGCCATCTCTAACCAACGTAATCTTGTGTTCTCTCACTCTTCCGTCTTTCACACTCAGTCACACTCAACTCTTACCTTTCTCACCGTCTCCACTTTTTCACCACCTTTTTCACCACCTTCTGCTCCAGCCCCCACACTGTCACTTGTGGCGTCCCCCAGGGCTCTGTCCTTGTCTCCCTACTTTTCAACATCTACATGCTCCCACTTGATGACAGATTCCGTAGACATGGGGTCAACTTCCTCATGTGTGCAGATGACACCTAACTCTATCTTTCTGCCTTGAGCTTCAAATCTAGGACCACTGCTGTCCTGACAGACTGCCTGTCAGACATCAGATCCTATATGAGAGCTAACTTTCTACAGTTGAATGTCAGCAAGACCGAGGTCCTTTTGATTGGCTCAGCCAGCGCCTTCACACATCAGGCGCTGGCTGCATCAACCTCCATGGTTGCACACTCCACCTTACCAAGCTAGTCAGGATCCTAGGTGTCTTGATCAATCCTCAACTGTCTTTCCTCACCTACATTCCAAGCCCTGACCTGCACTGCCTTCCCTCACCTTTGCAACATTGCCCAACTCTGCTACTACCTCATCCATCAGGCCGCTGAAACTCTCATTTATGCCTTCATCACTTCCAGGCTCAAATACACCAATGCCCTACTTGTTGGCCTTCCCAACTCCTTCCTCCATAGGCTGCAGATCATCCAGAACTCTGTGGCCCATGTCCTCTACTGCTCCAAGTTCCGTGACCCCCATCTCCCTCAGTCTCCCCCCACTCAATTGGCTCCCCATCACCCAGATAATTCAATTCAAGATCCTGGTGCTCACTTTCAAATCCCTCTATGGCCTCGCCCCACCCTACCTCTGTAACCTCCTAACCCCCTATCAACCTGCTCGCTCCTTCTGCTCAGTGAGCTCCGGCCTGCTCCATGTCCCCCAACCCACCCGCCCCACAATAGGTGGGCCAGCCTTCAGCCAATCTGCCACTAACCTTTGGAATTCCATCCTTCAGTCCTTCCTGCTCACTCCTTCCCTAGCCTCCTTCAAGTTCTGCCTCAAGACCGTCGACTTTGATGGTCCTATCGGTCACCCTAAATCCCGTCATTTCCCTCCATCCAACCCTACCTCTCCCCCTTGCTTGAGTCCTGATCCCTGACTGTCGAGCACTTTGGAATGCCCCCAACATAGAAGGTGCTATACAAATGTAATTTTGTTGTTGTTTTTGTGTCTCGATTACCTGAATCTTCCTGTATCAAACACAGATTATTATTATATTCATTCCTTGGATGTGACCCACCTTCTCTCTTGGTCTCCACCTCTGCATTACCTCCCACTATCATATAATAACAACAACAAAATTGCACTTATATAGAGCGTTTCATGTTGGGAGGACGTCCCAAAGCGCTGAACAGTCAAGTTGGGACACGAACGAGGGTGGGGGGGAGGGTCGGGGAAGGGGAAAGGGGAAGGAGCATGGGAGAGGGGGAGGAGTTAGTGGGGGAGCCGAAGGCACGGTCGAAGAGGAGGGTCTTGAGACTGGCCTTGAAGGAGGAGAGGGAGGAAGTGAGGCGGAGGGGCTGCGGGATGGAGTTCCACTTCATACTCACTCACACTAGTTTTCCATCTTACTCTCCTCTTTCTCTTCCCCTTCACTCACAATTAATTATTTGTAAGAGCGGCGCTATATGAATGCCAAGTGTTGTTATTGTTGATCTCCCCTTTTCTAGCCTTCCCTTCATTTATCCATCATCTTTGCTTCTCTCTCACCTTTATTTGCCTTTCCCTTCCCTCTCACCCATACACAGTCTCACTCACTCTCAGTTTTCTCCCTCTCTTTTTTATTCTACTCCAGGATAATCCTGGAAGTGAAGGAAAACCACTGCCTTCTCTTCGCCACCACCAACCAGCTCCTCTGACTCCCGCACCTCGCTTCGCAGATCCTCTCCTCTGACGCACGTTGTGAGGAGATGCTGGACTTCCTCGAGTCCAAAATCGAGAGAATCCATTCTGCGGTCTCCTCCCCCCATCTTTCCTCCATCTCCGCCCTTCCATCCGTTACTCCACCCCCCACCCACCATCCTTTTCACACTTTCACCCCCACCTTCCTATCCTCAGTCACAAGAACAATCACTTCCATGAAACCCACCACGTGTTCACTGGATCCCATCCCCACCCCCCTCCTCCGCACCCAGCTCCACCTCCTGGCCCTGCTCATTTGTGACACCATCAACCTTTCCCTCTCCTCAGGCACCGTCCCTACCTCCCTTAAAACAGCCACGATCACCCCATGCTGAAAAAACCCTCCCTTGATGTCGCAGCTCTCAAGCTACCGACCCATCTCCAACCTCCCGTTCCATTCTAAGGTCCTTGAAAGAGAGGTTGCCTCCCAGCTCTGCTCTTTCCTCTCAACTCACTCACTCCTTGAACCCCTTCAATCAGATTTCTGCCCTGCTCACAGCACAGAAACTGCCCTGGTCAAGGTTACAAACAACATCCTAACCGCCTGCGACCAGGGCTCCCTCTGCCTCCTCGTCCTCCTTGACTTGTCTGCTGCATTCGACACAGTCGATCACACTATCCTCCTCCAACGCCTTTCTTCCCACCTCAACCTTCAAGGCACAGTCCTTGAATGGTTCCACTCCTACCTGACCAAACGCCTACATTTCGTATCATCTAATAGTTTTTCCTCAAACCCCCGCACAGTCTCTCATGGCGTCCCCCAGGGCTCTGTCCTTGGCCCCCTCCTTTTCACCATATACATGCTCCCTCTGGGCTATGTCATCCGCAAACATGGGGTAAACTTCCACATGTATGCGGACGACACTCAGCTGTACCTCTCCGCCTCATCCCTAAACCCCCAGACTATCGATGTTCTGACAGCATATTTGTCCGACATCGAGTCCTGGATGAGGGACAATTTCCTCCAATTGAACGTGAGCAAGACCGAGGCACTCCTGATTGGCTCAAGCCAATGCCTCCGCACATCGGGCGCTGCCAGCCTCAACATCCAAGGCTGTACTCTCCACCTCACAAAGCCAGTCAGGAACCTCGGCATCACATTCGACCCCAAACTCTCCTTCCTCCCCCACATCCGTGCCTTGACCGGCACCGCCTACTTCCACCTGCACAACATTGCCAGGATCCGAAACTATCTCACTCCCCACGCTGCCGAAACTCTCGTGCATGCATCACCTCATGGCTGGACTACGGAAACTCTCTCCTCGTCGGCCTCTCCAGCTCCTCCATTCACAGGCTGCAGATCATCCAAAACTCTGCAGCCCGTTTACTATCCCGCACCCGCCTCCGCGACCACATAAACCCCATCCTCGCCCGTCTCCATTGGCTCCCCATTCCCCAAAGGATCGAGTTCAAGATCCTCGTCCTCACCTTCAAGGCCTTACACGGCCTTGCCCCGCCCTATCTTTCCGACCTACTCTCCCCCTACAAGCCCACCCAGACCCTCCATTCAGCAGGACTTGGCTTGATCCAAGCCCCCCGCCCGAACCGCCCCACCATCGGAGGCCGGGCCTTCAGTTTTTACGCTCCCACCGTTTGGAACTCCATCCCCCAATCACTGCACCTTATTTCCTCCCTTTCCTCTTTCAAGGCCGGTTTGAAGACTTTCCTTTTCGACTGTGCCTTCTGTTCCCCCCCTAATTCTTCGACCTCCCCTACATTTCTTACCCCCTCCCGAACACTACCCTCCCAGCTCGGGTCACACGCCTCCTGTGCAGCGCCTTGGGACGTCCTTCCGATATGAAAGGTGCTCTATAAGTGCAATTTGTTGTTGTTGTGTTGTTATTCTCTCACTCTAACTTTTGCTTCTCTGTCTTTTCAATGACATTCACTTGGAGTTGAAATCTAAGGTCTGCACACGTGCTAAGTAAGAATAGTTTTCATTGGCGTGCAGTCGCTGATTGTAGGTGGTTGGTCACAATGATGAGGGAGGTCACCCCACAGCTGATAAATACTATTTCACGTTTGCAGTCGTGAGGCAACTCAAATGAAGTGGTGAGCATGTCATCAAACCCTGAAAATTGAAGTTTCTACAGAAACTGTCTTTAAAGAGGAAAGTAAGGTTAATTCACTGGCTGTAACATTACTGGAGTTTGCTGAATATTCCTTCATAGGTGTTTGCCTACAAAATACAGAGTTGCTAAACTATATAAGAAATCCTGTTAAGCATTTTGAGATGTCCTCCCAAGGTGATAGGAACTATGTGAAATCAAAGGTTATTGTTATTACTCTATCCTCACTCTTATTTTCAAATCCCTCCACTCCTCTGCACCCCCCTACCTCTCTGACCTCCTCTCTCCTCACAACAGCACCTGTTGCCTTTGTTCTACCAGGTCTGGCCTCCTCCTTGTCCCGTGAATCCTCCGTTCCACAGTTGGCAGCCATGCCTTCAGCCACTATGCACCGAGTCTCTGGAACTCCCTTTCTCAATCCCTTCATCTTGCCCCTTCTTTTCCCATTTTCAGGTCACGGCTGCAAACCTTTATTTTCGGCCGCGCTATTGGTCACCTTTTCCCCCTCCCCCAGACTCGGCCCTGAGTCCTGTTATTGTGAAGTGCTCTGAGACGCCGCGCGGCATGGAGAGCGCTGTATAAATACAAGTTGTTGTTGTTGTTGTTGTCATTGCTGCCTGAACAATGTCTGTTTGCTGGAAGACCATTACTGCATACCTGGCATCTTGGACTTTATTGATGAGAATGATGTACAGTATTCCATTCAATATGATTCAATTTCTTGGATTGAACCAATTTTCTTCATTAAACCTATTAATTGTTTGGCTTATTGTTCCATATGTCAGACACCCATATGACCAAAAGAAAAGTTACAACTTTTCTGGTGAGGCTAAAGCAATTTAATTAGCTTTCTTTCAATCGATTAATTAAATGTGCTTGAAATCAATGGGGGAATATTTGCCTTTAAATCCTTGATTTCCAGGGAAGCACAATGAACAATCCAAGAAGTCTCATGTTAATTATGATTCCACAGCATGTCAGTCTTTACTTCCTGTTGATATTTTGTGAGCTTTATTCCATAGAATATCTTTCTATTTTTTCCAGGTGAACAATCATGCTGCACAAAATAAAGCAGAATGTGTTTAGCATAATTCCACATTAACTGAAAAAAGACTGTTCCAGGGATCTCCAGATCATGAGGCCGAAAATTTCCATTACGTGAGAATTCTGTGTGGAGTGCAGAGCAGCAGTGCATCCAGTTATGAATCTGACTTTTTATTCTCAGTGGAAACATGGTAAAAGTTGAATAGAATTTTGGTTCCCTTCTCACAGAGAAAGACTTTTGACTAATTGTACTAAAATAAAAACAGATATTACCTTCGGTACCAGGCATATTCATAACAAATAGTTTCCATCATTCACAAAAATAGACGCAATCATTTGTAAACTAAAAACAATTGTTCAGATAAAATGACCAATTTATTTTTGCAATATCAAACTTCCTTTCCAATTTTAGTTTTATGCCTCGATTTGTGAATCTAATGAGAACTTATTGATTACTGGAAAATGACAGGTGATTTGTCTCCCAAGATACATTTATCACAGAAGGTGAATGAAGGATAAACCAGAATTATTTATGATTGTGAATTTACCAAGAGCTTCCATGGACAGTTTGATCTTTTTATTTGATTTCCTGCACTGTGCTGGCTGCTTTGATTCCTTTCCTCCAGGAACATGGACATTGGTCTCATGCAGTAGAGTGTATTTTTTTTAAGTTAAGAAATAGTATGCTGAAAGAAGGCAACTCGAACATGTCATGATCACAATTACGCATTTGTATAAGAAAAATAGGTATTTAATTAATCACACGAACAGCTAACTTATTTTGGAGCTTTGACAATTGGCATAGTAGTCTACCTACTTGTTCTTCCCAGATACTGTCAAGATAGGCAATGGTACCAACTAGACCCATGGACAAGCACACAGTCCTTTAGGCTCTTAGCAAATAGCCCACTTCATCCTCCTGGGAATTTCTTTGCAGTCAATTTGGCCAGGAGAAATATCCACATATTCCTCTTCCTCAGTTTCTTTACTTTTTGCAGTATATTAGCAATGAAGTGAGGCACAGATACACCTAATTATGACACTCCAATTACTCATAGTAAACAACAAACAACAAACAAACAAAACTTACATTTATATAGTGCCTTTCACGTCGAGAGGACGTCCCAAGGCGCTGTACAGTCAGGTAGGACAAGAGCAGGGTGGGAAGGATCAGGGCAGGATGAAGAATAGTAGGAAAAGTAACTGTATATTAGTGGGCGAAACGTGGCAGCCAAATTGCGCACAGCGGTGCTTTCAATGGCAAACTATGCGGTTTCAGCTTGTTAAATTCCAGCACTATCCTAGCACACACTCTGTGATCCCCAAGCCTTGGATTTGCCAAACTGTGCATAATATTATTTGATTAGATAGGCTGAATGCAGTCCTCCATGGAAAAAATGCACTTTACATTCCAAACCCAGAAATTTCCATGTGTACATGTGAAGCATGGAAATCTCAGTTTGGTTTGATAATGTTAAGCATGGTACCAGACACGTTGGCTCACCATGAAAAAAGGACTTGGCAGGAAGCTTTTTTTTGTTGTAATGTCTTTTAATTCTCTCACAGCCATTCTGTATAAAACGCCATGTACTGCATTAATCAAATGATTCTAATTTGAAATGAGTTTATACTTTAGCATCCTAGAAATATAAAATAGAACCAATTGATTGAATTATAGCAAAATATATAAATTATAATGAATTGTTAATAACCATTGTCTCCTTTTGGCAAATAATTTTTTCTCAAATTAATTTCCATATTTGGACAATGATTAGAGATAAAAATAGGTTTTTGAAGGGGACTGGATAGAAATATGTTCTTTATAAATAGAAGGATATTGATTAATATCTCTTGTGATAGCTTGGTCCTCTTTCTAGCTAATCTAAATTTTGGTTACTGTATTAGCAGTACATTTCGTTTTTATGATCCTTGGCCAGGAGGTGGTGAAGAAGTAGTTTTACTTCAAGAAACTGTAGAAGTGCACCCAATAGAGATGTGTAAAAGACAGATACAGTGGTAATAGGAATAACACACACACAAACAAACCCAATTACATTTAAGGAGGAATAATGCAATACTGCGAATGGGAATGACATAAGGGGTAAAAATCTGCCAATAATAACCCTTACATTCCATGTAGTGCATTATCACAATTTCGAACATCAAACTTACATTTGTAGAATACATTTCACCTCAGGAGGACATCCCAAGACTCTGAACGGTGAAGGGTCAGGACCTGAATAATGTGCAGAGGGGCAACAGGGTTCAGATGAGGGAGGGGGGAGATATAGGAAGGCGACTGAAGGCATGGTCGAAGAGGAGGGTCTTGAGCCTGGTCCTGAAGGAGACAAGGGAGGGAGCAAAGACAAGGGATTGTGAGATGAAGTTCCAAAGTGCAGGGGCAGACAGGCTGAAGGCCCGGCCGCTGATTGTAGGGTGATTCGGGCGGGAGATATTGAGCAGACCGGAGACTGCTGAACGGATGCAGTGGACAGGTTGATAGAGGGTCAGCAGGTCGGAGACTTAGCAGGGTGCAAGGCTGTGGAGGTCCTTGAAAGTGAGGACAAGGATGTTGAATTTGATCCTCTTAGGAATGGGGAGCCAGTGGAGCCGGGTGACGGTGGTGGTGATGAGGTAGTTTGCAATATGCACTATGTTTCGCAATATATCTTGTGGAGCACTTTGAGATTTCCTCCCAACGTAAAAGGTGCTATATCAAATAAGGATTCTTCTTATTATTTTATGTTCTTACCATTTGCATTAAAATATTAATGTGATCTTTATTGCTAAAGAAAAATTGCTTCACCTTGAAGGACTCGTAAAATTCATAAAGTTTAATACCAACAAGATGGGCCAAATGACTTGTTTCAGTCTGTGCTGTACCCTTCTATCTAATATTTAAAAAATCTTGCATTTGATATAGTGCCATGCTATCAAGGGGTCCCAAAGGGCTTTGCAGAATATAATGTAAAGTGTAGTGACTCTGTATGTTGAAGGCGAACACAGCAGCCAATTTGCGCAAAGTAATGTCCCACAAGTAGCCATGAAGAGAGTACTTGGGAGATTGTCAGCTAGAACACAGAAAAACTTTCCTTTTTGAATAGTGCCATGCAAACTTTAATGTTCACCTCAACAGGCAAATAGGACCTCTGTTTCACATCTCATCTGAAGGACTGCAGCTTCAATAAAGCAACACACTTCCTGCACTGCTTTATAGTGTCAGTCCAGAATAAATGAGTTTGAAGTACAGCTTCAACCCACAACAATCCGATTCAGAGGAGAGTGTCCTACCAACTGAGCCACGTTGAGACCTGGTTGGGGGTTGGGCATATGCTGCTCTAAGCAAATCAATTTTGATTATTATATGATAGTCATCGCAGTGCCATTCACATAGCAAGGATACTGTCCAATGCAGGAATGAGTCACTGCAATGAGCTTGGCTGACACCCATTACCACCAGTATAGGAATTAGGAGATGGAAGCCAGATAATTTATAATTTATACCGCATATCACATTCCATTGAGGCTGATTTTAGCATGCCCAAAGGATCAACATCAACTATTAACATCTTAACACTATTTAGAAGCCAATTGCTCAACGAACTCCCAATACAATGAGAAAACGGTCAGAGTATAATTCTAGTGCATTGAGGGCCACAGGGAGCTGAGGATAATAATTGTGGAATCCTATAGCTCAGTGTTTAGAGCACTCACCTCACAATTCTAGGCAGGGCAAAACCTTGGACAAGTTACCTTATTCCTAACGTCTGATAATAATCACTCAAAAAAACAATAATAAGTTAGTCATCTCAATCCATGACTGTTTGTACACAATTGGCTGCTGCCCTTTGCTCACATTTTTAAAGTCAATAAATATATATTTACAGTATATTTTGTGAAGCATTTGGAGATGTCTAGAAGGTGTGAAAAGCATTACATCAAATGCAAGGATTATTGTTACTACCATAATTCAATTTACACCTGGATTGATTGTGCTTCAGTGTGAATTGAATTGTTCCTTTAGGTAGTCTCAGGAGCAGAGTGTCTGTGATTCTCACTGCCTAAATTACATTCATACTACATATCCTGTAATATGGATTCCTGTAGCTCAATTGTTAGAGCACTAGCCCTGCAAGCAAGAGATCTGGGTTCCATTCCTGGCAGGACAAAACCTTGGGCGAGTTTCCTATTATCAGCTGTGTTATCCACAAAATAGATACCGTAATAATCCTTCAAATAAAATATAATAAATTGGCCATTTCAATCAACAACTGTTTGTAGGACACTGCTGTGTGTAATTAGCTGCTGCATTTCACCTACAAAAAAAGTCAATTCACAAGTACTTTGAGACGTCTCAAGGATGTGAAACACATTATATCAAATGCAAGGATTATTATTATTATGTTTCGTTACAAATCTTTGTCAAAATCATTCGCTGATTTGTGATAAAACATTAAGCAATCCTAAAGGTACCTTTTGTTTTAACCAAAGATTGACTATAATGAAAGTGTGAATCAGCATTTAAACCAACAAACCTATTTCTTGATTTATGTTCTGCTTGTTTGTAAAAGGTTAATTACATATTGATATTCAGATGAGAAACGGAGAAGTTAATGAGAGAAAGGAGAGAGATAATTTAATTTAAATGGGAAACTCTAAATGTTTATAATCTGAAGGAGAGAAATCTCTTTCATCGGTTCAAATAAAATAAACTTGTACAGGGTTCCTTAACAAGGAAACCGGAAGTATGTCACTCCAAGCCAAACTATGTTGACCAAAACTTGAAAGTGAGTGTTTGACTATGTTTTTTAAAGTTCTTAAATATTTGCTGAGAAGGCTGCTAATAGCAATAAAGCCTTGGAAAGAAACAAACTCCTAGACATTTAAACATTGAGTGATTGAATGTTGTGTTAGAATCAATGCTGATTGAGAAATCGGAAAAACAATGTAATGGAGAGAGAGAAAGGAAAGTAGGTATTGATATAGCTGAATAAAAGTAATAAAAAAGAGATACTAGATTCATATAAAAAGCAGCTTGATGCTGTGATGGGAGAGTGGCTATTGTGGAGGGTTGTGATCAAATGGGACAAAGTGCCTTCTTCATACAAACTGATTTTGTGATCTTGTGAGAAGAGCCTATTATGAGCAGTAAGCCATTATATTTTTATCGTCTACAACAATAACAGCAACAACTACTTGTATTTATATAGCACCCTACTCACAGGTCAGTGGCTCAGATTGCTTAAATAGCATTTCTTTAGTCAGCCAAACTTCTGGAAACCTATCATCATACTTAAGAGTGACTAAAATCATACTGAGAGTTCCAAATGTATATGTTACCACCTCCAACAAATGGAAATTGCCTTGAGTCTGGAATGGTATTTGCAGTCTGGAGAGACACATCCTGCTTACCTAAGATTGAAAGTATTACGTGAAGCTTGGAATGGGCCAAGGCAGGGACAGACAACAAACTGTGCACAGGAAAACTGCTGGAACTATCCATGCATTCAGGTTTGGGTTTCCAGAATGAGGTGGAACTGAGTAGGAAGAGTCACTGTCCTCAGAAACTCGTCTGGCCTCCAATATCCACCATAAGCCAGACTGGCTGGTTTATTATCAGCAATACCCTGAGATATTGTGCACCAGCCTGGTTCAGGAACTAGCTAATCAAGACCACCCTAGGGGTTGATTTGATCCCAATATTATATTGAAAGGCTTATCAGCTTGAAGCTATCTCAGCTCCAAGAATATCCTGGTTACCTTCACTGCAAGGAGGATAGTTAATTATTTACTGAATTATCAATAATTCTTAGTATTCACCCGATTTATAGTAGTCATTTCTCCAGGTCAATATAATTTCTTATATGCTTTGAAGTTAAATTGGTAAATAAGAAGTGAAGAAAATCAAAAATGTTGGCCTTTGATCAGAAAATTAACTGAGAACATAGAATCATAGAATTATACAACACAGAAGGAGGCCATTCAGCCCATTGTGTCTGTGCCGGCTTTTTTAAAAAAGCTGTACACTTCAATGCCACTCTACCACTCTCTCCCCATAGCCCTGAAAAACTTGTCCTCCCCAAATAATTATCTAAATGATGTTGAAAACTTAGATGTTTCAAAGTTGATAAGTAAGGATATGAAGATATATTGAAAATAGAAGGTGGAGAAATAGGATTAAAAGATTTAACATCATCAACAAAATAGTGTAATGGACTTGGTGCCCCCAAACAGGTTCCAAATCAGATGTAGAACATGAAATTACAGCACATGCTAAAAATGATCAATTATTTCCAACACAAATTTAATGGTATATCTCCATCAGAATCTGATGCCTCCCTGACATTTTTAGTTTGATTTATATTGGCAAAATGTATTTGCTACAACTCCAGACAACTAAAGAAAATCAATGTTAGCTATAAAAATAATTGCTTTGAAATTTCAAGTACTTGCCTAGATTTCAAATTATATCCCACCTTTTTGAAGGAAAGTCAGTTTTAGACTTTGCAGCATACCTGACACCAACATAAAAAAAGTAGTTTTATAAATTGTTAATTTACTCTCTACTGAAAGACAAAAAGTATATTTCTATGTAGCATGTAATTGTGCAGTCAGTTGACCATAAGAAAATGGGAGAAAAAGCTTTCAAGCCAACCCTGCTGAATAATTAATTAAGAATAAATAGGCAATTGATGAGGAGCCGATGGGATTGGGTGTGTGAGGTAGAGTCTTGTTTGATTTGAGAGATGGGAAAGACAAAATAAAGAATCTACAAGTACACCTGTGATTTGGATTGAGTTATATTACAAATTGTAACCAGTGGGAAATGGTATAAGAAATTTTATTGCTCTGGGCATTGGTCTGTGTGAGAAATACCACTGTTGTGGTGATAGATTTTGGAAGAGTGGCAATGCGAATCTGGGGAAACAATTCTTCAAACATATGTGTTTGCCCCCTAATCTTCCCCTCTTCCCCCCCCCTTTCTTCTCTCCCTCCCTTTCCCCCCTTTCTCTCCCCCCTTTTCACCCTTCCCTCCCTCTTCCCCACTTACTCCCTTTCTCCCTATTTCTCCCTAATTTTAACCCCCTTCCCACTTTTCCCTCCCTTTCTCCCCCTTTCCCCTCTTTCCCCCCTTTCTTCCCTGCCCCGCTTCCACAGCTGTTTGTGGGACACTGCTGTGCGCAATTTGGGTGCCATGTTTCACCCACAAATAAACAGTCAATTCTCCTACCCTCCTTCATTCTGCCCTGACCCCTCCCCCACCTGTGCTTGTCCCTACCTGATAGTACAGCGCCTTGGGATGTCCTCTTGACGTGAAAGGCGCTATATAAATGTAAGTTTTGTTTGATTGATTGATGTATCCCTGGTAAAAGTTAGACTGACAACTCCAGGAGAGCCTCCTGAAACATAATGGGGACGAGCAAATTAGATTTTGAGAAACCTGGTTGTTTAATTTTATTCCAGAATCTGAGAGCTCTCTAACTTTATGTATGTGGAGGATTTAAAATTTGTATGTGGAGGATTTCAAATTTGCACGATTTGAGTGAATGTTAAAAATAAATCATGGAATAAAAGATTTTTGACCTATCAATTCTATGCCCTCCTAGATACAGCCAGCTCCTCTACTTAATTGGTTTTGTTGGCAGTGGCTTCACATTAATTGGAGATCTTCAGTGGAGGGTGAATATTCAAATTCAAATACATTTATTTCCCCAGCCCTCTTAATAGATAATGCTTTCTCATCCTTTGAGTGGTTGTGAATTGCTAATTTGCCACAATGACAGAAATAACATCAAGTGTTCAGTGAATAGGATTTACAGGAATAAATCACTCATCCCATTTGAACAAGGTGCGGTTGTGTTTGATATCCCATTTGTGAGAATTGCTTTCAAGAAAATTAATAATAATAATAATAATTCCTTGTATTTGATATAGTGCTTTTCACATCTTCTAGACATTTCAAAGTGCTTCACAGAATATACTGTAAAGTGAATTGACTGTATACCTGTGGGCGAAACGCAGCAGCCAATTGTGCACAGCAGGGTCCCACCAACAGTCGTGGATTGAAATGACCAATTTTATTTATTATTTATTTTCCTTCAATGCACTAAGGAAAGAAAGTTGAACAGCATTGTTCCTTTACGTTGGTCAAAAATTGGAATGGTGGGTCATTATGTCATCCAGACTGCTATATAAACTACCTTGACTTCACAAACAGGATTCCCTAAATCACACACAATGGCCATCAGATTGTTCCAAATCCCATGTTAGTTTCCTTCTTCCTATAAGAGACCACTGGAAACCACTATTTGCAAAGTTATATGGCATCTGTTTTTTAACTCTGATGCTCTTACTAACTCTAACTCTTAACATGCATTTATGTATTGATCATCCACTTGACAGTTGTTTGTAGGACATTGATGTGTAGAAATTGGTTGTTTTGTCACTACACTTTGCACTGTATCCTATGAAATATTTAAGGACATCCTCCTGATGTCAAATACAAAGATTATTATTTATTATATATGCATGGCATATATAATAAATAATATTATTTATAATATTAAATTATAAACTTAATAATTTATTATTACTCACGGTCATCTACTGAGCTGCCTTCCAGTCTCAAACCTGACCCTTGTTCACCAGCCAACTCCTCTTGCTTAAGGGCAAGGTGCGGGACGCCGAACGCACTTGGCTCAAATCCTGCCTAGCAGTCCAATGATGTGATTGGACCACATCAAACTTACCACTCAACTTTGACCTCTGTCAAATCATTCTTCTACTCCAGAATAAATCTGAAGATGAAGGGCAACCCTAGGCTCCTGTTCTCCACCATGAACCACTTCCTCAACCCTCCCCGCCACACCTTGCAGATTATTTCCTCTAATTCCCAACGCGAGGAGATGCTGAATTTCCTCTAGTTCAAAATCGAGGAAATACATTCAGCAGTCACCTCCCTTCTAACTTCCACCCACTCCCAACCACACTCTGATTCCTACCTATCCATCCTTTTGCACCTTCAAACCTGTTTCCCCATCCTCTGTCATCACCAGCAGATCCACCATGAAGCTCACCATGTGCTACATGGACCCCATCCCAACCCCACTTCTTATGTACCAGCTCCACCTCCTTGCCCTACTACTCAGCACTACCAACCTGTTCATTTCATCTGGCACCATTCCCACCCCCCTCAAAACGGCCACTATCACCCCCACTTTGAAGAAACCCTCACTTGACGCATCACAGCTCTCCAAGCACCGACCCATCATGAACCTCTCTTTTCTGTCCAAAGTTCTTGAAAGAGTAATTGCCTCCCAGCTTCATTATTTCCTGTTATCCTACTCCCTCCATGAGCTGCTCCATTGTGCATTAGGCTACCCACAGCATGGAAAATGCTCTGGTCTACATCACAAACGATATCCTGACCATTTATGACCAGGGCTCCCTCTGCCTCCTCGTCCTCCTCGAGCTTTCTACCGTGGTTGACCATTCAATCCTGCTACCATTTCAATCTCCAAGGACCTGTCCTTGATTAGTTCAGTTCCTACCTTTCACACCATCTCTACTTTGTGTCTGCCATTTCTTCCAGCCCCCGCACTGTCACATGTGGCATTCCTCAGGGCTCTGTCCTCAGACCCTCCTCTTCACCCTCTACATGCTACCCCTTGGAGACATCATCCGCAGACATGGGATAAATTTCCACATGTACGCGGATGACACAAAACTGTATTTATCTGCTTCCACCCTCAACATCAAGACTACCGGCGTCCTGACTACCTGCCTGTCTAACATCAAGATCTGGACAAGGTACAACTTTCTCCAGCTGAATGTCACCAAGACTGAAACCATTTTGATTGGCCTGTAGCATCATCATCCATGGCTACACACTCCATTTCACAAAGCCAGTTTGGAACCTGGGTATCTTATTTGACCCTAAATTGTCCTTTCTCCCCCACATATACGCCATGACCAGCACTGCCTTCCACCACCTTTGTAACATTGCCAGACTCCACTGTCTCTCCCCTCATACTGCCGAATCCCTCACCCATGCATTCGTCACTTGAAGGCTAGACTATGGAAACTCCCTCCTTGTCGGTCTTCCCAGTTCTTCCCTTCACCAGCTGCAGATCATCCAAAACTCTGCAGCTAATAGCCTCTCCCATACCAAGCTCTGCGACCCCGTCCCTCCCACCCTTGCCTGGCTCCATTGGCTCCCCATACCCCAGAGTATCGAATTCAAGATCCTCGTCCTCAATTTCAAGGCAATCCACAGCCTTGCCCTTTCCTATCTCCCCAGCCTACTGACTCCCTACCGAACTGCCCACCCATTCTGTTCAGTGGGCTGCGGTCTACTCCATGTCTCCTGCCCAACCCACCGTAACCACAACAGTACCCGTTGCCTTTGCTCTACCAGGTCTCGCCTTCTATTTGTTCCCCAAATCCTCCATTCCACTGTCAGTGACCGTGCCTTCAGCCACTATGCTGCAAGGCTCCGGAACTCCCTTCCTCACTCCCTTCTCCTTTCCTATTTTCGTGCCGAAAGACTTTTCTTTTCGACCGCGCTTTTGGTCACCATTTTCCCTCTCCCTCGGGCTCGGCCCCGGGATCCATTAGCGTGGAGGGCTCTATATAAATCCAACTTGTCGTTGTTACCATTCTCCCCTCCCTGCCCCTCCCCATGACTGTTCAGCGCCATGGGATGTCCTCCCGATGTGAAAGGCGCTCCCTAATGTAATTTTGTCGTGTGGTTGTTTTGCAATATTTTCAACAAACCTGTCGCCATGTGAACCTTGTGTCAATAACTACAACAACAACAACAAAATTACTTTTATAGAGCGCCTTTCATGTCCGGAGGATGTCCCAAGGCGTTGAACAATCATGTCAGGACTCGAGCTGGGGTGGGGAGGGTCGGGGTAGGCGGAAAGAGATTAGGAGGGAATCTGCTCTGTGGTCATTGTCCCCTCAACTTCCAACCCCTCCCCACCTTCCCTGCGCATCCTGTCTCCTACCACCACTCCTTCCACAGCTTCGACCCCATCTCCCCATCCTCCATCATTGAGACCATCTCCTCAATGAAGCTCATCACCTGCTCCCTAGATCCCATCCCCACCCCTCACCTTACCACCCAGCTCCTCCTTCTAGCCCCTTTAATCACCGACACTATCTACCTATCCCTCTCATCCGGGACTGTTGCCACTGCCTTCAAAACCACCCCCATCACCCCCATCTTAAAAAGCCTTTCCTCGATGTGTCGCAGCTATCTAGCTCCTTGTTCTCACTTTCAAGGCCATTCACGGCCTTGCCCCTGCATATCTCTCTGACCTACTGTCTCCCTATCAGCTTGCCTGCACCCTCCATTCAGCAGACTCAGGCCTATTCCGCGTCCACCGCCCTAACCGCCCAACCATCGGTGGCTGGGTTTTCAGCCTCTCTGCTCCCACACAGTGGAATTCTTTCCCGCAGCCCCTCCGCCTCGCTTGCTCCCTTTCCTCCTTCAAGGCTGGTCTCAAGACCTTCCTCTTTGACCATGCCTTCGGCTGCCCCACTAACTCTTCCCCCTCTCCTACTCACCTTCTCCTTCCCCATACTCCAATCCTCCCTCCCCCACCCAACCCCCCGCTCGGTTCCCAACCAGACTGTTCAGCGCTTTGGGACGTCCTCCCGACGTGAAAGGCGCTATATAAGTGCAATTTTGTTGTTGTTGTTGTTGTAGGAGAGGGGGAAGAGTTAGGAGGGGAGCCAAAGGCGCGGTCGAAGAGGAAGTTCTTGAGACCGGCCTTGAAGGAGGGAAAGGAGGAGGTGAGGCGAAGGGATTGTGGGATGGAGTTCCAGAGTGTTGGAGCAGAGAGACTGAAAGCCCAGCCACCCATGGTTTTGCGGTTAGGGCGGTGGACACAGGGCAGGCCAGAGTCTGCTGAGCGGAGGGGGCAGGCAGGCTGATAGGGAGACAGCAGGTCGGAGAGATAGGCTGGTCCAAGTTCGTAAATGGCCTTGAAGGTGAGGACAAGGATCTTGAATTCGATCCTCTTGAGGATGTGGAGCCAATGGAGATGGGGAGGACGGGAGTGATGTGGTTGTGGAGCCTAAAAACCATTCAACAACTAACACAAATAAATTTTGTTGGTACTGGTAGCTTTGCTGTCACAGGTATCAATATGTTGTAAGAAAATGGACTGGCACAGCTTCAGTAACATCTTCTCCTTTGCAAAAGTTATATTTCAATGTTAGCTTAGTCACCTTACATTGAAGGTGCTTTTGTTCTCATTAGTTATTCATATAATTAATATTCTTTATTTTTTGCAGTGCCAGCTGGGACAACGCTTCTATATCAGTATTTATTTTACTTTGTTAAAAAGAAAGCAGAATGGAATAACTATTTGAAAGAAATACAAAACATTAATGTCCATGCTTCTTTCAGAAATGGTAACAGACATATTTTTTCAGGTATCATAGAACTGACATCAAACTATCCTCCTTAGGGGGAAGGTAAGATGGGTCTCCTAAAGCTAAACTGGCTTCAAGGTGACTTTCTTGGTAATGAAATTTTGAAAGCAAGCCAACACTCTGTGGTGGCCTCTGTGTTCTAGGTCCTGAACCAGGTGAGCTCGCATTACTCCAGGGTTCTGTTGCCAACACCTCAACCAACCTGGCTTATGGCAGAACTTGGAAGGGCAGACTAGTCATTGGGAAAAGACTACATATCCTGTTAACACTTCAAGCCAAATCCCTAATGGACAATGTGGTACAAGCTAGACAAGCAATGGGAAGGACACTTTTTTTTAATGGCAAGATATGTGGCATTAGCAAGTTAGACTCCATCAGTACCAAATATACACTCTGGGATCCCCAAGCCTTGACTCTTGCGAACCTGCACTCTAGAATAAGGTAACTGGGATGGATGCATCCTTCCAGGAAAGTGTGCACATTCCGTTGAAATACAGAGGAATTTCTATATGAAGGCGGAATATATTGAATTCTCAGTTTGGTTTGGATGCTCGGTACCATTTCACATGTAATTCTCAAAAAATCAAACATTAAAAATTAAATTACAAATAGGAGAATTAATGGGTCAAACATACAAACTGGCATTTACCTATTTTCTTTTGTTAAGGACTTAGGAAATTAATACAACTTTATCAATCAGTCTCTGGCTATGCATAGAAAGCTGTGTAAGAAATTTTGTAGAGGAAACTCACTGTTGTTTTGGTATATTTAAGCAGCTGAATTCTAACAAAAAATCTAAATTAGTTTCCTTAGAAATATTATGCTTGAAATAGGATTTTTAGAGATGACCCAACTTTAAAAATGAACATTTTGAATCACTTGCATCACATGTACTTATTCACTCAAGGTGAAACAAAGTTTGAATTAAAACACTGTATTTTTCACAAGAGATTGCTGGAGTGTGAAGATGATTGACTTGTTTGGCTGTGATTTTATACCATATGCTAAGCAATGAAAATAGCAAAAAATGGAAAGAATTTTACACATCAAAATTATACATTTGAAGTGCTTGGATAAGGATATCTATATAATAATAGGACTGATGCTAAGAGACTTTCAATTCACTGCCTGAGCATGTATTTAAGTAGAGTTAACTATAGTCATCTACTAACGATGATATTTCAGACTATATTTCCACAGAAATAGTGAGTATGTATGGGCTAATATTTACTGTGTTTGATCATTTTAAACCAAAAAGATTTCAAATGCACCAAATATAAGTCTATGAAGCCTATATTTCAAGATTCCTAATAAAAGTGTTTCCTTGCATTTACACCAAAAATTAGAAATCACAATGCTTCATTTTCAAGCTATTACTTTATTATAACTACATTAGATAAAAATGGGGATGGAATTCTATCTGAGTCCACTCCATTGTAAATCGTCTGACTTATTGAATTCAGTCGTAACTTTGAAGTCCTGTTTTCTGTAGCTCTTTAAGAATTTATAAGAAAAGGTGTTCAAATTTTGGGCTGTTTATAATAAAGTAGTGTATACTAAATCTAGGCCCAAGTGGAATTTCTCCCCCAAATGAATTTTTGGGATGTACACTTTACACCTCTGAAATATTATTTGTGATGATTTAAATATGAAATTATGATATTGAACACAAAGGTATTATTGTTATCATTGAAAAAATCTAAAATGAGGAAAATGTTTACATCACATCAAATGTTTCTCAAGAGATTGTCAACACTGTTAGATTGTGTGGTGAATGATCGGAAGGAGTCATTGACCATCAATGTATATTTAACCCATATTTGCATTCAGAGAGAGTGCAAGAGAAGTTGATTGGAAATTTGCAAACTACATGTTCAAGATAACTTGCTGTTCCTAATGATTTGTGAAGTCCATTATCTAAGCTATAGAATACATATTTTTCTCATAAAAAATGTTTTCTCTCTTTTTAATGAAATTGGATCAAACCCTTGTGTTAATGGTGCTAACATTAAATCTATTTAAATCTGTTTTCAGTACTCTACATAGCAAATTAACCTACTTATTATCACAATAAAAATAATCTAACAAAGATTTGCCAATTGTTATAGACAATAGCATGTTTACAGAATATTCACGAGAATAACATGCTGGGAAAAATCTGTCTGCAGGGATATTGGGACAAGAATAAATCAAGACAATATATGATAACGGAGTAATATTACAAATGCGTACACTGCTTTTGAAAGCGTAATATATAATAAATAGAAAATAACATGGTAAAAAATAAATATTCAAAACTATGAAATAAGGTACAAACCAAACTGTGTACAAACCAACTGTTGTGCTTCTCTGCAAAATAAGTCAATACAATTTAGAGTAAATCCTTTGATCTTCTACAAATGTGAAGGCCGCTTTATCAAATACAATGTTTATTGATTTATTTATTGCTGTATTTATGCAGATTATTGGAAATAGGTGTTTGGTTGGTGCCCAAATCAGCAATAATCAAAGCCTAAACCCAATGCCCTTGAATTGGGCTGCGATTGAGAGAGGTTAGTGGAAGCTACTGGCAGGAACATTGTGTGAATATAACAGAATTAATTGGATAGCAATTGCTCAACTGAAGGTGTGAAAATTCTGCTCCATAGCTAGCCCCAAATGAGTTCCTTTTCAACCGTGACAATCTGAAAAGTAAAGCAACTTAATACCTTCATTCCATTTGTCCCTGCAACTGAAATCCTTCAATCTTGCTATATTTAATCACCTCTGGTTGGATGTAGGTCCTGACTTTCTAATGACTACCTTATTTTTCAAGCTATAGAGTTTCCATGATCAAAAGTTTGAGAAAGTATATTTCATGTGTGAATAATTATCTTTGGGAAAACTGTATTCCCCTTCCCTCTCAGCATTCCGAAGAGACCGTTCCCTCCGTGACTCCTGGTTCACTCCTCCATAAAACCAAGTGTCACTCCCCTTCCGCCGGTACCTTCCCATGCTAGCGCAGGAGGTGCAATACCTGCCCTTTCACCTCATCCCAGACCAAGGCCCCAAGCACAGTTTTTATGTAAGACAACGTTTTACATGTACTACTACAAATGTATATTGCATCCGCTGCTCATGATGTGGTTTCCTCTACATTGGGGAGACCAAACACAGATAGTTTCTGTCAGTATTGGTTGAAGGCTGAGTTGCTTTAGTTGCTGAGTTCGTTCAGAGTTGTTTCAGTAGATTGGATTCCGGGCTGAGTTGTTTAGTTTTTGGGTTGGATTGACTGATCATTGTGAGTGGGATGATACAATTTGTTGTATTTGTGGATGAATTTCTCACACTCTGTTTCTTCATTTCGAGGTTTGACGAGGAGGCTCCTTTCGGTCGGTTGTTGCTTGGCTGGGATCTCCTCGGTTATTCCGAAATGAACCTGGAGCCCGCCCATGCCTGAGTGTGACCTTGTTCACCTCTGGGCTCCACCTCAGCCATCAACTGAAGGTATATCTGAAACTCATGCTGTTTTTCTTTCACTATGGCTCTAGCACCTCGCAATTCGTGGAACATCAGGTGAATGTAATAGTGGAAACCTCACGGTGCCAACTAAAGCTATTACACGCTTTCTCTCTCTCTTTGGCACCTTTCTACACTCCAGAGATTTGGCAATACTATGTGGACTCCATGCACGATGTCCGACATCCGAACACATATGAGCCAATCTCTGGATCACATTGCAGTTCAAGATGGGAAGTTGTTAGGAACAGAGGCTGAGGTTTATTGGGGCAGGACCAGGGAGATGTTGTTAGGTTAATGCAGAGCTCACAGGTCAGATTGAGGATAGAATTGATGAACACAGAATGTAGCAACACGGAGATTGAGGTTAGGCACGATAGTTACATGGTGTAAAATAAGATTTAATCATTTTTGTTGAAATAGTTTAAACTGAGATAAGAGAGTAAATTTGTTTGTACTTTGAGAATGTAGAGTAGCTGTGCGAAGGTTGGTTGCGTTTATTTGCTCAGAGGTGGTGTCTGCAAATGTTGGCTCACTTTGGTGGTTGAGAGTCAATTTCTGTCAAGGCGAGTGATCGAGCGCTAGTTGGTTCGGTGCAGGGGCAGAGTTGGTGTCTGTTTGCCGATGTTGGTTGCGGACATTTGTGGAGGGTTAGAGTCTGTCAGGCCTGACTCAGTGCAGTTCCCTCAGGTCAGTCGCCGTCAGGGCCGGGTTGGAGCTGTTGGCACAGCTGGTTTGCTGGCAACCAGCAATGTGTAGCTGCTGAGAGTCGGTCTCTGCCGGGGCTGGGTCAGTGTAGCTGCTACAAGTCGGTTCCTGTACAGAGTTGGTTAGTGCATTGGTCGAGTTGGTTTAAGTGTTGATGGGATCACGGTTGGGGTTGTTAACTTGGCCGAGTTGGTTCTGGCCCTTGCCTTGAGTGGGTGGTTGAGTCAGCTCAGGGCTGAAAGTCTGCAAATGTCCTTCTGGTGGACTGTAAATCATGTGCAATGGCATTTCTCTGTGGTTGTGAAGGGAAAGAATCTGAACCTTGGATAATGGGAGCCCTGTAGGATAAATCATTGATCCTAGTTTGAATGATCTTTGTGAGATGTATTTGTTGTATTTATGGATGAATTTGGAACTCCTGTAGCTGAGAGGTTAGAACACTTGCCTTACAAGCCTGAGACCTGTGTTTGAATCCAGGCAGATCAGGGTGAAACCTTGGGCAAGTTTCCTTACTCCACATGCCTAATAATAATCCATCCAAAAATACACACAATAATAAAATTAGTCATTTCAACCCATGACTGTTTGTGGGACACTGCTGTGGGCAATTGGCTGCCGCATTTTGCCCACAAATATACAGTCAATTCACTTTACAGTATATTCTGTGAAGTGCTTTGAGACGTCGATAAGATGTGAAAAGTGCTACATCAAATGTAAGGATTATTATTTATTTATTATTTCTCACACTCAGTTTCATCATTTGCGGGTTTGACAAGGAAGCTCCTTTCTGTCGGTTGTTGCTTGGCTGGGATCTCTTCAATTATTGAGACGTTGACCTGGAATCTGTCCATGCTTGCGATCTTGTTCACCTCTGGGCTTCAACTCAGCCGTCAACCGAAGGTAATTCTGTGCTGGTTGGAACAGTACATTGATGACTGAAACTCACTCCATTTTTCTTTTGCTGTGTCTCTAGCACTTTTGGATTCGTGGAACATCAGGTAAGTGTAATCATAGAAACCTTACAGTGGCAACTAAAGCTATACATTCTTTCTCTCTCTTTGGTATTTTTCTACACCCCAGAGGTTCGGCAACATCATGTGGACTCACTGTAAGCGATATCTGAACACATATAAGCCAATCTCTGGATCACATTGTTGGTCGAGATGGGAAGTTGTTAGGAAGAGAGGCTGAAGTTCGATGGGGACAGGACGAGTGAGATGTTAGATTAATGTGGAGCTCACAGAGCGAGTTGAGGATAGAGTTGATGAACATGGAATATAGGAACACAGAAATTGAGGTTATCCTCTGTAGTAAGTACTGTAAAACGAGGTTTAATAATTTCTGTTACAATAGTTAGAGCTGAGACCATAGACGTCGCTATTCAAAGTTTGGAAGCCATTGCCTTAGAGGGTGATTCGATTATAATAGAATTATACAACACAGTTGGAGGCCATTCTGCCCATCGTGTCTCTGCTGGCTCTTTAAAAAGAGCTATCAAAATCAATCCAACACCCCCACAGGCTCTCTATAGTCCTGCAAACCTGTCCTCCCCAAATAATGATCGACTTCTCTCTCAAAAGTTGTTATGAACTTTGGCTCATCTGAAAAGACCTGGATGGGAGGATTGCAACGAAGATTTCCAACCTTTCAAGGAGGAGCAAACTGTTTATTAGAATTTGGAGTGACTGATGGGACTGTCGAATAGAAAGGTCTTGAGGTGGTACTTGAAGTAGGCTAGGGAGGGGGGTGAGGTGGAGGGACTGCGTGATGCATTTCCAGGGATTGGGGGCAGAGTGGTTGAAGGTTTGCCTTCAATGGTGGTGTGGGTGGGTCGGGGTACATGGAGCAGGCTGAAGCCTGCTGAGTGGAAGGGGAGAGCAGGTTGGTAGGGGGTCAGGAGATTGCAGAGATAGGGTGAGGCTGTGGAAGGTTTTGAAGGTGAGGAGCAGGATCTTGAATTGGATGCTCTGGGTGATGGGGAGCCAATGGAGTCAGGCGATGATGGGGGAGATCATGAAGCTAAACACTTCCACAAAAGATCAATAAATGGCACTTGCAAGAAACATACAAACTATTGCTCCCTGAAGACATAACATGTATAAAATGCATGTGTTACCTAATATAAATCTATCTTGGATTAAAATCTACACACACACACACATGCTCACAGTATTGTGGCATACGTGAGGAAAGATAAAACGTGCATTTGTATAGGGGTTGCATCTCACTAAGATAAATGGGGTAGCATCTCACTAAGATAAATGACCTTTTGTTAATAAAGTCTGCACTCGGTGACTGACTAATGTGCTGGTATTATTGCAGGTCTGTCCACAATACCAGCATGCTGATGATAGACTCTTGGATATGCAAAAAGTGTCTTCAAAGTCAGCAAGGTAACCTTGCCCTTCTGCCTCATTTACTGGCCATGGGCAGCTCATGCCTGCAACTAGGAAGGAAAATCAAAAGCCATGAAACATCCCTATTATTTGCTCCAGGGAAAAAATTTCCACTTCCTCAAGAGACTCCTCCTAAAAATATTACATATGAAGTAACACATAATTAAATGTTTTACCTTTGTATGGTGGGGGGAAAAGCAAAGGGCTTTGGGATTTGGAAACAAAGATTCTTCTTTCTGTTTTAAAATGAAACATCTATACACAACACTACGGAGAAACATTTTGAAAGGTTAGCTGCGAAGATTGATTTTTAAAATATAATCAGGTCACCACTAAGTCGTTGACCGTGTGTTTGGCCTTAAATATCCACACAGCCACTCAAAAGTGCTTGGGTGCAGTTGCTCTACTAAAGCAATGGTATTCATATCAGTCTTTGCTGAAATTTTCTAAGCACCACACTTTGCATTTCCCCAACCCGTTGATTTCCCCTTGCTTGAAGTATTAACACAGTTATATAATGGTGAAGGAGGAATGCAAACAGGCAAAGTGCACTTATTTAAAAGTACATAGCTAAAAGCTCCTTAAATCCTTGTTTAGTAAAGGTATTTCTGAGGAATAAAACTGGGCCCAAGTCTTTGTTTTTGATCCCTCGTCTTTATAGCGGAACTCGCCGAGGCGGGAGATACAAAGAGACGAGGGTGACAAAATTGTCCTCAATAAGAAATATAAGAAATGCTAGATGAAAAAAGACTGGAAGGTCCATCTAGTTCGCTTTCTACCTTCCTGGCGGTTGCATGAACCTGTGTCCCAAACGACCGATGTACAACATCAACGACGACTTCAGAAAAAAATGTACGAAGGCGCAAACACGTGCCAGCGATCAGCTAATTTGGTGACACAGTGTGAGAGAGGGAGGGGCCCCTTTGGGGATCCATACAAAAGACAGGTAATCCTGCCCCTTCATCTGAATGACTTTGCCCACTGATCACGTAAACCATGAGTATGTGTTCTCTTAAATCGTATTTTTATCTTATTTATATATTTATTAAACATTTATTTTAATTTTCAATACTAGCAGTGTTTTTTGCTCTTAATTTAATATTAGTGTAAGAAAATTTAGACTAGAAATGTACCAAAGGAACCTAACACCCTATTGATAGCATTTGGGCCTATGGTAATTTAGGTTTCACTACTCATCCTTTCAATTAAAGTCTCACTTATTCGGTTTCATTACTTTTGTCTGGTCTTCAAAAATTACAGGAGATTTACAATATTTCATCTTATAACTCCACACTGTATATTCCTTATGGGAAGGTGTTGAGCCCTTAAAGGGAGTGCAAATGAGGTTTACAAGAATGATTCTGGGATGAAGGGGTATATTTAAAAGATTGGAGAGGAGTGGCCTGTTTTCACTGGAGCAGAGAAGGGTGAGGGGAGACTTGATATTGATGTGCAAAAGTTTTGAGTTTTGTTAGGGTAAATAGAGAGAAGTTATTTCCATTGATAGGAAATCTAGTAACTATGGGATATAAGATAGCTGCAATAGTGAAAGAAGAACTTAAGAGGAATGTTTCCACCCAGAGAATATGTTGGGATGTGGAACCCTTTACTGAATGGGATGGCATTAAAGCTTTCAAGAAGGAAGTAAATGGGTATATAAAAGAGCATGGTGTGAAGGGGTATTGTGAGAAGGTGAGGTATTGAAACTGAAGCAATATCCTTTTGCGCTGTAGATTTCTACGTTTCTCCCGAACTCATTTTGATTAACTTTGTTAACATTTTCTACAATGGTCTGAAGCATTTACTTTAAACTAACTGGTCTTTATTTTTTCTGAATTATAGGATAACATTGGCTGTCCTTTATTTGGTATTCACCAGGGTAAAGATTTTCAGAACTCTTGAAAATTATGAACCTAAACATTGGGGTGTATTCAATTTTTTTTTTTTCCCTTGCATTTGACATAGCGCTTTCCACATCTTATCAACGTCCCAAAGCGCTTCACAGAATATACTGTAAAGTGAATTGACTGTATATATTTGTGGGCGAATCGCGGCAGCCAATTGCACACAGCAGTGTCCCACACACAGTCGTGGATTGAAATTAACAATTTTATTATTGTGTTTTTTTTAGAGGGATTATTATTAGGCATGTGGAGTAAGGAAACTTGCCCAAGGTTTCGCCCTGACATGCCTCGATTCGAACACAGGTCTCCTCAGCTTGGTCACCCCAGCTTGCAAGACAAGTGCTCAAACTACTGAGGTTGGTAAATTCTGCCTACATAAATAAAATTATGTATGTTTCTTCATAAGACACAATCTCTGAAATGACTTGTGTTAGAAATTTAACAGCAGAATTTACCAACCTTTTTTTGTGAAACTTGGGAGTGAAAAATGTGAGATTCATAATCTGTTTCAAACATTGTCCCTTTGATATGAAAAGTCAATTTAATACATGCACATACTCTTGATCTTCCAATAAATCTCTTCATAACACATCCTTTAAAGGACCAATCTGCTATCTGGAAGTGTTCATCCATTTCCAAGTCACTGATCTATTCTGGTGACATTGAACATTAATGGGTAGAAATTCTACCTTGACCTACATTCATGTTTGCAAGTTTATATTTCAGAGCCTGTAAAATTTGTCAAATTCCTAAATCCAGTGTTTTATTTTAAAGCCCATTTTTGGAAGTCTATTTTAAGAACGGCAAAATACAATTTTAAAAGTTAAAACTGAATTCAACAATTTACTGACTTCTGCACATTCTGAAATGTGACTTTATTGGAGTAGATTTAGACCTGGGTAGAACGTTACCCCTTAAACATAATAAATCATCTGTTTGGGGATTTTTTGTCTCATATAATGCTAAGAAACAGTCACTGATTACCTCTGGGAAATATTCTGTGTGTTCACCATCCCTTATGAATGTCCTTGATCTGACCACTTACTTCTGGAAATTTTAAATCCCCTGATTCTCATAATATGTCTCCAGTAGCCTATTTGTACTTGCCTGAATAACTCTTTGGCCTATTTGGCTTATTTGTTCAGCTTGAGCTGGAGGTCAATAGCAGCAGCTAATTACTATTCTATGGTGCTTATTGTTACTAATTTCTTCCCAGATTGCTGCAGCCATCTCTTCTGATGTTAGTTCTCTCTATCGTACCACTATTCTCTGCTACCTTATAAATAATGTCGTTCATTTTCTCAGCTACACAAAGAAATCATTAGGAAACAACTTTCCTAGGCTATGACATGAATACATTTTTTCTCATAATCTTGCTTCTATGATACTAAATCATAGAATATTGATACTTTCATTAGCTGGCATTACAGTACTTCTAAATAATTCCCAAATTTTATACCCGAGTATTCCTTGTACTTCTATAGAAACATTGAGATTATCCTTCAACAGATTTAACCATTTGTTTTGCTTAACCCTTTGTTTTTCCTCCAACTGGTGGAATCATTGCTCAATTGTAAGGGATGTGTATCTGAAATGTGGGAAGGAAGATGGTAGCATTGCTGTCATGTATTTCATGCTGTGATGTGTTGCACACCAGGAAGATTTCTGGTATTTTCTGGTACCTATCATGCATCAAGTGAGAGCTCAAACCCATGCTTGTCAGATGTCATTCAACCAACTTGTGACTATCATTTTTTTGGACTGTCATCTCCATGGAGCTGAATGGACTCCAAGGTGATATGTTTAGCAACAGAATGTCAGGATTCAGCCAGCCTTCTGTGACAGTCTTGGTAGCCCAGTTCTTGAGCCAGGTAGATCTGTAGGTTTCCAAGGCCACCATTGAAAGCACAGCCAGCGAGAAGGGCGCTATATAATTGCCAGTTGTCATTGCTGTTGTTTTTCCCTTGGAGTGTTCTCCTTTTTAATGGGTGCTACAAAAGTGTAAATTGGTAAATATAGAGAAATGTGGTTCTCTTGTTTAACTAATCTATCCCAGATGTGAGTCATTTAGCTCACTCACCTTACAAGTGAGATGCATGGATTCAATCCAAGGTAGGGCAATACCTTTGGGAAGTTTCCTTACTCCATACACCTGATAAGCATCCCTCCAGATAAAAAGCAATAATCGATGTATCATTTCAATCCACAATTGATTGTGGGACACTGCTGTGCGCAATTGGCTGCCGCGTTTCACACACAAATATACAGTCAACTCATTTTACAGTATATACTGTGAAGCACGGTTGAAATGTCTAGAAGACATGAAAAGCGCTATACCAAATGCAAGGATTATTATTATTATGAGAGTGCCCCATGCTGATTGCTAGTACAGTACCAGCTCCCTCTACCTCTAGGCACTTTTAGATATCCTCCTGGATGAAATAGTTATATAAATGCAAAATTGTTGGTGTTGTTGACAGTACAGTACTCTCACTGATGAGCACAATTTACCTGCAACCCCCCAGTGCTCTGTCCTTGGCCCGCTACTTTTTAACATCTACATACTCCGCCTTGGTGACATCATCTGCAGACATGGGGTCAACTTCCACATGTAGGCAGATGACACCCAACACCCTCATTCATGCGTTTATCACATCCAGGTTTGACTACGCCAATGCCCTGCTTGTCAGCATTCCCATTCCACCCTCCATAGGCGACAGATAACCCAGAATTCTGTGGTCCATATCTTCTGTCACCAAGTTTCATGACCCATCTCCTCCATCCTCTCCTGACTCCAGTGGCTTCCCATCACCCAGAGGATTCAGATCAGGATTCTGGTCCTCACATTCAAAGCCAACCATGGCTTGCCCCCACCCTTTCTCTGGATTGTATTTATTCTCAGTTTAGATGCTTGAAATGTTAGGCAGATATAGCAGATATAGCAGTCTCCATCACTGCTCCATTATAGCAACTAAGTGTAATGTTTAAGCTCAGCCTTGTTAAGCAGTTAATTACAGTATTTCACTTTGAAATTGAATTTCTCACTCAGTATTTAGCTCATGAGGTATCATAATTTGGGTGAGAGAAAGTGTTATAAAACAACAATTCAGGATCAATGAGATTTAGTTCTTAAGTCTTGCTCTACATTACTATGATATAAGATTGATACTGAGTTGGCTTGATTATTATTCACAATGTCATTGTAATGAATTGATATAATGCATGATAGAGTTTGCAACTCGGTTCCTGGTGTCTAAGCATGGCTTTCAGCAACTTTGTAAGATACTTGTGCCAATAATGAGTCAAAGTATCTCCGTTAAAATACCACAGGATGCTTTTGGCTACACTATCTACAGTTGTCAGCATGTAAACTGAAATAGATATTTTTAAATGGTAAATTAGAAAACAAAATGGCTCCAGAATTGTTTACTCTCTCTCCCTTTTGATTTTGGTCCCCACTTTGAAACCTATCATCCCCATCTCTAAATCGACAAATAACTGTAATGCTATCAATGAGTCTAACATGAATAAAATGTACCATTCACTTAATTATTAAAGAAAAGTGCTCCTGATTCGGATCCTCCAATGTACATGCCAATTATATTTTCTGGACTGGGAGCAGCATGAAATTGAAAAGCAATCATTGCAAACTGCATTCAGACAAAATGTCCTTTTTAATATCTCAACAACATCAACAATGTTGCATTTATATAATTTCTTTCACGCCAGGTGGGATTCCTTTTAGAATGTCCAGCTACCTATAAGGCAGATAGATAGCTATATAGACTATATAGATTATGACATTTATTATGAATCCCCATAAACCACACTCTTCTACGCACTCCCCAGCCCCGCCACATCCATTCACAACAAACACATGTTTATCCACTAGGGTCCTGCGATATATCGATATATCAGTTATTTCCGCTATCGAAAAAGTCAATATATCGAAAAAAATCTGAATGTGCACGCACTAAACTGTAGGATTATGCTAATCACTATGCCCTTATATGTAGATGTAACGGTTATAGTACCGTCTCGTGACCACTGTGGTAGCACATGGAATTGCATGCTTGTGGTCTCTTCTTAATAAAGCCGACTTACATGAAAGTCGATCTCTCCACTGTCTCTCTTTTATATCTCGAATATAATATGGTGGCAGTGGTCCGAAAGTTAAACCCACAACATGGCTACACATCTGTCGACCCAGATTAATTTGCCAGGCAAGTTTGAGGGTGGAAATGGACCAGACCAATGTGAATTGTGGCTTAAATGGATCAATCATTTTGAACGTTATCGCATTGCCTCAGGTCTCAATGAAAAAGAGACATAAAACAGGTGAGCACACTCCTATTCTCCATGGGAGATTGCACTGATAACATTATAATCACTCTCAGAATAGATGAGAAAACTGCAACATATGATGAAGTTATAGAAGCACTAACTGAACATTATGAAGGCAGACAAAATGTGATCGTGGAGAGGGTTCGGTTTAACAGGCGAAGAAAACAAGTGCCAGGCGAATCCATTGATGTTTTCATACAAGATTTGTTTAGACTAACAGATAACTGTCAATACGGCAAGCTCAAGGACAGCTTAATCAGAGACAGAATTGTTGTTGCAGAGCTGGATGAAAAATTGTCAGACTCTCTGCAGGCCCAACTGAACCTCACACTTGACAAAGCAGTCCATATATGCCGTCAGTCAGAGGCAAGATATAACAGCCGAGACATTGTCCGTGGTGATATCAGGTCCACTACCATCGATCATGTCACTAAACGCAAAACTCGATCCAACGACAACAGCTTAAAGTCAAGCAAAGAAATGCAGCAAACACAAGATTCCAAGGTCGATAATTGTCAATGGTGTGGCAGACAATGCCATTCACGTCAACAATGTCCTGCAAAAGATGCAATATGCAACAATTGCCAAAAGAAAGGTCATTTCCAGGCAGTTTGCCGCAGTGCTGCATCCAAACGCAAAAACACAAAAGTGCATGAAGTTCAAGACTCACTACAGGATGACCTTCTGTTCCTCGGTGAGATCGTTGGCAATAACGACTTTTGGAGTGCTTGCAACTCAGTTGATGGACAAACTACCTGCTTCAAGCTAGACACCGGGGCAACCGTTTCCGTCATCAGTGATACAGAACCCTGGCTAGCCGATGGACAACTCAAAGAGACCAATCAGTCCCTCCATGGTCCAGGTGGCATCCCACTACCAGTGAAGGGAATGCTGATTGCTAAATTGCAGTACCTCCAGAAGGAGATAACTCAGCGACTCTACGTAATTCAAAACCAGAGATGTTCGCTACTCAGTAAACAAGCATGCGTCGATCTTGGCCTCATCACAAGAGTAAATGAGGTGAAGCAGAGTCCAACTCCCAACTTCAAAGCAGAATATCCTGGATTGTTCACTGGCCTGGGAAAACTTCAGACACCGTACCACATAACGCTGTGCCCTGACGCCAAGCCAGTATGCTTGTACACACCGAGAAAAGTGCCTCACCCACTACTACCACAAGTGGAAAAGAAGATTCAGTCTGTGCTTCGACAGGGTGTCATTTCGCCAGTCAATATGCCAACAACATGGTGCTCAGGTATGGTAACTGTGCCCAAATCAAACGGTTCCTATCGCATCAGTGTTGACCTCACTCAACTCAACAAGAGTGTACAACGTGAGATTCACCCTATGTCCTCAGTCGACGAGAGCTTGTCTAAGCTTGGGAAAAGTAAAATCTTCTCCAAGCTAGACGCAAAGAGTGGATTTTGGCAGATACCATTTGATGAAGATTCAAAATTTCTGACTACATTCATCACACCTTCAGGTCGTTCCTGCTTCAACCGGCTACCATTTGGCATTAGTTCTGCACCAAAGATTTTCCAATGAACCATGTCTGGTATCCTCGTTAGCCTCGATGGTGTCATTTGCCATATGGATAACATTCTCGTTCACGGTGCCACACAAGTTGACCACAACCGATGTGTGAGAGCAGTCTTGCAGCGACTACTCGAAGCTGGCCTCACACTCAATGACAAATGTGAATCCTCCAAGGGCTCCATCAAGTTCTTAGGTCATGTGATAGACGTAGCAGGCCTGCATGCTGATTAACGCAAGGCTATAGCCATTGCAGAGTATCCAGTCCCATCAAACAACACTGAGCTCCAGAGATTCATGGGAATGGTCAACCAACTTAGGAAGTTCGTTCCTCGGTTGGCGGAGATCAACGAGCCATTATGCCAGCTGCTACAGAAAGGGACAGCTTGGTATTGGGGTAACGCATAGCAGAGTTCATTTCAAAATGTGAAAGATTTGCTACTTTCATCTGTAATTCTCGTTCACTATGACCCAAAACGTCCAACCTTCGTTGCCACTGACGCTTCAGCATCTGGCATTGGTGCCGTTCTTCTTCAGATCCAAGACGAAGGAAAACGCCATCCAATCTACTTTGCATCACGTTCTCTCAGTGACACAGAGAAGCGATATGCAATAATTGAAAAAGAAGCACTAGCTGCAACCTGGCTTGTGAGAAGTTCTTGGACTATGTACTAGGACTACACTTCATCCTTGAGACAGATCACAAACCACTTGTGTCCCTTCTGCAGACGAAGGAACTCGATAAGATGCCTTCACGCATACTGCGATTCCGCCTTCGTCTGATGAGATTTAGTCCAACGGTCCAGTACGTTCCAGGCAAACACCATAACACGCCCGATGCACTATCCCGTGCTCCTGTCGGCACACCTGATGAATCCGACACTGCGCTGATTGCAGAAATTGAAACTTTCGCGAATCATACAATGAATACACTACCAGCGAGTAGACGACGCCTACTTGACATTGCTGCAGCTCAAAAAGCAGACGAAGAGTGCGTGCAGATCAAAGAGTATTGCTTAAGTGGTTGGCCTGCTTACATGCCACACACATCACTACTTCGCCAGTACTGGGAAAGTAAAAGTCATCTCTCTGTCCTCGACAATCTTCTTCTTTATGACGACCGCATAGTCATTCCCAGAACCATGAGATTGGAAATGCTTGACTGCATCCATCAGGGCCATTTGGGAATCACCAGATGCCGAGTCAGAGCACGTACATCTGTTTGGTGGCCGGGTCTCTCCAAGACTTTAGAAGAGATGTTTTCTAAATGTTTGACTTGTGCCAAACACCGACCAGAACAACGCTAGCCTCTCTTGCCAGCATCATTCCCATCACGTCCGTGGAAAAGGCTGGGGATGGATTTATTTGAATATCAAGGAAATATTTTTCTCGTTGTAGTCGACTACTACTCCCGTTGGATAGAAATAAAATCTCTCTCATCTGGCCAAACCTCAGCAACCGTTATCAGAGCACTGAAAGAAATCTTTGCCGTCCACGGGATCCCAGACTTGGTGGTCTCTGACAATGGGCCACAATTTAGTTCAGCCTCATTCCTCCAGTTTGCTGAGAAGTATGGATTCGTAAACACCACCAGTTCGCCAAGGTACCCACAGGCAAACGGCAAAGCTGAGAGAGCAGTTCGTACAATGAAAGGGCTACTCAAAAAGAATGAAGATCCCTATCTTGCCCTCCTGACATACAGAGCGTCTCCTCTCCAGAATGGGCTGTCACCAAGCGAGCTGCTGATGAGCAGGAAACTTCGAACAACACTGCCTATTCTTCCATCAAACCTTCAACCAAAGGTTCAATCTGACCAGAAGATCCGACAGAAGGAAATGGTGTATCGCACAAACCAGCAACAAAACTTCAACCTTCGTCACCGGGCTAGAGATTTGCCAGAGCTTCATCCCGGCGACTCTGTTTGGATCCGAGACCAGGACCGCCACGAACTGTCTTCAACCAAACTTCCAACCCACGATCCTACAGCATTAAAACCAGTCCCGGCACAGTTTGACAAAACCGATCAGCCCTGGTTAAAACACCACCTAAAAAACCACTACTGGAACCTCCACCAACTACACCTACTGATGTAACAGAACAGACCGCAACATCACCTCAGAAGTTTTCACCGTCTCCATCATTGTCACAAACACCAAGTGTTCAACCACCAGCTGTGATGACAACACGTTCTGGACGTGTACTGAAACCTCCTGATTGCCTTAATTTATAAGTCATCTTAAAGTACACTTGTATGTACTTGGGGGGAGATGTACGATTATGCTAATCACTATGCCCTTATATGTAGATGTAACGGTTATAGTACCTTCTCGTGACCACTGTGGTAGCACATAGAATTGCATGCTTGTGGTCTCTTCTTAATAAAGCCATCTTACATGAAAGTCGATCTCTCCACTGTCTCTCTTTTATATCTCGAATATAACATGAACTACAAGACCCAGAATGCTCATCTCTATACACAATGCACAGACCGAGGTGCAAGCCGTCATATTGTATTCATAGTCTTCAAATACAATATACAGGGGGTAGTGGGGGTAGAGAGACGGCGGGGGGGTGGGAGGGGGTGGTGGGAGAGAGGGACGGCGGCGGGGGAGGGGGGATGAGGGATGGCGACGGGGGGGAGAGACGGACAGCGGCGGGGGGGGTGCGGGGAGAGAGGGACGGTGGCGGGGGGGACAGACGGTGGGGGAGAGACTGGGTGGATGTGATAATATACAGATGAATAGATAGAGATGGGGAGATGTGAGAGAGGACAGAGACACAGAGACACAAACAGAAAAACACAGAGATGGAGAGTGTGAGAGACACAGAGAGAGAGAGAGAAAGAGAAAGAGACAGAGAGATATTTACCACCTGAGGAGATAGGCCCCGAATGCACACGCACCTCGCGCCACGCGTGCATGCGCAGTACGAAAACCCCCAAAATATCGATATTTCGGTATATCTCAATATGAGCCCATCGATATATCTAAATCGGAAAATTTCCATATCGACGGACCCTATTATCCAGTGATATCAATTTCCAGGAATTGCTGAATCTGCAGCATTTTTTGTTGCATCCTCAGTTATAATACTGTTTAATATTTATCAGGATCCAAATAATATAACTGTGCAAATATCATTTGCAGATTGCAATGGGTTTCCTCTGTATTGTTTATTGTCAGTTGGAAATACATGGTTTACTGTAGGAGTGAAACCATGATTACCCCCAAAAATAATCTGACCTCTTTCTTAACTTGTATAGTACGCTGTGTGGAGGGCACTGTATAAATATAAGTTGTCGTTTTTATAAAGGGTACTGGTTCCATATTTCCGCAGCTTCAAAAACACATAGAAATGCTTTGTAGACCCGATGACAGCATTATATTTTTCTGAGAAGGCACAACATCTGTGATTCCTCAGCTAAAAGCTCAAATTTCTCTATTCTGGCTTTAGTGTGGTTAATATTTTTATATGTGCCACCTGTGTTAGGTAACCATTTTCTTTCTCAGAACAGTCTGCTTATGGAGTGGAAACTCACTAAAGGAAGTTCCATTGTGACTTTGAGACCCTGATCTAACCAAAAAGAGGAATTCATTCTTTTCCAGGCTAAAAAAAAACTTGCAAAGTGATCCTTTTTAAGTGACCCTGATGTGAAATGTGCTGCAAACAAAGTTTATTGTTATGACAGTGCTACACAGACATTAATACCTAGGTACATTAACTTTATAAACCAGCAAATAGCCTTGTGTTTTTAAAAAGTCCTTATCTGAATTTTGAACGTCAAGTCTGAGACCTACATAGACAATTTAGCAGAATATTTCAACAGCTATTGGTTTTACATATCATTTATGCATGTTTGCAGTATATGGATTTCCTATTTTGGGTACAGTAAGATATCTGTAAAAAAGCATTGCTATTGTACAGTGCATACAACTTTACTAATTCTGAATGACCTCCAGCACTAGAAACACTTTGGATAGATCACTTCCTCAAATATGATGTTTATGTACAATTCCAATAACTGTACATGAGGAAAATGGGATTGCCCGCACCCTACCCCCCACTTGACAATTTAGATTTTGTAAACATTTATTTACAAAAATTACAATTTCTCTATGTAGCCTCCCACCCTGTGTTATAATGATGTGTTTGAAATAATTTTGCTATGTCTACCAGCTGATGCAAATGCAAATTATTTATATAAACTTTGCATGTAATAAATATTTATACTTCTCTTATTAAAATGCAAAACCTGGCTTGATTCTGGATTCTTGATTTGATTTCAATCCACACACTGACCTGTCTATCTCTATAATAATACAACTGTTCTGATGCAAAGCTCCATATATATTCATAGTGCTTCATATGACATGGTAAATAAGGGAAATATGAGTGTTTGTCATATGTCAGTGAATGTATTAATTTTTTCCTCTTTATATCCAGTTACATTACAAAAATAAAAAGGAATAATCAAGCCAAAGCCAGGCCGACCTTTAAAGAACTTCTCAATATTGCCATTTTAACATAATGATACTCCTTGCATTTGATATACTTTTTTTCACATCTTCAAGGCATCTAAAAGTGCTATACAGAATAAAGCGTGAAGTGAATTGAATGCATATTTTGTGGACAAAACATGACAGCATTGTCCCACAAACAGTCATGGATTGAAATGACCAATTTATTAAAAACATTAGGGATTATTATTAGGTATGTGGAGTAAGGAATCGTGCCCAAGGTTTTGTCCTGCCTGGAATCGAACAGAAGTCTCTCGCTTGCAAGGCAAATGCTCTAAGCACTGAGCTATAGGACTCCATTACTATAATTAATGTCAATTGATGTCTGTTTATTTCATTAAACAAGGAATCTACGAAAGAAAAAGTATTCACCTTTACAACTGTTTGGACGAGGTACAAAGGCGGAAATTAATTTAATATTGCTTTCAATATCTTTCTGTAATTTGCTATGAACCTTTACATACTGTGACAGTGCAGTAATGTTAACACATTGCAGAATATTTCATCGCAGATAGCCAAGGTTGAAATTTGAGAAAACATTGAATGAGAAAAAAATACTGTAGTTTGGATATTCAAAGAAAGTCAAAATCAACCCCAGAATATGCAAACTCAACAAACTCAGTGGAACAATGCATTTCTAACAAACACCTTGAAATAATACGAACTTAGGGACAGCAGAAGACTATGAACTTATCAATCCTGTTAGTTCGATTGCAATTTTAGTGGTTTAATGCCATTTGAACTGAGGCTGAAATAATGACAGAGAATGGGTCATGTCACATTTGGTCATTGTTACCTACTTTACCCTAAGCGCTCTTGAGATGCAGCCCAGCATGTAGGGTGCTATATAAATGCAAGTTATTGTTGTTATTCTTGCTTTACCTACTTTGGCCTATTTTCTCCTTATGTGTACTTGGTATTCTTTCTCCTTGCTCATACACTTTACATTACTTAATATTTTTTGCCAGTAATTTCTTGATGGTGGAGTGTAGGATTTGAGTGGAGGCAGGGGTAGTGCTGTGAGGAGAGAAAAGTTTGGAAAGATAGAGGTGGTGGGTGCCAAGGCATAGAGCAATTTAAACATTAGATTTAAACACCCACTTTAATGTCCACCCATCACCATATAAAGCTATTTTTTAAATGAGTCCATTGTTCTGGCCTCAGCCACCCTTCCTGGCAACCTGTTCCATACACTGATTAACCTCTTGATAAAGAAAACAATTCCAAACCCATTTGTCCTGAAATTTCCCTTTGTGATTCTAAACTTGATATTCAGTGAAAGGTGTTGTATAAAATATAGAGATTGCCATTCTTACTTGTTGAATTAGTTCTGTTTCAATTTCATGTCTGAATTTAATAATGCATGGCACGTTGTCAATAAAATCCTAAAATGTATGCATTAGAATTGAAATATCAACAATACTTTAGTGCTTACTCCCAGCGCCTTGGGACATCCTCTCGACGTGAAAGGCGCTATATAAATGTAAGTTTTGTTGTTTGTTTGTTTGTGATATCAATTAGGTGTTCAGATTGTATTCACATTAGAAACTGCAGGTATCAGAGGGTTGTGCTTGATAAGTTTACACAGTTAGCTGTTAAATATTCTTATTTTCCATGCTTTGGGCTAAAACAATTGACCAGAGTATCTTATTTAGCCTAAAGTAAAACGTATTCTTGAAATCTTCTTCAACTTTTTTTCTGGACTTCACTTTGACTGATTTGTATCAGATTTTCTTTTCTACATTATATCTGGGTCTTGGTTGTTTAATTGTTGTACTATTTCTGAAATCAACATCCAAGGCTGTACTCTCCATCTCTTGAAGCCAGTCAGGAATCTGGGCATCTTGTTCGACCCTGAACTGTCCTTCCTCCACCACATCTGCGCCATGACCGGTACTGCCTTCCACCACCTCCGCAACATTGCCAGACTCCGCCACTACCTCACCCCACCATGCTGCCGATACACGTGTTCACTCGTTCATCACATCAAGGCTCGACTACAGGAAATCTCTCCTCGTCGACCTTCCCAGCTCTTCCCTTCACAGGCTGCAGATTATTCAGAACTCTGCAGCGCATGCACTCTCCCGCACCATGCTCCGTGACCACATCACTCCCACCCTCGACTATCTCTACTGGCTCCCCACCCCCACAGATGATCAAATTCCTCACTTTCGTAGTCCTCACTTTCAAGGCCATTCTCAGTCTTGCCTCCATGTATCTCCCCGACCTGTGTCTCCTTATCAGCCTGCCTGTCCCCTCCGTTCAGCAGGCTCTGGCCTGCTTCATTTCCGCACCTGAACCACCCTACCATCAGTGGCCAGACTTTCAGCCTCTCTGCCCCCACACTCTGGAACTCCATCCCGCAATCCCTTCCACTCGCTTCCTCCCTTTCCTCCTTCAAGGTTGGTCTCAAGACCTTGCTCTTCGACGTGTCTTCTGCTCCCCTCCTAACTCTCCCCCTTTTCCTATTCTCCGTCTCCCTGCCCCTACCCCGACCCATCAGCCCCTGCTTGGGTCCTGACCTAACTGTTCAGCACCTTGGGACGTCCTCCCGATGTGACAGGTGCTCTATAAATGTAATTTTGTTGTTGTTGAAATCTGGATGTTGGATTTCCTCAGTTAATAAATAGAACTTGTTCCCAAGGTTCCAGTTTTAGACTGGCTTGTATAGTCCACAATTCTTCCCAATTTTAAAACATCATCTTATTGGTTATGATTGTGTTGCAATTTATTGTAAACTAATATGGAGAACAATTACACTACCACTTGGCTGCTACAGGAAACCACTTGACTGCTTACTCCCAATGATGCCTTTCTGATGCATTTGATAGAAATTGTTTCCAGCATATTTATTTGTCTGAAAACTGCTGCGGAAATTAAATCATTAAACCTGTTACAATATGTGTAATTGAAATGTTTAAAATCACAATATCACAAAATTAATTTTATAAAGCAAATTAAATGCATTAACATATGGAATCTTTCAGTTTCCAAGCTTTTGAAAAGATATAATCAAATATCTAATAAGTACTTATGAGACAACAGCAGCACATTTGAAGGAAAGAACAAAAGGAATTCAACCACATGGACATAAACACTTTGCACTCATAATTGAACTCCTGAAACTGTGATCATTGATACTTCTGCCGCTTATTGACATTAAAAGACCAAAGTCTGCTTTGTGCAACAAACTACAAATGAATGCTATAGATCTATTAAACTGTACTCAGTACTGTAAAATGAAAAACTAACTCATTGGTTGGTATTTGTTCTAACTATATACAGTAGAAGCCCATTTATCCGGCTCCCTCAGGACCTGGCCAGTGCTGGTTAAAGCACCTGCCAGATATTTGGCAAAAAACACAACACAATTTTTTTTTTTTTTTAAATAGCATATTAATAATAGACTAAATAATCATTTATATGATAATATAATATATAAATAATAATTAGAATAATTTTACATATAGCAACCAGGCAGTTCAGAGAGATCTTTAAACTAGTGCAAAAGTTACACGTCTGAATGACACTGTTCTCATAGGGGGCAGAAGAGAGGAAAGCAAATGTGTTATTGAGAAAGCAGCCGCTGCTGTCACTGTTCAGTTAACTTTCCTTCCAAATGATCCAAGAATCGGCATTGAAAGCAAACATTTAATTTCACTTTTAAAGTTAGATTTGTTTTTAACATCAGACTGGGGTAAGGGGAGGCGCTGAGTATGTTTCTGATATGCACTGCAGCTTCCCAAGCTTAAAGGTATTTGTAAAATAAACTAGACTTGAGAGGTGTTGCAGAGGTTTGTGTTTTTTATTAACTCATTGAATTTATTAAAATAAAAGCTAAGGCTGTGATATGCATTGATCTGCAAGCTTTGCTTATGTGTGTGTGTTTTGCTGCTTTGTGGCTATACTAATGAACTCACCCTCGCTCTCCCTCCTCTCTCAAACCCGGAGAGTGTACCTCTGTACACTCTGCAGAATGCTGCATGAGCACCATTCTGAGCTAGCGCCACCACCTAGTAGCAGCATTCCAAAATACTGACGCAACACAAAACACCCAAAAAATGCATTTTTCTGGATAAATTCTGGTTTATCGAAAGCGGACATTTTTTATTGCGGTGCTGGTTATACAGAAGTTACGGTTGATTAGGTCACGGATAAACAGGCATCTTCTGCATAATTATGGTGATTTTTTTGATGTATTGGACATGAATTTCCCCAATAACTTACAAAACTTTCATTAGCTTTCTAATAGCTTTCTACAGAAATACTATTTACTCATTTTTGCAGGTTACTCTATTAAAAATAAGTGGATAAAAGCAGCATGAGCATGTACTAAGCATTTGATCATTTATTAATCGAAGCTTATTGAAACCTGCTGTTTTACAACTTCAGCTGAAGAGCAGATATGCTGCACACAGCTGCTCTGAAAGTAGGAGGAATGGATTGTACTATTCCTCTCCAAATTGACAGCTAATGTGGGAACTGATAAGCTGTGTCACAATTCAATGTACCCAAAGAACTGATCCACTGGATTTTGAGTTTCCTCATTAACTGCACAGTTGGCGTCAAAGTAGTCTCAAGGATCTCCAGCAGGCATTCTGTCTAAAGGCATAAAGATCTGTTCTTAGGCCACTTCTGTTCCTAATTTATGGCAATGATTTCCTGACATCTGAGGAAAGGTTTGAGGCCCGCTCACAGTTTACAGATGGTATTGTCATATAAGTCTCAACCATGAGATCAGCTATCACATCAGATGAATTGCAGGAATGCCTTGACAACATGGCAGAATGGGCATGTCAATGCAGAATTATATTAAGCTTAAGGAAATCCCAAGGTATACTGTAATCTGAGAGGAACATTCCATGACTGCGCATGGAACACTGCTACGTGCAAGTTGCTTGTCACATTCACCCACACAATACATAGTCAATCCATTTAATAGTATATTCTGTGAAGCTTTTTGAACCATCTCGATGATAAGATGCTGAGGTGCTATATGAAAAGCGAGGTTTATTATTATTGGTAGTATTAGGACAACAATAACAAATTGGACTTATATAGCACCCTCCATGGAGGGCAGCATCACAGAGTAATTAACAGTGCTGACTCCACTGACTCTGAACTGGGTGGACCCAGAAGTAAGTGAAAAGGATGCGTATTGCCTTGCTTTATCTGCTTATCGAAACTATACAAAATACTTCCATAAGGTATGAAGTAATCCTTTGCTATCACACCAATACAGAAAGGACAAAACCCATAAGTCATGATATAGGACTACACCAAATCCAATTTTTTTTTATACATGTTTTCACTTAAATAATATGGGGGATGAATGTGTGGATACAGTGACAGAGGAGCAGCCATCAGCAGAAGCAGAGATGGAAAGAAATTTGCTTATATATAATAATATTTATAATAATAATCCTTGCATTTGATATAGTGCTTTTTACATCTTATCGACATCTCAAAGCACTTCACAGAATATACTCTAAAGTGCATTGACTGTATAGTTGTGGGCAAAATGTTGCAGCCAATTGCGCACAGCAGTGTCCCACAAACAGTCATGGATTGAAATGACCAATTTTATTATTGTGTTTTTTTGGGGATGGATTATTATTAGGTGTGTGGAGTAAGGAAACTTGGCCAAGGTTGCACCCTGATCTGCCTGTATACGAATACAGGTTTCATGCTTGTAAGGCGGATGCTGAGCTACAGTGTTTATTCCCCTCCCTATTTTAGTCCAATAAAGATTTTAATTTGACACTCCGCATAAGGTTGTGCTTGAATACCCACAATCATCCAAACCATTCTTTGAATCCTCTTCATCCGTCAGTATCCTATTGAAGAAGTGGTGATTTGATTCACTGTGTAAACATCTTTATGGTTTGCCTGGATTTGAACATATGTCTCCCCAGCTTGTTCTCCCCAGCTTGCAAGACAAGTGCTCAAACCACTAAGCCACAGGAGCTCCACAGAAGCTTATGAATATTTGATCTTTCACTGAATAATTCCAGTCAATAACAAACTGCTTTTAATAATTCTGTTCACATGATACAGAAATATACAATCCACATAGGTACAGCCCACATATATACAGTCAATTCACTTTACAGTATATTCTGTGAAGCACGAGGTCAATAAGTTGATAAGATGTGAAAAGCACTATATCAAATGTAAGAATTATTATTATTAAATAAGCCCACAATTGCTGAAAATTCATAAGGATCAATCAACATAAAAAAGAAAAAACAACAGATGAATGTTTAGACACTGATTGCTTATCCGATGAAGGGACAATCCCAAATTTTTTCTCTATCAAACACTGGAATGGCATGCTGCAAATTTCCAGCATTTCCATCTGATTTCCGTTTCCCAGATTTAGTTTTGTTTATGTCCTCTGTTGTAATTCTACATTGACAATAGTTTTTACACTGCTTTAACCTACTATGCTGCTGTTATTGCTGAGAATGCTTCATTATTCTGTAGTTTTGTTGTTGATGTTGTATTCTGATGTTCACGCCCTCACCTTTGCTGATAGCAAACAATGTTGGAGAATTACATTTCTCCCTGTCTATCTTCAACAACCCTCCTGTCTAAGCCTTCAAAAGTGTAGTTGAGATAATCAAAATAGAAATAGGCAATGTTTTATGCTGGAGTTAATTCTGTTGGCAAGGATTGTGTGCTTTGGGTAATGGGTTGGAATTATTTTATTCGATTCAAACTGGCAAACACACAAACCACATATTATACCAGATTGATGTTGTTGCAATGCTGCCATCTGATTGAGGGATAACATGGCACCCCCAGAAAAGTGATCTGCCAGAGGTGCGTGGAGCAAGGAAACTTGTCTTAGGTTTTGGTCACCCAGGAATTTAACCCAGGTCTGCCACTTGCGAGGTGAGTGCTCTAACCACCGATCTATAGGACTCTACCTGCAGTGTGTGTTGGCAGGCTGTTCAGCCACCGAGACATTATAGCCAAATCCAATTGTATGTTCTTTCAATGACTACTAACATCCACCTTATAGCAAGTGTCTCCAGAAAGAAATTGAAAGCGAGAACCTTACTGATTTTTCCCTCCCTGATAGAAGATGCTGAGGCTCAATTGGTGTCCAAATATTTCAGCACAGGGATTGAAATCTGAAACATGTTAGTCTGTTCTCTATAGTAATGGACATTATCATCACTTTTCTGGCTAACCCTTTTATTTAGAATTGGCTAACCAATTGGAAGTGAATAAGAGGAAGGCGATTATTTCTAACAGATTGTTAGCAAATATTTTGCAAAATTTAGGAGACTGAGATGGAAAGTATCTAGAGTACATGTAGACTCTGGTAGAATTTCTGCTCCTTACTGAAACAAAAAGGAAATTTTCGAACTTATTTTACATCCAGGTTGCATGCACACTGATGTTTCACGTACAAATCATACACTCATTTAGGATATCTGAAATGGCTGATTTTATTTCTAGTTATTTTCTTCAAATTTATGTGAATACTCTCAATGCTAAATGTTTTTGTCACAAATGACAATAACACACTTGAAAAATACTCAAGGAGTTATTTTGTGGTTTCAAAAATCCTAATGGTGTTTTTCAATGTAGAAACTGGTAATAATTGATGAATATGTTGTCTTCTTCTGACCGCATCCCTCCATCCAATACAACAACATATTGATCAATTATTACCAGTTTCTACATTGAAAAATTATTCTAGGCATGTACAATGTTGTATATTAATGGAATATACGCAATTATCCAGGGAAGAATATCAAACCGAATTTCTACAAACAATTCACTGTGTATTTTATACATACAGCAGCCTTGTTAGAATAAAGTGTTTATTTTACATCAACCTTATGTATGAGGTAAAATTATGACAGCTGCACATCACAAAAGTTAAACAGTTAAATTATCTTGAATTTAATTCTCTGAAGTCACATTCATGCGGTCAATTAATACACAATCAAGAATAACCTATGTCTCCATTTTCCCATTAGAGTGAAGAATAATAGGCACTTGAGTTGCAAAGCAGCAACTGAATCAAGGAGATTTGGATATTATGAAACATAAGATTGAAACTGAACTCCTTGTAGAGATATATTCAAGCTAAGAAATCCATGGAATCTGATTTATATATTATAATATTTATTAATATTGTATGTTTTCAAGATGAATTCTGCCCGGCAATTCCAAATGTTTTCTTTATTCGGCTGGCAATTGGGAGCTGTAACTTTCAAGCTAAATCTTTTGTTCACACAATCGAATGCGATGTACCATCACTAAGCTCACAGAGCGAGAAGTAAACATGTAAATATGTATCAATATAAAAAGAGAAGTTGCTGGTAACATTCAGCAGATCAGGTGGCATCTATGGAAAGAGAAAAAGGTTTTAAAGTTTCAGGTAAAAAATCTTTCATCAGAACTGGGAAATATTGGAAGGGAGTAAATTATAAGGATACTCAGGGAAAGTAAAACTCATCTCCTGATCATTCCTCATTTTCATCTTCTTCTGACCGCATCCAATTTAATCTCTGATCATCTAACAGTCCCTCTCCTCAGATTCCATCCCACTCCCTCAAAACCACTGTCATCCCAGCTCTCCTTGAAAAAAAACTACTCTTGCTCCCTTTAATCTTACATATTTCAGACCCATCTCAAAATTGCCCTTTCTGGCCAAAGTTTTGGAAAGTGTTCTTGAAAATCAATTTCACTCGCACCTCACCCTCTACTCCCAATTCAAACTCCTCCAGTCCAGTTTCCACCCTGCCCACATTACAGAGGCAGAGCTTGTCAATGTAACACATTACATCCTCTCTCCCTGTGACCAGGGCTGCCTCTTTCTTCTCGTTCTCTTGAACCTCTCTGCCACATTCGTCACAGTTGATCTCACCAATGATGTACTGTCAGTTTACTTGATGGACATCAAGGTCCAGATGAGGGCGAATTCCCTGCAGCTGAATGTCGCAAAATGGAAGCCATACTCTTTGGCTCCCTTTAACACTTTCTCTCCTGCCAGTCTGAACTGCTCAATTTCCCGGGGTGCTTCTTCAGACTAATTGAATCTCACATCCCTGACCAAGTTGGCTTTTTTACACCAATGTCACATTGCCCTTGCAGCTCCAACCTATACAACAACAGAAAATTCCATTAATGTAGCATTCTTCATGTAGGTAGAGTGCTGTCCCAAAGTGCTTTATTTGCTTACCCCCCACTACACCACCAGTCGCATCAGTTCGGCTGATTCCAACCTCCTGATTGCTCCTTGTCCCCTCTGCTCCACCATTGGTGGTTGTGCCTTCAGCCACTATGCATGGAACTCTGGAAGTCTCTCCTGCAATCCATTTACCTTGACGCCTCTATCGCCACTTTCAAATCCCACTGAACAACCTTCATTTTTCATCCCACTTATGGTCACCTCCTCCCTCCCTCTCCCACAGCTTGGGGTCAAACTTCACCACTGCCAAGCACACTTTGTACTTGATAATCTGCCCAATAATCTTTGGAATCAGGTGAATGGTAGTGTGCATTCCATTCTCGACCCAGGAGAATTTCCATGATGTAGTTGCCATATGTACGTGGGATTGTGTCTGGTTTGAATAATCTTAAACACAGGATTGCATTTTCACACGTGTCAGACATCTAGTTGAACTAAAAATAATCAGGCGATTTAGCCCTTTATAAATATTGAATCAAGTAGAGCAAAAGGAAATGAAGGAGAGGAAAGAAAGCAGGAAGCAGATTTTGCTCCATTTTTACCACTATACAAACAAAAACAATGATTTTCATGCCAGAGCTTGATCTATAGTAAAACAAAAGATGTGTTAGGAGCACACCTATCTTGTCAGTGCCACACTCAATGATTTAAATGGAATTACAAGACAGTCAGCTCATTGCCATTATTTAAAAGTGAATCATAGTGAAGCAGCCGAGAATTTAACTTTTAAACTTACCTTTACTTGGCTGTGGCTGTTGCATGCTTATTTACTGGAAAAGTTGCAGACCCGAGCTGAGGTCGAGATCGGGGAAGGTGGAAGGAAAGGAACAGATTTGGGGTGACCAGTGGGACCAATTTTAAGATGTATTCAGGAAATTACTCACTGTAAGAAAAATTAGACATTTGGCAAGGCCATGGTGACTAAATAAACAAGTAAATATAACTTAGTGCCTAAACAGAAAAATAATGAGAGCAACAATAAGGGATTTGGGGAACTGGGAGTCATGCAAGTATTATTTGAGATCAAATGAAGGAAGCAAGTAAAATTGTATCATAAAACTAGATTGTGTCAATGATTTAGCCATGTTTATAAACAATAATATGGTTGGAAACTTGATAGGTGTTTAAATCAACAATTCTACTCAAAGAAGCTAATAATAATAATAATAATCCTTGCATTTGATATAGCGCTTTCCACATTTTATCAACGTCCCAAAGCGCTTCACAGAATATACTGTAAGGTGAATTGACTGTATATATTTGTGGGCGAAACACGGCAGCCAATTGTGCACAGCAGTGTCCCACACACAGTTGTGGATTCAAATGACCAATTTTATTATTGTGGGTTTTTTTTGAGGGATTATTATTAGGCGTGTGGAGTAAGGAAACTTGCCTTTGGTTTCGCCCTGACCTGCCTGGATTCGAACACAGGTCTCCCCAGCTTGCAAGACAAGTGCTCTAACCACTAAGCCACAGGCTATCAAAGACTGGAAAAGATTGCCATGGCAATCAGTGGTGGTTGAGGCTGGAACACCTGATTCATTTAAAAAGCAGCTTGATGGTATGATGGAGGAAGAGTAGCATGGGTGTTCTGGAGGGATGAGATCAGATAGGCCAAAGTGATCGTGCGATCTTCTGAACGTAGAATTAAGCAGAAGAAAAGTATTGTTCATGCTTTTGGAAAGTTCGTAAAAGGTGGCTGTTGTATCCAAATGAAATGGAGAATGGGACATATCCCATTATGCAAAAAAGACAGAATTGAACATGAACCTAAAAATCAAGGGCAATTTAGTTGTTTTGTGGCTAGGCCACAGCTGGCCCACTGCAAATTAACTCAATTTGTCTTGGGTTAGAATCATAAAATGAGCCAGAGTTCCAGCTTCTGATCATAATTAGAGGTTAGAGACCTTTACTGCAATATGTATGTATATACATATATCGGGTGAAACAAGTTCAGGGTTAAATGGAATGCTCCCCTTGGTCAAATAGCCTGCCAATACTCACTGTCAAGGTTCACGCATGAATGCAAGTTACTTGGAAAAGGTACCAAAGGGCAAATTTGCCATTGGAACTGTGGAATTAAGGAAAATTTTCCTCAGGAGGGAAGTGAATAACCCAAAATTGGAGGAGATATTTGGGATAAGGGAATAAAAAATAAATCAAAAGCTCCCTGAAATGAATATGCCAATTAGCCATTTGGACGAGAAGCTGGATAAGTACTAAGATGCAGATAGCATTCAGAATTTGTTTTTAAAAAAAGCTTTGTCTAAGGAGCAGTGATTGATGGAATTTGTCAGAAATCTCTTCTGGTTGTTTGGATCTGCTGTTTGCGTTCCTCATAAACCATGAGAAGGAAAATAAATAATATAATAATACATGCATTTAATATAATGTCTTATCACTCCTTTCAAACATCTCAATTCTTCTCAGAATATGCTGTAAAGTGAATTGACTGTGTATGGCAGCCAATTGTGCACAGCAGTGTCTGACAAATAATTGTGGATTGAGTAGCCAAAATGATTACAGGTATTAGTACTGTAGTAGTATTTTTGAAGGGATTATATTACCACTGGAAAAGTGATCCTCCAAACAACTAAAAACTGGGTTCCTACTTACTGGAAGGCAAACAGAGGAATGTGGAATGAGAAAACTTGTGCAACATTTTGCCCTGTCCAGAACTCAAACATGCATCCTTTTGCTTTCAAAGGACATTGAAGTAAGACATAGGCCTCAGGTTTCTGTACCCGAAAATGTGGCAGATAGCAAGCTATAGAATCAATAATAATAATACAATACAGGTAGACCTTGGTTAACATTGAATTGGTCAACGTTGTTTCATTATTACATTGCTGACACATAGGGGAATATCCATTTAACGTTGCGATGTTCGCTATTATGTCATTCGCCAGTGGGTAGAAACAAACTACTTTGGGTAGCATAGGCGTATATAGATGCTGAACGTCCAGTATTCTTACGCAGCGTCCATCCTGATCCTGCTGCTTCATCCCAATACTCCACCACTCGCCCCTCCACCCCAACCCACCCAAGCATGTTCCCCAACCATCTCAGGTGAGTGTTATGTTATTTAAATTTATTTTAAAAATATTTTACATTTATGTATTGCAAATTGTAAATTTTTTTTAGAAAATGTTGACAAAAAATGTCCAAAATAACCTACTCTAGTTTATACATTAATTCTTATGGGAGAAATGGGTTTGCTTAACATTGTTTTGCTTAAAGTCGCACTTTACAAAAATACAACTATGGCGTTAAACGAGGACTAATTGTACATAAAATCCAGAATTTCTGGATCTATTAGTCATATGATGTGGATATTATAACATTAGCTGTAATCTATTATCAGTTTGGCTACAATCTATGTCTGAGCTCTCATATCATATAACATCATACTAACATAAGCAGACTTATTATATGACTCAAAGTTCCTCTTAAGGAATCCCGGGTTGAAAATCACAATTTGTGTTGTATTAATTATCACTGGACTGATTGATTGTATTCACAAAAAGGCCAAGGAGCAAAGCAAACTGTTTTGGGTAATAGCCTGGGGGTTCTTCATTTTATTTTTTACCTTTTGGGCCCTTTTAGAAATGGTCAATCAACCCCAATCTAAACTCTCGAATGAACCGAAGTAGTGCAAATGAATGTTTCCCACTCATTTTGCAAGTATGAACAATTGAGCTCCAGTGTCCTTTTAAAGAAATAACAGTGCCTATCGGAAAATAGATTAGTTGACCGATTGTTCCATATTGATTGATAATAGTCTACTTTTTCAGTCCTGAGTGGCAGAGAATCTTTATTCACTGAGCCAGATAAGTTTTACCTCGATGTCAACCTAAGCACGTTGTATTACAATGCTAAAATACTTGATTCCTAACTTGTATCCTAGCAGGAGTAGTCACTACATTCAGGAAGAGAGAAGACAAAGGAATGAAATGCTAGAAGCGGAAAATGTTGTACTTCAATATGTTTTCTTGAAATGAAAGAGACAGATTTATTTGGGAGCTATTGGTCTCTAGGGCAAAGACCAAGCACAACTTTGTGGAGAAACACATTCTGCGGATCTAAGAAAACTGGCATTTCTGTTGGGCAACAGTAAAATCATGAATTATCATGATCCTGGATACATTCTGAAATCCCTTATTTTTGGAAATAATGATCCCGCTGCAACCTCTCCTCTCCTCTCCTCTCAGCTCAGTAGTCACGTTCCCATCCTTGACTGGTTCAAATCTAACCTTTTGCAAAGTCTCCACTTTGTCTCCACAAACAGCTTCACCTTCAGCCCCCGCAGCATTGTGTGGTGTTCTTCAGGGCTCTGTCCTTGGTCTTCTCCTCTTCAATATCTACATGTGCCCCCTTGATGAAATTGGCAGACATAGAGTCAACTTCCATAAGTTGACTCCCAACTCTATCTTTGTTTCTAACCCTTGACTCCAGAACCATTGCTGTCCTGTCAGTCAGACATCAAGTCATGGATGAGAGCTAACTTTCCCTATTTAAATGGCTACTAGTATACTCCCGAGTAACATATGTGGACTAGTGTTTGTGAATACAGTTATTCATGTATTTGAAACTTTTTAAAAATAATGTATTTGTTGTTTACAAAAAAAAAGGATGAGCTTTAATCACTGGGTTGTTTTTCTTTATTGTTGCTTTTTTTTAAGCTGTATTGGCTTTTGTTTTCTGTTTAGAAGTTCATTGTTACCATTGCAGAAACATACCTAAGGCTGTTATATATATATATATAGAAGTTAGATTTGACACATCGGCATCCGTGTCAGGAGGACACAATTGCGGAAACATACCTAAAGTTTTTATCTATATATATACAGATAAGACCAAGACCCTTTTAATTGGCTCCTGTCATCACCTTCTATCAGGCAGTGACAGTATCACCATTGATGGATGCAATCGACAACTCACTGGGCCAGTCTGGAACATTGGTATCTTATTTGACGTTCATCCGTTCCACCTCCATAACATCTTTCAGCTCTGTCACTGCTGCCCACCCTTCAAACCGCTGGGATTCTCATCCGTACATTCATGACATCTAGGGTTGACTATGCAAACACCTTGCTTGTCGGCCTCACAAACTCTTTCCTCCACAAGCTCTGGATCATTCAGAAATCTGCTGATAAAAGTTTGTAACTTAACTTCAGCTCAGTTTTTTTTTTTTTGTATTTTGTTTCCCAAAACTCCTAAAGTTTTTACTCCAACAATGGAATGTGATGGCACAAACTATGAGATTACTCAGTTTAAAATAGATGAGATGTACTATTTATGTAAATAATTCACTGTATGGTTAAAGCAGTATTAAAAGGGAATGGATTCACCTACAAAGCTGGAATATGATGCTTTGTATCAAGGAGAAACACTTAGAATAACTACTTAACTGTACTCGATTGTTGCAAGATTTACATTTCTTTTAAAAATTGGATCAATGGTGGGGTTGACTACATTGGTTTCATTTTGTAAAGATTTTTAATTGATGTGACCAATGCATTTTGTAAATAATTCAGTGAATTATGTGTTGGGACATCCTCCCGACGTGAAAGTTGCTATACAAATGTAATTTTGTTGTTGTTGATTAACACATATGATGCATGGCAAATTAGCATAATTCAGCAATACTATCCTACTTTGACATTGAGGTTATAAAACTTATTCTCTATTTGTGCCTATGTTTCAAACTGCTTCTATATGTATTTGACTGAGAGTCGCATGCCATTTCCACCGGGAAATTCTTGGGACTGGAATGGAATACTACTACCACTAATAATATTCCTTGCATTTGATTTAACTCTTTATTAAGTCTTCTAGACTTCTCAAAGCACTTCACAGAAAATACTGTTGGGCGAATTGACTATATTTTGTGAATGAAACTTGGCAGCCAATTGTTCACAGCAGTGTCGCAAAACGTGTTGTGGATTCAATGACCAATTTTTTTTTGTAAGATTTATTATCCAAAGAAAAGCGATTCACCAATTGACCAACAATCAGGTTCCTACGTACTGCTTTGTAAGCAGAGGTGTGTGAAGTAAACCTCAATAATAAATGGTCAAGACTGATCCCATCCACACCCAATGGGGGAATATATAAATGCAAGTTGTGTTGGTAAGAAGTATCACCAGTGGCTTCTTTTTTTAAATTCCTAGCCCACAGAAACCAAGGAAGAGTACAAGATACCTGCTCACTCTACTCCCATTTCCCCCAATCTTTGTCCCCCATCCAAAAACCTAACTTGGCACAGACTGGTGGAATGGAACCCAGTTTATATACCTTCTGCTGTGCTTAGTGCCACAGTGGACAGGTGTACTTACTAATTAAGCCATTGAGGATGTGAGCTATGTAAGTTTTCAGTGATAAGAGCTTTACTGTTCTACTGATATGGAGCGTGTCAGTGATCCTCTTCACCACGAGTCTACAGAACATTTCACATTGAGGTCTTGCAAAGATCGACTGTGTACATCTGGGGATTTTCTTAAACCAATATTTTAATGACTTGAGCAAGGTGTACCAAGAGTTTAAACTGAACAGCTGTTTCAACACAGAGAAAATATTTGTAAATCCTGCTGATGCATTTCTGGCAGATTTTCTGAAGTTAGTACAAAAATGATGCACATGATTTGTAACTCTTGTGTCTATTTAAAGGCAGCTGTTTATTTACATATCAGGGTCCCGGTTGGGGACCCGACCTTGAGGCCTCACTAATGTAATTTAAATATCAGTTTGATATCAGCAAACATACTGCAGAGTCCAACTTAGTGCTAAAAGCAATGAGGCAGACTGGACACAAAGCTATATGTGTTATGCGGTTGAGAAATTTTCAATTACCTTCCTGGAAATCTTGTATTTACCACAGGAATCCAGAGTGATTCCCTAATTCCTCTACTTTCACATAGAAGAATGCATCAAATGCACTTCATGAAAACAAAATGGGAGCCTCAGCTGGTAAAAGGATGGAGATAAGTTAAATGGATGGAGGAGTGGAGGATTTTTAAACAGGTTTAGATATTTAAAAATAATAATCCTTGCATTTGGAAAGGGTCCACCCCTTCCTTGCATCCAATTTATCCTGTAGCTCAGTGCTTAGAGCATTAACCACAAAAACAGCAAAATTACATTTGTATAGCATCTTTCACGTCGGGAGGACGTCTAAGGCCTCCCAAGGCATTAGCCTCACAAGCAAGAGATTTGGCTTAAATTCCCGGCAGGAAGAAACATTGGGCAAGATTCTTTACTCCACATGACTCTGTTTGCTGAGCAGTAAATTGGACTGGCAGATTGTTTTTCCGGGTGTAATAATTCCTTAAATTATAATTTAATAAATTGGTCACTGAAATCACAGCTGTTAGTGAGCCAGTGCTTGAGCAATTGGCTGCCATCTCTCGCTCATAAAATATATTGTCAATTCATTTCACAGTATTCTGTGAAGCATTTTGAGACATCTCAGAGACATGATAAAGGATTTTATCAAATGCAAGGATTATTATTACTATCAAAACCTATTTAAAAATCGTCCTCTCCTCCATCAATTTATCTAATTGTAGCATTCTTCTACGTGAAAGGTACTATACAAGTGCAAATTATTGTAGTTGAATCCTGGCAAGAACTGGATATATATAATACAAAGCATGGGAACCCACTCATATGAGATCTCATTCCAGACATATTTAAAGCTGAGTTCCCACGGATCAAAATGTTGCACATCTATTATTGGCAAAATTCAATCTTTCCACATTTATTGCAAACCCAATTTGCATCACAATATTCACCGCTCTTTGCTATTCAAGCCCAAATTCCAGATCGATAGAAAACTGCATATATTTGTTTAACATTTTCTTCTTACATTGGGTTACATTACACCGGTATCCATCAAGGACTGACAAAAAAGAAAAAAGGAATGAATTGTTTGTTAACTGTGACAAACATATTGATCCATAATTATTCACTCCAGTGAGTTGATTTTGTTTCTCCTTAATGATCTCCTAGCTGTTTTCGATGTTCTCTATTGAGCACGGCCAACAGATTAATGCAGGTAGTGGTGAGTATGCAAGGCAGTAGTGAATCCGAAGAATGCATCATCACAGTCAGGATGTAACTCAATTTAGTTTCAGGTGCAATAGGAAAATTAGCATATATTCTATAATTGTTGCACGTGATATAGTTTGTTTCCTAACAGAAGGAGTCTCAAAGTGCTTCATAGGATTTACTGTGACATGTGTTGCCTGTATTTTGTTGCCGAATGTTGCACCCAATATGCCTAGCAATAACCCACATACAGTTATGAGGTGACAGACCAAATTTATTTGACGAATTGTTGACTAGGACACTTGGAGAAATTGCCTTCTCTTTTCAAAATAACAGCTTTAGATTTTTCACATCGAACTGAACAGACACCAGAACCTCTGTTTATAACAACAGCCACCAAATTACATTTGTAAGCACTTTACATGTTGGGAGGACGTTCCAAGAACTTCCTCCAGTATTAGACTGCAAGTTCAAAGTCCCAATAATAGTTTTAAATCCATTATTTCTAACTCAAAATGAGCTACTAAATAAGTAACACTGATAATAATTCTTACATTTTGATAAAGTACCTTCTTATGTATTTGAGACATCTCAAAGAGCTTCACAGAATACACTGTAAAGTGAATTCACTGTTTATTTTATGGGCAAAATATGGCTGAAAATTGCTCATAGCATTATCTCGCAAACAGCCGCGGATTGAACTAACCAATTATTTTTTAATGCATTATTAGCTCAAGAAAAGCAATTCACCAATCGACGAACAACCAGGTTATTAAGTGCTAGGTAAACACAGGTGAATGCAGAAAGGAAATTTGCCCAACATTGCACCCTGCCAGGAGTTGAAGCGAGGTCACTCATTTGCAAGGCAAGTGTTCTAACCACTGAGCTACAGGGCTAATAATCTCAAGCTGTAGTGAATCTTCGCTTGGAGATGCAACTTTCAATTTTAAAACAAGGTCCTTGAACTGAGCTCAATGAAACCAACTGCAGTATGCAATCAAATTGCCATTCACTTTGCTCTTTCTTGGGTACATTAGAACACAATTTTAATTCAATTTCTTAATCACCACCAAGACAACCAGCTCTTTTAATTGAATTTATATTCTTAAACAGGGAGTTATCTAATCAGCATGACAGGAAACTGGAAAAATGGAAGTAAACTCTGAGTTAATCATATAAATATGAAACAATCAGTTTGATCGATAATAATACCCAAAACTCAAGTTTGTGGCTTACACATAAACAACCAAAATTCCTTTTGCTGAAGCAAATAAGGTAGGGGGTAGCCTTGCCAATAAAGGATGGAATAAAAACCGTAGAGAGGAAACATTTTAAATCAGATAGCCAGGATGTAGAGTCAGTATGGGTAGAAGTACGAAATAACAAGGGGCAAAAAACACTAGTGGGAGTAGTTTATAGACAAACAGTGATCACTGCATTGTGCAGGATATTAATCAAGAAATTAGAGGAGCATGTAGCAAAGGTAATACACTAATAGTGGGTGACTTCTATCTTCACATAGATTGGGAAAACCAAATCGGAAAAGTAGGTTAGTGCATAAGAGATAGTTTTCTGGATAAATATGCTGAGGAACCAACAAGGGGACAGGTCATCCTAGACCTTGTTTTGAGTAACGAAACGGGGCTAATCGGCGATATAGATATTAAGGCTCCTCTAGGGCAGAGTGACCATAACATAATGGAATTTAGCATTAAGTTAGAGAGCGATGTAGTTAAGTCAGAAACAAGATCTTAAATTTAAATCAATCTACCTTTGCAGGTATGAGGGAAGATTTAGTTAAAATAGTCTGGGGAATTAGATTAAAGGATATGACGGTAGACCAACAATGGCAAAACTTTAAAGATGCAGTGCATACTGGAACTGCTCGATATTCTTCGTCCGTTATTTCGATAATACGTTGTTGATGCAATAATGACAAAATACTGCAATTTTACGACAACCATCGTCAGGTTTTGAAAAAATGTGTGCAAAATGTTTAGGAAAAAATGTGCGGTACTTATTAAACATTTATTTAAATTCTCAATAGTAGTAATGTTTTTGCTCTTTATTTAATATTTGTGTAAGAATATTTAGACAAGAAATCTACCACTGGAACGTAACCCCTATTTATATCATTACAACTATGGTAATTTGGGTTTCATTTTCAGTCATTTCAGTTCAAATCGCATTTTTCAAGAACGCATCCTCAACATTAATTGAGGAGTTGGTGTATTGTGAAAAATTACAGGAATTTATGCTTATGTCTTGTATGATTATGTGTGCACTGCCCTCATTCCTTTCTTCTTCAACCTATACATGCTCTCTCTTAGTGAAATCATCCGCAGACATGGAGTCAACTTCCACATATACATGGATGACACCCAGCTTTATCTCTCTGCCTCTGCCTCTAATCCCAGGACCACTGTTTTGCTGACAGAATGCCTGTCAGGAACATAGGCATCCCTTTCAACCATGGCTAACAAGAGCAGTTAGGGAAAGTATAAAACCAAAAGAAGAGGCCTATAATACTTCCAAAAAGAGGATGTATTACAGGCCTCTAATAAATCCTAGTAAACCTGAGGATTAGGAGCGGTTCAGGGATCAACAAAGAAAAACTAAGAAACTCATTAAGAGGGAGAAAACTAGCTAGGAACATAAGGTCAGATTGCAAGAGCTTTTAGAAATTCATTAAGAGGAATAGGCTAGCAAACGTAAATGTGTATCCATTACAGGCAGAGACAGGAGGAATTATAATGGGGGATAAAGATATGGTAGAGTCACTATATAAATACTTTGCTTCTATCTTCACGTTAGAAGATACAGAAAGTTTACCAAAAATAGTGGTGAACCAAAAAGCTAATGATAGGGAACAACTTAGGGAAATTAACATCAGCAAGAAATTACTGCGAGGGAAACTGTTGGCATTGAAAAGTGACAAATCCCCTGGACCTGATGGTCTGCATCCTAGGGTTCTAAAAGAGGTGGCTGGTGAGATAGTGGATGCCTTGTGTCTGATCTTCCAAAATTCTCTGGATTCTATAATGGTTCCCATTGATTGGAAGATCGCAAATGTCACACCACTATTTAAGAAGGGTGAGAGAGAAAAGATAGGGAACTATAGACCAGTTAGTCTGACATCAGTGGTAGGGAAAATTCTGGAATCCTTAATTAAGGACATCATAGTGGGGATACATAGAGGACCACAACATGATTAGGCAGAGTCAGCATAGCTTCACAAAAGGGAAGTCATGCATAACAAATCTTTTAGAGTTTTTTGAGGACATAACTAGCAGGTTAGATAGAGGGGAATCAGTAGATGCAGTGTATTTAGATTTTCAAAAGGTAGTCAATAAAGTGCTGCATAAAAGGCTGATTCACAAGATTAGGGCCCATGGAATTAAAGGCAATATACTAGCATGGATTGAAGAGTGCATAATAGGAAGAAAACAGAGAGTAGGGATAAATGGGTCCTTGTCAGAATGTCAGGATGTGACTAATGGAGTGAGCATCCAGTGCTTGGGCCTCAACTATTTACAATCTATATCAATGATCTAGATGAGGACATCAAACTTAAAATATCTAAATTTGCGGATGATACTAAACTAGGAGGGAGAGTAAACACTGATGACGACATTAAAAAAATGCAACCAAATATAGATAGGCTAGTGGGCAAGAAGGTGGCAGATGAAATATAATGTGGGGAAGTGTGAAGATATTTACCTAGGTAGTAAAAACAGAAAAACTGATTATTTTCTAGAAGGGGAGAGTCTAGATTGTGTTAGTGTTCAGAGGGATGTGGGTGTCCAGTCACAAAAAGTTAGTTGCAGGTACTGCAAGCAGCAAATAAGAAGGCTAATGGTATGTTGGTGTTCATTATAAAAATATAAGGCAATATAAGATTAGGGAAGTCTTGCTGCAACTGTATAGGGACCTGGTGGGACTGCACCTCGAGTATTGTGTGCAGTTTTGGTCTCCTTATTTAAGGAAAGGCATACTCAACTTAGATACAGCGAAGATTCACTAGATTGGTTCCTGGGATGAGGGAGTTGAGCTATGAGGATAGGTTAGTAATCTAGGCCTATATTCTCCAGAATACCGGTATAGAAGAATTAGAGGTGATTTTATAGAAACCTATAATAATAGTAATAAGATTATTAAGGAGCATGACAGAGTAAACAGTGGGAGACTGTTTTCCCTGGTTGGAGAAACTATAACTAGGGGTCATAGTTTTAAGATTAGGGATCAGTCTTTTTGCACTGAGTTGAGGAAAAACTTCTTCACTCAGAGGGTAGTGAATTTATGGAATTCTCTATCTCAAAAGATATTTTGAACATATTCAAGACTGAGATTGATAGATTTCTTATGGATAAAGGGATTAAGTGATATGAGATATGGCTGGTAGGTGGAGTTAGATTAGAAGATCAACCATGATCTTATTGAATGGCGGGGCAAGCTCGAGGGACCAAATGGCCTACTCCTGCTCCTAATTCTTATGTTCTTATCAACTAGGATAAACTCCTGATAACTCATCACACAAGGAACAATAGCTCAGTGATGAGTTATCTGGAGCAGTAGGTTAGACATATGTGGCTCAGCTGGCCTGGTAGTGAGTTATAAATTGAGACGGCATTAAGTAATCAAACATTTAGTGTACATTTTACAGCAACATAACTGGTAATCAAATCTATTTTGCTCTTTCTTTGATACATAGACTCTTATGTTACTTTATGATTCAGTTTTACAAGATGAATGGTTGATGAATGAATGAATGGGTGAATGGTTTCCTCATTACACAATCTGTTTCCTTATTGAATGAACTTAAGTTTCCAAATTTGATTTTATTTTGACTCAGTTAAAGTTAATTAAGAAACAACAAATTAGCATTTTTGTAATGCCTTATCACATTAAAAAAGCTCAAAGTGCATTGCAAGTCATAACTGTAGCAACTATTTTCATGGGCACATGACTGCCATTGTAACATTTACTTTAATGTGCAACATTAAATAATTTCTGTTGCTATTGAATGTTGAATTGATTATATAGCTTCCATGCCTCAGGCATCAGTGTATTATTGTGTACAAGAACTGTTTAATGCCAAGAAGATTCAACAACAAAAAAGGTTAGAAAAGTTCTCCTGTGAATGGTCTGAGTTGATGGTATTGAAGATTTTTCTTATTCTATCTTGTATTAAAACTGTTTTATGAAATAACATAATCTCACTTAAACATCTCAACTCACTTAATAGTGATTGCTATTAAGAGGATTTTTTTGTAATTAAAATGGCATACTGTAAGGACTTACAAACATTCATGTGAATGACCAAGTAAGCTGTATGCTCAATATTATTGTTTCATAAGTGCTCTGAACTGGACAATATATAAATTACAAGTTGTTGTTCATATAAAATAAAAACGCTGCCTTGTACTACATTATTGTTCTTTTAAGATTTTATACATTTTGTGTGTTCCAATAATTAATCTAGAGGTTGCTTTGATCTGGTACTCTGCAGCACTATCCCTCAATCCCTCTGCCTTGCCCTCTCTCCCCTTTTTCAAGTCTGCCTGAAAACCTTCCTCTTTGATCGTGTTTATGACCACATCCACCCAACCAACCACAACCCCACCCCCCCAATCACCACCACCACCTTAAATTCGGTTAAGCACTCTGAGATACTATCTTGCATGGAGGGTGAAAGATAATTGCAAGTTGTTGTTAATCTCCAGCTAGCTTCGCATCTCAGGATCTTTAACATTTATTTTGAATTCCTGTTCATGTATAATGTTTGATTTAAAATGATTGAATTGTGTGTTTAATGTTTCCAGTTAGATTTCTTCCCACTCACCTATTCCCTCTCCAAAACAAAATGAAAAATCACAAGAGTTAACATTCAAAGTCTCTCAACCCCTGCTCCCCTCCTACCACTACCACCAAACATTAGTCTTTGACACTGTGAAAGAAAAGTCATGAATAAGAACAAACTTCTACTACACCAAGAATATAAACGGTACCGAAATACAGCTTTTGAAAACCACTAATCAAAGAAACACCTTCAACTGGCAGAGAAATTAAGCACTTCAGACAGATAATACTCATGAACTGCCACGGAAATATTTCTCTCTCTCTCTCTCTCTCTCTCTCATCTCTCCCTTGCTCTTAATTCCCCCTTGTTCTCCCAAGCTGTCAAGAAAATAAATGCCTCTGACCCACTTAAGTTGCCAGAGAAATGAAAACATCAGATAACTTATGAACTCTCATTGATAAATGAGTCACACAAAACACCACAAATAATACTAAAAGAACAATACTGGGAAGTATTCTTTGAGACAGGTATATTTGATTGAAAGTACTTACCCTCTGATAGGTAGTGCAAAAGTAATCATCTATAATTTCTTCTGACTGAGAATGACAATTCCAGAGTCAAAAAATAGCTAGTTTTATATCTGTTGTAATAAATCTCTCATAAAGGAAAGAGCTACCTCCTACCTTGGCAATGGGCCCATCATTGGGTTGCTTCTTTTCTACAGAGCTGGAATTAACATTGTTCTAGCCCTTGTTGCAAAACTTAAATGTTGAGAGAGGCATCAAAGTACTGAACAACTCATCCTTTCTGTTGATAATTGTCAGATTGATTATTATCAAATATAGATTTGTCATCTTGGGTGTAAGTTGTGGGGTGTTATACAATACAATAGAAACATATGCTTATATAGCACATTTGGGAGGATGTTCCAGGATGCTTAACCATGCTAACTTTGGCACCCAAGCTGTGAGTGTGAGCTGAGAGGTCTGACTCAAGCATAAACCCACCGCCATGTTTAAGAGTATCATCAAAACTAGACTAAGAATTCCACATACATATGCTATCCATATATAGAAATATTATTGTATCTGGAATGAAATGTGCTCTCTTTCCTTAGAGGGATATAGTCTGCTTAACGTATGCCCAACAAGAATTAAGTACAGTTTGGCAAAAGCCAAGGCTTGAATCCCCCAGATTACTTGTTGCAGTATAGCTGTATAAACTTCTGGCTGCTGGAAAAGTTAAGGCCGCAATATCTCTTAGGACTTTGACTGGCAGACTTAATAGTAACCAATTGGGAAGAATCCCTCCCACCAGTATGTAGTACAGGTCTGCCCTTGCTAATGGCTCAGCTGGCTGGTCTGTCATTAGCAGAACCTTGCATACTGCATAGCCTGGTTATTCCAGCAACTTGAGTTATCCGACATGAAAGGTGCAATACAAATGTAATTTTGTACTGTGTGTAGCTACCTACCTGGCTTAGGAACTGGGATACCAAGACTGTCTCAGAGAATTGACTTGATTCCAACATTCCATTTCTAAGCTTGCCAGTTTAGCTCCAAGGAGATATCATTTAATTTTATTGTGCTGCATTAAAAGGTTTATATGAAAAACATTGATTCCAGGTAAGAACATAATTTTAAAAAGGATGATTCCAGGTTTATTTGTTTCCACAAAGAGAAAATAATTAATCGACCTACCACAGTTTTGTTCTTGTGATTTCACTTTCATCTTAGCTTTTTTGCAATTGCTAAAACACTCTGAACCTCGTTACTAAAAGGAAAATATTGATTCCAAGCACTGGACACGGTCTAATAATTGTGTTAATAATCTTGATGCAATTGAAGATATTGATTCAGAGCAGACAAAAACAGTATCTGTAGGACAGCTAAAGAAATACAATTATTTGTGATGCCCAGTAGAAATCCACTGTATGTTTTTTATTCCTCCCAATGTTCTATTCCTGTGAAGACCCTGACTTAAACTATACGATTTTTGCAAAACTGTAATTTTAGCCCCCAAATTGACAATGTTTCACATGCAAACCAGGCATTGATCGTCGAACACGTTAGCCAGATGCAACTTGACCTGACCCAAGGCCATGCTTACACCATGATGACTGGATAGCATTCAGGAGAAAAGCCCTAGTTTATTGCTCATCTTCCTGAGATGTGGAACCAACTGTAGTCACCACAGTTAAAGTGGGAAGTCAGTTTAGAATCAGTATTAAGTTCTTGCTGATAATGATACAAGCATGAGGAAACCTATTTTAAATTCAGTCTATTATGCATACTTTATGGTGTGCAGTCCCACATGTGTCTGACACTCATTTTCAAGTAGGTTGTAACAATTTCAACATTCTGTTCCCCAGCATGTCCCCGTAGAGCCACCTCAGCATCAAGTTGACCCTGTTTACCTCCCTCAGCAAAGGGGGTTGGGGTATTGGAGGGATTAGGGGAGAGAAAATCAGTAAACATAATTCCATCAAGAAAGGACTGTTGTTCTCTGTGACCAAAGCGTTCTTGAAGTCAGTTTACCAATCTGAATTACAGATCAAACACTGAATTCTATACTGAACAATACTCTGCATGTCTGTTTATATGTGTGGTCAGGTAAAAATATGTTTTAGACAGGGAAGAGCAGAGAAAGCTATTTAGCATGGTGGTGGAAGTTAGCATATCATTGAAAATATTAAATATACCTTTTGTATCCAAGCATTATATGCACTATTAGGCCAGGTTATTTTTGGAACTATTAATCCATGGGAATTATAACTGTGTGCTTCAGTGCATCCTTTATCTTTTTTACATATGATTCTAAGACTTGCATGAAGTTGGTCATGCCTGGTATGATCACATTTTGATTACATAATTAATAAAGTTCTTCTCCATCAGTTGTGAGTTTTGACAGCTAAGGACACAATTCTTCTCAATGTCAATGCATTTTGCAAGTCTTTGTTGGTTCAGTGGCTTTCAAACAAGCAGCACATAGGATTCTTCCTTTCAAGCTATCACATTAAGTTTTTATGTCAATATTAAACATGTATTGAATACGAATATTAATTCAGACATTAGAGGGATCCATAAATAAAATTAACACCGTTAACATTTTCTAGGTACAGTATATAATAACTGTGCATTACCACATCATTTTATGGGAGTTCTTCATGTCACAATTCTCAGTGGCACCATATAGAGGATGCACTGTGTTCACTGGTTACATTTGACTGAGAAACAATCATTATCAAAACAGATGTAAAGTTACAGAGCCAGCTGCCATCCAAGATACCTATCAAAGTGACATTTCTTAGCTGTTTTCGGGACATTGATGTACAAAGCTTGGTTGCTGCATTCACTCACAAGACTTATACACTTTACTTTAGAGTAAGTATATTCTGTGAAGTCATACGCATGGGAAGAGCTCTATACCTAATGTAAGGATTATTAATATTGTCATCATTATTATTGGTTGGGTCACACAAGTACAGCTACCATTAAGAAACTGAAACAGACAAAAGAGAAACAAAATAGTTAGAGATTCCTTGTTTCCTGTACATATGCAAAATATCATGAGTCAAGGTCTCCATTTGTCATTTTATGTTAAGCTCAGATACCATTCAACAACTAATAGTTTAGTATGTAAGAAGGTTTTACTCATGAAAAGCCCATCACATTATATTTGTGTGAAAATAAATCAATAACAATGCTTCGTGATTAACATTTCAACCACAAGAGAAAAACATATGGTATGCAAATTACCCAATTAATGCAACTATTAGCTGAAGTTCAACACGCATCATTTTGACTCACAATATTTTAACCTGCAATGCCTATATTTTTTCCACTGGTATTTAATATACAATTAAAAAAAATATACAATTATTCAAATGATTAGACAAACATCAGAAAATGTGCTGAACAATTGATAAATCTATGTTGAAGTAATTTGATAATCATACACTTTGTATTGAGAAATCTGCTGATAAATATTGGGGAGAACGTATACTTAAATGCTAAATGAAATCGGTAAAGCAATCCAATAACAGTATTTTCAGCTATGCCAATAAAGCTATGGCAGGCCTGCGGGAAAGGAAAAGGTTCTTTACACAGAGGGTAAATCATAATAACAGGAAACATAGGAATTAGGAGCAAGAGTAGGACACTCAGCCCCTTGAGCCTGCCATGCCATTCAATAAGATCATGGCTAATCGAACTCCATCTGCTCGCCGTATCCCCAAATCCCTTAATCCCTCTATCCATTAGAAATCTATCAATCTCAGTCTTGAATATGTTCAAGGACTGAGCATCTACAGCCTTTTGGGGTAGACAATTGCATAAACTCACTAATATCTGAGTGAAGAAGTGTTCCCTCAACTGTATTCAAAAAGCTTGACCCTTAATCTTAAGATTGTGACTCCTGGTTAAAGATTCTCCTTCCAGGGGAAACAGTCACACACTGTCTAGTTTGTCATGCTCCTTAAGAATCTTGTAGGTTTCTATAAGATCACCTCTAATTCTTCTGTTTTCTAGAGAATATAAGCCTAGTTTACTCAAACTATCCTCATAAGTCAATCCATTCATCCCAGGAACCAACCTAGTGAATCTACACTGCCTCTAAGGTGAGCACATCTTTTCTTAAATAAGGAGACCAAAATTGCATGCAATATTCAAGGTGTGGTCTCACTAAGGCCCTAAATAGTAGCAGCAAGACTTCCTTACTCTTGGATTGTAACCATTTTGAATGAACGCCAACATGACATTAGCCTCCTAGTTGCTTGGTGTATACCTACATACTAACTTTTTGCAACTGGGGTACAAGGACACCCAAATTCCTCTGAACACTATTACTATTAAACCTCTCCCCCTCTAGAAAATAATCAGCTTTTTTGTTTTTACAACTTCACGCTTCACCACATTATACTGCATTTGTCACCTTGTTGCCCACTCACCCAGCCTATCTATATCCAGTTGCATTCTTTTTGTCTCATCCTCAGAGCTTACTCTGCCGCTTAGCTTCGAGAATCCTCCAATTTTGATATTTTAAGTTCTACAATCTCATCTAGACCATTGATATTGATATAATTGATATTAAAGCTTATCTTTGATATTGTGCCTTTCCTGTTGAGAGGTTGTTTCAAACTGCTTTCCAAGATTTACTGAATAGTTAATGAGTATTTTGGAATTTACTAAGTGTATTGGAGTTCAGTGGATAGAACCCTCACCTCTCAAGCGAGACATCTTGGGTTTCCCAGCAGGGCAAAATCTTGGCCAGGTTTCTTTACTCCACACATCTAATAATAATCTATCAGGGAAAAAATACAATAATAAATTGGTCACTTCAATCCATGAAGTGTGGGACACTGCAGTGCGCAATCGACTGCCGATTTCACCCACAAATATAGAACAACAAAATAATTACATTCATTGAGTGCCTTTCATGTCAGGAGGAAATTCCAAGGCGCTGAACAGTCAGGAATCAGGACCCAAGCATGGGGAGGGGAAGGGGAGGGGAGGGGAGGGGATGGAGAGAGGTGAGAGAGGTGGGAGAGCGGCAGAAGACACGATCAAAAATGAGGGTCTGGAGAGTGGCCTTGAAGGTGGCAAGGGAGGAAGTGAGGCAAAGGGACTAAGGGATGGAGTTACAGAGTGTGGGGGCATAGAGGCTGAAAGCTCTGCCACCGATTGTAGGATGGGTCGGGCGGGCAGGCGGGCGACATGGAGCAGACTGGAGCCCGTTGAATGGAGGGAGTGGGCAGGTGGGTAGGGAATCAGCGGGTCAGAGAGATATGAAGGGGCAAGGATGGCCTTAAAAGTGAGGACGAGGATCTTGAATTTGATCCTCTGGTGGATGGGGAGCCAATGGAGCTGGGCAATGGTGGAAGTGATGGGGTCAAGTAACCTGGTGCAGGAGAGGACACGAGCTGCAGAATTTTGGATGATATGCAGCTTATGAAGCAAAGAGCTGGAAAAGGCCAACAAGGAGGGAGTTTCCATAGTCAAGCCTTGATGCATGGGTGAGGGTTTAGCAGCCTGATGGGTGAGGCTGAGTCTGGTAATGTTATGGAGGTAGTGCTAGGCAGTGCTGGTCATGGCATGGATGTGGGAGAGAAAGAATAGTTCAGGGTCAAACAAAACATCCAGGTTCATGACTGGCTTCATGAAATGGAGAGTGTAGCCGTGGATGCTGATGACGACAGTGCTTGAGGTGCGGAGGCACTCACACGAGCCAATATTTTGCCCAAGATTATTTTTTCTGCAACATTATTTTGGAACTTTAAAATATGTCCACATCTACATTTGTTGTCTCAACTTTCAGGTTCAAGTAAATTGTTCCGCATATATTTTCTGATGTGCTTAAGTTGACCCCCAACTTTATTTAGTAAACCTTTCCTCAATTGTTCTTCATGTTTGTTCAGTGGGCAATGAAGACATATTGAATGAAAGAGCCCTAATTTAATTCCTTTCTGTGCTGAGTTAGCTGATTTCATTCAATCAGTGAAAGGTATAGTAACATTTGTCTAATTGCCTTCTATCTCCCAACTTATCTATCTTTGAATCCTACCTTAAAATTTACCTCTTTCACCTCATCCTCTCTTTTCTGCTAGCTCAATGTCCAAGCTTTGTACTGCAGTCCAAGACATGATCCAATGTGAAGGAACAATACATAAATACAATTTGTTGTTGTTGTTTTATTACAAAAGAGAACAACTAGTCGATTATTGTTTTCGGACCATATAGGGATCAAAAAGGACAGAATGCTTTTTGCTCAATTGTGGTATTGCAATTTCATAGAGGAGTGATATGAGGAACCTTTTTGGTGGTGTAAGGAAGCCATCCATCATGCTGAGCTCTGCCAGGCATATTACGTGACCTAATGGATCAATCATGTCCTCTGAGATTGAGAGGTCTATCTAAAAGTATACATTGATCGATGTGAGGACAAATAGCTTTGATGTATTTTACATGTAAATAGACCCTATTACAGATTAGTTACAAATAGAGGTACTGAACTTTTTGACACAGCACTATCTGCATGGAATTTGTAATATAGTTGAGCAATGAAAGTAATCTACTTTTGTGCACCAATCAACTCTTATCGTAAATGTAAGCTTATAGTAAGTTATGCTAGTTCCAAATTTCCACATTGCTAACTCAATTTATGAGAATACCTTGAATTTGCAGTTTTTCCCAACTTTTTGAATGCATATTTTGGCTCAGTTGTTTGCAATATTACCACTGACTCAAAACTTTGGGATTTCAAGCCACTCCATCGTGACTTGAAATTCATGAACTAGGTTGATAGTGTGTATATGGGGGGATGGTACAATTTCCACAGTGTCTTCTGTCAGGTTCTGTCATCCTATCTGATACATCATCTGTCTGGTTAAGTGGATGTTAAAGACACAGTGGCTCTTTTTTGAAGACAATTAAGGAAATTGTCCCAGCCAATATCCCTCCTCATACAAGTTCACCAAAGTAGAGGTTTTTTTTGTTCATCCCACATTTATTACTTGTATGTTGGATGTTGCTGATTCAGGTTTATAGCTACTATGAAATGTTACTATTTACTTTTAGTATTTGTTTGACATGATAAAGTATGACATGAAAAATAAGCATTATTAGTTTTACTCTTATGATATTGTCAATACAATTTTGCATTACTGAATACGCTAGTGCACAACTGGTTTCTTGATAGCATCTGTTGCAAGTGAGTAAATTTAGTTGCACTATGATAATAAAATAATGAAATGTAGCACAGCTTGCCAATTCAAATGCTACTAACTTTGAAGGTGTTTTGCTGATTTGGGATAACCTATTCATTCATTTTTGTTTGTTTCCATCCAGTGATTCTTACTAATCGTGTTTGGCTTGGATCAGTAGGTTATACTTTTGCTGTCAAATCTCAGATTCATGGATAAAAGCCCTATGCCAGGATTTTGCTTCATTGATCTGATTGACAAACAATCCGGGAGGAGTGCTTCCTTGTGTTTTCAAAGCGATATTAAACTTCCATTCTGTATGTCTCAGCTGCTCACAAAATAAATGTCATGTACCTTTGGGAGAGCTATAATTGCAGGTATCTGAAACATTGGTAAATTATCATAAATATATATGTATCAATATTAAATTATACTTTGATGCAATGGGATGGGATTTACTCTTTATATTGAACATGTTGCTGGGTTGCAATGAAAAAGAATGATCTTTGCTCCCATTAACATATAGGTAAAATTGTACCACCTGGAGTGCAGGATAAGCTGTGATATATTTAATTATTCTCCTGTAAGGATTAGTTCATTAATCTTAAGGTCATAAAAACCAATTGCCAGTGGCAGCCTGAATTTTCACGGTGGCAGCACCAGCATCCATGGCCACCTCACCAAGCCAGTCAGAAACCTGGATGTCTTGTTTGACACTCAATTGTTGTTTCTCTGTCATATCCACGCCGTGACCAGCTCTGCATTCTATCACCTCCACAACTTCGCCCATCTGTGCCACTGCCTCACCTGTCAGGCCACCAACACATTTGTCACCTCAAGGCTCGACTATGGAAACACCCTCCATGTTGGCCTCCTCAAGTCTTCCCACCACAAGCTGCAGATCATCTAACAGTCTGCAACTGATGTTCTCTCCTGCACCAGGTTCCGTGATCCATCACCTGCACCCTCGTCCGGCTCCAACGGCTCCCCATCCCTTAGCGGTTCAAATTCAAAATTCTCGTTCTACTTTCAAGGCCCTCACGGTCTTGCCCCATCCTGATATCTCTGACCTGCTGACCTCCTATCAACCTGTCCACTCCCTCCATTTAGCAGGCGCTGGCTTGCTTCATATCTTCCGCCCTGACCAGCCCTACCATTGGTGGCTGAGCTTTCAGCCTTTCTGCCTCCACTATTTGGAACTCCATCCCACAATCCCTTTGCCTTGCTCCCTCCATTGCCATATTTAAGGTCTGATACAAGACCTCCTTTTCAACCATACCTTCAGCCGCCTTCCTCATTCCAACCCCGCCCCCAACCCACCCACCCCCAACCCGCCCCCCCCCACCCCCATTACCCTCCCACATCGTCAGATCTTGACACCCGACTGTTCAGCGCCCTGGGAGGTCATCCTCATGTGAAAGGAACTCTACAAATGTAATTTTTGTTGCTGTTATTCTTATCCAGCACAAACCGAGTGGTTTACATGATTATTCTCAAGTGTAGTGACTATATATTGATGGCCATTTTGCCATTTTGTGAGCCATTTTGCACAAAGCAAATTCCCTCAAGCAGCTAAGAGGTGAGTGACACATTTATCTGGAGAATTGCTTGCCATAACATTGGGAGAAACATCCTTCTATTTTAATGTATTGAACTGAAATTCATAATTTCCATCTAAACAGACAAATGTGATAATAGAGTTATTGCCTTCTGAACTGCACTGGAGTGTCAATCCAGCTGTACCAGTATATAGCCTTAATATGGAATTTAATCCCACATCCATTTGAGAAGTAATCTTAGTACAGTACAGTACTAACTGAGCCAAAGTTAAAACTAGTAACAAATTGTCCAATACTATAACAGTATTTCAAAGGAATTAATTTATTTTGTTGAGATCCATAATACAAAAAATAAATAACTACTCCTTTTGACGCACATCACGAGCTATCACACAATTGAGTAAAGATTAGATATAATACTTCTGTTCTTTAGAGAAGGTAAAAAAAAATGAATTGTCATTTCAATTCATGACTGTATGTGGAACACAGCTGTGCGCAATTGGTTTCACTCAAATATATACAGTCAATCCACTTTACAGTAAATTGTATGAAGCGCTTTGAAATGTCTGGAAGGCATGAAAATTGCTATCAAATGCAAGGGTTATTATTATTAAGGTAATCACTGACTGGAATAGAAAGCCAGCATAGGATGTAGAGGCAAAAATAAGATGATTGTGCATGGTCGTGGGTGTTCTGGGGGGATGGGATCAAATGGGCTGAAGGGCCTTCTTCGTTCAGATCAATGAATGAATGAATAATCCTTGCTTTTGATACATGTTGGGAGTATGTATCGAGTGCTTCACATGATTTTAATGTAAAGTAAATGTTGTATGCAACTGGGAAGAAACAGATTTTAAATCAATTCTCATGAACCTTTATTGAACATGTTTCACCCTTATTGTTGAGTAACCACAGCCCATCGTTCTTGACCTTCATGGTATTTTGATATTGTTGCTATACCTCAATTTTCTGAATATAAATCTGATATTTTATATAGTATACTGTTGTGTGTTTGCAACTTTGTGGGAATTACCTTAGTTGGTACTGTATAAGGCTGGTGAAAAAATGCAGAAAAGCGCAAACTACAAAACTAAATGACTTGTATCTAAGTGCAGCACTTACAAGTTAATACACTGCACTCCCTCTGAGACACCAGCTTTGTCAGACAGCAGAAAGCAATTTATGTGGATCACACCCTAATTCAGAATAAATACGATAAATTCACATGTCTCATGCTACAAGCTGCTGATTAACATTGGCATATCACTGGTTTTGTATTTCTATATGTTATTTATATATGTTACTAAAAACAGTAAGGTCTTTCATACTACAATACAAGCAATGCTCCCACACCGCTCCCCACCCCAATGGGAAATATCTGCATAGTCTTCCTTCCCTGTGATGATGGAAACCAGTGACTAAAATCACTGCTGCAGTCCCTTAAGTGAAGTGTGACATCTTAGATAACATTCACAATATTTAAATTTGTGGCTCCTAAAAAACAAACTCAAAGGATAACTTGTTATTTGATGGAAATTGTCCATATTTCAAGAGTATAGATTAAATATTTTGCCTGACAACTCAATTTAGCTTTTAAATGCTATGGCTGGGACCTCCCAGCAAGTTTACTTGGTGCAGAGTCAGAATCTATTCAATAGAAATGAGAGCATCAAACATACCACATTGCGTAAAATATTGATGTAATATTAATCGCATTGAATTCTATTGTATTTTGTTCAAAGACAATTTTCTACTAACATTCTGAAATACTGTAGAATTCTGTTAAAAAAGCAGTAGTTGTGGTCAGTAAAATTCCCACCCACCTTATAGCAAAAACAGATCAAGAACAATTGCTGGTCAGTGCTTCTGAATCATGGTATCACCAATCATATTATCAGTGGCTTTATTGAGTATGTACCAGCTCCATCGGTACACATCACACTTCAAACCACATTTGTACAGTTACATGGATTAAGAACATGTAACCTAAGTACATATGAATTGCTACACAGAAGAATAGCAATGTCCATCCAGTTCATCTGCACCATCCTCGCAGTCGCTTGCACATATCATATCCCTTTAAGGGAAGTCATCCTGACATAAAAGGTGCTAACAGTACAAGTGTAATTTTGTTCTTGGTGTCATTGTAAAAGTGCAACAACTGAATTCAAAGAGCGATTTCAGTTCTGAGACAAATTTGGATGGCACAATGTTACAAGTTTGGATTTTTGAGTAATAAAATATGGACCACAATCCAATCACATGATAAATGACCACATTTTAACAAAGCACCATAATGTGTGCTCCATGGTACTTAGCATGAACAAGAAGAATGTTTGAAACATTTCAATAAGGAAACAAACTTTCAACATTCTTTGCATAAACTTAGGTCTGCTCTCTGTTTCATTTCCAAGTTTCGAAATGACACTCTACAGAAAGGAGATGACATCCTTTTACCTTTGAAAGCTGAAGAAATATGGGAACATTATGTTTTTTACTCATCCCTATTCTTCATATTTACTATTTAACAGCTATAGCAGTTAATAATTGAAAATTTTACATTGATCCAGATGATGATTCCTTCCTGACTGCTTGATATTGCACCAGATTATAAATGGTGACCTTGGAAATAAGGAGAAGAAACATTTATGATGCAAAGAACGCCAGACTACTATTTCTTAATACTTCATTTAATGAGCTATAAAAGGATATTTCTCAGTCAAATGGCTCTTAAATTGTTGAAATGAGGAAGTGATTCTGTCACTTAAAGTGTTCCAATCTGATTAAATGAGATGTCTCTCCTAAAGGAATATGCTTTATAATGCTGCTAAAGTACTCTGAATTTTATCCCTGTCATGGCCTCATATTTTATCTGATATCCCCACATAATTCCCTACATTTTTAACCAAGCGACGAAGGAGTGAGTGAGTGAGTGAGTGAGTGAGTGAGTGAGTGAGTGAGTGAGTGAGTGAGTGAGTGAGTGAGTGAGTGAGTGAGTGAGTGAGTGAGTGAGTGAGTGAGTGAGTGAGTGAGTGAGTGAGTGAGTGAGTGAGTGAGTGAGTGAGTGAGTGAGTGAGTGAGTGAGTGATAGTTTCAGTATTTTTAAAAATTTAAGGAGGAATAAAACATATGGAAGTAGTTTGATTCAGGTAAGGAAAAGTTGCTCCCAGAATGTTTTCAACATATATTCTTACTCTATATAATAATATTTCTGATAAATTTGCCCCCTCAGGGAAGGCATTCCATACTCTTAACTATTCTGTATGTGAAAACAATCTTCCAACCTGCTCATTTTCTTGCTTACTAATTATCTTAAATTGAAACTCAATAGTTGCTGAGACACCAACCTGTGGAAATCATTTCTCTCTCTCTCTATCAAAAGTCCTCATCATGTTAAAGACATCTATCAGGTTACCTCTCAATCTTATTTGTACCGGCAGACAAAACTTCCCAGTTGCTCCATTCTACACTCAAAGTGCACCCTGTTATTATCCCCCTTGTCATGCTCGTAAATCTTCTCTGCATCCATCTATCACCTTGATATCTTCCCTAAAATGGGGTGACCAGTACTAGACACAATATTCTAACTGGTCTAACTAATGATTTATACACATTTAGCATTAATTTTTATATACTATACACCTATTTTATAAAAGCTAGGATTTCATTAGTTTGTTTACTATTTGGGTTCTTCCCCAGCACTAGCCGGGGAAGAAACCTTTGTAACTGCTGCCTATTACATGAAGGAAACATTTCAAATGAGTGTCAAGCAGGGTAAGTGGTAATGTCAAGCTCCATGGAGCTGAAATGGCCAAGTATACGTGTGGGTAGAACTCTTAGTAGAAAGATGCTATCCAGTATTAGGAACCCAATTTTAGGAGATACATCAATATAATAGAGGAGGTGCAGGGGAGATTTACTAGGATGATAGCTGGGATGAGTGATTAGAGACTTAACTTGCAAGTGAGAGACCTAGGTTTGATTCCAAGCAGGGCAAATCTTTGTCAAGCTTAAATTCTGTGAAGCGCTTTGAGATGTTTGAAAGACATAATAAAGTATCATATCAAATGCAAGGATTAGTATTGTTATTATGAGTGTTGGCCTATGAGCATAAACTGGAGGAAGTGAAAGTTTCAGTCCAGTTGTATACTCTTTATCATGGTGATCATATTCTGCATATGTAATTATGCCCTTTGCTTGTGCAGAAACTAAATATAATAGAGTTAGAAAGAGCAATTAGAAGGAACAACTATAGAAAAGAAAATGGTGCTAAAGAAATTGATGGATCTCAAAGAGAACAAGTCACTGCAGTCTGGTGACATACATTGAAATATTTGAGGGAATAAATAGTAGATGCTCTGAATACAATTTTTCAAACATGGAGTAATTATATAGAACTGTCTTAAATCCAGAGTGGGCAAACTTTCAGAGGCTACAATAGGGGATAATATTAATCACCACTTGGAACGACATAGGTTGATTAAAGCCAGTTAGCTCAATATATTAAAAAATAAGTGGAGGGCATAATTTAAAAGTTAGGAGCAAAACGAGTATTCAGGCAGAACTATTTCACATAATTGCATATTGAATATGTTACCACGAAAGAGCAGCGAAGCAAATAGTATTAATGAATTCAAGTGATAGCTAGGATAAATGTCTGCAGAGAATGTAGAGGGATAGCATCAAAGACTATTTTGATAAATGATAAGCTTTTTGAGACATATGCTGTCTGTTTTTCTGTTCCTAAAATAACTTGAGTTCTTAATGCAGCAAATTGGAGCAAAGCAAATTAATTGTACAAGATCGAAGATAAGTGAGCAACTTTATTAAATCGGACAGAGGTGTGAAATAGTTTTCTGTATGGTTTCAATAACAATGTTTGATGCATCAGAGGTTGTAACATTTGATTTTAAAGACATAATCAAGATCAGATGGGCGGAACAACCTTCTTCAGCCATACCAATCTTGTGATCTTGTATGACTTGCTGTCTGCATTTAAACATCTGAAGTGATTTTTACTCACTCAACTATCAGAGAAGATCAGGATAACTGTGCTTATAGCAAAACATTTTTTTTCACACATATTGATTTCAGAGAAAAAAATCTGCCACTTTCCCATGTGTGTGGAATAGGTTTCATCTTACAGGTGAAACCTTGTGATTGATTGGAGGTGAGAGAACTTAAAAAGACTGCACACATGTACAGCTGATATATTCGGGAGAACTGGAGGTAAAATCAAAAGAGTTAACCGCCTAATTGATAGCATTTGACTTGTTCTGCAGTGACGGGATGGTGAACTTGATCATTATCCATTGTTCCACAAATTAGGTAACAGGGTTGCAGTCATTTGCTTGATGAGCTTTCCGATGATTTCTCCTTATACCCACATGAATAGACTGCATGTGACCATATTTAAAACTCCTGGCACTCACAGGTTAAGTATGTGTGCTCTGTAGGACAGACCAGTCAGAAAGGATTGCATATTCCCTTTGGCTAGGTCATATGCATATCAGATTGGCTCTGTTGATAGCATTTTTGTCCCTGGGTCAGAAGGTTGTGGATTCAAGCCCCTCATCTGGACCTGAGTGCTCATAATCTAGGCCGACACTCCTGTGTACTGGAGAAGTGCTGCATTGTCAGATAGGCCATCCTTCACACAAACTACCTACATCAGGGTCTGCCTGCTTGCTGAGATGGAAGTGAGCAATTCTATGACACTGTTCAAAAAGAGAAGGAAGTTCCCCCTGTCCAACAACACCTCCCGCCACCCCAATAATTTTGGTCATTCACTTTATGTTTGTGGGCAGTTGCAAATTGTTTACCCTTGTATTAAACACTCAGCATCAGTGGGTCTTGCTTGTGGATTTACAAGCTCTTCGCCACTCTTCTCCCCTCTCCACCATTGAACAGTAACAATGAGGCTTTAATGGTCAAAAAACAATCTTGTTGTTAATTGGTGAACATGCCCCCTTTATTGGAACTATCTTATTCAACTTTCTACTTTTAACTTTCTTTCTGTTTAATGGACTATTCAATCCTGACTGGCACAGTATGAGTGCAATGTTATAGTTTGTGTCATCGTGACTTTGTGAAAGGCTGTATCTTGAAAATAATTAAAAACTAGAGAAGTATAAAGAAAGAGAATGCACATATCAGACCAAAGGATACACTGTATGTGGAAACTAGTAATAACTAGTGGACATGCTTTAAAAAGATGTCAAGAGAGTACATCTGGTTAATTTCAGCTTAATTAAAATGCTTTTCTTTTGTGCTCAATGAATGAACAATTCAACCAGAACATTTCCAATAAGAAAGCAAGCCCTTACAAAATCAAGTTATAAAGTAACAACAAAATTACACTTATATAGCACCTTTCACATCAGGAGGATGTCCCAAGCACACAAGAAATGTCATACCTTTACAGTTAACTTTTCAGCACGGCTAATGAGATATATCTATAGGGAACTATTTTTAGGGTCCATTGCATCTTAAAATAATAAGAAAGTTTGACATGTCACTTGAGCAATGCAGGCGAGGTGAATTCTTAATAACCACTGGTCTGGTTAACTAAAGTTAATAAAAGTGGGGAAAATTCAGGGTTTTCCTCAAGATATTCTTTATCTTAATTAACACAAGGCACAACTTAAGAAAGGGTAGTCCAACCTTTTGGTTGCTGAGGGCTAGATGCTGGATTTGAGAAATGTCCACAGGCCACATAAGGAATATTTTATGTTTTGTTTCCAGAAACATAACCATTAAGAATCATGTAGAAATCCTAAATGCTAAATTGTATAACTATTACTGAATTGCACTATGTTTTAGTTAATCAAATAATACACTAATCAATAAAAGATACACGTGCAAGAATAATTATCAAATTGAGAGCAAAAAGACTTCTGACATAAACAAGCCTATTTTAAAGTAACCAGATGAAATTCCCAATTTTTTCACTGCGTTTTCTCACACAGTCTTCTATCTTGTGGAAGTGTCGATTCTTTCATACTAATGGATGTTTGATTAGCAAGAAATTGAAATTATCTAGTTGAGCTGGCACCAACATTAGATTAGATATTACTCAATACTAATACTTGAGGGAACAACAGATGTGGTTTTTGAAGAAATCTGTTCACCAGAGAATTAAGGGCATCTTAACAGGAAGGGCGAGTATTTTAATTGAAAACTGCAGCAGTAAAGGCAGTATAAAGAATATCTTGAGAAAAACCCAGGATGATCATTTGGAAGACTTTCTATTCTGCATTGTCGCTTATCTTGTATTTGTCAACAGTTAAATAAGCAGTGGAAAATATCAACCACTGTGCATTTTCTCTCAATAGTTTTGTTTAAAAACATCAAGTTTAACAGAACCAATGTGTGACTATAATTAATATTTTAATCAAGTTGAAGGATGGTTGCAAATGTTTAGCCTCTTTTGAAAACATGAATTTTTGTAAATCCTGTAAAATGACCATAAAGTAATTGTTAAAATCAACGTGATTCATAGTAAAATGTAATTGATAAGAAATTTATATTTTTTGTGAGATATAGTGTTTCAATATGTAAATGAGACAGACAATTTTATGCAGTGTGGTTACACAAATAGCTCTGAAGAGAATGATTAATTATACGCACAAGATCCCAATATAGCTTAAGATGAAGAAGCCCCTTGTTCCTATTGATGTCAACCTTCAAGAAAATGCACATGGCCATATTCCTATTTGTGCCATCAAACTGTTAAATGACTGAACCTCCCTTCTGGTAACCTGCTTCAGTTGTTAATATGTAATGAAATGCTTACAGGTGTCCCTTCTGAATACACTATATTGAACTTGGGTTCTTTGGTTCTGCTCTCTCTGAAAATATTGTTTGAGTTTACTTTCCCAATCCTAATGAGGATCTCATACATAAGTGTCAGCTTGGCTCAGCATGGCTCCATTGTTAGTACTCGTAGTTCTGAGTTGGAAGGTTGTGGCTTTAAGCCTCTCTTTGGGACTATAATTTCACATTCAAGGCTGAACTTGAAAGCAATGCTGTAGGAAAGAAATGGTTAAATAAAACAAAAAAACATATAATTGGATACTGTTTCTCTTGAAAGAATACTTCAAAAGAGTTACAACAACAACAACTTTGATTTACATAGCACCCTCCACGCCGGACGGCATCTCAAAGTGCTTCACAATAGCGGATCCCAGGACCGAGCAAGGGGCAGGGGTAGAAAGTTGACCAAAGGCTGGAGGTCGCAAAGTGAAGTGGAGAAATAGAGTTGGGTGTCATCTGCATACATGTGGATGTGTGCGCCATGTCTGCGGATGACATCCCCAAGAGGGAGCATGTAGATGAGGAAGAGGAGGGGGCCAAGAATGGATCCCTGGGGTACCCCACAGGTAACCTGGTGAGTTCGGGAGGAAAAGCCGTTTGTGGAGATATACTGCTGACAGTTTGTGAGGTAGGACTCGAACCAGGTGAGTGCAGTCCCACTGAGGTGGATGACGGAGGACAGGCGGTGGAGGAGGATGGCATGGTCAACTGTGTTGAACGCAGTGGACAGGTCCAGGAGGATAAGGAGGCAGAGGGAGCCCTGGTCGCAGATAGGAGAGGATGTTGTTTGTTACTTTCACAAGCGCAGTCTCTGTCCTGTGGGCAGGGCGGAAACCGGATTGGAGGGGTTTGAAGAGGGAGTGGGAGGAGAGGTGAGCGCGGAGTTGGTTTGTAACAACGTGTTCCAATGCTTTTGAAAGAAAAGGCAGATTTGAAATAGGGCAGTAGTGGCTAGGGTTTGAGGGATCTAGGGAGGATTTTTTAAGGAGGGGGGTGATGGCAGCAATTTTGAGGGGAGCAGGGACTGATCCTGTGGAGAGGGACTGGTGAATTATATCAGCCAACAGTAGGCAGAGGAGGGGGAGCTGGGTGAGTAGTAGGTTGGTGAGGATGGGGTCGAGGCAGCAGGTGGTTGGCTTCATGGAGGTGAGAGTGCATGAGACGGAGGAAACAGAAACTGGGGAGAAGGAGTGTAGGAAGGTGGTCGAGGTAGGAGCTGATGATGGGGAGGGTGAGGGGGATAGAGTGGGGGTGGTAGTGGGTGACGAGAGGCAGGAGGATGATGCTGCCTGGTGGATATTGTGGATTTTGGAGGAGAAGAAGTCCATTACCTCCTCGCGCTTCGCATTTGAAGTGAAGATTGAGGAGGCCTGAGGGGGTGCACGGAGGAGGTGGTGGGTGGTGGAAAAGAGGACGTTGGGGTTATTATTTGCCTCCAGGATAATGTTAGAATAGTAGGCAGGTTTCGCATGAGTTAGAATTGTTTATTCAAAAAGGAAGCCATTTCATCTGGGTCTACGTTTAGTATATTTTCTCAGCTTTTCAGAAAGTCAAGGTTTAATGATTTTAATTCAGTCTTACCCACCATTGACTAATTACCAGTCTTACCATGAATTTACCAACCAACCTTTGGCTCTCCTCCAATGGAAAGGGTATTTAAATGAGGTGTCCTTGGATGAGCTGGCGCAAATGTGCTCGGCAATTGAATGATACAATTCAATCAACCTTCCTAGATGATTTAGGTAGTGTAGATACACAATCGGTTAGGTTTGGAGTACTACTTCAGTTCACTGCTGATGAAAGATCAATCTAGCTCAATTATAGAATTTGTAGAGGCCAAGTGGGAAGAATCCATGGGCATAGACAAACTCTGAAAGTCAAAGTCCTGCCAGCTAGGGTGGTCTTCACTGGACAAGCAGTGGAAAACAGTGTCACTCTAGTGTTCCCAAGCCTTGACGCTCTGCCTAATATTTTTAATTGAATAGGTTAGTCTCGTTAAATCCCTCCATCGAGAGAATGTACATTGCATTCCAGAGAAAAGGAAATTTCTAGGTGTAGATGGTGTATATATATATAAGGAACTACCAGCTTGGTTGGGATACTCTGAGCACGGTAAAGGGTTTTGCATGTGTCAGACATCCAACTGATTAAACTATTTCTTAACCTTAACGCTGTTTCATTGTAGCTTTAAATTAAATGAATGAAACCAGCATCAAAAGTTAGGTTGCATTTAATTCTGACCTCAGTGAAATTTAAATCAAGACCTCAGTGAAATTTCTAAACAAAGGAGTTAAATAAAGTGCCTTGGCATGGACTGTCTAGCATGATGGGATATCTTCCTGATATGAAAGTAATTTTGTTGTTGTTGTTAATACATATCATTTTGCCTTACTAGTCTGTGCCAATGGTTATATTCCACAAGAAGCCTCCATTCTTCTTAATTCCTCTTCTATATCCCTCAATTCATGTTGTATAAAATTTTGTTTTGAACATGTTGATGCCTAAGCCACAGCTTCTGGCAGTGAGTTCCAGGTAAAGACATTCCTGCTAAACTCCCTAATAGATCTATTATTGTCTATTTCGTATTTATAGTGTCCTCTGGATTTGCCAACATGTCAAAAGAATGTATCAAAATACACTTTAGTGAATCCTTTCATAATCATAAACACCTCCATCAGGTCCCTTTTCAGTTGCTTCAACTGCAACTTTCCAATCTTTCGTGATATCTGTATCCAATCATCTCTGGTATCATCCTTGTAAATCGATACAGTACTTTCTGCATTGCTACAATATCATTCCTGTAATGTGGCTCACCAAACTGTGCACTGTATCCCACATGTAGTCTAACCAAGGTTTTATATAAATTTAAGAGAGATTGGAACCATTTCCCCTATAATGTTCCATGTGAAAATGAGCAATTTTAGGATGACCCATATCTTTCAGTAGGACAATGTGGAACTGAAATAAATGCAGCTCTAAGAGTTTCTGCAGAATGACAACTACCTTGTAAATTTATTAATAATGTAAGAAATTCAAGTACGTCCCTTTGAGGATTATAACATCATTTCAACATCAAAGGTAGAAATGAAACAAAATTACAATTTCTTTGTAAATTCCCAGGGTAATGTAGAATAACAATTGTCCTTGGTGTCTGTGAATGTCTTTGATTTTGCTTTGTCACATTCATTATTGGATACTTAGAGAAAACATTTTTGAATATATTTCTTGAACAAAATGACATGAGATTATTGAAAAATGAAAAACTCTTTCAATCCATACTTGTAATGGAGACCACTTTAGGAGTGCAGACACTGAAAAGCCATAGTCTAACAACAAAATCAGATTTGGGTTTGAATTACACTCCATGCTGATTTTAGTCAGGGCTGCCTGCTTGTATCCTCTTCTGCACCAGAATGTATGACCCTATCACCCTCAATAGCTCACCCGGCTCCACTGACTCCCCATCCCCCAGAGGATAGAGCTCTAGGTTCTTGTCTCATCTTGCTTGTCGCTGCTTCTGTGATCTGCTAACTCCATATAGACTTGTGCGGTCTCTTTGCTCAGTGGGCTTAAGACCCTATTGTTTAACTACACCTCTGGTCAACCTCTTACCACTACCCTCCCTTCCCCCACCCAACCCAACCCCACTCCCCCAGCGATCCCAAACTCCAGGTCAGGTCAAAATGTGTGACTACCTTGGAATATTCACCCACAGTGAAAGCTGCTATACAAATGTAACTTTTAGTACAACTTACCACAAATTGTTGTTGTTGCATGGGAAACTAATTTGACACCGTTTTTCTTAGGTTAGAGAAATCTAGTTTAGGTTTGTCACACTATTTCATCCTCTACTGATTTGCCTGAGTGAGAAGTGGTTAGGTTTGTCTGGAACATCCTCTACAGTTGAGTAGACTTCTGACTTTTCTGCAAAGGCTCACCCATGTACAAATGCAAACAGGGTAGAGTTCCACAAGTCAACTAACATCCAAATGCCTGCACCCCAGCAAGAGAAGGCAGACCAGGAGAAGGCAGACATGTCAGTGGGAGGAAAATTAGAAAACTATTTTGACACATTAACTATACATTAAAACAAACATTTTGTTAGACATATTATACGTGCAAACTTGACATTTGAATTTCTTGTGTGATATAGAATTTGCATAGCATGTTGATCTACACCTCAAAGGGAAACCAAGGCTAATGTTTGTGTTTAACCCTATATTGACACTGATCGGTAGGTCTCACACTTTAAATCAAGTTCTAGAGTATGGAGTCGAGAAGCTGAAAGCCCAGCCACCGCTGGTAGGACAGGTCGAACAGAGGACACAGAGCATACTGGACCTGGCTGAATGGAGAGGATGGGCAGGTTGGTAGGGATTCAGTAGGTCAGTGAGGTAAGAGTGGGTAAGGCCATGTATGGCCTTGAAAGCGAGGACGAGGATATTATATTCTATCCTCTGTCAGGTTGAGGAACCAATGGAGCCGGGCAAAGGTGCGAGTGATGGGGTTGTGGAGCCTGGTGCGGAAGAGGACATGAGCTGCAGAGTTTTGGAGCTTGTAAATGGAAAAGTTGTGAAGGCCAATGAAGATGGAGTTTCTGTAGTCAAGCCTTGATGTGAAAAATGCACGGGTGAGGGTTTCGGCAGCCTGAGGAGTGAGGCAGTTGCAGAGTCTGGCAATGTTGCTGAAGTGATGAAAGGCAGTGCTGGTCATGGCACAGATGTGGGGGAGAAAGTACAGTTCAGAGTCAAACAAGACACCAATGTTCCTGACTAGCTTCATGAGATGGAGTGTGCAGCCATGCATGCTGATGCTGCCAGTTCCCAATGTGCGAAGACACTGACGTGAGCCAATCAGGAAGGCCTCAGTCTTGCTGATAATGAGCTGAAGTAAGTTGTCCCTTATCCAGTACTTGATGTTGGACAGGCAGTCTGTCAGGACATCAGTAGTCCTGGAGTTCAAGGTGGAGGTGGAGAGGTAGAGCTGGGTGTCATCCGCATACACGTGGAAATTTATCCCATGTCAGTGAAGGATGTCACCAAGGGGGAGCATGTAGAGGGTGAAGAGGATGGAATGGAGGACAGAGCCCTGAGCCCACAAGACGATGCAGGGGCTGGAAGAAAAGTCATAGACAGACACAAAGTGGAGACAGTTTCAAAGATAGGACCTGATCCAATCAAAGACAGAACCTTGAAGGTTGAGATGGAAGAAGAGGTAGTGGAGGAGGATTGAGTGGTCTATCTTGTATGGCATATATGGTCTTTCATTTAGGGAGGACATCTCAAAATGCTTTACAACAGATAAATGGTCACCTTCAGCAATAATAAAAAATAATGGCTTCAGCTGTTGAATGGTCTGTTCAACTGCGCCTTTGGTCACCTTTCCACCCCTGCTTCTGACTCAGTCCCAGGATCCACTATTGTGAAGTGCTCTGAGAAGCCATCCGGCATGGAGGGCACTATATAAATCAAAGTTGTTGTTGTAGTTGTCTGTGCCTGATCCTATGTTTCATGCAACCTGGGGCAAGGAGCCAAAGAGAGTTTGGAAGGGAAGGATAACCAAGATACCTCAATAATCAGAGAAAGAAGAGATTTCTGTTTACTTAGGTCCAATTATCTACACGGACAAAATAATCTCTTACATGAAACATATCATCAAATTAACAGAGTCCAAGCATGTGAGATGAATTTTCACAAGTAATTCACTCATACCATGAAATAAAGGCCCATTAGATTAGGTACATACAAAATCTTATCAGCCCCATGTACTGAATAATTTAACTTGCAATCTGACCTGAATCAACACAACTGCAGACAGCTCTCCAGCAAACTAGCCTTTATAGCATGTGCCAGATCCCAAAATTCACTTGCCATTGTCATCCCAAAAATATTTGCTGATGGAAGTGAACTGGGGCATTGGAACTTTATTATGTTGCAAAGCTCAATGCTGAACTAGGAGGAAAGCAACTGATTTAAACTCAGGCTGTTTTTGGTTAGACAGGTGCGTGACATATGTGGAAACTCATTGCCATGTTTAAGATTATCAAATAGACTGCAAGGACCATGCATCCCACCAAAATATGGAAATTCCACAGATTTTTTTGGAATGGAACATGTACTCTCCCTGAAGGTATGCATGAGTCTTAACTAATTCCAAAAAGTGTTAGGCATTCATTGGCAAAAAAACAGGTTTGGGGACCTCGGGGTGTGCATTGAGGGTACTCCTGGTATATAACCAGTTAATTCCAGACAAGTTTTCGGTTGGAAGACTGTGAAAGAGTTTAAAAACTAATCAATGCCTAAAGCTTTCTTTCATCACAAAGCTTTACATTGCGCCTTGGAACATCCTCTCGATGTGAAAGGCGCTTCAACAATGTAACTTTGTTATTGTTGTTGTTTACTGGTCATTAGTAGCATAGAACAAGGTGGGGGATTTTGAAGAAATTCAAAGTTCCTATCTGCTACTCTCAAGAATAGGGTGGTTAATGATCTCCAGTCAAAAATATTGCCATGATAATGAACAGTGGGGAAAAAAAAACTGAGGAGTGTGAACTATCATTAGTAGGATATTGAATGGAAAGACTTCCAAGGTTTTCTGGGGCAGCCATCTGAAGAAAAATGGCTCCTCCTCAGCTACCTCCTCATAGTCTGAGCTAATAATCCTTGCATTTAACTCAGTGTCTTTCATTTCTGAAATCCGTCTCAGAAAACTTCAAAGGATTTATTGTAAAAGGGAGTGACCGGTTATTTTGTAGGCGAACATGGCAGCCAATTTACGCAAAACTCAATGTCCCACAGAACATACTCTGTCTTTCATTTATTCATATTCACAGTGGCATGTGAATATTACCGGGTATGAAGAAAACATTTACATTTCACATCACCTGTTTACATTTCTTAAAACATTTCAATGTGTTTCACAGTATTGTTTTATACTGTAAAGTGTCATGATTGTGTATTTTATAGGCAAATGCAATAGCTAATTTGCACACACCAACTGTTCCACAAAAGGCCTAGAGTATTTTTTGGAGAGGTGGATGTTTATTGGTAGAAAGTCTGTAGTTTCTGCAACAAAAAAAAATGACATTTATATAGTGCCTTTCGTGTTGGAAGGACATCCCAAGTCCTTCCAACATCCATGGACAGTTACGATGAGCCTTGAAGGAAGCAAAATATGAATATACCTTGCAGCTACCTAAAAAGTATGAACAATAAATATTAATGAATTTCCATTTGCCATATTTAGTTAGTTTAATCCTGTTATAACATTATTTATTTTCACTTTCAGTTTGAGTCAGTGTAAGATAATAGGTAATAATAGTCAAAAAAAAGTTAGACAGATTGTATTTGTCATGTATGTATCAACAACAACAACAACTTTGATTTGTATAACACCCTCCATGCCGGACAGCATTTCAGAGCGCTTCACAATAACGGATCATAATCTAAAACTCACTAATGTTTAAAAGTAAATGTATGAGGAAGCTGCTGATACAGTTCAGGCTATGTGTGGTGTTGAGATTAATTAATGGCCCAAATTCCCCCAGATAAAATTGGTCATTCTATTCAAGGCAAACATAAACCACTTGAAACAACAAATGAAGTTGGGGCTGGCCAAGAGAGAGAAACCATGGATTAGGAAAGGATGAATTCACAAGATCAGAAGAGATATACGAATGGCTTGCTGAATACCATCCTCCAGAATACCCTCGTTACTGTCTATCCATCACATCCTTCCTGTAATATGTTCCAGGCATTAATTACCCTTGTGTAAAGAAATGTTTGCTGTTGTCTCTCTAGAAATGATTAAAGAGTCAAGTAAAAGTAACAATTGGAGAGATTCAGAATGTTCTTCTTTGGTCTGATTCTTGTGCTTGTGAACTTTTGTAGCAGGAATTGTAGGTCTGTTGAGCCTGGTCCATCATTATGTTTTCAGTAGTGTTCTTGAATTTCAGTTCACTTCCTTTTCTAAATGGGATTGAAAAATATTGACTACATCAAATCACTAACAAAATATCACAACATCATACCAGCTTGGTAAGGTGCTAGAGGGCTTGTGCTCTGGTTACTATCAGAGTAAGAGAACATATTTTAATAATCTTATAATAATCTTTGCATTTAATACAGAACTTTATTAGGTGGTATCAGATATAGTTGTGGGTGAAACATGGTAAATAAAATCACACAGCAGTGCCCCACAAACAGTTGTGTAGTGAGTGACTCATTAATTTATTTATTTGGAGGGATTTTTTCACCTGGAAAGTAATCAGTCAAAGAAGCAGCAAAATCATAAATGTTGAGGAGGGTTGCTAACTTTCAAAGTACTAATATTCAGGAATATGGGTAATTACACCTGTGATGCATTCACATGGATCATACACTGCACTCGGAGTCTACAAGGCCTTTCTAATAGAATGGGCATGGATATTTATTGATCCATCATAAAACAGTAGAATGGGGCACTGCTCACTGTAGCTCACACAGAAACTCTCCTGTATTTCTCACATATACAGTAAAAGCCCGTAACTTCCATATAACCGGCACCTCAAAATAAAAGGTCCCCATTCAATTAACCAGATCTTATCTGGCACAATCATGTTTTGGCGCATTTAATGAGTCGATTGTTGCACAAGAGTACAGTACAATTAGTTCTGAATGCTGCTGGTAGTGGCACTACCTTCTTAAAGGGGCACTGTTTCTCCTCTCCCTCTCCTTTTTCTCTCTCTCTGTCTTTTTCTTTCTCTCTCTCCTTCCTTTCTCTCCATTTCTCCCTCTCTCTTTCTATCTTTTCTGCTTTCTTTCTTTCCCTCTCTCTCTGATGGATACTATGTATTGCCTGTGTAGCCTGATGGTATCATGGGTTTATACACTGTTTTGGTGGGGGTGGAGTAGCAGAAGGAAAGAGAGGCAGGGGGAGAGAGGTAAAAGGTGTGGGGGAAAGAGTGGAGAGGTGTTGGGTTTGGAGCCATTGAAGTGCCAGACTGACTGAGTGTGTGTGTGAAAAAGAGAGAGAGGGAAGGAGGGAGAGAAAGATAGAAAAAAAAAGGAAAAACTGACAGTGCCCCACTTTAAAAAGAAAAACTCTTCCGTCCGCCATTGTAGAAGTTTGCTCTGTGATTGTTTGCTGTGTGTATAGACTGTAATTAGTATTTATTGCTTTATTGGTAGGTATCCATACAATATTCTGTGATTATTATTTTATTATTAATATGGTATCTTAAAAAAAACGTTAATTTTTTTTGTGTTGGGTTTTCGGCAGCTGGCCGCCCGAATATCCAGTATGCGGTTTAACTGGCATTGGCCAAGTCCCGAGGTTCGCCGAATAAACAGGCTTTTACTGTATAACTTAATTTTCTGTGCTACCATTGTGAACTCACCCAAATGACTGCAGAATGATTCCAAGAAAAGAAACCTTATTGAGCACAGTAACACATGACATATTTTGCAGTGGATCAATTAAATGACCGGATTTAAGGTTCAGATCTGGCTACTTTTAACCAAGTTTAATGCACCTGTCAGATTTCATTATTATCAGCTGCTCTATTCCTCCTTCAGTCTTGGACTCCAACGTTTATGCTGCTACCAATTCGGTGACCGGATCAATATTTTTCTTTTAAATGTCATGAAATAAATATAATTCCTACAGGAATTAATTAATGTATAGATGTATCTCATTTTGTTTGCATGATAGATTCCGATAGGAATTGTTTCTCTCTCTTATGAGTGAGAAAATACAAAAGAAATCAAAGCACATATTCTTCTTCACAACATGGTGCTAAATCAACTTTACTTACAGAACTGTATTATTTACTGGAGATGGGTAGTGAAGAACTGAGAGCAAATATTATTCTGGGCATCCATTAGCAGCATGAAATATCACAACATGATGCTTAATCATTTGAGCCAATTGAGTCTTCTGAATTAGGGGATTGAGTACTCCGAGCTGAAACAGGTTTTATTTTTAAAGAAGTATTACCCCCAGAAAGCGATCTGACAAGCGATTAACAAACTGGTTCCTACTGACTGCTAGGTAAACAGAGGCATGTAAAGTAAGGAAGCTTGCCCAACATATCGGCCTGCCAGGAATTCAACCCAGATCTTTTGTTTGTGAGGTGAGTGCTCTAACTACTGAGCTATGGGACTATTTATTACGCTGCACCAAAGCTGTAAGTTTTCTGAGGAAACAAGGTCGACTATAACATCAGATGCAAGAAATTAATGCTGATATAAAATTTTGATATGTATTTTGATACTGAGGGAAGCTTAAGGTAAAGCAAACTAATGCCAAACCATTCACAATCAAATAAAACTAAAAGAAATTCAGCTGTTTGACAGTGAACAGTTTATTGACAGCAAAGTCAACTGTGATTGAATGGAATCATAGCAGAAGCAGCATTTAAATATACATTAATTTTGAAGGGAATGCAGAAAAAATAATTATATTTAAAAGATAGCTTTTTAATGAAGCATACTCATTCTGTGCAATATAATTTTAAAAGGGACATTGCACCCATTGAACAATAGAAGTCTCTTCTACTCCAATTGTTATTGCTACTGAAGTAATAGAGGTAAGCATAGGTTTCATTTATGAATCAAACACTGCATTAAGAGGTTGGAGACTATTTTGCAGAGGAAGATTGTAAAATAAGGATCACAGTAAATAAATGTGAATTGAGTTGAAACACTGCTTATCACAAGCAATACCCTGAATTTTAGCCTAGAATATTGTTTAATAGTTTTGGTTGGCCAGGTGTCTAACAGAGGTGGAAACCCATAATCATGCTTAAAATAATCTAAATAAAATGGAACAATCCAGAAGATAATCATCATAATAATAACAATAATAATCCTTGAATTATTATTTTAATGATTCTTTATCATTCCATGCAACAAAACTATTTCACAGAATGATTATGGTTCATTAAATAGCTGTTTTACAGTTGTAATTCAATTTTCTGGATTTCCTTAAAACAGATTTGCATTTTAATCCTGCCTTTACTATGATTTCAATTGTTCACAAGATGGTTTTCACTGACAAGGAGCTGAATACCATCTTTCAACTACCTTCCTGCCCCTACCTTCCCTATCCTCTACTCCTCCTGATCCCAATCCCTTGCTCGGGTCCAAATCTATCAATCTCGGGTCCACAGCTATTCACAGAATATATTATAAAGTGGATAGAGTGTTTATTTTGTGGGAAAATCTGGTAGTCAATTGCTGAAATAAAACGTGAACAACATTCCAACTACTGTAACAAAAAAGCTCAAACCTGATAATATTAAGCTTGTTTCATTGCCACCAGTACAAATTGTTTAAGTGAATAAGTAATATGCTTCACATAACCAAACCTTTGAAAACAGCTTTCCCCAACAGAGAACCACTGATGGAAACTTTACACTTATATTACTGTCATGTACACTCAAACAGATGATTTCTCCCTGTTTTATAGGTGGAATACACTTTTCCATTTATAATAATAATAAAAATATAATAATCTTTACATTTGATTTAGCACTTTTCATCTCTTTGAATATAATGTAAAGTTAATTTACTGTATATTTGTGGAGAGAAACGCATTGTTAGGCATGTGGAGTAAGGAAACTTGCCTATGGTTTCTCCCAGACAGGAATCAAACCCAGGTCTCTCACTTGCAAGGCAAATGCTCTAACAACAGCTGAAAAAATAAGAAGATTCACAGTTATAGGTCTGAGTATGTTCCCGCGTCACAAATAAAAAGTTTTGAACTTCAAAATAGCAAATAGTGATATTGATTAAACTATTTTATTGCATTAATTGTGTCACTGATTGTGAATTTCAGACTGTGAGAATAGCAAAATTTGCGAATCTGAAGCACGCAAAGTCCAAATATATCAAAAACACTTGCAAATATATTTCATCTCTTTGGAATAGGAATGATGGTTCCTGTTACTTCTCAACTTCCTTCACACAGTAGACTCTGTGCTGTTGTCCGTTCTTGTAGATCAGAAATAAGAGAGTTAGAACAGAGCTCAGGAAGCATTTCTTCACTCAAAGAGTTGTGAAAATACAGAATGTTCTAACTCAGAAATTCTGCCTCAGAAAAATGAAGAGGTTAAATCAATTGTCATATTTGAAAGAGAAATAAACAGAAACCAGGGTATTAAGTGATATAGTGAAAGGATGCAACATTGAGATTGGAAGATCTCAAAGATCTAAAAAATGAATGGTATAGACTTCATGGCCATTATGGCTTCCTTTTTTTCCCCCCGTTTTTCTATGTTTCTCTATCTCACTGATTGTCTCTTCAATATTGTATTTTGTTTTCTGTTTATTCTTTAATGTAGGAGAGTTTTTCAGTGTTTCATAAAGTAGTAGCCAGAGATAGATGGGACGGGATAAGAGAGAGATGATGGAAGACACAATCAAAGAGATACTTTTTTATGAAAGTTTTGGAAGTGGAGTGAAGTACAGGTATTTTGGGAGAGTTAGAAAAAGTGGACCAAAATTGTTCAAAGTTCTCCATCGATGACTTGATGAAGGAAATAGGCGACCTGAAGTAGGTCAAAAGTGATGGGAGTGGAGGGATTGGGCAGGGGAGTAGGATCACAGGAAAATAGCTGAAGGTAAGCACTTGGATCTTAAATATGATCTCCTAGGGGAAAGGGAAATCAAGTCTATTCCTCTGACATGCTAGATCATGCAGATCTTTTAATCTCAATGTTTCACCCTTTTACAATGTCCCTTGATTCCCGTTTGACTTGTGGAGCCAAACAAGAAAGGGATGGTTGGCTTGATAAGCTTTGTATAAGAGAGGATGGAGGGTGTAGAACACTAGATGACATAGAGCTTGTGAAGTATAAAGGTCGGATGACAGGCAGGACATTGGAAAATTAAAGGATGGGGCTTGATAGGGTCCAGGAACCTAATGAAGGAGAGAGTGTAGGTTGCAGAATTTGGGATTATTTGACTTTTGTGGAGATCAGAGTAAGGCAACACAATCTAGCAGTACATTGAGAAATTGAATCTGAATATGACAAAGGTACGAATGAGGATTTTGGCTATGTTGAGAGTGAGGCTGTAATGGAAATTGATAATGTAGGAAAGTGGACTTGGTTGCAAACAGTTGAAAGGTTTAAAGGAAAGATAGCAGTCAAACAAAATGCTAAGATTTCTACAAGCTCCATAAAGTAGAGTTACCAACTGGGTTTCATTGATATTTTCAGTTCCATAATATGAAATTTCTTCTGATAATTTGTTTTGAATTATCACAAATTATTTACAATAATTATTATACTTTTACTTATTCTCTTGCTGGTTGTTTCACAAACAATGATTGTAAAAGTTTTAAAGTTAATAGTTCAGTAGATTTCTCCTCTGAACAGATAAAGTTTCTTTCAAAGTCATCTATTTGGATCAATGAAATTCAAGGCATGAACTAATGCATCACTGTGATCTCAATATTCTATGTTTTGAGTATATTCTCTACATTATTGATTGAGCATTCTTGTGCCCAGTCATGAAGTCTCTTTCTTAGTGAGGATACAAATAACAATAGTATGAATCAAGACTATTTCTTCTTGTCATGATTAACTTCCATTTTGTGTGCTTTGAACTAATCTTTCACCCACTGCTCCATCATGACTTGTTCAAGGTAATAACTTGATTGGCGCCTAGATCCTTGATGAATTCTGCTTGTGAAGTGATTGCTTTTGTATGATCCAACAGTGTTTTCAACATAGATATGCTGGCTAAGTAGCAGGACAAGGTTTGATTCTCTCTCTAAGCATAATATTGAAAAATAAGATTGTTGCTCTATCAATTACATGAAAAGCCATAAATGGTTTTACTTTTTTTAGAAATTGCTTTTAGCTGTAGCTTTAAAATATAAATGATTTTAAATGAATGTAGCACAACTAATATTCCTGGGAAGTCCTGCAGCTAAATGGTTAGAGCCTTACAGGCCAAGACCAGTGTTCAAATACAGGCAGGGGCGAAACCTTGGGCAACTTTCCTTACTCCACACACCCAATAATAATCCATAAAAAAAACTAATAAATTGATCACTTCAATCCATGGCTTCCCCCTGAGACCCTCACAAAGGCCCACTCATCTTCAAACATCTATCCCTCTGGCCTTCCACCTGCAGAGATCCTAAAGCAGCCGTCAAGCTGCTCCATGATTGCCTCTCCTCCACCTTCAACTCTCTCATCCTCTTGAAATCCAGGGCCATCTCCAAACCCACCCGAGCCCCCTGTTACAACAGTCATCTCTGCTCCCTAAAATCCCAAATCCTACTGCTCGAGCGCAGGTGGCAGAAAACTGGCCTGAAGGATCACTACCCACTGTGGCTTGAGCATCTTCACAGCTACCGCCGTTCTTTGTCACATCCAAATATGGCCTACTACTCCAATGTAATTCTGCAGGCCAAATATAACTCTAAAGTCCTTTTCTCCACCACTCACTAAGTGCCCCATCAAGCATCCGCAATTTTCACACCTAATGCCAAGTGTGAGGAGGTCATGAATTTCTTCACCACCAAAATAAATAGCATTCGCTATTTAGCGAATATCCTCCAGCCTGTTGTCACCCACCACCACCCCCTTTCCATTCCCCTCACCCTCCCCGACATCAGCTGCTACCACATCCCACATTCTTTTTTGCCAATTTCTCCTTCCTCCCTCTCATCTACCATCACCTCTATGAAACCTACCACCTGCTGCCTTGACACCCTTCCCACCAACTTGCTGATCACCCAGCTCCCCCTCCTATGCACATTGCTGGTGGACAACATAAAACAATCCCTCTGCTCAGGAACAGTCCCTGCCCCCCTCAAAACCGCTGTCATCATCCACCTCCTTAAAAAAACCTACCCTAGATCCCTCAAACCCCAACCACTACCGCCCTATCTAAAACTTGCCCTTCGTTGCTAAAGTTTTACAATGTGTTTTTGTCAACCAACGCCACACACACTTCTCTATCCACTCACTTTTCGAATCCCTCCAGTCCGGTTGCCGCCCTACCCAAAGTACAGAGACTGCGCTTGTGAAACTCACAAATTATATCCTCTATCTGTCACCAGTGCTCCCTTTGCCTCCTAGTCCTCCTGAACTTCTCTGCCACCTTCGACACAGTTGATCATGCCAACCTCCTCCAACCACCTGTCTTCCATTATCCACCTAGGAAGGCCCACACATGCCTGGTTCAAATCCTACCTCACAAACTGCCAACAGTACATCTCTAATCGCATTCACCTGTGGGATACCCCAAGGATCCATTGCTGGCCCCCTTCTCTTTCTTAACTACATGCATCCTCTTGGTGATTTCATTTGCAGAAATGGGGTATATTTCCACTTGTATGCAGATGACACCCAACTCTACTTTTCCACCTCTATTTACGATCTCCAGTCCCCTGATGTTCTGTCAGCCTGTCTGTCAGACATCAAGAGATGGAAGAGCGTGAATTTCCTTCAGCTCAATCTTGACAAGATGGAAGCTATACACTTTGGCTCTCATCGATGTCTTCAATCCCACGGCTCTCACCTCCTCCGCCTATCCAACCTGCCCCTAAAACTCACTGAACCCATATGCAACTTAGGCATCAGGTTCGACCCCCAATTATCGTTCCTCCCCCATACCCCTGCTTTCATCCATTTCTGACACATCGCCTGTCTTTACCAATATCTCATCCCAAAAGCTGCCAAAACCCTGTCCACGCCTTTGTCACCTCTAGGCTGGACTATTCCAATGAACTCCTCACTGGTCTCCCCTCCACCACCATTCATCAAATCCAGGTTATTCAAAATTCCGTTGCCCGCATTCTCACCCTAATCAGCTTTGTTCCTCAACTTCACTGGCTCCCTGTCTTGGAGCGGATCGATTTCAAGTTCATCTTGTTTTCAAATCCCTCCTCTGCACCCCCACACCTCTCTGATCTCCTCTCTCCTCTCATTGTCTTCACTATACTGGGTCTGGCCAGCACCTTGTCCCCCGAATTCTCCATTCCACAGTCAGCGGCGATGTCTTCAGCCACTATGCCCTGAGGCTGTGGAACTCCCTTCCTCACTCCTTTCAGCTCACTCCACTCCTTTCCTACTTTCAGGTCGTGCCTCAAGACTTTTCTTTTCAACCGCGCATTTGGCCAACTTTTCCCCTCCCACTGGCTCAGCCAGGGTTCTGTTACAGCAACAACAACAACAACAACAATTTACATTTATATAGCGCCTTTCACGTCGGGAGGACGTCCCAAGGCACTAAACAAGAGGCGTGTGACCCGAGCTGGGAGGGGAGTGTTTGGGAAGGGGTGAAATACGAAGGGGAGGTAAAAGAGTTCGGGGTGGAACAAAAGGCACGATTGAAGAGGAAAGTCTTCAAATCAGCCTTGAAAGAGGAAAGGGAAGAGGTGAAACGGAGGGATTGAGGGATGGCATTCCATAGGGTGGGAGCGGAGAAACTGAAGGCCCGTCCTCCGATGGTGGGGCGGTTCGGGCGGGGGGCTTGGAGCAGGCCAAGTCCTGTTGAACGGAGGGTCCAGGTGGGCGTGTAGGGGGAAAGTAGATCGGCTAGGTAGGATGGGGCAAGGCCGTGCAAGGCCTTGTAGGTGAGGACGAGGATCTTAAATTCGATGCTCTGGAGGATGGGGAGCCAGTGGAGACGGGCGAGGGTGGGGTTTATGTGGTCACGGAGGCGGGTGCGGGATAGTACACGGGCTGCAGAGTTTTGGATGGCCTGCAGCCTATGAATGGAGGAACTGGGGAGGCCGACTAGGAGAGAGTTTCCGTAGTCCAGCCGTGAGGTGATGTACACGTGCACGAGTGTTTCGGCAGCGCGGGGGGTAAGATAATTGCGGAGCCTGGCAATGTTGCGCAGGTGGAAATAGGCGGTGCCGGTCAAGGCGCGGATGTGGGGGAGGAAGGAAAGTTTTTGATCGAACATGATGCCGAGGTTCCTGATTGGCTTTGTGAGGTGGAGAGTGCAGCCTTGGATGTTGAGGCTGGCAGCGCCCGATGTGCGGAGGCGCTGGCTTGAGCCAATCAGGAGGGCCTCGGTCTTACTCACGTTCAATTGCATAAAGTTGTCCCTCGTCCACGATTCGATGTCGGACAGACATGCTGTCAGAACATCAATCGTCTGGGGGTTGAGGGATGAGGCAGAAAGGTACAACTGGGTGTCATCCGCATACATGTGGAAATTTACCCCATGTTTGCGGATGACGTCGCCCAGAGGGAGCGTGTAAAGGGTGAAAAGAAGGGGACCGAGGACAGAGCCCTGAGGGACGCCGTGGGAAACTGTGCGGGGGTTTGATGAAAAGCCATTGGAAGAAACAGAATGTAAACGATGGGTCAAATAAGAGTGGAACCAGTCAAGGACTGTGCCTTGAAGGTTGAGGTGAGAGGAAAGACGTTGAAGGATGATGGTGTGATCGACTGTGTCGAACGCAGCAGACAGGTCAAGGAGGACGAGGAGGCAGAGGGAGCCCTGGTCACAGGCGGTTAGGATGTCATTTGTGACCTTGACCAGGGCAGTTTCTGTACTGTGGATAGGGCGGAAACCAGATGCCACCTGGCATGGAGGGCGCTATAAGTTGTTGTTCTGTGAAGCACTTTGAGTTGTCTAGAAGGCTTGAAAAGCGCAATAACAAATGCAAGGATTATTATAATTACAAGGTTATTTTTTCCTTTCTTGTCATATAAATTAACTAAGACTTGTGGGGGGCAATTGGGATAAGGAGGGTGGAGTGCAGCGAGGGATGCTGAAGTCAGAGAGGAAGGAAGGGGCAAAGCAATTGAGGGCTTTGAAGGTGAGGATCAGAATATTCAAATTGATGCTCTAAGACATGGGGAGGCAATGGAGCTGGGAAAGTGTGGGTATGATGGAGGTCATGGAGCCTGGTGGGGGAAAGCACACAAGCTGCAGAGTTCTGGATGATCAGCAGCTTGTGGAGGGAAGAGTTGGGAAGGCCAACAAGCATGGAGTTAACATTGTCGAACCTGGTTGTAATGAAGGCAAGCATGATGGTTTTGGAGGATTGAGGGGTGAGGCAATGGCAGAGTCAGGCAATATTGCAGAGGTGGGGAATGACAGAATGTGTCATGGCATGGATGGGAGACAATTGAGAGTCGAAAGGGATGCCTATGTTCCTGATAGGCATTCTGTCAGCAAAACAGTGGTCCTGGGGTTAGGGGCAGAGGCAGAGAGATAAAGCTGGGTGTCATCCATGTATATGTGGAAGTTGACTCCATGTATGCGGATGATGTCACTAAGAGGGAGCATGTATAGGTTGAAGAGGAAAGGAATGAGGACAGTGCAAACATAATCATACAAGACATCATCATCAATTCCTATAATTTTTCACAATACACCAACTCCTCAATTAACGTTGGGGATGTGTTCTTGAAAAATGCGATTTGAACTGAAATGACTGATAATGAAACCCAAATTACCATAGTCGTAATGATATAAATAGGGTTACATTCCCGCAGTACTTTCTTGTCTAAATATTCTTATGCAAATATTAAATAAAGAGCAAAAACACTACTACTATTGAGAATTGAAATAAATGTTTAATAAGTGCCAATATATCAATTAAATAATAATACAAGAATGAGAAAACTTATTGGAGATGGTTGATGCGGAAGTGGGCAATGGTGAGTGGCGGGGACGGAGTCATTCAGATGAAGGGGCAGATGGCTGTTTAAAAAAATTCTGTCCAGTGTTTGCTGAACTGCTTTTTTTCTTCCTGCATTGTATTATTATTCTTGCTTGTAGCAGTTGTATCAGACTGGTGCAGCCAACACGATAATAACGAGCGCTTGTAGTAGTTGAAGCCACTTGTTATTATCCTGTTGGCTGCTGAGCTGCATTCCCCACGTCACGTCCCCACACAGCTGATCGCTAGCACATGGTTGCGCACGTGGTTTGTGCACATTTTTTCGAAACTTGACGACGATTGTCGTAAAATTACCGCATTTTGTGATTATTTAATCAACTACGTATAATCCAAATAATGGATAACGGGACAACGAATACCAAGGAGTTCCAGTACAATGGGTAGTGGGATGTGACAATTATCATGAGGACAGAAATCACAGTTGTTTTTTAACTCGTAGCTAACTATTGGTTTTGGGTTGACCATTACTTGTTGGCGAATGTTTTTCTCAGAGATTGGGGGCAAGGTTTGCAGCCCGAAACCCACCAGATAGTTACAAGTTAAAAACAACTGCAAGTTCTGACCTTATCTCATCAAGTACCACAAGTTACCCCATAACTCAAACAAACCTTTCTGCTGTTTGTACAGTTTGTGCAACACCAATTGAATAGAATGATTGGGAATGAGCATCAGAAATCTTTTTCCCACTATCAATTTCTTATGGGGATAAGGAGAGGCCTGCTCATAGGATACAGGATGCTCATATTTGGAAATCCTCATTCCAGTTTGTGAGTTTAACAAATCTGTGAGGTTTCAAGGGAAAGTATAGATAATTTAGAGCACTTCATCTGTACTATTTCTTAATGTCATATTCTAATTAAAGAAGCAAAATCCTGCAAATAGCAGGGTCCTTCCAATTATCAAAATGAATGTATCAAGTCCCAGGCATTCTATTCTGACACAGTTTACCTTCAGGACAGTATTATTTAAGAATGTTGGACAGAAGGAAAAAATGGCTATGATTAATAACATTTTGATATGGATCTAGACTAAGAAAGAAAGTGCATGACTAGGCACATCAATACCAAATCAATAAGGCAAAGCACATATTCAAGGTGATGAATTGTGAACCCCAAATAATGTATTAGTGTAAGTATTCAATACCATTGATCGTAATAGCTGACTTCTAAACGGATTCAACTGTACAAAGGATCAAATCAACTGAACCATGGAATGAGAAAAACATTTTGCTATTTCCGTTTATCAAATAATAATACTTGGATTTGATATTAGGATGTTATCACACACCTTCTCAGAAAACTCACCCACAATCCCTCGAACACTACCATCCAATTTTCAACCTACCTTTCCTTGCCACAATCCTGGAACGCATTGTTGCAGGTCAATGTCAGTCACACCTCTTCCTCCATTCCCTCCTAATACCCCTGCAGTCTGGTTTTTGCCCACAGCTCAGTGACACGCTTGTCAAAGTCACAACAATGTCCTATCTCTGAGCACTGCTCCCTCTTGCTCATCGGCCTATAGGAACTCTCAGCTGCAGTCGACACATGTGACCACTGCATCCTCCTCCACAGCCTCTCCTCCTTCATCCACCTTAGTGGGAACACACTCGCCTGTTTCGAGTCCTACTTAACTATTCCATCTCGGTAAATGGATTCTCCTCCAGCCCCTGCCTGGTTACCTGCAGGTACTCCTGAGCTCCATTCTTGGCCATCATATTTTCATTATCTATATGCTTCGTCTGGGCGTTGTCATCTGCAGACACAGGCTAAACTTTGTAAAAAGTAAGTTTGCAGAAGACACATAAATCTACTTTGCCTCCTCCAGTATCAACTCCAAGTCCGCTGATCTTCTATCAGCATGTCTGGCAGATATCAGGACCTGGATGTTTGCAAATTTCCTGCAGCTGAATGTGGCTAAGACATATTCCTTGGCTTCCTTCAACATCTGAACACATCAACCTCCCTTGGCTCACCCTCACACATATCAAATCAGTGTGCAATCTAGGCATCTGATTCAACCCCAAGCTTTCGAAACTTCCTCCCCCACATCTGGTCCCTGACTAACTCTGCCTTCTTCCACCTCTGCTATATTGCCCACTTCCAATCATACCTTACCCCAAATGCAGCAAAACCCTTTGTGCATGCGTTGTCACCACCTGCATGGATTACTCCAACGCACTCCTCATCAGTCTCTCAAGCTCCACTAATCAAAAAATCCAGCTCATTCAGAACCCTGCCACCCGTGTTTTGTTCCACCTGGAACAAAACCTGCCCCCCTGCCCTTAACTTTAAATATTTAACGAATAAGTTATAATGCAAAGTTTCATAAATTATTTTAATTTAAAAAGGTGGAATTTAATTTCAGACTGAGACCTGTTCTCATGTATGGCCACTGTCACCCCAAGACTCCATCTCGATAGTTGGCATCAATTATGCCATTAGCTCATTGCATTGGAGCAACATTCAGCCAATTACTGGATTAACTCAACTGTAAACCCAGTAATTGTGGTTTCTCTCTGACTCATGCTGGTGTATCACCTTCCTTGCGCCAAATTCTTACCTTCCAGGACCTTGGGAGGTGCTCCTGGTGTGAAGGTCGCTATACAAGTGTAATTTTGTAGTTCCTCAAGGATCTCTCTCAGTGCTCAATGCAACAATCTTATTATTCTAATAGCTTATTAGCCACTAAGCTAACCACTAAGTAGCTTAGTGGTTACAGCACTTACCTCACAAGCAAGAGGCCTGGGTTCAGTTTCCAGCATTGCGAAACCTTGGGCAAGTTTTCCTTGCTCCACATCTTGATAATAATCCCTCAAGAAAAAATAATCATAATTTGATCACTCAATCTATGACTGTTTGTAGGACATTGCTGTGCCCAATTGGTTGCCGTGTTTGGCCCACAAATATACAGTCAATTTACATTACAGTATATTCTGTTAGGTGCTCTAAAGTTATCAGGCATGAAGGGCAATGATAAAGCCTTAAATCAAATGCAAGATTGATTATTATTATTCACAAACTCTGTACCCACATTTCAACCAGTTCTAGTCAGGCTACACTGGCTTTCCATTACTGATCCCTTCACATTCACACTGCTACCCACACCGACGGCCATCCGCTCGATCTGGTTATCTCCCGAGGCCTCAACGTCTCTTACGTCACCATCACCGACAAGGCCATTTCAGACCATTTTTTCATTTCTCTCAACACCTCTATCCCTCCCCCCTCCACCTCCAAACCCACCACCATCTTCTACCGGCCCTAGAAGAAGATTCGCCCACAAACCTTCACCTCTGCCCTCGAAACCTCCGACCTCCTCCCCCTGTGGCACTTTTCCTGTACCGACCCATCCTCCGCCTCCACCACCCTCCATAACACCCTCTCCACTACCCTCGACACCCTGGCCCCCCTCACCTCCAGAACTGTCTCCCACTCCCGATCATGACTGTGGTACACAACTCACCTCCGTTCTCTCAAAAGCCAAGTGAGAGCAGTTGAATGCACCTGGCTCAAATCTGGCCTCACAGTCCACTGGCAAATCTGGCTGGACCGCATCAATTTTTCCCGCTACAACCTAGCCACCGACAAATCAGCCTTCTACTCCAGGATAATCCTGGAAGCGAAGGACAACCACCGCCTCCTCTTCGCCACCACCAACCAGCTCCTCCGCCACCCCCGTCTTGCTTCACAGATCCACTCCTCAACGCACATTGGGAGGAGATGTTGGATTTCCTCGAGTCCAAAATAGAGAGAATCCACTCTGCGGTTTCCTCCCCCCACCTGTCCTCCACGTCCGCCCCTCCATCCGCTATTTCAACCCCCACCCAACCCCCTTTCATACTTTCATCCTCACCTCCCCGTCTTCAGTCACAATAATAATCACCTCCATGAAACCCACCACGTGTTCACTGGACCCCCACCCCACCCCTCCGCACCCAGCTCCAACTTTTGGCCCCGCTCATTTCTGACACCATCAACCTTTCCCTCTCCTCAGGCACTGTCCCTACCTCCCTTGAAATAGCCACCATCACCCCTATCCTGAAAAAACCGTCCCTTGATGCTTTGCAGCTAACAAGCTATCGACCCATCTCCAACATCCCGTTTTTATCTAAGCTCTTTGAAAGAGTGGTTGCCTCCCAGCTCCACACTTTCCTCTCAACTCACTCACTCCTTGAATCCCTCTAATCAGATTTCCGCCCTGCTCACAGCACGGAAACTGCCCTGGTTAAGGTTACAAACGACATCCTAACCGCCTGCGACCAGAGCTCCCTCTGCCTCCTCATCCTCCTTGACTTGTCTGTTGCATTAGACACAGTCGATCACACCATCCTCCTCCAACGTCTTTCCTCCCACCTCAACCTTCAAGGCACAGTCCTTGACTGGTTCCATTCCTACCTGACCCACCGGCTACATTTTGTATTTTCCAATGGTTACTCCTCAAACCCCGCACAGTTTCTCACGGCATCCCCAGGGCTCTGTCCTCGGCCCCCTCCTTTTCACCATTTATACGCTCCCTCTGGGCGATGTCATCCGCAAACATGGTGTAAATTTCCAAATGTATGCGGACGACACCCAACTGTACCTTTCCGCCTCATCCCTCAATGCCCAGACCACCAATGTTCTGACAGCATGTCTGTCCGACATTGAGTCCTGGACGAGGGACAACTTCCTCCAATTGAATGTGAGCAAGACCGAGGCCTTCCTAATTGGCTCAAGCCAGCACCTCCGCACATCGGGCGCTGCCAGCCTCAACATCCAAGGCTGTACTCTCCACCTCACAAAGCCAGTCAGCAACCACGGCATCACGTTCGACCAAAAACTCTCCTTCCTCCCCCACATACGCGCCTTGACCGGCACCGCTTATTTCCACCTGCGCAAAATTGCCAGGCTCCGCAAGTATCTCACCCCCCATGCTGCCGAAACACTAGTGCACACGTACATCACCTCATGGCTGGACTACGGAAACTCTCCCCTCATCGGCCTCCCCAGCTCCTACATTCACAGGCTGCAGGCATCCAAAACTCTGCAGCCCGTGTACTATCCCGCACCCGCCTCCGCGACCATATAACCCCCACCCTCGCCCGTCTCCACTGGCTCCCCATCCTCCAGAGGATTGAGTTCAAGATCCTCGTCCTCACCTTCAAGGCCTTACACGGCCTTGCCCCGGCCTATTTAACCGATTTACTCTCCCCCTATAAGCCCACCTGGACCCTCCGTTCAGCAGGACTTGGCCTGCTCCAAGCCCCCCGCCCGAACCGCCCCACTATCGGAGGCCAGGCTTTCAGTGTCTCTGCTCCCACCCTATGGAATTCCATCCCTCAATCCCTCCGCCGTGTTTCCTCCCTTTCCTCTTTCAAGGCCAGTTTGAAGACTTTCCTCTTCGACCGTGCCTTTTGTTCTCCCCGAACTTTTCGACCTCCCCTACATATTTCACCCCTTCCCGAACACTCCCCTCCCAGCTCGGGTCACACGCCTCCTGTGCAGCAGCTTGGGACACCCTCCCAACGTGAAAGGCGCTTTATAAGTTTAAATTGTTGTTGTTGTTGTTGTTGATCGGAATGACTTAATGACCGTCATTTTCAAATCTATTCACTCTCTGATACGTTCCTAATTCGCTGACCTCCTCATTCCGCATTCCACTACATGGTGCTTCCATTCGACTTGCACCAGCCTCCTGCTCTCTTGCCAAGGCCTTTCAGCACCTTGGGACATGCTCACGACGTGAAAGGCCGTCTGTAAATGAAACTTTGTTGTTTTGTTGTTGTTGTGGCTCGTCCCTTGCACCCACTGCCCCACCATTGGAGGTTGCGCTTTCATCTATAATCCCATACATTATACTAGAATAAATTGTTGTTGTCGAAACACAGCTCAAACATGCAATAGAAGATGTCATGATGCCAATGAAATTGTTGTCCAATTGAATAGTTGTTATTAATTATGTAGACTGTTTCAATAGTTTAGGTGTCAACACACACTCCCTAACATTAGCAGATTGATTTGGAAAAGGTTTGAACTGTCAATATTATTTGAGTCTTGCCGTCACTCTCTGCGTTGCCTCATGCCTCAATTTTAGAATTACAAAATATTTTAGACGCGGTGAGTGATGGTAAGAGAACTAAAAGGTATTATTGCATATTTTGTCATTCTAAAATTATCAATCTCAGAAAGAAACATAAGGGAGATGTGAAAAATCAAGGATTTCAGTGTAAGTGGGAAGTGGATTACTTGTTGTTTGAAAGTAATGGAAAACGTCAGTGCCTTATTTGCTTGCAAGTACAATTGGTGTTGAAGGAGCACAACAACAACAACAACTTTGATTTATATAGCGCCCTCCACGCCAGAGGGCGTTACATTTATAGAGCGCCTTTCATGTCGGGAGGATGTCCCAAGGCATTAAAACACACTAGACAAGACAAAATATGGCAAATATACTTGTTGAGTGCAAACATTGGAACAGGCTTGAAACAGTTACCATAGGATGCTGTCTCCTACTTGCCAATAATAAATACAAAATTTATATTGGAGCTCTATTTGAAGAGAAATGTTTCCACAATGTCCACACTCAGCCATTTAGTAATTGTCTAAGTGTCAACAAAACGTATCTGTAAGAAAGAAAGTAATTTGAGTATGTACAATATTCATACAATCCATTCTAAATTTGTTTTGCATATCTTTGACATTATTATGAATTATTATATATTTATCATCTTTATTTTGTCTGCATGTTAGTTTTGCAATTATGAATTAATCTGTTTCGGTTTGTTGAGAGTTCTCGGTAAGGGGCTCTATGTGCTGATATGATATACTTTGTTTTGATTATAATACATAAGTTGATGCATCTATTTCCATTTGAGATTATCCTTATTTTGTACATTGTTAGGATTATTAAATTATATTCATTTTAATTCACTTAATTATTTCTTTCACTTTTCTTGTTTACTCTGAATTTAATGATTATTCTTGCATATATAAAGCCATTGAATGCACCTCGACCAGTTACAAACTAACGTTTCTTCGGCAGATTTGGCTTGATCGGATCAAGATCTACCGCTCTGCTCTCACCTCTGCCAAATCTTCCTTCTACTCCATGATAATCTTGGAGACCAAGGATAACAAATGGCCTCTTTTTCTCTACCACTAACTGTCCCCTTTGCTTCCACCTTTGCCTCCTTGAAGACCCTCTTCAACTGTGCCTTCAGTTGCCATCCCACCTCTCTGCCCTCCCTCATCCCAACCCTGCTCCCCCACCCCCTTACTTGGATGCTTAACCCTGATTGTTCAGCATTTGTGACATCCTCCCAATGTGAAATGTGTCTACAAATGTAATTTTGTTGTTGTTGTTGTTGTATCCTCTGCCCACCTTCTAAAGCCTTGCACATCCTCTTCTCTACTACAACTGCAAGGAGTTGCTGGACTTCCTCAAATCCAAAATCAAGAGGATCCATTCAGCTACGTATATTCTGGCTACTGCTATCCCCACATCAGCTCATCTCATGATGCAGTCCTCACCCATTCCCCCTATATACCTCCGACCCTATCTCTCCCTCCTCCCTCACCTCCATCATCTCCAAAATGAAGCACCGCACCGCACCTGCTCCCTCAACCACATCCCCATCTCACTCCTCATCTCCCAGCTCCACCTCCTGTTCCTCTCTTAACTAACATCATCAACCTCTCAACTGGCACTTTTCTCACTCCCCTAAAGACAGATGTCATCACTCCCATCCTGAAAACACCCTTCCCTGGACCCAACCCTCCAGCTACCACCCCATCTTCAAACTCCCATTCCTTTCCAAGGCCCTGGAATAAGTCATTGCATCCGAGCTTCACTCTTTTCCTTCCAACTATTCTCTCTTTGGAAATCTCCAATATGGCTTCTTAGCTGCCCACAGCATGGAAATGGGCCTGGCTCCCTCTGCTTCCTTGACCTCTCTGCCACCTTCAACACTGTCGACCACTCCATTCACCTACACTGCCTCTTCTCTCAGCTCAATTTTCATGTACTTGCTCTTGCCTTGTTCAAATCTTACCTCTTCCACCATGTACATTTTGTCGCCACTAATGGGTTCTCCTCCTGCATTGTCACATGTGGCATCAGCAAGGTTCTGTCCTTGGCCCTCTCCTTTTCAAAATCTTTATGTTCTCCCCTTGATGACATCATACACATACATGGGGTTAACTTCTATAGATGTGAGGATGCCACCCAACTCTTATCTTTCTGCATCCACTCTTGATTCCAGGACCACTACTGTCCTGACAGACTGCCTGTCAGATATCAACTCTGGGATGAGAGCTAACTTTCTACAGTTGAATGTTAACAAGACCAAGACCGTCCTGATCAGGTCACATAACTGCACACCTCAGGCACTTGCAGCATCCACCTGCATGCATCTACACTCTACCTCACCAATCCAGTCAGGAACCGAAGTGTCTTGATCAATTCTAAACTGTCTTTTCTCCCCCACTCCCTCCCATGGCTGGCCTTGCCTCTCCTCACCTATGCAACATTGCCCAACTCTGCCACTACCTTACCCCTCATGCCGGTAAAACTCTCAATCATGCCTTCATCGTGTCCAGGTTCAACTATGTCAAAGCCCTGCTTTGGCCACCAGAACTCTGCAGCCCTTGTCCTCTCCCGCACCAAGCTCTTCAACACTCTCTCCCACATTCTCACCTGACTCCATTGGCTTCCCTTCTCTCAGAGAATTGAATTCAAGATCATTATCCTCACTTTGGAAGCCCTCCATGGCCTTACACCACCCTACCTCTGCGACCTCCTAATCCTTTACCAACCAGTCAGCTCCCTCCGCTTAGGGTTCTCCGGCCTGCTCCAGGTTCCCCAACCCACTGGCTCCAGCATTGGTGGGTGAGTTTTCAGCCACTCTGCCCCAACCTTTCAAATTCCACCCCACTATCCCTCTGCCTTGCTGCCTTCCTAGGCTCCTTCAAGTCCCAAATCAAGACCCTCCTCTTTGCCCATGCCATTGGTCATACCCCCTACCCCTCCCTTTCCTCCACCCTCACCAGTCTCGACCCCAGCTCAGGACTGAAACACTGACTATTCAGCACATTGGGTCAACAAAAAACAACAACAAAATTACATTTATAGAGGATTTTTCACGTCACGAAGACATCCCAAGGAACTGAACAGTCAGGTCAGGACCCAAGCAAGAGAGAGTGGCAGGAAAAGGGGGACGGGCGGGAGACTGTTAGGAGGGGAGGGAGAGAGTTGTGAGGGCAGTAGAAGGCACAATCCAAGAGGAGATTCCTGAGATGTGAAAGGAGCTACGCAAATGAAATGTTGTTGTTGTTGTTTCTGGAAGGGAAATGCAAAAAGGTTGTTTATGTGGCCCACATATATTTCTCAAATGCAGCATCCAACTCTCAGCAGCCAAGAGGTTGGACAACCCTGGTCTCGGCTGACATTCCAATGCACTGGTGGGTTGTGCTTCATTGTTTCAGGTATCATGCTTCAGATGAAATATCAATCAATCAATCAATCAATCAACCAACCAACCAACCAATCAATCAATCAATCAAAACTTACATTTACATAGCGTCTTTCATGTCGAGAGGAGTCCCAAGGAGCTGTACAGTTAGGTAGGGACAAGAGCAGGTGGGTGGGGTTGGGGCAGGATGAAGAAGAGTAGCAAAATTGACTGTATATTTGTGGGTGAAACACGGCAGCCAAATTGCGCACATATCAAACCAAGACCTCATGTGTCTGTTCATTGGACATTATGGAATCCTGTAGCTCTATGTTTAGTGCACTTGCCTCACAATTGAAAAACCTGGGTGCAATTCGTGGCAGAGTGAAACCTCGGGCAAGATACCTTATTCCGCATGCCTAAAAATAATCCCTCAAGAAAATAAACTATAATAAATTGGTTACTCCATAAATCTTGTGGGACCCTGCTGTGCGCAGTTGGCTGCCGCATTTCCATCCACAAGTATACAATCAATTAATTCACTTCACAGTATATTCTGTAAAGTGCTTTGAGATGTCTAGAAGACGTGAAAAGAGCGATATCAAATGCAACAATTATTATTATTTATTAAAGATCAATCACAACTAAGTTGCCCTTTAGGAATGCCGCTGAGTGGATACCAGACACTGCACAGCAGGAAAGTTAGAATGATAAGAACCTTCCCGCTTCCATTCATGACCATTTCAGAGCATCACAGGAAGAGAATCCAGCTTGTGAGGTCACAAATCTTCAATGCAAGAGAGGAACACTACAAACTGACAGTTTGATTAATAGATATTAATGAAACAACCAAGAAAGATCAACAAATATTGGAATACAGAAAACATGATTATCTGATCAGTGGCAAATATATCCATCTGGATGGGTTCATCTTACAATGGGAAAATACCATGATATGCCCAGATTCCCGAGGATGTAACTGATAAGAGCAAAAATAGATTAACGTTCAATAATGAAGGGCCTCACCCAAAATGGTACTCCATTTTTCTATTTCAGATGCTGATTGTCTGATTAGCTCTTTGCATTCCAGTTTTTTCTATTTTATTACAGATTTCAGCTTCCTTTCTTTTCCTTGCGATTTTAAGAGAGTAGATATTGTATGAGATGTCAGTCCAATGTGGATTACGCTATGATCAGATTTTAATTCTAAAGTCATTCTCAAAGGCGCTTATGGATTAAAGAATGGGAGATTGCCATATGTCACCATTCATTCTTATAAATATCAAATTATAAGATAATATGATAACAGTACTACTACCGTAGAAATTCAATCCAAACAAATATATTAAAGTGCACAATTATTGTATAAGTTTAAGAGGTCTCATCAACCAATTGATGAGTAATTTTAGGATTATGTTATTATATAATACAAGCAGATTTATGTTGCAATTTTACTCATGTTATTAAAGTTAGGCTTTGATAGAGTTCTGCGGCATAGTCTCACACAAAAAAAATAAAATTAAGTAAGTCCGCAGTTTAGATTTCTTTAATTACTTAACCATATTTTTTTCATATTAAAATCTTTATAAAAGTAATATCTTTATTGTATTTCTGTGGCAGCCTAATTACACTATGATGGTTCCTGATTCTGTGATACAAATGCTGTACGTTATTTTCACTTTGCTCTGAAAAACCAGAAGGCCAGTATAGCTTCACAGATCTTTCAAATTGAACTCAATTAAATGTTATCAATATGACTAAGTGATTATAATCCATGACTTGCAAGTGAGGATTTCAGCAAGTTCCATCTTGTCAAGCCCCAATCTTTCATCAGGACAAATGGCTTCTTGTATCTTTCTAATGCAATGCAGTGTGAGACTAAAATTAAGCAATTGTGCAGGGGATTATTTATGGAAAAGCAGCAACCTACTCTGTTTCTTTGAAAAGCAGCAACCTACTCTGTTTTTTGAAGCACTAACATGTTGTAATTGGAACTGCACACGTTTTCATACCAATAACTAACAATCTCAAAAGGATTTATGATTAGAATATATTACCTCAGCAGGTCGTCTTCTGACTGATAGTTTGTCACACATTTAAGGTGTGTGTTACTGGCAATTGGTTGCACAATCCAATATGAGAATTAAGGTGACAAACTACTTCCCTGAACAATGAATAAAGCAAGGTCAGTGAGTAGAAATCCCAAGACACCAAGATTCATCTGCATGGAGACATCTTTGTGACATCTATGAGACTTGACAAACACTATATAAAATGCAAGCAATATTATTATTAGTGGTAGTAGTATTAAGAGGTCTTTGGCCCATCTGGTGTCAATGTTCCACAGCACATAAAACAACAACAAAATTGCACTTATATAGTGGCTTTCACGTCGGGAGGATGTCCCAAAGTGCTGAACAGTCAGGTCATACACACTACAATCCCTTCTATCACAGCGATCAAGTATTTTATTCAAATCAGTCTAGTGTATATATTTTCCTGACAACTTGTTTTATGTGTTGATTACCCTCTGTTATGCTTTCTACCACACATCCTTGCAATGACCTGCTCTGCCTTCCCTTACCACTGTCACATTGTCCAACTCCGCCATTGTATCACACTGTAGGCCCCCAACACTCTCATGCATGCATTCATAACATCCAGGCTTAACTGTGTAAATTCCTTGCTTGTCGGCCTCCCCAACTCCTCCCTGCACAGGCTGCAGACCATTCAGAACTCTGCAGCCATGTTCTCTCTCACACAAGTCACACTCCCCACCCTCACTTGACTCGACTGGCTTCCCATCACACCGAGGATGCAGTTGAAGATACTCGTTCTCATCTTCAAAGCCCCCCATGCCCTAGATCTCCTCTACTTCTGCGACCTACCAACCTTCTACCAAATAGCCCCTTTGGACACTCATTGGCTTTCAGCCATTCTGCCTCACCCTCTGAAACTCCATCTCACAGTCCCTCTGCCTTGTTCCATCACTTACCTCCTTCAAGACCCACCTCAAGGCACTCCTGCTTTCAATCCACCTCCATGCTTTTGATCCACCTCCTTGCCCCACTCCACAATCTGTATCCCCAGCTCAGGTCTGAAATACTGTCTTTCCACTAGGGATGTCTTCCCAATATGAAAGGTGCTATCCAAATGTAATTTTGTTGTTGCTGTGTGTAAAAAAGAAGAGAACTTTGAATAAACCTTTTAATGAGGTAGGAAATGACTGACAAATGCAGAGACCCATCACTGTTTTTAAGAGAATCCATGCATCCCACCTATACTTAGAAATTCCAGAGATATTTGTTGGAATACAATGCGCACTCTCTCTCTCTGGAGAGATGCATCATGCTTACCTGATTCCAGAAAGTGTTAGGGACGGGTGGCCAAGATGTGCGGACAACAGAATAAGTGTTGGGGGTACTGATTTATTTTAATCAGGTAAAATTGGGAAGAGTTCCTACCCCCAGTGACTGGACAGGACTTTTAAATCCTGCTGATGAGCCAAACTGACTGTTCTGTCATCAGCAGTGACTTGAAATACAGGTCACCCCACTTAATGAAGGGGTTAGGCTCTTTAAAACCTTTGTTAAGCAAACATATTGTTAAGCGAGAGTTTAACTGTATTACTGTATTTGGCCACAGCCAAAACGCCGCCCCAACCCAAGCCTCCCCGCTAAAATCTGTTTAGTTCCCAGCCGTTCCTAACGCTAACATTTTCGGTGTGCAGGTTAAGGGGTGAAAATTTGGAGTTCCGGAATCCGGAATGTGACAAAAATTGCAGAATAAAAATGCCAATCCTGCCTGTTCGAGGCTAGGTCTTCACAGTCGCCGCACCGAAATATCACAACCTGGCCCAGGCATTTCTGGACTCGTGACGCGCTTCTGGCATTCCGAAGTCCAGAAATACCCGAACCTGGGCTCGGGCTCAACCTGTACTAGCAAAGGCCTAAGGTTGATATAACTGCTGTTGAAGGCTACACAACTTTAAATACAACAATAAAATATTAAAATGCTGGTAAATACAACAATAAACAATAAAATACAGACAGTTCTCGACTTACTATTATTGAAGCCAAGTAGCATCCTGCCACTTAAGCTCCTCCTATGGGAGGGGCTGCACTGCATTGCTTAACTGAGGTACACTAAAGACTGAGCGTGTGTTACGGGGGGAACTGGGAGAGACAATACCCACGAGAAGCTGCACATGAGAAGCCCGCGAGATTTAAAGTGTGTGTAAACATTCGTTATAGCAAACACAGCCTTTGTTAAGTGGATAAGTGGTAAAAATAGAAACTCTTGTTTTAGTGAACTTTCGTTAACCAGGCGTTTGTTAAGCGGGGTCTACCTTACTGCAGTCCAGCCTGACTCAGGAACTGGACTATCAAAACAGCCACAGAGGGCTGGCTCAATTCTAATATTCAGTAGCCAAGCATGACACCTTGGAGCCAGTTGAGCTACAAGGAGACCCCATTACCCTCCCCCTCCCCCAAGGAGGATAGTCACTGGTTGGTTGGTTGAAAACTGCTTAACTCTCTATAAGCCAATTGTCATTTGACAACCAACAATTTTAGATTTGAGTTGTCACTAGGTATATATTAGTTACCAGGAACTGTCCGCAAACTTCCTGGTGTGAAACACAGTTCAGCATGAAATGCGTAAGAGCATTACCACCATCTTCCTGTTGGTAGCTTGAACACACAGATCCACTTTTCCCATGCACACTTATTAAACTTACTGAACGCTGGAATGATTTTTTACTGATCATTTTACCGACTGTGCTGGAATGCTTTACTGGTAAGTATCCATAGAATATTCTGTTATTATTTAGTCTATTATTAATAAGATATGTTTTAAAATAGGTTAATTTTTTGTGTAGGTTTTTCAGCAACTTGCCGCTCAAATATCCGGCATATTTGACTAACTGGCACTGGGCAGGTCCCAAGGGTGCTGGATAACAAAGGTTTTACTGTATTATTATTATTATTAACATGGAGGGAAGATGTTTACAGGATGTAAACTTTCAATAATTGTTAACTTTCATCTGAATTGCTTTTCAGTAAATTATTTCCAGAGACAATATGACATTATAAACTTAACATTGTACTAGGTCACACAAATATTTACGAACCACCAAAACAGATGTCTGGATCATTCATTCATACAAACTCTCACTTTTGTTACCTCCTAGCATATTGATTATACCCAAACCCTCTTCATCAGGCTCCCCAGCTCCATCACTCATGAAATCCAATTCATTAAGAGGAATTGCCTAACCCACACCAAAGTTCAAATGACCATTACCTCAGTTCTTGCCATATTCCATGAGCTCTTTGTTACAGATTGGATCCTTACACAAGTATATGAATCATTGCGTGCCCTGGCACCTTCCTATCCCCAAACTATCAAACTTTTTGGATCAAGTCATATGTCCTTTCTCCCCTTTGTCTGTCCTTTAGATCATACCTGAGGATCTTCCACTTCAAACATGCTGCATCTTCACAACTTGGCATTAAGCTCTGCCACAGTTAAGCCCTTTGCCACAGTTAAGCACTCTGAGAGGCTATCACCATGAATGACATTATGTAAATGTAAGTTGTTGTTTCTAGTGTGCCCCTCCTTTGACTGCCTTCAGATCGTACATAAAAACCTTCTTCTTCAACTGTGCTTACAGTAATCTTACCCATGCTCCCCAGCTTGAGGTAAAATTGCAACATTGTCAAGTAATCTCAATGTGATCCTGTACTACCAATTTGTGCTATGTTGAAGTGCTGCCTTAGTGGATATCCAACAGCACTATATTTTAAACAATATTGTTTTGCATTGTCTATTCTGTAAAAATACATATTTGAATTGAATCAAAGTGACTTTTTTTATTCCTGAAAAGGTCATGCATAATATATTATGCATAATATAGGCTGGAGCCTCTCAATATGCTCAGTCCCTATTTAGTAGGTAGTTATTCTGTATGCAGGAGACACTTATTGCTTTTTGCATTCTGTGCCAGCAACATTTATTCATAAAAGTTATATAACACCATATTTAAATAAGGGAATATATGAAAAGCAATAGTACATAATGATTTTTTGGTATGAAAAACAGAAAACTTTAATAATGGTTCCTTTGCTAAAATACTGTTGCGTGACCACCCAATTAACAACAAAACAACAAATTATATTAATTGAAGCAAATATTACAAACACTGTGCAGTAATATGCAATCATCTTAGTTCTTACTGGTTGTAAATGAGCATACCACCACTGTTGCTGTTTCTGGAGCCCAGCAATTCAGGACAGGAGGAGTCCATTCAGACCATTTAGCCTGTTCCACCAGTATATTAGACTTTTTGTAAATATTCTGATCACAATGCTCTGATCTTCTTCTACACATCTGAATATCGTTATTGTCCAAGTATCTGACCATTTCTCTTTTCAGCATCTCTAATATTTCCAATATTTCCACCCCTCCAGCTTTCCGATGGAGAACATCTTTTAACACCGTCACAACCTTCTGTGTGAGCTCTGTTCTAAGTGTCTGTTTTGGATTTGAAGACTATGTCTCCTCGAAATGAATTCCTTTATCACAGGGAATCCACTATCCACTATTTAACCTATCAGTTCCTTACATTATTTTGAATGAAATAATGGAATAGCTTCTCCCAGTGTCCTGGCTATGAATCCCCCAAATAAAATTGATCATTGCCTTCATGGCTATTTGTGGAACATTGCAAAATGCAAATAAGCTGCCATGTTCACTGATTAATAAATAATAATAATAGTCCACTGCATTTGATATAGTGGAGTGCTGCAGCTCAGTGGGTGGGGCACTCGCATTACAAGCAGGAGACCTGGGTTCGAGTCCAGGCATGGCAAAACCTTGGGCAAGTTTCCTTACTCCACACTCCTGGTAATAATCTAAAAAAACCCAATAATAAATTGATAATTTCATTCCACGACTTGTTTGTGGTACACTACTGTCCGCAATTGGCTGTCACATTTCGTCAACAAATATATAGTTAATTTACGTAGACGTCCAGAAGTCGTGAAAAGAGCTATACCGAATGTGTGGATTATTATTTTTATTATAATTATTATTGCACCTATACAGAATATCAAAGATCTTGACAGAATATACTTTTATGTGAATTGACTGTACATTTTGTGGCGAAATGTGATAGCCAACAACAATTTCCCACAAACAGAAATGGACTGAGTGAACAAATTATTATTACTTTTTTTTTTGAAGGGCTTGTTACCCATGTAAAAGCAATCCACCAATCAACTTAATAGCAAGGTTCCTTAGACAAAAAGTCTAACAAACTGGTGGATCAGGCTAAATGGTCTGGATGGCCTCCTCCTTTCCTGAATTATTGGGCTCCAGAATCAGCAACAGTGATAGTATGCTCATTTACAACCAGTAAGAACTAAGATGATTACATATTACTGCACAGTGTTTGTAATATTTGCTTCAATTAATGTAATTTGTTATGTTGTTGTTAATTAAGGCCATGAAGCTACAGTATTTGTATTATTTTACCTGAAACTGAGTTCAGGAATTGGCATCCCACAGTCCATTCAAAACTCTCCTTCCATCTCTTTTTCGAAGCCTGACTTGCAACCTCCCATACCCCCCACTGCCACACCCTATTAAATGCCCACCCAATAGTATTAAATGATTTGATACGTCCTTTCAATCTTAAAGCACTGTAGCAATGTAAATTCTATTGTACCATGCACAAAGTGTGTTTCAAAGCAAAACAAATCACTGTGAAATGCCATGCTGGATGGATTACAGCTTGCATGGTGATCCTGGTTCTTCAGTGAGATGTATAACAACATAAGAAAAAGGACCCACAATCCATCTAATTCGCCTTCCTGGCAATCATATGGACATAGATGTACAAATTACCTACGTATTATATCCCATTATGTTATTTTCTAAAATAATACTGTTTCATCTATGTTTGAAAGAATGAACACTTCCTTCTTCAACCGTCTTCCCAGGGAGCCTGTTCCACAGGTTCACTATTTATTCATTGAAATAGTGTTTGTGTAGATCTGTTCTGAATTTGAAGGCAATGTAAATTTATTTGTTAACCTACCCAGTTAAAAAGTTATCATTGCCTGTCAATCACAGAATTTGATTTTGATCCAGAATTAGCTGAGGATGAAACAATTTTAGGCAGGGCAAAACCTTGAGCAAGTTTACTTTCTCCACACGCCTAATTACAATCCTTCAAAAAAAAGCAATAATAAATTGGTCATTTCAATCCATGACTGTTTGCGCTGTGTGTAATTGGCTGCTGTGTTTTGCCCACAAATAAACAATCCTTTCCTCGAGGACTATCAAAATATGCACAGAATAGAAATCAATTTTAGTTCTTAGAAATTGGAGGCTTTCTTGTGTATTGTTACATTAAATAAAGATTTTGCTGAACTGTGGTGCAGGAGTACTTAACCAATGATAAGGAAATGCATTTATTTTCTGCCCCACATACTTTGGCAGAAAGCATTTGCCTATATTTCAGTTAACCCTTAGTGTTGTGTATTTATACCTGGATTTTCCATTATAACAACATAGTTTACTTAAAATAAATATCTCAAAGCACTTTGACAAATTAGAGGTCACAAATAGCAGTAACATAAGCAAAAAGGTGCTGAATAATGTGAATTATTTGCCAAAACTGTGTTATGCATCTATTTTTAAAAATATATTTTTGGTTTTCATACATAATGTATGAAATCATAATGTGCCCCTTTAAACGAAGTGAGCCTGTGGATGCTGGTGATTTCAGCAATGCACTGCATTTCCTAAGATCTTTTGAAATGTGGAGTACTGTACCTCTGTGGTTAGAGCACTCAATTCACATGAGAGACCTGGGTTATTTTCCCAGTAGGGCAAAATGTTGGACGAGTTCAATTCACTTTACAGTGTAATCTGTGAAGCTCCTTGGGACGTCCTCCTGAAATGAAAGGCACTCTATAAATGTAATTTTGTTGTTGTTATGAAATAATTATTTAGAGAATATATTAAAAGATTTCTAATTGACCAATAAATTATGTAAGTAAGAATTCCCTCTCCTTATTTTATAAAGAATTGGTGGGTATTCCATCATTTCCTTTATTCCATATGCAAGCATTACCATTAAAATGAGAAATTCATGCTTTCCATTTTTGTGTGTGAATGCACTGAGCAGGTAGGCAATAAAAAACAATGTATTTTATGGTCAAAGAATAAGGACTTTATAAGCAAGGAAGTGAAGAAAGGAGAAGGAAGAGGGAGAAATTTGAGGAGGAAGCGCAAGAAAACACAAGCAAATAGGTTGAAAAATTGGCCAATGATTGTGAGGAATAAGCAACAGATCACAAGTGGAAAAATAGAGGGCACAGGAAGTGGAATAGGGTGGAGATGACATACATAGGGAGACGTGACGCCTTGAGGATTTTAAGGACAAGGATTTTAATATGAGTGCTAGGAAACAATGGAGTCTTGGAGGAAGTGAGTGATAGATGTACAGAGGAGGACAGAAAATGTTCTGCCAAAATTTGGATGGGTTGGTTTGCTTGAAGAATATTAAGTAACAGAATCCAAGAGGAATGCCACCATCTTACATTTTAAATAGTGATACTGTATTTGTAAGCAGGGTTTGCTACACTTGGTACACTATTACTTTAACAGATGTAGTTAATTGCTTTTTGTGATCAAACATTTTATTGTGATTACTGTTAATCATTATTACACTTATGCTCATTACATTTGTAATTAAAGTTTATTATGAATGCACTTAAGCAAATTGTGCATTTGTAAATGATAATATTTGCAATAGATATGTTCGGGTTTATTACATTTATAAGATATATTGCATGTATGCAACATTTTATTGCACTGGAAGGTTATTATTACATTTAAAAATTATGTTTCTTTATAATGTTCCAGCATCAGACTAACAGGAAGAAAACAGTTCTTCTGATTCATCTTAATTTTATGATACAAGCTAGTCCAATCAACATTACATTGAATTATGAATTCCAACAGGCATGTTTTATCAGTGGAAGATTTGTTATATGCAATAGTGGGTGGCATATCAGTCATTATCATAACTCAAGTCACAGACCACGGTGATCTGCCTAAGTTATACAACTTCATGCAACCTCAGTGGCACCACAATTTAAAGGCATCAAGATATCAGGCTGATATAAGCACCTTTACAGCGTTCCATGAGAAATTAATTCAAGAACAGCTTGGATTTGTGAAGCACTATTGCTGAAAATAATTTTCAAAGCAAATTAACAATGGCAATGGCAGATACCAACCCAGCAAATAATAATAATAATAATCCTTGCATTTGATATTGCATCTTATCATATCTTGTGTGAGGTGTTAATAACAAAGACAAATGTAAGAGGTGACTGAATGCATGATTGAAGCAATATTTCTCATGGGGGGTGGGAGTGAATGTTTGTACAAGCAGCAAGGTAAAGTGGGTTTCCAAGTGAATTCAAGAGGTTGGGATACGATGGCTTGAAATACAGCCTATCATGGTGGAGATGAACAATAATATCAGGGTCAGAATTCAAGAGAAAGCAGGCTGGTTTGCTGACCTGAAGAAGACTTCACCACTAGAGTCTGAAGAGGTTATTGAGGAGATCTTAAAGAAGAGGAGGATCTTGACAATGATGTATAGGGAGCCCAAGAAACTCAGCAATGGGAGTGCTGGACCTTGACAATGACTATTTAACTTATGGAGTTTTCGGTGAATTTAAGTTTGGAAAGCATGGAATCAGCAAAGAGCACTGTAGAAATCCAAATTAGGTATAAATGTGGGTTTCCAACACAACGCATTTGAAAGTGTCTGAAAAAACAGAAAGAAGATATATAAGCTAGCTTCTCACCAACAAAAAGCTTGGACAAATGCTGTACTCTCCCAGGGTAAGGTAACTGATCACATCACAACTTCTTTAAGTTAATCACAAACTGTATCTGTTTGTAAATGTAATTGTATCTGAACTGTAATAAAAACTAAGTAAAGGCTCAATTCAACAATTTGCCAAATTCAACGAACTCTGAAATCTTATGTTCATAGTTTAAATTCTAGGCCCAGGTTGAATTTTATTCCTATGATGATGAACCCTTAGTTTAAAAAAATTATAAGTCAATGTGACTGTGTTAACATTCCTTTACACTGTATTAAAAAAATCACAATTTAACTTTACAATTACTGGACACCATGACATTGTGAACATTCAATACTTGGTGGAGTCCCGTAGCTCAGAGGTTTCAGTCGTCACTTTACAAGCGAGATACCTGGGTTTGATTCCAGCAGGATGAAACTTTGGGCAAGTTTTCTTAGTGCACACATCTGACAATAATCCCTCAAGAAAAAGCAATAAGCAATTGGTCATTACAATCTATGATTATTTGTGATACACTGCTTTGTGCAAATGGCTGCCGCATTTTGCCCACATATATACAGTGAATTCACTTTACATTATATTCTGTGAAGTGCTTTGAGACATCTGGAAGATTTGAAAAGCACTACATCAAATGCAAGGATTATTATTCAAATTTGGGGCATATTCTAGGCTGGATTTCTACAATGCTCTCTTTGCTGATTCCATGCTTTCCAAACTTAAATTCACTAAAAACTCCATAAGTTAAATAGAGTCATTGTCAAGGTCCAGCACTCCCATTGCTGAGTTTCTTGGGTTCCCTATGCATCATTGTCAAGATCCTCCTCTTCTTTAAGATTTCCTCAATAGCCTCTTCAGACTCTAGTGGTGAAGTCTTCTCCAGGTCAGCAAACCAGCCTGCTTTTTCTTGAATTCTGACCCGGATATTATTGTTCATCTCCACCACGATAGGCTGTATTTGTAAACAATCATGCCTCAGGATCTGTTATCTCACAGGCATCAAAACATCTCGTGATTTAACTTACAAAAGTATTCCAACTCTTGTTGATTGCATGATAGCAAGTAGGGTCAAAAGATAAAATCTTAAATGTGTGACAAGGCCAGGAACATAAACTATTCTTTATACTCAAAGTGAGAACACATGGCAGTCATAAACCATTCTTTGAGGTTGATGTATAAACTAAAAGGTGATGTTCTCTATGACATAAATTAGTCCCTACCAACTGAAACATAGTTTTCCCACAATATTAGTTAACTTCTGGGTACTAAAATGTTTTTTTATTAGTTTCACATGTCTTTCAGCATTTTATTTTAACACTTTCCATATATTTAGTAAAAAAAAGTGTAATCTTTACTATAAGTGGGGGAGAGAGGTGGGTGAAATTCCATTCTGCATTATCATAGAATTATACAATGTAGAAAGAGGCCATTCGGCCCATCAAGTCTGTGCCGGCTCTTTAAATTGAGCTATCCAAATCATTCCCACTCCCCCACTCTCTCTCCCCATAGCAATATAAACCTGTCCTCCCAAGATAACTATCTACTTCTCTCTTAAAAGTTGTTATTGAATCTGCTTTGACCAACCTTTCAAGCAATGCATTCCAGATCTGAATAACTCGCTGCATGAAAACATTTCTCCTCACTTCACTTATGTTACTTTTAATAGCTATTTTAAATCAGTGTACTTAGGTTATTAACCCACTCGCCAGTGGAAATGGTTTCTCTTTGTTCACCCGATCGAATCCCCTGATAATTTTGAAAACTTCTATTAAGTCTCCTCTTAACCTTCTCTGGTCCAAGAAGAATAATCCTAGCTTCTCCCACCTCTGCTGATAACTGAAGTATCTAATTCCTGGTACCTTCCAAAATTCATCACTGTGTTTATCCATATTAAACTTCATCTGCTACTTGTCTGTGCATTTTACCAGTCAATCTATGTCCTCTTGCAGTCAGCTACTATTCTCCACACTGATTACAGTACTACTTTTCCTAGATTTGTATCATCTGCAAACTTGGAAGGTGTACTCCCTATAACTAAGTCCAGGTAATTTATATAGAACAAAAACAGCAATGCTCCCAATACCGACCCCCACGGGATATCACTGCACACTTCCCTTAAGTCAGACTTCAGTGTGACTTTGCTGAAAATATCATTGATGGCGACATTGCCAAAGACATTCTGCATAATTCTGAATAGAACTTTTGTCCAATTAAATCTTAGTTTTCTCTGAGGTCCAATGACCAGTTGTCAAAATCAGTAAGGGTTTGCTGCTTCTCTTTTTAGTAATATTAATCCTTGCATTTGACATAGCGCCTTATTAAATCTTCGAGTTGTCTCAAAGCACCTCACAGAATATACTGGCGCTGCCAGCCTCAACATCCAAGGTTGCACTCTCCACCTCACAAAGCCAATCAGGAACCTCGGCATCATGTTCGATCAAAAACTTTCCTTCCTCCCCCACATCCGCGCCTTGACCGGCACCACCTATTTCCATCTGCGCAACATTGCCAGGCTCCGCAACTATCTTACCCCCCGCGCTGCCGAAACACTTGTGCATGCTTACATCACCTCATGGCTGGATTACGGAAATTCTCTCCTAGTCGGCCTCCCCAGTTCCTCCATTCATAGGCTGCAGGCCATCCAAAACTCTGCAGCCCATGTACTATCCCGCACCCACCTCCGTGACCACATAACCCCCACCCTCGCCCGTCTCCACTGGCTCCCCATCCTCCAGAGGATCGAATTTAAGATCCTCGTCCTCACCTACAAGGTCTTACACGGCCTTGCCCCATCCTACCTAACCGATCTACTCTCCCCTACAAGCCCACCCGGACCCTCCATTCAACAGGACTTGGCCTGCTCCAAGCCCCCCGCCCGAACCGCCCCACCATCGGAGGCCGGGCCTTCAGTTTCTCCGCTCCCACCATATGGAATGCCATCCCTCAATCCCTCCATTTCGCCTCTTCCCTTTCCTCTTTCAAGGCCGATTTGAAGACTTTCCTCTTTGATCGTGCCTTTTGTTCCACCCCGAACTCTTTTACCTCCCCTTCATGTTTCACCCCTTCCCAAACACTCCCCTCCCAGCTCGGGTCACACACCTCTTGTTCAGCGCCTTGGGACGTCCTCCTGACGTGAAAGGCGCTCTATAAATGTAAATTGTTGTTGTTGTTGTTGTTAATTCACCTCAAAATATACACAGATACAATATTTGATAGTGTATGCTATAAAGTGCTTAGAGACGTCTTGATGATATGATTAGGTCCTATATTAAAAGTAATTTTGTTTTTGTTTTATTGTAACACGTGCTGAACCTTCACATACACAGAATGTAATTCCTATGATATTGAACTGTGGCCTCGCTTGGATGATACAACGTTTCTTAATTTCAAGGCCTTCAATAGGAATATACAATGCTATGATTATTAAATAACATTGTGTGTTGGACCCTAATAGTAAGTCTCTTTCAGCATGTAATAAAGCTAGAAAGAACTTAGATTTTTACAGTAGCTCATCACAATAAAAAGTAGTAGTGTTCCAAATGCATTACAGTAATTATTATCAAGTGTGGTGATTGTTTTTGTAAGCATTTTAATGGGACAAGAAAAGCCAGTCAAAGAAAGATGTGTCTCTTTAACAGCGATGCTGTACATCGAAATACTGTAATAGCTAGCATTTCCAAAATAAGAACACAATTGTAACATAATGGGTGCAAAACAAATCTTTGCAATAATCTTACATAAGTAAACAATTCCTCATTTAAATATTTGACAGAGCAGTTGTTCCTAACCTTTTTTTTGCTGCGACCCCAAATTGGCCACCAACAGATCCTCCCAACCAACTGTGTGACTGAAGCGAAGCTCAGCCAAGACGATATCTCCTTCTCTTTTGTGGACTCAGCGTAACTCGGTAGTACGGTCTTTCATACAAATTTGTCGGTGGTGTTGCCTCAGGCACTTTTCAGCATTGAAAAAAGCAACAGAAAAGAAATTCTGATGACCCTTCACGACCCTACTGAGGACCTTCATGATCCTGATTTGGGTTGGGACCCAAGGTTGGGAACCACTGTGATAGGGGAAAGACTTTATAATTATAGAAATCTCCATTAATTCAATGTCGAGATAAAAGTCTTCAGACCATGTAATTTAATACAAACTATCCCAAACTTTCTCAGGTTGCAAAATTAAATCAATATCTTAACTGAGATTGGTTTATTTCGATTGATATGAAATACACATTAATTTAGTAACTTCAACCATAAAGTCCAAAGCAACAACCTCAACATTATTTTATTTAGAAATAATGGCCTCAATTCAAACAAAAATGCAAAATTTTGTGAATGGATTGTAACAATCATATTTCATTTTTCTTCTGGAGAAATAATTAACAAGTAAAAGATTCTGGTACAACTCATATCAAATGATAAGGATTACAGTATGTCAGGAATTGTTACAATATGAATGGGTTATTCTCTCTATCACGTAATTCATATTGACCTGCAGTATTTTTGTTTGGATTTCAGTACCTTCTCCTTTGTGTTATTCCTATCATTGTCACAACCATCACTGTCATATCATATTCCCTGGGCTATTGTTGACCAAATATCCTACTGTGCGTGCCATATTCCAATGTGCTTACATTGTCACTTTCCAATTATTCTATGTTAGTGTTGCTGCACTCAATGTCAGAACCATCAGCATCAACTTCTATTTTGTGACCTATTAATACCCTAAGGTTTCTACAATCATTTCATATTTGTATACCAAGAAGATTGCACAGGCTCCTTGCTCTGTATGTTGCACACTGATATCAGGATTCCCCTTTCTTTGTTTGACAGGTCTGCAGATTTGTCTGGTTTTTCTATCAGGGGACTTGAAACACAGACAGTCTAGTTGTTTCCTCTGACTATACAAGAATGAGAAATAAGCAATGTGGAACAAAGCAGGGGCTTGCTAGGTTACAGTTGTGAGAGTCTGACATTCACTACCTCACAAACCTCTGCTATCCTTTGGATCACTATTGCATAGTTCTTACAGAACCCCACTATATCCAGACTAGACTATACTAGCATTTATTCTGGTAGAATTTGTCTGCCAGAAGGCAATATTTTACCATGCTGATGAATCTGACTGTAGTTCAGTGGTTAGAGCACTTGCCTTACAAGCGTGAGACCTGGGTTCGAATCCAGGCAGATCAGGGCGAAACCTTGGGCAAGTTTCCTTACTCCACATGCCTAATAATAATCCGTCCCAAAAATCCACAATAATAATGTTGGTCATTTCAATCCACGACTGTTTGTGGGCCACTGCTGTACGCATTTGGCTGCCGAATTTCGCCCATAAATGTACAATCAATTCACTTTACAGTATATTCTGTGAAGTGCTTTGAGACATCGATAAGATGTGAAAAGTGCTATATCAAATGCAAGGATTATTATTGTTAGTTTCAAAATAATAGGAGTCTTGAAGCATATTGGTTAGAGGACTTTCTTCGTAAGCAAGAGGACCCAGGTTTAATTCTTGGACAGAGCAAAATCTTAGCATTATTTATGCAAATTTCCTTAATCCACCTGTCTCTGTTTACCTCGCTTTAAGTAGGAAACTGGTTGTTAGTCGATTAGCGGATCACATTCTGGGGGTAATATTCTCTTCAAAAAAAAAAAATAGTTTTGTCACTCAATCCACAACTATTTATGGGACACTGCTGTGACCAGTTGCCTGCCATGTTTCACCCCCAAAATACAGAGTCAATCCACTTTACAATTTATTCTATGAAGTGCTTTAAAATTATGTGATGAGGTGTGTATCAAATACAACAACAACAACACATTTATAGAGCACCTTTCACATCGGGAGGATGTCCCAAAGATGATTATTATTGTTATTAATAATCATGAATATTATTTTTTATTTATCCCTGTCTCTGTGAAGCACTCCAAGACATCAGCATAAACGTTGAGCAACCTCAGTTTAACATTTCTTGAATCAACAAGCTTGACAGAATTTACTGTGCAGTATACTGATTCTATTTGTAGGTGAACATACAATATTCCACATCAGGCATGAACTGAATAGACTTTTTTTTATTTTGAGAGATTGTTGATGAGGGCACTGGAAGAAACTGTGTTCTCGTTTTCTCTTTTCAATAGTGCTGTGGGATCGATCTTTAGCATCCACCTGAACTAGCAGACAGTACCATTGTTTAACATTTTGTCTGACGGCATCACCACTGACCATACAACATGCTTCCAGCATTGTACTGGAGTGTCAAACTGAACTATGACCTGAAAGTCACAATGTGGGGTTTGAGCCCACAGCCTGCTCCATGAGAAGTGAGAGAGCTACCCCTTGAGCCAGTCTGGCACCTATATTTTAAAGGAGAGTGCTCAGTATGATGATTTATCTCCTGCCTCCCCATTTCTAAGAAAGTAATTTTATCAGGTTTTACACCTGCTTAATTTCTTTCAGTGCCTTCTGGCAACTCTTAACAATTTAGTTACACATCAACATAATAATGATCCTTGAATTTGATAAGCACGTTTCACGGTCTTCTAGATGTCTCAAAGCACTTCATGGATTATACTGTAAAAACTATATGTATATGGGTGAAAGTTGTGGATTGAAATGGCCAATTTATTATTGTTTTTTCGAGAGGATTATTATTGGGTTTATGGAATAAGGAAACTTGCCCAAGGTTTTGCCCTGCCTGGAATTAAACCCAATTATCTTGTTTGCAAAGTGAATGCTCTAACCAAAGAGCTGCGGGACTCCACAGGAAATCACATTTGAAGCTTATACTGTAATTTTTCAAAACCAAGTGGTATCTCAATTCTCAGAAGAACCCAATATTCCTCGTGAGATTAGTTTTGCATCTGAAAGCTATTCTTAGTTTCTTTCAAAAAGCTTTACATGGAACACAAGTATAAATGCTGAAATATTACAGGTATTGTGATCAAAGAATCTCTTAAATGGTTAAAGAACAATTCATACAGTACAATATCTCTGTATTTAGTTAGCCCACCATAGAATACCATGTGACAAATGCATCATTCAGACAGTTACATATGTTGAAACCCCTCACGTTCATCTTTCAATAACATATCCCTGAAAATTCCTCTTCAATAATATTATTGAATTCAATAAAATAGCACTATTCAATAAAATACTGGACTTTGTCCTGATGTCCTTGCCACTATAATTCTGCAAGTAAAATTGGTCATTGCCTTCATGGCTGTTTGTGGGTTCTTCCTGTGCAATTCGGTTATTGAGTTCACCTGAAATGCACAATACCTACACATTACAGTGAAATGATTTGATTCACTTTGAGACATTGCAACAACATGATGAGGCGCAAAATCAAATGTAAGGTTTACTATTATTAATTACTTCAGGAGTACCTGTCTGATATGGAATTAAAAATTGTGAATTTATAATAGATAATAGTCCTTTGATATAGCACTTTTCATGTCTTCGAGACATCTCAAAGTTCTTTACAGAATATACTGTAAATTAAATTGACTATATATTTATGGACAAAATGTGGCAGCCTATTGTGCACAGCAGTGTCCCACAAACACTTGTGGATTAAGTGACCAAATTCTTAATTTTGTTTTAGGGATTATTATCAGACATGTGGAATAAAGAAACCTGCCCAATATTTCACCCTGCTAGGAATCAAACCAGGTCCCTCGCTTGCAAGGCAAATGCTCTAACCACTGCGCTACAGGATGCCACAACTCAATAATTATGCTCAAGGCATGTGTAATGAATACTATAATCTAATTGTCAAGAATAGTGTCAGCCTAAATCAGGTGGTAGCGCTCACATTTCTCACAAAAGTTTTTTTGTTTAAGTTGCAGGGTAGAACATTGAATGCACAGTCCAGAGTGATATCCAATGCAGTAGTGAGTGTGTGCTTTATTGTTGAAGGTTCTTCAGATGTGATGTTAAACCAAGGTCACCTCTGCCTACGAGATGGACGTGAAAGATCTTATGACACTACTTACAAAAGAAAGAAGGAATTTTCCCAGTATCTGAGCTGACAATCCCTCAATTAAAAATAGCCACTAACCCCTTGGCTGTTTGTGAGACATTGCTATGCATAAATTGGCAATTTACACTTCAGATTAAAATCCTGCGATTACTTACTTTTATTGAATAGGGCCATGGAATAATAGTATACTATTAGTCCTCGCCAAATGCTGCTGTTGTGTTCTTGAAAAGTGCGACTTGAAGCGAAACGACGATAAGCAAATCCGCGTGAGAATACCGGACGTTCAGCATCTATATACGCCTACGCTACCCAAAGTGGTTTGTTTCCACCCACTGGTGAACGACGTAATAGTAAACGTTGCAATGTTAAATGGATATATATTCCCTATGTAACAGTAATGTAATAATTAAACAATGTTGACTGAATCAACATTCAACATTAAACGAGGACTGTCAAACTTATGCTTGTATAGCGCCTTTCAAGTAATAATCATTTTATTTGATATAGCACTTTATCACTTCTCAAAGCTTTTTATGGAATATAATGTAAATTGAATTCTCCGTATAATTTGTGGGTGAAAAGCAGCATCCAATTGCCCAAAGCAGTGTCCAAATTATTATTAATATGTAAGTAGAACCTCAATAATCAGTCACTCAAGTGATTGGGCAAGAATAACCTACTAAGTTGAGCTGATCTGGTTGCTGAAATAGGTTGGGTGATTCAGGTCATTGATATAATGTTAAGGGTGTTGGTGATGGTCAAATGTGATGAATATTCGGCAACTATACTGTGGAATCTCAATAAAACAAAGGCATTGTCACATTTAAAACAAAAGCTGTCACGTATTCAGTTTACCGTGTGAGAATGCATTCAACATGTGTTCTGCCGATGCTTTAAATCACAGCCAGCTGTCTGTGACCTTTGCCCTAACTGTTGTTAATCAAGTTCAGTCTTTAACGTAAGAACAATTCCTTCATGGTGGCATGTTTACAACACTTGGCAACAGTCACTAAAACAAAACTAACAATGTACACACAAGCCATGTGTTCTGAATACAGCACTTACCAGGAATTAGCAGCAGGCCCTTAGATTAGGCCGCAAGAGTCAGACAAAGTCAAATTTATGCTTCCGCTTTCGATATCCGAACACTCCACGCACTGAGCATGCACAACTGAAGCCTGCTCTGCCGACAGTAGCAGTGTCGAGGAAACAGCCTGAAAAGCCCAAGACCTACAACAATAACAAAATTACATTTATAGAGTGCCTTTCATGTCATGAGGATGTCCCAAGGCACTGTTTTTCAATTTATTATTTAGTCTATTATTAATATGGTATGTTTAAAAAAAAGTATTTTTTTTTGTGGTGGGTTTTCGGCAGCTGGCCACCCAAATATTCAGCACACCATTTAACCGGCATTGGCCAGGTCCCGAAGGTGCTGGATAAACGGGCTTTTACTGTAATAGCATTCCACACCTGAGGGACAGAATTCCATCTCAGTCTAGATTTATACTTTTAAACTGTTCACATATTGTTGAATTCAGAATTCACTCAGAAGTTTGTGTCTTGTGGTTCTTAAAAGAGGTTAGAGAAAAATGGCATAAAATTAGAAAAACATATTCAAGAATTTGTCAAATCTCTATACTCTGAAGTATTACATTAATAGAGTAAATCTATAGCTGAATAGAATTGCTACATACTTAACATGTGAGATCCAGCAGTTCTTTGAAGTCCACCACTTCTCCAGTTATCATATTGCCTTGAGTGTCAGTCTTGGGACTCAACATTGCAATCTTGCCCAATACTCAATCATGTACTGTACTTACAAAATCAAAATGGTGCCATTTTTTGGTCACAAGTATTAATCTCTTATTTGCAGGTTATGGTGTGATGATATAATTTCAATAGTTACTTCTGAACTCATATTTTTAGGCAATTATCTGGCAGAAAATCACAAAACCTTAATTTTTCCATTAATCGATTCAAAACTTTCCATGTTGAATAGCAAAGTATCAAACCAATGTATCTCACCACTGAAATTTATCTCACCACTTAGTTTCTGCAATACCAGTTTAACTCAAGCAAGCAGCCGGTATTTCAGTAACCAACAGTATTAGTAACCAAGGTTCCGGCTGGTTTCCTGCCCACCCAGGACAGAGTCATGGAAAAGATTACTTATTTATCCCAACTCTGCACCACCACACACCCCCCACCACACACCCACTCCCTCCCCCCCCTCTCCCCCCCCACCCTCCTCAGCCCCAATGCTCATATCCTGAGCCCTGAATGTTCAGCATTTCGGGATGTCCTAACAACAACAACAACAACTTAAACTTATAAAGTGCCTTTCACGTCAGGAGGACGTCCCAAGGCGCTGCACAGGTGGTGTGTGACCCGAGCTGGGAGGGGAGTGTACGGGAAGGGGTGAAACACGTAGGGGAGGTCGAAGAATTCGGGGGGGAATAAAAGGCACGGTCGAAGAGGAAAGTCTTCAAACCGGCCTTAAAACAGGAAAGGGAAGAAACAAGGTGGAGGGATTGGGGGATGGAATTCCACAGGGTGGGAGCGGAGAAGCTGAAAGCCCAGCCTCCGATGGTGGGGCGGTTCGGGCGGGGGGCTTGGAGCTGGCACTAACCTGCTGAATGGAGGGTCCGGGTGGGCTTATAAGGGGAAAGTAAATCAGTTAAGTAAGGTGGGGCAAGGCCGTGTAAGGCCTTGAAGGTGATGACGAGGATCTTGAACTCGATCCTCTGGAGGATGGGGAGCCAGTGGAGACGGGCGAGGGTGGGGGTTATGTGGTCACATGAAGGGCGCTCTACAAATGTAATTTTGTTGTCGTTGTTGTTTTGCATCTTGCCAGTTTCAGATATGAACATAACCATTTTAGAGCTATTAGACAACTTTTGGTACCGTAAATACCCGTGTATAAGGCGCACTCACATATAAGGCGCACCCCCCACATTTGACCTTTTCTTGGTGAAAAAAAACAGAAGCATTTTCGATGCTATTGCCGGCAGAAGGGAGCGAGGCAGGAGAGACAGGTAGGGAGGGAGGGAGGCAGGCAGGCAGGCAGGCAGCGAGAGAGGGAGGCAGGGAGGGAGAGAGGGAGGCAGCCCCCAACTTTCGAGATCTTACGCCATGAAAAAAAGTGCGCCTTATACGTGGGTATTTACGGTAATCACGAAAGGAAGACACAAATTAGGACTTCAAATACTTTTGAGAATAAAAACAACAATGATAATATTGCACTTTCAAAGTGGTTTCCACTTAGAAAGATTGTTTTGATGTTTTGAGTATTCCAAGATGCTGCCCCATATGAAAGGCACTATAGAAATGCTAATTGTTGCTGTTAGTGTTGATAAAATTGACCAGAAAAAAAGAACAAATTTGAGCAAACAATAGAGATTTAAGCATGTTAGCCAAAACGATAATTGAAGATTTTTTTTTGTGGCAGATTTTGAAGATAGGAAGGAAATCGAATTTGGAAGAGAAATTCAAGGGACTGAATTGCATGTATAAGACCCATTATGTGGGGAGTTGAAGGAAAGGATAAGGATTGTAATGTCTATCCCCTGCAATATTGATATACAACAGAGCTTTTTGGGGATAGGATTAATTGGTTTTTGAACATGAATGCTGAAGAGAACATACGCTACAGAATTTTAAATGAAATAGAGTTTAAGGAGGGTAAATTATTTTGGAAAAGTCTACCCTTGAGAACTGCCAAAGTTGCCAAAGTTCCCTCTGAGAACTTTGGCAGCAGTGCAAGTGAGGTATGGTCATAATTCCACAATAATTTGGAAAGGGGCAGTCTTTGCAATGGATTTAGGACAGCTGAAAGTCAAGCAGAACATTAGGATTACATACTGACTGATTTTCTGAGTAAGCATCCAAGGAGGTAATCAAACTGGAATTACAGGTGGAAAAGTGTTGGCACATATTGTAAATTACACCTTTGTTATTTTTATTCAACTTTTCATTAAATTCTTTTTTATATGACAATTTGACTGTAAACTAGCTGGCACCACTTTCTGCTTATTCACCATTATACATATATACATATATCATTATATGTATACATCGTAGAATAATAGAAATAATTTTGCACTTGGCTTACTTTTACATGCAAACATAAGCCTTTGTGCTAAACAATAATACTTTAAATTTGGTGAAATGTCATCCTGTTGTTGTGTAACTTCTTTGTATTTCTAGGTGAACATGACAGCCAATTTGCACGCAACAGTATCTCGTGTACAGTGATGAAGTGAATTACCATTTTTTTTAGTTTGGAGAGTTATTGGCCTTGACACCATAAGATCCTTGTTTCACTTTTTGAGACATGTCAAGGAATATTTGTAACAATAATAAATAATAATATTTAAGACAGGACCGATCAGTCTTATCAGAAAGATGGCATGAAAGGTGTTGAAGCACTTCACCAGTGGAGCATGAGCCAAGGCTATAAACCTACAACTGGGACTGCTTGATTGAAGCAAAATAACCTTACAATCTGTCTGCTGTCTATCAATGTTTCTTGATCTAGAGCGCTCGATTCCCGATGGGACAAAACCGCAGGTAAATGTCCTTACAATACACACCTCTTTTCTAGTTCTTAGTCGATTTCTGAGGAGTACGAATCCCTTTAAAAAAGTAGCAGTCAATCCACAGCTGTTTGTGGGATGCTGCTGTTCGCAATTGGCTACCACATTTTGCCACAAAATCAAGTTGATTCACTTTAAAATATATTCTGCGAAGCGTTTGGAGATGTCTCAATCACGTGATTAGGTGCTATATCAAATGCTAGGGCTTCAACTACCTTAGTTACAAGATATGGATGGAGGCGGGCAATGTAATGGAGATTGGAAAATGACGTCCTGTGGAAGCGGAGGTGGGGTAGGAAGCAAAGCTGGTAATCAAACCTTACACCTCCATTGTGCATGGGTTTGATAAGTCTGATGGAGGAATAAAAGGCAGAGGTGCGGGCAAAGTGCAGATGAATGGGACTGCAAGGATTACTCTTTGAAAAATCACTGATCTACAGGACTCCACTAAACTACGACAAGAGTTCTGAGGACAAATTTGTCATTTTTGCTTTCTGCAAGGACTAAACCGAATGGGCTACAAGGGCAACTCTCTCAGTATTTTATTCAATCCATGGCTGTTTGAGGTTCACTGCTTTCAAAGCTCCCCATGGTTTTGCTCCTCCATGCTTCTGCTCCTTCTCCAATTCCCCTGTCTGGCAGGTTGCACCATCAGTAATCAGACCTTCAGCCTTTCTGCCCCCACCCTCTGTAAATCCATCCCACAGTCCTTTCACTTTGCCCCTTCCCTTACATCATTCAAGACCCATCTCTGAACCCTACATTTGATCACCCTCCTATACCTGCTCCCTCTGCCATCCACCTTTCCTGATCCCAACCATCAGCTCAGGTCCAATTTCTATCATGTCCAACGCATGTGAAAGGTGCTATACAAATATAATATGTAGTTTTTGTTGTCTGAATTGTTGGAGAGCATTCATCAAATGCTAACCTTTGTATCTTAAACCATGGAGTCTGTGTATGGAAGGTGATACGAAAAGGAAAGTTATATTTTAATAATCCTTGTATTTCATATAATGCCTTTTGTGTGTTGCTTCACAGAAATCATTGGCTAGAAAGAGCTAAATCTGAGCTGGACATGCTTGCTGGAGCCACGACAAGTCTAATTTGAGAAAGCGGAAGTTAAACTGAAATACAATTAAAAATTGTGCCTGTCTGCCTGTTTGAAGTTCTCCATAGTATGGGTTCTGCTCCTGTAAATTAGGTTTTATACTGTAATGTGCACATGCATGCACAGTATGATTTCCTTCAAGTATGATTCCTTTTGTATGCTATTGACTGGGCTGATGGCTGGGAGACAAGAATCTTGCTGGGGTGGTGGAGGCAGGGAGTTAATGGAGTGCAATGCTGAAACAGGCTGTGGCAGTTTTACACACATGAGGAGCTATGCATGAGAGACGAGGGTAATGCTCCCTGCTGATGGATTAAATTGGATTAAATACTTACTTAGATCACAAATGGGTAATGTTTCTAATTCTGGTCTCCAAATTATAGGATGAAAAGACCAGCAATTAAAAATGTACAGCTTAGGTTTATGAGGAAGATACCAAGACTGGCAGGTTATTGCTATTTAGATTGACTGGATGGCTTCAGCCATTTTCTTCTAGAAAAGAGACATTTAAAGGGGGACCTAATAGAAGTATTTAAAAAATTCAATAAAGTTAACATAAAACTGGTAGGTATGGGTTGGAGCACTCGCCTCGTAAGTGAGATGTCCTGGGTTAATTTCGCAGATAGGATGTGATGCCGGCGGATTTGAAACAGGGTGGAGCCCGCTGAGCATAGGGCGTGGGCAGTTTGGTAGGGGCTTAGGAGGTTGCAGAGGTAAGCAGTAGCAAGGCTATGGATAGCTTTGAAGTTGAGGACCAGGAAGTTGAATTGTATTCTCTGTGTGATGTGAAGGCAATGGAGTTTGGTGAGGATGGGGGTGATGAAGTCATGCACCCTGGTGTGGAGAGGACATGATCTGAAGAGTTCTGGATGATCAATGGGACTTCCTTCTGATATGAAAGGGGCTATACAATGCAGATATTTTGTCGTTGTTGTTGTTGTCATTATTATTATTGTTATACTTTTGGGCTTTCGTGTCAGGCTCTCCAATGGACATCAATAATAAACTATTACAATATATGCTGGATCGTAGGCTATTGTTTAATTCGCTGTGAGAAGATAACAACAACAGCAAGTAACAAAATTACATTTGTAACTTTCACGTTGGGAGGACGTCCCAAGCCATTGATGACACTGCACATTCAGCATGCTAAATCCAACAAATTTGATGAACTGCGACGACTAAATCAACACACGCCCCCCACCCCATCCCCATATCATCCATTGTGGAAACTTTATCTCGAGCACTTGGGGCAGCATAAATTGTGTGTTCCATTAACAGATCAAATATAAAAAACAATTATAAAACAAACTAACTTAATGTGTATAAAGCTTTTTTTGTGACAAGGTGCTCTATCAAATGCAAGTATTATTATTATAAAACTAACATGCTATGGAAATATGCACAACTTTGTGAATACCTACATATCGTGTAGCTCAATGGTTACAGCACTCGCCTTACAAGTGAGAAACTTGGTTTAAATTCCAGGCAGGCTGAAACCTTGGGCATGTTTCCTTACTCCACATACATAATAATAATCCCTCAAAAAAACATTGGTCATTTCAATCCACAACTGTTTGTAGGACACTGCTGTGGGCAATTGGCTGCTGCATTTTGCCCACAAATATACTATCAATTCACTTTACAGTATATTCTGTGAAGCACTTTAAACATCTAGAAGATGTGAAAAGCACTATCAATGCAAGGTTTATTATTAGATGATTTGAGACATCTAGAAAACGTGAAATGCAAAGATTATTATTATTATTTTGCAGATAGTTCTTTGTTTCATAAATTGCTGCACTGTGCTCAGTGTAGCAAGCTTGTTATAAAAATTGCTAAGCAAGGGTTAACAAATCTCATCGCAACTATAAGCACTGCTGATTCCTAGCTCACCATGCATGCAGCCTGGTTCACAGTTCAGATTAGTACAGACTGCTGCACCATATGGAGTAGTTCTCTCCTCCACAGTCTCTCAGGGCCTTTGGAGGCTCCAAGTGTTAAATTGGAGCCAGCTTTGTGCTATTCACTTTTTTTGAATCGACTCAGACAAGACTGTGATTGTCAATTATATATTTCACATGGGACGCTTGAGAGTTGAATTTCATCTTTCACATATAAGCAAAACCTGAACTCAGGTTTCTCGAAGTGAAAGAGTGTTAAACCCATGCCCCATCAAGAATTAAGCCTAAATGGTGGAGAATTCCTATTATAAGCAAATTAGTGAATAATGATTACACCTTGTCCTTATTTCAATTGTGCACCTATTGCATTGTAGACAGATTTATTTTCTCTTTATTGCCTGATACAATGAGTAATGTTGAGTGGTTCTTCATAGACACACAGTAATAAAACGATAGCCACAGGTTCTTGCATTCAGTGGGATATGAAAAGCAATGATTCTTAACAGCTTTCTCAATAAGGAATCAAATTCACAAATGGGAACTTTTATGGTTAGCAGAAATGCAACATGCTAACCCTAGGGAGTAGATGTAGTGGATGGAGTTTGAGTTTTGTTCCCATTGCTCTGCACCATGTACATCTGGTTATTAGAAAGTGTTTCTACTTTGCAATTTAGAGTTCTTATTGAAGAATAATGTGTCAGATTGTACATCCCAATATCCAGCTGTCTTTGAAACATGATTGGCAGTGGATGTATTGAACATGGCTTTCTGTTGCATGTACTATTTTCTACTTTGTAAACAAGTAAGTTGAGAACATAACCAGGTTCCAATTTGCAATGTTTGAAAAATGCATTTGTTGAGAACAAATCGGAACTTGAAAATTGGTAAAAGGCTGAAAAAAAAGACTGCCGAGGCAAACACTTCCCTTAATAAACTACTATTCTTTCACACATTGTGTCCAGTGCTCTTTCAAAACCTGATAAGATGAGTATGATTGATACACAGAAGTGTCTTATGTATAATATATATCATCCATGATAGTGCCTTAGCATGTCGTCAAACAATTTTAAGTCCAACACAGGATTTATTGAAAAGTGTACTGTCTGTATATTTTAAATCAATAAGACGGGGGAAAATGAGTCCCAACTTCCATTATACATAGAATGTCAGCCCGTTGATGTGAAAATCCAAATTCTCCTTCGAGTATGGGAAAATTTGATTACAGATAAACAATTTGCCCACCACATGTCTTACTGTTTAAGTGTGATAACTTGACTGGATAACATTTCTGCTCAATGTATTCGCTTCTCTTTCTCTTTAAATAAATGCAGATAATAGCTATTTAGTGTACTAATTCCTTGAATTTGATTTAGGTTCTGTAAACGTTTGAATGTTTCATTTCTTAGATATTTGTTTGAAGCAGGCAAGCACCCATGTTTTACCTTGCGGAATGTATTTGACATTGTTGGGTTATGTTTAAGCCTCAGGGAAAGCGATATTCGAATCTTCACTTTCAGTTACATGCATTCTGGAGTGATACTATGAATGACAATGGAAGCTGCTGCACCAACATTGAAACTGAATAAATACAACTGCGCACTCTTTTCCAGTAGTCAGTAGGATCCACCTTATTCTTTAGTCGAGTTTAAATGATCCAGTTTAAATGAAGGAAACTGTGACTAAAAGTGTTGTCAAAAAGTAATGTATGAAGGTGAGCTTTAAATTTGTGGAGGAAGAGGTTAAGACAGAGGGAATTCAGGATGTGGGAGCAAAGAGGGATGGAATGATTGAAGGGTCTCCCACTGATGGATGGTGGGGTGAAGGATATTATTTTATTGAGCAGAGAGAGCAGCTTGGTCAGTAGGGTTAAGCGCTCTGAGATGCCATCCAGCATGGAGGGTGCTATGTAAATCAAAGTTGTTGTTGTTGTTGGTTAGCCTTGGGACATCCTCCTGATGTGAAAGGCACTATACAAATTGAAATTAGTTGTTATTGTTGTTTACAGGAAGTCATAGATATAGAGTGGAGTGAGGTCAGTTAATTGCTAGTTTGCATGTGGAACATATCCTACCTCCATCTTCATCACCATTGGGTGGTGTGAAACCAGCTGAAACCACTGACTACTATCAATCGTATTATTGCCCATGTTTGAATGACGCTGAACAGATTCAAGAATAAGTGACCAATCAGGCATTTAACAAATCCAGCTATTATTTAAAAGAAGCTCAACACATTTTGTATATTATCAAGAGAGCTAGGACGGCACATTTAAGCAGAAAGTGCTTCACTTTAGGTACTGAATAAATGATTAATTAAACATAGATTCATAGATTCATAGAATTTTATGGCACAAAAGGAGTCCATTCGGCCCATCTAGTCTGTGCCGGCTCTTTGAAAAGAGCGATTCAATCCCACTGCCCTGCCCGCTCCCCATAGCCTAATAGACCTGTTCTCCCAAAATAAAGATCTAATTCCCTTTTAAAAGTTGTTATCGAATCAGCCTCCACCACCTTTTCAGGCAATGCATTCCAGATTCGAACAACTCGCTGAGTGAAAAAATTTCTCCTCAGCTCCCCTCTACTTCGCCTTGAAACTATTTTAAATCTGTGACCACGAGTCACAGATTCGCCCACGAGTGGAAATAGTTTTTCTCTGTTTGCCCTGTCGAAACCCCTCATGATCTTATAAACCTCTTTTAGGTCTCCCCTCAATCTTCTCTGCTCCAGAGAGAATAACCCTAGCCTATCTAGCCTCTCCTCATAGCTGAAGTCCCTCAATCCTGGCACCATCCTAGTAAATCTTCTTTGTACCCTTTCCAATGTCTTCACATCCTTTCTGTAGTGTGGTGACCAGAATTGAACACAGTATTCCAGCTGAGGCCTCACCAAAGTCTTATAGAGGTTAGTCAGCACTTCCTGACTTTTGTACTCTATAACCCTATTTATAAAGCCTAGTATTCCATATGCCTTCTTAACAGCCTTGTCTACCTGTCCTGCCACCTTCAATGAGTCACTAACACAAATCCCCAGGTCTCTCTGTTCCTTCACACCATTTAAAATTGTACTATCTAGCCTATATTGCCTCCCTTCATTTCTTCTCCCAAAATGCATCACCTCACACTTCTCTGCATTAAACTTCATCTGCCATTTGTCTGCCCATTTTACCAATTTGTCTATATCCTCTTGCAGATGGCTACTATCCTCCTCACTATTTACTATTCTCCCTAACTTAGTGTCATCTGCAAACTTGGAAACTGTACTCCGTACACACAAGTCCAGATCATTGATGTAGATTACAAACAGCAATGGTCCCAAAACTGATCCCTGTGGCACACCACTGCTCACTTCCCTCCAGTCTGTTTGAATATTCTTGACAGATGTTTTTACCCACCAATTTCACTGTGATTTATCTAACAAAGGTATTAGATCAAGACTCTATTAATGGTTCAGAAACGCTTCAAGAAATTCTGCAGCATTGCCAGTAGGGTCCTGGTTTTACAGAAATAACACGTTGGACATGGAGTAATTTATCAGTAGCAAACCAACAAGGTAAGTGCTTCTATCCAACATGCATTCTTGCCCATGTATAGTGAGTTAATCATTGCTATTTCTGACTATTTCTGGTTGTCTTCCCCAAAGGTTGAGTGAGGTGAAGATAGACCAGTGATTGATTGACAGATCACTTACTCAGGGGTTATAATAACTTTAAACATTTAAAAAAATAACTTGGTAATTCAATCCACAACACTGGTGTGTGTAATTGGTTGCTGGGCTTCCCACATAAAGCAAACTTTATAGTATATTCTGTGAAGTGCTTAGAGTCGTCCCAAAGTCATGATAAGGATCTCTATCAAATACAAGGATTATTATTATTATAACAAGCGCATCACTGCTTCTCTCAGCAAGATTGAGGGCCTGGTCCTGCCAATCACTGGCATTGAATGCCACACAAGTCTCTTAGAGATACTGTGGAAAACCATCCCTTTCACTGAATCTTATACTGTGAGAAAATACAATAGCATAGTAACATTGGGAAATGGGGATTTTGCACATTTCACACAACAATTATAGAATAATTGTGAACAATTATAAAATCAAAACATGTATAAGTTGAAGTTATTTGAATAACTAGGATTCATAAATGAAACATTTATGTCAATGTGTTAAGAAACAGGTGCTGAACCAGTTCGGAACCAGCTGAGATTAAACCATTTCTCCAGATGCCAGAGAACTGCATTTCAAAACCTGACACAAGGGCCCAGGACAAAAAATCTTCACATTGTGCCCTCGTGATAATTACAACCAGTGACAATCATTATTGGACACGCTGTGCATTTTACATTTAAAGTCAAAATTCTAATTAGATCAAATGTCAATTTTTTGCCTCATCATTTCCAGAATCAAATCACCAACGACACATGGAATGTACATGTTGTGATAGTAACAGGGAAGATTTTGAATATGAATTGTGACAATGAAATCCATTGTGAATATAGTAAAATCCAAATAATCTGACCCAGGTTTAACATGACACTACCAACATAAGCAATCATGGTGTCAATATCACAGCCACATATTTATTTATGAATTTATACATATGCCTAACTTCCCCCTCTGTATAATTTGTCATTGAGCCATTGTCCCTTGGAGTGATGAATTTTCAGGACTTTACTCTATATAACTTCAGGTTAAACATGAAACAATAGTTGTGCACTGCCTTGTAAAAAGAAAAAGCTCTTTATACACCCATGGTGCAGTTCTGTTTATCCAACAATCCAAAATTCTCAGCTTGCTATTGCCAATTTTCGCATGCTGTCACTATTTTCCACAGATCTTCAATTTGTACTCATTACTGTCGTATTCTTGACACAGCAGTTAGTTTGAACCCTCCAGAAACCCTATCCTGTAGGTAAAAACAATCCAGGCTCTATGAAGTTTCAGATGTTACCAAACAACAATGATAGCCAAGATTTGCTGTGATTTATTGAGGAAAGCCTGGTGATGTGGAATGCAGGAGAGAGGATGTGCCATTGCTGTTTCACCAAATTACCTGACAGTGCAACTTTACCAATGGAATAGGAATATGGAAATGTATTAATAACTTGCATAACCACGCATACTTTTAGTAATGTGACTTTCAGTTTTAAGTAATTTAAAATTTAAATTTCACCTTCAAGACCTTCCTAACTCTCCAATCTACTAAATTCATGTGAACCTGTCCGCTCCACCATCGGAGGTCAACCATTCAGCCACTCTCAGCCCTACACTGGGGAACTCTATCCAACATTCCCTTTGCCTCGCTCCCTCCCTTGCCTCCTTCAAGCAATGCCTCAATGTCCTCTGATTCAAACGTGTCTTCTGCCACCTCTCTGCACTACGCAATCCCTGATTCCAACCTCCCTCTCACCCTCTGCATCACAACCCTTACCCTCTTGCACTTCTCCTCTGCTTGTGTCCTAATCCCAAATTGCTAACCAGAGCCATGGGACAATATAATATTGTACAATAAATTGTAAAAATTCAAAAATCAGAGAGAGGGGGCAAGGTGAAGGGAGAGCATTCTAGAGTTTTGAACCATAATGTCAGAAAGCTTGGCCTCCAGTTGTGGGGTGGATGGTGGGAGGGAAGAGCAGGAAGCCGGTGCCAGTCTAGTGGAGACATCAGTTGGTAGATTGATCAGTGAGGAGGTCACAGAGGTAGGAAGATGCCAGAGAATGAAGGGATTTGAACATCAGGCGAAGGTCATACAGATTAACATTTCTCTGTTGGTTCTTTTAAGAGCAACCTTCTCAGTCCGATTTACCTATCCTTTTTCCATATCCCTGTAGCTTACTGCTTTTTAGATATCCAAGGCTATCCATGAAGCTATTCATTTTAGCTCCACTTTGAGAGCTGATATGGATTCTGCCTCAATCACTGCTCTTAGCAGGGCATTCCATGCACTATCTACCCTTGGTGAAAAACATATGCTTTATGGTACTGAATATCATACTACATGTACTAAGTAGTTACCTAGGTTAAACAACAACAAAGTTACATTTATATAGTGCCTTTCACATTGGGTATGATGTCCCAAACAAAAAAGACAACAACAAAAATTACATTTGTGGAGTGCCTTTCACATCTGGAAGACATCTAAAGGAACTGGACAGTCAAGACTTTGGACCGAAGCTGGGAGTTGAGATCAGGAGCTTGGAGGGCAGAGAAGGTAGGGGTAGGAGAATGGGGACAGGGGCAGATAAAGTGGAGAATCTTGAGATGCTCCTTGAAGGAGGCAAGGGAGGGAGTGAGGCAACATGACTGTAGCATGGATTTTCAAATGGTAGGGGCAGTGAGGCTGAAGGCCCGACTGCTGATGGTGGGATGGATGAGATATGGAGCAGGTGGGAGCCCGCTGAGCGGATGGAGCAGGCAGCTTGATATGGCATCAGCAGGTCACAGAGGTATGAAGAGGCAAAGCTATGAAATGTTTGAAGTTGAAGATGAGGAGATCGAACTCTATCCTATGTGGGATGGGAGCCAGTGGAACTGGCCAATGGTAGGGGTGGTCAGGTCATGGAGCATTGTGAAGGAGAGGTCATGACCTGCAGAGTTTTGGGGTGAAGGCAATGACACCAATGATACAGCAAAGGATTCGGGCAACAAAGAAGAGGCTGGAGCCAGAAGAGGCAGCAGGTACTGCTGTGAAGAGATAGTAGGTTAGAGAGATTGGGTATTCCCAAGGAATGGATAAATTTAAACACGAGACAGAGAGCTAGTGGAGTTTGGCAAGGACTGGGGTAATTGGGGTAGGAAGTTTAGTATGGGTGCGAATGCAGGTGGCGGAGTTCTGAATGTGGACAGTTGAGGGTCAAACAAGACACCAAGGTTCTGGATTAGTTCAGTGAGTTGGAGTGTGCATCCACCGATGGTGTTGCTGTCAGTGCCTGATTTGTTGAAGGCGCTGATAGGAAACAATCAGGAGGGCCTTGGTCTTGTTGACATTTGACTGAAGAAAGTCAGCTCTCATCCAGTATGCAATGTCTGACAGACATTCTTTCAGGACAGCAGTGGTCCTGGAGTCAAGGGTGGAGGCAGAGATAGTGTTGGGTATTAGGTGCATATATATGGAACTTTACCGCATATTTGCAGATGGCGTCACCAAGTGGGAGGATGTAGATCACATTGAATTTGCTGATGTAATCATCAGCCTCACCTATTTGTTAGCACGCTCATCTCTAAATCAGCAGATTGCTCATTTTGTATAGGTGACACTCAAATGCAGAGTTTGTTACGCTGTGTTGCTGCATTGCTGTGGTACCATACTTCTGATAAGAAATCAAACTGAGATCTGAAATCCCATGCTGCAATTCAAAAAAGAAAATTTGTGGCTTATTTGCCTACAAAATATACACTTGCAGTAAATCCTATGAGACTTGGATACATGAAAACAACAGAAGAAATATAAGGTTTGCTCTTGTGAAGATCACTTACTTCTATATAATAAACAAAAGACAAAGGAGCTTCCTATTTGTCTTAATTGTGTTACCATTGGATTATAGAAGTTTTGTACACCTGTAATTTATGTTTCAAGGATCAAAACTGCTTACAATATACAATCAAAGCTTATTTAAAGGTTTCTATTCCAATAAGCTACAGCAGCACCTGTATCATCCCCAAAACAAAAACAGAAATCGCTGGGAACACCCAGCAGGTTAGGCAGCATCTATAGAGGAAAGGAAAGTGAGTCAACGTTTTGGATCCATGACCCTTCGGCGGACCTCAAACCCCAAATGTTGTGGATGCTGGATCCATTCAGATTTTCAAAACTGATGGGAATAGATATTTGCTAGGTGAGGGTGATATGGAGCAAGGATAGGTAACTGGAGTTGAAGTATGCATCAGCCATAAACTTATAGAATGGCAGAACAAGCTAGAGGGGCCGAATGGCCTATTCCAGTCTCTATGTTTCTATGTTTTGCTACGTCCTATTTATTGTTACTATCTATAATCTAAAGATCCAGAAAGCACTATCAGTTGTGGAAGGTTGTATTGCCATTCCAATTGAATATTCACTTCTTTCATTACTTTATCTATAACTGCACATAAAGTTACCATCAGTTTTTCTTTATCTTGTTATTTCCGCACATCAATTGAAAAATATTTGCAGAACTTTTGGGATCCAATACAAAATTCATTCGAAAAGTTTCCTTACCAGCCAAGATCCTTTTTACTTTGAGATCTCTGTCAAAGCACTTTTTCAAAATATATATTTTTTGTTTTCCATATAAGACTGCACTTTCTTTGCACAAATTCATACCGAATCAAAAATACTTGAATTGAAAGATGCTTTAATCCATGCTTCATTGATTTCTTTTGGCACGAGTTTCAATCGTATTTCCATTAAATTTAATAATTTGGTAACCTCCAATAATTTACATTTATGTAGCACCTTTGACATCAACAGAAATTAATTGCAATGTATAACACGCTTCACATGGGCTAGTATCTCAGGTCACATCCAGTGGTAATCACAAAGCACTTTACACAGTTGGCCATGCACCTGTGCCAGGGGAAAGATGGTGAATGTGACATCCTGTCACATTCACAATAAATTATGTAATACAAATCTTTTCTTTGATAAATGCATTTTTGACCATTTATTGTAATCCTTACACTTTAAGTGTCTCCTTTCATATCAGAAGTATGTCTCAAAGCACTTTTCAGAATTTATTGTAAATTCCAAATCCTGATGTGCAGCTTGAACCCACAGCTTTCTTACTCAGCGGTGAGAGAGCTACCAACCAAGTCAGACTGAAAAAAACTGAAAAAATACTGGAAAACAGGAAGTTAAGATTATAATAATTTACATTCCTGTAAAATTCTAGATGAGTGACACATTTATTGAACAACAAAGATTGCAGGAACCCTTTTCCAATTTTAAGACAAAGTGTTTCAGACAAGGAATCTTTAAACCTATTCTTCGGGAAATCATGCTGTGGTAAATAGTTCGAAGCCCACTATTGCAGATATCCTACTGAAACATAAAAACTTCATTGAAACGCTTTCCAATTGACAGCGTCAAATTGAAATAAATATGTACCTTTTGAGGGGTCAAACTGATTCTCCTCTTCCCCCAATACCAGGAATTGATTGATTTATTTCCTATTAATAGACAGCTCAGGAAGAAAATTACCTCATAGCAAAAATGTACTGCCTCTGCACAGCTGTGAGCCATAGTTGTAAACTATTGTGCCATGCTGTGTTAATTGTACACATTCTAAAGCAAGCCTGTAAATCTATAGCAACCAAATGTAGAATTGATGAAGAATGTTTCTTCCCATTCCCACTGGCTCGGCCCCGGGATCCATTATTGTGAAGCGCTCTGAGATGCCGTCTGGTGTGGAGGTTACTATATAAGTCCAAGTTGTTGTTGTTGTAGCAATGAAAGTAGTAGTATTATGCTTTCAGTTCTAAATGGATCTAAAGATCTCCATATAGTAAAAAACACATGCATTTGCCATTCAGTGCCTCAAGCCCGTTCTGCCATTCTACAAGATCATGGCTATCTGTACCTCAACTCTAATTACCCACCCTTGCTCCATATCAATTCACGGACTGGGATGATTCGATGGGGGGAGAACTGTTGCAACACTTTATAATGTTGATCTGTGTTTCTGTGTACATTATGTGTACTGTATACAGTATGTGTGTGAAAGTATATACAGTACATATGTATATGTGTCGTGTGTGTGTATATATATATGTATGTGTTTGTGTAATATATGTGTGTTTATATACAGTAAATATGTGTGTGTGGACCTATATGTCTGTGTATCTACCTTAGCAGTAAATTGACCGGAGAAAGGTAAGCATGCATGTTACTCTAATAACTGAGATTAGCAGATTTAATCTGATATTTCAAATATCACGTGCAGTTTAATTTTCACCACTTATCACTGTTATGATGTTTTAAAAACATTTTTGCATTAGCTGGGTAGTAGACCATTGGTGTGCTCTACTGGTCCATTGGTTTGCTCAACTGGTCCATTGGTGTGCTTTACTGGACCATTGGTTTGCTCTACTGGTCCATTGGTTTGCTCTACTGGTCCATTGGTATGCTCTCAGCACCCACTGTTGTACTCAAGTGATCATTTCTTGTGCTCTAGAGATCCGTTGTTGTGCTTCAGTGGTCTACTGATGTGTTCTAGTGGTCTATTGCCATAGTCTAATGGTCCTATGATTTCCTCTATATAGTGTACAATATTGTACTGTCTCAGACTTGTCCAAGAGGCATATAGGATGTACAGTATTGTATATGGTCCCAGAGGCATGTAGAATACTATACACTGTCCCAGAAGCATTCCAGAGTCATAAAATATTATATAAAATATTTTACATGCCTTCGGCTCTGGGACCATGTACAAAATTGTACAGGAATGCACGTGCCTCTCAGGTTAATTTGGACCATGTACAATATTGTACACTATCCCACATGTGCAAATATCTTACATGCTACTGACAGTCGTCTAGGTCATTGTACGATATTGCACTTGCCTATGGCCTCTATGAATTTTAATGTTTTTGGTAAAGAGTACCATGGCAGATAGAAGAAAACCGTCTGGGGCTCTATATCGGATACAGGAAAGCGGAAACGGAAAAATAAATCCTTCGCGTACAACATCAAACTGAAAACAGTTCACAATATTGAGATGACGGCAGTTCACAGCATCGAAATGATGGCAGTTCACAACATCGAGATGACACTGAAGTCCAGAAAATACATTCACCTACAGGCAGACATAGCAAAGTTGTGGTAGATAACAATTATCAGAAAACAGAATGTACACAAAAAGAAATCTGCTTAGATGCAAATGTGAAAGATGATAAAGGTGCAAATAAGTTAAACTATGGTGACCCAGCAACATAACCTAGGTGTGATGATAGTGTGCGACATATTCTAGTGGAACATGGGCCAGAACAAATTTTAAAAATAAATTTTCCCAAAGATAAAAATAAACGAAAATTCTCAGCAATTTATTACAAGAGGAAACTTACCAACGGGGAAGAAATGCATCGTCAGTACTCAGTGTCAAAAGACTCCATGTTTTGCTTCTGTTGCAAGGTATTCTGCAGTAAAGCATTTGGTGCATCATCGCTTGCTGAAAAAGGCTCAAAGGATTGAAAAAACATATCTACAATTCTATCTTCTCATGAGCATTTGGAAAATTTCCACAATTGGAAAGAACTTGAATTGCATCTAAAAACAAAAAAGACCATTGATGAAGAAAATTTACAAATGATCAAGCGAAGAGAAAAATATTGGCAGCAAATATTGGAGCATTTGATTGTTTCAGTAAAGATTCTCGGTGGACAACATTTAGCATTCTGGGGGACAAATGAAAAATTATACTGTACTAATAATGGAAATTTCTTAAAATTTGTGGAAAATTTCTGGCTTTGTTTGAACCAACCATGAATGACCATCTGTGTAAAATAACTGACAATAAAGCACATGTGCATTACCTTGAAAAGGAAATACAGAATGAACTAATTCAACTCTTAACGCCGAGGTATTCATAAAGGAACATTTTGTGGGGTTTGTACAGTTGAAGGAGACAAATGGTGCTTTCATGAATGAAAGCCTTTTACAACAGCTTGAAGGAATGTCATTATCTGTGGATAAGTTACATGGCCAAGGCTATAACAATGGGAGCAATATGGAAGGTAAAGAAAATGGTGTACAGAAGAGAATAATAGACATTAATCCTCAGGCTTTTTTTGTTCCTTGCAGTGTACATTCTCTGAATTTAGTAGCTAATGATGCTGCTAGATGTTGTTTGAAGGCAATATGTTTATTTGACCTAGTGCAGCATGTTTATGTATAGTTCTGAGGTTCAACATGCCGTTGGGAAGTTCTTAGGCACCGTGGACCTACTCTAACTGTAAAACTGTTGAGTGAAACAAGATGGAAGAGCTGAATTGATGCTTTGAAATCACTTCGCTATAGGCTGGGCAATATCTATGATGCACTAATTGATATTTCTGAGGATACCACCCTCACAGGCTCATCTAGCAATACTGCACGTACTGATGCAAAACTCTTGCAGATGGCCTTTGCAAATTCAAATTTGTTGTTTCACTTATCATGCGGTATAATATTCTTTTCGAGATCAACCTGACTAGTAAACAACTTCAGGCAAAGGACTTTGACATACACTCTGCTACTCAACAACTGGAACAAACCCAAAAGTTTCTTGTGGATTGCAGGAGTGACAAAGGGTTTGAAAAGATACTGGTAGATGCTCGTGAACTTGCTGAAGAGATAGAGATGCCAATAGACTTTGAATCTGAATGCATTCGAATAAAGAGGGAGCAGTTTACATATGAAGCATCAGACCAGCCAATTCAGAACCCAAAACAAAAATTCTAAGTAAGATTCTATTTTGCTGTTCTTGATGCTGCAATACAGTCAGTTGTAGAATTATTTGAACAGATACATATACTTAATTCTGTGTTTGGTTTCCTCTACGATATCCGCAGTTTACAAAATAATACATCAAAACAAATAATGGAACATTGTGTGAAACTAGAATCAGCTTTGTAACATGGAACTTCCAAAGATATTGATACTGGAGATCTGTGCAGTGAATTGCAGGCTATTGCACGGCGACAACCAAAGCGTCTTACACCTCAAGATTCATTGAAGTTTGTTTGTGAAAATAAACTGACAGACAGTGTTCCCAACATCTTCATTGCTTTCTGCATTCTCTTGACTCTTCCAGTTTCTGTTGTCAGTGGGGAGCATAGCTTTTCAAAGCTAAAATTAATCAAAACATACCTTCATTCTTCAATGCTGCAAGAGGGAGTTGTTGGACTGGCCACAGTGTCAATAGAACCGGAAATTGCAGAAAAACTTGATCTTAAAGAACTTGTTTCTAAATTTGCAAAAATGAAAGCATGAAAAGTAAAGTTTGAATTTTAGACTAAATTGTTACTACAAGTAAAATTTTAATTGAGCGACTCATCCCGAGCGTGTTACTCTTTACACCTCAATAACCAGAAACTATTAAAGGTAGAGGTATGTTGTTTTAACAGCAGTCAGCTTGAATTGTTAATATTTATTCTGCAGTTTTACTGGAGTTACGAGAATTTACTTTTATTTGCACGTCTTATATGATAAATCAAAAAAGTGTATTAGACTAGTAGACTTCATGCAGTGTAATGTATGTTTTAGGGTTAATGGAAAGTGTGGATCATTTAATAAAGTTTGTATCATTTACCATAATTTTGTTTATGTACAGTAAAAAATGACACGACATAGACATACTTTATCTTTATGTGAATGATGAGCCTTTGCATATTACGTGTGCTTTTGTGTGTGTATGCAATATGCTGTGTATGCTTAATACTTGAATAAAACAGAAGTATATTTCACAAATAAATGTATAACTATTACCATTACTTTCATTGATAATTAATTACAGTATATGAATTTTTAGTATTAACATTAGCTTTTCAAAAGTTACTAGGGGGCGCACATCTGAATGCTCGCCGAAGGGCGCCAAATACCCTTGTAGCCGGCCCTGGATGTGCTTGTACTTTTGCAAATAACCAGTTGGGCAGACTCTTATCATGGGTCTTCTGAAAGTCGATAGAGACAGCATCTTTTCTGTGATGGCACCAAGTTACTGCGATCGGATGTTGTGATGAAGCTTTTGTTTGTAGATCAGAGAATGGGAAATGAAAATAGAACCATGATTCCTCTTCATGAATCAAATTGGTGATCTGCTGATCAAAAGTATGTTTATTCAGTAAGAATAAGACAGGGCTTAATTATAAAATGTGGAAGGACTGCTGCAGCAATATATTTCCCATTCAGGAGTAGAATAAGAGCATCAAATCTTGTTGATATTTCATGATTTTATTTTAAGTGGGTAAATTGGGTCATTGACACAAGCAGCAAGAAACCCATCACCATGCTTAACAATATCCAAACCAGACTGAGAGTTTTGCATATGTATGCTACTTATATTTGCTCATTTCTTGGGTCTAGAATGAAACAAATTCCCTCCCTCTGCAGGGATGTATTTTACCTAACTCCAAACTGAAAAGAACCAAATACAGTAAAAGCTTGTTTATTCAGTACTCAACCAACCAGTGACTCCCAATTGTATTGGAAGATCTGGAAACTCGCAGTATGCTCACTTGGCGCATGTGCATGCGCACTTCTTAAACTTACCGAACGCTGGAATGCTTTTTCACCAATCATTTTACCGAGGGTGCTGGAATGCTTTATTGGTAAGTATCCGTACAATTTTCTGTTATTATTTAGTCTATTATTAATATGGTATGTACTAAAATAAGTTAATTTGTTGTGTAGGATTTTCGGCAACTTGCCACTCGAATATTCAGCATATTTGATTAACCTGCACTGGGCAGGTCCCGAAGGTACTGGATAACAAAGGTTTTACTTTTCATTGTTCATTAACTTCTTGGCTGTTGGTGGGCCATTGCTGTGTGCAAATTAGACTTTTCATTTGCCTACAAAATATACAGTCACAATACTTTTCACTATATCCTGTAAAGTGCTTTGAAACGTCATCCAAGTGTTAAAGGCATTCTTTCGAATGTAAGGATTAATGGAATTAAGATATGTATTACCATTACTCTTAATGGTAATAAAACCCAAACTATTTCAAGTACCATTGAATTGGATACTTTAATTTACTGCCAGCTATAAATTAGGAATATATTTGTTGAACAACATTGGATGTATGATGGCTATATTACTCGCTTTACACCTACAGGTTGAAAATAATTCATATTTTATCTCCAATAGAGGGAGAGGGATTCACTGATTAAATGTCATCAATTTAATGAAACATTGAACATTGCACTAACACTGTTCAATGTGACCTTAGATTATTAGATTCTATATCCTAGTTAAGATTCACTGACTGAGAAGAGGATGTATCGTGCAATAATCTACTTAATATAAGCAAAGACCATTCACTGTGATGACCTCCTAAGTGATTCTGAATGCTGAATGTGATCACAAAGCATGAGTGAAAAAGTACAGATGCACAAATGATACTTAGATAGAATATACTGCTTGAAATGGAAAGGTACTGGGACTACTCTATAAATCCACAATAGCCTGCAGTACCTCTAAATACAATACGATAATTATATCATTCATAATAAAGGCATTTGATGTTTCGCCCTATGACATTGTTTAACGGTATGAAAGTGCTTCACAGGATTTACAGTAAAGTAGTTTTGTATTTGGCAAACAATACAGATAACAACACTGTGAAATATAATAAAATAATCCTTGCCTTCGATATATCACCTTATCATGTCTTTGAGGTGTCTCAAATGATTCATGGAATGCATTGTAAAGTAAATTGACTGTGCAGTTTGTGAGTGAAGCTCAGTAGCCAATTTGTGCACAACAGTGTCCAACAAACAGTCGTGGATTTTGTCAGTCAATTAACAACTTGATTTCTACTACTATTAGGTAAACAGAGGCTTGTGGAATAAGAAAGCAGCAAGTTGAGTACTCCAACACCCACACAACTCCAAACAAGGAACTAGAGAAGATTAAGAAATAAATTGATCTACAAACTGAATGTAGATGCATGTGGTATAATAAAACAAGCATAATTCCTATAATCATCGGTTCAATTGGAAATGTTCATAAGAGAACTCAAAAATGGCTTGACAATATTCCCGGTGAATAAAATAGTAATCTCCTGCAGAAAGTAGCTATTTTAGGAAGCTAAACACACACCAAGGAAAGTAACAGCCATTTATATTTAATGTGGCAGACTTGATTAGTCATCACTGAAAACCATAGCGCAAAAAACTTATCTGGTGTAATTGCAGCTGTAATAACATAATAATAATACTCTTTACATTTGGTATGACGCCTTTCAAGTTAGTGGGATGTCTCAAAGTGCTACACTGTAAAGAATCTACAGGAAACTGAAATGTCATCACTCCAAGAGAAAGGTGCTCAGTGACTTTATATCTAGAATGAATATGTAGGCATGAATCCACTAGGGCTATAGGATAAGGGGTGGGGTAGGGGGAAAGCTACACAACAACAACAAAATTACATTTGTATAGCGCCTGTCACATCAGGATGACTGTAAACATTATTCTGGACCCAAACGGTGGGAGGGATTGGGGGTGGGGGAAGGAGTTAATCAAAACCATGGTTAAAGAGGTGCAAAGCCAGACAACGTTGCGGAGGTGGTGGATGGCAGAGCGGCTCATAATAATAATATTCAGTCAGGAAGGCGGTTCCTTTGATTCTGACAAATATATATATAATATATACACATACACACACAAATGGAAAGTATGTGGGGTAGAAAGTATAGTTGAGGGTCAAACAAGATGCCAAGGTTCCAGACTGGCTCAGTGAGGTGGAGTGCTAATCCATGGGTGGTGATGATACCAGTGCCTGAGGTATGGAGGCGCTGACAGGAGCCAAACAGAAGAGCGTCATTCTTGTTGACATTCAACTGAAGAAAGTTAGTTCTCATCCAAGACGATCTCTGACAGAAATTCTGTTAAGACAGCAGTGGTCCTAGAGTCAAAGGTGGAAGCCGAGAGATGCAGTTTGTTGTTCATATATGAAAGTTGACCCCATGGTGATGGGTTTCTTGCTGCCTGTCTCATTGACCCAGTTTATCCCATGTCTGCGAATGATGCCACCAAGAGCGAATTAAAGGTGTTGAAGTGGAGGAGACTAAGGACAGAGTCCTGAGGAATGCCACACAAGATGGTATGGGGGTTAGAGGAGAGTGAAGATTGAGGAGAGCAGAGAGACAGTGATTGAGGACAGAGTGGTGGACAGTGTCAAAGGCAGCAGAGATATCAAGGAGAATAAATTCCAGTGAAAAGGGAGAGATTTATGATGTCTGTGAGTAGAGGGAAAGGAGGGATGTGGAGCTGGAAGATAAGGAGAGTGGTAGGGATGGGTTCGAGGGAGCAGGTGAGTGGTTTCATGTGGGTTAATGTTGTGCTGAAAACTGAGTTGGAGACAGGTTTAAAGTGTGGAGGGAGGGATGGATAGGGGAGATGGTGAGAGTGTAGTAAATGGCCAGAAGCAGATTAGAAGATCCTCTTGACTTTGGATTTGAGGATGTCCAGCATTGCCTCACAGTTAGCATTGGAGGTGAATTTGGGTGAGCCATGAGAGGATGTGCAGAGAAGCCCATTGGTGATGGAAAAGAAGAGATGAGTTGTCCTTGGCTTCCAAGACTGTATTGGAGTAGACCAACGATTTAGCAGAGGCGAGGGTGAAATGGTAGGATTTGTTGATGTCCGGACAGATCTGCCGATGGACCATTAAGTTTGATTTAGTGCCAGCATTACTGCCGATGGACCACTATCCAGCGGCATGCACCTGTGCTTTAATGGAGTGAAGGTGGTTGGTATTCTGAGACACCATCCGGCGTGGAAGGCGCTAGATGAATCCAAATTGTTGTTTGTTAAGTAGGTGATGATACTGGAAGTGAGGGGACCAAGGGAATCAAAGGTGGTGGAGAGGGAGTTGTGGAGTAGATTGACTGAGGAGGATACCTCTCCTGATTAATATTATGCAATAATAAATTTGTTACAAAATTCCATACTGCCACCAGCATTAAAAAGTGTATGACAACAACAACATCAAATTTCTATATCACCTTTCATGTCGGGAGGACATCCCAAGGGGCTGGGCAATGACATGCTAAGGCAATGCCATTGCATAAAGCTGGTTTGATGCTGTGTAAGTATACAGCTTATTTCTGAACACAAAGCAAAAATATTTTTCAAAGAGAAGCTCTTTGTTTTGTTAATTGAAGATAAAACTGCAACAATTAAAAACATATCAACAGAAATCAGAAATCTTTAATTCAAAATTTGAAATCAAATGTTCCCTGAAGATGACTGTGTTTTAAAACCACATTCATGAGGCGAGACATTTTATAGGAACCATAGTTTCAAAACCTTAATTTTCATTATTCAGGTAACAAAAAAAGTATTCAATGTTAGAATTATTGCCGTAATAATTATCGGCGAAGGGGAAATTGTGATTCAGACCCTAGTTTTGCTTTTGACAAGTTTAGGAAACCAATATAAGTTAAATGCTGAGAAACCCATTTCTTTTTAATAAACATGAAAAGTTTTCAGTTTTCGGTACAAGGTGTAATGCACAATGGACAGGTTTTTGCAAAATATCAGACAATTTAACCATTTTGTTCTTTCTGCACATTTAGCAATGACGCATATGTTTACTAAAGATCTGCAGATAATGTTCTTTGGAAATGCTGTATTAACAGAAATACTCACCTTTGGGTGTAATTGTAAACACATGTACTATCTGTCTGTTTAGGTGGATTTTAGATCCCATGATACAATTCAGGCTTTTTTTTATACTCTAGATGAATTGGTGCTTCACTTCGTGCGAGACCCAGATGCACACAAATTGGCTTCCACATTTGCTTATAAAACACACAGCCACCATGCCTTACAGCAATTAGCTGTGAAATTCATATTATTTATTGTTTGGAATTTGAAGTTTAGAAAATTGGTGTTTTATTCAGAAGGGAAGTGGTGCAAATTATGACACAATTTGTTTTAATACTTATGACATTTACTCTACAAGTGTACTATATTTATTAATGCTGGCAACCAAGAGATTTGAAAAAGAGGACAAATCCTTAGATTGTGAAGAGCAATTTCAGGAAAGGTATGAGGACTTTTTCTTACTCAAAATAAAAACAATGATTGGAACAAATTGTCAGGAAGATTACCAAGATACTGGACTCATTTTTTTAAAATGTGTGATGTTCAGATGGGGGCACACTCAGGGGTTATAATGGAAGGATGAGATCGGATGGGCTGTATAGGCTTTTTCAGCTTTGATTCAGGTCAATTTTGTGATCTTATGAAGCTGTGGCCATGATCCATGTAGTCTTTTGTATACTGGAATACCAGCAGTTATTACATTTTCCGAAATTCCAACACATAATATTAATCCTAATTCATTGCAAGTTGTATATTTCAAGTTATTTTACAAAAAAACATTTCATAAATACCCTGATTGAGCTCAGGTGGAAGCCTTGAAATGTAAATGTAATCGATAGACAAAGTGCGGTAAGTTCACAAAACCTTCAGGGAGTTGATTCTGCAGCATCAAACACAGAATGCAACAGGATAGAGCAGCCCTGCTGCCCTTGCTGTTCCTGAGAATCTGAATATATAATGATGAGCAAAGTCACAGAAAGATATAAACTAAATGATGAAATTCTCAGAAAGAGAAGTTCTGTTAAAAAAAAGTTAAATTCTGTGAGCAGAGATCACTGCATCGACCATGCTTTTTGTGAATTAATAGGTGATCTGAGCTGAGAGCTGACACAAGTTTAAAATGGGCCACAATTTTTAAAAAATACATATTGTGGCTGAAAATATTAAGCACTTGAAATGCAGGAGACAGAAACAGCAAATTACACTTCTATAGCACCCCTTCACATCGGAAAGAAGTCCCAGGTCACCGGAAAGTCAGAGAATTTGGACCCGAGTTGCAAGTTGGGGTCAGTAGGATTGGAGGCAGGGAGTGAGGGTGTTTGGCCGAAAACACGGATGTGTTTTTAGAGGGTTTTTTAGAAAAGACTTGAAAGAGATAAGAGAGGTGTGAGGAGGGAGGGTTTGCAGGATGGAGTTCCAGATTGTAGGGCCAGAGATGCTGAATTCCTGATCACCATTGGTGGGGTGGGAAGTGTGGGGGACGTGAAGCAGGCCAGTGTCCGCCAAGCAGAAGGAACAGATAGGCTGGTATGGGAGTATGAATTTGGGGAGGTAAGGGGGTGCAAGACCATGGAGGGCTTTGATTATGAGAAATAGGGAATGAAAAAAACACGTTGGCCATTATATTTATCTCACTTCTGTGAATACAAATGTGGTAGAATTCATTGCAAAATGCATTATCAGCACCTATCATGATACTGATCCTATTATTATGGACAGAGAAGGCTAGAGATTTTAGTTCATTTATTTGCAGAAAATAAGAATGTTATACCTTGTTACGAAATTGACTGAATAGGAAGGAAATCAATCGGCTTCAGAAAGAGGAAAAGTAGTTTAACTTTTGGGATAATCTTCTTCCTGGAACATTAACATTTGAATGCCTACAAAACATAAACTCACTAAATTTTGTAGTGTATGATGTGAAGTATTTTGAGACGTCTCCCTGATGTCAAATGCATGATAAAAAATACAAAAATTATTATTGTTGTAATTTATCTTTCTGATTCCATATGAGCTCTTCCAGTACTTCTGTTGTAGAGTCCTGTAACTGAGTGTTTAGACCATTCGCCTCACAAGCGAGAAACCTGGGTTCGATTCTCAGGAAGCAGGGCAAGTTTCCTTGCTCCACACACCCATTAATAGTCCCTCGAAATTAAAAAACCCAATAATAAAGGGATAGTATCAATCAATGACTATTTGTGGGAGACTGCTGTGCTCAACAAGCAGCCATGTTTCACCCACAAATAGATATAGTTTAATCACTTTACAATATACTCTGTAAAGTGCTTTGAGACATCTAGAAAACGTGAAAAGCACTATATCAACTGGAAGGATTATTATTAGTAGTATTAAACTTTTACAATTATAATGCCCTCACTGGTTCATTGTTAAGTCAATTGGGGCATTTTTGCCAGAATTAAGTGAATGAAAGGTATTAGAGGGTATGAGGAAAGAGTAGAGTATTGATTAGGCTAGATGGTTTTATTGTATAACAAACAATAATTCTAATAGTGTAGGTCTAATGGTCTCTTCCTATTCCAATTTAAAGTCAGTTTATCATGTGTGCAATTTACTCATATCACAGTCAACCAAGATTATTGCATCTCTACCCCTTCTAGTGACAATGTTGCTTCAAAACTTAGTTCCACAAATCCGTTCAGAATGAACAAATAAAGAATATTACATAATGTTTTGGAATAACATAAAATGTTCAACAACAGTTACCCATGAGAAACAAAAGCAATATATTGTTTTAAACATAAAACAAGCCTATTCCTTCATGTGTTTTTCTCTCAAGATGCTGCATTGCAATGGCACTTCTACTTCTAAGGGCATGACTCACTTTATCTCACCTTGATGGTCATTCTTGCTGTGTGAGCCTGATTGGTGAGTATTGCCAGTTGACGTGACAATGACAGGCATTAATGGTAATCTTATTCATCCTGTCAGTCAACATCCATGCAAAGTACCTGCTAGTACTTATTTTCCTGTAGGAAAATGTCAGGGCAATGTCCTTACCAACCAAGCCATTATTAGTGGAGTGAATGCAGATTAGTAATGGTGAGAGTCTAAAGGCTGGTGGATTATTTTTCTTCAAACATTCTTTATAATATTGAAGCTAGGTAATGGACGACTATTTTCTTTGTCAGAGGTATCCAAACCAAAAGGAAATACGATTACAACCAGAGAGAAGTTAGTTGAATTCAAGAAACAGCTGGCTTCTTTTTGAGTGAGGATAATTAATGAAGTGTAATTCTACATCTGTTCTAATGCAATAACCAAACAGCAATAAACATCCCCTACAATAAGATTTCACTAAACATTCTATGACTTGCTTAGAACAGCAGCCCTAATTCTGCAATCATCATTTGCTACATTGTTTGAATGTTGATCTGTGAGCTTCACTCCAAAGTGCTCAATAAATTGCCTGTTGCTATAGATACCTAGGTGCAGTCGAATGAATAATGTGTTGAAGTTTATGTTATACGTGGAAATGAAGATTGATTTGGGCTGTTGGTTAAGTGCTAGTAATTCAATAAATATGCAAATAATTGGGTTCATTTTTATTCTTTAACACAAGGAAAAGTTAATGTTTTTGTGAATAAAGGTATCCCCAATTTACGACGATTCTATTTACACTATTTCGATTTAACAAACATAATTTTTTAACACCTTTTTATCAATATGCGACATTTGGTTTTGTTTTTATGACAAAAACAATTGGTGCATCTTTTTTGTGCATGCGCAGTACATAGTGTATTTTGTGATAAAATCGCAGTCGTATATTGTATCCAAGAGTTTGAACTGGCCAATAGCATGTCGCTACGTCGGTGGTTCCCAACTTTCTTTACTGCGACCCAAATTAGCATCCCAGCACTAGAGGGCATTATCGTGATTGATGCTCAGCTTGTGGACTCAGCTCTTTTGTAACTACGTTCCTTATACAAATTGGTCCGCGGTGTCGCTTTTTTTTAGGGTTAAAAGTTTTCTTTTAGCAGTAATTTTTTTTTAGCGGTAAAAGCTTGTTTCTAGCGTTTTAAAAGCCAGCTTCTTTTGAATCAACATCACACAATTTTGAGCAATTTGTATCCTCTACTGCATGTCTACAATGTCAGAAATGAGACTGGTAAGTGAAATGAGCAGCAGTAATTCTGCTAGCAGTAAAAAAAACATGAAGTCATTACTTTAGATACTAAATATTGCCTATGTGTGTTATTTTGTGTGTTTTGTATGTTATTTTGTATGTTTTGTGTGTTATTTTAGTGGGTTTAAGGTCCGAAAATTTTGTCAAAAGAACACACCTCGGGTTATATAATGGGACTGCAATGGAAACTGCATTCCGATCTATGACATTTTGATTTGCGTGATATTTTCCAGGAAAGCAATCCTGTCGTAAATTGGGGGATACCTGTACTGGACTTTCCCTCAACTGCAAACTGTTGCAAATGTTATGAGTATGAAAATGTATCTTTGCAGATTTGGGACCTTCACTTTATAGTCTGATATATGTATTAATATGTAAAATATATATATATTTTAATGATCTGAATTTGTTTGTTCATGTTATCTTTAAAAATTTCTGTTAGCAAATATCTCAACAGCAGTATTTAAAAATCCCAGTCTAATTTGATAGTTATGAATTTTAACTGATACACTTTTTTTTAATTGTAATCGCAATATTGTGGAAATATTTAATAATGATCAGTTTTAATGGATGTTTACAAAGTGACTGTTTTTTAATACTGTAATGTGTGCTTTATGGAGGTGATAAAATTCAAACAGGAAAATTATAACTGATGGAAAGGTGGACATGCAATGCAGCCTATATGTGCCAAGTTATAACTCCATTGGCTCCCCATCATCCGGAGGATCCAATTAAAGAGCCTGGTTTAAAGCCCACCACAACCTTGCCCCACCCTACATCCATGACCTCCTATCCCCTTACCAATCTGCCAGCCGCCTCCGCTCAGCAGGCTCTGGTTTGCTCCACTGCTTCAGATCCGAGCTGAGGATGGGGTGGATGGGGATGGGGGGAGGGAAGTGGGGGATTTGGAGTTGCCGATAGGTCCATCGGAAAGCAATGCACCTATTCTAAAGCATTTTGGGTTAACAAAATGTGATCTATTCCCTTATATTATCCTAGAAAGAATGACCATATACTACTTATCTCCAACAATATTCTATATGGAGAAAGAAAGATTAATAATAAGAAGAAGAATATAATAATCCTTGCATTTGATATAGCGCTTCTCACATCTTCGAGCCATCTCAAAGCACTTCACACAGAATGCACTGCTAAATTTATTGACTATGTATTTTGTGGGTGAAATGATAATTAAATTCATTTATATGATGATCTGCAATGAACTCAATAAACTATTCATTCACAATACAAATAAAATCTCATAGCATCGATGGACGTAATTATACAATCCTATTTGTTATCTCTTAGCAGCAGAAGGATTGCTAGCTGAAAGCAGGATTTATATTTCCCATTCACACTTACCGTGACTGAGAAGAGCTCTCTGGATTTAAATATATTCAGAGCTTTGTTAACCAACATTATCTTTAAAAGTTATTTAAGAGCTGACCACATGAATGTTTCTTCAATAATAATTATACATTGTAAGTAAGTAAAAGTTCTTGTTTGTGTCTAATGAACCATAATATCTAAATGGGTTTCAACATTCTTAACATTCAAGAGACTGAATCAATTTGCACTACTTCTATTCATTTTGAATGCCTAAATTTCTATCTCAAATTGTTTCCAAAATTGATTGCTTTCATATTAAGTGGATGCTGATTTATTTTTCTCCCACATCTCAGAAAAGCTCAATATAAACTGACTGCAATTCTACAACTGATGAACTCTACAAAGAGCTTTAATAGTCATGGAAAAAACATTTCCAATTAAAATATAATTAGTGTAGCTTCTACTATTTTTTAAAAATTGCAGATGTCCACGAAAACCACCATGGAAATGGATAGATTATTGATTGCTGTTCTCAATAAGGACATGTGTGGAAAATTGCTCATGGAGTGAATTGCAATGCTGGAAACATTAATACATGGTGAGATAATATCCTCACAAGATTATTATCTGCTGATGTCCAACATTCATCATTTTCTCTACAATTCAGGATTATGCGAATGTAAGCAAATTCTTAATTCACCTTAATTTCAGAACTCAGTTTTCTGCAGGTTCTCCCTTTGAGACTGAATTGAGATTGAACTCACACATTTTTCAAAATTCTGCACAATTTTAACTATTAAGACTATGATGGTAACAAACATAACATGGGCACAATTTTCCTCCCTCCCCAAGAACTGCCCAAAGCAATAAAATGGTGAGACAAATTCAATGAACTGAATAACCTTTCCCCTTTTTATTGTTTTATAATGTGTGTATGTATGAACCTGGACATCAAATGGTTCACCTGGAAACCACCTCAGACTGCAGAAATGCTGAAACATTTTCATAATTGAAGAAATGTCATGACCTGTACGTGACAGCTCGGACATTCACTTCTTCGGTAGCCCACCATCAGAGGAAACGAATGCTGCACTGCTCACATGTAGTCAATGTAATACACTATAGCTGTGAGCTGTAACTTGTGGAAATATGGCTATAATGTAAATGCCAGAAGTGGAGTCAGTCCAGATGTCTGATGATCACCTGCTTATGTGTGTGGAGTCTTGTAGCTCAGTGGTTAGTGAAGGCGAGAGACCTAGGTTCAATTCCAGGCAGGATGAAACGTTGGGTAAATTTCCTTACTCCACACGCCACTAATAATCCCTGAAAAAAATATAATAGATTGGTCATGTTAATCCATGACTGTTTGTGGGGCATTGCTGTGCACAATTGGCAGCCACTTTTCTCTCACATATATAGTCAATTCACTTTACAGTTTATTCTGTAAAACATTTTGAGACATCTAGAAGATGTGAAAAGCACTTTATCAAATGCAAGTATTATTATTATTATTATTATATTGTTGCTCATTCCCTCTCCCCATAGACAGGCAAATTCAGACCTACATAGGCTTGTTGTTATAACACAGGTTTAACTTCAGACTTGTAACAACACAACAATAACAAAAAAAATACTTTTCTATAGCTCCTCTCATGTCGGGAGGGCATCTCAAGGTGCTGAGGCTGGGCTTGTGGGTGGTGTCTACCATCTTCCTTACAGACCACTTGCAATTGTTGCCACCCCCATACCCCCACTTCAACGGTTACAGCTCGATAGTCCGAAGGTTCCCCTAACTCTAACCCTAACCCTAACTCTAAACCTAAACCTAAGGATGGAAATGTTCGGATTAACAAACCTTATTTCATTGTCGGTTCGGTCTATCGAGCAGTAACTACAGTAACCGTCCCAGGTATAGGAAATGTTTGTGTTCGGACTATCGAATCTTCGGACTAATGAACCTTCGGACTATCAAACCTTCGGACTATCGTGTGCCCCCCACTTCAACTATTTGCCAATTTGGGGCCTGCCACGTGGGCTGAGGCCAGACCAGGGTCTCCACCCTACTAGCACGTCCTCAGGAAGAGAGAAATGGCATAGTGGCAGCTCATTAAATGAGGCAAGGGAGTCCTTGCCTCGCCCTAGAATTTCTGTGTTTTGCAGCAAAGATTGTGAGACAAGGAAGCAGGAGCTAAGAGAATTGGATGAGTTTGGCATTGAGCAAATCCAGCAGGAGAGAGGCCAAGATATTGCCCAAGCACGGAGCGTCCATTGGTATCGTAACAAGACAGTTTGGTTATGCAAAATTATCGATTGCCTAAGCAAGTGTGGCTCAGCTGTTGGAAAGGTCACCAGCCACCACAGCGCTGGTAGCATTGTCACCTCCTTAAGAAGTCAAAGGTTCTATCCCATGAGACATCTTGCTACAATTTGATAAATTAAAGGAATCTGATTCAACTTGAACCCCTTCTATAGTCATTCACCACAAAATTGGTCACTCACTTTGTGTCTGGTTGTGGGACATTGCTATGCAAACATTCGCGGCCATTGGTTTGCATACAAACACACAATTGCTACATTTTACAATAACATCCTATGAATTACTCTGAGAGATTCTCAAATGCAAGGAATATTAATTCAGAATTTCTCTCCTCTTTGGTAATCCTTAAAGTTTGGGGTGTATTGCTATTGCAAATATGCTGCCACATTTACCTACAAAATACACAGTGACTACACATTACAGCATATCCTGTGAAACGTTTTTAAACTTCTTAATAACATGATCATATAAAGAGCAATGATTATTTTGTGACGAATGTCCTGAATTGATTCACATTTTGACCTTTATTTGGCTAGCTCAGTGTGATGTAACTCATAAGGTGCTGCAACAAGTTTGTACAGCTGAACAATTGTACAGCTGAAACAACAACAGCTGACTCTTTGAAAGTGGCAGGACAGGTAGACAAAGCCAAAGCCGTTAAGAAGGCATATGGGATACTAGGCGTTATAAATAGCGGTATAAAATACAAAAGTCAGGAAGTGCTGATTAACCTCGATAAGACTTTGGTTAGGCCTCAGCTGGAGTACTGTGTACAATTCTGGTCACCACACTTTAGGAAGGATATTAAGGCATTGGAAATGGTGCAGAGGAGATTTACTAAGATGGTACCAGGAATGAGGGACTTCAGCTACGAGGAAAGGCTAGATAGGCTAGGCTTATTCTCTCTAGAACAAAGAAGATTGAGAGGAGACCTAATAGAGGTTTATAAGATTATGAGAGGTTTCGACAGGGTGAATAGGGAAAGACTGTTTCCACTGGTGGGCGAATCAGTGACTCGTGGTCACAGATTTAAAATAGTTTCAAAACGAATCAGAGAGGAGATGAGGAATTTTTTTTTCACTCAGTGGGTTGTTCGAATTTGGAATGCATTGCCTGAAAAGCTGGTGGAGGCAGATTCCATAACAACTTTTATAAGGGAACTAGATCTTTATTTAGGAAGAGCAGGTCTGTTAGGTTATGGGGAGAAAGCTGGGCAGTGGAATTGAGTTGCTCTGTTCAAAGAGCCGGCACAGACTAGATGAGCTGAATGGCCTCCTTTTGTGCCGTATAATTCTATGATTCTAATGATACAAGATTATTCAAAGTTCTGTGTCAGACTTAGATTGAGTACATCCATGAGAGATAACACTATTAATTCTAGGTGTGATACACACAGTCACAGCTTTAGACTTTTGTGTTTGCTGATAGATTGTGGATTTAATTACTTCTTTTGGACTAGTGAATTGCTTCCCTAGTTTTTCTAATTTTCATCCTTTCCCATAAACCAAAGCAAGTCTCCAGCAGTATTCCCTCTGAGGTTTTGCACTATCTCCAATTATTAAGCTGCGCTCTTCTATCTGCTTTCCTTGTGAGCTTTATTAATATTTATTAACACAAGGATGACTCGAACAAAGGTAGTTAAATGGTATCCCCATGAAAGCAGTGAGCCACAAGTTATTACAATCAAACATTTTTACCATGATTCAAAAGTTAAAGTGTCGGAGAGCCAAAGAGCACTTAATCCATTCACATAAATCTTTCCAGATATCCATTCTCCTGGACTCTCCCAAATTTAACAAGTGTCTTCAGAAAGGTGCAAATTCTAAACTCACATCATCCAAACTAGAACACTGTTAAAATCCCCCTTTCTGAGTGATGGATGAAAGTTGCAAAATGTATCATTATATCTAAATGGCCATATCATAGACCATGATATTGATCTAATATGTTATTCAAGGTAACTAGACATTAATGCTATGGTCCCAGTATAATTGGTACAATAGTGTATGGATTATTTTTATGAATGTCCAAACGTACTCCTTGAACCTTCAATTATTTTCACAAACTGATATTCATTTATGCATTCATTGAAGGAATTAAACATCATAGCATTAACTTCCCCTAATGAAAATCTATGCCATCTACTTACAAACATGTAACGCTTAGTTTGGCTACAGGCCAAGGTTATGTTCATATTTTCTATGCCTGTAATCATGGTTTACATAGCTTACCAATCTCCACATTAGCAATATCATTGCATTTCAATAACAACAACAGAACTTATTTTTATATCTTTCACAATAGGAGACCAAGAGCCTAAATTGAAGGGGCTGGAGGAGAGAAGCCCAGTAAAAATGTATAATTTGGGGTACTGCTGAAGTTCAATGAGCTAAAACCATGTAACTTGCCATTGATAGCACTATCAGCCAGTTTTCCAACTGATTGTCCAGCTAGAACCATCCCACTCGTTAATGCTTTGGCTTGCAGGGTTCAAAGTAGCTGAATACAAAGAGACACTGCTCACAATGACTGTTCTCCCTTTCCAAGTCCTGCTGGTGAGTCAGTCTGCCTAGTTTGTCATCAGCCCTGGAGCCCTATGGACCCATCTGGCTCAGAAACTGAACTAGTGAGACTACCACTGAACGTTAATCCAATTCTAAAATTCTCTTGTCAGGTGAGTCATCCTTGAATCAACTTACCTTCAAGGAGGTAGTTCTTACCTCTCTCACCTTCCCCCAACGTAGATAATCACAACACTTAGTGAATAGCATGTGACAGGCCGTCATATCCTAACATTAACATAAATGTAAGTGCTGGAAATCTCAAATGAAGCACAAACATGCTAGAAAATAGGTCAATGAACAAGTAAATGAGAAACATTCTGTTAATTTTTCAGATATCACCTTCCATCTGAGCTGAGAGCAGAGACTGTGAGAGCGCTTAAAATGGACAAAGGTGGAAACAGTTACAAGGCAGCTGATGGGACACTGTGAAATAACAACAACAACAAGATTACACTTGGCCTTTCATGTCATCATGTCAGGAGGATGTCCCACAGTGCTGGACTGATAGTAGAAGGTTCAGGAAAAGACATAGACAGATGAGACTGCTTTAAAGGTATGAAAATCCAACACATTTCAGGAAATAAAAAGATGGAAATACATCTTGGGTATGAAATGAGGAAAAGACGGAGACAAAGTTTGAAAAGTTACTATTACTGTAGACAGAAGAGTATCTGAGAAAATGATAAAATCGTATCCTTGAAGTTAATGTTGAACCTGGTTGAACCAGTGTAAATGCATGTGATCAACATCAGAGGTCAGAGTGGAAGGTAAGTTGAAGTGCTGATCTACAAGGACATCAGAATCATATTGATAGACAGGAGGATGTTTATCGAACAGTTTCCTCTGAGTCATAGTTTCAGGATCCTAAACTCAACATTTGTTCTATTTCTCTATGAAATGCTACTTATAATAATAATAATATAAATAATAATCCTTGAATTTAATACAGCGCTTTGCACGTCTTCTAGATTTCTCAAAGTGCTTCACAGAATATACTGTAAAGTGAATTGTCTGTATATTTGTGGGAAAAACCCAGCAGCCAATTGCGCATAGCAGGGTCCATCGATACGGAAATTTTCCGATTTAGATATATCGATGGTCTCATATCGAGATATACCGAAATATCGATATTTTCGGTCTTTTCGTACTGCGCATGCGTGTGCGGCGCGTGCATTCGGGGTGCGTGCGCGTTCCAGGTGCGCACGCATTCCGGGTGCGCGCGCATTTGGGGCATATCTCCTCAGGAGGTAAATATCTTTCTCTCTCTGTGTCTCTCACACTCACTCTCTCCATATCTGTGTTTTTCTGTCTGTGTCTCTCTCCTCTCTCACATCCCCCCCATCTCTATCTATCTGTATATTATCACATCCACCCCGTCTCCACCCCCCCCCCCACACCTTCCCTCTCTCCTCCCGTCGCCGTCCCTCTCTCGCACCCCCCACCCCCGTTGTCTCTCTCCCCCACCCACCCCTTAGCCGTCTCTTTCCCCCTCCCCCCCCGCCATCTCTCTCTCCCTGCCCTCCCCAGCCGTCTCTCTCCCCCCCAGCCCCAGCTGTCTCTCTCCCCACCCCCAGCCGTCTCTCTCCCCCTCCCCCCCCAGACGTCTCTCTCCCCCTCCCCCCCCAGCCATCACTCCCCCACCCCCCAGCTGTCTCTCTCCCCCTCCCATCCCCCTAGACATCTCTCTCCCTCTCAACCCACTCCCCCAGCTGTCTCTCCCCCCCACCCCCACCCCCCCCACCACCCCTTGCACACCTGTATATTGTATTCTAGGGCTATGAATACAATATGGCGGCTTTGCACCTCAGTCTGTGCATTGTGTATAGAGATGAGCATTCTGGGTCTTGAAGTTCAGTGTGCGCGCATTCCCATTTTTTATCTCGATATATCGACTTTTTGATGTATCGATAGTTTTGAAATGCCTATATCGGCGTATTGATATGAAAATTATATCGGGTTTTAGCGATTTATCGATATATTGCCGGACCCTAGCATATAGCAGTTTCCCACAAACAGTCATGGATTGAAATGACCAATTATTGTGCTTTTTTTGGAGGGATTATTATTAAGTGTATGCGGTAAGGAAACTTGCCCAAGGTTTCGCCCTGACCTGTCTGGATTCAACCACAGATCTCACGCTTGTAAGGCAAGTGCTCTAACCACTGAGCTACAGGACTCCACTTGCCCAGTTACAACTAGCTTGAATGCTATGATTTTGGCTCACAATGTTGAGGTCATATCTATACTTCCACATTTGCCTTGGATTTTTACAGACCATTCTGTCTAATTTTTTGGCTCATTCCTCCAACATTCAGGCCCTTTATATTCATCCTACTCGCTTTATGTTAAGCACACATTTGCCAGCTGGTTGTAGCAATAAGCAGTCGCTGCTCTTGTAAGAACCACTATTATAATGGAATCATATAGGAGTAAGATGGACAATATTCGAGCTTACAAATATGTGCTTTCTTTCCCTTGATAGACAGGCACCACTGTGTCAAGTTTAATCATACAACAGCCTGACCTAAAGTGGTCCAATTAACACTAAGAATGTTGTCAATGCTCACACTCAGCAGTTGAAGTTGGATCTATTTTTGGCTAACATAGTAGCTAATAGCTGCTAATTTTATTCTTATTTTATTTTCATTCTATTCTATGGAGGAAGCTGAATTTGAAAAAAAAACAGGATTATGATTGAAATACTGTACAGTACTCTGTTATTCTCACTGCTTAGGTCTTGCATTATTTTACTGAACTGTGTTTAATTATATTCATTGAAAGCTTATTTTGAAACTTGCGTACTACACTTTGCAACTGAATGAGCAGCCTGCACTTGACATGCAATGTGTTTCACCTCAGGCAAGCTGATACATGTTTCTAAGAGACAGTTCTCAAAAACTCTCTAACAGATATGTGTTAACAAACCTACTGACACGTGAAATAAATGAGAGCACTCTCTCAGGTGAGAATTGGCACGATGCCCTCTCCCTGTGTTGGTGGCAGTAGCGATGGATGTTAGACAGACTGCAGACAGAACACAAGAAAAGAAGAATGATAAATTGTTGAATGGAAAGCAGCCTACAATTGTGATAGAACACCCTAGAGATTGCACCAAAAAAAATGTGTCACTGACATGAGCAATTAAGGTATGCTTGCAGACAAGTAATCTGTACAGTGAAGTTATATGTGCATTAATTTACCTGGAAGTGGAAATTACTTCACTCACTCATATACTTTGAATGTTAATCCATTCACATTTTCTATCGAATGAACTCCATTTAGCTCCACTGAAGTGAAAACCATATTTAAACAAAATATTGTAATAGTTCTGAAAATGACAATATAATTCTACGTTATAGTATAAATATTAACCTTCAGAAAAGTGATTTTACATCTTCATGGAATGTAACCTACTCTACAAATCAAATTCACTTAGAATATTTTGTATACTTGGAAGCTATTGCTTAAAACATATTTTACTTTTTAACCCAGTTAACAATCTAAGAAAAGTTTCCTCTTTTTACTGTTTGCAGCTACCTTTGAAAACTAGACAAACCTTTCTACAAAACACTGGGGGGAAATTTACAACATGGTAGAATATAGTTTAAGGTTCTTTTGTATTTTACTTATCAAGTGATTTGGGCACAAAAACGCCATACATCGCCTAACTATTACTGAAGATTTATTTTAGATCAAAATTAAAAGCATTCTAGCAGCAAAAAATCTAGCAAAATAATGGCTTGTAAACTTAAAATGGAACATAAGACTGAGTTGATTCAGAATCATCTGAGAGGATAACTATTCTCAGAATTATGAGTGATGTTCAGCCCCACACCAACCAATAAATACAAGTCAAAACAATTAGAAATGTTATCTGTGTGATAATTATCACATGACTTATTTCAAAACCCACCCTCTACCCTCATTGATGCATATAATCTGAATACAAATCACTGGTTATACAGAATCAAATATGTCTGAGTCCAATATTTAGATTCTATGAAGTAGGAAAATACATTTAAAAATTTTTATTTTACATATAAAAATTTACATACAGTACTGTATATATATTTTGTTAAATTTGCAGTGATGCATAATTATTGGTATTCATATTGTTTGTGACTTTACAATACGCTTTATCATATTACAATGACTGTCCAATAACAAAAAGTTGTCTTTCATTCAAATTGGCAAGATGTGATGTCACTGTCACTTTTGACGAAAATTCAATGCCTAAAGATATTATTGGTACATAAAATCAGAAACATAGTCATCCATGGATTGTGAGTATATTTTGAGAATAAACACTGAAGATTGATTAAATCAAAAAGTGCAAGAATCAATTTGCAATAATTAATAAATCCAACTGAACTCTGAGAGTGCATTGCAGCCTGTGACACTGCCTTGGTCATGATTGATTTATGTATCTTTTAGTGCTGAGTCTAAATTAATTTTGTAATTGTTGACATTCAGATATTAGTCTGAACATCTTATTTATTGACTCTGCATGTGGTTATGACACTGCAGTGCACAACATTTATGTGTCAATTATTAAACAACTGAAATGGATGCTAATAAAGCAATAATTCTGCATACCCTGTCTATTATGTCCTGTCTTACATTTACCATTGCATCTATCAAATCAGCATGAAATCCAGCAGCTCCTCACTGACAGTTAGTCATAGGAGCGGATGTTTGTGCACTCAATTGGCTCATCTATTCTTAGGAGGAGATCTCCATTGCTTGATTTTCTTACAAGTGTTTCACAATAACACACAAATGGGAAATAAATAAAATTGTTCAGCTTCCAACAACGACAACAAAATTACATTAGCATAACGCCTTTCATGTCGGGAGGACGTCCCAAGGCGCTGGACAGTCAGTGCTTCAGACCCGAGTTGGGTTGGGGACTGGGGGAGGGTGGAGGGCAAGGGAGGGAAAGGAACGTGACTCATGGCAATGTCATCAGTTCCAAACAAATGCCAGACTCAATTGAAATACTTTTTTTTATTACTTGCAAATTCCTACCTGGGAGACCAATGAGCACATTAATAATAATCCTTGTGTTTGATATAGCGCTTTTCACATCTTCTAGACATCTCAATGCACTTCACAGAATATACTGTAAAATGAATTGATTGGATATTTGTGAGTGAAATGCAGCAGCTAAACAAACAGTCGTGGATTTAAATGACCAATTCATCATAGTTTATTTTTGCGTGATTAGTATCAGGCGGATGTTGCGAGGAAAATTGCCCAAGGTTTTGCTCTGCCTCGAATCAAACTCAGGTCTCTCAGGTCTCTGAATGGCAATGCGTGTACATGAAATCCCATGAATACAATCAACAAAAGGCATAATTTTCTGAACCCTTAGTTTTGACACCAATTTCTTGTTCATGCAGAGACAACGTACTTAAAGCATAGGAATTGCAACCTAGTTTCTTTACTACTGTCCAGTTTATTTTCTTACATTCCCTCAAACAAAATCTGTTTCAAGTACCTTGCCATCATTTGAAAAATATTTTTGTCCAATAGAAATAACCAGCCATATATAAGATTTTTTAACATATTTTGCTGCATAGGTTCTGCAATTTAACTCTGAACAATCTTGATTATCTGCTTATTTTGTGAAGATTTAATTTAAAATAAACAAGTTGTGTGACAACTAACATCCCGCTTAATGGTTTGCATGTCTGATTACTGCAGTTTCACTGATAGTATTGATTACTTTCCAAACTGCAGCAACGTAGCTGCATACTATATGAAACTCAGTTCCCTAAAAGCTGCACCATTCAACCCATATTGAAAGATTTATTAACACTAATGGTGACTGCAGCAAGGATCCTGATGTTTGTGTAATTACCTTTAATACAGAGCAATGTCTGGCAGTATTTTAACTGTCTTTCTTTCTTGCTACCAGTAATTTTAATTACATACATAGCAGGCCTGTATATAGGATAATAGAAAACTGATAGCGAACAATATTAATTCAATGCGTGATTTTGGTCATGTTATAAGCCACAAATGTGTAGAGTTTAGGAATTTTGGTTAGGCACAGAGGTTGACACACAGCTGACTGCTTGCTGTTTTTTATGATGCAAATGGATAGTGTTTACATTTTTGTTTCTACTAATAAGTGATGAAGGTGTGATCACAGGAAGTATTGTATGATGCCAATAAGATAAATAGCAAAGATGATGATGTTACAGGGCTTAAATGTGACACTAATGACACAAACGGTAATATAAAATTGCACCCAATTCTGGAGATCTATAGTTCAGGGCAAAAAAATGAGAACAACCTGATTTTGTTGTATAAATACTGGTTTAGATGCACAGTGAACTCAGGCGAAAGAGTCAGCAAATCTCTCTGCTGCGTGTACTCTGTTGGCCTGGTGCACTAGGATCTAATTCCAGTGCTTGGTTCCATGAGTTATTGTGCAATTATGCTGGAAGCCTCCAATGTTTTCTTTACTTCTAGATGATCCAAACTCAATAATATAATGAATTAGAACATTCTAAGGCTAATAGAGATACTTACTGATGTTTTACCAAAATAGCCATTAAACTTTCCACTAACTGAATTAAATTTTAATTCTGTTATGCCATCTATTTACAATAGATAGCATTTAACAACATATATTAGGGCACTATAAACATATACTGTATTATGTTATGCTATCACTGAATTATTATTACAGTACCATACAGAGAAGAACATTGTGGCATTATCCCCCTTACCCCAAATAAACTTATGTATATACAATTATTGTTATATAATGTACCATTATGAAGGAAAGAAAAGAAAAGCACAAAAGAAGGTTACTTGTTACTTATGTCCACATCAGACGGATAAGGATGTTTTTTAGTCCTGGCTCCATCATAAATATTAGAATGGATAAAGTGCAGACATAGTATATCATAAGATGGCATGAATCTGACACATTCTTTAATTCTTGTGTATGAGACAAGGTTCTCAATGCTTTCTTCATTCACTAAAATGTAATTAAAAGACAAACTGTGTTTCTTTATATTCTTTTATTTATAGCCTGGTGCTTTAGTGAAAACAATACAGCAGCAGCTTTTCAGCAGTATTGGTTTCTGACTTTAAAATAAATATGTTATTAATTCAGTAACAACAGTTTACATTTATATAGTGTATTTGATGTCAGGAGGACAACTCAAATCGCTTCACACAACTGACTGGGTTTCTAGGCTCTGGGGGAAGGTGACTGAAGGCATGGTGAGGGAGGGGCCAAAAAGCAAGTATATGGGGATAGATGTTTCAGATGGCAGAGGCAAAAAGATTGAATGCTCACCCACTGGTGGTCGGGTAGAGTGAGTGAGGAATGTGCCATTAGCAAGTGTTTGCTGAATGGGTCGAATAGCTGGGGCATAAAGGTCAAGGGAAGTCACAGAAGCTGTGAGAGGCCATGAAGCCATTTGAAAGTGCAGACAAGATTTTTGAATTTGCCCCAGGGAGGATGAAGAGGTAATGGAGCCTAGTGAGAATGAAGGTGATGACAATTGGTATCTTTGTAAAATAGAAAAATAGTCCATATGAACCATATGTTTAAGTAAAAACATCTTATGCAAAACCTAGCATACTTATCATAAAATCATCGAATTATACAGCACACAAGGAGGCCATTTTGCCCATCGTGTCCTTACCGGCTCTTTGAAAAGAGCTGTGCAAATCAATCCACTGCTTTGTCCCACAGACCTACAAACATGTCCTTCCCAAATAACTATCTACTTCTCTCTTAAAACTTTGTTATCAAATCAGATTCCAGCACCCTTTCAGACAATGCATTCCAGATCCAAACAACTCTCTGTGTGAAAAAAAATGTCCTCACCTTTCCTCTATTTCTTTTAACAAGTACAATAGTTTAAATCAGTGTCGTCAGGTTACCAACCCAATCCCAGTGGAAATAATTTATCCTTAATTACATGTCAACATTTTTTAAAAAAATCTAATATCTGTTAAATGTTGGTCCTCTCTTAGATCATTATAGATATCTGTGCATTGAAATCACAATCTATGCTCACTTTCAGTACAGTCTTGGTGGATGTGCCATCCTTCAGATGAGATGTCCAACCCACCTTGTCTGCCAGTCCAAGTGGATATTATAGATGTAATTAAACAATTCAAAAAGAGAAGGATGTTTTCCCCACTAATCAGTTCATCAATCCCCTAGAGACATTGGTCATTCACTGTATGGTTGTTTGTGGGATATGGTTGTGTGCATTCATTAAGAAATACACAGTCAGTTGACTTTACAGAAATTTTCTGTCATGCACTTCAATACATTTTGTTGTTGTAGATACTACCACAAGTCTAAGCATGATTACAGTATCAGTATATTATTTTTAGCAATGAATGAGAATATTATTGGATTAGAGTAAACAGACATAAATTTAGTATAACAATAATTAAGCACTTTTATAAAATAGATCTATCAGATTTTCTCTCATGTTGTACCTAGAAAGCTAAAGCTGTACTTGGCAGCTTTAGCTTTAGCTGTGCTGCGATGCTTGCCTAGTGATGTTGAGCGGTTCAGTCCCCACTGTGGATTGAAGTCTGACCATCTCTGTTTTGTCCTGTACAGTGGTCACTAATGTACTACAAGCATTACTAAGCAACTTGTTTTCTCACCTTACAGCTAGAATGTTGTGCATTTTTTATTATTATCCTTCTGTTTCAAGGTACATGCTTCATTGTTTCCAACACATAAAAAAAGGTTGCCTCAGAACAACATACTGAATATAATTTTGTCGGCCATTGAATTATAATAAAATACTATTGAAATGTAACAGCTATGATGGCTTAGGCCATCCACTGCAATTTCTCAATTGGTATTTGCAGGATCGCAATATTATAAGACAGGTTTTATATGAATAGACCCTTTAGCCAATTTTTTTAGATATCATTCACCAATATATATATTATATATATATTGATATATATATATTGGAGCATACATTATATTATTAACAACAACAACAACAAAATTACATTTATAGAGCACCCTTTACTTCGGGAGGTTGTCACAAGGCATTGAACAGTCAGGTCAGGACCCGAGCAACGGAAAGGGGCTGGGTAGAGGGGAGGGGCAGGAGAGAGTTACGAGGGGAGGGAGAGAGTTGAGAGGGCAGCAGAAGACACGCTCAAAGAGGAAGGTCTTGATAATTATACTTCAATAATTATATTATTGCTTTATAATTATTATTTGACTCAGGAATGTTATTATCAATCATATTATCCTTCTAATATACTAGCCTACCATTTACTTATGATGGCATCAAAATCAGAATCTTGATCAGACAATGGATGTTGAGGTATTTTCATGCTCACACCACATGCCCAGCAAATTACCAGGTTCCAGCACCTTGGGACGTCTTCCTGACATGAAAGGCGATATAAAAATTGTAATTGTGTTGTTGCTGTTGTAGCGTGTCAAAATCAGGTTAGCACTATATTGATTAACTGCTAAACCGTTCAATATTTAGCAATATTTAGATCCTAACATTCAACGGGGACTGGCCTACTTCACGATGCCTGTCCAATAATTGGCAGCCAGGTTTTCAGAGTATCTTACCCCCCACAATCCTTTTGCTTTCCCCCTTCCCTCATCTCCTTCAAGGTGCATCTTGTCTTCGACTCTGAGTTTGTCCATTTACCTCCTCATCCTCCATCCCCAGCTTGGGTGCAAAACTTAGTGTTCTGGGATGCTACCCTATATGAGGGGCACTATATAAATGTAAGTACTGCAGTTGCTTTTTGTTGACTGTCTATCATCTTGGTATGCCCTCCCAGCACAAAAGAGGTTATTTAAATTTAAATGCGTATGGCACTGGATATATCAAAATGTGATGCAACTATTGAAGGATAGAATTTGATCCATATGTGAGGAAGGGAATAGAGGGTTATAGATAAGTGGAACAGGAGTGTCTCGCATACACAACCTGGGCTCCATGAACTATTTTGGCCAAGAATCAACAATATGCTCTGAGATGCTACTCTGCATGGAAGGCACTAAATAAGTGCAAATTGTTGTGTTTGCTGTTTCAATGCCTTATTACTCCATGTAATTCTATGTAATTTCAACCCTATGTTCTTATTTTGCACCATCTTTTAATCATTGATAACCATCTATTATATTGTCAATGCTGTTTTATCCAATTAAACAAAATAACTTGTGCAAAGCTATATAAGAGCAATAACAATAGAGCCTATTCATGTCAAAATGTCTCACAGCACTTCACAGGTAATGTCTGTCAAGTATAGTACAATGACTTTGGTTTAGCCAAATGTGCAAACGTATATGGGAATACGGAGAAAAAGCAGGAAGGAAATTAAGCAAATGTATCAAGTTGTTAACCAGAAGCATCTTTGAATTTGTCCTGAAATAAAATAACAATTATGCTTACTTTTGATATAATGCCTTATCGTATCACAGAGACAACTTAAAGTGCTTCACAGAATATACCGTAAAGTGTATTTACTGTATATTTTGTGGGCAAAATGCGGCAGTCAATGGCACACAATGACCTTCCTTATGGTTTTACAAGGCAGGTGCTGCTTTCCAGATCATCAATACATTAGTTATGCAAAGGGATTCGCACTGAGCTTGCTTTATTTCATTACTGAATGTACCAGACATTCATTTTGGAAAGATTGACTGTCTCAAATGCATATTGGCAAACAGCTGCAATTCAAGCAGAGGAGACATCAGCAGAAATACGTACTGTTCCCTGGTGCCTTCTATCTATTAATAAAGCAAGTCATTCCTGACTATTTGTCTCTGGATTATGTGCCACAGAAGCATGAGAATAGTAACAAAATATGCTTATCTTTAAATACAGGAAAACAACTGTAGAATATGTTTTCAAGGATTAGTCTTAGAACTTTTTCATGCTTTTCAAGCATAATAATGAGATACTAAAATAGTGATCTCTGTTATGCCACCCAATTTTGCAGTCTTTGACCAGGAGCAATCCTGCAAGAAAGCAGCAGAAATATGTGTGGTTATTTGACATTATTTTACATTAAATTTGTTAAATTTAATGAATAGATATATGTTTAAAAAAACCAGAATAGTTTAAGATGAACATTTGCCATTTCAATTGGTTGCTCAATTTTTTTAAATTGTAATGGAATTAAAAAGTGAAGAATTAATTTTAATCTTTGTGGTCTGTTGTGGAGAGGAGAGCTCAGATTTCTGGGAACGAAAGAGCCAAACCTGAAACATGAAAATGAAACCCTCTCAAATCAGTTGAGGAGGTTGAAGTGCAAAAGTATGAATAATTATGCATTGCCCATTTATTCCTGTGGTTACAGAATTCTGCAATCCCGGCAGCTCTTCTCTTATCGATCGCAAGGGAAGCACAATCAACTGATCTGGCTAAAGTTGCTGAGGAATCTAATTGTGTGCTTATCAATTACAAGCAGAAAAAGTGCTAACTACATTGCAAAGAAAGCAATCTGTGAGAAAACAGCTATGCAGTGTGCCTGCGTAGGAAAGTGCACTTATCTGGCTAATGCAAGCTACATGGAAAGAGACTCTCCAGAGAGGAGACGCTAAAACAAGCTGCGAAGTAGCAGAAATTGAATTATTCCAGGGACATAGGCCATGGTGCAAATGGTTTGTACATAAAGATTTTACCAGATGGAATTGTGAAAGATGTTGGAATGTGGAAGATAGGCAAACACCGACAGAATAATTTAAAGGATGCTTGTATGATCAAACAACAACTTTGATTTATATAGTGCCCTCCACGCCAGACGGTGTCTCAGATCGCTTATAGGATGCTTGTACGATCAAAGACTTTTCAGTATTTTCTACTGACATTTTTTATGACTTAATAAACAACTAAAATCTATAATAGAGAGTGCAAGAAGTTCTTTACAACAATCAAAGCAAGATTGTATTAAGTTAATATGTATTGTTACTTCATGCTTCAAAGATAAAAGTCAAAAGGTTAATTAATGCTACTTGAATTATATAGCTCAAAACAACCTCATATTCATTCTGTTGTGATTACTATACAGAAACATTTGCAGTAAGGACTATGAGTTGAAAGTTTGTTTAATGCATTACTGAAAGAAACATTCCAATACCAAAAGTCAGGGCACATTAAGAGAGCATAATAGGGAATGTCTACTGATTTTATTTTGCATAATGACTAAATGTGCATGTGAAAGACAGGAAAGGTATGCACTGATTGGGGATTAAGAAATTACTAGATATGTGACATCTTAGGTTGGTTGTGTTCTTTTGGCTGACTCTATCAGACTTCTGTTGCAGATTTCTCAATAAAATACATTCCCATTAGCTAACAAGACACAATGGTCTAATGGGATAGCCTTCTATATGACTCTGATCAGTCTTATTACTGAAGACCAACATCAATAAAAACTTGCACTGATTTTGTACCCTTTCCACAGGTAGTTTCTCAGATTGCTGAACAATGACAGTTTGACACCGAGCCTGGAGGAAGAGTTGGTGGCTGGAGGGACTGTCAATCAATTGAATAATTGATTAATTAAATCAATGCATTTGAAGATGGAAGCCACAGAATGGAATGCCTTTTGCCATATATGCTCTCAATTTATAGTGTTTTTGAGGATGGGAGAATCTATTTCACATCAATAGGTACATTCAATGGCAGGCTTTTCTAGATAGGACATATTTGTCCTATTCTAATTCACTGTGACTTGATTTCAGGTCACTCATTTTAATTTGACTGATGAGAATTTAAAACACATGTAAACAAAATTAATCCTTCCTATTATTAGTTTCTAAATATGAATCATAACACTATAATGTACAAAAGCATCGTTTGTTAAAGAGAAGTTAAAACATTTTTTGATAGGGAATTAGATTGATACTTGGAAAAGAAGTGAATGAAAAACAAGATGAGATAAGATCAAATAAATAAGATAAAGTAAGATAAGGTGGCTGCTGTGGAGCCTCAATATCCAAAGGATAATTGTCCGCCATTTCTGTCATCTCCAGCATGACCCCACCACAAAGCATATATTTCCCTCCCCTCTAAACATTCAGAAATAGACCATTCCCTCCATGACTCCCTGGTTCATTCCTCCATCAACACCAACAGTTGCTCTATTTCTCCTGACACATTCCCCTGCCAACAGAGCAGGTGCAGTACCTGTCCTTTCACCTCTTCCAAGACCACTGACCAAGGGTCCCAAGCACTGTTTTTATGTGAGACAGCAATTTCCATGTACTACCACCAATATAGTATTTTTCATCCGTTGCTCACAATGTGTTCTCCTCTGCATTGGGGGGACCAAATGCAGATTGGGTGACTGATTTGCTGAACACCTTCAATTTTTCCCTGACCTACCATTTACTTGCCATTTGAACTCTCTTTCACACTTGCAGTCTGACCTCTCCATCCATGGTCTCTCACGCTATTCCAATGAACCACAGCGCAAGCTCGAGGAACAGCATTTTATCTATTTGCTAGGGACCTTACAGCCCTCTGGCCTTAATATTGATTTCAATAATTGCAGGCCATCACAGATTACCTTCTGCCTCTTCTGTGACCATTTGATCTGCCTATTCTTTTGCAATTTCCCCCCACTTTGTTTAATGTTATTAACACCACTTCTCTCCAATTTTGTTTCATAACATTAATACTTCTTTATTCCATCATCTCCTACCCACTAACCCATTTTCTCCTTTGTCTTCCTTACCCTGCCTCTCTCCTTCTGTCAGTCCTTAAAAGCCTCTGCCTCCCAACATGCCCCAGTTCCCAAAATGTTGACTCACTTTTTCTTTCTCCATAGATGCTGCCTGACCTGCTGAGTGTTCGCAGCGATTTTTGTTTTTGTTTCAGGCTTGGTCTTCAAATTGAGACAATAGATGCAATAAAATCAGTATTACCCTATTCCACTATGACTGCAACTTTTCCAAAGATACTTATTTTGTGATATACTGTACTTTTCTTAGACCCTTTTTTCATTATCAATTCCAGTTACTTTCTAATAATGAAATGATTTTCACCCACTTTTGCAATTTTTCAGCTGTTGCCCTTTGTTCCCCCACTATGCAAAGGATAATTCTCCCGCATTTCTCACAACCCACTCATCATCTGCCTCCTTTGTTGTGCCTGAGTCAAAATTTCTTCAATCTTCGTATTCCTTAATCAATTCTAGGTTATCTATTCAGAAGCTGAAACCAGGCAAGGCCAGTGAAGGGTTTGCTAGTATTGTGTTATTTTCTCAACTAGCTTGCATACATCAGCAGTATTTTATACAACAATACCCCCAGATTAACCATTTTATATATTTCGCAAAGCACTATTTTCTTTGGTCAAGCTAATTTTTGCTAACCAATTCAACAAAAAAAACACAAACTTGTACTTATATAGAGTGCTACTCACTGGGGCAACTGCTCTCAGAGCGCTTAATTATATTATCACAACAATACACAAATATTCCATGACCCTGTGGTCCTCATTGCCTTGGAGTCAGAATTGTCTCCAAATGTAACTTATATCCAGGCACTGAAAATTATACTACCCTCAGTCTTTCCATTTCTCACATAATCAGTAGGCTTTTGATATCTATGCTTGAGGTCAACTGACAATTTCATGACTCGTAAATTTATTTCTTTGTATCCATGATTACACATTGTACTATAGAAACAGGAGTAGGTGATTCCACTCCTCGAGCTGGTATTGGCCATTTTATGAGATTAATTCAGAAAACAATCTTCAGTGGATCTCTCCCAAGGAATAATATTTCCACATCATTATTGCTCAATCTTTAAATTTGGGAACTCTGCTGTCAAACTCTACTGATAGAAGCTGTAAGCCAGCTTGATTAATGCTTGTGATTTCAACTGCAATGCTCACCAAGTCTCAAGAACACGAGGGTGTGACACGAAGAGAGGGCAAAAGTACTCTTGTGACATTTTAACACCTACAAGCCGAGGATAGGTAAATATTTAGCCAACAAGGTGATGATAATTAAGGAATTATGAAGACGGTGTTTGCTGATATTCCTTGCATTTAATTAGCAATAGGAAGACAAACCCATTGGCTCACATCCATTGGAAAACACTTTAGTTACCATCATGAAAGTAAACTTTTCTTGGCAACTCTTTCTTTCCACACTTTTCAGCAAAGCTACCTATCAGTACAATGTCACATTTTTGAAAAAGTGATGGTCAGTGCCAAAATCGATCATATTTACATTTCTGCACTTCCATTGTTCAAGTAAGAACACCCGACCCATATAGTTTTCAGTGTTCAGCAGGAATATGTTCCCAGTAAACAGTGCAAATATGTGTCCTTCTTCATAAAGCTGACAATCAATTCATAGCAAGCTGGACACTACGCACAATGTTTGAAAATAAAACTTAATTCATTGATAATTTGAAGCGCTCTGGGACACTACTGTATGTGAAGGTATAAATGCAAGTTGTTGTTACAATTTAATTTACTAATATTCTTTCCTGGATAAACCTAAAGTACTGGACATACACCTGAACCATTACTTAAATGACACAGATCACACAATGGGGAAATGTAAAATCTTTACATGTGGATGTTATGTGCATGTTATGTAATGTGCATGTTACGTCAGGAGGGCGTCCGAAACTGTTTTACAGAATGTATACTAAATTGCAGTGACTGTGTTTTGTGAGTGAATGTTTACCTGATTTCTTTCTAGTTTTGTAAATTTAGAAGTTAATCCTACAATTTCAGTTGTATATGGAGGAAGCCTTTGGTTTGCAAATAAACACATTTTTAACCCCCACCACCACCATAGATTTTCCTTTTCAGCCACTAATATTATCTCAAATTCAATTTAAATGTATGAAATGGAGATGGTATGTCTTGCTAAAAACAAGGTGTTTTCCTCTTTTGTATCCAGCCTGCATGCACACACATATTGCAGCATCTCACATGTCCATGAAACCTATGTTAGATTTGCTTTCCCATGACAGCAGGAATGGAAAGGAATGAAAGAGAAGTGATTTTTTTTGCTGTTAATTTAATTTTTGCATTTGTATTTGTGTTGGATCTCTCTTGTGGTCTCATTGAGTTGGAGTGCATGTAGTGCAGTGCAATAGATGGAAACACCTATTCATGTTTATTTCAAAACTCAACTTTATATGCTCAAAGGAACTTCTATAAACATGGCATCAAAACATATTTGAAAAGTAAGCAAGGTTCAGGCACCAGAGGCTGATTTATCCCTCTTACTTCATCACTAGACAGTATAATAGTTGGATATAGAGACAAAAAATGAAGTTAGTTGAGCTTTGAGTAAATAATAAGATGCCACAATTTTTCAACTGTTAATTTAATTACTTTATCTGACCTGCAAATTGCCAATCAAACTTTGCCATCACAATCCCTGTGAAGGGCACAACCTTTGCAGAGTCTGAGTAAAATATTGTTGTATCTCTAGAGTAGCCAATATACAACTCATATAGTGCTGTAAAAATAAGGGAACTTAAATAAATATGTAAGCATGCCAACAGACAGGTTGAGCTGTCCTCCCAATATGAAGAGTATTACATGAATGTGAATTGTACTTGATTGTCTTACTCTGAATCAAATGTTGTGAATTCAAACCCAATATCAGGACTTGAGCTCATAGCCCAGGCTGAAAGTTCAGTTTTACATTGCGTGCAATGTTGTTTTTGAGATGATGTGAAAAGCCTTTGCTTTGCTTGCTTGATTCCAGATAGACATTAAAGACCCCATGAGACTATTAAAGAAGAGAAAGTATTTTAGTCTCTTGTCTCAGCCAACAATCCTCCAGATTTATTGGGCATTCACTTGATGGCTGTTTTTAGAAGCTTTCTACATGGCTGCAGTATATACAGTTGATAGTAATTGATTCTGAAGTGCTTTTGAGACATTTTATCAGGTGGTATAAAAATAGCTCCCTCCGTCTCACTCTTTTCTGTCCTCCCCTTTTCTCCGATAACTCTCCTTGATTAGAGCCACAACAGCATATTAAGGAAATCATGATTTTCTCCTCTTCATGCCAATTGACGTGAACACCATTTCAGAACATTATATTTACCACAGAGTTAATGTTGTTTGTTTGTGAGTTATTGCATCCCTTGGCTAACTTTGTTCTCTCACTTTGACACTGCACAGAAATGGCCTTCACACAACATTTACAGCTGAAGTTCATTTTGGGATGAAAGTGTTTAGCTTCATAATAGTGTTAAAATTGGATTGATAAGAGTTGAATCCTACTAAGATTCAAATGTGTTCCATGATTACCCATGGGATTTATTTTGTAGCTCAATCTCTTTCTGGGTGGGTCAGACCTGAGTTCTCATAGGTAGTCATAATTCACATCTTTTAAATCCTGTTGCATATGATTCTTTCTTCATCCTCATTCCTGAATTATCCAATTAAATGTAATCCATTATTGGCTCTCAGAACTACGAAGACCAATTTGTGTTTGGAAACTGGGTCCCATTGACACTGATATTGTTTAAGTATCGAATCTGTTACTGGGTGTTTGTAACCATTATTGTCAAATTTCCAATGTCTCATGCTCATCATGACTTTACTCCTTGTTCACTTCTGCGTTGTGTTTCATTTTTCCTCCCGTTTTGAAGCTCTTCAATACATACATCAAAGATAACCTTGGGTAAAGAGTTGGCTTTGTTCTATGGTGTTGATCTCCCAATCACAATCAGCATTCACTGCCATTGTGCTTGAAGCTCTAGAGGTATCAATTATTTTTTTCTGAAGACCCTCCAGTATTCCCTTCAACTCTAAGTAACCAACATTTACAACTGCTGCTATCTGCTCACTGTGAACGCAGCAATTCTCACATTCTTCTGACATGAAAGGTGTTATATACAAATGTAATTCTGTTGTTGTTCTTCTTCTGTTATGTATACAATTTAGACAGTTGGACATCGGAATATAATGAAGCTGGACTTTTATTAATCACACAATTAGTCAAATAAAGTATGAGTAGAAAACAACCAATCAGTAATATTGGTCATTAAAGATTATTTGTCACTCGTGATAGACTCTTGAATTAAAACAACCAAACTGCAATTCACATAGCCTTGACGCAGGTTTATTAGAACCACCAAATTGCAAGTAATATTATGCTGACGCAACTTACTTGTAAAATAATTCATATAATGGACATAAGGTTAAAACATCAGTTAACTGTAATTAAAACTATTCATGTTTGCTGTGTGACCGTACGTCGTGTGTGTGTGGATGAGTGTGGAGGCAGCCTGAAAGCCAGGACATTCTGGCCAAGACTGAATCAGACTACCAGTTCAGCTCCCACTCTACCCTTTTACCTCTCTCGACTGAATGATATTTCTGTTGCAGTGGTGGTAGCTGCAAGACAGATTGTTTGTTCTCTTTCTCTCTCTTTCCCTCTGCTCAGTGTCTCTGCCGCCATTGCGGTAGATGCACGACACTCTCACACTCTTTCTGTCTCTCTGCTCTGTTTCTCTGACGATCATTGCTGCCTTTACGTCAGGATCCTCTGTGGAGCCATGCCAGGTCTCCCAGTCTATTCTTTGTCCATCCGAGAATCAACCCCTCAAAGAATCGCTCCCTTGAAGAATCACCCTCAACTACCTTTCTTGTTCTATACTTATACTCCTATCCGCGTCTGGGCATTAATCCAGTTCTTCCTACGTGTCCCGACAATCGGTATCGGATTGTGACCTTTTGGTCTTCTTAATCGAATTAACAAGTCAGCATTTCCCAATCTCTCTTGAGAACTTCTGTCCTGTTAATTCAATTAATCTTAGGAGCAATACCCTTAGCCTGGTATTCCTTGCCCTCTCCTGCTCAAATAAATTGTTTCTCTAACCTATCTCCCTATACCATCCACCATTGTACTCTGTCCTTGAACCAGTCTATTCATTTTTCCCGATTATTTCCTTATGTTGATTGTCCAGCTCTCCTGATATCGAGTGGACTCAACCAGTCTGCTGAGATCTGCTGACTTGAGTTGGCTTTGGGGCACACAGCTTGACCAAACCTTTACTACAACAACAAATTACACTTATAAAGCGCCTTTCACGTCGGGAGGACGTCCCAAGGCGCTGTACAGGAGGCGTGTGACCCGAGCTGGGAGGGGAGTGTACAGGGAGGGGTGAAACATGTAGGGGAGGTCGAAAAATTATGGGTGGAACAAAAGGCATGGTGAAAGAGGAAAGTCTTCAAACCGGACTTGAAAGAGGAAAGGGAAGAAATGAGGCGGAGGGATTGGGGGATGGAATTCCATAGGGTCGGAGCAGAAAAACTGAAGGCCCGGCCTCCAATGGTGGGGCGGTTCGGGTGGAGGGCTTGGAGCAGGCCAAGTCCTGCTGAACGGAGGGTCCGGGTGGGCTTGTAGGGAGAGAGTAAATTGGATAAATAGGGCGGGGCAAGGCCATGTAAGGCCTTGAAGGTGAGGACGAGGATCTTGAACTCGATCCTTTGGAGGATGGGGAGCCAGTGGAGAAGGGCGAGGGTGGGGGTTATATGGTCGTGGAGGCAGGTGCGGGCTAATACATGGGCTGCAGAGTTTTGGATGACCTGCAGCCTGTGAATGGAGGAGCTGGGGAGGCCGATGAGGAGAGAGTTTCCGTAGCCCAGCCTTGAGGTGATGTATGCGTGCACGAGTGTTTCTGCAGCGTGTGGGGTAAGATAATCGCGGAGCATGGCAATGTTGCGCTGGTGGAAGTAAGCGGTGCCGGTCAAGGCACAGATGTAGGGGAGGAAGGAGAGTTTTTGGTCGAACGTGATGCCGAGGTTCCTGACTGGCTTTGTGAGGTGGAGAGTACAGCCTTGGATGTTGAGGCTGGCAGCGCCCGATGTGCCGAGGCGCTGGCTTGAGCCAATCAGGAGGGCCTCCGTCTTACTCACGTTCAATTGCAGGAAGTTTTCGCTCGTCCAGGACTCGATGTCGGACAGACTTGCTGTCAGAACATCGATGGTCTGGGGGTTGAGGGATGAGGCAGAAAGATACAACTGGGTGTTGTCCGCATACATGTGGAAATTTACCCCATGTTTGCGGATGACATCGCCCAGAGGGAGCGTGTAAAGGGTGAAAAGGAGAGGGCTGAGGACAGAGCCCTGAGGGACACCGTGAGAAACTGTGCGGGGGTTTGAGGAAAAACCATTGGAAGATACAAAGTGTAAACAGTGGGTCAAGTAAGAATGGAACCAATCAAGGACTGTGCCTTGAAGGTTGAGGTTGGAGGTAAGACGTTGGAGGAGGATGGTGTGATCGACTGTGTCGAACGCAGCAGACAGGTCAAGGAGGACGAGGAGGCAGAGGGAGCCCTGGTCACAGGCGGTTAGGATGTCATTTGTGACCTTGACCAGGGCAGTTTCTATGCTGTGAATAGGGCGGAAACCTGATTGGAGGGCTTCAAGGAGTGAGTGAGTTGAAAGGAAGGAGCGGAGCTGGGAGGCAACCACTCTTTCAAGGACCTTGGATAAAAACGGGTGGTTGGAGATGGGTCGATAGCTTGATGTTTGCGACGCATCAAGGGAGGGTTTCTTCAGGATAGGGGTGATGGTGGCTGTTTTAAGGGAGGTAGGGACGGTGCCTGAGGAGAGGGAAAGGTTGATGATGTCAGAAATGAACGGGGCCAAAAGGTGGAGCTTGGTGTGGAGGAGGGGGATGGGGATGGGGTCCAATGAGCACGTGGTGGGTTTCATGGAGGTGATTATTTTTGTGATTAAAGTCTGGGTGGTGGGGTTGAAAGTATGAAATGGGGGGTGGGTGGGGGTTGAGATAATGGATGGAGGGGCGGAGGTGGAGGAGAGATGGGGGGAGGAAACCGCGGAGCGGATTCTCTCTGTTTTGCACTCGAGGACGTCCAACATCTCCTCACAACGTTCGTTTGAGGAGAGGATCTGCGAAGTGAGACGGGGGAGTGGCGGAGGAGCTGGTTGGTGGTGGCGAAGAGGAGGCGGTGGTTGTCCTTCGCTTCCAGGATTATCCTGGAGTAGAAGGCTGATTTGGCGGTGGCTGGGGCGGAGCGGTAAAATTTGATGCGGTCCAGCCAGATTTGCCAGTGGACGGTGAGGCCAGATTTGAGCCAGGTGCGTTCAGCTGCTCTCACTTGGCTTTTGAGGGATCGGAGGTGAGTTGTGTACCACGGTGATGATCGGGAGTGGGAGACGGTTCTGGAGGTGAAGGGGGCCAGGGTGTCGAGGGTAGTGGAGAGGGTGTTGTGGAGGGTGGTGGTGGCGGAGGATGGGTCTGTACAAAAAGAATTGTGGTAGGAGGTCGGAGGTTTCTAGGGCAGAGGTGAAAGTTTGAGGGGGAATCTTCTTCCAGGGCCGGTAGAAGATGGTGGTGGGTTTGGAGGTGGAGGGGGGAGGGATAGAGGTGTTGAAAGAAATGAAAAAATGGTCTGAAATGGCCTTGTCGGTGATGGTGACGCCAGAGACGTTGAGGCCTCAGGTGATCACCAGATCGAGCAGATGGCCATGGGTTTGGGTGGCAGTGTTAATGTGAAGGGAAAAGTTGAAAGACGAAAGTAAAGAGGAGAATTCAGAGGAAATGGGGCAGGAGGGAGTGAAATGGAGGTTGAAGTCGCCAAGAATGATAAGGCGATCAGAGGAGGCGCAAAGGGAGGTTAAAAGTGAAGAGAAATCTGAAATGAAAGTGGGGGAGGGTTTGGGGGGGCGATAAACTAGTAAAATTTTGAAGGAATTGTGGGAGGAGTGAGAGGGTGAGCTGTTCAAAAGAGGGGAAGGAACCGGAGGAGTAGGGGGATAGGTCGAGGGATGTCTTTGAAATAAAGGGCACACCACCGCCACGACGGTTGGGTCGAGGGACATGGTGGAATGTGTAATTACTACCCATAATGCTTATGACAACCATTACATACATTCAAATGTTACATTGAATTAAACCATCGTTTTAAAGTTTTAATATCTACAATTACACCTCCTTAATAATGGTTAGTAAATACACATATTTCACTGTTAACGGTTAGAAGGAGTAAAAATCAATAAAGGAGACAGCAAAATGTCAGCATATATCCCTTAAAATAATACTTACCTTACAGATATGAAAACCACTAAGGCTGAAAGGAGAACTTGCTTTTATTTTCACACAAATATACTAGAAACTGAGCTTTTTCGGTGTAAAATAGAACCCAGAAATTATATTAATTCTGAATGTATAAGGGTTCCTCATTCTTTCTCAAAGAATAACTAAATAGCACAAGTAGCCTAAGTTGCAGGAACTCTGGCATTTCCACATATCAGTGGGATGTACATAACTTTCAACCTGGTTTGGATACTCTTAAGCACGGTGATGGGTTTGCATGTTTGTCATCCGATTTACCCCTTGCTCCCATCAGCCCTACCCCAACTCAGGTGCAAATCCTGCATGGTTCAGTGTCTTGGGACATCGTTCTGACATGAACAACAACAAACACAAAATTACATTTTTAAAGTGGCTTTCATGTCGGGCAGACATCTCAAGTTGCTGAATAATTGGCGATCAGGACCCAATCATTGTATGAAGGTGCTATCAAAGTTTAAATGTGTCATGCATTAGTATCATGCATCAGTATCCCTCTCATTCAATGTGATAATTATTAACTACATATTTGATGCCCGTATCTCGAAAACAAAAGCCTTTCAGCAATATGCTGCATCTATTTAGCACCCCTCAGGCAGGGTAGGATAACAGAGTGCTTTCATATAATAATAATAATAATTCTTGCATTTGATGTAGCGCTTTCCACATCTTATTAACATCCCAAAGTGCTTCACAGAATATACTGTAAAGTGAATTGACTGTATATTTGTGGGCGAATCGCTTTAGCCAATTGCGCACAGCAGTGTCCCACAAACAGTCGTGGATTGAAATGACCAATGTTATTATTGTGTTTTTTTCAGAAGGATTATTATTAGGCGTGTGGAGTAAGGAAACATGCCCAAGGTTTCGCCCTGACCTGCCTGGATTTGAACACAGGCCTCCCCAGCTTAGTCTCCCCAGCTTGCAAGACAAGTGCTCTAACCACATATGTCCACAGGATTAGGCCTAAGGCAAAGTGATAAATTGAATAGAGGATTTAATAATGATTTAAGGATTGATGTAGCCTCTTGAGTCTGTAGTCTTTAAACGGCAAGACAGAACCTACATAAATATAATGAACGCGGAATAAAGCCAAGAAGCCCATCAAATCAGCTCCCGAGAGCATTGTCAGACTCAACCTACACACTCTTCCAGTGTTAAAGAACAAAAAAGATCAATTCGAATGGAAAACAAAATTAACCTGGAAAATACCTCTTCATGATAATAATAATAATAATCCTTGTATTCAATGTAGCACCTGCTCACCTAATTGAGATGTCTCAGAGCGTTTCACAGAATGCACTGTAAAGTGAATTGATGCAGTATTCTGAGGCCGAAACGCAGCAGTCAATTATGCACAACAGTGTCCCACAAAATCATCTACCAAAGGAAGTCAATCAAATTAAGGAGATGACCAAGTCAACAGCAACATAAAAGTATTGCTTAATTTGAATATCTAGTAAGCTTCCAGAAACATCTATCAGTGATGAACAGTGCTCAGATAAGCGAAAAATATAATGGAGTGCAACATTTTTGGGGGGCGATACCTTACCAAGCTGTTAGTGTTGCATATAATAGCATATAGTTCCAAGCAGAATTATTCTGGAAGAAATAAATTGCCAGTGTTGACACAGTAACATGGCAAGCTTTCCCAAAACGCTGTCAGTTCCTAGGAAACATTGTTCATTCCATTCATGAACAGGAAGCTAGCTTGTCTAAATCTGAATTGGCTAATCTGCAATAAATCAAAGTACCTACCTGTCTGACCTACTCTAACCGCACAACAGTACCCATTGCCTTTGTTCTACCAGGTCTGGCCTCCTTGTCCTCCAAATCCTCTGTGCCTTCAGCCTATATGCCCCGAAGCTCTGGAACTCCCTTCCTCACTCCCTTCGCCTTGCCTCCTCCTTTCCTATTTTCAGGTGATGCGACTTTTCTTTTTGATTGCATTTTGGTCATCTTTTTTCCCCTCTCTCTGGCTCAGCCCCAGGATCCATTAATGTGAAGCATTCTGAGATTCCGTCTGGTGTGGAGTGCGCTATATAAATCCAAGTTGTTGTTATTGTTGCAATTATGTGCTTATTGAACAAAAATGATTAGCAATGCTTTGCTTTGCATTCCTTCAAACATTTCAGTGCAGTGGTTATAAGCCAAACTCTTTTGAGATTTAGCACCTTTTGAGATTGAACTCTGAAATTTAATTTGAAATATTTTTGCTACACAGATTTGCTGTGTAGAAGCTCAATTTCATATTGATTCAAGCTCAAGTCAATGATGCACAAATTGGAAACTCATGCAGTAAAAACAGAAAGGCAGTTAGAAAACCCATTGTATGTCTGCCTTTTTAAAATTGAGATTGTAAAACAAAAACATTGTAAAAAGAGTTTGGTAGCGCAAGCCAAAAAGAGACTTTATTCAATAAAGGTGGTGTAAATTACAGATCTTTTATTAACGTATCATATACAATTCAAAGTATGATAATTAACATATACATTTATTATACTGTTAAGTTATATTAAAGCAGTAAGAATCAACTAAATAAAAATTACTCTATTCCATCAGGGAAGTCACTAACTATCAGCTGTTCACGATTGAATACCTGTTCAGTTATTTGTAGAAGTTATTTGAATTCAGTTATTTGTAGAAGAGCTTGTGTTTGCACATAATTCATTTGCATGTCACTACACTTCAAAGTAAAACCTGTGAAATACTTTGAGACATCCTCCTCACATGAAAACATTACAACAAATGCAGCTCTTACAATTTCTTATTATGTTATTATAGTTTTAATCACTCCATACACAGTTTCAAAGAGGTTTTCAGTGACGTGTCAGCCAGACCAGCAATGCTGCTATGTTACATATTAGAAGAATTAATGTTACTTTTCTTTGTACGATTGACCTTCCTAAAAATAGTTACTTTTTACAGAAGGTTGATATTTTGTACACCAGGTATTTTGTAAAGCTATTTCTGAATAGTCTTATTAATTTACGCGCTCTGAGACACCGTCTGGAGTGGAGGGTGCTATATCAATCCAAGGTGTTGTTGTTCGTAATGGTGACAGTTGCATTGATGATTATAGGAACTACTTTTGTTTTATGTGGTTTCTTACAGTAACTTTAGCAATGGGAATAATAGGTAATATTGTCAATGGTAAGTGTACTTTCTGCGAACCAGTTACAGTTAAATTGGGTTCGCCCAGGTTTGCAAATTGCTTCAATTTTAAGTATTATAAAGAATGTAATACTCAGAGTACAGATTGGTTAACAAATGGCTAGGTTTTGCCAAGCCACCATTTTCTCTTTATTCTATTTTGGGTGACATCTGACATGGGCTGTTTCTGTACAAGGAGATTTTACAGAACAATTTGTTCCCTTGAGCACTAGGCCCATTTTATCATCACTGCAGACTAGTCTTTTCAGCTCTTTCCTTACCTCTTACAAATGATGGATGGTTGAGTTCACACTTCTCTTATCTGTCCAAAATGCTCAGAGCAATTTGTCAAAAATCCCAGGCTGATCTACCACCATTGAAACACATAAAGAGGATTTTGGAACAAATACTTTGTACTGAAAATTCTTCCCTCAACAATTATTTTACCATCAAGTGTAAAATTCTGATTCCCAAATAAATAATCCTGTTCATTTTACAATAATTTAATTTTGTAATTATTTAAGGTATTTCAGTTTGCGCTATTTACACATCTTTTTTAAGTCAGCTTGATGTCTCAAACATGTGGAAACTTATTAGCACTGTGCTTTAGAGTATCCAAACCAGACTGAGGGTTCTGGAGTTTTGGAGCATATTGGCTGAAGGCACAGCCTCCCATGGAGAGCAGAGGATTTGAGCAGTGGAGAAGGACAGCTGGAACAACGCAGTTCCTTGGAGTGCTATTGACCCACCTGGCTCAGGAACTGGACTAGCGAGACTACCAGAGAGGGTAGTCTCGCTAGTCCAGTTCTGATATTCTGTTGCCAAGCACGTCTCCACTGAAGCAGTTCAGCTTCAATTTTAAACCCTATTTACCATTTCCCCAAAAGAGTACAGCTCAATCATCTAATTGATTTCAAAGATCAACCTCATTTTGAGTGAATATCAGCGGCATAAAATCATAGAATATAATGATATTAACAATGATCCATGCATTTCTTATAGTTCCTTAACACATCATTGAGACAGCTTAAAGCACTTCAAAGGATATCTTGGTAAATTGGATTGATTATGTATTTTGTGGGCGAAATGCTGCAGCCAACCACATACTGCAATGTCTCACAACAACAACAACAGAATTACATTTACAGAGTGCTTTCCACATCGGGAGGATGCCCCAAGGACCTGAACAGTCAGGGGTGGGGACCCAAGCAAGGAAGGGTGGCAGAAGGCACGATTGAAAAGGAAGGTTTTGGGACCTGCCTTGAAACAGGCAAGGCAGGAAGTGAGTCAAAGGGACTGTATGATTGAGTTTCAGAGTGTGCGGGCAGAGAGGCTGAAAGCCCGGCCACCATGGTAGATCAGGTTAGGCAGGAGACATGAAGTAGACTGGAGACCCTTGAATGGAGGGAGCGGGCAGGTTGATGGTGAGTTAACAGGTCAGAGAGATAGGAAAGGGCAAGGCCATGAATAGCCTTAAAAGTGAAAATGATGATTTTAAATTGATCCTGTGGGGAATGGGGAGCCAATGGAGCTGGGCGAGGGTGGGAGTCATGTGGTCGCAGAACTTAGTGTGGGAGACCAAAAGGAATATTATTGCCCAGAAGGAAGCCATTTGATGCATTGTATCTTACATGCTCCCCCTTGAATGCTTTCTACTCTAATCCCATGTCCCTGATCTTTTATCATACCTTTAATATTATTTTTTCTTCAGTCATCTTCTGAATCCCTTTTATAAATATGTAATCTTGGGTGCCTTATAGGAAAAGGTATCCCCATATTCTGAAAGCACTGTGTAAGAAATCTTCTATCCTTGCCGTTTATTACATGTGATGATAATTCTAGTTAGTGAGGAAGTGTTAAGATTCTAATTTCTTAATTGGAAACTCTAATCTCAGCAGAAATTCTAGAAGAAAGAGCAATGGATAAAGAGAAAGAAAGTACAGGAGGAAACACATGGAATAATAACATATTATACCATAACAAAATGGCTTAAAATTCTACTTGGTATTACTGTTGCGCCTGTGGCAAAGCTCAGTTACAATGAGGAAATCCATTGCTAAATGTGCTATGTTAAATGTCAGATGATATTTCAGTCCAAGGGAATTGGGAACCATGAACAAATAGTTGAAATGGGAATATGGGTCGGCAGAGGATAATGCAGCATATGACATTTATTGCTAGCTGTTCAGCTGGATATTAAAGATCCCAAGGCACTATTCAAAACAGAGAGGTGTTTCTGCTGTATCCTGACCAACAATGCTCCCACAAATAAAATCGACCACCCACTGCATGGCTGATTGTGTGGCATTGCTCTGTCCAACTAGCTCCCACATTTTGCCCACAAAATTCACTGTAAATCCACTTTTCATTATATCTTGTGAAGTGCATTGAGATCAACAATGTGATAAGACACTATATAAAATGCAAGAAATATTATTATGATTGTGTGTTCATTTCTTCATATTGCATACATACTGCACTCCCTCCCACCATTAAATACAAAACAATAACAAATTACATTTGTATTATGCCTTTCATGGGAGGATGTCCCAAGGCACTACATACAAAAAAGAGCAAAATCAACTATTCTACATAAGAAAACGGAGAAAGATATGTAATAGTGAAAATAACAAATTCAGACGTGCTAATCCAATTTGATCTTTACCGAACATCCATCCTTACCACACCACAAAACAGGCTGCTTTTTAAATTAGTCTTAGTCTCTTGGCCTCTACTATCTTTCCTGGCAATCTGTTTAAGTTGCTGTATATCCTCTGAGTAAATAATTACCCTCTTATTTTGTAGGTGTTTCCTCCAAAAAATGTACAGTTTACTTTACAGTATATTCTGTGAAGCACTTTCAGACATCTCAATAAGGTGCCATATCAAGTCCAAGGATTATTACTATTAAAGATTAAACAACATTTTTTGATGCTGAACCACTTGAACCAGAAACAACCCAAGTTTCACCCACAAAATTTACAGTAAATCACTTTTCAGTATATTCCGTGAAATGGATTGAGACACCTAGAAGATGTGACCAGCTGCTTTATGAAATGCAAGGATGAACCTCTGTAAAACATTGGTTAGGCCTCACCTGAAGTATTTTGTTCAGTTCTGGCCACCACACTTTAGAATCATTCAATCTTACGGCACAAAAGAAGACCATTCAGCCCATCGAGTCTGTGCCGGCTCTTTGAAAAGAGCAATTTAATCCCACTCCCCAGCTTTCTCCCCATAACAGCACAAACCCATCCTCCCCAAATAAGCATCTACCTCTCTTTTAAAGGTTGTTATCAAATCGGCCTCCACCACCTTTTCAGGCAAAGCATTCCAGATTCGAAAACTCGCTGAGTGAAAAGAATTCTCCTCACCTCCCCTCTGCTTAATAAAAAACTATTTTAAATCTGTGACCTCGAGTCACTGATACAGCTACCAGTGGAAACAGTTTTTTTTCTAGTTTACTCTGTTGAATCCCCTCACGATCTTGAAAACCTCTATTAGGTCTCCTCATAACCTTCTCTGCTCCAATGAGAATAAACCTAGCCTCTCTAGCCTTTCCTCATAACTGAAATCCCTCATTCCTGGTACCATCCTGTTAATCTCCTCTGCACCCTTTCCAATGCCTTAACACAGTACTCTAGCTGAGGCGTAATCAAAGTTTTATAGAGGTTAGTCAGCAGGTTAGTCACTTTAGGAAGGATGTCAAGGCATTGGAGAGGGTGCAGAGGAGATTTACCAGGAATGACACCAGAAATGAGGGACTTCAATTATCAGGAGAGGCTAGAGAAGCTTGGATTATTCTACTTGGAACAGAGAAGGTTAAGAGGAGACTTAAAACAAATTTTCAAAATGTTTAGGGGATTCGTTAGGGTGAACAAGGAGAAACTATTTCCACTGGCGGACGAGTCAGTACCCGGGAACTAAAATAGTTGTTAAAAAAGCAAAGGGAGGCGAGGAGAATTTTTTTCATGCAGCAAGTTATTCAGATCTGGAATGCATTGCTTGAAAGTTTATGGAAGCCAATTTAATACCAACTTTTAAGAGAGAAGTAGATATTATTTGGGATTGACAGGTTTGCAGAGGTTTGGGGAGAGAGCAGGGGAGTGGGATAGGTTTGCGCAGCTCTTTTCAAAGAGCCGGTACAGATGGACTGAATGGCTCCTTGATGTGCTTTGTAACTAAATAATTCTATGATTATTATTACTAATATTAGTATTATCCCTGATATGATATTTGATCTACGCTGACTTCCTGATTGATCCAGGAAGAAATGTTAAATTAACTGTCAGCAGCTCTGTACAGATGGTGGGTATGGGTGGGTGGGTGGGAGTGCGAATCAGCAAGAGTTCCCTCTCTACTAGCATCCGGCGATATATCAATATATCGCTAAAACCCAATATAATTTTCATATCGATACGCCGATATAGGCATTTTAAAAATAGCGATATATCGAAAAATCAATATATCGAGGTAAAAAATCGGAATACCGCACACTGAACTACAAGACCCAGAATGCTCATCTCTATACTCAATGCACAGACTGAGGTGCAAAGCCGCCATATTGTATTCATAGTCCTCGAATACAATATACAGGTATGCAAGGGGTGGGGGGTGAGAGAGATGGCTGGGGGGGTGGGGTGAGGGGGAGAGATACTGCTGGGGGGGGGGTGAGGGAGAGAGAGACGGCTGGGGTGGGGGTGAGGGAGAGAGAGACGGCTGGGGGGTTGTGGGGGAGAGAGATGGCTGGTGGGGGGGGAGAGACGGCTGGCGGTGGTGGGGGGGGAGAGAGACGGCGGGGGGGGGGGGGCGGGGGGGAAAGACGAGGTGGATGTGATAATATACAGATAGAGATGTGGGTGACATGAGAGAGATACACAGACAGAAAAACAGAGATGGAGAGAGTGAGAGACACAGAGAGAGAAAGATATTTACCTCCTGAGGAGATAGGCCCCGAATGCGCGAGCACCCCGAATGTGCGCGCACCCGGAAAGCGCACACACTCTGAATGCGCGTGCACTCTGTATGCGCGCGCATGCGCAATATGAAAAACCCGAAAATATCAATATTTTGGTATATCTCGATATGAGCCCATCGATATACCTATATCGGAAAATTTCCATATCGACGGACCCTACTCTCTACATTGATTTTTTTTACTTCTGCTGACTTGTGTATATTTATGGATGTCAAATAAAGCAAAGATCAGGGATGGCTATAAATTGCTCTATGTTGAAAGACTTGCTTCAGTTCATTCCTTGTGGGTATACATGAAGATTTGTCAGCGGGGCTGGGTACTGGAGAGTGATTGGTACTTGAAGAGATATGTTACGATATACAGGAAAGGAGGAAAAAAGTGACAAAAGCAGTTTTTAAAATAAATGTAAACAGAAGATTTCTCTGCTGTACCTCCCATTGTCTGTCTATAAAACAACAATATAGGTTCTGTTCATCTTCCTATCATCATAGCAGGTTATGGGGCTTGTTGTTGGAAGACGGAGAAAATTAAACTGGTGAGAACAATAGTTAAAGACAAAATCTTAACACCAAACATAAATGGGAAATAGTTCATAAACTAGAAACAGTGCACCATCATACTAAATTGTCCAATAACAGCAACAACAACTTCCACTTATATGGTGCCCTCCATGCATGGGAGCATCTTGGAACAGTGGTGGAGTCTGACTCCACTTACTCGACAGTGCTGTGACAAGCTGAACAGCTTTACAGTCATTTACTGTGCACTACTGCTGACCACCATCTATCTTGCAGGTTTTATACAGTGGCAGATAAGACAAAACAGTTTGGTCTTAAAGAAATTATTTACATTTTCTAGCATGTTCAGAAGGCACTTTACCATTAGTTATTGTCAAATTATTGTTTTTTTGTAAATACATGCTCTTTTTTCTGTAATATCCAACAAAAATCTATAAGGTGAATGATGAATTGATCTGCAGGATTGTTTGCCAGAAAAACAGGAGAAACTGACTTCTCCTTTTTGGAATAGTTTTATAGGATCTTTAAAGTCCTTCAGAACAGTCGGAATGTCTTACAAGGAGTTCTTCTCTAACAAACAGCATTTCTGACCATAAGGCACTCCTGCATTACTGAAATCAAGTGCATGTCTGGAATATGAAGTCAAACCCAAACATGTGACTTGAATCCACAACTGTTTATCACCAAGAAACGAGGGTGCCACCTGCTGAACAGAACATAAGCCGCACATATCATGTCAGTTAATTGCACCTAAAGCACTACCTCAAACATTATGAATTCAACACTAGTCATGAGTAGCTTTACACTTTTCATGCCATAATTGTAGTGTTAGCAGTGCATTTTGGGTTTCTTTCAAATGGGATGTTAAATTAAGGTGCCATCTATTTGTTCAGGTGGATATTCAAGATTGTATGTGGCACTATGTTTAACAGGATCAATAACAATAAATTTCATTCAAAGAGCACCTAACAAGCGGAATAGCGTCTTGGAATGTCGCACTGTGATAGGGTTGGATGCTGAGCAACCACATCGTGCTATGTATATTGCAGCCTCCATGTGGGGTAGCATCTTAACAATGATAGAGCTTTACAGCAAGCCAGGAAGAAAAGTGAAATGACCATAAGCATTGTCGAGGAGGAAGGTCTTCAACAACAACAGCAAAATTACATTTATGGAGCCACTATCACGTCGGGAGGACGTCCCAAGGCACTGAACAATCAGGCCGAGCAGTGGGGGAAGGGTAGGGGGAAGGAGAGCAGGAGAGGGGGAAGAGTTAGGAGGGAGCAGAAGGTACGGTCGAAGAGGAAGGTCTTGAGACTGGCCTTGAAGCAGGAAAGAAACAAGGTGAGGTGAAAGGATTGCGGGATGGAGTTCCACAGTGTGGGAGCAGAGAGGCTGAAAGCCCGACCACCAATGGTGGGGCGATTAGAGCAGTGGACATGGAGCAGGCCAGAGCCTGCTGAGCGGAGGTGACTGGCGGGCTGATAGGGAGACAGCAGCTTGGAAAGATAGGCGGGGGCAAGGCCGTGAATGGCATTGAAGGTGAGGACCTTCAGATGTAATATAAAAATGGACAAGGAGTTGGCAAGGAGGGATTGAGCCAGAATTTCTTAATCTTGAGACTTTGTGGCTGAAAGGATGAGACCACAGCTTGATAACCAAAAGAGGAAGATGAAGGATTGGGTTGTAAGCAGGTAGAAATTATAGGAATGTGTCAGGGCTGTCTCAAGTGATCTAGAGATGTATGTGAGAATCCTGAAATTGATCAATAAAGATCAATAGGGGAAATAGAAAGCCAGTGAAAATTAATGTGATTGGTCTGCAAAGTTTGGTGTGGACATAGGTAATTGAGTTTTGAATTAATTGGATTTCATTAATAATAATACTAACAACAATAATAATAATCCTTGCATCTGATGTAGCGCTTGTCATTTCTAGACATCTCAAAGCACTTCACAGAATATACTTAGAAGTGAATTGACTGTATATTTGTGGGCAAACGTGGCAGCAGGCAAGTTGCACACAGCAGTGTCCCACAAACAATCATGGATTGAGTGACCAAATTTTTAAATATATATTGAGGAATTATCATTAGGTATAAGGGGTAAGGAAACTTGTCCAAGGTTTCACCCTGACCAGGAATCGAACTCGGGTCTCTCGTTTGTAAGGCAAGTGCTCCAAGCACAGAACTACAGGACTCCATGAATGATGACATTGGGAAAACCAGCAAAGAGTGCATTAGAATAATCAAGCCGAGAGGTGACAAATGTGTGAATAAGGGTTTCAGCAATATTAGTTATGAGGTATGGTCAGAGGTGGGTGATGTGGAAGAGGTGGAAAAAAGAAAAAGGAGAAGGAGTTGATAACCATTGATTTAGTTGAAGTGGTAGCTCTTCAAGTGGGATTTAAAAATAGAGTATAGTACCATGAGGTGGAGGGATTGAATCATAGAATCTTACAGCACAGAAGGAGGCAATTCGGCCCATTGTGTCTGTGCCAGCTCTTTGAAAGAGCTACCAACTAGTCCCACTCCCCCGCTCTAACCCCATTGTGCTGCAATTTTTTTTCCTTTGTAAATACCGTACCTATCCTTATATGAGGCAGGGAGTTTCAGAAGTTCAAGTACATTGTGACTAACAGCAGCAAATGGTGATGCAAAGGAGTTGGAGGATGAACAATAGATCTGTGTTATCTGAGTAAAGGGAGCAATCAGTAAAGTGGTGTTTGTATGTAAACAAAGGGATTTGTATGTAAACACGAAGATATTGAAGTCGATCGTTTCAGAGACAGTGGATCCTGGTGAGGGAGTTAATCCAATCCAAATTCACTGAGGAAATCATTACATTTCATTATTGTTGCTTACAGAAGGTAGCTGCTCCATTTCCCCATTTAACAATATTCACCATATTTAAACATAAGAACATCAGAATAAGGAGCAGGAGTAGGCCGTTTAGCCCCTCAAGGCTGCCCTGCCATTGAATAAGATCATGTCTGATCTTCTAATCTAACTCCAATTGCCTCCCTTATCCCCATAGCCCTTAATCCATTTAATCCCTTTATCCAAAAATTAAGGATTGTATGAGGCATATAGAATCCACAAAGCTTCAAACATTTCCCAAATACCTGAGATTTACCACTGTGCATTTCAATTGTATGCTATTATTTCAACATTTCATTCATTGAAACTCAAAATGAAATCAATATATAAACACAATGCTTGATAGCTCCACATGAAATCTAACACTTTTGCCTATTGACCTTAAACATTTGTGGAACCTCAAAAAATGTTGAATATTAAATTATTTATATGTAGCTTGAGGTGAGGCTGAAAAATTGGAATTGATCTATATGAATGAATTCCACAATGTGTGTTTTTAAAATGCAACTAAGTAACAATTATTTTAATGAAAAAAATGTACTATATTACAATGGGTGAAAGACAAATTTCAGATTTAATTTTTTTTAACAAGTTTCATGTTTAAAAACATGCAATTGCAGATTATCATTTTAAAAAATAAATACACAGATTCTATTGCAGTTTATACAAATGCAGCAGCTAATTTAGATACAGCAATGGCCCACATTGAGCTGAGAAGTGAATGACCAATTTCTTGGTTCTTCCTGCATCTGTTAATTGGCAGAGGAGTAAGTTGTACAGAACTGGGTTGAAAGATTTGATTGTATTGCTTTTACAAGTTAGAGGTTGAAATCATAAGTTGAAAGAACTTGCATTTTTATAATGCTTTGTCACAATGAAAATGGGTTAGGACCGAGAGAAGAGTGAATTGCTTCTCCTAGAGAGTAATTTGATTGTGGAATGCACTGCACCAAAAAGCATAGAAAAACAATTGATTGAATAATTCAAGAACAAGATGGATAGTTCCTGCTCTGTCCTTGCTAACAATTCGCCAAGTAAAATTGATCAATCACTTTGTGGCCATTGGTGGGACATTGCTGTATGTATATTGGCTGCCACATTCACCTTCACAATTAAAATCCTGCGTCAATTTTTCAGATGACTTGAAGATATAATAAGGCACAATATCAAGTACAAGAATTTGCATGATCATAGATACATGGGACACAGAAAGATCAGTGGGAAATTATGGAATGTGCTGTGATAATGATCATGTGTAGACAGTAAATTCAGGCGCCCTGTTTGTTAGGTTCTCAACAAACAATGTGCAGAACATTCTTTTACATCAGCTCACGAGTGGTATATATTTATTTGGTAAATACAAAAACATATTAATCTATCCACATATAATACTAATATTAACACACACCTTTCGCAGAACAAACAACAGCAACAAAATTGCATTTGTATAGTGCCTTTCACATCAGGAAGACATTCCAAAGTGCTGAATAGTCAGTGATTCAGGTCCGAGCTGGGATTGGGATCAGGGAGGGTGGAGGGAAAGGAGAAGATTTGCGGTGATTGCAATTGCAAAACCATGTTTATTTTAATAGAATGAAGGATATGTGGATCACTATAATACATATATATCTGCCCGGTGGAGGGGGAGGAATGTAACCTAATCAATGCATTGTGTGCACTGTAATCTCATAATCTGACAGATTTCTGAATTTTAAAACAAAAGTTGTCCTGGTCAACAATCCTCCAGATTAATTGATCAATTACCTTAATACCTTTTACCTAATTTACCTTTTAGTGCCTTGGGATATCCTCCTGACCTGAAAAGTACTCTACAAATGTAATTTTGTTATTGTTGTTGTTAAGATTGTTTACGTGACTTTCCTTGCACAAAAGCTGTCATATTTCCCCTCAGATGCAGCAACTGAACTTAATGCTACACTCTATAATAATTGCACTTACTGTAAAGCTTTTGGATGAACTTCACCATTTTATTTGGGTCATCTTGGAATTTGAAACACAGAAACGTATGCTTATGAGCCTAAAACCCCAAATATTGAGAGTTGCACATATGTGATGTTTACAATTGTTACCAAATGAGTGTACACTCTATCCTGAAATAACATATTTTGGTTATATAATCCTGGCAGGTTTAATTGCTGGTTGGCAAGAGCTATGATTGGTATTACATACTGTGCATTGGGATACCACTGGAATACAACCAGCTAAAACTGAGCATTTTTGCCTTTGCAAACATTGCAAGCTTCACTGCCTGTCCAGCTTGAATAACTCCACCCATTAGGACTTAGCTCCTATAGTTAATAGGCAATGATTGTGCAGAATTTTACTCAACAACAACAAAATTACATTTATAGAGCACCTTTCATGTTGGGAGGACATCCCACAGTATAGTTCTGGTTTTCTAAATCTTGTTAATGCGCCATACTGGCCGGTCTGTCATCAATAGTGCCTTAGGGTACTGCAAACCCATCTCCCTTATGAACCAAATTAGCAAGATTGTCTTGATTCCCAAATTGTATACATGTCAACTGGGAAACCCTGAACCTCTAACTCTCTTCTGTATGGACAATGGACTAGTTGATCATTAATGACCTAACAAGTGTAAATTTGAGCTCTCATTAATTTGATAGCAGATTCTTCTCATGAGCCCCAAGGTGAGAAGTGGAAATCAGCATGAATGTCACCTGGAGGTGGATATAGCAGCACACTCTATGTGAATCAAGTCCATTTTCACCATCTGGTGGTTCCTTAATTGCTCTTGTCTGATCCAGTGCATGCTCAAAGCACTATGGAGGGAGCCTTTTTAGTATAAAATTAACACATTTTATACCTGTTACAAATGCAAACAATTGAGTTTCAACAGTGCTTGAAAATCAACTATTTGCTATTATCAGTGGTGACAAATATAAACAATACTTTCAGGTCCATATGGCTCTACTGCTCCAAATGATATTCACAAGAGAGTTTTTTGATAAAGAAGTCATTCAGTCAATTTGATACTATACTTCCAAAATAACTGCCTTAACTCCCTCTCACCAGAGCACGGAGCATTAAGCTGTTTTTTTTAAAGAATAAATCCAGCAATCTGGCCTTAACCACTTTTGCTGATACAGCATAAGATGTTCCATTTGTTATATTATGTGACAATTAATTGCCCCATCAAACTAAATTTGTTTTAGATCAACCAAAACTAAAGGTGAAAGCCTCAAAGAGGCTTTACACAGTGCAGGTATCTCCCACAGTGAATAAGAATTAATGTGAGTTTTTAATTATTCTCTGATGTTAGAAACAATCTACAGATGAGAAGTGTTTGATTGGTGTGAAAATAATATCACAATCGTTCATGTACTGACTGCTGTTTTACAAAATATGTGAATGCTGTATTTTTTTTCCTGTTCAAATAAAATATAATTTGAAAAGATTAAGACAACATGACAGGTAGTGAGTCTATGTGAATGGTCACTGGAAGAAGCAAGCTTGTTTTACCATTTGAAATATTTTGTTTTAGTGCTTACTTTACATCTTCAAAACATACAGGAAAACATTATAAAAATGATACTCTGAATATGAGTACACCAAGGGGCTTTGGCCATAAAGGGCTATGGTATAATGTTCTCGTGATAAAATCACCACTGCCAAGTCTAGAAGATGAATGTAACAGCATCAAATAATCTACTGAGATCAATAAATTTACTGTTTTGGAAAAATCACATTATGCTTTTCGGTACACTGTTCCTCTGTAAGTCTTTATTCCTCATACCTGCCACTTTCGCACATTTGATTTTGTTGTAAATCCAATCTTTTCCACTCATGATGAAAAGCCAGCAGGAGACTGGAGATTTACATTGTGTTGGGAAACAGAGCTAGAAACTGAACAACTCAACAACAAACACTAACTAAAGTAATGGTGGATTCATCCTGGAGCACTAATCAATGGAAGATAAGGCAGCGGAATATATTAATAATTGTATAAAATGTTGGGAGATAAATGTGACTTCTATTGCAAACCATATGTTTTTTGATGTGTTCAAACTGAATCTGTTAGGATTATTCTCTTTTATGGGACATTGCTATACAATCATGAGACTTCCTTTGAAGCACCTAGAGATATGATCTTGACATGAAAGGCACCATATCAAATGTCATGATTTTTTTATTAACATAATTTGAGTCTATGACTGGGATTAATTTTTTAATTGAACCATATCTGAGATAAGAGGACTTTTATCTTGGCTGATGCTTAAACAATCTAATCTGCTCTTTTAATCTAATTTGGAACAGAGGAAATAATTTTTCTTTACTGGAACCATTGACATCAGTTACATAGAAACAGAAATGTTCAAACACCAATAGAAGCTATTCAGCTAGCAATACTCCCCAAAATGCTTAAATATCAACCAGCAGCTTTGTCATCGCTACAAACTCTCTGAATATAATGTTTAGGAAGTGAAACAAAACTAAAAATAAAATAAAAGTGAAAAGTAACAACAACAACATAATTACACTTATAGAGCGCCTTTCATGTCGGGAGGACGTCCCAAGGTGCTGAACAATCAGGTTGGGATCTGAGCAAGGGAGAGGGGCAGGGAAGGGGGAGGGGAGGGAGAGAGTTGAGAGGAGAGGGAGATTTGGGAGGGCAGCAGAAGGCACTGTCAAAAAAGCGGGTCTTGAGACAGGGAGGGAGCGCAAAAGAGTAAATGAGAGAAACACAAATATTTGTTGCAATTTGTTTTTTATTTTTCTTCCCGGACTCCTCTCTGTTAGCTGGGAGGATGCAGAAGAGATAATGAAGAGGAATCAATTTATCTCTGTTCAGTCCAGACATGGTAGGTGAAATTCATCTGATGCTCATTCATGCGGTTGTATGAAACAAGTGTAAGATTCAATCATGTGCTCAGATTAATAATGCTTATAAACCTTACATCTGATATAATTCCTTTCATATTAGGCGGCAGTCTCAAAGCGCTTATAGTGTAGACTGTAAAGTGTGGTCTCTGTGCATTTTGTAGATGGATTTCACATGTATGATTTGAACAGTCAATGCTTTGCTTCTCTGAAATAACCAAAGACTTAAAAATAAACAATGCTTCGGCCCATTTCAATAACTGCACTGCAATTGTTTTCAAATGTTGTGCCCTCTGGCATTTGGTTTGCTAAAATAGCTCTGATGTATTCATTTTCGCTATTGAAATGGCACTGTTCAAACTATTTTCTGAAGCTGTTGGATTTCCTTGGCACCTTTGCACTGAAAACTTGAGGAGGGAAGAGCAAGAAACATTTGCTTTCATGATGTTTTGTGTTTATTTTCATTGCAATACTCAATTAGTTGTCTCTCAACCTGCTGCACTGCCACTGGAAAGCTGAAAAATGATCACACCACACTGGTGGGAGTCAAGTCATCGATAAAAAGATCCTGAATTAGCAAGTAAATTAAGCAGTGAAAACAAAGTAAATTGGAGGAATTTTTAGAAGCCATCTTACTAGCAGAAAACCTTTGAAACTCAAGTAATTTTCATTTTCATATATTCAATAAGTTGGACATCCTTGAAAAATATAGCTCCTGCCCAAATTGATTATGTGTCAAATTCTTCATTTTGGTTTTCACTAAATGCTTCTCAATGGTGTATTTTGGAAGTCAGGTTTTATGCTCTTGACGTATGATGGTTCCCTCTGGGGTAGACATCTGATGTTTGTTGTCTGCTCAGATCTCTGCTGCTAACTCAACTGTCCATTAGCACTATACAGCACAGATCAGACATGCACATCGGCCATCTGTAGCTGGAACAGGTAACTTTTACTTCTCTTGTTCCAGCATAATTCAGGAATGTCAGGCTTAGTATATCACATAAAATAAGTGGTTCACATAAATCTCCTCATAGTTAATGAATTGCTCTGAATTTTGTTTTAGCTAAAAATTATGAAGTGGTACAACATTTGCTCAAAGTAGTAAAACAAAGTCTGAAGGCCCCCTCGTGCAGTATAAGTTTTTTTCAGTCCAAAAGTGCAATGTTGCTTACACCTCTTTCTCTGAACTAAAACAAAATTGTTTTCTTGAGATGACTCTAGTCAATGAGAACCTACAAAAAGCATCCAGGTCTGGCACAAATATTCGATTCCTAGGCAGCTCAGGGATTTGAATGCCAGATTAGTTGGATGCCAGCCATTCCTCTAGCTCCTAGGTTTCAGGTTGCCAGCATATTCTACATTAGTGAATGCAAAATCAGTGAGGAAAGTGGCCCTGCAAACTGTTGAACAACATTCATTAAAAATGACAATATGCAAAACTAATTAAGACCCAGTAACACGGCCATAGCAGCTGCATGACATCCGATTTTGTCAGGTGCCACTCTGTTTTGGTAGGTCTGTGTACACTAGGGTCCGTCGATATGGAAATTTTCGGATTAAATATATCGATGGGCTCATATCGAAATATACCAAAATATCGATATTTTCGGGTTTTTCGTACTGCACATACGCACACGCATTCGGAGTGCGCGCACATTCGGAGTGCGCGTGCGTTCCGGGTGCGCGCGCATTCGGGGCCTATCTTCTCAGGAGGTAAATATCTTTCTCTGTGTCTCTCACTCTATCCATCTCTGTGTTTTTCTGTCTGAGTGTCTCTATGTCTCTCTCCCTCTCTCCTCTCTCACATCCTCCCCATCTCTATCTATCTATATATTATCACATACACCCCGTCTCTCCCCTCCCCCCCTGCCGTCCCTCTCTCGCACCCCCCACCCCCCCAGCCGTCTCTCTCTCCCTCCCCCCCCAGCCATCTCTCTCACCCCCCCAGCCGTCTTTCTCCCCCCAGCTGTCTCTCTCCTCCTCCCCCCAGCCATCTCTCTCCCCCTCTCCTCCCATTACCCCAGCTGTCTCTCTCCCCTCCCCCCAGGCATCTCTCTCCCCGCTAGTCATCTCTCTCCCCCTCCCCCCAGCCATCTCTCTCCCCCTCTCCACAGCCGTCTCTCTCCCCCTCTCCTCCCCCCCCAGCCGTCTCTCTCCCCCTCCCCCCAGCCATCTCTCTCCACCTCCCCCCAGCCATCTCTCTCCCCCTCCCCCCAACCATCTCTCTCCCACTCTCCCCCCCCAGCTTTCTCTCTCCCCCTCCCCCTCCCCCTCGCCATATCTCTCCCCCTCCCCCCAGCCATATCTCTCCCCCTCCCCCCAGCCGTATCTCTCCCCCTCCCCCCAGCCGTCTCTCTCCCCCTCTCTCCCCATCCGTCTCTCTTTCCCTCACCCCCACCCCCCCAGCCCTTGCATACCTGTATATTGTATTCGAGGACTGTGAATACAATATGGCGGCTTTGCACCTCGGTCTGTGCATTGTGTATAGAGATGAGCATTCTGGGTCTTGTAGTTCAGTGTGCTCGCATCCCGATTTTTTACCTCGATATATTGTTTTTTCGATATATCGATATTTTTTAAATGTCTATATCGGCATATCGATATGAAAATTATATCGGGTTTTAGTGATATATCGATATATCGCCGGACCCTAGTGTACAGTTGAACATCATTATTAGACATGTAGATAGTATAAGGTTCTTTCTGTTGTAACATTTTTGCGATTCCAATCCTTTAATAATTTTTTTAAATTAACAAAATGTCAGCATTTATGTGCACTTACATGATAAAAGCAGAATGGCCAGCTGTTTGTTACAAAATTAGTCTATACATGATTTGAGCTAAAACAGATCTTCCTGATTCATGGTGTATAACATTGGGTCACTCATATTCTCCATATCCCGTGGTGGATTAGTCAGAATCTTTAGTTATTCTCTCAAACTGGGCTGGAGGCCTTACATCACAATTATCTGTAATTTCCAGACGTGAAAGAAACTTTACAAATGTAAATGTAATTTGTTGATTTTGTTGTTGTATTATTTTTTCATATTTTCATGACTGAGGTGGATATAGTTTTATTAGATAGGGTATCAAGGGATATGGGCAAAGGCAGGTACAGAGCGAATTGAGTTGAGGTATGCATCAGTCATGTTCTAATGGAATGGCGGAACAAGCTGGAGGAAATGAATGACCTACACTTATCTTCCTATCTTTCCAATGTTAACCATATTTTATCCAGCTTTGACTTATGTTATTATTATATACAGAGATTTTATATCTTTTCAGAAGCACAATTTTTGTTAGTATAGCTATGATGTTCATTTATTTACCAAAACATGCATATTGTGTGATATATAATGGAAAGCTTTGCATTTAAATGTCTCCATTTTTTCAAAAAATACATCAAATCATTCTAATCATCCACTACACCAATTTACAGTAAGAAGATGCAGAATTTGATGATCAGTAAATTGCACTCAAGATCTGCAGATTTGCTCAATTAGTTGTTGAGATGGGAAAAGTTGAACCAAGTTAATAATGATAGCAATCGCAGAATTATATTTCAATCAAGCAGTTAAAAACATACAATTAACACCAGCATTACATCAGTATTTCAGCAACTGAGATTTTATCAGCATGTATGTCAAAGTCTATTTTCACACCCATACCTATATGGATATGAGTCTGGAAAGAGGTAGGGGAAAATTTGAAGCAATGCTTTCTGTCAGGTACCACTTGTGTGTTCTTTGTAAATATTGACTGGTTAAAGCAAGCACCTTGATATAAAAGTGTTTTGGTCTCAAAACATTGTGTGGTATTTATAATTCATTATGCTTCACTTTTGGTGCAGAATCTTATTTGTTCAGTAAAACCTCATATAAATGTGCAGATGAAACAGGCCCTGCAGACTGTCAAACGGCATTTCTTAAATATGATGATAGGGGAGATTAATTAGGACCCAGCAACATAGCCCGACAGCTGCATTTTATCCAATTCTGTCAGGTACCACACAGGCTTCACAAAGCCAAGGGTGGCTTGTAAGTGCTGTTCCATCAGCATTTGTACATAAAAAAAACACTGTATATGACATGTTCTTGTGTGGCAATAGTGTACAATTTTTGCACCTGGACTATGTGAGCAGTTCTATTCCTTGTAGTTGAATAAGCATTCAGAAGGCAAAGCCACTGGAGAACCCATATCATCAATCATAAAACTTTAGCAGGGCTGTGGGTGTGCAGTATTGTTGCTGGTGCCATTCTTCAGATGAGATGTTAAACTGAGATCATGTCTTCCGGTCCAAGTGAATGTTAAAGATCTCATTTGAAAGAAAAGAGAATTTCTCCTGTAATAAAATTGGCCATTCAAAACTGCTTGTAGGATATTGCTGTGGTCAAATTGGCTGCAGCAATCACCAAGAAAATGCACACAGTCACACGACTTTTCATGGCACAATTCAAAATGAGAATATAATTTTTCCTAGTATCCATGCTAACAATCCTCTCTTTTTTAAAAAAAATGCATTTACCTTCTAGGTGTTTCTAGAACATTGTTCTTTTTAATTTGTTTTTTCTGTTTCTTGACAAATACAATCGCAAAGCTTAATAATAATTAATGCATGTGCTTTTGAGACATTTCAATATATATTGAAACAATATCAAATCAGGGGTATGTATTATATATACATTTTTTAATTTGAGAGTGTTTTAAATTGCTGAAGCCCGAACTAACACTCATTTAATTTAAACAAGTAAAGGAATGCCTTTGATCTTTGTTTTCCAGTATTATACAGGAAATTATGTGCATCTCTTTCAATAGTTGCCAGCTAGACTGAGTTATCCTGCACATTCACACCATTCAATTCAGAATCAATTCATTGAATCCATTCAAGCAGACAGACAAACTCAGTTATTGACAAACACTCACAATATTGCTGTGCTTTTAAAAATAATAATTTTGTGGTGGCGTGAGCAGATATTAGAGTTGTTGAATTGACACCAAACGTTGTACCGAGCATCCACAAAGTTCTCTTACTCTGTTATAAAACAGCGATATAAGACTATGGAGGAGCTAAAACAAGCTGTCAACCCTATTTTGCCTTGTTACTCTTTCATGTTGCAGAAGATGTTGCACCGAACATGGCGATGAATCATTACCTGCCATGAAATGGGCCCTCACACAGATTCTCTGGCTGTCCAAATAATTAAACACTTGTACTGAATAAAAATTAAGTACTGTAATCTGAAAACAATTATCATAATTCTTCCACATTCCCATTTGTTGATCAATGCATTGAAGAAGAAAAAACAAGGGGTAACAGAACTTTGTAGACACCTTGAAGCAGGATGGTTTTGTATTTTATCAGTCCATAGCCTATAACACGAGAATAAACTCAAATTTTACAGCAATAAGGAAGTAGATTTACTGTAGTAATACTAAACCAACTGGAATAAATGCAAATATTTAAAAATACAAATTTGAAATAAAACTTTACTAAGCTTATGAATACAAGGATTTAATAAACTACCAATTTGCTGTGGGAAATGGCAATACAAAAAGCTTTTCAAGCAAAGACTTATATAAAGATTCTGAATATGTTTATACTGAAACAATAACTATGTTGCTGGATTACTGATAGTCACATACACTACTTGTGCATGCTTTGCAACAGTCCTAGTGTGCAAAAACAATTATTAGTTCATATCAAAGAAAATAATTGCAAGTGCTAGTATTCAATGTTTGTCTAACGCACAAGTATGATTATAAGCAGCAGAAATATTCATAAATAAAAATAAATAGTGCAAATTGTATGTTATTTATATATTGTTTATCTGGTCAATTCTATGGACAATCACAACATTTATATTTCAATTTTAAAAATTGTATGATTCTGGGAATATAAAAATATATATAAAGCAAACTATACAAATTATAATACACTCCAAAACACTGGAGAAAGAAACTGAAAAAAAGTAAGTTTGGATAAGTAACTTATGACATAAATGACAAAAACATATTTTGTGTACAAAACAGCAGAATGGAAGTCATCTAAATAATATCTAATAAATTAAAGCATGCTTTAAGTCCTGTACAAATGGTTGTTTCAAACCTTTTCAAGTGTGCTAAACAAGGTCCACATTTTTGTTCAATAATTTATTTAAATTAATTGCACTGTTATAACAGTTATACTAGAAGAATTCAACAGGATATAGACAGGCTAGGTGAGTGGGCAAGAAGGTGGCAGATGGAGGATATGTGGGGAAGTGTGAAGTTATTCACCTAGGTAATAAAAGTAGAAAAGCAGATAATTTTCTAGAGGGGGATTTGGGTGTTAATTGTACACCAGTCACTAGGGCCCATCGGTATGGGAAATTTCGGATATGGATATACACAGGCTGCAGGTCATTCAAAACTCTGCAGCCCGTGTACTATCCCGCACCCGCCTTCGCGACCACATAACCCCCACCCTCGCCCGTCTCCACTGGCTCCCCATTCTCCAGAGGATCGAGTTCAAGATCCTCGTCCTCACCTACAAGGCCTTACATGGCCTTGCCCCGCCCTATTTAACCGATCTACTTTCCCCCTACAAGCCCACCCGGACCCTCCGTTCAACAGGACTGCTCCAAGCCCCCCGCCCGAACCGCCCCACCATCGGAGGCCGGGCCTTCAGTTTCTCCGCTCCCACCCTATGGAATGCCATCCCTCAATCCCTCCGTTTCGTTTCATCCCTTTCCTCTTTCAAGGCCAGTTTGAAGACTTTCCTCTTCGATCGTGCCTTTTGTTCCACCCCGAACTCTTCTACCTCCCCTTCGTGTTTCACCCCTTCCCAAACACTCCCCTCCCAGCTCAGGTCACACGCCTCCTGTGCAGTGCCTTGGGACTTCCTCCCGACGTGAAGGGCACTCTATAAATGTAATTTGTTGTTGTTGTTGTTATCCGTTGGCTCATATCGATATATACCGATATATCAATATTTTCGGGTTTTTTATACTGCGCATGCACGCGCATTCGAAGGTGCACGCGCATTCCGAGGTGCGCGCACATTCGGGGCCTATCTCCTCAGGAGGTAAATATCTCTCTCTCTCTGTGTCTCTCACACTCACTCGCTCCATCTCTCTCTCTCTCTCTGTCTCTTTGTCTGGTCTCTCCCTCCCTCTCCCCCCTCCACTATCTCTCCCTCCCTCCCCCCACCCCCCCACCATCTATCCCTCCCTCTCCCCCCCCACCCGTCTCTCCCTCTCTCTCCCCCCTGTCTTTCCCTCCCTCTCCATCTCTCCCTCCCTCCCCACCCCTTGTATACCTTTATATTTTATTCGAGGACTACGAATACAATATGGCGGCTTGCACCTCGGTCTGTACATTGTGTAGAGATGAGCATTCTGAGTCTTATAGTTCAGTGCGCGCGAGCATTCGGATGTGCACGCGCATTCCATGCTCTAGGCCCAGGAGGTTGCAATGCTTGTGACAAGGTACCAATTATTTTTTATATAATTTTTTTGGATATATCAATATATTTTAAATTCCAATATCGGCATATCGATATGAAAATTATATCGGATATAACTGATATTTCGATATATCGACAGGCCCTACCAGTCACAAAAGGTTAGTTTGCAGGTACAGCAAGCATCTAGGAAGGCTAATGGCATGTTGGCATCCATTGCAGAAAGGTTAGAGTACAAGAGTTGGGAAGTCTTGCTGAAATTGTATATGGCCTTGGTGAGACCGCACCTAGAATAATACGTGAAGTTTTGGTCTCCTTATTTAAGAAACTACAAACTCGTCTTAGAGGGTTGACCTATAAGGATAGGTTGAGTAAACTGGGCCTGTAGTCTCTAGAATATAGAATAATTAGTGGTGATCCTATAGAAACCTGTAAGATTCTTATCAGGATTGATAAAGTAGACACTAGTATGATATTGTTTCCCCTGGTTGGGTAAGGGTTGATTTAAATTTCCTGTGGTAAACGAAGGACTGCCATAAATGTAGTACAATCAATATATATGTTTAGTAATTCAGGTTAGTAATAGTTATAAGAAATTAAAAGTATTCATCACAACAATGCTTATGTCTTTATGCATAGCTCACAATAATTTAAATTGACCAAAACCACATGCTATGGGAGAGATAGAGTAGCAAGGTACAACAACAACAACTTTGATTTATATAGCGCTCTCCACGCCAGACGGTGTCTCAGAGCACTTCACAGTTGCGGATCCTGGGTAGAAGGTGATCAAAGGCGCGGTTGAAGAGAAAGGTCTTCAACTGTGACCTGAAACTGGGAAGAGAGGGGGTGAGGCAAAGGGAGTGAGGAAGGAAGTTCCAGAGCCTTGGGGAATAATGGCTGAATGCACGGCTGCTGAGGGTGGAGAGGAGTATTCGGGGGACATGGAGGAAGCCAGACCCGGTGGAGCAAAGGCAGCGGGTGCTGGTTTGGGGAGAGAGAAGTTAAGAGAGGTAGAGGGGTGCAGAGGAGTGGAGGGACTTGAAAACAAGGGTGAGGATCCCTGTGGGGATCCCTTTTGTGGATTGTGATGGAGGGGAGACAGGCGAGGAGGGCGTTGCAATATTCCACCCGAGAGGTGACAAATGCATGGTCCAAGGTTTCATTGTAAGGTACAATTTAATGTCCAGATTAATCCAAATATAAGTCCATCAAACGGTATCCAAGTATTTTTGTACGGTTTTCAGTTTGACAACCGAAAGTATCCAAGTGGTTGGGCCCAAAACAAGTCACACGGTTTCAGAGCCTAAACGCTATAGTTGTCATTGACTTCACATGATAGTGTCTTAACTCTATCTCATTTAACTATTTAGAATAATTAAAGGAATTGAATTGTGAGAAAGTAGATAAATCTTCCTTTAGGTAGAGGGATCCATTAAAAATTGTCTTAAAATGGAGTAGCTCAGCAGTCATTTATTCTAATCGTTATTTACCAAGGAAATATTTTATAGCATCATCCAGAACATTTGATGGTAGCACCCTGTAAGCAATGATTCTTTCCCTTCAGCTCCTGTTTAGATAGGGTTTTCCTAGCTCGTCATGCATTGGGAAGCTTGTCAAACAATACATTTAACAACAAGCTGTACAGATCTAGCTGATAAATGTCCAGTTGTATCCCAATACACAATCTGAATCCCCAAAGCTTGGATCTGGGCAATTTGCAGCTAATGCTCTCTAGAATTAGGTAAGCAGAGTGTCTCTCCAAGGAGAGAGTGTGCATTTCAGTCCAGACACAGGGAAATGTCCACACATAGGTGTCATACATGAAACTCTCAGTTTGATTTGGCTACTCTTAAGCATTGTAGAGGGTTACTGCTTATGAAAGACATCCAACTGGCCAAAAATAATGCACAATCTCCATTTCCTGTTTAAAGAATATCGCTTATTTGTGGTTCACTGTTTCTTCTGCCAATTTTTCTGTATCAATTTGTATCTTGGTTCATTTCCCTTTCAAAACTTTAAAATTTGTTTTTTTTTCCAGCCGAATATATTTACGCATAGTCCCTCTGAATATTGCCAAGAGTCAATGGTATAAAAAGTAAAGGTTGTGAACTTCAAGAATCATTTTAATATTAATATTTTCTTCACACCATTTCTCTTGTGTAATGGGAAAATCACTTTCTGTTGTCAGCCTGCTACTACAATTGTTCAGTTGTTAGATTTACTGGCCAGTTTGCAGCTCAGTTGAATGGAGCTACGATTGTGCAAAGCTATTTCCTTATCGAGGTTGACTTGGCTGATCTCAGCCGTGGTAATGGTTGGAGTGTTACAACTGGCATTAGTGGTCTTGGTGATATCTTTGGAGTCCTTTAGCTGAACGATCATAGCACTTGCCTCACAAACAAAAGCATCAGGTGGAGTGAAAATCTAGGCAAGTTTCCTTATTTCACATGCTCTGTTTAATGGCTGGAACCCTTTCCAGGGAATAAAAAAAAATAGCTTCACTTATTGTACAACTGGTTGCGGGAAACTCTTGTCCGGTATTGGCTGCCACGTTTAGCCGTGAAAATATAGTCAATTAACTTTACAATATATTCTGTGAAGCACGTTGAGTTGTCTCTATTATGTCATAACACATTATATTGAATACAACAACAACAAACAAATTACAATTGTATAGAAACCAAACATGTTGGAGAATGTCCCAAAACAAGGATTAATAATTTTTTTTATTATTAAAGGAGCCAAAGTTCCTTTAACTTCAAATGTACAGTCACTACACTTTATACTAAAACTAACTTAAATCGCTTTCTGATTTTTGACAACATGATTAGCTGCTATATGCCTACTATCAATCCCTCCATCCTCACAAACTTCAGACCTATCTTTAACTTGACCTTCCTGGCTAAAGTCTTGGATTGTATCTTTGCAAATCAACTTCGCTCACACCACTTCTTCAAACCACCCCACAAACTCATGCACAACTTATTCGTCAGTTTCCTTCCTACTGCATATCCATTACTTGACTAAGCAGCTGATAACCTCATCCATTTTCAACCCCCCCACTTTCAAATCCCACCTAAAGACCTCCTTTTTTGATTGTGCTTACAGTTACCTCTCTCCTCACTCTGAACCTGACTTATTATCAGGCTCCACCACTATCAAGTGTTCCAGAACGCCATACTGTATGCACGTCGCTATATAAATGCTAGTTGTTGTTCTTCTTTGCCCTTTGTTCTTATTATTGTATAACAAATGAAAGGACTTTTTAAAAATATTGTTATTCTTATATTTTGTTTTATTATCCTGTGGCCTTTGATAGAAAATGTTAATATGAACCTGATCATTAGTCGATTGACACAAGGCTTTCCAGGGGGAAAAATCCCCAAACAAGTATTTGGTCTCTCAAACCACAACTGTTCATGAGATACTGCTGTGCAAAATTGGCTGCCATATTTTGCCCACAAAATATACACACAATCCACTTTACAGTATGTTCAGTAAAGCACTTTGAGACCTCAAAAATATGAAAAGGTTCCATATCAAATGGAAAGTTTATTTTCATTATTGTATGATTATATAATGATAATTATTAATCCTTATGTTTGGTATAGGGGCTTTCATGTCAAAGCACTTGACAGGATTTTTACTATTAACGACTGAGGAAAACGGCAGCCAACAAACAGTGATGATGTGAGTGACTTATTTTATTTTGTGGAATTGTTGTCCAGGACACAACCCTGTGAATGTCAAATGAGGATTTGTGCACAATAAAGTTAGGCTGAGATGTGCCATCATGGTTGAGTAGTTGATATAATATTGATTATATTAGTTGATTACTATATATAACATCATCACCAAAGCTCAGATGTTATGAATGGACACTAGGATGAGATTTTAGAAGAAAAGTGATGCTGGGTCCAAGACCCTAGTACAAGAAGTAGTATGTTTAAGACCAGAAAAACAGTTGAAAAGGAAAATATTATATCTGCTTTGTCTTTCGGATTGTCAAACATTCAATGTTTTGGAATTTTTTAATCATTAAAAAAAGTGCGAGTTCACCGTGGTATTATTGATTTGATGTTTCGAAAAATATATAATTGTTTGTTTTATTGTTTTTAATTTCTTATCACAATATGCCTTTCTATATAGCAGAAACTCTGGCCACAATCTTTCAATCTTCCTTGGACACAGGGGTGGTGCCAGAAGACAGGAAGGTTGCTAAAGTTACTCCCCTGTATAAAAAGGGGCAGAAGGACAAACCTGGGAACTACAGGCCAGTCAGTCTAACGTCGGTAGTGGGCAAACTTCTAGAGTCTATAATAGGGACAAGATAGATCTTCACTTAGAAAGATATAGGCTAATAAAGGACAGCCAGCATGGATTTGTTAAAGGCAAATCTTGCCATACAAATCTGATAGAATTTTTGATGAGGTAACGGAATGGGTGAACAAGGGTAGCGCAGTTGATGCAGTTTACATGGACTTTCAAAAGGCATTTCACAAAGTGCCGCATGAGAGACTTATTAGGAAACAGTGCTAAAGGGATGGTGGTAGCATGAATCCACAATTGGCTGCATGTGGAATACGAGGCTTTATAAATAGGGGTATAAAGTACAAAAGTCAGGAAGTGCTGACTAACCTCTATAAAACTTTGGTTAGGCCTCAGCTGGAGTACTGTGTCCAATTCTGGTCACCACACTATAGAAAGGATGTTAAGGCATTGGAAAGGGTGCAAAGAAAGTTTACTAGATGGTACCAGGATTGAGGGACTTCAGTTATGGGGACAGGCTAGATAGGCTAGGTTTGTTTACTTTGGAACAGAGAAGGTTGAGTGGAGACCCAGTAGAGATTTATAAAATCATGAGGGGATTCGACAGGGTGAATAAGGAAAAACTGCTTCCACTGGTAGGCAAATCTGTAACTTGTGGTCACAGATTTAAAATAGTTTCAAAATTAAGCAGAGGTGAGCTGAGGAGAAATGTTTTCACTCAGCGGGTTGTTCAAATCTGGAATACATTGCCTGAAAAGGTGGTGGAGGCCGATTCGAAAACAGCTTTTAAAAGAGAATTAGATCTTTATTTAGGGAGAACAGGTCTGGTAGTTTATCGGGAGAGAGCAGTGGGATTGAGTTGCTCTTTTCAAGAAAGTGAATTGACTGTATATTTATAGGTGAAATGCAGCTGCCAATTGCACATAGCAGTGTCCCACACAGTCATAGATGGGGATGACCAATTTATTATTGTTGTTTTTGTCTTGAGGGTCATCAGTCATGTGGAGTAAGGACACCTGCGCAAGGTTTCACCCTGCCTGGAATCAAACCCAGGTCTCTTGCTTGCAAAGTGAGTGCTCTATCCATTGAGCTACAGGACTCAACTAATCATGTGATGCACTTTGAGATAACCTCCTGACCTGAAATGCACTAAATTAAATGTAAGGATTGTTAAGGATTATTATTAAATGAAGTTTAATGCATATAATTTCAGGATACTGAGTAAGAGATAAGTGGCACATGTACTATGTGGATGGGATAGAACATGCCCTGGGGAAAACTAAAATAGACCTAGAAGTGCTGATTGACTCATTGCTTATTATGCTAATATTAGTAATATAGTTTCAGTGGATGATTAAGAGAGGAAGGATTATTTTTCCCCTGGAGATAGGAAGCTAAGGATTTAATGTTCACAGATACTGATTCATTTAAAGTGTAAATTGATTTGTTTCACCAGTGACAATAATTTCAAGATACTGTAGCATTAACACGAATCAGTTGTAACAGAGAACGTAGACAAATACAATTTAGCAATGATACTTCATGGAAACGCAAGGAATTTATGTGACCCCAGCATCTCTGTTGTTTAAAACCTGTCTACCCACTAGCCTTTTGTAATTCTACCCAGGTCAGGCCCTTGGTACTCACTCCCAATAGGACAATCGACTCTTAGACTATTTGTTGGATCTCTGATTTCTCTCTCCCAGCTCTAACAGTAACTCCCATGTTTCAATCCAGGACCCCAGAAATGTGGCTGTGAGCCCAGTCATTCCCTGTTATATCAGGTGCAAGCCACACTCCTCAGCCAATCTGGTGGAGAGGTCTACCTCTGGCTGGGCTCTCTTGGGGCTAGTTCAATCTCTGCTGGAATATTCATTTATGATTCCATTCATGAATAAGAACAGCCTTGAGCAAAATCATATATTGATGATATTAACAATAATTATGATGAAGGGTCGTGGACCCGAAACGATGACTCAATTTCCTTTCTCCATAGATGCTGCTTGATCTGCTAAGTGCTTCCAGCAATTTCTGTTTTTGTTTCAGATTTCCAGCATCTGCAGTATTTTGTATTTTATTAATATAATTATCTCTGCACTTGATATAGTATATTTTGCACAGGAGCACATCCCAAAGTGCATCACATGATATACTGTAAAGTGGAAGTACTGCAAACGTCAATTTGCATCCGGCATTGTCTCACCACCAAGCATGTGACTTTGTTGAATGTGATTTAAATTGTATTGAAGCATACACTATTGCTCCCAAGTGTTTGTCCATGTGAATAGGCAGAGTGGCAATCAGTTTACTGATCCAGCACCAACATGATATTCTATGACATTGGCATTTGGGAGAAAGGACCCTTGAAGTAGCTGATCAGCAAGAGTTGCTGTTTTTTTTCGTAATAATATTTATTCTGAATGTGTTGTATATCCATCTTGCTTTAATGTCTTAAGAAGCTGACTCTTGGAGCTACATTAAGGAAAAAACTGGTCAGCCATGTAGGATATAATAGATGAAAACATTCACATTCTCCTTTCTTGTACAGATAAATGAACTAATAATATTAATCTGTGTATTTGATATATAACATCTCAAAACATTTCTGAAAGGTTTTGTCAAGTGTGGTAACTAGTCATTGGTAGGCAAATGTGGCAGACAATTTGTACATATAATCCTTCATTTGATATAGCGCCTTTGAGACATCTAGAAGGCATGATAAGCGCTATTTCAAATTCGAGGATTATTATTCTTATAAACAAATCTTTGAGACATCTCAAAGTGCTTCAAAGAATAAACAGTAAAGTGAATTGACTGTATATTTTGTGGGTGAAATGCAGCAGGCAATTGCACACAACCGTATCTCACAAATAGTTATGGATTGATATACAAATTATAATTTGTTTATTTAATTTTTTTGATTGGATTATTACAACAATGCAACAAATTATGTTTTTATAGTGCCTTTCACATGAGGAGGACTTCTCAAGGCACTGGACAATCAGGGATTTGCACCTGAGCTAGTAGCTGTGATCAGGTGGGGTGGAGAGTGAGGGTGGGGAAGCAGGGTGACTGAAGGCATGATCAAAGACAAGGGTCTTGAGACAGATCTTGAAGAAGGCAAGGCACATGGTGAGGTAGAGGGTCTGTGGTCTGGAATTCCAGAGTGTAGATGCAGAGTGTCTGAAGGCCCACTCACTAAATGGTGGGTGGACAAGGCAAGAAATGTGATGCTGGCCGGAGCCCATTGAGAGGTTAGAAGATGGTTTGGAAGTCACACAGGTAGGAGGGAGTAATTCCAGGGAGATCTTTGAAGGTGAAGACCAGGTTCTTGAAGTGTGTCCTTTGAGTGATGGAGAGCCAATGAAGCCAGGCTAGGATGGGCGTGATGGAAATCATTACCGCTGGAAAAATTATACTAATGACTGAGTTCCTATTTCCTGCTAGGTGAACAGGCTTGTGGAGTAACTTTGCCCAACATTTCACCCTTTCCGGGAATCAAGTACAGGTCCTCTCACTTGCAAGGCGAGTGCTCTAACCACAAAGCTGCATGAGAATAACCCATAAACAGCAAGATAAATGACCAATGTAGCTACAGGATCATTGGCTTGGGCAGTGGAAGAAACTCTTGCCTTGTAAGTCTCATAAGTTATTTAACATCCACCTAAACAAGCAGTTCAGATCTCAATTAAACATCACATCCAAATAGTGGCACTCCTTACAAGGCAGCGCTCCTCAAGCATGGCACTAGATTTTTAGTCTAGATTGTGAACACAAGTGCCTGGCAAAGCTCGTATTCTGATGATGTGTTTTAAGTTGAATCCATATTTAACGAGTAGGAATATGCCATAATCCAGTGGTTCCCAACCTCGGGTCCCAACCCAAATCAGGGTTGCGGGGGTCCTCAGTAGGCCAGTGAAGGATCATCCAAAGCATTTTTGGGTGTTTTTTTTTTATGCTGAAAATGCTTTTTGTATGCTGTAAAAATGCCTGAGGTGACACCGCCAACCAATTTGTATGAAAGACCATACAAGCGAGTTGCTCTGAGTCCACAAAAGAGATGGAGATATCTTCTTGGCTGAGCTTCGCTTCAGTCGCGACCCCTAAGGGTTGGGAGGACCTGTTAGTGGCTAATTTAGGGCTGCAGCAGAAAAAAGGTTGGGAACCACTAAGCCTTTCAAGGTTCTCTGATAAGCCTTTGCTTTGATAGACCAACTGGGAAGAGAGATTGGGAAGGTGAGGGAGGTTAAGTAAATGAGGACTAACAAGTGACATAGCTGCGCAAATTATGTTATTGAAAATGAAGATATTCACATATAGATCTTGAATTTATGCATTTTGGTCTCAACTTATACAAATATGATTGTGCAAACCAAGCAACCCATATCGTGAGATTGTGGTATTCACCACAATATTCACTAAAATATCTGGGGAACAGATTTGGGAAAAATTGAAATCCTGAGGGCTGTCATCAATGTCCAGAGGAAGGTTTGAAAGTCTGGATTGTAGAGAATTAATGTTTCCAAAGTTGGAGAAAGTTTTAACATGATCAATGACAGTAGATTTTAACTTTCTTTCAAATATTGGAGTACATTATGACTGCAGTTTTGCATCTCTGAGGTTCTGCAGTCGAGCAGTGAAGCAATCTGACAGCAGGGAGGTATTCAACAATGGTTCTTAGATCATCAAGTGGGGTTCAAACCAATGGAGAAGTTGTGCCAATGTGAAATTCTTCACAGATGGAGTGAGATAGATAAAACTAATATTTTATTCTACCTTGCTTCACTTTAGCTTCAGGGCTGGGCTTCAATTATCCTTATCTTTGAGCTTCTTTTCAGGATTGACAAGGGTGCATAGCTTCATTATAGCTTCCTTTGACAACCTTAAACACTGTCTGACACATTTCACCGCCTGATAACTGTGTGAAGAGCCGACAGTCATCTTCTTGGATATCTTCAGCCCCTCTCTGTCATTCATCAACGCTGCTATGTTTTCTGGTTACAAATAGCTTTTTGCACCTGCTACTCTTTCTCCTACAGTATTGCATCCTTGTCAATGCTGCATTCCTGCTTACAATTGTCAAATTGCTTTATAACTGTATAGCTACAGAATGACCAAAATGTCATGATATCTACCCTATAATCTAAAAAAAAATCATTTGTTTAATACTTATTAGAGATTGCAATGGTATTGCAACATTTATATATTATGTGTATAACTGTCAGATTTTAAGTTGCACTTCGTCCAAATTCAATCAGTCCCTTAAAATCTCTTCCTCTCTCTCCACCCCAACCCCCCAAAAAAAATCCTAAAACATTCCTGGATTCCTGCTTGCAATCTTGAAAATTCAATTTTCAGTTTTCCAAATCTCCAAACCTTCTTCCAGCCTGTGTTCAAGCATGAATCCAGCAGCAACAATTTACAAATGTTCAATTGACTTTCAGGCATTGGACCCATTGATGAATCTGCTCAGATCCTCCAGTGACCAATTGAATGACATGTTGTCTTTGACATAGTTTATAAGCAACTGGAAAGAAAAATATGACCAAAGTCAAATATGAACATATATCATTCCAATGATAATGACTCCGTGATTAAGATCATGCATGATTTTACACCTTGTCTATTTAGCTTGTTACTGAGGTACAGCTATCACAGATCTGCAGCGTGTGTCTCTCCCACCACCCCCACATCCTTGGCAACACCATTAGTGACTGTGCCATCAGTTTCTGCGTGCCTGACTGCTGAAACTCATTGTCTCAAACTTTGCCTTGTCTCATCTTCATCTATCTTTAAATCCACCTGAAGATCTATCTCTTTGAATGTACCTAGAGTTATCATTCCCTATTGTTAGGCATGCAAACATGACCTCCATCCATAAGGGTGAATCGAGATGTTATCCTAGATGAAGGTTGCTACATCAATGTTGTTGTTTACGGGGAGAAGTGCTTTATTTAACTGTTTCCCATACTATTCAACAAGAATGACAAATTACATTTCTATAGAGCCTTTGAAATATAGGAGACGACAAAGAGTCCTGTAGCTCAGTGGTTAGAGCACTTGTCTTACAAGCTTGAGAACAGTGTTCAAATCCAGACAGGCCAGGATGAAACCTTGGGCAAATTTCCTTACTCCACATGCCTAATAATAATCCCTCAAAAAAAAAACAGAATAAAAATGGTAATTTCAATCCATGGCTGTTTGTGTAACAATGCTGTGCGGAATTAGCTGTCGTGTTTTGCCCACAAATATACAGTAAATTCACTTTACGGTAGATCCTGTGAAGTGCTTTCAGATGGTATATTGTGTATGATTGTGCATAAACTGCACAACAATCCATAAGAATTGCTAATTATCACCAAATAGAGTTGCCACGGATTTCAAAATGGATTCTAACACTAGCCTATATAATCTGCCAACATACCTCTAATGAACAATGCCGAAGCACATGATTGGGTAATTGGACACTCAAAACATATACCATATGAACAGCACAAGCACAATTCCACTACGTAAACTCCCTGTTTGTAGGCCTCCTCACCTCCTACCTCCATAGACTGCAGATGATCCACAACTTTGCACCCCATATCCTCTCCCACACCAGGCTCAGTGACTCTATCACCCCCATCTTCACTGAACTTCACTGGCTTCTGGTCACACAGATGATACAGTTCAAGTTCCTGAACTTCAACTTCAAAGTCTTCCATGGCCTTACTAACCCTTACCTCTGCAATGTCCTAACCACTTGCCAACCTGCAAGCTTCCTCCGCTCGATGGGCTCTGGCAAGCTTCACACGCAACAACAACAAAATTTAATTTTGAGGGCCTTTCACTCAGGAGGATGTCCCAGGAGAACATGCAATGTGTCTTGGCTGACCCACAATTGGAGGAAGCGGCTTTAGCCACTGTGCCCCACCCTCTGGAACTCCATCCCACATTCCCTGTGTTTTGCTCTCTCCCTTGTCTCCTTCAAGACCCATATTAAGACACTCCTCTTCAACTATGCCTTTAGCCATCCTCTCTTCCCCTTTCTGTCCTCCAACCTCCCCAATATTGTTCCCCAGCTTGGGTCCACCTGGTTTGAAAGCTGCTACATCAGTATAATTTTGTTGTTGTGTACTTTTCTCATAGATTCAGCATCAATATCTTTAATTAACAATGTGTTTAACCCCATTTGGAGTCCTAATGGTGGTTAGAACACTCGCCTCACAAGCGAGAGACCTGGGTTTGATTCCAGCAGGGCAAGATTTTGGGCTAGCTTCCATACTCCACACATTTTTGTTTACCTTAGGGTCCATCAGAACCAGTTTGTTGATCAATTGGCGGATCACTTTTCTGGATGAATAATTCCTAAAAGAAAAAAATCATGATAATTCAGACACTTAATCTAATACTGTTTGTGCGACAGTGCTATGCATAGTTGGCTGGGCATTTCACCCACAAAACATAATTTGATTCACAGTATATCCTGTAAAGCACTTTGAGACATCTAGAAGACATGATAAGGCTGTATATCAAATGCAAATGCAAGGATTATTATTATTACTGTTGTGTTTCCTCAGTTGGTACCACCAAAAAAGGTACCACCAAAAAAGGGAGATGCATCTAAATCTGGAGGTGCAGTTTGAGGTAGAGGGTCAAAAGTTATACATTCTGCTGAGTTTAGAATTAGTTGAATTGTGTAGTGCTTCTTAATCATTGGTAATGATTAAACTGGGACCACTCCATGAAGCTTGGGGTCAAAGCTGCTGAGAGGCATTACCTAGAGTTGGTGAACACATGTTTGTTCTGCGCCTGTAATCCATCTTATTGGCCAGCAGAGAGGCAAGCAACCATGGCTTAAACTCCATACCTCCAACTGATGGAACCATCAATTGGATGTGTGCCTGAGTAGTGGACAGGAAGATGTTGATAACAACAACAACAACTTCAATTTATACAGTGCCCTCCATGCCGGACGGTGTCTCTGAGCGATAATGCTCCAATGCATTTCATTCTACCAGGAAGCTCTCAGGGGGTTCGTTGTATCCAGCATCCGCCTACGGAGAGCTTAAACGCATGCTGTACCACCAAATAGTGACTATCCTCCTTGAGGGAGTGCTAAGCGGAGTCTCCTTGGTGCTGAACTGGCTCCAAGATGACAACCATTGCAATAGAATGTCAGAATCAAGCCAGCTCTCTGCGGCACTGGTAGTGAAGACATAACCAGTGTGACTTATCAGTATCTCAAACGGCAGACCAGTCACAGGGGGCAGGGCATCATCCCAATAACTTCCTGTTAACCTTACAAGCCAAAGCCATAATAGGTTGAGTGTTGCAAGCTGGACAAGCAGCACCAAACTTGCCAGACAGCGATGTTAATGTAAGATATGCAGTTTTAGCTGGTTAGACTCCTGCTGTTGAATGGGGAGGAGTATTACAATAAGATACTGTGAGAAAAGTACTTAAGATTAAGCCCCCATGGAATTAAGGGTAATATATTAGCATAGATTGGAGAGTGGCTATCAGGAAGCAAACAGAGGGTAGGGATAAATAGGTCTTTCACAGATTGGCAGGATGTGATAAGTGGAGTGCCACAAGGATCAGTCCTTGCGCCTCAACTATTTACAGTTTAAATCAATGATTTAGATGAGGAAATTGAGCTCAACATAGTTCAATTTGCGGACAACACAAAGCTAGGTGGTAGAGTAAGCTGTGAGGATGACACAAAAAGAATGTGTCAGGCTAAGTGAGTGGGCAAGAACAACAACAACAACTTTGATTTATATAGTGCCCTCCGCGCCGGACGGCATCTCAGAGCGCATCACAATAGCGGATCCCGGGACCGAGCCAAGGGCAGGGGCAGAAAGGTGACCAAAAGCTCGGTCGAAGAGAAAGGTCTTCAATTGTGACCTGAAATTGGGAAGAGAGGGGGCGAGGCAAAGCGAGTGAGGAAGGGAGTTCCAGAGCCTCGGGGTGTAGTGGCTAAAGGCATGGCCGCTGAGGGTGGAGCGGAGGATTCGGGGGACGTGGAGGAGGCCAGACTCAGAGGAGTGAAGGCAGCGGGTGCTGGGTTGGGGGAAGAGGAGATAAGAGAGATACGGGGGTGCAACAACAACAACAACAATTTACATTTATAGAGCAGAGGAGTGGAGAGATTTGAAAACAAGTGTGAGGATCTTGAAGTCGATCCTCTCTGGGACAGTGAGCCAGTGAAGTCTGGCAAGGACTGGGGTAATGGGGGAGTGAAGCTTAGAGCGGGTGAATATGCGGGCGGCAGAGTTTTGGATAAGCTGGATTTTGTGGATTGTGGTGGAGGGGAGACCAGCGAGCAGGGCATTGCAATAGTCCAGCCGAGAGGTGACAAAGGCATAGAACAAGGTTTCATCGGCTTTCAAGGTGAGGTATTGCCGGAGATGGGCGATCCGTCGGAGGTGATAGAAGGCAGTGCTGCTGACGGACCGGATGTGGGGGATCGAACCTGATGCTAATGTTGCAGACAGGTTCGGTGAGTTTTACAGGCAGGCCGGGAAGGTGGAGGAGGTGAGAGCCGTGTGAATGGAGACATTGATGAGAGCCAAGGAGTATGGCCTCCGTCTTGTCAACATTCAGCTGCAAGAAATTTGTGCTCATCCAGCCACTGATGTCTGAAAGGCAGGCTGACAGAACATCAGGGGACTGGGGGTCACAAAGTGAAGTGGCGAGATATAGTTGGGTGTTATCCGCTTACATGTGGAATTGTGCCCCATGTCTGCGGATCACAACCCCAAGAGGAAGCGTATAGATGAGGAAAAGGAGGGGGCCAAGGATGGATCCCTGTCGTACCCCACAGGTAACTGGGTGAGTGCGGGAGGAAAAACTGTTTGTGGAGATGTACTGCTGGTGGTTTGTGAGGTAGGACTCAAACCAGGTGAGTGCGGTCCCACTGAGGTGGATGACGGCGGACAGGCGGTGGAGGAGGATGGTATGGTCGACTGTGGCAGATGGAGTATAATTTGGGGAAGTGTGAAGTTATTCACCTAGGTGGGAAAAATAGGAAAGCAGATTAGTTGCTAGAGCGGGAGAGACGAGGTAGTGTTAGTGATCAGGGGGATTTGGGTGTCCTTATACACCAGTCACAAAAACTTACTATGCAGGTACAGCAAGCGATGAGGAAGGCTAATGCCATTTGGCATTCATTGCAAAATGATTAGAGTACAAGAGTTGGGAAGTTTTGCTGCAATTGTATCAGACCTTGCTGAGACCACACCTAGAATATTGTGTGCGGTTTTGTTCCCATATTTAAGAAAATACATGCTCACTTTGTGGTGGTGCAGCATAGATTCACAAGGTTGGTTCCTGGGATGAGGGTGTTGATCTATGAGAATAAGTTGAGTAAACTAGACCTATATTATCTAGAATATAGAAGAATTAGAGATGATCATATAGAAACCTATCAGTTTGTTAAGGGGATTGACAGAGTAGATAGTGTGAGACTGTTCCCCCATGTTGAAAAATCCAAAACTAGGGCTCATAATTTCAACAGCATTTTCAAACAGAGTTGAGGAAATATTTCGTAACTCATGGTGTAGTGAATTTATAGAATTCTCTACCCCTGAGCATATTCAAGACTGAGATTGATAGATTTCTGATGGATAGAGGGATTAAAGAATATGTTGATATGGTGTGTAAATGGAATTAGGTTAGAAGATCAGCCATGATCCAATTGAATGAGAGAGCAGGCTCAAGGGGCCAAGTGGCCTACTCCTGCTCCTATTTCTTATGTTCATGAAACAGGAATGATTGAGAACCATTCTGCTAGTCAAGATAAGGTTAAGGGCTAATCAAAAACAGGGGAAGGATCACCAAGAATCAGTAAACATCAGGATGACCAATGAGGGAATAGTTACAAGTAGAAGGATTTTGTTTTAGAATAAGCAAAGTTAATGGAGATGTATAAAGATAGGAGGGAAAGAGTGACTCAACACAACGGTTGTATCTAAAAATGGAAGCTGAGATCTCCAGTCTGCTACTGTTTTCCAGAACTACTGGAATGGGTAGTATGATTTCAGTTGTTTTGTTTTACAGGCAGGGAAGTGTTAGTTACAGAAGCAAGTGCCTGGTCTTACTCTCAGTGAATAGGCTACAGAGCACTGTAGGGGTGTTGATATATATGCTGTACACCCTGAGGTAGATAGGGTTGTTATCTGTGACTGAAGGGTTCAGTATCAAGGACTGCAAGGTATTCTGTAATACATACATAACTGTCTGTGTTGTTGACAATAAAATGAAGTTGCACCATATTGGATTGTTCTGTTATTTGATTCGAACCACAGGGATTGGAAATCCCAACATCTGGGATCCCTAAACTTTGATTCTAGCCAATCTGTACCTAATATTTTCCCAAATCAGGTAAGCAGGATGCAACCCTTCAGTGTGATTCCATTCTAACAATCCACCTCTGGTGTTTTCATGTGGTGGTAGGATCCATGGAAATCTCAGCTTGGTTTACGTATTCTCAAGCATGGTGATGGATTTCCACATTTCTCTCCTCACAACAGTACCTGTTGCCTTCACTCTATTGGGTCTGGCCTTCTCCTTGTCCCCTGAATCCTTCGTTCAACCTACGGCGGCTATCATTTTAGCCACTACACCCTGAGGCTCTGTAACTCCCTCCTTCACTCCCTTCGCCTCACCCGCTCCTTTCATATTTTCAGACTGTGCCTGAAGATTTTTCATTTCGACCACACTTTTGGTCACCTTGTTCCCCCTCCCACTGGCTCATCCCTGGGATCCACTTTGTAAGCACTCTGAGTTGCCTTCTGGCATGGAAGTGATATATAAATTCAAATTGTTGTTGTTATTTGTCAGACTAGCGGCTGACCAAAAATAATGGTAACCTCATGGTCAATCTTGATTAGAAAGCTCTTTACAGAGAGGCAGGATCTGACTGATTCAACAACAACAATTACTTTTACTTATATTGCATCTTCCACACAGGGTAGTTTCTCAAAGTGCTGAGTCTCATTTACTAGTGGCTCCACAAATGTTAAGAAAAACATTTGCAAGCCACTCCAAAATCAACAATAACAAAACTACAGTTGTCTAGCGCTTTTCACATTAGGAGGATGCCCCAATATACTGGACAGTCAATGTTTCAGACTTGAGCTGGGGTTTGGGGAAGATGGAGGATAGGGAGGAGAAGGGGAGAACTGAAGGCACAGTCGAAGAGAAGGAGGGCCTTCAGGTAGGACTTGAAAGAGGCTAGGGAGGAGGTGAGATGGAGGGAATACGGGATGGAATTCCAAAGGCTAGGGGCAGAGTGGCTGAAGAGCATATAAATATTGAAAATGAGAGCATCAAGGTCAGAGCCCTGGGGGATGCCACAAGTGACGGGTGCTGTTGGTGGCGGCAAAGTGGAGATAGTGGGAGAGGTAAGAGTCGAACCAGGCAGGGGTCAGGTCCATGAAGATTGAGCCGAGAAGAGAGCTGGTATAGGAGAATGCAATGGTCGAAGATAATAGAGAGGTCAAGGAGCTTGAGAGAGTCTACAATATACACGGCACAATTTGATGTTCCTTGTCCTTTCTAATCTGCCAAGAAGGCCATAGTGCTTTGAGCCAAAATGTATCTATCCTGTTGCTGCAGAATTTAATTTCGATGGTGTGATGGTGTGATTAATCAGCCTGAAACTCAATTGAATGGAATCTGTCTTGCCAATCAAACCTCGTACTGATGAGCTCAATCTCTCTTAAATTTCTTCCAGTTGATTATCAAGTAGCTGAAAGGATCTGTGACATATCCAACCAGGGTGAGACTGGCTTGCAAATGTGGCTCTTAAATTGGTCAATCAATGCGTCAATAAGGAATATAATTATCACCACATTGGATGATAATCTTGAAATAAAGTAACCATTGTACGTTATTGATTGTCCAGCACAGAGCACTACTTTCAAGTTTGTAACATTTCTATATGTTCCTAGTGTTAATTATTACAAGGAAAGCAATTGTTGAAGGTCACCAATCTCTTTCCTTAAATTTAGCCACATTAACTGATCTGCCAATCACACACATTGCACCGCATTGCTCCTTGAGTTTCCTGATCTGCCATAGGCCATCACATTGAATATTCACACCCATTGTGACCTGAGATATACAGTTCATGAGGAATATCAAAGTTTAGATAGGATTAGAATATTGATTTTCTGATGCACAACACTTATCAACACAAGTATAGTTTTAAATTGATGATTTCCCCGATTCTACCATTTTACTCATTCCATAAGAATGCGATTGTATCTGGAAGCAACCTATATGGTGGAGTGTCAATATCATCTTCAACCTTCAGGCTTTCAAGGTCAAACAATTCAGCCAGAGAGTGCAGTCTTCCATTATCTGCTAGGATATTATCCCTGTCACTGTTCAGGGCTGAGAGTCAAACACAGTTTCTTCCATTGGTGACTTTTTGATAACATGAAGTTTTTTTATAGACCTCCTCATAGGTGCTGCTGTGTTTTGCAATTGCATCCAACAAATATGTGACCTCATGCTTTTCCTCCTGACCTGTTTCACGTTTCAAAATGTTCATTTTACATCAAAGGGGCTAAACCAGTGCAGGCTGTCATCATGTAATTGGGGTCATTGACCACACAGCAATATGGTGCAAGTTATTGAACCTCCCTCTGTTTACTCAGACTCCACCTCAGGCTTTGTAATTCGAGGTTACACTGCTTCTTGCTAGAATTACCAATTTCTGATTATTTGCTGTTCGTCTCATTGCATGCTCACTTTTTCAAGGTTCACAAGCTTCATTACTGACAATGTTCAGCTTCTTCACTGTGATTCAAACAGCCTCCAATCACTTGATGCATTGAAATACGGGAGGGTTTGAAAATGGAGCATAATCCACTGGGTGGTAAATCAACAACTTGTACAGACAAAGTGTTTTTATGTCAAACTGTTGAAAATCACTGCAAAAGTATGTGTGTTCAACTTGCATTAATTCAAAGTGGAAATCTCCAATCTTTGTTTTGTTTTCTTCTGTCCGCTAAATCATCGCTGCTCAGAAAACTGTTATTGAATGATCTCCCATGACCTGTGTGTTCATTCTATATCAGTGTTCAGCTGCTGTAAATGTATTTGTGTAGAATGATTGAATGATTTTGTACAGCTTTCTTTTCTCTTAGCACCAGATGACTGATATGATATATATTATGCTTTTTAAAATCTATTTATAGAGTCATTTAAATGATCTTTCAACTATTGTTCAGTTCAGCTTTGATTCTCTTTACAGGTACAAGCTTACATCTCTGAGAAGTTCCTCTCAGCTCCTCTCATCACACATCTACTTTTACAGAAATTTCACTTGCCTGAAAAATTGGCTTTATAACAACAACAACAACATCACATTTTTAGTGCACCTTTCACACCGGGAGGACATCCCAATGCACTCTAAAATGTAAGATGGTGCAGAATTTTGTAAAATTCTTAATTCATTCTTAACTTGGGAGCCTAATTCACATCGCCAGGCACATCCACTGCTCGCTGAATGCCGTAGCACATTTCTACACAACCTGCAGATCATTGAAAACTCCACAATCCATGTCTTCCTCTGCAGCAGCCTCCATGAACCCATCGCCCCCAGCCTCACTATGCTCCAGTGGCTCCCTATCACTCAGTGGATCAAATTCATGATTCTCGTCCTCACTTTAAATTGTAAGCTTTACCTAACTTCTGTATATGCATTTACCTGAACAGTTTATATTGCATTAACGTCCAGTCTTTGTTTCTCCCTTCCCCCAAAATATGTATGTAAATTTTATTTTATTGCTAGTGTCAGCCACAGATTTGTTGCAATGTGTTATATTAAAAGAAACTATGCATTTGTGTTGTATTTTATAGATATTCATAGGAACGGATGTTGAATTCCTCATAGTATTGTGTATTGAGGCCACATCAATCTCAAGACCTCTCACATTGTTCCTCGATCCTTGATTAAATACCCATGGGTCGTTTCCAAAGTACTGTACATTGCTTCTGCCAGACTTTTAATAATTACTCTATTTAGATTCTATATGCTTGAAACCCTTTTTTGTTCACCCTCAGTACCCAATCTTTTAATGTGAGCTTTAACTGGGATTTACTGTAAAAAGTACAGATCAAAAGATATATTGCACGTGAATCTCCTTTATGCCTTTTAATGTTACCGAGATATCATCTGGCCTTAAACCACAGGAAACATGCTGTGGTCATTTTGAAAATACAGGTACTGTATAGAGATTGTTGTCTATATCCTCGAGATGGTCCCTGTACAAGGAGGTGCTTAATCAAATCCAAGGTAAGCAATGTTAGGTCAAGTGCCCAGAATTTCTGTAACATGAACGAGATAATACAGAATCTAGGTTGAAATGAAGTACAGGTAAATTTTCTCGTAATTAAGTAGTGTTAATCGACATTTCATGATCATATAAGTCTGTGTAGGATATGGGAGAGAGTTCTAACTAGCAACTTGCTTAAATTTCACACCAGCATGGTGAACAGATTGGTGAGGAATCCAGAGTAAGAGCAGAGAGCCCAGTTTGAGCAGAGAGCCCAGCAGAGTGAGGAGGGAATTCAATGAGGTGGAAAAGAGTAAGAATTCTGGTGGAGAATTTGTGCAGAGGGAAAAGGTGCACAATTATAAAATATGCAATGATGATATTCAAATAATATAAAACATGTTTTACAGAATGTGTAAACTGTAATGTGAATTGACTGGTTGAGCTTGAGGTTGTGATTTCTGAGCTTGAGGAAGGAATGGACTCACAAACAGCATATGGGAGGCTGAAGAGTTCATGGATTGAACATTTCAGGAGATGGTCACTCTACAGCCACAGAGGGTTTAGAATGAGAGTGACTGGGTGAACACCGGCATGGTAGGAAGAGGGGACAAGCAGTGCAGAATTCCCCTGAGAGTGTGGCACTCATAAACCAGTTCTCTGTAGTGAATACTGGTGTGGGTGATGACAGTTCTGGGTAGGTGAATCAATAGCACATGGATACACAGGGGGACTATCAATGTAATTGGGGACACGATGGTGAAAGGAGTAGACAAACATTTACCGCAGAAGTCGTGGTCCACGTTATGATCTATGACATGAAGATTTAAAGGGCTAGAATCCTACAGAAGCCAGAAAAAAGCCAGGGAAATGCTAAAGTGTAGGACCTCAAAGGTGGTGATCTCTAAATTACTCCCAGTGCTTCATGCAAGTGAATATCAAAACAGCCTTGTGCAACTTAATATCAAATAAATGAATGCATGGCTGGAGAAATAGGAGGGCTTCAGGTTCCTGTACTATTGGGATCAATTCTGGGCAGGTGAGACCTTAATAGGTGGATGCATTATACGAGGATGGTAATAGTTCCAATATCCTCACAAGGAGATTAACTACTGCTATGAAGAATGTTTTAAACAAATTTTGAGTGGAGAAAGTGAATCGGAATGTAACATTAGCAAGGACAAACAAGTTACACAGAGGGCTGCGAGAGACAAATAGCAATGTAATAAGGAGTAGTCCAGAAAAAGGAGGGATTAGATAGGGGAGAAATGAAGAGCAGGCTCAGTTGGTCTTGGAGTGCATGTGGTTAAATGGACAGACTGTGATGAATAAGATTGGTGAACTACAGGCTGAGGTTGCCACATGGTATTATGATGCAGTGGCAATAACAGAGAACTAGCTCAAATAATGGCAGGAATGGGAGCTGCAATTACCTGTCCACAATGTAGTCAGGGGACATAGGGAAGAAAAAAGCGGGGGTGGAGTTAGTGATGTTGATTAAAGACACGGTTACATCTCTGGAAACGGACAATGTGCTAAAGGGTTCAAAAACAGAATCTATTTTGTTGCAGTTAAGTATCAGAAAAGGAGCTGTTATTCCTTTAGGTGTATACTGTAGACCACCAAACAGTGGGAAGGAGTTAGACAAGCAAATCTGTTTCTATCCCAATGAGGAAGGAGCAATACTGTTGGCTAAACGATCGTCTGTGCACTAACTATTGTTTTCAAGGTTCAAATATATTCGGTAAACCATACTGGCGAAGACTTTAATAAACTCAGTTTTATTTGAGCTCTTAACATACATATAGTTACAACAATAGAGAGCAATACTTCCTAGCAACTGTTGCTTTGTTCTTGTGTTTCTTTCTCTTACTCATGCTGGCTGCTTTTTTCTGGAGACAACTACACATGCTGACTGCTCTGTTCTGGAGATGTCTAACCTGCTCTAGCATATTTTTTGTTTATATACCTTAATGGTTCTGTTTTTGCCACCTTTTCCCCCCAAGTCTTTGTTGTTGCAACTGCGAGTCACTTGCCTAATTTTAACTAATTCTGACCAGTTTCTTACAGCTTCTTGCCTAAGCCTACTTATGCACTTATTTGGTATGCTACTGTCATGTCCAAATAATTATTTTATATGGCCATATTGTAATTAGTGTGCTATCCTAACAGTGCTGGATCTATTTCTGGGGAATTTAGTGGGGCAAGTGGAGCAGGGTCCAGTGGGAGAGCACCTGGACAACAGTGATAACACCATCCTTAATTTTAGAGTACAATTAGTCCTCACTTAACGTTGTAATTGTGTTCTTGAAAAGTGCGACTTTAAGTGAAATGAAGTTAAGCAAACCCATTTTTCCCATAAGAATTAATGTATAAACTGGAGTTAGGTTCTTTTGGACATTGTTCATTAAAATTTATAAGTTGAAATACATGTACAATACTGTACTGTACATTCGTAAATGTAAAATATAAAATATTTTTAAAATATAAATTTAAATAGCATAACACTCACCTGAGATGGTTGTGGAGCTTGCTTATAGAGGTGGTTTGGGGTGGAGGGAAGAGTAGTGGAGTTATTGGGATGAAGGGGCAGGATCGTCTGCCTCTTCATTGAAGAAACTCTTTTGTCCTCTCTTCCTGCCTCTTTTCAGCTACTTTTGTCCTCTCTTCCTGCCTTTTTGCAACAACCGTAAAAAAATTATCCAAAGACTGTTGGACAGCTTTTTTTTCTTTTCGTGATACAGCTCCTTATAGCAGTTAATGCTATCAGTGATCATCCAATTAACTTTGGAACTGTGTTCTCTCTTTGGATCATACTCACTGAAGATTGCCATTGCTTCTTCAATAAACTGAAAAGCATTTGAAAATCGTCTTGTAGTTAACATTCAAGGGAAGTGGGGGAGTGTTTTGCCTATATATACTTACACTATCCAATCTACAGTAGTTTGTTTCCATTGGTTTACTGGATGGGATGCATCCAAGGTTGCTGCGGGAAGTAAGGGTAGAAATAACAGAAGTTTTGGTCACAATCTTCCAATACGTTTTGGACACCGATTGGTGCCAGAGGAAAGGAGGGTTGCAAATATTACTCTCCTGTACAAAAGGTGGCAGAAAAATAAACCTGGGAATTATAGGCCAGTCAGTCTCTGAAAGTCTATACATTTCACCAATAGTGGAGAAAATTCTAGAGACTATAACCCGGAAAAAAATAAATTTTCATTTAGGATAGTTAGTACAGGTCAGCCAACATGGATTTGGCAAAGATAAGTCATATATAACAAATCAGATAGAATTTTTTGATAAAGTAATAGAGAGCGGAAGAAGGTAGTGCAATAGAGCTCTTGAGTTTGGCTTCACTTTCATCCTCAAATGAAAAGGCAGACACTCCTGCCTCTTTGTCTGAGTAACTTCACCCCACATCAGGCTTCTGAATGCAATCTCTGCCGCCATTTCTGGTGAGTACAGTACTCTATTAACTTATATTAATTTAGATTATTTAAATTTATAATAACATCTTGTTGGGTATCTCTTGGTATATTTTTTGGTAATTATTTAATATTTCTTCTGCAAATGTTGACGAAAAAATGACCACATTAACGTATCTTAAATTTATATCATAAAGTCAATAGTATAATAGATTTTTATTTAAACTGTTTCACCTAATTTCATATTTTCCATGGACGCATCCTTAACCTAAATAATGAACTTCCTGTATTTCCACTGGTTTTCCCATTTAATCTTGGATTTCCACTGGATTTCCCATATTGTCTTGAATTGCCACCAGATTTGCCCATTTTGTGCTATATTTCTCCTGGATTTCTCATTTCATCTTGGATTTCCACTGAATTTTCCATTTTTTCTTGAATTTTCACTGGATTTCCCATTTCTTGGTGAATTTCCACTGGCTTTCCTTCAAAACATAGGCCATGAGACATCCAACCTGGATACCTACCGGATGTTCCCCGGCCTTACCTTTGCTGCTCGCTTGCTGTCCTCCACACTGGCAGGGACTCTGGCTTCACCTCTGACTGCTCCTGGTCCAAATCCACAGGACCCCGCCCTTGCCTCTGACTGCTGTTGGCTCTGATACCCGGGACCCCGGCCTCTGACAATCACACACCAATCCCCGGTCTCCCACTGACTGCTGCTGGTCTCCGATCCCCGGAAGCGCCGCGCTATGCCTCCCTGCCATTGCTGTTGACTTACCTTCTGTCCTTTCCTCTTGAGTCCACTCCCACATGGTCATTGAACTTACCTGCACAGTTGCCAAACCTTCAACCCTCGCACTGCTCACTGATGCAGTGCACTCACCATTCACATCTGCTGTAAGGTACATTCCAGCAGATGCAATTCTATGATGATAATTGTAAGGATTCTGTATTTATGTATTACATATTATTATAATGGTGACAGGTTTTTAATTAAGTTGTAACCTACCCACAATCCTTTAATAATGACTAGAGTACAGTAAAAGCCTATTTATCTGTGACCCAATCAACCGTAACTTCCATATAACCAGCACCTCAAAAAAAAGGTATCCATTTGATTAACCAGATCTTATCCAGCACAATCGCTATGGCGCATTTGCTTCCACTCGTATCAATATTTCAGACTGTTGCTACTAGTGCTGAAGGTGGCACTGCCATTTTTTTTCCCTCACAGAGTAGCTCTGAATGCTGCTGGTAGTGCATTTCTGATTTTGAAAGAGAGGCAGGGAGAGAGAGAGGGTGGGGTGGGGTCGGGTCGGGCGGGTGGGAGGGGAGAGAGGGAAAGAGCGGTGGTGGGGGAGAAAGAGAGAGTAGTGGGAGTGGGGGAGAGGAGGGGATGAGTTGATTAATTTAGATGGAAAATGAGAGCAGCCACGAAGCAGCAAAACACACACACACTGAGCAAAGCTTGCAGATCAATGCATATCGAAACCAGGATAAATCACAGCCTTGACTTTTATTTTAATAAATAACACACACCCCTGCAATGCCCGATCTGTCTTTTTTTTACAGAGTGCAGTGCATCAAGTTAGTGCACAGATACGTGCACACACACACACCCACACACACACAGGCATCGCAAGGCTGTGTAACGTCCAGGCTCCTGAAAATATTAAAGATAAAATTTCTCCTCATTAGTAATGAACAGGATTCTCTTCTCACACAGGAGCCAGAGTGAGTCGAGGCTTTCTTTCCTGAAGGTAGGAGCCACTATCACAATCCTTCTTTATCCTCAGCAATGTGAAGTTTGCCACACATCTCAAGTCTAGTATATTTTACAAATGCCTCTAAGGTTGGGAAGCTGCAGTGTATATCAGAAATACACTCAGCACCTCCCCTTACCCGAGGTATTAAAAACAACCTTAAAAGTGAAAGGAAACTGTTGCTTCCAATGCTGATCCTTGGGATCATTTTAAAGTTTTTAAAAAATCATGAGAGCAAGAGAGCTGTGAAAATAAACAAGTGAAAAAGTAACTGGGCCCAAACAGGCAACAAACAAAAAACGAAATAAATAAAACAACTGTTTTTTTGGGGGACGGATTGTTAGGCGTGTGGAGTAAGGAAAGTTGCCCAAGGTTTCACCCTGGTGGATTCGAACACAGGTCTCCCACTTGTAAGTAGAGTGCTCTAACTGTGAAACTGGTTCATCTCAGTACCTTGGTTGGTGGTTCTGTTCACAAATATGTGACTCAGGTGTGTAGTTCAACAACGTTTATTAAGCGTTCGCAAAGCAGTGTACACTTTAGGTACAGACTCTCATCCTTCTACTCCAAGTGCACACCGAGCATTCCATACCTGGGCATTTTATACACTCGTGATCATATGACTCTTGCCGCGTTACAAAACGTCACATGATAACCTTTAACCCAGTAACTGGCTTTGGGGTTAACGCGGTAAGGTAAGCCTGCAGCTCTTTGTGCAACAACTAGGCAGTAAACAAACCAATTGATACCAGTTTACAATGGGTATGCTAAAATAAGTCAGTTTACATAAGGAACCGAACAATGGTATGTCTGCCAGACATCATTATCGAAACCATGGTATGTCTGCCAGACATCCTTATGGTTCCTGTTTTCCTCATGTTGCTTAACAGGCTCAAGAGAGCTGACCAGAGGTAAAGGAAAGCATACGTACAGGTTTGCAGGTAACTATAATGCGTACGTGTCAGACGAGCTGGCTTCTCATAACCACCGAGCTACAGGAACTCCAAAATGAATGGATTATTCTGTATTAAATGTACATTGGCAGTATTGGGAAGACTGCTGTTTTGAGCCTATACCAATGACCTGGATATGGTTCAGGGAGTAAATTTTTCAAATTTGCAGTTGATGCAAAGCTAGGAAAAGAAGTAAGTTGTGAGGAGGATAGTAACAGACTTCAAGAGGACATAGTCAGACTACTACAATGGGCAGACATGCAGGAGATTAAGTTTAGTGTGCATAAATACGAAGTGGTGCCTTTTTAGGAGGAAGAATGAGGAGAGTCGGAATAAGCTAGAACCTTAACAACAACAATAAAAATTGCATTTTTATAGAGCCTTTCACATTTGGGGGATCTTCAGTTATCAGGAGGGGCTAGAGAAACTAGAAATATTCGACTTGGAGCAGAGAAGATTAAGAGAAGACTTAATAGAAGTTTTGAAAATTATGAGGGGATTGTATAGAGTGAATAAGGAGATAATATTTCCACTGACAATTGGGTCGGCAATCCAAGGAGACCAATTTAAAATAGTTGCGAAAAAGAAACAGAGGGGAGGGGAGGAGAAATGTTTTCAGGCAGCAAATTATTTGGATCTGGAATGCATTCCCTGAAAGGGTGGTGGAAGCCGTTTCGATAACACATTTTAAGAGAGAATTAGATAGTTATTTGGAGAAGAGGGGTTTGCAGGGCTATGGGGAGGGAGTGGGGGAGTGGGATTGAGTTGGACAGCTCTTTTCAAAGAGCTGACACAGGCACAATGGACCCAATGGCCTCCTGTGCTGTACAATTCTATGATTCTATGAAGAGGAAATACATCTGGGGGCAGGAATCTTTAAAGTTAGTTATTATAATCCAGTTCAACCCATATTTGTAATGAACGGCTGGATTATTTTAGAAGGAGACAAGATTGAGCTGCCATGTTCTGAATATCAGCCAACTCACTGTCCCAGCATCAGGAGTTTACCTTCACAGCCAGATTTTTATGTACGGATGGAAAACATTGATGTTTCATTGATTTGCACGTCAAATGCATTATAAAACAAAATGCATTTCACTCTGATATCAGTAAACTCTGAGAAGTATTTATGACTGCTTCAGGTTGACTGAATGATAGTTTATTTTTTAAATGTTCCCAGTGGATAAATATTCAAGCACTGTTAGAATCATGTTCCATTGATTTGATGTCTAATAGATGCTTTTAAAGTGATATGGAAACTGGGCAATTAAATAGTTTGACCATGTCATCATGTAAAAAAGGATGATTTAATTAGCTATTTGGGTATTCCTGCAATGCTGTGGTGGATTGATAGAGTAGCCATATCAGATTAATTGGGTTAAAACAGAAAGCAAATTGCTTTAATGAAAATAACAAAGTGTGGCATTGAAGGGAATCAACAGTAGAAGCACAGAATCAAATAAATCCCAGTAGAATAAGCTACAGATTGGTTCTGCTTTGGACAATGTGTCCCACAAACAGTCATGGATTGAATTGTATTCAATTCAGCAAATCCAATATCCTGCATTACTCCTGTGAGTACATGGCTGTTTTCCAACTACAGGAAATTATGGTGCTGCAAGGCTCTTCTCTGGAACACATGTCCAACACAAACATGACAAACCAGAGAATCACAAGGTTATCTCAACTGAATTTACCATGTTATCGCTTATTTTCAGCGCCTTGGGACGTGCTCCCTACGTGAAAGGCGCTCTATAAATGTAATTTTGTTGTATTTTTATTTATGAATAATATAAATAAACTCTGAATTTATAAATTGGGAGGGGTATCAGAATCCATTGTGTGCAAAATAATGCTTTGTGTGTCAAGCATAAGTTATCATTCTCAGAGGCACATAAGATAAACAATATAATGTGATTCCTTCTCGCAAGATTTTCACGTGAAGGAAAGTGATTTACCCGTCAATCAAAACATTCTGGCCAGCCCTTTATTCTTCATGGACTCGTTACAAAAGTGATGTCTCTTAGAAACCCTGGCCTACAAAGATTGATTTCAACATGGTTGGAACATCAAACAGCCTAATCTACAAAGTATTTTTCCCCTTTAACAAATGCGAACATCTATTTCCCAACTGTTCAAAGGTAATGGAAGCACTTAGGAGAAATTGAGCCAAACATCATCAACAACAACAACAACTTCGATTTATATAGCGCCATCCACGCCAGAGCGCTTTACAATAGTGGATCCCGGGACCGAGCCAAGGGCAGGGGTAGAAAGGTGACCAAAAGCTTCGTCGAAGAGAAAGGTCTTCAGCTGTGACTTGAAACTGGGAAGAGAGGGGGCAAGGCGAAGGGAGTGAGGAAGGGAGTTCCAGAGCCTCGGGGCGCAGTGGCTGAAGGCATGGCCACCGAGGGTGGAGCGGAGGATTCGGGGGACATGGAGGAGGCCAGACCCAGAGGAGTGAAGGCAACAGGTGTTGGTTTGGGGGGAGAGGAGATCAGAGAGATAGGTGGGTGCAGAGGAGTGGAGGAATTTGAAAACAAGTGTGAGGATCTTGAATTCAATCCTCTCTGGGATAGGGAGCCAGTGAAGTCTGGCAAGAACTGGGATAATGGGGGAGCAAAGCTTGGAACGGATGAGTATGCGGGCGACAGAATTTTGCATTAGCTGGATTTTGTGGATTGTGGTGAAGGGGAGACCAGAGAAGAGAAAAACAACAACAACTTCGATTTATATAGTGCCCTCTGCACCGGGCGGTGTCTCAGGCGCTTCAAAATACTGATAAAAAATGTTTAAAAAAAATCTATACAGTCAATTCACTTTTGCAGCATACTCTCAAAGACATGATAATGATAATCATCCATACATTTGATATAGCACTTTTCACAACTTCTAGACATCTCAAAGCGATTCACAGAATATACTGTAATGTGAATTAAGTGTATATTTGTGGGTGAAACACGGCACCAATTGTACATAGCAGTGTCCCACAAACAGTCATGGATTAAAGTTACCAATTTATTCTTGGTTTTTTTCTTCATGTATTATTATCAGGTGTGTGGAGTAGTATAATTTGCCCTTGAAAGCTTAAGAAAGGTTTTGCCCTACTGGGATAAGATGCTATATCACATACAAGGATTATTTTATTATTGTATCATTTTGTAAAATTATATAAGGCTATATAGCAGGGAGTGAGGAAGAAGGCTTAGCTTACATTTGACTAAACATTTATTCCTTATGGAATATTACTTATATAAACTAACAACAAATGCCTATCACCTGGAGTCCTACACAAAAAGTAAATCAATGCATCAAGTTCAATGAATTACATTTGATAATAATGTTTCATTAAAAATTACTCTAAAGGGATTGGGTGTTGCAGCAAATTAGTAAATTCCCTTTAACCTCTCAGACCAGGGTATGAATTGACAGATAGTATAAAAGCATTTTCTCACGATCAATTGGAAAGGTTTAAGTAAAATGTGTTTAGACAGATTCAACACATTTCACAGTGGGTGTAAGTCCACAAAACTAAACTATATATAATTCAGCAGTAATGATCATTAAATTGTCAGTCTCACTCGCAAGGGGGTTTCTACCATGTGTAAGTTGATTAAATAGCGAGATATTCACTGAAAAGGGAATTGGTTGACATTAAACCAAACAAATTGCATTGGCAAGCACATCTCAGTAAATGCTTCACTGGGTTAAATAAATCTGTACAGAACTTATAATGGCCAAAGACAGAAAACTAGCAATAAATTATTAATTGCAGCAGTAAAAAAAAAGTTAGCAGGAAGTTAGAATCCACTGATAGATTAATGCATATGTTTCTGGTCCTTTTTAAATGAGTTGGTAATGGGTTCACAAGAAAATCTCAATCTCATCTCTTGAATCTTATGATAAAATCTGCAGCTGCTACTTTCTTATGTAGCTTATTCCATACAATAAGTCTTGTAGTGGGAATAGCTAATTGCATTTTCTGATAACTTGCAATGTTTGCTAAAGAACTAATTTCCCTTCAAAAACAGTCATTGCACTTTACAGTAAGATTCTATAAAATACTTTGAGATGTCTCTTAGCACTATTTCAAAAGACATTCTGGTCGACAATCCTCAGATGAAATTGGTTATTCACTTCATGGCTACTTGTGGGACATTGCTACGGGAAATCTGGCTGCCTTATTCACTTAGAAAACACAATTTCTACACTTTATCTCATCCCAATGCCTTGGGATATCCTTCCGACATGAAAGGTGCTATACAAATGTAATGTTGTTGTTGTACAGAAAATCATGTGAGGTACTTTGGGAATCCCCCTGATGTGAAAGGCACTGTATCAAAGGCAGGGATTATTGGATTATTATTATCATTATCATTATTGTTATTATGAAAACTAGTCAAGAATAAAAGAGGGTCAATGAGAGAATGGCTAGCTCCCCATATTGCTGTAGAAGAGCATACATGCTACTGTAATGAATTCTAACATTTGAATTGCTCTGTGCTACTTGCAGTGATGGAGAATGGAAATTCACTGCACTATATTATTTTAAAAAATCATGCAGTGCACAAGTGCTCAAATATATATTAATTTGGCTTGCATTTTCTACATACTTATTATAACTTTTGCTCAGATTAGCTTTTTGCAGACTGAAAAATTATTAGCATAATATATTAATAATCCTTGCATTTGATGTTGTGCCTTGTCACATTGTTGAGATGTCTTAAAAAGCTTCATGGACCATACTGTAATATAATGTGACTTTGTATTTTGTGGGTGAATGCAACAACCAATTTTCATTCAGCAATGTCCCTTAAACAGCCACGGTTTGAGCACCTAATTTCAACTTGATGGATTGTTTGCCAGGACACTAGGAAAAACCTCCCTTCACTTTTTAAATATTATTGCATGACCATCAATGTCCACCTGAACAGATAGATAGGACCTCAATTTAAAGTTTCACTGGATGTATGGCATTTCTGACAGTGCAGCACACCTCCAGCACTACATTGGACTGTCAGCATATTGTAAGACTTGTATTGCAAATTGGTTCTTGGTCATTTGCAGTTAGTTTCAATCTGCTAAATTGTATACGCTATAGACATTGAATGAAGTTTCTTCCGATATCCTGTCCAACACTCCCACATATAAAATTGGTCATTCACTTCATGCTATTTGTGGGAATTTACTCTATCCAAAATGACTGCTGCATTTGCCGACCAAACAGTTCAGTACTAATTTTGTGAAACATTTCAGACAGCTTCCCAACATAAAAGGTGTGATATAAAACACAAGGATTATTGTTGTTATTAAGTTTACAATATTCTTTCGTTCACCGGCCAATAAGTGTCAATCACGTTTTCCACATGGACTACTTTTCAATGCAGCAATTTTTTGCATGCAGCTGGTAACAGTACCATAGGGATCATTAAAAAATTACTTTTTGTTCCTGGTGAATAATAATAAAGAAAACAAATCTTGCATTGCATCTTTGCTCCGACCCTATGGAACTCCATCCCCCAATCCCTCCATCTCGTTTCTTCCCTTTCCTCTTTCAAGGTCGGTTTGAAGACTTTCCTCTTCGACCGTGCCTTTTGTTCCACTCAGAATTTTTCGACCTCCCCTACGTGTTTCACCCCTCCCTGTACACTCCCCTCCCAGCTCGGGTCACACGTCTCCTGTGCAGCACCTTGGGACGTCCTCCCGACGTGAAAGGCGCTTTATAAGTGTAATTTGTTGTTGTTGTTGTTATAATTTACATCAAGACATCTCAAAATGCCTTATGGAATTTTAATGTGAAGTAGGGTCCGTCGATATGGAAATTTTCCGATTTAAATATATTGATGAGCTCTTATCGAGATACACCGAAATATCGATATTTTCAGGGGTTTCATACTGCGCATGCGCGCGCGTCGCGAGCGCATTCAGGACCTATCTCCTCAGGAGGTAAAGATCTCTCTCTCTGTGTCTCTCACACTCACTCTCTCCATCTCTGTGTTTTTCTGTGTGTGTCTCTCTCCTCTCTCACATCCCCCCCATCTCTCTCTCTCTCTCTCTCTCTCCCTCTCTCTCTCTCTCTGTCTGTCTGTCTGTCTGTCTGTCTGTATATTATCACATCGACCCTGTCTCCCCCACCCCCCGTCTGTCCCCCCCAGCCGTCCCTCTCTCCCCCCCACCCCCACAGCCGTCCCTCTCTCCCCCCCACCACCCTGTTTTTGCCAACTGTTTGTTGGCAAATATGGTCGCCAAAATGCACACAACACTCTCCTATAAACAGCAATGAAGTGAATGATCAATTCTATCTGAGGATTTGTTCGCCAGGACATAGAAATAAATTAATTTATCTCTCGAATAATGCCATGGGATCTTTAATATTTACCCGAAAAGGCAGATGGACCCTCAGTTGAACAGATCATCAGAATGATAGAAACTCCACCAATACAGGACACCCCAGCTCTGCATTTGACAGCCATACGAGAATATGATCTCCAAGTCCTGACAGGGGGCTTGAACACACAAGATTCTCCATGGCCCTTATTGGCCTTGCCACACCCTACTTCCGTGACCTCCTTACCCCCTACCAATCTGCCCGCTCCCTCCACTCAGCAGGCTCTGGCCTACTCCATGTCCCCCAATCCACCTGCACCACCTTCAACGGGCGTGCCTTCAGCCACTCTGCCCCTAAACTCTGGAATTCCATCCCGCAGTCCCTCCACCTCACCCCCGTCCTAGCCTCCTTCAAGTTCCACCTCAAGACCCTCCTCTTCAACGGTCCCCTCTTTTCCCTCCACCCTCCCTGATCCCAACCCCAGCTCAGGTCTGAAATATTGACTGTCCAGCGCCTTGGGGGCATCCTCCCGACTTGAAAGTTGCTATACAAATGTAATTTTGTTGTTGTTGTTCTGACTCAGACTTGTGAGTGCTACCAGTTGAGCCAGGCAGTTTATTAATAAATTAATACATAATATTTATGGTAAATTATCACTGTAAAAATAATCAAGCGAAGGATTGAGCGAGTTACATACTGTAAGTTAGTTCAAATAGCACATCTCCAACAGAAGAGATGGATGCCCAGTTTGTTGTATGACAGATTGTGATAGGCCAGGATAGAGTCGACGCTGATGCTGGCTCTTAGTTCCTAGAGCACAGTAACTGTGCTGTCCATGGCAGGTGACTCAACTCATTTTTCACCAACAAACTGTATTGAAATGTTTTGTCCACTGTCGTATGGCACGTACAAACTTTAGTTACCATTGCACATTGTGGGTCAGCTTGACACAGTGTTGACACTCACACCTCTGTGGCAGAAGGTTGTGGGATCAAGTCCCACATTGGGATTTGGAATCATATAGTCTAAGCTGAAATTCTATGTAAGCTGGGGTTTGTGTTGCATTTTTGGAGGTGCTGTTCTTTGAATAAGACTTTAAAACAGGATCCCAACTGCTGTTCAGTTGGACGTTAAAGATCTAATGGCATTATTCAAAAAGAGAAGGGAGTTTCTACTGATGTCCTGACTAGTAAATCCCCTAAATAAAAAGATTTGTTACTCACTCCATGGTTGCTTGTGGGACTCTTCACTGTGCAATTGGTTGCCCCATTTCACCCAAAAAATTAATTCACGTTACAGCATATGCTGTGAAGCTCTTTGAGATGGGGAGGATGGGTTTGCATGGTTATGGAGAGAGAGCTGGGGAGTGGGATTGAGTTGCTCTTTTCAAAGAGCAGGTACAGACTCAATGGGCCGAATGCCCTCTTTGTGCAGTAAGATTCTATGATTTGATTCTATGTCAGAACGATATACCATAAGCTATATCAGATGCAAGGATGTTTATTATTTTGGCTGTGTGCAATTTGGCATCATTCTCCACCAATGACTGTTAAGTGCTTTGGGATACTGCACTATGTGAGGAGTGGCATTGCATTCACTCACAAAATACATAGTCAATCCACTTTACTGTATATTTTGTGATGTATTTTGATATGTCTTGATGACATTACAAGACGCTACATCAAATACAATAATTATTATTATTACATTTCCAAAAAGGTATTTTTCGGTGATGTTACTAGGATTTCGCTATTTACATAGTGATATACCTTGCACAGCAATAAACATTTGAAAGGTCTGTGCCACACTGTATAATGCTACATATAACACTGTGTTCATCTGCCATCTGTGTGTAATGCACGAGTGAACGCTTTTACTTACCGAGTATCCTTGAATCCATTAGGAAAATGCACCTTGTTCCAATAGCAATTATGTTTGAGCTTCAGCGATAATTTCTCCTCCCATTTGAGGTTTGCAGTGTAATTGATCATGCACAGCCTGCTTGTATGCTATGGCTACAAATTTGGCTTGTGATAGAACTGCAAACTTGGAATGTTATATTTTTGGGAGTTATATTTAGGCACAGAACCTTGTAAAATAGTTGTTCATCTATTCGCAATAACGTTTTGTCCTTACAATATGTCTAAGTCCTGGTCTGTCCATGAAATAAGTAACAAATCTTGAATTTTACAAAAACAGTAATAATTAAAGTACAATTTCCTTATTTTCATAACCAGTGAATGTAAAGTTAAACCAGCCATAGTATTATTAATACTTACATGATTCATTATCTAATCAATGCTCTTTCAATGTCTCTCATTATACATAAATAACAGGTGGCTCCTTGAATGTAGATTCAACATCTACATTATTGTCTTACCTTTCACAATTTCTCCCGACCACACCAGCAGTGGCAAGACCCTCTCTACCCTCTCTGAAGTTATTGGCAGAATACCAATATTCGAAGCTCAAATGGAAAATCTGACACAAACAGCAAAGCAGCAAAGGAACCACTTAATGTCACCTTTTGCGGTCAATGGGTCCAAAATCGGGTCTATCTGATATATATTGGTGTAACCTCGGATAGAAGCTTGAATTTCCAAGCTCACCTGGAAATGACATATGAAAAGGTAACAGCAAGGACTAGCCTAATTCAAAAAGTCAAAGGCACAACATGGGGTGACTGGGTGTACACACTTTGAACAGCGACTCTATCAGCATTGAATATGGTACATCAGTCTGGGTAGGTAGCATACCAAATCTGTTGCTATGCATCTCAATGCTGTGATGAGAATCACAACTGGCACATATACCACCACCCAAGCACACATGCAAAACCTGAGTACAACTGAACTATGGCCAACCTGAACTTACCAATTCATGAGATTTCCAGAACTTTCCAAAGATATGCTTAAAATCTCGCGAGCCTTTTGGGGATCAGGCTTATACTCCTAAAGCATCGCCATTCAATCTATGATTCAATTATGTACACTGGGAATTCTGGGATGATGCTAATGTCTTCAACAATCACCTGAATACTGACCCCACAAAAGAGCTTCCAGGCTTCAACCTACCCTGGAAACTTTGGTCTGCATTGAACTGTTTCAGAGCATTGCCTTGCAGATGTGGTCATATTTTATACTTGTGAAAGATGAAAGGCAATGCACAATGGGTCTGGATATCAATTACAAAATATGAACCACATTGTAATCAGTGCTCACTTTGACCATTAGCCAGTGCTGTCTCAAACTTACACTACAATAATAATTCTTACATTTGTTACTGCACTTTTCATGTCTTCTAGACGTCTCAAAGTGCTTCACAGAATATAATTTAACTGAATTGACTGTATATTTGTGGGCGAAATGCAACAGCCAATTGCACACAGCTGAGTTCCACAAATAGTCATGGATTAAAATGACTAATTTTAAAAAAAAAATTTAGGGATTATTATCAGGCTTGTGTAGTAAGGAAACTTGCCCAAGGTATCACCTTGCCGGGAATCGGATCAGGTTTCTCAGTTATAACAACAACAAAATTATATTTATAGACAAAAGGTAAGTTCTCTAACCACTGAGCTACAGGACTCTACTAAGCCATTTCCGAAGCTTCCCACTGGATTTCTTCAAAAACATAATAATGAGAGGAATTTGGTCACTCAATCCAAGACTGTGTGTGGGACACTGCTGTACGCAATAGGCTGCCGTGTTGTGCTTTCAAAATATACTGTCAATTCACTTTACCATATATTCTGCGAAGGACTATGTGATGTACCAAAGACATGATAAGAATATCAAATGCAATGATTATTACTATGATTATTAATATTAATACTGGACTAATCTGCACTTCATTATTTGAACATTGCTTATCACTTCTCATGCCATGTGAAAGAAAAATAAATAGTAACACAAATATTGCAATATTTAATAATCTGCATGTGACAGAGTCAAGGATCTGCAAAATAGATAAATTATTGTAGCATTAATGAGTCAATTTAAATTTAAGATAAATGCCCTTGTTAACATTATTTCCTTTCTCATTGCTTCTGAACTCAAATTAAAGTCTCTTTTATAAACTGTAATCCACACAACCCACAAATACAAATTAAAAAATTACCAAACAAGGCAACCAACAGCTTGAAGAGAATGGTGAAACATTCCAGGCTTTTCAATTGCAAGCTTTTTAGTATTAGCTAGTTAAATGCCAGCAGTATCCAACACACATCCTGGAATTCCCAAGCCTTCGCTCTTGCCAAACTATGTTGAATGCTCTCGTGAATTTGATCCAAATGTGAATGGAGCCTTTAGGGAGACTGTATGCATTCCATTACAGAAAAAATTTAGGTGGCCTACGTTTTTGACTGCATTATTATGTAACCTTGCCATTTTGGATCTCTTGGTCAGTCCAAAACTGTATGTTAATGGGATGGGACAAATATGGACCTGGAATGTGTTGAAGACAGAGCAAAAACAAAAAGTGCATAAGCTGCTTCAAAGTGAAAAGGTGGCAAGTAAATTAATTGAGCCATTCTCCGTAGCTAGCCATTGAAAGACCTGGGTTTCAAATAGAAATCGCTGGACATTATGGAGAAGGTGAATGCGATACTATAATTGAGATTTGACAAACTTGGTAAGAAGTGTTTGATTATTATTATTAATAATAATAATGATAATGCTGCTGCTGATGATGATGATGATAATAATAATCCTGGCATTTGATATAGCGCTTTTCATGTTTTCTAGACATCTCAACGTGCTTCAAAGAATATACTGTAAAGTGAATTGACTATATATATATATATGTGGGCAAAAACATTAAATTGCATTGAAACAGAAAGAGATGTACTCTATACTGAAAGTACTTGCTCTGGCTTTAACTTCTCCTTCGAAATAAATATATTGGCAGATTCACGCAGTCAAAGATCCTGTCACCAATTATGCAAAATTAAGGAATATATGTCCTGTGCACGATGGAAGCTTTGTAGCTAATCACATCAACATTTTTTTTCTCTCTGTCTTATAACAGATACTGGAATTTCTAGAATAGTAATTCAGAAATGTCAATTTCAAATCAAAAACAATTTTCATCTGCACTTCATCATTTGAAATTAAAGAGCTTTAATTTCTCACTGGAAAGTGTTTTTAAATGAAAATCATTATTCATATAGTCTTGCTCATCTTCATAAAATAATCAAGAAAGTTGGAACCAAGTATGGCAAGTGAGAAAACATAGCTGTACTGCTAAGGGAAATGTGGTTGGTGAGGAGACACTGAAATATTATTTCTCTTCATTAATATTTTAATAAAATTTTAAATTTTAAATGATTGTTTTTTCCATTTTTGGAAATGCTGAAACTTCCATCCAAGTGTTGCTAGGTACAGGAAACACCTATATTGCAGTTTTGTCTTTTTATCGCTTGCTTCTGTGAATCATCTATAATTGGATAGACTTTCCAACTTCAGACCCACCAAACTCCATACGCCCATGACCTCAATCCTTATCAGGCTCCGTTGACTCGACAGCTCTGCTCAGATTCATTCATTCTCACATAGAAATCCCTTCAAACCTCAGTACTCATGCTACACTCCAGAAATATGCCAATCTTTCCACTGTTGGGTACATGTAAAAAAAATGTTTGATTCAGATACATATAATCCAAAAATATGGTTCAGTATAGTTTATACTTCAAAATAATCTGAAATTATGTTATGTTCGAACACAAACAAGAGACACAAAGTATTCACTATATGAGTACACTGTTCCCTTTCCTCCATGAATGAATTATATAAAGTAAAAGCTTTGTTATTCAGCACCCTCGAGACCTGACTGGTGACCGTAAATAAAATATGCCGGATATTCGAGCGACAAGTTGCAAAAAATTAACTTATTTTAAAACATACCATAGTAATAATAGAATAAATGAAAACAGAATATTGTATGGATACTTAGCAATAAAACATACATGAATAGTACAGTCAACCCTTGCCGAATGTGGTGGTTCCATTCCTGGAAAACAGCACAAAATCGCGTTCGGTAAGTTTAATAAGTGTGCATGCATGCGCAAAGTGAGCATACACACAGGGAAAACCATGTATACTCAAATTTTACTTGTATTGAGAGATAGTGATTGGTTGAGCATGCTGGTTGGTTGGTTGCCGGATAACCAAGCTTTTACTGTAATAATAATATATTTTTAAATGCTTCCATTTGATATTACACATTTCATGATGAGGTGTCTTTCATATCTCAGAATGTAGTTTGTATATAAAATGTGACTGTATTTTGCAGGGAAACAACGTAAAAAACAATAAAGTACATCACCATTCAATCCAGGGAGCCAAGAGTATCTCTAGTACTCCTTGGATTCAACTATTTTCTTTTTGAGCATTGAGTGGTGATTGCATGATTCACAGTGTGAATCATCATTCCCATCATCTATACAAGAATAGATTTCTGCATTGATTAAAGTTCTGCTCATCTGGTATTGATTCTTAACTGTATGGCTATTGTGATTGTGTGAATGCTGATTTCTTCGAAATGGTCTATGATTACAACACATTCAGAACTCTTTTCACCCGTATACTGATCCAATCTAAACTCCATCACATAAGTCCCTTCCTCACCAGGCTCCACTATCACCCTATCACAGTGCAGATCAACTTCAACATCCTTACACTCGTCTGCAAATCCCTTTAATACTCTTGCACTTCCTTCACTTCTGACCTGCTTACCACCTCTACCCTCCACTCGTTTGTCTCAGGCCTCCTTTGTGTCCTTCATCCCTTCTGCTCTACCATCAACAGCCGTACTTTCAGCCATCACCGCATGAAACTTTGGCACTCTCTCCTTCAATTCCTCTTCCTTGACCCCTCCTTCCTCTTTATCGACCATACTTACATTCACCCTAAGGGTGCAATATAAATGTAAACCATTGCTGTTGTTATAGAATTTTATTAAAAATGATAAAATTTGAACACTTTTCATATAATGATTTAATTGGAATTAAACTTGCTGCAATAAGTCTACTGAACATTCCCTTAAATAATTCATGTCAAATTGAAAGTCAGCTTTAAATAAATGGTAAACTATAAGTACAGATATGCAAACCTGTGCATTAGGATGCAATAACATTTTTGTGATACCCCATTAATTCATAATCGCACCCAGTGTTCACGTGTTCTAAGCTCATTTGATGACACCATGTATTACACTTCAATTCTAAACTGAAATTCAGTTTAATTTTCAGTAAACAGGAATATCATTAGTTGAGCATTTAAACATTGCAAGAATGCCATACAAACTTGTCTGAACCTTGAAATTATTACAAAATGATAGTTCAGTTGAAGCCAGATGTACAACAATAATAAAATTACATTGTATACATGATAATAAGTGGCTAACTGTAGAATAAAAAGCATTAATTTCAACTGAATTATCTTGATGGCATTATGAACAATTACAACAAAACCTGCAATTCGGAAGAACCAAGATTGCATTACTGTTGTAAATTAATCAGCAAACATTTGTCATTATATATAATTATATTTGTCATTGCATAGCTTGATATTGATTAAAAAAAAATTCTCAAATAAATGTTGAAATTTGAGCATTCTCACATTAATACAACGATACAGTTACATAGCATTGGCATGGAGTGCAGTGTGAAACAACAATAAATCATGTGGTGATGAATGGCCATGCATTGTTCGGTGATGCTGGGAAATGTCTGGCCAGTCATCTTCTGTATCAAGTAGGGAACGGCGATATGGGATTTTTCCGGATATGGTTATATCGGTTTGCTCATACCTGCTTAAACCGATCTATCGAGTTTTTATACTGCGCATGCGCGTGCATTCGAAGTGCGCATGCATTGATGGCGCGCGCTCAGTCGCGGTGCGTGCGCATTGACGGTGCGTCCGCACTGACGATCCGCGCGCAGTCGCGGTGCACGCACATTTCGAAATGCGTGCTCTAGGTCCAGAAAGTTTGTAATGTTGGTGTCAAGGTCTGTTGAATTATACGATGTTGTTTGCTCCCTACCTCCCCCTCTCCTTCTCTCCCTCCCCTCTCCTCTCTCCTTCTCTCCCTCCTTTCCCCTCTCCTTCTCTCCCTCCCCCTCCACTCTCCCAGTCTCCTCTCCCTCTCTCCCCTCTCTCCTTCTCTCCCTCCTTTCCCCCTCTCCTTCTCTCCCTCCCTCCCTCCCTCTCCTCTCTTCCTCTCTCCTTCTCTCCCTCCTGTCCCCTCGCTCCTTCTCTCCCTCCTTTCACCCTCTCATTCTCTCCCTCCTTCTTCTCTCTTCCTCTCTCCTCTCCCAACTTTCCCCCTCTCCTTCTCTCCCTCCCCTCTCTCCCTCCCTCCCTCCTTTCCCCTCGCTCCTTCTCTCCCTCCTTTCCCCCTCTCATTCTCTCCCTCCCTCTCCTCTCTTCCTTTCTCCTTCTCTCCCAACTTTCCCCCTCTCCTTCTCTCAAAATAGAACACACACACACCAAAAACAAAATCTAGAGATTTATTCTCCTCCATTTCTTGCTTGAAAGTAGCATGTAATGTCCACGTGTAAATGAAATCTATTACAATAGAAAACAGAGAGACAGACAGTCTGACTGTTAGAGTTAGAAGCCAGATTATCACTGCTGTGTGTGTCTGACTAGACACACACATAGAGGCAGTGATAGTTTGGCTTCTAACTCTCTCACACACAAAAATAACACTTACAGCCACAAAATGCCACTTATTTTTATGTAGTCTGAAGTCTGAATTAATGTCCTTCGCCATTGGCAAGCTCTCCTTAAAAAGTGACAGCGTTCGTGATACTTTGCCACTTTTTGTCCCCTCTCTGGTACAATGTTCTCCTCTTAAATAAAGCAGGAATTGTTTGAGCTGCACTGGCACTGGCCCCACTACCTGTCGCTTTCTCCGAAGCGCTGGTTCGACTTTGTTCTGTTGTCGACAATGATTTCGCTCTGAGGGCAGCGTGCTGGGCGGGGTGGTGCTGCTTAATGTGATGTCGCAGGTTGCTCGTGCTCGAATCAGATGTCTTAACCAAGACCTTGCAAACTGTACATCTATACACACCATTACTGACTGCATTGTTTTCAAAGTGTCCCATACGGGGCTTCTTTTCCCCATGATGAGAAAGGTAAATTTTCAAACTACAATTTTCAGCGATGCGACTTTGTTAAGACGCCACGACTCACGTCAAGTATACACAGTAAAGTGTGCGCGCGCATCGGATGTGGGTGCCCGTTAATTGTGTGCGCACCGAATGTACGCGCATTCCATGCTCTAGGTCTAGGAGGTTGCAATGCCGGCGACAAGGTAAGCTGGAAAAATCGCATTACACTGATAATACCAACAATATTGATATATTGCCAGGAACGATATTAAAAATATATCGATGTATATTTTTAAAATCGAATCCCTCGATATAACAGGTTTTTTAGAATTACCATATCGGCACACCGATGTGAAAATCACATCGGGTTTAATCGAAAAACCGATTAATCGCCGTTCCCTAGTATCAAGAGGGTAGTTGTTCAAGGTAATAGTTGAGTCCAGGGTTCTTCAATGCCTGTCTGTACATCCAGAACCTCTCAAAGTGATTGACTTCTGGCAGGGTACCCTAGTTGGGGGTAGCAGCCAAGGGGAATAGGAGGAAAGAGGGTTGAGAGTAAAGTCAAAATGACAAATGGCACACTATTGGAAGATAGTTTGATAGTTTTTGACAGTGAATATCCAGAAAGTAGTTGAAGAAGAATCAATTGTATATACAATCATATGCTGATTATTTATCCCAGATATAGATTGAAGTAGCAATCAATCAATAATAACATTCACATTTATAATAACACCTTTCATATCAGGAGGATACATCAAAGCATTCCCAGAATTTACTGAAAACAGACAGTGTATAGCAATGTCCCACAATGGCTATGAAGTGAATGATTAATTGTATCTCAAGATTATTGACTAGGCACCAGGGAGAGACCCCCTTCTCTTTTTGAATAATGCTATTGGATTTTATAACATCCATCTGAAGAGGTAGACAGGATCTCACCTAAGTTTGACATCTTATCTGCAGAGAAACTTAACTTCTGCACCACTTTGACAAAGTATTGGCCTGTGGCATAGATAGACCTAATGTAGGAGGGAAAATAAAATACAGAAATAACTTATTCTTCCCTCCAATCTAGCCTAATGAGACACGGTACTGCATTGCAAGAAAATTGTATTCAGCAGATCAGATAATTACATTTTACAAAAAAAATCAGACTAAAGGGATCCAAGCAGAAATAGCTTATGTGATCAGCATGCTAGTTTCTTTGTGTTTTAGCTCCAAACTTTAATTTGTTGGACTTATTTCTTTTGTTATTGTGTCAAATCCTGAATCCCTCATGGATTCAGGATAACTAAACGATTGTGGTTGTTATCTTTATGGAGTTACTGTTTGCGTTCCGTTGGTTCTATGATAGAGTGAACGCCTCCAGGCAGCACTAATTGGAGAGTAAAACGTGTTTAAATTCAAGATTTTCATTCCATAATGGCTTAAGAGAGATCTCGTAACTGACAGGAAAGCAGTCAGCCATTGACATAGCCCAGTTATAGACACATTCCAGCTTTGAGCAGAAACCCCTGGGATTTTGGTTATTGTTTGGAATATCAGTTTTAATTCTTTTTTTTGGTTTTGATATTAAAGGAAAATCAAGTACAACATTTCTATCAATTTTTTTTTAAAAAGCTCATTTACTATATCTTTCGCAAAAGATATTATTTCAGGTTCACGTGTTACGAGTCACAAAGAGAGAAATAACTTCCATTAACAAACTACTTGCTTTTCCAATTTCTCGCTGGCTCATTTGGTAGCATACTCAATTGCCTCAGAGTAAGAAGGTTCAAGGACAATGCCAGAACTTTGAGCTCTCATCCTTCAGATGAGGTATTGAACTGAGGTCCCGCATGCCTGTTCAAAACATCTTTTAAAATCTCATGACACTATTTTAAAAGAGATGAGTGTTTAAAAAGACTCATGTCCTCATCAACAATTTCTGATTTAAAAAACATCATTCATTTCATTGCTGACTGTGGGTCATTGTGTGCAATTAGCTGCCATGTGCAAATTCAATAATTTTACAGTAAAATCCAGTGAAACAAATGATATGTTCCATTAAGTTGTTACGTTTGATCACAGAAAATGGGAGATTGGATCATTCATAAACAGAACACCAATAGAAAAATGCAACCCGAGCTGAACTCGGATGGTCACCTGCAGTCTTACAGTCAGATACTATCTTTGAAATGATAAAATATTTTTTCCTCTCTTGCTTTACCACTATCCTCGATGGCAGCAACTGCAGAACAAACTATTGTGCTATAACATAGTGATGGTATTCAGACTGAAGCAGACATCTAATCGTCATCTCAGCTCCAGTTTCATAACAGAGTACTTGTGGTAATTAACATTGAATTGGATATGAATGACACAAATTTCTTCTCAATGATTCACTCAAGCCTGTTTTAGTTGCTAGTTCTAGCCAATCTATTTCAACACATGTCACACTTTTCACCCCATCAGTTCTTGACCAAGCAAAAAACCTTGTTCAGTCTTCAGAGTGAAGAGAACTAAAATCAAGAAAAAGATACTACAAACCTAAAAGAATGTGACTTGAAACTTATTGTGGCTTTGTTGTGAATGTCAACTTGTGCAGTAATGTTTGATTAAGCATGACACTGACTAAAGTTCTGTTTGTTTTTAAGTAAAATCCCTGACTACAATCTTGCCCTAAAAATCTTCACAATATTGTTGATTGAATATTTTCAGAAAACAAAATGAAGCACAGATGTAAGTTTGCTTTTCAGGAATGTCCTCCTGGCGTGAATGGCACTATATAAGTGTAACTTTGTTGTTGTTGTTGTTTTATAAATTCAGGTACAATTATTTTTAAAGCAAGAAGGCTTTTGTTTGATCAGGTTTGTCAGGTCATGTTTCCCACAGATAATAATATTTCCTGCTACAGTTTTAGTTGCAAAACTTCCAAGAGTAGACTAAAGCAGCCTGAGGCCTCATTTTGTTGGTCTTCTTTCCAATTACAAAGCAAGATGGCTGCATGTTGAATATTCAAAGAGCCTTATGGAAGATTTATATATACAAGCATTGTCTGTCAAAGTTTAAATAACTGAGCTGTAGTAACTTTAATAGGGTCTTGCATTTTAATTTGTTATTAAATTCAATCTGCAACTGGAGTTGGAACTTTCAATCTGCATTTTATTTCAGGCACAGATAATTAATATTATTTTTCTCTAGTACTCTGCCAACTGTTCAAACACACAGCATATATCTACACCTAATAAAACCAGATAGGGTGGAAAGATAGCAATTTAACAACCATGTGAAATAGAAAAATACCTTCATCAGAGTTCCACTATATCTAAGTTAGGTCATAATAATAAAGTCGCACAGACTAGCAAAGCTCCACTTTCAACAACAACAGCATTGCATTTACATAGCGCCTTTCACATCGGGAGGACGTCCCAAAGCGCTGAACAGTCTGGTCGGGATCCGAACGGGGGAGGGGGGGAGTGGTGGTGGTGGGTGAGGGTCGGAGTAGGGGGAAAGGGAAGGAGAGTGGGAGAGGGGGAAGAGTTAGTGGGGCAGCCAAAGGCACGGTTGAAGAGGAAGATCTTGAGACCGGCTTTGAAGGAGGAAAGGGAGGAAGCGAGGCGGAGGGGCTGCAGGTTGGAGTTCCCAAACTGTGCTAAACTGAGTACAAGTTCAATTAATTGGAGAGACACATCCAAAAAGTTAAAATGATGTTTTTGTTCAGATAAACAATGACCCTGCAATGATTCTCCATAAGCTTCTGTTGAAAATTTTAAATCTTTAGCAATGGTTTTGTTCTTACCTCTTGGAAAGTGATGGGACTCAATGGATACAGTACAACTGCATGATGAGAATTGAATATATCCCACTTTAATCAGCATCAAGGTTCTTTAGTCGAGCATAGTAGCTACAAAATTGGTCTCCCGCGTGCGCAATATGGCTGCCGCCATGACCCGAGCTTCCCTCCCCCTCCTCAAGCTTTTCCCCCCAACCCCCCCCCCTCTCTGTTATTCCTTCTCTACCCTTCTCTCTCTTCGCCCTCCTCGTTTACTGTCCCTGCTCGACCCTCCCACCGCTTCCCTTTGTTCCAGTATTGGAATCCTCCATCGGACTCACCGTGGCACTCGGCGCTGGCTGTCCAACAGCAGCCACACCAAGTGCCCTGTCCCCCACCATCACCACCAGCCCCACCGGACACAAACCCGGGGGGTCAACCTTTCCTCCCTTATCCAGATGCCCACCCTCCCCGCCGACCATCCCAGCCCCCCATCACACCCCTCAGCCAACTGCTCTTTCCGCATCGGCCTCCAAAATGTCCGCTCTGTCTGCAACAAGACCCTGGCCATCAACGATCTCATCCTTGATGAGAGCGTTGACATCACTGCCCTGACGGAGACCTGGATCACCACAGGCGACACTTTCCCCTCTTTGAAGCCACACCACCCAACTACACATTACACCATGCTCCTCGACCCAACCGTCGTGGCAGTGGTGTGGCACTTATTTCAAAGACATCCCTCGCCCTATCCCTCTACTCCTCCGGTTCTTTCCCCTCTTTTGAACAGCTCACTCTTTCTCACTCCTCCCACAATTCCTTCAAAATCCTATTAGTTTATCGCCCCCCCAAACCCTCCTGCACTTTCATTTCAGATTTCTCTTCACTTTTAACCTCCTTTGCGCCTCCTCTGATCGCCTTATCATTCTTGGCGACTTCAACCTCCATTTCACTCCCTCCTGCCCCATTTCCTCTGAATTCTCCTCTTTACATTCGTCTTTCAACTTCTCCCTTCACATTAACACTGCCACCCACACCCAGGGCCATCCGCTCGATCTGGTGATCACCTGAGGCCTCAATGTCTCTGGCGTCACCATCACCGACAAGGCCATTTCAGACAATTTTTTCATTTCCTTCAACACCTCTATCCCTCCCCCCTCCACCTCCAAACCCACCACCATCTTCTACCGGCCCTGGAAGAAGATTCCCCCTCAAACTTTCACCTCTGCCCTCAAAACCTCTGACCTCCTCGCACAGTGGCACTCTTTTTGCACCGACCCATCCTCCGCCACCACCGCCCTCCACAACACCCTCTCCACTACCCTCGACACCCTGGCCCCCCTCACCTCCAGAACCGTCTCCCACTCCCGATCATCACCGTGGTACACAACTAACCTCCGCTCCCTCGAAAGCCAAGTGAGAGCAGCTGAACACACCTGGCTCAAATCTGGCCTCATGGTACACCGGCAAATCTGGCTGGACCGCATCAAATTTTACCGCTCTGCCCTAGCCACCGCCAAATCAGCCTTCTACTCCAGGATAATCCTGGAAGCAAAGGACAACGACCGCCTCCTCATCGCCACCACCAACTAGCTCCTCCGCCCCCCCACGCCCCCCCCCACGTCTCGCTTCACAGATCCTCTCATCAAACGAACGTTGGGAGGAGATGTTGGACTTCCTCGAGTCCAAAATAGAGGGAATCCGCTCCGGGGTTTCCTCCCCCAACCTCTCCTCCACCTCCGCCCCTCCATCCGTTATCTCAACCCCCACACAACCCCCATTTCATACTTTCAACCCCACCACCCCGTTTTTAATGACAAAAATAATCACCTCCATGAAACTCACCACGTGCTCATTGGATCCCATCCTCACCCCCCTCCTCCACACCCAGCTCCACCTTTTGGCCCCATTCATTTCTGACAGCATCAACCTTTCCCTCTCCGCAGGCACTGTCCCTACCTCCCTTAAAACCGCCACCATCACCCCTATCCTGAAGAAACCCTCCCTTGATTCGTCGCAACCATCAAGCTATCGACCCATCTCCAACCTCACGTTTTTATCGAAGGTCCTTGAAAGAGTGGTTGCCTCCCAGCTCCGCTCTTTCCTTTCAAATCACTCACTCCTTGAACCCCTCCAATCAGGTTTCCGCCCTATTCACAGCACAGAAACTGCCCTGGTTAAGGTTACAAATTATATCCTAACGGCCTGTGACCAGGGCTCCCTTTGCCTCCTCATCCTCCTTGACCTGTCTGCTGTGTTCGACACAGTCGATCAAACCATCCTCCTCGAATGTCTTTCCTCCCACCACAACCTTCAAGGCACAGTCCTTGACTGGTTCCATTCCTATTTGACCCACCGTTTACAATTCGTATCTTCCAATTGTTTTTCCTCAAACCCCCGCACAGTTTCTCACGGCGTCCCTCAGGGCTCTGTCCTCGGCCCCCTCCTTTTCACCCTTTACACGCTCCCTCTGGGCGACGTTATCCGCAAACATGGGGTAAGTTTCCACATGTATGCGGACGACACCCAGTTGTACCTTTCTGCCTCATCCCTCAACCCCCAGACCATCGATGTTCTGACAGCATGTTTGTCCGTCATCGAGTCCTGGATGAGGGAAAACTTCCTGCAATTGAACGTGAGTAAGACCGAGGCCCTCCTGATCGGCTCAAGCCAGCGCCTCCGCACATCGGGCGCTGCCAGCCTCAACATCCAAGGCTGTACTCTCCACCTCACAAAGCCAGTCAGGTACCTCAGCATCACGTTCGACCAAAAACTCTCCTTCCTCCCCCACATCCGTGCCTTGACCGGCACTGCTTACTTCCACCTGCGCAACATTGCCAGGCTCCGCAATTATCTTACCCCCCACGCTGCCGAAACACTTGTACATGCATACATCACCTCAAGGCTGGACTACGGAAACTATCTCCTCGTCGGCCTCCCCAGCACCTCCATTCACAGGATGCTGGTCATCCAAAACTCTGCAGCCCGTGTACTATACCGCACCGGCCTCCGCGACCATATAACCCCCACCCTCGCCCGTCTCCACTGGCTCCCCATCTTCCAGACGATCGAGTTCAAGATCCTCGTCCTCACCTTCAAGGCCTTACATGACCTTGCCCCACCCTATTTATCCAATTTACTCTCCCCCTACAAGCCCACCCGGACCCTCCGTTCAGCAGGACTTGGCCTGTTCCAAGCTCCCCGCCCGAACCGCCACACCATCGGAGGCCGGGCCTTCAGTTTTTCTGCTCCGACCCTATGGAATTCCATCCCCCAATCCCTCTGTCTCGTTTCTTCCCTTTCCTCTTTCAAGGCCAGTTTGAAGACTTTCCTCTTCGACCGTGCCTTTTGTTCCACCCAGAATTTTTTGACCTCCCCTTCTTGTTTCACCCCTTCCCGTACACTCCCATTCCAGCTCGGGTCACGTGCCTCCTGTGCAGCGCCTTGGGACATCCTCCCAATGTGAAAGGTGCTTTATAAGTGTAATTTGTTGTTGTTGTTGTTTATATCTATAGATTTTGGTTTGTATTTGCGAAAGACACACCAACCAACTTTAATCATGGTTCTATTGCTAATCTTGTCTAATCCCTTCACTAATGTTTAATTATTCCATATTCCCTTCAAAACAGTTTTGTAGTGCACTCTCATCACATTTCTAATTAGGGTAGTTTCTTTTATTTACAAATCAGCGCAAATTAAAAAGCATGTGCTAACTGTTTTGGATTGTTGGGCATATAGACCAAGCAGCAATTTGATGGAAATGAAAACAATTGCAGGCAATTTAATGCCCCTGTTTATTATGATCTACTAGATCTGAATTTATTGGAAGGAGCACATTGAATAACACAATAAGGTATACATCTAAGCAAGTGGCTAAATGAAGGTCTTGACCACCAGTCCCAGGGCTGATCATGAAATGGCATCTATGGCCAAACATGCCTGATGTAGTCTTGTTTGCAGTGAAATTACATTCAGAGTTGCCTTAGATCCATGCACCAAGGAATACTGTCTGACAGGAGATTGTTACCGGGAAAGAATGTCTGACAGGAGGTTGTGTGACAGTTGAACATAATCTCCTTGAATAAAGGAATTTGGTAGAAGCATCACTAAAGACATGTCAAGGAAACCATCAAGCCAGGGGAGCAAGGGGACGAATACAACATTAGTTGAGTGAGCCTCCTGTCCTATACCCGAGAGGAGAGCTACATCTATTTAGCTTGGAACATTTACAGGAGAGAATAAATTAATGCGGGAGCCAGTACTACTAAAACTACTATATTTTTCCAACTCTTAGCATCACTTTGAAGACGTATATTTTTGGACTTATTTTGAAGAAAAATAGAATGGGGATGAGATGGAGTGAGTATGGAAATAAAGTCAGAAGGTGGGAATAGAATAGCTTGAATGCTCAGCTGCCAATAATAATAAATAATAATAATCCTTGCATTTGATATAGCACTGTTCATGTCTTCTAGACATCTCAAAGTGCTTCACGGGATATACTGTAAAGTGAATTGACTGTATATTTTTGTGGGGAAATGCAGCAGCCAATTGGGCACAGCAGTTTCCCACAAACAGTTGTGGATTGAAATGACCCAATTTATTATAGGGTTTACTATAATAATATAATTTATTATAATACTGGGATAACCAGGAAAATCATATGACTCCTTAATGTTTTGATTATTGGCTTTGGAGGGTAGCTTTGGTAAGATGGCTGAGGGTGGCTCATACTTGTAGAATATCTTCCCCTAATAACAGTAGAACACACACACACACGTACTCACTCACATATACACAACCATATCAATCAAGCACAAGCCCGTGACCCATTATAAAGTACCCCACATGCCTAATAATAATCCCTCCCAAAAACACTACAATAAGGTAAGCTTCTATTTAGGATGCTTCTATTTAGGACATTTCGATTGAAGGAACATAATTTTTTAACACCCTTTGTTTGATATAAGACACTTGGATCCATTTTAACGAACAAAAATTTTTTTTGCGCATGCGCGAAATATTTTGAATATCGCTGTCACATTTCGTGTGTCTTTTTTGTCCATACCACAGTGTATTCCCGGGTAAATTGCTCTTGCACCTGATATAGTGTATCCAAGCATTTGAACTGGCCAACAGCATGTCACTACATAATTCTTTCAAAGCCAGCTGATTTTGAATCGACGCCACATCAGTATTACAGTATTTTCCGAACATTCCCGAGCAATTTTGAGCGATCTACAGCCTCTATTATGTTACTAGCAAGACAGCAGTAAGTGAAATGAGCAGCGGTAATACAGATAGTGGCCAGAAACTCTGCAAAGTCAGCATTTTAAATACTAAATTGGAGGTGATCAAGTGCATTGATTCTGGTAAAAAATGTACGGACATTGGGACGGCTTTAGGGCTAACTAGATCGACAGTAGCTACTATAAAACAGAATAAGGACAATATACTGGCAAGTTCAAGGTGTGTTATAGCTACAGGTGCAAGCATATTAGCAAAACATTGTAATGATATGATGGAAAACATGCAAATAATTCTGAGTGTCTGGATTGAGGATCAGAACCAGCGTAATATACCACTCAACACCCTGGTTATCCAAGAGAAGGCACAATCATTGTTTAGGGAGTTAAATGATCAGGAAGGAGAAGGCTCAATGGCACCATCTTTCAGTGCCAGTAGAGGGTGGTTTCAAAGGTTTAAAAGATGCTATGGGCTCCACAACATCAAGATGAGTAGGGAAGCTGCAAGTGCCACTGTCACACTGCCAGTATTAAAGTTTGCCAGTAGTGTACTGTATTAAAGAGAATTGCTAATATCGATAAAGTCACCAATAAACTAAGGTCTATTCTGTAGTTATTCACAAATGACAATTGTATGAGGAAACAGCATTTTGAGATAAAAGAGACAAGGGTGGCATACATGATCTGAGCTGAAGTTCCAATATGATGCTGGGGGAGTGTCGGAGATACCATTCTACAGATGAAAGTTTTGACTCGGGTCCCGTTTGGCTGTTCATAGAATCATAGAATCGTATGGCACAAAAGGAGGCCATTCGGCCCATCGAGTCTGTGGCGGCTCTTTAAAAAGAGCAATTTAATCCCACTCACCAGCTCTCTCCCCATAACCTCGCAAACCCGTCCTCTCCAAATAAATGTCTACCTGTTCAGGTGCAAGTCAAAGATCCCATGGTACTATTCAAAAACAGAAATAACTTTTTCCCAGTGTCTGGCTAACAATCTCCCAAACAAAATGGATCATTCAATTCATAGCTGTTTGTGGAACAATGTTGTGCATGGTTGGGCTGCCAAATTCACCCACAATGATAACAAAATTACATTTGTATACAGCCTTTTATGTCAGGACAGAGTTACTCCATTTGACAGTATATACTGTGAAGCCTTCGACATGTCCTTCTGATATGAAAGGCACTATAACAAATGCAAGAATTATTATTATATCCAAACATTTGAATTGGGATAGTAATAATTTTCCAAATGTTCAAATATTCTTCCAGTTTGGATTGAGAGTTAAGGATCAGAGTATTATCCCTAAAGATTGCTTGAGAGGATCTAAAAATGTAAAAATGCAAGATGTAATGTTATTTAATCCATAAAAAGCAATGGAGATTCACTCAATTATTTAATGCAAACTTTGCAGCTTAATTTATTTCAAACCAACCTCTTTCACACTCCCTTTCAAATACTCAAGTCACTCTTTCCAGAATACTTTTATACTTGCACCATCCAGAATTAATTGCCACTAATTCATTCAAGCAAATATGCAACATCTTCCTTCTTTTAGTTTTCCTTTTTTTCCAATCTTGTTCTATCATTTTTTGTGTTTTTTTTATTTTTCTTCCACATCTGGTTATTCTCACTGTTTCCATTTTCTCATGTTGTTTCTTTATTGTTCTTTGTTTGATCTCCCACGATGTTTGTCTTTATATCTTTCCTTTTCATCTTTTACCCAATGAGATCTGGGGTTCTTATCTTTCCCAAAATTTGTGTTCCTTTGATCCAACCCTCCGTATTTATGGTTTTCCTTATGAAGTCATACGGCTTCTCCTCTTTGAAAGTGTTTTTCTTCTGTGGGCCTTGTCCTTGTTTCTTCCAATTTATTTGTGTCTGTACCTGTGATCTCAATTTTTTCTTTCATTAATCCCTTCTTTCCGAGCACCTGATTCTATTATCCTATTATTTCTTCTGACTCCCTTGGTTCACTTTCCTCTAATTTCACATTCCTATTTCTTTTTAACATTCCCATTTTTATTATATCTTCCAATCTTAATAAAGTATCAGCCTTTATTTTTACAATGTAGAATTTTATGCCCACTGTTTGAATTTTTTCTTTGTTATACGCCATTAGTTTACCTTTCCCTTTCTCCATTTTTTCCTTATTAACTCCATTGCCAATTATAACATCAGGTCCCCTTTTTTCAAAAGCTTTCCTCTTAATTTTGTATCCTTTTTGCCAACTACTATCTGGTCAGAAATCGTTTTGTCTCTTAATGTTCCTTAGTTGCATTTTTTATTTAAGATTCTCAGTACTGCACAGTACTGATTGAACGATTCGTCTTCCTGCTTTCGTGTTCCAAATTTAAATCACTCAACTTTCACATTGTTTTTTCTACAACATCTTTTTCTCATAATATTTAGCATCTCATTCAGTGGCATGTCCACATCTCTTTCTCCGGTTGCAAAATACTCCTCACCTCCTCGCCTGCTGCCTTCAAAAATATCGCAGACTGCTGTTCCTGTGGCAGTTTCAATACGTTTGCTGCTAGTTCAAAAGTTTTAAAGTTTCTTTCAAACCATTACCAATTGTGCCTTAGACTTCCAAACAGTTTCAATGATCTTGGTATCAGCACATACTGTGGTACAGCATTTTAATTCTGCTTCTCTCTGCATTTTACTTTTCAATCCATCTTCCCTCTCATAGTTAGTTTCACTCCAGGTTCCAGTTTCACTTCTGATATAATGTAATGCTACTTAATCCACAAAATGCAATGTAGATTCACTCAATTCTTTAATGCAAAATTTACAAGTTGTCCTCTTTCAAATCAATCTCTTTCACACTCTTTCAAACTTGAAAGTCACTCTTTCCAGAATCCGTTTATACTTGCACCATCTATAATCAATTGCCAGTTTTGTTGTTAAAGCAAATATGCAACACAAGATAACACCTGTACATGGTATTTCTGAACAGATGTGTGCTGCAAGCCCTGAGTGCCGGAAACTATTTTAATTTTGCCAGAATTTATTTTCACTTGTGACCCTGAAAGCTATCAGCAAGAGAAATCTTCATTGCTTCTGCATGGGCCTGATAACAGCATACAAGCTGTGAATGGAGGTGTGGACCTTTCCAAAGCTCCATACTATTGAGTTCCCAGACTGTTAGCTCATGCATTGACCTTCACTTTGTTGGCTTGAGTTGATGTCCAGCTCAGGAAAAATCACTGTCTTATTATTTCCTCCTAATGAAGGTTAAATGTCATAAGTAAAATGAGTTTGGGAGTAATCCCACACACAATTATAACTGTCTCTCAGATTCCATATATATTAGGGTGTTAAACGTGTAACCGGATTTATAAACCTACTCTGAATCACTATCAGGTCTCAGAAGTGGTATGCCCATGTGTAGACCCCAATTAAATAGTACTGAAGAGCAATTCATTTTCATTAAAGTTGTTGGAATCAGTGGAACAGTGTCCAGCTCAGTCGCAAAATGAAAATTTTCAAACTGGTACGGTGCCCCAAAGTTTTAAAGATGTTATTAATATGTTGAAATCGCCTACCGTGTACTTAAACCATGGAAATGGTTCCATCAGCAAACCAAAGACTTAGCCCCAGGGCTCAATACAAGGATTATTAATATTATTATTGCTCTCTGCCAATCAATAAGGAAAGGCATGCAAGCACGAAGACCACAATTTATACTCCATAATAAAAATAAATATCATAGAATGATCTCAAGGTGGTGATCTCAATATTTGTCATAAACTGACAAGTTCAGAACTGCTTGAGCAGATAATCAATCCCACAAAGCTATCCTCTGCAATCTCTTTGTGGTCATTATATCAATACAACGTGTACCATTTTTAAAATACAGTAAAGGCCCATTTACCTGGTCCCCTCGGAACCTGGCCAATACCGGTTAAATGACATGCCGGATTTTTGGATGTGACACTGAAAACCCAACACAAAAAAGATACCTTATTTTAACACATACGATAATAATAGACTAAATAATGACTGATAATAACAGACCTTTGATATTCACCTAAAAATTCACCTAAAAAGCACCTTTGCTGGCAGATGCCTAGTTTGAAGCCATGATGCTGGGGTAGAGGTGTACACTCTATCTTCTACAATGGCTGATGTGAGGGAAAAGGCTCTACTAGCGGCAAGCAGAAATACCGATGCGAGGGAAAAAAACGTCAGCGCCATCTTCAGGCGCTGACGTTTTGGAATGTATTGGCATTCCAAAATGCCAATACAAGGTGAAAAAAATGCGCTACCACGATTGTGCCGGATAAGATCCGATTATTAGAGCAGGGACCTTTTTTTGAGATACCGGTTATACAGAAGTTATGGTTGATCAGATCATGGATAATCCGGCTTTTACTGTATGTATGTAGATATATATCTATATGTCTATATATATATATACACACACACACACACATCTCATTCATTTTCACTGAGATTTAATGGCTTTGTTTAAAAAGAAAAAATAACCACTTTGTATGAGTTCATCCATTAAATATTGACACAATGTTTGATTAATTTAGTGAGTGAAGCATGATCTTTGTTTGAATGGAGATAACAAAGCCACACTTTTTAATTATTGGAAATGTTGTTATGATATGATACACAGTCTGGTTCCAAGATTTTTATTTTAGAATATGAGATGGAATGGGCTGATATTGAATTCAGGAAGAGAAATCCAGGACAAAATTCTGGGAATAATTTGTAGGTGTCAGATTGAGGATGACAAGTAACTCAGATGGAGATGGAAGTTGATGATACGAGTTCAGTGAAGCTGAATCAATGAAGATATAGCAAGATGGAAAATGAGGAGCATTTTGTTATAGTTCTCCTCTGTATCCAGCTAGATGAGGATTTCCTTTTCTTCTGTGTTTATAATAAAATCCTTGTTGGGAATATGTTTTGTCTCATGACTTCATTCTGAAATGAATTGTGAGCTTCTCCCCCACAAATCAATCTTTTTTCTTATTCTGGGGGAGAGAATTGTATTAACTGGACGGAAGTGGAGTACACAATATAAAAATATATGTACCTGATAAATTTGGCAATAGCTTTTGCTGGGAATACAGAAACACATAAAAACTTATTCTGCACCATTCATGTTAGGCAGATGAAATTCCTACACTTTTACCCAGAAATAAATCAATATTTTGAAGTCGAAAGCCTATTTTCTTTACCTGGGGAATGTTAACATTGATCAATTCTGGCATGACTAACAGTGTTTGGAACAATTAGAATTGAACATCAAAAGACAAATCAATCAGAATGAAACTCAAGAACTGCCACAACAATAACATATACTACTACTAATAATAATTGCAAACTTTATCACGTCATTGAAGACTGTGTGCTCTGTTGTGTCTGTGCTGATTCCTATAATAGCAATCTTTTCAGCCCAATTAACTTTGCAGTTAGCTGGCACGTGTTGCCCACTTATATGCAGTCAATTCACTTTACAGTATATTCTGTGAAGTGCTTTGAGATGTCTAGAAGATGTGAAAAGCGCTATATCAGAAGCAAGGATAATTTTCCTGTGCCTTACCGATGCAGTTGACAGTTTTAGATATTAATCTACTTCCTTTATGAAACCCTGTGAGACTCAGTTGAGGAAACATTCATTTTAATGTTCCTTAACAAGTTAAATTATCTCTTTGATGAAATATTTTAAAATTTAATTCTATATGGTGCAGCTGGTGAAGTACTGATAAACTTTATGATTCATCTATTGGTGCTATAACCCGACACTCTTCAACATTGTTTGGTTTAGTGCTTGGGAGTAGAAATGTAGGTATATATATAAACATTCCATGCCCCAAACAAGCTTGGATATGATAAGGACTTTCCTACACACATGACTATTATGTGCAACTGAGTCTGTAATAAAAGTAGTTCATGCTGTGCAAATTAACTCCATTAAAGAAAAACAAAGGAACCATTTGCTTCGCAGCTGTAATTAGAATCATTTAGTGGTATGGACAATATTTACCACATCAAATAATCCTGGGTATGCTGCAGATCCCCTAGAATCCCCACATAAAATTGATCACTCGCATAATGCCTCTTTGTAGCACATTGAGACATGCAAATTAGTTTCTGCGATTGCCTACACTACACTTTATAGTGTACCCAGTGAAGCATTTTAGATGTCTTCCCCATGTGAATATTTTATTAATAAGGAAAAATACAAAAATATTAGTGAATGAGATTAAACTGGTAGCACTTACAGAGAGCTGGCACAGGTAAGATGAGCCAGATGGCCTCCATCCGAGGTGGAAAATCCCTATGATTCTATAGTGTTTTGAGATTCAGCTTTGCAGATGAAAGTAAACAAAACACAATTGTAAATATTTGAGCTCATGGATTAGATTGATTTTTCAGGGTAATGTTGGGTATCTGCTACATTGTTGAAAGTCCTGTCATTTGGATAAAAAGTTAAAAATAAGTCATTAAAGAAACCCAAATTACCTATTGGATTTTGATGGAGTTGTGGTCCCAAAATGTTGATTCACTTTTCCTTTCTTCATAGATGCTGCCTGACCTGTTGATTGTTCTCAGTGATTTCTGTTTTTGTTTCAGATTTCCAGCATCTGCAGTATTTTGCATTTTTATTTCCCTCTCCATCCATGGTCTCCTATGCTGTTCCAATGCAAGCTTGAGGAACAGCATCTTATCCATCTGTTAGGGACCTCACAGCTCTCTGGTCTTAATATTGATTTCAATAATTTCAGCCCATAACAGCTCTCCTTTTCTACAACCATCTGATATGCCTGTTCTTTGGAAATTTCACCCGATTTAGTTTTAACGTTATTAACAACTCTTCCCTCTAATTTTATTGCAATTCCCCCTTTTGTTTCTCAACATTAATGCCTCTTTAATACATCATCTCCTGCCCTCTACCCCATTTTCTCCTTTGTCTTCCTTGCCTTGCCTCTCCCTTTCTGTTAATCCTTAAAAGCCTCTCCCTCCCAACATGCCTCAGTTCTGACAAAGCTTTGTGGTCCCAAAACAGTGACTCATTTTTCCTTTCTCTGATACTGCCTGACCTGCTGATTGTTCTAAGCAATTTCTGTTTTTGTTTCATTAAATAACCTATGTCACAGTTAAAGTACAGAAGTTAGTGTCTCCCTCGCCCTCTCCCTGGCCTCCTTCAAGTCCCATCTGAAGACCTTGCTCTTCAACGGTGCCATCGGTCAGCCCCTTCCCTTCTATTCCTTCTATCTTCCCCGATTCCAACCCCAGATTGAAGCTGAAACATGGACTGTCCAGGGCCTTGTGATATCCACCCGATGTGAAAGACGCTACACAAATGTAGTTTTGTTATTGTTGTTATCCTGGTAACAATCCTTCTGTTAATTGGTTATTCATCTCTTTGTGGGATATTGCTATTTCCATTTGCCTGCCGTTTAGCCTAAAAATAAGGAGTCACTAAAATTAAAAATACCTTTTATAGAATATTTTGAGATGTTTCTATGATGTGCTACATCAAATGCAAGTAATAATTTATGCTTGTACAGAAAAAAGTCTGTTGAAAATCATGGACACCTCTTGTACAGAAACATCAGATAACAATTAACATGTGAAAAGCGCTATGTAAAATGCAAGGAATAGTACAGTAAAAGCCTGTTTATCCAGCACCCTCGGGACCTGGCCAATGCTGGTTAAAGCGCATGCCGAATATTCAGCCGAAAACACAAAAAATAATAAAATAATTATGCATTTTAATGCATTTTTTCGAATAAATTCCGGTTAATCGAATGCGGACTTTTTTTGGGGATGCCGGTTATACGGATGCTATGGTTGATTGGGTGCCGGATAAATGGGCTTTTCCTGTAGTATTATTATTATTATTAAATGCACAAGCCATGTTGGAAAAAATACATAGTCTATGAGAAAATCTAATTATTTGCTGTGCTGCCAGATATATATCTCAACTAAAAAGTAGGGTCCATCGATATGGAAATTTTCCAATTTAGATATATCGATGGGCTGATATCGAGATATACCGAAATATCGATATTTTGGGGTTTTTCGTACTGCGCATGCATGCGCAACACAGGCATTCGGAGTGCACGCGCATTCCGGGTGCGCGCGCATTCCAGGCCTATCTCCTCAGGAGGTAAATATATTTCTCTCTCTGTGTCTCTCACTCTCTCCATCTCTGTGTTTTTCTGTCTATGTCTCTGTGTCTCTCTCACATCCCCCCCATCTCTATCTATCTGTATATTATCACATCCACCCCGTCTCTCCCCCCCACCCCCCCACCCAGCCGTCTCTCTCTCCCTCCCCCACCCCCAGCCATCTCTCTCCCTCTCCCACACCACAGCCGTCTCTCTCGCCCCCCCACTCCCAGCCTTCTCTCCCCACCACTAACCCTTGCATACCTGTATATTGTATTTGAGGACTATGAATACAATATGGCGGCTTTGCACCTCGGTCTGTGCATTGTGTATAAAGATGAGCATTCTGTGTCTTGTAGTTCAGTGTCCGCGCATCCCGATTTTTTAACTCGATCTATTGATTTTTCGATATATCGATATTTTTGAAACGCCTATATCGGCGTATCGATGTGAAAATTATATTGGGTTTTAGCGATATATCGATATGTTAAATATGTTACCCTGCTAATAAGGTATCAAAATGAAAGCAGTAACACAACCATCATTGCTTGCTTCTGTTCTGACAGCCATTCTCAATCATGCAGATGTTTCAAGCAAATAAATTAGTAGTGTGCACAATAGGAATGAAACTTACAGTGTTTTCTTATCATATTGAATGTTACAAAATCAACTGCTTCAATAAACATTGGAAACAGGTCCAAAATGACAGTTTAGTCACTATTGTTGTTATCCATGAATTGAGACATTTTTGAAGGCTCAGCATGCACCAGCCTGCTTCTTGTCGCCTACATTACTCATCCCACCATTGGTAGCCAGGCCTTCAGCCATTCTGCCCCTCACTCTTTCAACTCCACTCTGAAGTCCCTCTGATTCTCTCCCTCACTCACCTCATTTAAGGTCGGTCTCCAATCTTTTTTTTTCCGATTTTCACACGCGTCATCAACATAAAACAACAACAATTACGTTTGTATAGTGCCTTTCACGTCTGTAGGACGTCCCAAGGTATGATATCAAATGCAAGGATAATTATTATCATAATTAACATAATACACTTCACTGACAATTGAAGAACTGAGCTGTGTTAACCAGTTTCTGAAACCAAATAAATTTTTAATGTTAATAAAAAGCTGTTAGGACTGCGATTGCTTTCATTACTGTTAAAGATGTAAGGTCTGTTCAGTTCACCCTTGATCTGCTTATTTCCATGCCACCACCTGCTATTCTCCTGGCAGCCTATCCTCAGCTGCCTTGGGTCTACTCCACATCCCTCAACCCCTCCATTCCACCATCGATGGCTGTGCTTTCAGCTACTATGCCCCGAAATTCTGAAATTCTCTCCCTCAATCCTTCTACTTCATTTCCTGTTTTATTTCACGCCTTAAGACCTTTCTCTTTGACCTAGACTAAGGTCACATCTCCCCTTCCCGCATCTCAGCCTCATGCTACATTGCTGTTGGGTGCTCTGAGATGTTACCTTGCGCAAAAGAAGCTAGTTTGAAGGGACACTATGCTGCGTGAAGCAGTTTTTTGCCCTTGATGACTATTTACACCTGAAAAAAATATATATTAAAGAGGAAAATAATTTGATTACTGGCCCAGAGTCCAAATTTCACGATTAAACATGCCTCAGTGGTTTCAAAATGGCAGTTCGTTCATCCCGAAATCTTCCCTCTCTGGGAGGAACACTGGCATCTAGTGGCCATTTTAGTTTTCAACATTAAACTCTCAGGTTCATGCTAGTGATTGTTACGTTATCCTCAATAATCCGTCCAATTAATTATTCATTAGTTTGGAAATTGATCAACCTGTGGGAAATTATGCTAAAATTTGTGCTTTTTTTTGTGGTGAATTCCTGAGTTTTGAGCAACAAAGATGGAACGTTCCTGGAAGCATTTTTCTGGGGCAATGAAATACACAGCTGCTACAAGAGCACTACTGTGGATGTAAATCACAATGGGTTCAATCCTTTAAACCTCCTAGAAGGCAACCATTGGGACTAAGGGCTTGCAACAAAAAGAATTGATGGTGTTATAGAGCAAATTGTGCAACCAATTTTTTTTAACATTGAAAACAAAATCTCTGATTTCACAAACGCAGAATGTGAACTTGAATTTCTGACGGTTAATGGCTCTGTAATCAAAATATCCCCACACACTTATTTGATTGAATGGTTCATACTTTGCTGAAATAATGAAAGAAATGTAAAATCACATACACACAATAGTAATAATAATAATCCTTGCATTTGACATAGTGGCTTATCCCATCTTTGAGACACTTCAAAGCATTTAACAGAATATACTGTAAAGTGAATTGACTATACTTTCTAGGCAAAATACAGCAGCAAATTGGATAAAGCAATGTCCCACAAAACAATCGTGGATTGAATGACTATGTTTTATTTACCACTGGAAAAGCAATTCACGAATTGCTCCTATTTACTGCTAGGTAAAGAGAATATGTCATCTTCAAGGCCATTCACGGCCTTGCCGACCCCCACCTCTCCGACCTGCTGTCCCGCTATGAGCTTCCCTTTTCCTCTGTTTACTGGGCTCCGGTCTGCTCCATTTGCCCGCCCAACTCGCCATACCATCAGCGGACGGGCTTTCAGCCTCTCTGCCTGCACACTCTGGAACACCATCCCACAGTTCCTTCACCTCTCTCCCTCCCTCAACTTCTTCAAGGCCAGTTTCAAGACCCTCCTCTTTGACCGTGCCTTCTGCTGCCCTCCCAACTCTCTCCCTCCCCTCCTAACTTTCTCCCACTCCTCCCTCCTACCCTGCCCCTCTCCCTTGCTCAGGTCCCGTCCTAACTGTTCAGCACCTTGGGACGTCCTCCCGATGTGAAAGGCTCTATAATTGTAATTTTGTTGTTGTTGTTGTTGTTATTATGTGTGGAATAGGGAAACTTGCCCAACATTTCACTCTTCAGGAATCAAACTTTGGTCCTCTCGGTTTCGAGATAAGTGCTCTTACCACTAAGAGGTAGTTCCCCAGGTGATTAAACTGCCTCTCCCTTTCATGTAATAAAGGTGTAATATGGCGCCTTTCACTTTGGGGGATACCTGAAATATGCTTCACAAGATCTACGTGGGATGTTCTTCTGAGAAACTATCCTGGGTGAAAGACACTATATTAATGCAATTTGTTGTTGTTGCACTGTAGAATATAACGACAGTGTAGTTTGTAGGTAAGACAGCTGATTTCCATAGAACAATGTTCCATAAACAGGCATGAGGAAATTGATTTAAGTAATTATTGGCCAGGTCACTGGAAAATGTTCCTTTCCGTTTTCAAATAATGTCATTGGATTTTAGACCTCCATCTAAATAGGTGGATGTATTTGAGACATCTATAAGTCAATAATTGAACCTTCATTCAATGTCTCATCTGAAGAATGTTCCCACCAACAATAGAGCCGACCACTCCAAGAAGTGCCACACTCAACTGTGAGTTCAAAAACCCCATGTAGAGCTGCAACTCATAACTTTCTCACTCAGATGCTAGTGCTACTACGTGAATGACACTCACTCGCTCACTCGCTCGCTCGCTCGCTCGCTCGCTCGCTCACGCACGCACGCACGCACGCACGCACTCTCACATCTAATGCAATGTCTTTCTTTCATGATGCATATTAGAATATAGGCATTGTACAGAATACATGTACTCAAGAAGGTCAATTCTATCTTTACAGGAAGAGAGGAAATAGGCGCAGACCTTAAGAAACAGAGTATCGGTGGATGATTAGTGCTACAAGTCACTGATACATAAAAGCACATTCTGTGTGACATTTTACTGCTCAGGCCCTTTGTCAGTGACCTTACTCAAAATTTTGCCGAAAGGAAACAGTGTAATTTTCTAAATATGAATAATGTAAAGTACTAATAGCTTATAGGCTCGTTCTTTCTCTGTAACATAATAGGGGTTGCTATGTTTCATGATGACAAAGTATACACACAGCTAGGAATGAATGAAGTTCCTGATCTACCCAATAACTCTTTGCATGTCTTTGAACTGTAACTTATTTGAACTAATATATTATTAACCACCAAGAGCAACAGGTCACAGCACTGATCAATGAAGGAAACCAAACTTAATTTCCCACACTTATGTCTACTTAATATTTCAAAAATTATAGCACCATGCTAACATAAATCCACTGAAGCAATATTAACAATAATTACAATTTTATGGATAAATAAAAAAATTCAATATTTATTTTTGGCTTACTGAGTTATTGGTAAATTGAAGTTTTATTATATCTATACGAAGGAATATTACTTTGATTCCATAATAGCAATGTGAAGACCACTTAATGCTGAAACTCTGATGTCTTTGAATCGAGTTGTCAAGTTTGTGCCAGGTTCTGGTGAGTTATGATGATTTGGGATGTCCTCCTGATGTGAAAGGTGCTTTAGAAATGTAATTTTGTATTGTATTGTAGGCTGTAGATACAAACTCACTGAGAACTGTCGTGATATAGTTCAACCATTTCCCTTAAACCCTGGCTGTAATCAGTGAAAAAGGCCATCAATTATGTCATAGTTCTGAACTGTTTAGAGTACAAGGCTCTTAAGTAAAAGTGCAAGAATGGCTCGCCATATCAATGTGTCAGAAATTTACTAGCATTTGAATATTGAAGGCCAGAAATTCCAATTTCATCTTAAAAATTAATATGATTCTGGAGAATTCTCCAATCCAGCCTTAATTCAAAAGCCAGTTTTCCAAATTTCATCAGAATGAGCTTCCAAATTAACACAAAATTGTCACAATCATGCCCAATCTGAAAATATAGTCAGCTTTATACACCTGATTCAAAATATTGTTAATAATTTCATTGTATTTATGCTCAGCTCACCTCCCTCCCTGAATTCCTTCAACGACTATGGAAACAGTTAATACTGTATATATCAAAAATTTTAATGTAGCATGTCTGAAAAAAAGGGATTTTGTTTTAAATCTATCACTACTCTACCATGATATTCCAGCTTGGAAATATTGGTCAGTTCTTTACTGGCCAGAAAAAAACCTTCATGGTAGTTTTGGTGCAAGCAGTTGAGTTATAGAGGAATGAATAAAACATGTAGATTATTGATATACTATATAAATAAATACAACATCACATTAAAGTTTTATGTTAAAAAATCCAATTATTCTTCTGGAGCGATCTGTCGTTTGGTCTCACGGGTGACCTTGCTACAGTTTCCCCAAATTGATCCACAGTGTGGAATTCTCCCTCCTAAATATCTGGCAAGCTTCACTCAGCTGGTGAAGGAAACCACATCTGGCCATAAGGGACACTTCAAATTTATTTACCAGAGATCAGGTTAATATTTTTGAGGATTTGATAAACTGGAGATCAGGGATTTCTTGGCAGACTTTTCTATCACTTGCTTCATCATGATTGCTGACCTATTGAATTGGGTCTGCCTTGAATCATTGCCACATCCCCCTCTATCCCAAATTACTGGTGACTTGCATACAACATTGATTTTGACATCAATCTAAATTCTCAAAGACATCTATAGCTGTTGTAGGTCAGGCTAAATGAAAATAGCAGATTTTTAAAAATACTATTAAGCAATTGTGATTTCCATTAGCTACACTTAAAGAATAATTATTTGCTTTTAAAAATAACTGAAGTGATCAAGAATTCATTGTATAATTTTGCAGTGAATAACATGATGCATGTTGCCTAAGCTGCGTTTTCAGCACTACTATCACACAGATGATTGTCATTTAGGTATAACAACTGGAACAATTCTGAACTGTAACCCTTAGAATACAGATTATTATAGGAAACAACATCTTACATTATATAGCATTCTTCATGTAGCATCGGTTTCAGAGTATTGCACAGATTTGGGGATGGATTTTTAGCATGTGGGAAGGGGAAGTTTAAGTGACAATAGATACAGTCAAAGAGGTAAGTCTTTAAGCGATTTAATGATTACAAAGTGTGGGTGAGGTGGAGGGATACAGCCAGGCAGTTCCAGAGGTTAGGAAGCTTTTATAACTAACACAAAATGTATTTATTTTATGAACTTTACCTACGTTCATTCTATGTTCATTCTGTTTTCATACTTGTTGCTCATGGTCACAGAATTGATTGATTTCAGACTCGCCTACAAATCAATTAATCCCTATCTCTCCAAGCTATTCACATTCCATTCCATGCATATCCCTACATTCTACCAATGGCAGCAGTGCCTTCAGCCATCATGCCCTAAACCTACAGATTCCCAACCTCAATCCTTCCACCTTGCCACCTCCTTGCCCATCTTCAATTCAATCCCGAAGATATTCCTCTTTGATCGCTCCTATTGAGTCACTTTCCCTTTCTCACCAGCAAAGTGTCAAACTTTGCAATTTTTCAGCACTCTGACATGCTAACCCTACATGCATGGCACCACATGAATGCAAACTGTTATTGATGTTGTTCTCCTATCGCTTCTTCCTTCATCTACCTAAGTCAGATTTGGAATCGGATAAGCATTAAAAGTTTTGCATGAGAATTAAGAGAGAGAGATATTTGGAGAGAAGCATGATGAAGGGTTTCAGAGAAGGGAACCACAGTTCTCAAAAAAAAAGTTGTTTCTTTTTTAGAGGGATTAGGGGATATGGGGATAGGGCAGGTAATCAGAGTTAGGTGAGAAGATCAGCCATAATCTTATTGAATTGCGGAGCAGGCTCAAAGGGCCGAATGGCCTACTCCTACTCGTAATTCTTATGTTCTTATGTTCTTTTTTCCAGGGGAAGGAACAGATACAATTTGCGAAAAGGTGGTAAGGAAAGATAGACAGAAATCAGAACATCAGGTGGCAATAGCATAGGTCTTACAGTTGAACAGACAAAGGAAAAACTACTGCACGAACAATAATTAGAATTTCTTCACCGGGTATAAATTGTTGCACAAGCATGATACAACTTAGCAGTCTATATCGCATGAATAATTGCACAATTAGCTGAGAATAATGGACCATCTCCTCCATAGTGAAACAAACTATTTCACACCACAAACAAATATGATGTTTCCCTTTACTATATTCTTTGTCATGGAGTCTAAAGACTTCTTTTTTAAGTCTTTTTCTTAGTTAAATTTGGTTAATGCTCAGCAGGGAAAATAAAGACTCCAAGGTATAACCACTTAACTGCAACAAACAGCTGCTCAGAAATAAATAGCTTTGTTCCACTTGCAAGTTCAGTTATAACCATATTGACAAAAGTATTTGAATCTGACACAGGAGAAATTATCTCTTGGGCAAAATCATTGTGGGACAAATTGCACTTTGTTTCAACCACATCTGCAACTGACGAAAAATCAGTGTTGATAAAAATAACTGCAGGTGATTCTACATTGTATTATCAAGAAAATACCCTTGCAAACATTGAAGAAATAAGACTCCAGGGAAAAGGAATATTTACATAATGATTGAGCTAATGTGTCTAATTGATGGTGGATGGACTATCATTTAGGTTTCCCAGCAGAATTTGAACTCAGGGTCGCCAGGGAAACAGAGTCTGGAAAACATCTCACCATATACTGCATGCAAAATCTCTGTCTGAATGAGATTTCCTTTGTCAGTGTTTATTTGAATGTAGGATAGGCAAGAAATTGATCATTTGAGGGTAAAAATGATGAAAACATACTTAAACAATAATGGTATTGCTAGACTCCGCCACTGCCTCCCCCACCCCACCCCCCATGCTGCCGAAACACTTGTTCACGCGTTCATCACATCAAGGCTTGACTATGGGAACTTTCTCCTCATCGGCCTTCCCAGCTCCTCCCTTCACAGGCTGCAGATTATTCAGAACTCTGCAAATCATGTCCTCTCCCACACTAGGCTCCACGACCACATCACTCCCAACCTCGCCCGTCTCCACTGACTCCCCATTCCCCAGAGGGTTGAAATCAACATCCTCATCCTCACTTTCAAGGTCATCCACGGTCTTGCCCACACTTATCTCTCTGACCTGCTGTCTCCCTATCAGCCTGCCCATCCCCTCTGTTCAGCGGGCTCTGGCCTGCTCCATGTCCCCCACCAGAATCACCCTACCGTTGGTGGACAGGCTTTCAGCCTATTTGTCCCACACTCTAGAATTCTGCCTCGCTTCCTCCCTTTCCTCCTTCAAGGCCAGTCTCAAGAACTTCCTCTTCAACCGTCCCTTCTGTTGCCCTCCTATCTCTCCCCACTTTCCTACTCGCCGTCTCCCAGCCCCTACCACGACCCTTCCCCCCTGCTCGGGTCCTGATCTGTAACAACAACAATAAAATTACAGTTGTATAGTGCCTTTCACGTCAGGAGGACATCCCAAGGCGCTGGACAGTCAATGTTTCACCAACAACAACTTGGATTTATATATCGCCCTCCACACCGAATGGCATCTCAGAGTGCTCAGACCCAAGGTGGGGTCGGGAACGGGAAAGGTGGAGAGAGAGGGGACTTAGGGTGACGGATGCGTCCATTGAAAAGGAGCGTCTTGAGGTGGGACTTGAAGGAGAATATGGAGAGGGCGAGGTGGAAGGACTGCTGGATGGAATTCTAGAGGTTATGGGCAGTGTGGCTGAAGGCTTTTCCCCAATGGTGGGGCGAGTGGGTCGGAGGACATGGAGCAGGCTGGAACTTGCTGAGCAGAGGGCACGGGCAGGTTGGTAGAGGTTTATGAGGTCACAGAGGTAGGGTTGGGCAAGGCCATGGAGGGCTTTGAAGGTGAGGACAAGGGTTGAATTGAATCCTCTGGGTGATGGCAAGCCAATGGAGTCAGAGAAGAATGGGGGAGATGGGGTCACGGAGCTTGGAGCAGCAGAGGACATGCGCCACTGAGTTCTGTATTATCTGCAACCTATGGAAGGAAGAATTAGGAAGGCCAACAAGCAGGGTGTTGTGGTAGTTGAGCCAGGATATGATGAAGGCATGAATCAGGATTTCAGCGGCCTGAGGGGTAAGATGCTGGCGGAGTCGGGCAATATTGCTGAGGTGAGGGAAGGCAGAGTGGGTCACAGCTTGGATATGGGGGAAGGAAAGACAGTTGCAGGAAAGACAAAAATCCAGTTTAAAGATCCATCTCTATTATGAAACCTTGGATATGTGTCCTTTTCCAAAGAGTTGAGCATGACCGAAACAAGCTCAATTTGCCTTTTTGTAAAAGGTTTTTCCTTTAAGTTTTGAATTTAATGATAATAATTATTATATTTAGTATAGCACCTTTCCCATTGAGAGAATGTCCCATAGCACTTCACAGGATTTAATGATTTACTCTGCATTTGTAGGTGAAATTAGCAGGCCAATTATACACAGCAACATCCCACAAGCATCCTGAAATGATCAACAATTTTTTTTTATTTTGGAGGATTGTTGGCCAGGATATTGGGAGAAACTCCTTCATCTTTCCTAATAGTATCATGGAATCATTAACATCCAACTTAACAGGCTGACAATAATTGGTTTAATGAGTCACCTGAACAGTGTCATGTCCAACAATACAATATATCCCTAGCACTGCATTATAGTGTCAGATGAGATTATGTAAATTCAATTCCCAATGTGAGATTTGAACCCACATCATTCTGACTTAGAAGTAAGAGTACTAGTAACTGAGACAATTTATGAAGGAAATACATCTAGTGAGGCAACATGTTTTACTGCTAATACCCAAAAATAGGTATCTTTTCATCCTTCTGGACAAGGCCAGTAAAATTAGAAATCTGAGCAATATCTCAGTACTCAAGTTATTCACTGTGCAAGTGACAATGGTATCTTGAGATAAGAATACTTGAAAATAAAAGCTTAATGATAGCTGTTACAACTAGCACTGTCAAAACCACTACAGAGAGTATTGTTTTTGTTACAAGAGCTCTAAGCAAGCCAGATGCCCAGTCTACTGGCAGAATGCACTGGGAGTTGAACAGCTAACATTTTGTGGATGGCAGTGAAATATTTGTAATGCTCTGTATCTCATCTTCTAAACTCTGAATCAAGACTCCATCTGAACATTGTTGATGAAACATAACTTGCTACTTCTTCACTTTCATTCTGGCCTGATTGTTGACAGGTAAAGACCAAATGTAAAAAACAAATAATTTGTCTGTCAATATCTTACTTCAGCAGCTTGCTGGATTTTGATCCATAGCTGATACTGCCATCTACAGTCTATTCAGATGATTCAAAGGTGTGAGCCTGTGGGGGTAGAATATCCACCTGGATGAGATTTATCCAATTTATGTAGCATTTTACACTACCAGATCCAGAATTGGGCAAGTTGCTGAAGTCAGACATAACTTTGAAGTGCATTTTCCATAGTTCTGCAATTGCAGAAAACCAACTTCAACATAAATGCTATATTTAGGAATCAGTCAAATTTTCATTGATCTAAAATGTCACATAAATCAAGTAACTAATATTAATTCTTCAAATGAGATGTTAAATTATTTTCCAGTCTGCTTGTTCGGGTGGACATTAAACATTGACTGCCACCTTTGAAAAGAAAAGGGAGTTTATCCTGGTGTCCTGGCTAACAATACTAATCCTTGCAATGCTTGGAGCAATCCCCTAATACAATTGGTCATTGACTTCATGACTGTTTCTCTTCACAGTCTTTCACATGGGGTAGTATCTCTGAGAACTTAATCACGGCTGAGCTTGATACTGAGCCGGCGAAAGGGGGGAAGTGACCATAGGCACGGGCGTAATGATACGACTTGAGCTATAACCTAAAAATTGACACAGATTTGACAAAGCAGAGGGATTGAACTGGACAGTTCCATAATTTTTAGAGCTAATGGCTATAAAAACAGCACACATGGTAGACCAGAGAGAATGGGGGACTTGCAGGAAGCTGGAGCCAGCTGAGCAGATGGTGAGTAATGGAGTGGATGTAAGCAGGTTGGAGAGGTAGGGAGATGCCAGGGCATGAAGTGATTTGTATCTGGAGTGTAAGGATGTTCAAATTAATCTGTTCTGCAATAGGGAGCCAGCGAAGCTTTGCCAAGAATGCTGTGATGGGTTTATAGAATTTAGTGCAGGTGAATTATGGATGTTGGAGTTTTTAATTTGTTTGATTTTATGGATGGTGGAACTGGGAGAGGCTGGTGAGCAGAGTACTGTATTTGAAAAATCGAGGCGGGAAGTTACAAAAGTGTGGATAGGGTTTTGAGAAATGGTCAAAGAGTTAGTCTTGACATACATTGAAAGAGGCGAGAGGGTCTGACGGTGTCCAGGAATGGAATTCCAGAAAGTGAGAGCAAAATGTTGATGGTGGAGCAGATGAGGAAGTGGAGTTGGGTGGGGGTGGAGAGAAGGGATGAAATATGCAGAGCAGTTCTTAATGGGGAAAGTAGGAGCATGCTGTGAGGAAACAGTATTTTCCTGTTTTCGCTTGGTGTCTATTCTCGATGCGAAGGCCAACAGAGGCTCCCAATAGAAAATTTTAAGTGACAGAAAATAATACCGTTACAACAACAAAATTACTGTACATTTATTTCACGTTGCGAGGATGTCCCAAGGCACTGAAGTAACTACAGAAGTGATATGACAGCTTTCAGCTGTGCTCAAACTTAATGAATAAAGAATTTGTTTAATCAGATTTAAATGGTTCTGCCTGTGAATGATTTGTTTCAATTGGGGATGGGAGATTTTTGCCTTTGGTTATTTCTCTGTGATTGGTCTTGTGCATTTAATTGAGTGCACTGGTGCCTAGTATGTCCTTGAAAAGTAAGCTCTATTGCTGCATGTTGAAGCTATGGTCATATGTCAGATCAGTTGTCTAATTTACCCACTTTAATGGAACTGAAATGCTGGACCAAGAACAGAATGTTTCATTCTCAGAATCTTCCTGGAGTTCACAAGCACAACCAAAATTTCAGCACTTACAGACACATTGCTTAAGCCTACAGAGCATCAGACTGTGCCATAATACATTAGCACACAGTGCTTTCACATCTGAGACTGTCAAGTCTATATAACCCATGATGTATAACTGGGCCTGGGCTTTCACATAATTGACAATACCGATTATTTAGTCATAAATTTAGTAATTATTAATATTATATTATTATATTTAAAATTGAGTTTTTATTGTGTTCATTGGAAAAGGGGAGAAATAAATACTAGTATGTTGAGAAAAGCAAGATAATATTATTGGATTATCATTTTCATACAATATAACTACAGAAAAACATTAACATTAAGATATATGCAGCCCTGTTCTTCAAGGTAAATGGTGTGATGTATAAAATTAGCATAGATTTCTGATATTGAAGAGCTTTTTGAGGTATTGCTGCCCAAACTCCTAAAAAAAATGCAGAACCTTTAACTGATCTCAGTGCTTATTCTTCCCATGTCTGTAGTAATTTAATAATTATTTGCAAATTAAGTTGCATTATGAAAGCACTCACATTAACATTTGCACAGCATTTCAGCATCACAGCATTTGTTTCCTGAATGTTAAACATTGCAATAGGAAACTTTCTAGTGTGCATCGATTTCCTTCCCATTTTGTCTGCTGTATAGATTTGTAAGCTGTCTTTATGAAACTAAAGCAGAATTTTCCTTCTCCAAATCAATCTCATTAACATTTTTCATTACTGATTTCTAAGTTACTTCTGAACATGTCTTGCAAGCAGGACGGAGAAGTAACCCACCACAAGATTAGTGATTTGTGTTATTTATTGATGCCTAATTCCATTAATGGTACACTTCAGCCCTCTCTTTGTCAGCTCACAGCGCATAAAATTTCATTTTGTTACATTGAGATTTATGCGGAATAGAATAAACTTAACAATGTAACAATTATTATTGGTTTGAAACCTCTCACTCATGTGAAGTGGATTACTGCAATACTTATTTTCTGTATCCGGGCATCTTATACATCCTGAGCTCCAACCAGCAGAGATTGCATTTTTATTGATGTACATTCTGTGACAAGAAAACAAATTGTCAAAAAAAATCCCCAAACACACACAAAGAGTTACACATTAAAAGCAGGGAAACAGCAAGCAAGCAACTGCGGAATTAGATTCTAAAGAGTGGGTAAGAAAGGCTGAAAGCTCTTCTATTCATCTAACCATCTGTTAATGGTGGTGAGCTAGGATGGGGCCATGAAGTAGGCCAGTGCTTGCTGAGTGGAGGGAGCAGCTGGGTTGGTGGAGATATACAGAGGTATGTGGAGAGAGTTAGTGGTAGCTGAGAATGAGCATCTTGAGTTTGATCAGCTGGGGCCTGAGCCTAATGTGGGAGATGATACTGGCTGCAGTTTCAGGCACAAAAATACAAGTTCAGTTAACTTTACAGTACATTCTGTGAAGTGTTTTCAGGCGTCTAGAAGATGTGAAAAGCGCTATATCAAATGCAAGGATTATTATTATAATTATTATTAGATAGTCTGCTGTCTGTATAAGAAACAGCGAGGGTGTTCAGTAGGGAACGGCGATTAATCGTTTTTTCGATTAAACCCGATATGATTTTCAGATCGGTATGCCGATATGGTGATTCTAAAAAAACTGTTATATCGAGAGATTTGATTTTAAAAATATACATCGATATATTTTGAATATCGTTCCTGGCAATATATCAATATTGTTGGTATTATCAGTGTAATGCGATCTTTTCCAGCTTACCTTGTCGCCGGCATTGCAACCTCCTAGACCTAGAGCATGGAATTCGGTGCGCGCGCACAATTAACGGGCGCGCACATCCGATATGCGCGCACACTTTACTGTGTATACTCGACGTGAGTCGTGGCGTCTTAACAAAGTCGCATCGCTGAAAATTGTAGTTTGAAAATTTACCTTTCTCATCATGGGGAAAAGAAGCCCCGTATGGGACTACTTTGAAAACAATGCAGTCAGTAATGGTGTGTATAGATGTACAGTTTGCAAGGTCTTGGTTAAGACATCTGATTCGAGCACGAGCAACCTGCGACATCACATTAAGCAGCACCACCCCGCCCAGCACGCTGCCCTCAGAGCGAAATCATTGTCGACAACAGCAGGAAGTCGAACCAGCGCTTCGGAGAAAGCGACAGGTAGTGGGGCCAGTGCAGCTCAAACAATTCCTGCTTTATTTAAGAGGAGAACATTGTACCAGAGAGGGGACAAAAAGTGGCAAAGTATCACGAACCCTGTCACTTTTTGCATAGCAAAGGAGAGCTTGCCAATGGCGAAGGACATTAATTCAGACTTCAGACTACATAAAAATAAGTGGCATTTTGTGGCTGTAAGTGTAATTTTTGTGTGTGAGAGAGTTAGAAGCCAGATTATCACTGCTTCTATGTGTGTGTCTAGTCAGACACACACAGCAGTGATAATCTGGCTTCTAACTCTAACAGTCAGACTGTCTGTCTCTCTCTTTTCTATTGTAATAGATCTAATTTACACGTGGACATTACATGCTAGTTTCAAGCAAGAAATGGAGGAGAATAAATCTCTAGATTTTGTTTTTGGTTTGTGTGTGTTCTATTTTGTGTTTAGAGATGGAGGGAGAGAAGGAGAGGGGGAAAGTTGGGAGAGAAGGAGAGAGGAAGAGAGGAGAGGGAGGGAGAGAATGAGAGGGGGAAAGGAGGGAGAGAAGGAGCGAGGGGAAAGGAGGGAGAGAAGGAGAGAGGCGAGGGAGGGAGGGAGGGAGAGAAGGAGAGGGGGAAAGTTGGGAGAGAAGGAGAGAGGAAGAGAGAAGAGGGAGGGAGAGAAGGAGAGGGTGAAAGGAGGGAGAGAAGGAGCGAGGGGAAAGGAGGGAGAGAAGGAGAGAGGAAGAGAGGAGAGGGAGAGAAGGAGAGGGGGAAAGGAGGGAGAGAAGGAGAGAGGGGAAAGGAGGGAGAGAAGGAGAGAGGGGAGGGAGGGAGAGGGGGAAAGTTGGGAGAGAAGGAGAGAGGAAGAGAGGAGAGGGAGGGAGAGAAGAAGAGGGGGAAAGGAGGGAGAGATGGAGAGAGGGGAGGGAGGGAGAGGGGAAAGTTGGGAGAGAAGGAGAGAGGAAGAGAGGAGAGGGAGGGAGAGGAGAGGGGGAAAGGAGGGAGAGAAGGAGCGAGGGAAAAGGAGGGAGAGAAGGAGAGAGGGGAGGGAGGGAGAGGGGGAAAGTTGGGAGAGAAGGAGAGAGGAAGAGAGGAGAGGGAGGGAGAGAAGGAGAGGGGGAAAGGAGGGAGAGAAGGAGCGAGGGGAAAGGAGGGAGAGAAGGAGAGGGGAGGGAGGGAGGGACAGAAGGAGAGAGGGGAGGGAGAGAAGGAGAGAGGGGAGGGCGGGAGAGAAGGAGAGGGGGAAAGGAGGGAGAGGAGACAGGGAGGAGGGAGAGGAGAGAGGGAGAGTGGAGGGGGAGGGAGAGAAGGTGAGAGGAGAGGAGGGAGAGAAGGAGAGGGGGAGGTTGGGAGCAAACAACATCGTATAATTCAACAGACCTTGACACCAACATTACAAACTTTCTGGACCTAGAGCATGCATTTCGAAATGTGCGTGCACCGCGACTGCGCGCGCATCGTCAGTGCGGACGCACCGTCAATGCGCGCGCACCGCGACTGAGCGCGCACCATAAATGCGCGCGCACCATCAATGCGCGCGCACCATCAATGCATGCGCACTTCGAATGCACGCGCATGCGCAGTATAAAAACTCGATAGATCGGTTTAAGCAGGTATGAGCAAACGGATATATCCATATCCGGAAAAATCCCATATCGCCGTTCCCTAGTGTTCAGTGAGTAGCGTGTTCACCAATCCACTTTTCACATCAGCAGTACATTACAATGCACTTCACATAACTGACTAGGAGTTCAAGCAAGCGATTGGTGATTATCAACCTTTATTACAAATTTCAAATCATTCCATATATGGACTTGAATTAACACAACAAAATGGGTTAAGAAAGGTCTCAAATTCGACTTGAATGGTCTTAAGACTAAGACAGTACAAAATGTGGATGTCTGTGAGCATATTTGTGCACTACTTGGGCATCATGTTGTTTTTAGGAAGTAGTACAGATCTATTCTGAAAAACCTCAGTAAAGCAATGACCGATGTCAGCTCCAATTAACCACTTGAACTCGAACGTTTAACTCTTTCAGGCAGTGGATTGTGAAAATAATACATTTTATTGATTCAATAATTCACATAGGGTGGATTAATATTTTTCAATTATCCTTTTGCTTTTATTCCTTTATTGTCATTTTTGTTTATACTGGTTCTATGATCCACTCAAAAGGGTAATTCTCTCAACTGTAGTGCTCGCAAAAAAAACTTTCAAATTTCTGTAATTGGGCTTCCCACAGGAAAACAGAATGCAACATGGATTATACAAATTACCTATGCAACACAGAACTGATTTAAGATTTCCTTTGTAGGCTAAACATCTGTACTTTGATTTAGTGGAAAGAAGCGAAAGCACATTTAATTTATGGACAACCTGATTTTCTTCTTCCGAAAAGTTGGTAATTTACCACCAGCATTCAAAATTGCTCTCAGGGTCTGATGCTTATGGCAAATTGACTTATTTTATTAGCTGATACATGATAAAGCTCATGGCTAATAGTATTAGCAATACGCATCAACTTGATCTGCTACCAGAATAATATGCACAGCATTAAAGGCTAGCAGACCATTCGTATTAAATCAAACACAATCTATTATGGTTTATTTCACAAAAGTCGACAAAACAGAGTTTACAAGTTTGAAAGTAGGATAAAAATGACTAGCGGATGTGGCTTAAAGAATTTAACAAGCTTGATAATTAAAGTGTTGCACAAAGATAACCTGCTTCAGTTTTCTCTCCTAAATTATGTGCATTTCCCCTAGTTTGAATGTGAGCAATGAGCTACCAATGGGAGTATAACAAGGACGTTTAATTATATAGCTTTTCATAAAACAAAGAAAATCACATTCATGGATAGCTATTGTGAAAATGAAAGTTTAGTACCTGTTTCTTTTTTGCATCTGAGTGTGTACTTTGTGGATAATGCTGTGTTGTGTTGCCAATATCTAGTTACCGTGTAAACGTCTGGGTATCATGTATTCAATTAGTATTCCAATGAATGCAAAGCAGCATTAATAGACCCTGTTTGCAAGTGAGAAGCAATATTGTAACACAAGGAATAAATAAGTCGCAAGATTCTGATTATAACAAGTTGCATGTTGAAATTGTGCCTTAGTGGTTTATGTAAATCATGGCAACGCAGCAGTGTGTAGATATTTATTTCAAGGATAGCTCACTTGCTATTCCACACATGTGGCTATGGGCTGCAAGTTGACCATTCCTGATTTAATATTGTTGGATTTATGCTGTTCTTAGATAGTAGGAAATACTGTGAGTTAAGGCTATTGGTGTCATTGAAGACAAACCATCAGAACAAGATAGTCAACTTTATAAGTATAATAATAGCTTTCACTTTTTTTAATAAACTATACTCAACTACACCAAACTCCACAAGGCCAATACTTGAATCTATAGTTATGCAGGTTGTTGTTCCAACACATTGTTCTCTTAAAATTCAGCACAATCAGATTAAATATCCCTCATAAACAGTGACACTGTAAATAGACTGATTATATATTTTTTAAAATCTATGCATTAATTTTTACGTGAATTAACTTGGCCCGTTGTTTTTGAGACAATGTACAGTAGCTTGTTTCAAAATAAAAGCAACAATCGAGTTTGCATAATATTGGCGCCTTTTGTTATAATTCATATAAAGTAAAACCTCTATAATCCGGCCAATCACCTCCCAGATTTCGGAGTTCACCGGTATTTAGAACCTACCCTAGAAATGGCTGGGGAAACCCCACCCAAAACACCACATGTGCTGTAAACACCGCACTGAGGCCAAACAATGGCCAAGTGGCAACCACAGCATCAGGTGACAGATCGGCCATGTCTAGAACTACAAGCAGCTGTTCCGAACTGTGGGAAGTTTGGTGACATCGGGAAAAAAATCTAATACTGTATGTATTTTGAAATCTTGCCAGTTTACAGAATGTCAGATTATCGAGGTTTTACTGTAATGTACAATCAATTCGCTTTACACTATAAACTGTGAAGCGCATTGAGATATCTAGAAGAAGTGAAAAGAGCTATATAAAATGCTAGGATTATTATTATTATTATTATTATTATTAGAGTATAACATTATATTGACAGCAAGTCCTTCGCATGCTTTATGTGTTGTATAAATCAACGGTTCTCAACCAGGGATACATGTACCCCAGAGGATACAAAATTACTTCCAGGGGGTACAGGTGGCTCATAGATTTATTTACCTCTCTTGTTTAGCATTTTGTAGCCTTCCAAATTGTATATTTAATTGTTATTCCCCTCATTTTGTATGTACTAGTTATTTGTTATATAAGAAAAGCTTGGTCATAAAATGCAAGTGGAATGAGGGGAGGTGGTGTGTGTGTATATGGTTGGGTGGGGATACATGAGAATGTTGAAAATTAACAAGGGGCATATTACTGAAAAAGGTTGAGAACCGCTGGTGTACACCATTGATTTTGCACAATATTATAGCATGCACAATATTACGAGCCTGCTCGGGCAGCGCCTAATTGAATCAACCAAAACCTTTTTCATTATGGCTGCCTCACATCACTGTGAGGGAGACTAGTGTTTCAGCGTTCTTATTTTCTGCCAGGACTCGCCGCCTTGTGGGAGCTGGGACCTGAAGAGCCTGAAACGTGGCTGGATTTGGTGCCTTGAGCAGGTCTTGCAGATCGTTGTATATCTAATATCACTGCAATAACATCATCGACTCCTCTACCATGTCGCTGTTTAAATAGGTGAAAAGGAGAAAGTTAACGTTGAGTTTCGAGTGTTCAACAACCAGTGGCCACATAATTACTTGTTTGTGCAGTGCAAGGATAAGGCCGTTTGTCTTGTCTGTAAGGACAATGTTTCAGTATTTAAAGAATACAACATTAGGCGGCATTATGAAGCACATCATAAGGATAAGTATGACTGCTTGCAAGGCTAGATCAGGACTGACAAGGTTAAGAGTGTGAAAAATGCCTTGTTTACTCAGCAGAATATTTCAAGATGACAGTGCAAGGTAATTTGGCTGCTGTTCGAATTAGTTACCATGTTACTAAATTAATAGCAGAGGATGGGAGGCCTTTCACAGTTGGGGAGTTTGTTAAAAAAATGCTTTCTAAAAGTGGGCGACGAGTTTTGTCCTGAAAAGAAGAAATGTTTCAATTACGTGATTCTGTCTGCCATACAGTTACCAGGAGAATTGAGGATATGGCTGAAGATATGCTCAGCATTTTAAAACAAAAAGCTAAAACTTTTAGTTATTTTTCACTGGCACTTCATGAGAGCAATGACATATGTGATACAGCTCAACTGCTTATATTTGTGCGAGGGATTAATCTTTGAAGTGACTGAAGAATTGGCTGCGCTTCAGAGTTTGAAGCTTACAACTACAGGGGAGGATATGTTTCTTAAACTGTGTGTAACTTTTAAAATGCTGGAGCTGAAATGGGAAAATCTGAGAAGTGTTATCACGGATGGTGATAGGAATATGGTTGGAAGTAAGTCTAAAGTCTTTGGACATGTTAACACTGAGATAGAACGCTTGAATGCTGATCCTCCCATGCATGTTCACTGCATCATACACCAACAATCACTATGCTGTAAAATGATGCGTTAGGAATCCGTAATGAATGTTGTGGTGTTGAGTGTGAATTTGAACCAGCACCAGTTCCAGCAGGATTTGTCGGAAATTGAGGCCGAATATGGGGAAGTTTTGTACCATACTGAAGTCAGGTGGCTCAGTAGAGGAAAACTCCTAGCATCTCAAAGTACTGAACACGAGATTGCAGGGTAAAGGAAAACTAGTATCGGAAATGTTTTCGGATGTAAAAGCTTTCAAAGTTAAACTTGGAATTTTCATCAAGCATACACGTGTAGCAAGCAACTTCCCTTGTTGCAAGCATCTTTCAGAAAATAACAGCAGCACACCCTTTTCTCAGGACAGATTCACAGAGGCACTGAAATAGTTACAGAGAGAATTCCAGGAAAGGTTTGGAGGCTTCCACAAACATGCAAAGAACATTTGTTTGTTCCAAAACTTATTTGAGGCTGAAATAGATGAGGCTTCAGAAGTTTATCAACTAGAACTGTCCGGCTTGCAAACCGATAGTGTACTTAAAGATGCCTTTAATGCCAATGATCTGATCAACTTTAATGGTTGCCTTTCAGACGCAACATTCCCTAATTTAAGGAGACTTGCAGCTGGTATGATTAAGGTTTTTAGAAGTACTTACACCTGTGAGCAGACATTTTTGAGAATGAAGCTTAACAAATCAAAATTTAATCCAAGGTTGACTGAAGATCACTTGCATTGTTGTTTACGCCTGTCAGTGACAAAGTTTGAGGTAGATATCAATGCTTCGGCTGCCACAATACAAGCACAGAGCTCGCACTGACAGACCCAACCCAACTATTTTAAGCAGGCCTACTGCAATATTCTGATTATATGATTAAACTGTGCACAGTAAAAGCCTGTTTATCCGTGACCCAATCAATCGGATTACTCGACCCCCACCCGGGGCATTTCCCCATTCCAGCAATTGCGAGTGCATGCGTACTTATTAAATTTACGAACATGGGGTTTTTACCGATCAGTAAAAAATGCTGTTTTACCGATCATTTTACTGAGAGTGCTGGAATCTTTATTGGTAAGTATCCATACAATATTCTATTACAATTTAGTGTATTATTAATATGGTATGTTTTAAAATAAGTAAATATTTTGTGGATTGGGTTTTCGGCAATTTGCCGCCCGATTATATGACACAGTCAATTAGTCGATCCCCCACATGGTGCCAGATAAACAGGCTTTTACTGCATATTGTATACATATCTTACTTTTGAAAAATAAACATAAATAAAAAGGATCTTACTTTTGTAACCTCTGAGAGTATTACTATTAGTATTCACACCTTTATAAAATACTTGGTTATCGTTCCGACCTATGATGATCCAGCCCATCATTGGTACCTCTGCCCTAGAGTATCGAATTCAAACCTGCTAACTCCCTATCAACCTGCTCTGTCCGCTCATTTCCTCCCTTGCCTCCTTCAAGGCTGGTCTCACAACCCTTCTTTTCTATCATGTCTTCAGCCCCCCTCACACCTCTCTCCCTCCCCTTTCCTCTACCCTGCACCACCCCCATACTCGGGTCCCGACCACTGACTGTTCAGCGCCTTGTGACGTCCTCCCGATGTGAAAGCGCTCTATAAATGCAATTTTGTTGATGTTGTTGACGTTATGAAAATTTGTGTTCCCAATTACAAAATATCAAATAGTGTTGAACCCAGGCATGTAGTGCAGCTGGAGAGTGTTTCTAGCACCTGGATCCCAAATCAAAGAGGTAGGTGGTTGGTCTAATGATGATGGGTAGATGGATCACATGGTTCAATAAGAAGAGGTTGTTATGGTGCAGTACATTAACACCCGTATTGGCTGTTATTTCTGTGATCCAGTTTCAAAAGTATAATGTTGTCTGGTCCAACATTAAGCAGAAATGACTATTTATTGAGATATTTTTAGTAATAATAGTAATACTTGCATTTGATATACTGTAGTGCTTTTCTCGTCTTCCAGACATCTCAAAGCATTTCAGGGATAAAGTGTAAAGTTAATTGACTGTATAATTGTAGGAGAAACTAAGCAGTCAATTGAACACAGCAGTTTCCCACCAAAAGTCATGGATTGAAATGACCAATTATTGTCCTTTTTCTTTAAGTGGCATTTTTTTTAAGGGATTATTATTAGGCATGTGGAGTTAGGAAATGTGCTCAAGGTTTTGCCCTGCCTGGAATTGAACCCATATCTCCTATTTGAATGTAAGTGGTCTAATGTGCATTTTTATGCTTCCTTACTCTTTTCCTCCATGTGCTGATTCTTTGAAATGGTTGTACTCTACTTACTTTAATTGATAACTTCCCAGAGGAAGGTGAAGTGGGTGAAGAATAGTTCTGACTCTTAGTTCTCTGAAGGACCTGGCTATTTACTAGTGGAGGTTTGTGTGTGTGTACTAGGGTCCGGTGATATATCGGTTATATCCGATATAATCTTCATATCGATATGCCGATGTGGACATTTCCGAAATATCGATATATCGGAAAAGTCGATGTATCGAGCAATCGGAATGTGCGCACACTGAACTGCAAGACCCAGAATGCTCATCTCTATACACAATGCACAGACCGAGGTGCAAAGCCGCCATATTGTATTCATAGTCTTTGAATACAATATAGAGGTATGCAAGGGGTGAGGGGGGGGTGGGGGGAGAGAGGGACAGCAGGGGGTGGGTGGGGGAGAGAGGGACGGTGGGGTGGGGAGGAGAGAGGGACGGCGGTGGGGGGGTGGGGGTGGGGCAGACGGGAGGGGTGAGACGGGGGTGAAGTGATAATATACAGAAGGACGGAGGGAGGGAGGGAGGGAGGGAGGGAGGGAGGGAGGGAGGGAGGGAGGGATGTGAGAGAGGAGAGAGACACAGACAGAAAAACACAGAGATGGAGAGAGTGAGTGTGCGAGACACAGAGTGAGACAAATATTTACCTCCTGAGGAGATAGGCCCCAAATGCGCGCGCACCTCGCGACGCACGCACCTCGCGACGCGCGCACATGTGCAGTACGAAAACCCAGAAAATATCGATATATCGGTGTATCTCGATAAGAGAGCATCGATATATCTAAATTGGAAAATTGCCATATTGACAGACCCTGGTGTGTGGCTGGATAGGGCAGCTGTTACAGTATATCCAGCCCCTGAGCCACACTGTATCCATCTGTCGAGATTCACATTGCAAAAGACAAGATGTGATGATCCTTGAATAGCAACATGTGATGAGCACAGTTACTACCACAGAAGAAGCAGTGGAGATAGAATGAAAACTATCTGAACAGTCTACATAGCAATATTTACAATGTTCTCCTAGCCGGCAAATGACCCCTATTTTAAAATAATTTACCTAGACTGCGCAGCATAGAAACAGGCCACTCGACCCAACCAGTCCATGTCAGTGTTTCTGTTCCAGAAAACAAGGATATTAAGAGTAATAATAATTATTGTATTTGATATAGTGCCTTATCATATCTTCAAGATGGCTCAAACAGCTTCACAGAATATTACTGTAGAGCAAATTGACTGTATATTTGGAAGTAGAAGCAAAGCAGCAAATTGCACACAACAATGTCTGACAACCAGTTATAGATTGAGTGGTCAATTTATTTCTATTATTATTTTTTATTTATTTTATTCCTGAAAGGTTTCAGTGGAGCCAAGCTTACTGTTTTCTATTGTCCTGGTGCAATATGTTGTCATGAAATGATTGGATGGTTATTAATTAGGCCATTGACTGACCTGTAGGCAGAAAGTACTAAAATTTGTGGCCACTGGTTGGGTTAGACAGGAAGTTGATGAAATGGGGGGGTGGGAGGGAGGCGGTTATTATGAAAAATCAATCAGAACTGCTTCAGGGTGTTTGCTCAGTAGAAGTAGTTGCTTTAATAGGTTTTACAGTAATAGGGAAAAGTAATAGAAATTGCCAGGTAATCCTTACTCTCTCTCATTCCTTTCAATTCCCCTCTTCCTCATGTGAATGTCTAGCTTCCTCTTGAATGTATCTACCTGAGATTTGCAGACTTTTGAGCCAACCGTTCACATGATTGTTTTCCTGACTGGTTTCATTCCTGCGATGTCACCAAGAAATATGGAATCTCTGAAACACACCACTAATTGTTGTTTCAATTTTGATGTGAATCTGTTTCATAAATCAAACTAAGATTGAATTGAACACTTACCTTCAAACCCTATAATTTCTTACAGATTTCACCAACAGCTCCTCCACAGGATTTAGTAGATCTTCCATTTCCTTTGTGGCATTTCCCTGTTGTCCCCAACAGCTGCTTTCGGACCTTTGCCAGATCCAAATAGGCTTTGATGATTCTACATAATTGTCTCCATCAGCACTGTCATAACATTGTCTCTGAAATAGACCCACTTTGAATTAGTGTTGTAATAAATTTCACATGGCTATATTTGTCCATTCATTTGATGCTGTTTAATGCACCTGATACTATACCGCATCCTGGGACAGCAACAACAACATCGATTTATATATCGCCCTCCATGCCGGACGGCGTCAGAGCGCATCCTCCTGACGTGAAAGACACTATACAATTGTAATCTTGTTGTTGTTGTTACTGCTACTGTTTCATTGCAAATAATCAGTGGATGTGTTTAATGATAAATGATGACTTGTATTTGATGCAGCACCTATAGCACTGAAATGTCGCAAAGAGCTTTACAGAACTTCCTATAAAGCAAAATAGCTATTTTCAGCCAAACATGATGACCAATTTGGACAGGACAATGTCATGGCATGAGATGAGTGAGCAGTATATTTTGAGGGTTGTTCACCAGGACATCAGTAGAATCCCTCTTGTCTTTTAAAGTAATGCACAGGATCTTGAGTATCCACATGAAAAGGGTGACAGTACCTTGACCTAAAGCAACAGTTTCAACCTTTATGGCAGGCCATTAACATAAAATTTCTTGATTGAATATTCCTAATTCAATTATTGCAGGTGCCTGTAATTCATTGTATATACATCTTAGAGTTGCCCTTCTAAGGCTGGTCAACAGAATTCTCACTGAAGCACACACATCATAAGTATTCCAGAGTCTTGACTATCAGAGTGGTATCTATCATCAAGAAAGGTGACCTTAATGAGATAGAACTATAGAGAAACTTCACTGATATCATTTGCTCTTAAAAAGGTGGCTCTTAAGGTGGTCAGCAAGGATTAAAACAATAGACATGTTGATGCTGGCAGCGGAAAAAGATTAAATCAAACTGCAAAGGGAACTGTTCCCATTAAAACCAGCCACACTCTAATATAATATAAATAAATTATTGGGTTGAAATATATATAAGACTGCCAATATTATTCCAGTGCTATGGTTAAAATGAAAATCATTTGACTCATGGACAAAAATAAAAAAGGATGGACTGCGCAGTTCACTTTGAAATGGAAACTGATCAAGTAACTGAAATGATACTTCAAAACTAAAGTTCCTGGTATTAATCTTAATAAAATGAACCAGGGACATTTCCCTTGGATGAGAAGTAAGAATAATGTAATCCCCTCAAACAATGACAGACTGAGATATTTCAGGAAATATTTCAAGCATCTGGGAAACAAGAACTGTCACTGGTTATTAGGGTCCGGCAATATATCGATATATCACTAAAACCCGATATAATCGCACCCCGAGTGCATGCGCAGTACGAAAAACCTGAAAATATCGATATTTCGGTATATCTTGATATGAGCCCATCGATATATCTAAATCGGAAAATTTCCATATCGACGGACCCTACTGGTTATCTTCCTGTCTTTGAATCTGGAGGTATGGGAGAATTCCCAACTCAGGAAATAAATTAACGGAAATTTAGATTAGAGGGATTTGGTCACTTTTGAGTGAACACTTTTTCCCTCCAATCTTCTCAGTTGTTTGCAAGGCAAGTGCTCTAAACACTAAACTTAATATTATGAGTGTGCATCACATCAATTACAAGTAGACTACTTAGCAGGCAACTTTCCCTTATACTGCACCTTTCACGCTGAATGAACTTCTTGAAGCTCTTAATTAAATAAACAATTTCGATTAAATTCTACCCTGTGCCATTTACCTGTTTCCATTAACCTAGTGGAAATGAATTAAATGTGAAAAACATCTTATGATATTTTACCCTTGGAGAGAACTACTATGGGAGACATTTCTTTCTGTTTGAGCACTGCAAGTTTATGTAACCTTGTCATTTCCACATGACAGGACTTGTTTATTTTCAATTCAGTTAATTCTTTAATTTTTTAGCATTACAGCATTGCGTTTTGCAATGTACTATGGGGGCAGTGTAGCATATTTATTCAAGGAAAATAAAAGCCAATGTACCAGAATAAATGAAAATGATTTAAAAGCACTGACCTTGTTAAAGTCATCTAGGAATTATTATTCATATTTTTTTCTACCTGGAATTGACATTATAAAATAATCTGGAATCTTTGCACGTAGCTGTATACATTCGCCTTTTGTCAGGTCAGAAGTAAATCAGATTACAAGAGAAGGCACAAGATTCACAAAAGCCCTGCTACAACATTCTCTTTGGAGAGAAAGGCATAGGTGTGAAACCTGTCAGTTTGTAAGCAAGCAGGAAAAGTTAATCTTCCACAAACCCCCTCTTTGCGAAAGGCCATGACTGACATCTTAATGTCATGAGGGGAACAGCAAACACATTTAAAGTGAAGCAAATGTGAAGAGACACCAGATTGCCTACTGTGGGAGAAGAATGTTCAGCATCACTTTTTTCCCTGTGGTTAGATTTGCCCTGGGAGGCACAACCATTTGACACTCGGTTTACCCACCAGTGATATGTTTATGAAACATTACAGAATATGAATATTCTCGAGATGCATTGTACTGTAATTCATAACTCATATAAAATGTTGTTTTGAAATCACAAAAGTGAACTTGTGTTGATTATTATTTAATGGTTTCCAGCCAACAAAACAAATTTGCAATAAAAAGCACATTATTAATTCTAAATTTGTTCCAGTTGATTTTGCAAATATTTTAATTAATCAGCCTCCTGGGCTTGATGGCTTGAAACATGAGGGTAACCGAACCATACTAGTCTTGGAGCTTGGGAGCAACTTGCCATTTAGTATCTTGTGATGAGTGGAATGGTATTGGTGAGCTCCTGTGGGGAAGACCATTATAGCTTTTATTTCCATCATCACCATGCCAGCAACATTTTCATTTGAGATCTAGAGTGATGTGAGAGCTCACGAGCAAAGATGAATCTCTAAAATCAACAACATTTTTATAGGGCCTTTCACATCAGGAATATGTTCCAAGGCACTGGACCCAAGCTTATGGTTGGCATCACAAGTGGTGGAGGGTAGGAAGGGCAGTGGTGTGAGGTATCAGCTTCCTAAATTCAGTCTCCTAAATTCTGTTTCTTAAATTCCTGAACTTCAGAGAGCCAAAGGTGAATCATAAAGAAACATGAATTTTTAAAACTTTTTAAAACAATTTTTCAAAAATGACTAGATATATTAAATAATATGCAAGGTAGATATTAAAGGGAACTTTCTGTGTTTAAACAGTTTGGCATTAAACATGGAGATGCAAATATTGGAAGCACTGCATGAACATCCAACACAATGCTTATCACTTGGTTTCTTTAGCTGATAACTGTAACATGTTCAAGTCATGGGATACCATATGACATCAGTTTAAATACACATTTGTTGGAGATTTGCTAGAGTCCCTAGCTCAGTGTTTAGAGTACACTACTCGCTTTGTAAACAAGAGATCTGGGTTCGATTGCAGGCACGCATGCCTAATAATAATCCCTAAAAAAAAAAAATTTGGCCACTCAATGCACGACTGTTGCGGGACACAGCTGTGTGCAATTGGTTGCCACGTTTCACACCCAAACATAACAGCAACAAGAAGTTTGATTTATATAGCGCCCTCCAAGCCGGACGGTGTCTCAGATAGCTTCACAATAGTGGATCCTGAAACTGAGCCAGGGGCAGTGGTAGAAAGGTAACCAAAGGTGTGGTCGAAGAGAAAGATCTTCAGCTGGGACCTGAAAACGGGAAGAGAGGGTCAAAGGTGAAGGGAGTGAGGAAGGGAGTTCCAGAGCCTTGGGGCGTAGTGGCTGAAAAGACGGCCGCCGAAGGTGGAGCGGAGGATTTGGGGGACATGTAGGAGGCAGGACTTGGTGATGCGAAGGCAATGGGTGCTGATTTGAGGAGAGAAGAGTACAGAAAGGTAGGGGGTATAGAGGAATGGAGGGATTTGAAAACAAGAGTGAGTATCTTGAAATTGATCATCTCTGGGACAGGGAGCCAGTGAAGTCTGACAAGGACTGTGGTAATGGGGGAGCAAAGTTTGGTGCGGGTGAGAATGCTGGCAGCAGAGTTTTGAAAGAGTTGGATTTTATGGATTGTGGTGGAGGGGAGCCCGGCGAGGAGAGCATTGGAAAAGTCCAGCCAAGAGGTGACAAAGGCATGGACCAGGATTTCAGCGGCTTTTGGGGCGAGAAATTGCTGGAGAGGGACGATCCGTCGGAGGTGGAAGAAAGCGGTGCTGGTGAGGGATCGGATGTGGGGGAGAAAAGACAGTTGGGGGTTGAACCTGTCGCCAAGGTTGCACACGGTTGCCACATACAGTCTATTCACTTTATTGTATATTCTGTGAAGCTCTTTGTGTTGTATTTCAAAGATTTTATATAAATGTAGCAAGTTAATGATTAATTCCAGGGGAAACTATAGTTATTTTGGTTCTGTGCTTCACACATGCAGTGTGATTTTTAACTTGCCCCAGTCTGGATTTAAATTAATTATATCCGATAGACCTCCAGCCATCATTCAGGAGAATTTGTCTCCAAAGTCTGCACACATCTCTTCATAAAGAGACTTGTGAGAATTCAGAATGCACTAAATCAGAAGGCCGTAGGCGCAGAATCAATTGAGGTGTTTAACTGGAGATAGGCAGATATGTATGTAGAATATACAAGTACTGTACTGGAAAGTACAGATGACATGTTCTCGGGCATGAAGAATGCTTTATAGATGCAAGTTGTTATTGTTGTATTGAGAACTATGGAATAAAATGTCTGCTACTTTCTAATAAAATTGCAAAGCAGGCTAACAAAGGCTGAATAGCCTATTCCTGCTCATCTGTTCCAACAATAGAAAGGGAGAATTGATACTTGAGAGTTCACTTGAGAAAGTGAGAAGCCAAAAATGCTAATGTCATGTGTGGGGATTAAAGGAATATAACAATACAAATATTGTGCCTTTCATGTTGGGACTGGACAATCTAAGGTTTGCATGTAGAGCTAGGGGTGAAAGTTAAGGGAGTGGGAGAATAGAGGGTAGGTGAAGAGACCAAAGTCTAATCTAAGAGGAAGGTTTTGAGAAAACCCACAGGCAACTTTCAATAAATGTTTTCTGTTTAAAAATCCAGACCAATCTTTTATAGCGGCAACCTTGTGTGTTCCAAAGAACAGAATTGCTGGTTGCAAGTAACAACAAAGATGATTTAAAGCTTTATGCTTAACACGGGGGCAAATGCAGTATGCAATATCAGGTTGCATTTTTCAACCTCTGTTGGATTGGTGGGGAATATGGAGTACAACAGATCAATGTTGCGTAATGCAGTTTGTAACATTACATTAGCTCCTATATTTGTACCACAATAATGTGAGGAATCAGTGAGCGATTTCACCAGTAATTTATGATCTTGAAAGCTGTTCTTGAGCTCAGCCTTCTCCTCCTGGAGATAAACATGTGAGATAGTTAATGATAGGTTGAATTATACACAATTTATGACTAAAATTACTTTAATCTCCTGAATAGTCTGTTCACATTCTAGATTTTCTTGTGTTTTTATGTTTTTAAACGCCTTCTTGCTCCAAACATAATTAGAATTGCAGCTTATTAACTGGCTAAATTATTCTATTGCCTATAGTTCTTCAAGAGAACTAAATATGGAGTATAAACACCGGAATGGATTAGTTGGGCCGAGTGGCTGTTTGATTGCTGTATAGTTTATCTAAATTTTTGTAAATGCTCACTATTAATCCAAGTAAGAAATGCTAAGCCATTTACCTGTGTTCTGTTAAGCAGCTCACACTAAATGCATTACTAGATTTTTCCAAGAACAAGAAGCAAATTTTAGAAATCAAATTGCATCTGTGCAAATTGCATTTTTTTGGTGATTCCATTTATTCTTGTTAGGATTACATTATCAAATAATTAAATTGGTTGTGTTATAAATATTGGTAAATTGGTTATCTCAAGCTGCAATTTGCAAAACATTCTGGTCTTGCTGTATTTTCAGCAAATTAGTTACATTTATCAGAATTCAACTGTAATTGAATTGAAACAAAGTTGTTTTGCTCCTCTAAATGACCATTTATTTTCTGCAGCCAATGGTTGTGCAGAATTATTTATAATATTCCTTACTTCATATTCCCTATAATGCTCATTTTGATAAAAAGACATTTCAGGCTTTACTCAAAATCCAGCAGAGATGGAGATTCTAAAGCAGGGGGCAAAATTCTGAGTGAAAAATACAACATAAATTTGCAACACAAAATTACATTTATATATTGTATTTCACATCAGGAGGACGTCCCAAGATGGGCAAGAATAATGACTTGGCACCCAAAATGGGGATCGGAGGAAATTGGGATTAAGATGAAAAATTAATCAATAATATCCCCATTGATTCTTTGAGATTTAACCTCTAGATTTTCACTATTTTGTATTATTGAAGCAATCAAGTAGTTAGCGGTAATGAACATTTGTGATGTTATAAAATATCAGAATATTATTGGTGTATTAGGAATGACAGTCAAAAGCTGTTTAGCAGCAGGATTATTCTTGCAAATATTTCTTTGTTTGCTTATAACTGTGATGGTTTCTTCAACCAGTGATACTCAATTCATGATATTGGAGGTCAAGAAGGACTAAGGTGAAAGGGTACATAGAAGAATGTTAATCACTTGTCATTAATACAGAATGTGTATATTCCTATAAACCTGTAGCTCAGTGGTTAGAGCCCTCGCCTTGCAAATCGAGAGACATGGGCTCGATTCCTGGCAGGGCAAAACCTTGGGCAAGTGCCTTGCTTCACACACCTGATAATAGTCCCTCAAGAAAAATAAATAGTAATAATAAATTGATCACTACAATCCACAACTGTTTGTGGGATACTGCTGTTCGTAGTTGGCTTACGTATTTCACCAACAAATTTACAGTTAATTCACTTTACGGTATATTCAGTGAAGTAATTTGAGACGTCTTGAAGACAGAGAAGTGCTATATCAAATTACAGGATTATTATTATTCGTATAACATTGCTAACTTCTATTGATCTCATGCAGCAGCACTGCGATAGAAGCCTTACACTTGTACTTGAGGCAATAACAGAGCTAAGCTGTCTGTAGGAGACCAAACACATAATTTTATGGTGAGAAAAACCTTGCTACTAATTTGAATAAAGATCACAGCCCTGAGGTTTATGGGATATTTCTGTCATAAGCAAACAACAGATTCAAGGTGCAGTGAGTTTGCAACTCAATATTATTTGTTCGGTATGGTTGAAAAACACACAAAAACAATCGAACAATGTGCATTTTTTTGACTTGGTTTATGGTTGTGTGTTACCAGCTCAAAGGTGTGCTGACCTACTTGGTTGAGGGGTACTGCTTTCATTTGAGAACCTGTTGATTTAACTACCTCAATGCTCAAATCACCTTGTTCATATTCTCTATCAATATAAAATGGTTTTTGAAATCCCCGTCTTTTGGTGGGTAAATACCAACCATAACCAGTAGGGATGTGAAGATATTGGAAAGGATACAAAGAAGATTTACTAGGATGGTGCCAGGATTGAGGGACTTCAGCTATGAGGAGAGGCTAGATAGGCTAGGGTTATTCTCTCTGGAGCAGAGAAGATTGAGGGGAGACCTAATAGAGGTTTATAAGATCATGAGGGGTTTCGACAGGGCAAATAGAGAAAAACTATTTCCACTCGTGGGCGAATCTGTGACTCGTGGTCACAGATTTAAAATAGTTTCAAGGCGAAGTAGAGGGGAGCTGAGGAGAAATGTTTTCACTCAGTGAGTTGTTCGAATCTGGAATGCATTGCCTGAAAAGGTGGTGGAGGCTGATTCGATAACAACTTTTAAAAGGGAATTAGATCTTTATTTAGGGAGAACGGGTCTATTAGGCTATGGGGAGTGGGCAGGGCAGTGGGATTGAATCGCTCTTTTCAAAGAGCCGGCACAGACTAGATGGGCCGAATGGCCTCCTTTTGTGCCGTAAAATTCTATGAATCTATGAATCTATGAATCTATTGATTTAACCAAGGCAGTGCTCAGCTTTTAGCTATGCAAAGGTTTGGATGAGAGCATAACTTTGCTTATTCACAAGATATGGAATTTCTCATACAAAAGTGCAAGGTGTCTAGTTCTGTCAGCAGTAACAATGATGTGTAACTCAGCTTAGCTATTGGCACAAATTCTGCAAACGTGATGTGGTGGTGTGTGTGTTTTGGATGAGATGGGAATATTGCAAATTTTGCCGAAAGAGAAAAATTGATATGAAAGTCAGGTGAACTTTAAAAGAAATGACAGGAAGATTCACAAATAATGAATTTAATAACTCGAGGAAGGTCACAAGAACTGACCTAGGGTGTCCTCTCACGGTGGCTGTCAAATTTTCCGTTTGAGTGAGCTCTCAAGTTTCCATGTACAATGGAGCCAAAAAACATCCATTCAGACTGCAAAAGGTTAAGCATAAGATATCATCCATTTAGCTTAGCTGACAAGTTAAACTCATATCTAGAAAGCTACCAACTGAAGTTTGCAAGCAGACCATTCTCATTCAATCTGCGACCTAGCATTTTTCTTGTTAATATTAAACTGCTTTATAGCAGCTAACAAGAGATAGGAAACACTCTGGTGTAGCTATTTTGCTGTGTAATTATCCTGTTTCAATGCTGGGTAAGACAGACAGTGTAACCTTCAGAATATAGATGTTTTAATCCTACAAAAAAATTTGGGGTGAATTATTTCCTGTGTTGGCATTGTTCAATGTTTTGCACAAGTGAGCACGGTTTTGGCTTATGGCACTTACTATCCACAACACACATGAAATACTTGACTCTGGCAAATAATTCAAGTGTATCTAAGAGCTTTTGTTTGGCTCATTGAATAAAGGTGGGGGTAGTCGCTAAATTGTGGATTTAGTGACTAAACCATTTTTTGTTGTTGTTTTGAAGCGATTATTACTCCTGGAAAAGTGATCCACCAAATGACTAACAAGTGGGTTTCTACTTAATGCTGGTGAACAGAGATATGTGAAGTAAAGTAAATTACCCAACGTTTAACCTGCCTGGGAATCTGCCTGCCTCCTTATCCTCCTGGACCTGTCCGCTGCATTCGACACAGTCTACCACACCATCCTCCTCCACCACCTGTCCTCCGTCATCCACCTCAGTGGGAACGCACTCGCCTGGTTCAAGTCCTACCTCACAAACCACCAGCAGTACATTTCCACAAATGGCTATTCTTCCTGATCTCACCCGGTTATGTGGGGTACTCCAGGGATCCATCTACGGCCCACTTTTCTTCCTCATCTATACACTCCCTCTTGGGGATGTCATCCGCAGACATGGGCCACACTTCCACATGTACGTGGATGATACGCAACTCTATTTCTCCACTTCACCTTGCGAGTGAAGTCCCCTGATGTTCTGTCAGCCTGCATATCAGACATAATAATAAATAATAATAATCCTTGAATTTTTATATAGCGCTTTTCACATCTTATCGACATCTCAAAGTGCTTCACAGAATACACTGTAAAGTGAATCAACTGTATATTTGTGGGTGAAAGCAGCAGCCATTTGTGCACAGCAGTGTCCCGCAAACAGTCATGGATTGAAATGACCAATTTTACTTTTGTGTTTTTCGGGGAGAGGAATTACATCAGGAGCTGGATGAGCGCAAACATTCTGTAGCTGAATGTCGACAAGACGGAAGCCATACTCTTTGGCTCTCGTCAATGCCTCCATTCGCATGACTCTCACCTCCTACACCTTCCCTATCTGCCCCAAAAAGTCTCTGAACCTGTGCGCAACCTAGGTGTCAGGTTCAACTTCCAACTGTCCTTCTTTCCCCACATCTGGTCCCTCACCAGCACCATCTTCTTCCACCTCCGACAGATCGCCCATCTCCAGCAATACCTCACCCTAAAAGCCGCTGAAACCCTTGTCCATGCCTTTGTCACCTCTTGGCTGGACTATTGCAACACTCTCCTCACCGGTCTCCCCTCCACCACAATCCACAAAATCCAGCTGATACAAAACTCTGCTGCCCGCATACTCACCCACACCAAACTTTGCTCCCTCATGACCCCAGTCTTTGCCAGACTTCACTGGTTCCCTGTCCCTGAAAGGATCGATTTCAAGTTGCTCACCCTTGTTTTCAAACCTCTCCACTCCTCTGCACCCCACAACTTCTCTGATCTCCTCTCTCCCTAAACCAGCTCCTGCTGTCTTCGCTCCACCGAATCTGGCCTCCTCCATGTCCTCCGAATCCTCCGCTCCACCCTCGGCGGACGTGCCTTCAGCCACTACCCCCTGAGGCTCTGGAACTCCCTTCCTCACTCCCTTCACCTCGTGCCCTCTCTTCCCAGTTTCAGATCACAGCTAAAGAGCTTTCTCTTCGACCGCACTTTTGGTCACCTTTCTACTCTTGCTTCTGGCTCAGTCTCGGGATCCTCTACTGTGAAGCGCTCTGAGACACTGGCAGGCGTGGAGGGAGCTAGATAAATCAAAACTGTTCTTGTTGTTGTTGAATCTAAGCTAGGTACTCCTGCTTGCAAGGCAAATACTCTAACTATTCTCTCAGCTACAGGACACAAATGTTGTGCCTTAAATATATATTGATATATTTCTGACTAGGATTCTCTACAAATTAGGCTTGATTTGACAGTTAATTTGACTAGATACAGTGAGGAAACTCAAATGAGACGACATCTGTTTTGCATTCTGCTGCTCGATGTTCAGCTAACTGCATTTACTCTGTTTGACATTTTGAGGATGTTTAAAGAATGAACAATTTACGTGTGGTACAGGAGCTCAGATTGCCCAGGTATCAAACTACGTTATATTTAATAGTAAATAATTTATTCTTATATCATTCTCCACATACCCTAAGCAACAACAATGACTTACATTTGTGTAGCGCTCTTCCCACAGGATAGTCAAGGAATACCACACAATGGTGGGGTTGAACACCGAGCAATGGAGAAGGAGGAGAAAGAGCTGACCAAAGGTATAATTGAAGAGGTAGGTCTTAAAGTGGGACTTAATGATAATGGAGCTCCTGTGGCTTAATGGTTAGAACACTTATCTTGCAAGCTGGGGTGACCAAGCTGGGGAGACCTGTGTTCGAATCCAGGCAGGTCAGGGCAAAACCTTGGGCAAGTTTCCTTCTCCACATGCCTAATAATAATCTGTCCAAAAAAAATACAATAATAGAATTGGTCATTTCAATCCATGACTGTTTGTGGGACACTGCTGTGCATAATTGATTGCCATAAATATACAGTTAATTCACTTTACAGTATATTCTGTGAAGCGCTTTGGGACATCGATAAGATGTGAAAAGTGCTATATCAAATGCAAGGATTATTATTATAATTAAAGAGAGTGCGAGAGGAAGGGATTGAGGCAGTGAGTTTTAAATGTTAGGAGAGCGTAACTATTGCTATTTACATAGGCAAGGGAAAGCAGAAACCCTATAAAATTACATTTGTATAGCACATTTCACGTTGAGTGGATGTCCCATGCCGCTGAAATATACCCAAATCCCCAAGGCAACCCAACTTGGTGTGTTGCTCCAACAAAGGAGCTAGACCCAATAAAAAATTGTGGACTTCCTCTGTGCTCCAATTTCTATGATTCACCTATACAACAGGGTAAGGACACTGAGCAATGGAATATGTCAAGTAAAGGTGAAAATAACACCTTGGAAAAGCATCTAGTGAAAGAACTGAAGTGTGTGTGTGGTGGAAGTGGGGCGGTGGGGCAGGGGAGTGGGCATGGTGTGGAAGGAGATAGAGGAAGAATGAGAATGTAGCACCTGACAGTATTTTAAATATAGCTTAAAGTTTTGCATCATTTCTCAGTTGATAGTACTCTCGCATCTGAATCAGAAGGATGTGAGTTCATACCACATGTCGGGAGTTGGATCTGAGAGTCATTGTGAAGGATGCTGCACTTCAGATGAGATCTTAAAATGATGCCCATATATACCATATTCAAAAAGGGAAGAGAATGTTGCCAGTGTCTTGGCCAAAACCCCAGAATAAAATGAGTTATTCACTTCATGGCTAATTGTGAGACAATGTTTTTCACAAAATGGATGTTGAATTCCACTATGAACACAGTCACCAGACTTTATAGGATATCCTATGGCATCGTTTGAGATAATACACACTATATCAACTGTAAGGATTATTTATTATTCTTATATCTGTGCCACCCCATCCGGTTTCATCCACAAATAAACAATCAATTCATTTTACATTATATTCTGTGAAGTGCATTGTAATGTCTAGAAGACATGATAACGTGCTATATTATTTGTCATTATTATAATTATTATTATGTGAGACCATTTGTGCTGTTGTCTCAGTTTACATTTACCAGCTTTCTCTTACTATAGTTTCTACTCTTGTTCCACTGTGCTCTCACAGCTAAGATGTGAAAGGCAAATGTAATTTTGTTGTTGTAAGAGCAGATTTTTCTTGCATCATCACATTGGCTTGACTTTACTTCAGAGTTAAATGCATTATTTAATTTGACAAAAAACATGAAAAAAGTATTATTTCTTCATGATTGAACTTGGTGGGTTACACTGTCACAGGTGAAACATTCAATTGTGGTGCCATTTGCCTGTTCAAGGGGACATTAAAGATTGCATGGCTACATTCAAAAAGAAAAGTAAGTTTTTCCCAGTATCATGGTCAACCCAAATTGTTCATTCACTTCATGGCTATTTTTAGGATATTGCTGTTTGCAAACAGGCTGCTGTAGTTGCCTATCTGACTCTACCTTTCGTCATCTTTCACGTACAATGTCCCTCGGCTCCCACCCGCAGCTTGGGTGCCAAACCAGGACTGTTAAGAGCCTTAGATCACCTCCCAATGTGAAATAGTGAAAATAATAATAATCCTTTCATTTGATATAGTGTTTTTTTACATCTTCTAGATGTCTCAACGGGCTTCACAGATTGTACTGTAAAATGAATTGATTGTATTAATGTGGGTGAAACGTGGCAGCAAATTAGGCACAGCAGTGTCTCATGAATAGCTGTGGATTTAAATGACTATATTTATTATCGGGGGGGTTTTAAGGTTTTTTTTAGGGCTTTTTTGAGGGATTATTTTTATATAGTGAGAGGAGCTACATAAATGTAAATTTGTATTGCATTCTATAAATACATATTCCACAGAAAAATTCTGTAATGCACTTTGAGACATTTTGACATATTAAGGTGTGATATCTTTTGGAAGGTTGTTATTTATTATTTAAAACCACTCATGGTGAGAGTTTCTCAAGTGCATCAAGCAGTTCCCTTGATCCATTTCCCTGAATTCTTCTTCACTTGGTACCAAAGCATCATTGTAATTTTCATACAGGTAGCAATATTATAGATTCACCAGACAAGTACACTGCAAGATTTCATAGTCTGACTCTTTTTATTGTATGATTGAAATTAAAATCTATATCTATGCAACCTCCATAGCTTCCTACATTGCATTCATCCAGCTAAGAGGGTGGCATTGTATTGCTTTGCCAACATTCATTTAGCAAAATAAGCATTGTTGTCAAATGAACAATTACACCAAAATTGAGTTTAGGGTCATAACTAATTGAAACATCCTGCACTTGAATTAAATTATTTATTATGTTATTTATCACAACATATTTTTGCCAGAGCACATAAGCACACTTTTAAATAACCATCTGCATAATATTTTTTCTGTTTTATTCATGGGCAATTCCGCATGGGAAAGGACAAAAACAGCAAATTTAAAAGTTATCAAATCTCTACGAAATTACATGTATTGTATGAACAAATGTCTACTTAACAAGGAACAGAAAACCATTTTTCAATAACTTCATTGGTTTGCATGAAAATTTGATTCAATAGAAATTATTTTGATAGTTGAGGTGAAAATTATACCCATTTTTCTGATTAATTCCGTTATCAACATTATTTTGATCTTGGAGCCTTCCACATGAAAGAGATATCCAATTTTTTATTTTGGTATGATAACAGGGGTATCAGCTGACCTTATAAAAGTTTTGTTAATCAGTTAGACTTTAAGACTAATCCATCTCATGCAGGCCATGTATCGTTAGTGCAAGTAGCGGTTCAATGAAGCAGACACAACCTGTTTGTCATTTGAGTAGTAAGGCACAAACAATTTGCACACCAAATAAATCAGTTTTTGCATCTATTGTAACAATATGAAATAATAGTCAACTTTCATTGAGTTCACCTTCATTAATCCAAATGTGTGTTTTCAAATGTCATCTCCTCTACAATAAGGGCATCTCACATATTTCACAGGATACATGCATCTGATATGCAATGGACATATGAACAAGGCACACAACATTAGAAATTGCCAGTTATTATCCAGTAACTACTTTAAGCAATACTTCTAGGCTTGTAAACTGAATAATTCATATGAACTGAGTGCAAGAATTGCTGAACATTAACTTAGACATTATTCATTATTACTTACAAGTAAACAGACAACTAAAACTTGCATTATATTTTTGCTGCACACAAAATTTTGCTGCAGAGGTTGTAGTTAATACAATTTTGCACAATATCATAATTATTGTCAAGTGCTGAAGGGATAGGTGCAACAATATCCTAATAATACTGTCAACTGATTAATAGCCTCATGTAAAACAAAATAGTCTCAGATGTGGGAAGAGCTATTACAACATTTATCCAGATCGGTTAAATGCATACCATTTTGGAATGTCTGCAGAGAATTTTCAAACTGTTTATTTTACTAGTGCATGGACATTGGACAATTCGCTTCACTCATTCATTGATAGCTTCATGTTATTTTACCTCTCTATTTAACACAAGCAAGACTTTCCATCATTTTGAGCTGCAGAATGTAGGCAAGTACCTGAAATTAATGCAAAAGAGAAAATAATTTGAGTGAGATTTTATCTTGTGTGTTTGGAGCAAGTTAAGAGTCTGGAAGAAATGTTCATCTGCTTGTGGGAGAGAAGAGGAGAGAGCGAAAGAGGAATGAATGTGCATAGAATATAAGAAAATACAAATGTGGAAACCTGCCAACCAAGTAGCCCTAGAAGGATGAAGTAAGAAAATGTTGAAGTTAAAGTAGTTTTATGTAAAGGAGAAAAAATGCTGGAATGGAGTATAGTTACCTTATTATAATTTTGCTTATATAATACTGTAGAGGGAAAGGGAGGAGAGAGGTGGGAGGGCAGCAGAAGGCACGATCGAAAAGGAGGGTCTTTAGACCAGACTTGAAGGAGGCAATGGACTGTGGGATGGAGTTCCAGAGTGTGGGGGTAGAGAGGCTGAAAGCTCAGCCACTGACACTAGGGTGGGTCGGGCAGGAGACAGGGAGCAGATGCAGAACGGAGGGTCGGGAACAAAAACAACAATCAAAATATGAAAATGAAGAAATAAAGGTAAACAACAACAAAATTACATTTCTATGACGCCTTTCATGTTAGAGAACATCTGAAGGTGCTGAAAATAATAAATAAGAGAAAAAGTGCAAGAATTTAAATTGAAATATACTGTAAGTTGTACAACATGGAGGCATGGATCAATTACATTCATGTAATTAAGTGAAAAAATGTTCTCTGCAAAATAGGTAGAGATTTCCAGTACATACAGACCTCAGCTCTCCTGAAAATGGTCCAAAACTGATCTCTCAAAGTTGCCAAAACAATGACTGGTTGTTGTGGTAAATGGGGCACCGACAGCCAGCATACTGATGCAGACTAGCTGCTTTCAGGAGGCTGAAGTTGAAACATAAAATGAAAATACTGCGGAGTCATGTAGCATACTGCTTAGAGCACTCGGCTCGAAAACAAGAGGACCCAGGTTCAATTCACGGTCACAGCAAAACCTTAAGCAAGTATCCAAATGCCTCAGTTTACCTCGCAGCAAGTACAAACCTGGATATTAGTCAATTGGTGGATGGCTTTCTGAGATTAATAATCCCTTCAAAAAAATAAACAAATAATTTGGTCACTCAATTCACGACCGGTTGTGGGATGTTGTTGTACACAAATTGACTGCCGTGTTTTTTTCCACAAAATATACAGTCAATTCACTTTACAGTTTATTCTGTGAAGCACTTTGAGACATCTCAACAATGTGATAAATTGCTCTATCAAATGCAAGGATTATTATTATGTAGTGTTACATCGTAAATTGGGTAAATATCCAATGTGTAATTTAATCTATTGTGAATGATAATATTTGTATGATATATTGTGGTGACAGAGTAACGGAAACATGTATACTAAATCTGACCTAGGACCTCTGGAATATGATGTGGGAGTTGGTTCTTCTCAATAACTGCATTAAAAAAACTTATAAATCAAATATGTATTTAAAACATTTCTGCACAATGTTAATTTTTAAAGAAAACTTGTCTCATCGAAGACCAGATGGAATTTTGTACCTCAGAGGTCGAAATCAAAGTAACAATTTGGCATCTTTGCCATTTATTATCCTTGACAATAATTAATAATCATCACGTTTGGTTTCTTTTACATGAGGAGAATGTCCCAAAGCTTTGTAGGGTATACAGTAAAGTGGTGCCACTGTGTGTTTGGTGGGTGAACATGGCAACCAATTGTGCTCAGCAGTGTCACATAAAAGCTGGGAAGTGAATGACCAATTTTATTTGAGTGATCGTTGCCCAGGATACCAGAACATTTCCTTTACTTTTTGAATAGGACCATGGGATCTTTCACATCCAACTGTCATCTCATCTGAAGGAAATTACCACCAATGCAGCATACTCCAGCACTGATTTGAAATGTCAGTTTTAGACTACATAAGTTCTAAGTCATGACATTTTCAAGTTCCATGGTTCAAGTACCCGGGGCTTGAACACACAACCTTCTGAATAAGAGGCTAGAGTGACACCAACTGAGCCAGCCTGCAATAGCATCTTTCAAATCTTTAAAGTTCACCCTGAACAGTCAGACAGGAGTACAACATAACATTTCATCCGAAGGGTGGCACCTACAACATTACACCTGCAGCGCCAGGCTAACAGGTTTGTGGTAACCAAGGACACAGCTGTGCATTGTAGCACCAATATAAAATTAAGGCTAGCTCTTTCTTCCTTTTGAATTGCAGCCTTTAAACAAGGAAATAAAGAGTTTGTCATTTAACAACGATAGAAATGTCACTTACATTGCCTCCTACAATAGTTTAATATCGCACGCTCGCAATAGTTGATTCAGGTTTTGTGAAGGTGCAGTAGCCACATGTCAGAATGTATATTCAGTGATAGCTCAGTTGATTACTGTTGCAGTTAATTAGCGGTTAAATATTGATATAATTGTTTTGCCTGATGTTTATTTATGTTTGGTTCAGACCAGCATCGCACGCAGCACATTGGCAGTTCGTCGAAAATAATCTGTTTTTCTGCTCTGTCAGGAAGCAACATATCACTTCAGCAAACAGTTACTATAAGCAACACACTGTCTTTTGTCAGTTTACATTTACACGTAATTTCTGACACAATGAGCAGTTCCATAGCCTGTTTTTGCAAGCAACATTCCACAATTGATGACATTTCAATGCTACAGGGAGTTATATAATTTTTGGATGGTTCGTTATTAATAAAAATGTTGCTTGAAGGGTCTGTTACATTTATTGTATTTTTTTGGTTTATTTTCCCATCTCTGCACCTTTATACCTTAAACATCATTCCTATTATTTTACAGCCAGAAATATTGATGTGCTTAGGACACATAATTGTAAATTTAATTATGTAGGAAATAAAAAATGGCATAGTATTGCAAGCTTTTTAGCATAAAGGGATTGGGGGAGCACTGGTTCCTTGATGTTAGCTGAATTTCAATGAAATATTGCTTGAATAATTTTGGTATCAATATTTCATTCATTTTCTAGCATTTTTAGAAAACTTGCATCATTCAATTTAGCAGAAATTTCATTTTCACTAATCATTCCAGTAGCTTTTTTTTCCCCCTTCCATGTACAAATAATCATCGAGTTTAAACATAGATGTTCAATCTGCCCGATTTGCAGACCCAGGGGAAAATGCAATTTATTGCTGCATTGGCAACAGAGGCAGATGGTGGGATTTATCTAGTGCTGCTGCGATCAACCTTACATCCCTCAGGGTGGATTCTGATGCTCAGGTGCATGTGTGTTTGTTTTATTATAATAACTGTACCTAAATTCCATGTTTACTTATACATCAATTATTCAACCAACCTTTTCAGAGCTGATGTTCTTTATCTTGGAAAGGCCCTTTTGCATATTTAGTACATTTGAAAAAAGTTTTGGAACTCTACCACATTTCTTTATGCGGTAGAGCTTTTCCTGGATCTCCTGCCAACTATTCCTTCCTGTCATCCATTTTGGATTGTGCACCTTACCTTGCACTCCATTGCAATGTTTATTTACCAGTCTTTTAATGTACCTGTTGTACAAATTATCCTGTTAATATGTGCTCTCCACAGCTACAATTGTACATTGCTCTTCCTAAATACCCTTCAAACTCATTGGGAATGTGTATTAGCATAACTGTTAATTGCTGTTACCAATCTGTTGTAGTAGTAAATATTACCAGTAATTGACAGTCAAGAAATGCACAATTTACTATAAGATTCAATACTTAAATTAATTCTCAATGAACTTCAGAGGATATACTTTGAAATGGGGTGACTATGCATATTTAGGCAAAAACAATAACAACAACTTTGATTTATATCGCGCTCTCCAGACGACATCTCAAATCCGGCAGCACAAGTCACACAGCATGAAACAAGTGACATTTTATTTGAGGGATTGTTGGTCAAGAGAACTCCCTTCCTATTTCAAATAGTGTCACAGGATCTTTAATGACCACCTGAACAGGCAAATAGCTTAGACAATGTCAGTTGAAGTCCTAACATGGGATTTGAACCCACAATTTACCGACTCAAAGGCACAAGTGTTGCCACTAAGCCAAGCTGACATGTGTTTTGCACAAAATAACTTGATAGGACCCATAAGAGGCATAGTTCATTAAAACTGCCAAATCCTTCAATAGTACGTGGCCAGAAATCACCAAACAAACACAGTTCATGATGTGAAAAAAAAGCGAAACTGTTATGTAACTGTGTAGTTTGACATTAGACAGGAACAACAGAATATGGTCAGACCAGCAAAAGAGGCTGCAATGCAACTGCTTAAACAGGAGTCTGCCAGAAATATAGTGATGCCTCAGAAAACAATGCATACCTGTCCCTCTCCGTTACATTATTGCTTATAGAATATAAACTGTGAATCTGACAGTATATTGCTTCAATGCATCTCCTAGGATTCTGCACACAGAGATCTAATTTGTGAGCAATGCTAACCATGTGCAAGTGCAATGTGAATCATCACTGCATTATGTAAATTAAAAGTGTTGGGATATGGAGGTATTAAAAATTAATTATAGTTAGTTCCAATCAGGCACCAATGAAAACAATATATCCACAACACAGGCATGGTCAGCAACCTTAATTCATACATGAAGCAGGATAAAAGAAGAAGACCTTGTGCCAGGCTGGCTAGTATTGATAAGGTCTTCTTCTTTTATCCCGCTTGATGTATGAATTGAACCTTTACTCCTCATATACATCTGGTGTTTTGTGTAGATAAGTTGTTTTTCTCCCTTTTGCTTAAGGTTGCTGACCATGCCTGTTTGGGGAAATTGCCAAGTGAGTAGCTGAAGAGCCATCTCAAGGTCTGGGAAAAGAAGGGAGGCGAGTACAAGCCGGGTGGATAAGATAATGGGAGGAGTTGAATAACAACTTCCTACAACACTAGCCTTTAGATGGTCTGGCTTTGACATCCCTTCTAGACAATGTCCAAGTGATCAACTGACTGAGTTAGTTATGATGAGGCTGGGTCAGTTGCAGAAGGAAAGTTAGAAGAAAAGTGAGGAGTGAAGAGATTTGCTGAAAGCCAAGACTGCCGAGACCAGATGTGTCCGCTAGCACTGGTAGTATGGTCTTGATTATACACCTTTTAATTTCCGTGCATTAATCTTGCTTCACTTAATAAATTTTGACTGCATCAATTTGGATTGTCAGATCATATTTTTAAATCCTCGGAATCCCAACAAAAGCAATGAAAAAGATGACAGGTGATTCTTTAACCCTTCACATTTGTTTTAAATTGGTTATTTAAAATGACCTGGAATCGCTTTGGTTAGTGTGCATCTGCACAAATCACACATCAGGTACTACTTTTATATATGTATACAATTCTTATAATTCTTATGTGCAGAATTGTGCATTTTACAGCACAAAAAATCCATTCAGCCCATTATGTAGTGTATGTTTACTGAGAGGATTGCAATATTATTTACAATTTAGAGATAAAATATATGCACATAGTAGTTTTTCACAATACACGTCCCCTTTATTTATTTTTCTTGGCAGGTCAATCTGGGTCACCCCGAGACATAAAACAGCCTGTACCTTCAACACAGACAACATTTGCAGCCGGGACTACAGCTCCAGACATTCATGCACATCATCCAAGCATATGTGACATCTTGGCTCAGTTTGTAGCACCTCTGTTTCATAGGATTTGGGGTTCAAGCCTTATTTCCAGACTTTGAACTCACATATTTCACACTTACACTGCTGGATGAGAATAATACTGAGTGATCAGTACAAGATGATGCAAAACCAATTAATACAGAGGTCGGAGACCTGTAGAGCACAACATGACACTCAATAACAAGACTCTTGGGGAGAGTATCACTTTCTGGTGATCCTTATAGCCTTCCTTAAATAACAAAAAAAATAAGCTTAGCAGTACTGCAAATTTTACCTGAATACGTTCTGGTGCAGTAACATTACAATGGGCACAGCAATTATGTCAGTTGGGTCTAATTTGCACGTTATATAAACTGTAACCGCATCTTTCCAGAGAGAATTCCAAGGATCCTTGACTATGTAATTCAACTTTTAAAAATACACGGTAACTAAACTTTATAATGGATCCTACGATGTTTTACCAAAGTTGAAAAATGCTATATCAAATGTCATAGGTCATTGTTCGGTGGTTCGGTGGTCCCATCTGTTGTCTCTCTGAATCAAGTGAACATTTCCAGTTTGAAACAACACTCACTTATTGATACTGGTTTTATAAAGAGAACATAGATGGTGCTATAGATATTTTGAAGCTCAATTATATACCTGTCACTGCCTCAAGGATGTGCCTTAGCCTCCTCTGACGGTGCTTGCGGTTGAAGTTCAGATAAGACTTTCTTCTAGGTCTGTAGATGGATGCCCAAGTTGTTGTCTCATTCAGGGTGACTTCCTGTTCTGATCTCTAACTTCCTTTTGAATCCCTTCTTCTGAAATAATTGGCAGCTACAACTCAGACTTATCTTTTATCCTTGTACTGATTTCTCAACAATCTTTGCCAAAGTAGTGACAGATGAAAGAAATAATAATTATTCAAACTGGTTGAATACCATTATGTGTTCTAAGACATATGCTGAGGAAAACTGTTTAATTCTCATTATTCACTGAGTATGTTAAGTGCTGCATTTTAACTGTAGTACTAATAACATTCCTTCTATCTGTGATTTAGGCCTCTTTCCTCCTCCGGTTCTTCTGAAGTGCGCCTCCAACTTCCATCACCTCCGTAACTTCGCCCGTCTCCTTCACTGCCGCACCTCTCAGGCCACTGAAACACTCATTTGTCACCTCAAGGCTCAACAATGGCAATTCCCTCATTGTTGGCCTCTCCAACTCCTCCCTTCACAAGTTGCAGATCATCCAAACTCTGCAGTTTCTGTCCTCTTCCACAACAAGATCCGCAACCCCTTCACTCCCACCCTCGCCTGACTCCCCATTAATCAGTGGATTGAATTCAAGATCCTTGTCCTCACTTTCAAGACCCTCCACTGCCTTGCCCCCTCCTACCTCTCTGAACTGCCAACAACCATCAAGCTGTCTGCTCGCTCCATTCACCGGGCTCTGGCCTACACCAGGCTCCCGCCCAACTCGCCTTGCATCGGCAGCTGGGCTTTCAGCTTCTCTGCCACTGCACTTTGAATCTCCATCCCACAATCTCTTCACCTTGCTTCCTCCCTTGCCTCCTTCAAGACCGGTCTCAAGACCCTCCTCTTCGCCCATGCCTTTATTCATCCTCCTACCTCTCTGCCGTCCTTCATCCCAACCCTGCCCCCCATTCTCCACTGGCAGCCCCGCCCCCCATGCTCATTTCCTGACACCTAACTGTTCAGTGCCTTGGTACGTTGTCCCAATATGAAAGGCGCTCTATAAATGTAATTTTGTTGTTGTTCTTTTTCTTCTTGATCTCACTATTGTCTTTGACACTATCAATCACACTATCCTTCTCTGCTCTGATTCACATCTCCTCTCAACTCTGTCATTATGCCCACCTCTGAAACTATCTTTTCCCTTCAGCCACCAGGCTAAACCATGCAATAGAATATCTAAGCTTGTTTAAAACAACACTCTGCTCACTGAATACTCAGCTCTCCTCTACACAAGCTGTAGACTATACAGAATTCTGTACTCAATGTCATTGTCCATAGAAAAACACTGTATCAAATGCAAGGATTATTATTATTCTGTGCAATCCTATCATTCCAATCCTCTCTCGGGTCTAGAAGCTTCCCATTCCACAGAATATTGAGTTCAAGAACCTCGCCCTTATTTTCAAATCCTTCCACGGTCTTACCATCAGCAGTCGGGCTTTTAGCCCAATCTGCCTTCACTATCTGGAACTCATCCAGAAGTTATTATGACTGTTTCCCTCCCTCCATTTCCTCACGGATCTTCTCAAAACCTTCCTCTTTGACCGCACCTTTCATCGTCGATCCTCTCCCCATACCATTCAGTTCATATCTGCTGTTCTGGTGCCCAGCCATTACCTTTAACCACTTTGGGATGTCTTCCTGAAATTAAAGGCATTGTATAAAAATGAGTTTCTATTGTATCACAAAATCTATGGCACTGAAATGCAACTGTTTCCAGGCTGCTATCTGTATGCTGGTATTACCATAAATACGTAAATCACTTCCTCTGTTCTTCATGGTTATATAATTATCTTCATTGCCTTGCAAGAAAACTGATTTATATTATTTGCTCCACTTATGTGATACAAAATCATTTTCTGCATGGTTAGAAAGCAGGATACTTTAAAAATGGTCAATTATTATTCAAATTAAAATGGAAGCAGTACTGAGGTAGTAAAACTGCGGTTCGAAAATGCAACTAGAAAAAAAATTAAATTAAGAACAACTGAATGGTTATCCTTAAAATTTGAGAATCGTTTCATATTAAATAGTATTGTAAACTTCCTATAAACTTTGTAGTCTGAGCATTGAAAAAGCATCCAACTAAGAAACTTGAAATTAAGGATGACATAAAACAGCTCTCCTAATCTTGATTATGGATTTGTGTCCTCAAAAGAGGAGGCATAATTATTATTATGTAATTATAATAATAATCCTTACATTTGATATAACACTTTTCACTTCTTCTGGTCATCTTAAAGTGCTTCATTGCAATATATTGTCAAGTGAATTGACTATATATTTTGAGGGTGAAATGTTGTAACCAATTGCACACAGCAGTGTCCCACAAACAGTCATAGATTGAATAGCTAAATTTTTATGATTTCATTTATATTGTACAAAGCTGAATGAATGTTTTGCACTTTAAGCTGAAGTAAAACAAATTGCTGGGGGGGAAAATAGCTGACAATGAGAATCCTTTTTTATCTGTGCGAAAACTAATTAGCATACTGTAAAGTAGCCCCACACAAATTATAGGAAGCTTTCCCTACTTTTAGAGTCAGAAAATTTAAAAATCATCAACAACCAATTTCTATTTCGCTTTTCACAGTTGGAGGACTCCCCAAGGCGTTTTGCAGTCCAGGAGTGAGATGGACAAGCCAAGTGGCCTGGGGTCTGAGAGAGTAGCAAAGATGACTCATACTGAAGGACACTAGGCAGCTATTGAAGGAGGTGACGAACGGGTGAGTCTTAGGGGCTGTGATAATGATTTCCAGCGATTGGGGGCACATAGCCTGTAAGTTCACCATCCAATGGTGAGGCACTTGGAGTGGAGGACACGAAGCAGGCCAAATGGCTGGGTTTGTAAGGTTTAAGAAAGGAAAGGAAAAATCAAGTTTTATGTGAAGACATATAGAAATAGAATCATAGAAATTTGCAGCAGGGAAAAGGCTATCGGAGTACCAGAGTAAGCTGTTCATTTAACCCAACTGCCTGGCCCTATCCATTTACCCTTTCAAGCCTTTTTCTTTGATGTATCTGCCGACTTCCCTCTTGTAACTCACAATGAACTCTAGTTCTACCATCATACTTGACATCCATATGTGAAAACAAATTCCTAGGATCTCCTTTCACTCTTATTGCGCCTCTAATATTTAAGTCCTCTCGTCACTGACTCTCCTACCCAATGGAGATAACATCTTCCTATTTACACTATCAAAACCCATCAAAATGATGCAAGCTTCTATCATGTCCCCTCTCAACCACATCTGGTCCATGGGAAATGGACCCAGATTCTCCTAGTGATACATGTTCATGGAATTATTCTTGAAAATCTCTGCACTCATTGTGTGTGAGAAAACCACTTTGGATATTCACCATATCACAAGAGAGCAAAGGGGAAAGAAAACAATTGCAACAGAACAGGCAGACCAGAGAGAGAAAAGATGTGGATGATGAGAATAATAATCATTACATTTGATATGTCTCCGTTTATTTCAGGCTCCACCTCTGCCTTATCTCTTAGTTTGCCAAAAACCTCATCAATGCATTCACATTAAGGCTCGAGTACGCCAACTACCTGCCTGTCGGCTTTTCTAATTCTTCCCTCCACAATCTGCAGATAAATCAGAACTCAGCAACTTGGGTCCTCTCCCCCACAACACTGTGTAACCCTATCAATCCCACTCTTGCCCAGTTCCATTGTCTCGCCATCCCTCAGAGATTAGGGTTCAGAATCCTCAATTTAGCCTTCAACTCTGTGGCATTTTGCTCCTTCCAACCTCTATGACCTGCTAACTCCATAATAACCTGTCCACTCCCTTCTCTCAGCAGGTTCCGGTTGTTCCATATCCCCTACCCAGCCTGTGCCACCATCGGCGGTTAATCCATTGTATTTGCATTTGTTGAGAGGAAAAATAGAATTTATTTTGTACATGGAGAATAAAAAGTGCTTGGATTAAATGTTTAATGCTCAATTAAGACAGTATTCCCATAACTGGCACAAAAATAGTGGAATCTGTGTGGTGGCAAGTTTAAATTGTCTGATTGGCTATAAGACACAGATTTAGGTGCAACTAATGTATCTGAACTAAATCGGAGGATGTTCAGCTATGGCTAGTTACCACCATTGATAATCATTATATCAGAGACTGCATTTGACACCCCAATAGTACGTCTTAATATTTTGCCACTTTTACAGGTCAGTGAAATAGGTATTTTTCCTGTGCTGCGTTTTTAAGTGCCACATGGAAGATTGGTGGTTAGTTGAGATTAAATGAACCCTGTAAATCATTTGTTTCTTGCTCTATCATTGTATCATTAATAATGGCTCTTGCAACCTGCTTCACTGCTTTCTCATCGATTTTCTCCGGTTGGTTTAGGTTTTTACTCTTACTGCTGCTGTTCATCTGGCTCCTTGTTACCTAAGAGTAACTTTTTATTTTTTAAGACATTGTCCAGCTGTTCCAACCTCTGCTTTACACTGCTGTCAGTTAGGTTATAATTTTCTTCCATTTGAAGGACCATAACTTCATTCGTCAATACTGTATCACAAAGATCCCATTTATAATGTTGCCGTGTAGTTCTATGTTGCAGTGAATGATCTGTAGCTCCTATGAGGGTATGCTTTCATATGTTATTCTATGTCTATATCTTCAGTATTTACAGCAATAATTCATCACAAAATAGATATACTGCCCTGACATCTCAGCATTATTTATTCCTGTTGCATACAGTAGTTCAAATGGAAGTGTTGTCTACTATATCAAAATAACAAACCAGTTCCTTATTCTGATGTTGAAATTCAATACTTTGTCCTTTGTTTTCCCACCAATCCATAACAACACCCTTTTTTACATAATTTGTAAAAGTGCATTTTCATCATTGAGAAAAACGATTTACGTTATTGCCCTGTAATTTGTCTCAGGATGATCTGATTGTGGAGCACAGGGTTTTGGGAATGCATATGCATAAGTCATTGCAAGTGGTTGTAAAGAAAGCTCATAATATTTACACACAGGGGCACCATGTACAAAAACAAAGCAATAGTGCTCAATCTGTACAAACCATATGTTTGGCTGCAGCTGGAGAAGTGCTTCCAATTTAGGGTATCTCACTTCAGAAAAGATACAAAGGCCTTAGAGGGTTGCAGAAGAGTTTGATGAGAATGATTCCAGAGATGAAGTGCTACAGTTATGAGGAATGGTTGGATCAGTGCTGGATCAGTTTTCATGGAACAGAGAAGCTTAAGCGGAGACCTAATAAAGGTGCATGTAGTTATGAGGGGTGTTGACAGGGTAAATTGGGAGAAGTATTTTACATTGATTTAGGAATGGGGAGGGAGGGGAGGGAATGTGGAACCAGTGAGTTGGGCCACACTATAAGGTAGAATAGCAAAAGGAGAACTTAGGAAGAATATTTTTAACCCAAAGAATTGTTGGGATGGGGAATTGAAAATATAAATTTCAATAAAATTATTTTCAAACAGCAGACAGATCTTCTCTATCAGATAAATATCTAATTTAGAAAATACACATCTCTACACTTTATTGTATATCATGCAACCAACTCCTGAGTTAAAAGATATTATACCGGATGTAATGATTATTATTATCAAATCAGAAGTACGAAGACATTGGGAAATGTTGCAGAGGTGGGGGAATGGATAGCGGATCATGGCATGGATTTGGGATAGAAAATACAGCTGAGGGTCAAACAAGACACCAAGGTTCAGACTGGCTTCCAAAGGTGGAGTGTGCATCCATAGATGGTGATTTTGTCAGCAACTGAGATGTGGAGGTACTGAAGGAAGCCAATCAGAAGGGTCTTGGTCTTGTTGACGTACAATTGTGCAGAGTTATCTCTCATCCGGTACTTAATGTCTGACAGACTATCAAGACAGCAGTAGTGCTGGAATCAAGTGTGGAAGCAGAGAGATAGAGTTGAGTATCCACATATACGTGGAAGTCGACCCAATGTTTACAGATGAATGTGGAGCATTTCCTTACATCAAGGAAATTAGATACATTAATTGGTTTAAAATGAGCTCTTCACCAGCACCCCAGTCTAATGTAAAACTGCTGATTAATAGTGATAGTTAAGTCATTGAGTATTGTTTTGTATTTTCCAGTATAGTTACATTTAAATAATAATTTAAAAAAGTATCATTGGCATAATACCCTGCTTGATTTGAAAACGCTATGAACCACAACATTGCATGTTTAATGTTCATGCATGAACAATGCATAGAATTAAGTGCTTTTTAAGGCAGGTGAATGACTGCAATCATTGAAGACTGGATGTAATAATAAACTCGACATGATAGCTACAGTGTTGGCGCTTGGGTTGAACATGTACATTACCTGTACTATTCCTTTATTTCTTTATCATGGGCTTTTACCTTTGGAATTCTTTTCCAGGTAATTACAATTGAGTTTGATGCAAGGGACATGAAACAGTGCATTTTCACATTTGCATGTTTATATTACCAGTGAACGATTAATCTACATATTCATGTGTCCGGCAATAAAAATTAATTTGTCACTACTTGTTACATCAAATAACTATGCAATTGTAACCTTCATTATCCATAAATGTGACTCTTGTCTTTCCTCCCCTCTTACTCTATCAGTCATGTCTATTCAGGTACAGGGACGACATGCAGTACACCAAAGCACTATGCACCACAGCTGCTGTACGTACATGATTCTCATTAAAGTGATTGTCTTGCCGTCAAAACTACTCTGGGTAAAAGATTGGAAGAATATAAACAAGACATCTCTCTTCTATTTAGATACAATATGTGAAGAAGACATTCCAAGAGGCTAATTACTATTAGCACATTTTTATTGTTTTTTAAGTATCAGATTTATTGACAGTTTATTTGTATTTAACATTGAGCTGAATACTAACCCGAGACACTACAAAAACTAAAAATCACCCGGTGAAAATGTGAAACTAATTGTCAGACTTATTACTTGGCAACTCAGTGCAATCCCAAACTGTCTTTATCTGCCTACATTTTTAAGGGTAAATTGTTCCCCTCAACACTACATCCTTTGACATCAGCACAGTAATTTGGTCCAAAGCCACGAACAATCTCTTAATGATACAACCTTTGTTTTTTGGACTAAAAGCCTGTGATCCAGGCCTTCAGTACTGATTCTGATTGAGTTAGGTCTCAAAGGAGATCACTGGGATTAAAAACAATGATGAAGCAGAGCAGGGACTGTAACTGGCTTCAAGGGTGTGTAGGGATGGTGTGAAATGTTCCCTCTCATTCCTGTTCAAAGGTAGCTACAAATTTGGATTGTATTTTTGGCAAGCTGATATTTATCATTGGTGAGAGATGTCCAGAGGGGATTGTGGTGAAGGAAGGGTGAAGGAGTGGTGGTCCCAAGATAGACAGATGCAGTTAGCAGAATGATGTTGGTGCAATTTTGAAATCATTTTGTTGGGCTTGACAAGTTTTAAGAATTCTGTGTTGATTTGGGATGATTGCCTTACACTGTTGCTTAATGTGCAAGAATTGATTCCTTAATATGACTCCAATATTATTCCTACTGCAGATGTGAAGCTAACTGGTGTACAATTCCCAGTATCTTGGTTTTATTTGAAAACAAGAACATTATTAGTTATTCTCCCATCAAGTGATAATACCTCCGTGCTTAATGAGATGTAGAAAAATTCAGCCGCATCTTCCCTGTTTTTCCTCTCATTTCTTTAAGTATATTAGGATGCACTCGGTCTGAACTTGTTAACTTATAAATATTCAAGCCCTCTTCTTTTTTAATGACCACAGACAGAATTATTCCCGTGTGTAGCCATTTAGTTGGTAATTACTATTCAAGCAATATTGTGCTATTTTTCACATTTTTGACAGGTAATTTACTGCTTATAGAAACTTTAAGCCATTCAATGACATTGGAATAATGCAAATCCTAGTTTTACCTCACAAACTGAACATTTAACCTCCATTCTCTGCAGCGTCTGTTTGCAGTGAAGTAAAGAGAATGATCAAAATGACTTGATTTTAATACAAACAAAAACCTAATTTCCAAAGAGTATATTTTAATTAAAAACATACTTTGTAAAAGGGAAAACAGGAGCTAATGATCTAAAAATCAAACACATTCATATGCATCAAGTAACATACAAAGAAACTGGATTGCAAACCAATACATTAAAATAAATGTTTAAATCCAATATTGGATGGTCAGATGATTGGTGAAAAATGATCAATTGACAGAAACAAAAAAATGCCAGGGAGAAAATGATTTGCAACAAATAATTGATCAATAAAACGTGTTTTTCTAACTTCATCTGAGTTTGTGCACTTCTAAAATGTAGCATTATATCATAGTGATATTTCCATATTGCAATTAAATCTTGAAATATGCAGCCTGCCATGATGTAATGATTGCAGATAGTTTAATATGATCAAACATCATTCAAAGTCCTACATTGCATCATAGTCAATCATGACTAATTGCAATATTTTCACGAACAACAGTTTAATCTCAGGAGAAAAATATTTTTTGAAAATGGGAGGTAATGAACCCTATTCAAATCCATTTTAATGCAAAAAATATTAAACACACTGAGTGTACAAAAATGTTACATGACAGGTTAATTACTTACCAATAGTTTAAATTGAAAATGAATGATTTTGGCATCAAATAATAACCTCTGTTAAGCTTTCAAAAGATTAAATGATGTAGGCGTAGTTTTGAAAACTCACTGTCCAAACAATCATTTTCTACTGAGTGGTAGAAGCTAGTCAGGATTTTTCCATTATGTATTAATAACCATTTCTTCAAGGAATTTGGCCCCTCCAACCATAACATGAGACATCTGGAAGATGTGAAAAGCACAATATCAAATGCAAGGATTATTATTATTGTTGTTATTGTATTATTATTATAATAAGGAGATTGTATTTTATTATTTTCCACAATGATTATCTCTCTGCCTCGCTCCATTCCTTTACTTCCTTCAAGGCCTTCAAGAACTTCTGACCATATTTCAACCAATTCTACCTCCATTCCTACTGCCCTCCACTGCTTTTAATTCCAACTCCCAACTCAGGTGCAAACCTATAACTGTCCAGTACTGTACCTCAGAACATTCTTTCGATATTAAAGGCACAAGATAAACGTAATTTGTTATTATTTTACAATATTATGAATGAATGAATGAATGAATGAATGAATGAATGAATGAATGAATGAATGAATGAATGAATGAATGAATGAATGAATGAATGAATGAATGAATGAATGAATGAATGATGGATAATACAATACCTGTATAAGTATTTTGGAGCAGTATGTTCATTGTAGAGATAAATGAGAAAGATTTTATGACAAGCTGATTCCTACTTCTTTAAATGTGCATCTGGCCACTTCCCTTTCCCTCTCTCCATTGGTCGGTGTCCAACTCAATTTCCATGAAACACTCCAAAACATAATCCAACATGAAGGACACTAAAATGCAAATTGTTGTTGCTGTTAAACGCAATTTTGTTCTTGTTTTTGTTATTGAAGGAAGAGCTTCAATGGATACTTGTAGTTTGGAGGTGCTGTCCTTCTGATGAAACATCAAACCAAGCTGCTGTCTGCCTGTTCTGATGGACATTAAAGATTGCATGACTCTATTCAAAAAGACAAGGAAGTATCTCCCACTGTCCTGGACAATATTGCTCCTGATAGAATTGCTCAATCACTTAAGGACCATCTCCACTAGCTCCCCAGTGGATTGAATTCAAGATCCTCATCCTCGTTTTCAAGGCCATTCACGCCTTTGCCTCCGCCTATCTCTCTGATCTGCTGTCTCTCTATCAGGCCACCCATCTCCTCCGTTCAGTTTGCTCTGGCCTGCTCCATGTCCCCAGCCTGAACCGCCCTTCCGTTGGTGGCCGGGCTTTCAGCCTCTCTGCCCCACACTCTGGAACTCCATCCTGCAATACCTTTGCCTCGCTTCCTCCCTTTCCTCCATCAAGGCCGGCCTCAAGAGCTTCCTCTTCGACCATGTCTTCTTCTTCCCTCCTAACTCTCCCACTTTTTCTACTCTCCTTCCCTCTTTCCTTACCCCAACCCTTCCCCCCCTGCTCGGGTGCCGACCTAACTGTTCAGCTCCCTGGGACAGGAGTCCCAATGTGAAAGGCACTCTCTAAATGTAATTTTGTTGTTATTGTTGTTTATGCGGCATTGTTGTGTGCAAATTCATCATTGCATTTGCATACAAAATATGCATTTTACATCAAATCTTGCAAAGAGCGTTGAGACATTGTGATGATGTGATACAGATTTATGTCAAATATAAGTATTCCAATCAGTATTACAATTTTATACATTAATTACAATTTCAGCCTCCATGAAATTGTAAATCACAAGCTGCTTTTTAATACAATATATTATTTTGAAAATATAGTATTAAATGTGCTTTGGAGGTGAGCAAGAGATCAGATTGAGTGGTCGAGATATAGGAACTGAGAATACTCTGGAGTTTTGGTTTGAATATGTTTGATAAGGCTTTATCTGCGTAGGATTCATTTCCCCCTCCCACTTCCCTGAGGAATAAATGGTCGAAAGGAATCAATGGTGGGGAAGGGTTGTGTTAGAATTGGTGCAAGGAGCATATAATTGGAGGTTTAGATGAACAAAGCCCTTCTACTTATTTGATCTACCCTGTAGTCTTTCCATTGTGCAAAAAGCTGTTTCATAAATGAGTCTTGTGTCCTGCGGGAGAAATTCCATCTATTTCGAAGCTCACACTAATTTCTCAGCAATTCACATGTGCAGAATTTGACAAATACTTCAATGTAACATTAATTTTTAAGCCAGTTTTCCATACATTCTTTTAACAAAGAACTCTGAAATGCGACTTCAAAATTAAGACTAAATTTAGGAAATGTGACAAATTCTGTACAATCTGTAATGTTGAGAAGATAGTGTAAATTTAAACCAAGTTGGAATTTCTCCTCCTGTCTTCTCCCATCCATCTTGGTAATTCGTTCATTCATTAATCTATTACTGTCTATTTGAAACTTAATCGGCTTTACAATGAATACATTAGTTGAATACCATATTAGTTTATTGTGCTGTTCTGTTTTTCTATTTTCTAATATAGCATTTTCCCTAATGCCCACATATATACAGTTAATTCACTTTACAGAATGTTCTGTGAAGCACTTTGACACGTCTAGAAGACGTGAAAAGTGCTATATCAAATACAAGGATTATTATTATTCCAGTGGTCAGTGTACAAAACCTTGAAAACTATTGCTGTACTGTCACATTGATACTCTTGAACAGATTCAAAGTCTCAGAAAATGCAAAGGTTGCAAAGAGTCAGCTATCACCTGGAGTAGTGAATGAATCGACTGTACAACTGTCAACTGAATGCAACCCAAAAGGACATTGGAGGGGACATCAGTGATCTTAGTTCACTATTCTGAGATCATGCAGGGCACTAGGAAAAAGAACATGACTGTGAGTACAGAATTTATTGCTTGAATAAAGAACAAAAAATAGCCAATGTAGACAACAATAACAATCAAATTAAATTTCTGGAGCACCTTTCACATTGGGAGGACATCCCAAAGCACTGAAGAGTCAGGGTCAGGACCTAAGCCTGGTAGTGGAGGGGGTGGGGGGCAGCATTGGGATGAAGGAGGGCAGAGAGGTAGGAGGTTGGCTGAAAGCATGGTCAAAAAGAAGGATTTTGAAACTGACCTTGAAGGAAACAAAGGAGACCTATGGAGCGGACGGGCATCCTTGAAGAAAGAGAACATCCAAAATAACCTTCTACAGAGGAGTGCAGCAAGCAGGAAAGAGAGCAAATCCAGGCCTGGATTCAGCAACAAGCACTCTGGGAGGCTGCTATATAAATGCATGTTATTGTTGTTGTCATTTCAAAACCCATGATTACAGCATGAAGAAAAGAAAGCTGAGAGGCAAAACATTCTGGAGAGAAAAAAAAATTGAAAGTGAATAAACAAAAGGAAATTAGCAAAGTAGAAGGAAACTCACATTATTTTACATTTCTCAATAGAACAAGTTGCATTTAGATAATGTCCTTCACATTTTGGAATGCTTCAATGATAAGGTGTCAAACACCAAGAAAAGGAAGAGGCGGAGAAGGGTAGGTGATTGTAAGTCTGATTGAAGAGGTAGGTTTTCAAGTGTATTTTAAAGACAGATTAGAGAGGAGCAATCTGGACGTGTAGAAGGAAAAAGAGTTCCGAATGCTCAAAAGCTGATGGTGAGGCAAAGGGGGCAGGGAATGCACAATATGCTTATGTTTGAGAAACATTAATATCCTCTTTATAATAATAATCATACTTTCATTTAATATAATGCTTTTCACATCTTCTAGATGTTTCAAAGCACTTTACAGAATATACTGTAAAGTGAATTGACTGTATATTTTGTGGGTAAAATTCAGCAGCCAATTGCGTACAACAGCGTCCCACAACAATCGTAGATTGAAATGACCTATTTTTTATTATAAAATTATATTTTATTTTATCATATATTTTTGGGGACAGATTATTATTAGGCTGTAGAGTAAGAAAACTTGCCCAATGTTTTGCCCTGACCTGCTTGGATTCGAAACACAGGTCTCACGCTTGTAAAGTGAGTACCCTACCACTGAGCTATAGGACTCTTCTGTGTATCATTTGGAAAGTTTAACTCTTTCCCCGATACCTTTAAATTTGTTGCAAAATTTAAACTTCAAGGTTGACATTGAATCATCAAAATTGCTGCTCCGCTAAATATACAGCAAAAATGTATGAAAGGATATCAAACCAAGGTGTTTTCTGCCTGTTCCGATGGACATTAATGATTACATGACACTATTCAACAAGAATAGTTTCTGTTCCTGCAGAAACATCGGGGGCAGTGTTAGTTGTGCGTTCACAGTAAAAACCCAGTAGATGTGAATTGCATTAGATTGACCTCCACAGTTTGTTAGCTCCCTGACCATCCAAGCGATCTTTGCTGTGGGATGTGAACACCCCATCACACAACTGGTACTATTTTCTCTTGATAAATTAGACACACAAACTGAATTGGTGTTTGTCTGTAATTCAATCCTGACTGAATGTGAATGGGTGGGCTCATCATTACCCCTCACTATACTAATTTGGAACAAAGTGGAACAAAGAGTTTGGTCCCATCCTCAATTTATTTAAAACAATCATTTTCTTTACCAATAAGTCAATGTGGCTTTATTTCCCGATCATAGAGGAAATTTATGAAACTGCTTTACTGATTGACATCAATATTTTATAGTTAACTTTAGGGAGAGGTGAGGGTGAAAGTTTCTCTATCTTCTTTTTTGTATTCTTGCATATCTTTTGCTTATACCCATGCAAATAATATCACAATTTACCCTCCAGCACGTACGTTTAATTACAAATGTTTAGCCCTAATGTTTCTTGAATTAGTATTGAATCATTAAGGCTTATTCTTCAATGCCTCCCTTTTCCTATTTGATCATTTTGTAACTTCTTTCTTTGCCCTGAAAACCATTATTTCTTCATACTTCATTAACTTCTGCTCATTAGTATTCACCAAAGTAATGGCCCCTGTGCCCTCTAAATCTAATTTAAATGAATCTTAATTACAACACAACAATTTTCCTCCCCATTTGGTTATATGTTTGCTGCACAACCTCATTCTCCCTAAAAGAAAATCCTCATTTATGTACAAAGCCACCTCCTCTTATGCACCACTCTACTTACCAATTATTTAAGTGAACATTTTGCATGTGTTCTGCATCTGACCTGCGATTGCTTCATGTTGCCAAAACGTGCAAACAATTAAATAAAAATAGTCTATTTACTTGTACTCCAATCATAATCATTCAATGTGATATTATTGTGCCTTTTATTTGGGGAGAACATCTCAAAGCATGTGAGGATTTACTATCAAGTGTACTCACAGTGCATTTTGTATGTGAGCACATCAGCTAATTTGTGTGCAGCAATATACCACAACAGCTATCAAGTGAATCAACAATTTTATCTGAGGATTGTTGGCAAGGATAAACTCTCTTCTCTGTACATCGAGTGCATGTGGAGTCGTATAGCTCAGTGGTTCGCCTTGCAAACAAGATATCTGAGTTCAATTCCAGGCATTGGGGAAGTTTCCTCATTCCTTACCACAAGCCTGATAATAATTCCTCCAAAAAAAATTGGTCATTTCAATCCACAACTGTTTGTGGGACACTGCTGTGTGTAATTGGCAGCCGCATTTTGCCCACAAAATATACAGTACAGTCTATTCACCTGCTTCCCCTTGATTCATCCAATTCACTTTACTGTATCTTCTGTGAAGCATTTTGAGAAGTCTAGAAGACATGAAAATGCAAGGATTATTATTATTAAATATTTAATACCCACCTAAACAGGGAGATAGGACTTCAGTTTAAACAACAATGACAACAGATTACATTTTGTACAGAGCCTTTCATGTTGGGCAGATGTCCCGGGTCACTGCATTGTAAAGGATTTAGACTTGAGCTAGAGGTTGGAATCAGGAGGGATGGAAGGCAGGTAGAATGGGTGAAGGAGGTTGTCCGAAGGCAAGGTCGGAGAGGAGAGTCTTGAAATGGGCTTCAAGGAGGCAAAGTGCGGGCAAGGTGAATAGATTGTAGGATGGAGTTCCCAGGGATGAGGGCAGAATGCCCGACCACCAATGGTGCGGTACATGACATGGACCGTGCCTGAGCCTGCTGAGCAGAAGTAGGAGACAAGTTGGTGTGGAGTTAGCATGTCACAGATGTAGGGAGGAACAAAGATGTGGAGAGCGTCGAATGCAAGGATGAGGATTTGGAAATCTATCCTCTGAGAGATGAACAGCCAATGGAGCAAGTCATGGTGTCTCATCTAGATGACAGAACCTCTGATAATGCAGTAGTTGTCCTGGTATTGAACTTAGTCAACCTAGACTATGTGAGTTTAAAAATCCCAATTGGGGATTGAAGTTGCAACCCACCCTTATACTCAGAGGTGGAAGTGCTACCATCCAAGACAGGCTGTATCTGAACATTTAGATGCTTCAACAAAATGATTAAGCCTGATTTTAAAAAAAGATAAACATGTGAAATTTCATTGTAAAGAACAATCATAAATACTGAATATGTTTTTAAATCTGCTTCAAAGCATCAATGTTATCATCCATTCTTAAAGCCTTACCATGAAACTGTAAAGATCAGCATTCTACAATGTCAATTAAAATTCAGGTTCAACTGGAAGTGAATAAGTATTGAATAAAGGTTCAGTTTACCTGAAGGACAATGTCCACTCAATAAAACCTCTGGCAGCTTTCAACTGTTTTTGTGCTGAGTTCTGATAATATTTTTGTCCAGGATTTTTCACAGGATCATATTATTTCAATTCAAATATGAAACTTAAACTGCAGCCTTCAATCTTTCCAATGAAAACCAATACCACAGAATACCCCATGGATAGTTGAAGAATCTGTCTGATACGCAAAGCAAATAGATGATTCAAACAACCACAAGTAGCAACTATGTCGCAACCTATGGCAAGCTATTCTTTAGTAAAATATGTTAACCTTCAGAATTAATGCAAATCTACTTTGTTTTTCTCTACCTGTAGAAATCCCACACAGGACATATACAGTAAATTTCAGTTAAACCAATTATAGCTTTACTTGTCACTACTACTTAAGTCAACAAGTTTTCAATATCCTGGCTGCACTTATTTATATATTATATATATACTGTATATATGGTTAACTTGTCACTCTGGGTAACTTCACAATGCCAAGCCCATTACATTGACAGGGATCAGGATTTTACAAAGTGCATTTATAAAATAACAAATTACATTTTTTGAACAACATTTGTAAATTTGTACTCTTTCTAAATAAAATAAGAATGTTTAGCTGATCTCTGATTTTTAATCTGCAACATCTCTTGTACTCTATGACCTTTATTTTACCTGGCAGAGCAAGTTGTTTTCCCCTAGCACTTGGTTTGCTTCATTTAATTAAAGAGTGCTTACTACCCATATTGATCCACCTCACAAATTGCTGCAACAATATCACAATGCTGAAATGTATAACTATACTTCTCACATCGCACATCATAAATGTACAAATGCATTAATGGCTTGGAAAATAAATATTACACTTCCATTTTCCACCTTGAAAACCCATATTCTTCTTTTGATACACAGCTGACATCTAAAATACTACATAGCCTTACATTTAAGATCAATATAGGATTTGTAAAATAATTGAATTCAATTTTGATATGGAAGACTTTGTCCACATTTCTCTCAAATATTTTGATTGAGAAATAAAGAACAATTTCACAAGGTAAGTTGGATGAGAATGAAGAGAGGCCTTTAACTCATTTGATCTCATCCTTCCATCATATGAACAAGGGCCATACAATCAAGCCATTATTAAATGAGCCCAGCAACTTGGATTCTATCAATCTTTCTGAAATCCGTTGCCAATTCTTAACTATCTCTCCATATAGAGATACACTTTTATTTCTCTTAGAATTGCCCAAACTAAACTAAACCTATGTACTCTTTTCCTTTTGCCTTGGCATTTCTCAAAATACTTTTCTTGGCTCATTATCTCTTACCATCTCGCACTCCAAGATCACTTAGCCTGAATTGTGCATTATAAACCTTTGTTTTGCTTCCATGATCATGATTTGTTGGAGGATTGTTGATTCAACCCAATATTAAACTTAATATTGGGGAGAAAACATTGACTTTAGAGTAAATTATCTTTCTAGGTCCACTTCTTTGAGATGATATTGTTTCTCACAGACTTTCTGGTTATCTTTAGTTGAATACAACCATAATACAGCTGAAAGTTTGAAATTTAAGCAATCTTGGTACAGTATCTGATATACGGCAGGTAGGTAGACATCAGGTTAAAGTTTCCTTGAGTTGTATTGACAATTAGCTTTTATAGCACTGTAGTCAACATTGTTTGTCACTGTGCAGTCTATAAATTATTTCTGTAGTGATTAAATTACTTATCTTTCAAGTAAGGAGTTAAACCTATAGAGAGTAATATATATTGATACCTGGGATCGGTATTGGGACCACTTCTCTTTTTAATATATATTAACGATCTGGACTTGGGTGTAGGGAGCACAGTTTCCAAGTTTGCAGATGATACTAAGTTAGGGAGAATAGTAAATAGTGAGGAGGATCGTAACCATCTGCAAGAAGATATAGATAAAATGGTAACGTGGGCAGACACATGACAGGTGAAGTTTAATGCAGATAAGTGTGAGGTGATACATTTTGGGAGAAGAAATGAGGGGAGGCAATATAGGCTAGACAGTACAATTTTAAGGGGTGTGAGGGAACAGAGAGACCTGGGGATTTGTGTTAGCGACTCTTTGAAGGTGGCAGGACAGGTAGACAAAGCCGTTAAGACGGCATACAGGATACTAGGCTTTATAAATAGGCGTATAGAGTTCAAAAGTCAGGAAGTGCTGGCTAACCTCTACAAAACTTTAGTTAGGGCTCAGCTGGAGTACTGTGTCCAATTCTGGTCACCACACTATAGAAACGATGTTAAGGCATTGGAAAGGATGCAAAGAAGGTTTGCTAGATTGGTACCAGGATTGAGGGACTTCAGTTATGGGGAAAGGCTAGTTAGACTAGGTTTATTTTCTTTGGAACAGAGAAGGTTGAGAGGAGACCTAATAGAGGTTTATAAAATCATGAGGGGATTCAACAGAGTACATAGGGAAAAACTATTTCCACTGGTGGGCGAATCTGTGACTCGTGGTCACAGATTTAAAATATTTTCAAAACTAAGCAGAGGGGAGCTGAGGAGAAATTGTTTCACTCTGCGGGTTGTTCGAATCTGGAATGCATTGCCTGAAAAGGTGGCGGAGGCTGATTCGATAACAGCTTTTAAAAGAGAATTAGATCTTTATTTAGGGAGAACAGGTCTGTTAGATTATGGGGAGAGAGCTGGGAAGTGGGATTGAGTAGCTCTTTTCAAAGAGCCGGCACAGACTAGATTGGCCGAATGGCCTCCTTTTGCGCTGTAAAATTCTATGATTCTATGATATCAAGTTTCTTTCAGTTTTGCCCATCCAAGTTTCCATCTACACTAGAAGCATGTTGGAATGTCCTCCTGATATGAAATGTGCTGAAATTTGCTGTTGTTATTGTTGTTGTTTAACTGAACAAGTGCCTACACTTGCAGTAACCATCTGGTATAATGTAATGTTTTGGAGATCATTCTGTATGTACTAGAGCCGACAGTGAGCATTTCAAGAATATTCAACCACAGAGGCTATGAGTCAAATTAATCCAATGAGTCAAATCTTATTTTTAGCCAATATTTACTCTTACCCAAACATTCATAACCACCAAATGATAGCAATTGAGAATGATAATCATAACTCCTGTGGTTTAGTGTTTGGAGCACTTGTCTTGCAAGCTGGGAAGACAAAGCTGGGGAGACCTGTGTTTGAATCCAGGCAGGTCAGGGCGAAACCTTGGACAAGTTTCCTTACTCCACATGCCTAATAATAATAATAATAATAATCCATCCAAAAAAACAACAATAATAAAATTGGTCATTTCAATCGACAACTGTTTGTGTAACACTGCTGTGCACAATTGGCTGCCGTGATTCATCTACAAATATACAATCAATTCACTTTATAGTATATTCTGTGAAGCACTTTGGAATGTCGTTAAGATGTGAAAAGCACAATACCAAATGCAAGAATTATTATCATAATAATTTCTATTGCCTGGTTAAAATAATTCCACCTCTGCCACAGCTGAGATTAGCTAGCTCCCTGGAGGCTGAGCATTCAACCTCCAGCCCTCTGGGGCATACGTCTCCAATTTTACCACGAGTTTCTCATGTTGTCCTGGCCAACAATCCCCCAAATAAAATTGATCATTCACTTCATGGCTGATTGTGGGATATTGCTGTGTGCAAATTGCCTACCACATTTGTTTGCAAATTCAGTCACCTCACTTTATACCATTTAACTCTAAAGAGCATGCATCACAGCAAGAATCAGAGTGTTGAGCTATTGTTTGATTTGTACCTAATCTTGATATTCATTGAGAATTAATTGGAGATATGGTTCCCTATTTTTGAGTTTCAAACTTCTCTATTTGTCCAAATATTTCTGAATGTTGGAAAATAAATAAAAGTTTTCTTCATATAAGCCATTCTAATCAGTCACTCCGCCCATGCTCCCACGCCTCACCCATCCTATCCTCCAACTCCAAGTGCGAGGAGATGCTGGACTTCCTCAAATCGAAAATCAAAGTTCAGCCAACTCTACCTCATCTTCCACTACCTCCCCACTACCTCTCCCCCAGGATTCATCTCCCTCCCAACCCCCACTACGTCCCTTCCACCCTATCTCTCCCCCCGCTTTCTCTGCTATCCTCTGCAAAATGAAATTCACCACCTGCTCCCTTGACCCTATCCCAACCTCTCTCCTCATCTCCCAGCTCCATCTCCCAGCCCCATTGCTAACTTATGTCATTAACCTCTCCCTATCCACTGGCATTGTGCTCACCTCTCTAAAAACTGCTGTCATCACCCCCATCTTAAAAAAACCTACTCTCGACCCATCCCTAATCTCCAGCTATCAACCATTCTCCACCTCCCATTCCTCTCCAAGGCCCTGCAATGAGTTGTTGCTTCCCAGCTTTGTTTGTTTCTCTCCTGCCACTCCCTCCTCGAACCCCTTAAATCTGGCTTCCGTGCTGCACATAGCATGGAGACAGCACTGGTCAAAATCTCTAACAACATTCGAAACAACAACTAATTACACTCATTTCAGACCATTTCTTCATCTTTTTCAACACCTCCAAACCCACCACAATCTTCTACCGGCCCTGGAAGAAGATTCCCCCTCAAACTTTCACCTCTGCCCTCGAAACCTCCGACCTCCTCCCACAGTGGCACTCTTTTTGCACCGACCCATCCTTCGCCTCCACCGCCCTCCATAACACCCTCTCCACTACCCTCGACACCCTGGCTCCCCTCACCACCAGAACCGTCTCCCACTCCTGATCATCACCATGGTACACAACTCACCTCCATTCCCTCAAAAGCCAAGTGAGAGCAGCTGAACGCACCTGGCTCAAATCTAGCCTCACGGTCCACTGGCAAATCTGGCTGGACCGTATCAAATTTTACCGCTCCGCCCTAGCCACCGCCAAATCAGCCTTCTACTCCAGGATAATCCTGGAAGCGAAGGACAACCACCGCCTCCTCTTCGCCACCACCAACCAGCTCCTCCGCCACTCCCGTCTCGCTTCGCCGATTCTTTCCTCAAACGAACGTTGTGAGGAGATGTTGGACTTCCTCGAGTCCAAAATAGAGAATCCACTCCGCAGTTTCCTCCCCCCACCTCTCCACCTCCGCCCCTCCATCTGTTATTTCAACCCTCACCCAACCCCCCCTTCATACTTTCATCCCCACCTCCCCGTCTTCAATCACTAAAATAATCACCTCCATGAAACCCACCACGTGCTCATTGGACCCCATCTTCACCCCCCTCCTACGCACCCAGCTCCACCTTTTGGCCCCGCTCATTTCTGACACCATCAACCTTTCCCTCTCCTCAGGCACCATCATTACCTCCCTTAAAACAGCCACCATCACCCCTATCCTGAAGAAACCCTCCCTTGATGCGTCGCAACCATCAAGTTATCGACCCATCTCCAACCTCCCGTTTTTATCCAAGGTCCTTGAAAGAGTGGTTGCCTCCCAGCTCCACTCTTTCCTTTCAACTCACTCACTCCTTGAACTCCTCCAATCAGGTTTCCGCCCTGTTCACAGCACAGAAACTGCCCTGGTAAAGATTACAAATGACATCTTAACCGCCTATGACCAGGGCTCCCTTTGCCTCCTCGTCCTCCTTGACCTGTCTGCTGCGTTCGACACAGTCGATCACACCATCCTCTTCCAACGTCTTTCCTCCCACCTCAACCTTCAATGCACAGTCCTTGACTGGTTCCATGCCTACCTGACCCACCGTTTACACTTTTTATCTTCCAATGGTTTTTCCTCACACCCCCGCACAGTTTCTCACGGCGTCCCTCAGGGCTCTGTCCTTGGCCCCCTCCTTTTCACTATTTACACGCTCCCTCTGGGCGATGTCATCCGCAAACATGGGGTAAATTTCCACGTGTATGCGGACGACACCCAGCTGTACATTTCTGCCGGATCCCTCAACCCCCAGACCATCGATGTTCTGACAACATGCCTGTCTGACATTGAGTCCTGGACGAGGGTCAACTTCCTCCAATTGAACGTGAGTAAGACCAAGGCCCTCCTAATCGGCTCAAGCCAGCGCCTCCGCACATCGGGCGCTGCCAGCCTCAACATCCAAGGCTGTACTCTCCACCTCACAAAGCCAGTCAGGAACCTCGGCATCACGTTCGACCAAAAACTCTCCTTCCTCCCCCACATCCGTGCCTTGACCAGCACCGCTTACTTCCACCTGCGCAACATTGCCAGGCTCCGCAATTATCTTACCCCCCACGCTGCCGAAACACTCTTGCATGCGTACATCACCTCAAGGCTGGACTACGGAAACTCTCTTCTCGTCGGCCTCCCCAGTTCCTCCATTCACAGGCTGCAGGTCATCCAAAACTCTGCAGCCCGTGTATTATCCCGCACCCGCACCTGCCTCCGCGACCATATAACCCCCACTCTCGCCCGTCTCCACTGGCTCCCCATCCTCCAGATCGAGTTCAAGATCCTCATCCTCACCTTCAAGGCCTTACACGGCCTTGCCCTGCCCTATTTAACCCATTTACTCTCCCCTTACAAGCCCACCTGGACCCTCCGTTCAGCAGGACTTGGCCTGCTCCAAGCCCCCCGCCCGAACCACCCCACCATCGGAGGCCAGGCCTTCAGTTTTTCTGCTCCGACCCTATGGAATTCCATCCCCCAATCCCTCCGTCTCGTTTCGTCTCTTTCCTCTTTCAAGGCCGGTTTGAAAACTTTCCTCTTCGACCGTGCCTTTTGTTCCACCCCGAATTCTTCGACCTCCCCTACTTGTTTCACCCCTTCCCGTACACTCCCCTCCCAGCTCGGGTCACACACCTCCTGTGCAGCGCCTTGGGACGTCCTCCCGACGTGAAAGGCGCTTTATAAGTGTAATTGTTGTTGTTGTTGGAACATCTGTGACCAGGGCTCACTCTGCCTTCTTGTCCTCTTTGACCTCTCCACCACCTTCGGCACTGTTGAAGGCGGTGTAGAGGACAAAAGAGGACCACTCCATCCTTCTACACCGCCTCTCCTCCCTCCTCAATCTTCCTAGACCCGCCCTTGCCGACTCCTACTGCTCTCATCGCTTACACTTAGTCACCACCAATGTTTTCTCTTCCAGCTCCCATACTGTCACCTGTGGCATCCCCCAAGGGCTCTGTCCTTAGCCCCTTACTTATCAACATCTACAAGCTTCCACTTGGTGACATCATCCGCAGACATGGGGTTAATTTCCACATGTATTGGATGACACCCAACTCTATCTCTCTGCCTCTACCCTTGACTCCAGGACAACAAGACAACAAGACAGACTCTCTGTCAGACATCGACTCCTGAATGAGACCTAACTTTCTACAGTTGAATGTCAACATGACAGAGGCCATATTGACTGGCTCACACTAGCGCCTTCATCAGGGGCTGGCAGCATCAACCTCCATAGTTGCACACTCAACCTCACCAAGCCAGTCAGGAACCTAAATGTCTTGTTCAACCCTCAACTGTCTTTCCTCCCCCACATCCAAGCCATGACTCGCTCTGCCTTTCCCCATTTCCGCAACATTGCCCGACTCCGCCATTATCTCTCCCTCAAAGTCGCTGAAATTGTCATTCACGCCTTCATTACATTCCGGCTCAATTATGCAAACACCCTGCTGGCCTTCCAAATTCCTCCCTCCACAGATTGCAGATAATCTAGAACTCTGCGGCCCATGTCCTCTACCATTCCAAACACTGTGACCCCATCTCCCCCATCCTCTCCCGAATCCACTGGCTCCCCATCATCCAGAGGATCCAATTCAAGATCCTGGTTCTCACATTTAAAGCCCTCCACAACCTTGCCACACTCTACATCTGTGACCTTCTATCCACTTACCAACCTATCCACCCCCTCTACTCAGCAGTCTCTGGCCTGCTCCATGTCTGCTGAATCCATGTCAAGATTCTCCTCTTCGATGGACCCATCGGTAACTCCTAATCCCTCCATCGTCCTCAGCTCGGGTCTGAAGCATCGAATATCCAACACCTTGGGACATCCTCCTGACATGAAAGGTGCAATATAAGTGTAATTTTGTGGTTGTTATTATTGTTTAAATAGTAAATAAATGCACCTGGACTCAGTGAGAAATACTTTTTCCTGGTGCCCTGGTGCCAACAATTGCCTAGCAAATAAAATTGGTCATTAAATCTTAATCCATTGCAAATACAGGAAGTCCTCTATTTACGTTGGGGATGTATCTGTGGAAAACGCAATGTTAGGTGAAACAACTTAATTTGAAACCATTGACCATTAACTTAATGATATAAATTTAGGATAAGTTCCTGGGGTAATTTTTCAGTCAAAATTTGCAGAAAATATATTTAAAAAGTACCCAAAAAAGTTACCAAAAGATAGCCAACAAGATGTTATTAAATTTGAATAATATAAGTTAATAGAATGAGTACAGAGTACTGTACTCACCAGAGATGGTGGCAGAGATTGCATTCAGAGGCCTGGTGTGGGTGGAGTTACTGAGACAAAGAGGTCAGACTGTGAAAATGAAGCCAAACTCAAGAGCTCTAGAGGTTGCTGGGTTCCAGTGCGTCACCACGTATGCTGCACAAACTACACTACACTAGTTTGTGCGCATACATTTCGATTTTGTGTTCCTTCAAATAACGTTAAAGTGATTCGACGCATTTAAAATCAAATCCATTTCCCAATTCACTGCTGACATTAAAGTCAAACAACGTAAATGAGAGCAGCGTAAATAGAGGACTTCCTGTATGATGCATCGGGTTTCCAACATTTGACAGCATAGGATAGCACAAGCAATATGCACCCAGTGGCAAAAATAGAAGTTGCTGGGAAACTCAGCAGTCAGGCAGCATCCATGGAGAAAGGAAAAAAGTCAACGTTTCGGGTCTACAATCCTTCATCAGAACTGGGGCTTGTTTAGAGGGAGAGGTTTCTTAAGGACGTTAAAAGGGGAGAGGCAGGACATGGAAGACAAAGGAGACAAAGGAAGAGGAAAAAAAGAGTGTGTTAATTGATGGGTTGAGTATGTGTTAACGCCTTCAGGGGGAGAAACAGAAGGGGTGGGTTTAAACAAAACTGGGGAGAAGAGGTCGACGAGAGCAGTGATCGGAGGAGCATTGAGTTTCGCGGAAGTATCTGTGATCCTGGGTGGATTGAAAGCTGGATGGGTGGAATTTAAGGCGGAAGCCATGTGGGATCAGTTGCAGTCTAAGGCAGTTGCTGAGGAAAAGGATGTGGCTGTAGAAACGGGCCCCAGTTCTGACGAAGGGTTGTAGACTGAAACGTTTACTATTTTACCTTTCTCCATGGATGCTGCCTGACCTGCTGAGTTTCCCCAGCAACTTCTGTTTTTGTTTCAGATTCCCAGCATCTGTAGTACTTTATGTTTTGTTTGTATACCCAGTGGCGTTTGACACCAAGCAATATTGGTCTAGCCCCTTATCCATCAAATGATCTAAACCCATTTAGCTTTATACTGTATCTCATTCTGCATTTATTTTTCTACACTATTTGTGGTCAGTGATGATAACATTAAGGAATAATGTCTAAATTGTGTTCAATGGTAAATAATATGCAGAGGCTGGAGATGAATATGACCATTGAATAATAGGAAACTCATCTTCACTTCTTAGAGTAAATATAAATCGGCAGGGATGGGCTATAATTTGCACTATTAATATATGTAGTTGGAAGAGCTAACCTCAATCTTTAACTAAACATTTGAGTATTAATCCATCATTGATGCCGAGAATTTACAAAGAAAAGGCAATTTTCAAAGTGTTTGTGTTCAAAGCCACAAGCCCCCAGCTGATTAGTTTTCTAATGTCTAAACATAGAAAGTTAGGAGAAACTCTCTTATAGCTGGCAAGGGATATAATAAATTATGGATCATGTACATTCATCTTTGGCAAAGACTGAAAATTCTTTTTTTCTAAACACACCAAATTGTTTCAGCATTAACAGGTGGAAATAACCTTTTGCAATAATCATTCTTCAAGCAAGTTTCGAGGTGATTACATTTTCTTTGCATTGCAATATGTTTGTATCCAAAATGGTTCCTAATAAATCAATATGGAAATGAAATATTCAATATTGACTAAAATACCATTGATAGTGGGGCAAGAAACAAAATCTGGTAAAAATAGAATGTTAAAATTCTATTCAGCTATGGCATCTTGGATAGTATGTGACTGTGTGCAGAAATTCCATTTGTGGCTGTCATTTATCAAAGGTCATGTGTCTACTGCTCGACAGAATTTTGACCCAAACATTTTAGAACAAATTTAACACTACAATAAAACCATGATAATCCAACATTCCGAAAGCCAGCAATTCCCCAAAACTGGCAAGACTTCAAAATATATACAGAATTAGATTTTTTGCCCATGTCGTCAAATCTCCCGAAGTTCGGAACAGCCGCTCTGTCATCCGGCGCCGTGGGTGGAGCTCGGTTATTGTGTGGCTTCACTGCTGTGTTTACAGCACATGTGGTGTATGGGGTGGAGCTTCCCAGTTATTTCTAGCTAGGTTTCCAAATACCGGCAAACTCTGAAATCCGGGAGGTGAATGGGTCCTTCCTCCCTCTCACGCACTCTCACCTCCATGAGGCCAACAACCTTCTGCCTCGATCCATCCCCACTAACCCACTGCTCACCCAGTTCCCCCTCCTCTGCCCACTGCCCAACCAGTCCCTCTCCACCGGATCAGTCACTGCCCCCCTCAAAACAGCTGTCATCACCCCACTCCTTAAAAAACCTTCCCTAGATCCCTCAAACCCTAGCCACTACCACCCTATTACTAACCTGCCCTTCCTTTCAAAAGCACTGGAACGCATTGTTGCAAACCAACTCCGTGCTCACCTCTCCTCCCACTCCCTCTTTGAACCCCTCCAGTCCAGTTTCCGCCCTGTCCACAGTACAGAGACTGTCCTTGTGAAAGTCACAAATGACGTCCTCTCCTATCTGCGACCAGGGCTCCCTCTGCCTCCTTATCCTTGTAGACCTGTCGGCTGCCTTTGACAGTTGACCACGCCATCCTCCTCCACCACCTGTCCCCTGTCATCCACCTCAGTGGGACCACACTTGCCTGGTTCGAGTCCTACCTCACAAACCACTAGCAGTACATCTCCACAAATGTTTTTTCCTCGCGCTCTCACCCAGTTACCTGTGGAGTACCTCAGGGATCCATCCTTGGCCCCCTCCTTTTCCTCTTCTATATGCTCCCTCTTGGGAGCATATAGACATCATCCGCAGACATGGGACACACTTCCACATGTACGTGGATGACATGCAACTCTATTTCTCCACTTCACTTTGCGACCCCCAGTCCCCTGATGTTCTGTCAGTCTGCTTTTCAGACATCAGGGGCTGGATAAGCGAAAAAAATTTGCAGCTGAATGTCGACAAGATGGAGGCCATACTTCTTGGCTCTCATCAATGTCTCCATTCACATGGCTCTCACCTCCTCCACCTTCCTGACCTGCCCCTAAAACTCTCTGAACCTGTGCGCAATCTAGGCGTAGGGTTTGACACCCAACTATCCTTCCTTCCCCACATCCGGTCCGTTACCAGCACTACCACCTCCTACAGATCGCCCGTCTCCGGCAATACCTCACCCCAAAAGCCATTGAAACTTTGGTCCATGCCTTTGTCACCTCTCTGCTGGACTATTGCAACATCCTCCTCTCAGGTCTCCCCTCCACCATAATCCACAAAATCCAGTTTATCCAAACCTCTGCCACCCGCATACTCACCCACTCCAAGTTTCGCTCCCCCATTACCCCAGTCCTTGCCATACTTCACTGACTCCCTATCCCAGAGAGGATGAACTTCAAGATGCTCACCCTTGTTTTCAAATCCCTCCACTACTCTGCACCCCCCTATCTCTCTGATCTCCTCTCCCCCCAACCCAGCACCAGCTGCATTCGCTCCTCTGGATCTGGCTTCCTCCGTGTCCCCGAATCCTCCACTTCACCCTCAGCGGTTGTGCCTTCAGCCACTGCGCCCCGATGCTCTGGAACTCCCTTCCTCACTCCCTACGCCTCGCCCCTTCTCTTCCCAGTTTCAGGTCACAGCTGAAGACCTTTCTCTTCGACCGCGCTTTTGGTCACCTTTGTACCCTTGCCCCTGGCTCAGTCTTGAGATCCGCTATTGTAAAGTGCTCTGAGACGCCGTCCGGCATGGAGGGCGCTATAGAAATCAAAGTTGTTATTGTTGTTGTCCAACCATGCTGGATTATCAAGATTTTACCAAAATCAAATATATTATCAAATGTCTTACAAATCATTACATTTTTCACCCTATCACACTTTTATAGTATAGAGATCCATAAAATCCAAGCCTATGAATGAGACCCAGTATTGGACCTGACTGAGCATGCATACAGCAAGGAGATTTACTAGCTATTCATTTACTCAATCTATTCATGTGCTAAGAGGAAACAAGTCCAACTTTCGGTCATTGGTACACTGCATCTTAATTTATTGTTTGCTGTACATGTGCAAAGCAGGGATGTTGGCAGTAACCTGATTGCCTGAAAGATTGTCATTTTTTTTGGTGAGGGAATCTAAAAGAATGTTCCCATCTCCCTGTAGCTGATCCTTTTAAAGGTTATATCTAGTTCCCTTTTGAAGGCCAGTATGGATGTTGTTTCAACTATTGCTCTGGCAGGCATTCTGTATCCTATCTATTTTAATTGGAGTCCTGTATCTCAGTGGATATAGCACTCACCTTGGAAGCAAGAGAACTGGGTTCAATAACCAGGCAGAGTGAAAACTTGGGTAACCTACCTTACTCCACATGCCTAATAACAATCATTTGAAACAAAAAATAATTCATTTCACTCTACAGCTGTTTGTGGGACACTGCTGGGCACAATTCACTGCTGTATTTTGCCCACAAATATACAGTCGATTCACATTATAGATTATTCTGTGAAGCGCTTTGAGACTTCTATTAGACATGAGATGCACTATATCAAATGCAAGGATCATTATTATTGTGCATGCAAAAATTCTTCTAAACTCAGTATTTGCTCTTTTGTCAACTATCATAAACTGAGGTCTGGTTAGTATGTTGCTGGCAACACCACTTTTTGAAATTAGACATTGAATAAAGAAAGTGAGTAAGAATTGGATGTCTTTTGAATCTAATTTTTAAAGTGCATTGTCACGGGGCTGGACTGCATTTCTATTGTAGAACAACAACATTGTTACAATACAGTAATGTAGCATCTTTCACATCAGTGGGAGAATTCAAAGTGCTTCATGGAGTAGATCGAGCCGGAAATGGGGCGAAACTATGGAGACGGGAGAGGAGTGGAAAGCTATCAAACTAACAGTCGTGGATTCAAATGACCAATTTATTAATGGGGTTTTTTAGGGATTATTATTGGGAGTGTGGAGTATGGAAACCTACCCTGCCTGGAAATGAACCTAGGTCTCTCACTTGTAATGAGAGTGCTATAATCACTGAGCTACAGGACTCCTCAAACTCCTCAAACATACAATGTCATGGTACCTAAGCAAATGGAAGCAACTGAAGCTACTTAAATTGCAATTGTATCAAAAATAATGATTACCATTTGAAGTTATGTAAGATTTTATTTGTTCAGAAATATGGGCCTAGGGTTCTATGAATAATATCGGATTTTGTCAACATCTGATGGAGATAAAATTCCAACCATTTGACAGTATTATAAAGAGGTTGAAAAAAAATTATTCCACGGCACTTTTTGCCAGTAAAGATATTAAAATGTGAATGAAACAGCAGAAATATCCTTAAAGAAAGCTTCAAGCAGTGGAAGGAGATGGGAATATTTTTCAGCTGAAACATTGTGAGAATCCATTGAAATGCTAGATTGTACATGTCAATACTAAGAGCCTGCAGTCTTGTTATAAATGATCTCGGTTCACTCCCACGAACATTAGGCTGTCAATGGTTTTTTTCTTCTTCCAAAGGTCACTTCTAGAATTTAGTGTGAAGTAAATGGAAACCTTCACTGCCATTTACAACAATATAAAAGGCAGAATTAACCCTCAACTGTTAACATGGGAAATGAGTAATGTCTTCACACATCTTGCCATCAATACCTCTCCCAGTTAATTGATAGATCTCAATAGTTGTATGAGATGTAGAGACAGTGGGTATGTTATGTTAAAATCAATAGAAACAACTAGGGTCCGGCGATATATCGATATATCACTAAAACCCGATATAATTTGCATATCGATACGCCAATATAGACATTTCAAAAATATTGACCTATCGAAAAATCAATATATCGAGGTAAAAAATCAGGATGCGTGCACACTGAACTACAAGACCCAGAATGCTCATCTCTATACACAATGCACAGACCGAGGTGCAAAGCTGCCATATTGTATTCTTAGTCCTCGAATACAATATACAGGTATGCAAGGGGTGGGGGGGTGGGGAGAGACGGCTGGGGTGGGGGGGGGGTTGAGGGGGGAGAGAGACGAATGGGGGGAGTGGGAGAGGGGGAGAGAGACGGCTGGGGGGAGGGGGAGAGGGGGAGAGAGACTGCTGGGGGGAGGGGGAGAGGGGGAGAGAGAAGGCTGGGGGGAGGGGGAGAGAGACGGCTGGGGGGAGGGGGAGAGAGATGGCGGGGAGAGGGGGAGAGAGACGGCTGGGGGGAGAGGGGGAGAGAGACGGCTGGGTGGGGGGGAGAGAGACGGCTGGTGGGAGGGGGAGAGAGATGGCTGGGGGGGGGAGAGGGGGAGAGAGACGGCTGGGGGGGGAGGAGAGGGGGGAGAGAGACGGCTGGGGGGAGGGGGAGAGAGACGGCTGGGGGGAGGGGGAGAGAGACGGATGGGGGGGGGGAGGGAGAGAGAGACGGCGGGGGGTGTGGTGGTGGAGAGAGACGACGGGGGTGGGGGGTGCGAGAGAGGGACGGCGGGAGGTGGCGGAGAGACGGGGTGGATGTGATAATATACAGATAGATAGAGATAGGGGGGAACGTGAGAGAGGAGAGAGAGAGAGACACAGAGACACACAGACAGAAAAACACAGAGATGGAGAGAGTGAGAGACACAGAGAGTGAAAAATATTAACTCCTGAGGAGATAGGCCCTGAATGCGCACGCACCCAGAATGCGCGTGCACCCGGGAACGCGCATGCACTCCGAACGCGCGCGCACTCCGAATGCGCGCGCCGCGCGCGCATGCGCAGTACGAAAAATCAGAAAATATTGATATTTCGGTATATCTCGATATGAGCCCATCGATATATTTAATTGCAAAATTTCCATATCGACGGACCCTAGAAACAACTAGTCACCAACTAAATTGCATTCAGTGTTGTTCTTGATGTACAGATTGAATTCTCCAAATGAAACCTGATCTTCAGCCAGATATTAAAATATATTTGGAGTATATGGAAAGGATCTCCCTACCTACCCTTGCTCTACCATTACTTCTCAAATAAAATTTCTAGACCACTGTGGAATCTCTATTTCAGCTGTATTCCTCCACAAAATGTTGTGACATTACCATTTTCCACTATACCAGTGGCTTCCAAACTTTGAATAGCGGCGCCTCCCACTAACTCAGCAATATTTTCGTTGCACCCCCACTTCTTCACACTCGGCTCCACACACTCAGGTCCTCGGCTCCGACTTGGCTCCGCATACTCGGGTTCTCAGCTCCATGCACTTGGGTCCTTGGCACCACACACTCAGGTCCTCGGCTCCGCCTCAGCTCCATACACACGGGTCTTTGGCTCTGCCTCGGCTCCACACGCACTCGGAGGCTCGAGACTTTAAAGCTCTGTGCCCCTCCAGCCAATAGTACGTGCCCCCCAAGGGAGGCGCGCCCCACAGTTTGGAAACCACTGTCAATAATGACGTGATACGAGACATGAATATGAGAGGGGATTAAATTAGTTAGCTAATTTCATGTGAGGAAAAAAATGACAGTAACTACCTAATAATAAAAATAATAATAAACATTATATTGGGTAGAGCAGCTTTCATGTCAGGAGGACATCTGAAAGAGTTTAATAGAATATACTGTAAAATGTGGAGTCATTCTGTGTTTTCTGGGCGAATGCAGCAGCCAAGTTGCAATTAGCAAATTCCCACAGTGGATTTGCTTCAGTCCTGCATCACTAAGAATAACATTAACTTAACATCAGTTGAGATTCATTCAAACAGCATTTAGTAGAATGATTTATCTGTTTTTGTTAAGCCATTGATGCAAAGATAAACCTTGAATCAATTCAAACCTACACTGTCAATGCAAGATGATTGATAAACACTAGGGTCCGGCGATTTATCGATATATCGCTAAAACCCGATATAATTTTCATATCGATACGCCGATATAGGCATTTCAAAAATATTGATATATTGAAAAGTCGATATATCGAGGGAAAAAATCGGAATGCCGCACATTGAACTACTGAGAAGCTGAGATAGGCCCCGAATGCGCGCGCATCCGGAATGTGCGCGCACTCCGAATGCGCGCGTTGCGCGCGCATGCGCTGTACGAAGCACCCGAAAATATCGATATTTTGGTATATCTCGATATGAGCCCATCGATATATCTAAATCGGAAAATTTCCATATCGACGGACCCTAGTAAACACTGATCTGCAACAAGATAGATGGCAGAAGCCAATTAAACCAAATAATCTTAATTGAGTTACAGTTTATCCCATGGGCCTTTCTTGTTCACTGAATTAAAACACTGGAGTGTCACTCAAAGATCTCACTAGCTAATATACTAATGCATAGTTTAGGGAATAATCCAAGTATAATTTTGTCATTTGATCAAAAAGCAGCATTTAGAGGTTTGCAAAGTTGCCACCCAATATGTATTGGCAACACTGTGGGGTTGTGATGTGCATCTTTTTGCCAGCAACATGGACAGGTGTCCAGATAGAAGCATTGCTCCAATGTGTGTACCGCATACAACACAAAATATTAAATAGAATGGTTGGGGAAGGCATAATTCCCCTATTTGCAAAATTACTTAGAAGTCCTGTTAGGAATAAAATATATTTTTCAACATTGGACCCATTTGGTTTGTTAACAAGGCAGTCATCAGCTTCCTTTCATTTGTAACAACAAATGGCAGTTATTGCTGTTGGTAACAACAACAAATTGCATTCATATAGTGCTTCTCACTTTTGGAGGATATTGCAAGGCACAGAGAAGTCGAAGATTTACATCTGAACTAGGGTTTAGATTTAAGTGGTGTGGGGGCTAAGGGTTCTTAAACAACCTTATAGATAAAAATCTTCAAAATCATTGCTGTATTGAGGAATTTGGAAACGCTGCAAGTATGTGGTTGTGTGCATCTTGTGGCTGAAATCATACATTTGATGTTTTATTTTAAAAATGTACCACATTTTTCAGACAAATTTCCTTCTCTTAGGATTAAATTGGATTTATGCATTTGGTGGGTAATGGAAATAGTCATATTCACAAAGGAAATTCACCCAGTGCAATAATAATAATAATCCTTGCATTTTTAAATAATGCTTTTCACGTCTTCTAGATATCTCAGTGCTTCACAGAATATGCTGTAAAGTGAATTGACTGTATGTTTGTGGACAAAACGCAGCAGCCAATTGCGCCCAGTAGTGTCCCACAAATAGTCGTAGATTGAAATTACCAATTTTTTTATTATAGGTTATTTTGGGACGGATTATTATTAGGTATGTGCAGTGTTGTAGAAAAGAGTATTATAGAGTTGATAGACTAAAGGTATAAACATGGTCAACAGAAAGTTTGGGAACATAAACAAAGCCCACCATAGGAAAACAGAGAAGCAGATAACTACCCCTGAGATAACGGGAGTCTGGGAATCGAACAGATGGCCTCTGAAGAACAATAACTAATTCTCTGGAGACAGGAGAAAAAGGGAAAACACATTCCTAAGATAATACATAGGGATAGGTCAAGGGTCAGGGGGAAAAGGGTATAACTGGGCTTAGTTCCAAGAGAAGGCTAGAGAAGGAGAGAGGGCACCACTGGTCTATGTGAGTATACGAGCTGGTGATTGACCATAGTGCTACAAAGACTTGGATAAATCAACCGTCTGTGGAACTCAACGGGTACTAGTATAAAATGCAATACCTTAGATTTTAATCTTACTATGTGTTGATTTGTACTCTCTCTATATATATCACCCTTAACAATACTACCCTACATATCTATATATATATATATATATGTGTGTGTATGTATTAACTATAATCCAGTATTATTCATTGTACCTTCCTTAATAATACTAATACACTTTTTGTAATAAAAATCATTTACACCTTTACCAAGGCTTGTCAGGTCATTACTCTCGGGATCTGAAATCCCAACAGCAGTACAAAAACTTGCCCAAGGTTTTACCCTGAACTGTCTGTATTCGAAACACAGGTCTCACATTTGTTAGGCAAGTGCTCTAACCACTGAGCTGCAGGACTCCACAACTCCAGTAACCATCTCAGCTCAGGTGTTGACAACAACAATCTACATTGGATTCGCATTCCACCTTGCAGAGGCACTACAGAAACTATATGTCAATGTAATTTTTTGTTGTTTTTGTCTTGTTCAACTCTCAACTATCCTTTAAACATCACATTCATCCTTTGACCCATTCAGTCACCCCCCATCTCTGTAAAATTGTCTGTCTCTCCAACTACCTCACCCTCCAGGCACCACCAACAACAACAAGTCACACTTATGTAGTGCACTCCATGCAGGGTAGCATTTTAACAGTGGCAGAGCCTGACTCCGACCCAGGGTGGGAGAGTGAACATAAGCGCAGTTGAATAGGAAGGTTTACAGATGGGACTTCAAAAAGAGGAACAAGGGGGCAAGGCAGTGTGTTTCAGAGTTTAAGCGTATTGTGGCTGAAACCACACCTCGAATGGTGGAGTGGTTAGTGCAAGGGACAAGTAGGAGGCTCGTGCCAGTCGAGCAGAGATGCCAGAAAGTGGATTGAGGAGTGAGGATGTCACCATGCATGCATTTGTCACATTAAAGCTCAACCATGAAAACTCCCTCTTTGTTGGCCTTCCCGGCTCTTCCTTTCACAAGCTGCAGATCATCCAGAACTCTGCAGCTTGTGTCCTCTCCTGCACTAAGCTCCACGATACATCACACCCACCCTTGCCTGACGACATTGGCTCCCCATTCCCAAGAGGATCAAATTGAAGATCCTCGTCCTCACTTTCAAGGCCATTCACAGCCTTGCCCCTTCCTATCCCTCTGGAGTCATTCTGCCTATCAACCTGTCTGCCCCCTCTGTTCAGTGGGTTCTGATTTATTCTATGTCTCCTGTGCTACCATTGATGTTCCAGGCTTTCAGCCTCTCTGCTCCTACACTCTGGAACTCCATCCCACATTCCTTTGACCTTGCTTCTTCCCTTGCCTCCTTAAGCCAGGTCTCAAGACACCTTTTTGTTTGTGCCTTCTGTCGCCGGTCCACCTCTTTCCCTCCCCTGCCACCTACCCTGCCGCTCCCCCATGCTCGGGTCCTGACCCCTAACTGTTCAGCACCTTGGGACATCCCCCCGAATTGAAAGGCATTCTATAAATGTAATTTTGTTGTTGTTTTTGTAGAATGAGCTTAAGCCAGTTATTTCATTGCAGTTGGTACAATGCCAGTAGCAGATCAGCATATATCACTACACATAACAATATCAAACATTTTTTTTTCAGCTGCTGGGAAAAGTTTTGGCAGAATGAACTGAGAAGAGATGTGGCGTTCTAAAATAGTATGGCAAAATGCTAATTAACCCTAAGGAATAACACAATTTTCGCCGAGTGATTAAAATTCAAATGAAACTACCTTTAGGTTATTTTCATGGTTCTTGATTGCTGAAAAATGATCTCATATTCAGTGTGTTGTCTGTAAGTAAAATGAAATAGGAGCACAGGCATAATTGCAATTTTTAGGGTTGAATTGAAGTAGAGTATAAACAACAAAAACAACCGGATCAGCAATAATGAAAACAATGAAAATATATCAATCTCTTAAAGTTGTGAAGATGATGAATTATTCATTCGACACACTGTTCATCAGTCATATCTCCATCTTTAGTCAACAAAAAAAAACGAATTGACATTTATTACTAATTCAAGCAACAAACTGGTGTAATATTTAAAATTTAACATGTCTTTCCAGATTGTGTTGTTATGCATAAGTGATGGAGGATCATAGGGTGGTAAATATTCCAATTGCATGTTACAGAATGAGGGAAACAGCAAAAGTGGCCATGTACAACAACAACAAAATTATATTTTTAGAGTGCATTTCATGTTGGCAGGATGTCCCAAGGCACTGATGTACTTCAGATTATGGCATTCAGTGTATTCTCCATGGAATAGGTAAAGTGAATAATGAAAAATTGTAATTGTAAAACATCTCTGGCACTCATCGATGTTTGAAGCGCTTGAAGCGCTCTGAGATGCCTTCCGGCGTGGAGGGAAAATTAAAGTTGTTGTTGTTGTTGTTTGCCATTAGGTTCAAACCAGGAAATGGGAGATTTATCCAGTTAAGGAGCAAGAATAAGGTTGCTAGAATCAGTCTCAGATTGAGAATTGTTTTCTTTCTGAGAAATAGACATTTTGCCAAGTTTATCTGATCTCTTTGATGATTTTTATCTGGCTTTCTGGAAACTATAGCCTACTAAACAATGGAAAACCATAAATAATTAATTTCTATAATCTCTTAAATGGTATCTGCTCTCTATGATTGAGAGTCACATGATGTCCAGTCTTTATCACATGGGATACTCTTACTGTGCAACACGTTTATTCCATGGTAGATTGCTCTTGAATCATGTTTTTAAAGTTCAAATGAAGCACTGGACAAAGTTAAGTTTAAGTAAAGCATTGTATCAGTGCCTTGGGACGTCCTCTTGACATGAAAGGCGCTATATAAATGTAAGTTTTGATTGATTGATTGATTGGTTGATTGATTGATTGATTGATTGATTGGTTGATTGATTGATTGATTTATAGGAACAATGGGGATCAATTCCATTGGTATTTATTCCATTTGTGTAAAGTTTTAGAATGAATTTGACACATTCTTGAATTCAATATTAACTCTGAAGTCAGTGTTCTGTAGTTTGTAATAGAATTTGAAGCATACTATTTTCTAAATTACAGTTGCATTAAGAATTTGCAATAGTACAAAAATAGAGTAAATTTAGTCCCAGGTGGAATTTCTTCCAAAAGTATTTTGGAAAATTATGGCCAGGTCTTTGTTCTGAAACCCCCAAACACTCTGTAACATTATGCAGAAGTAAGCTCAATGATATACTTGATTAGAACTATTTCCACATGATCCCTATATCTAAGCAAGTCAATTTCAATCAAATAAATACACAGATACTACAAATGACCCTAAATTCCTGTGAAAAGTTTTGAGGTGTAAATTTACATTTAAATGTACATGTAAATGTACTACACCCAATAAATAATCCTTACCTTTGATATCACACCTTTGACATAAACAGGACATTTCACTTCACAGGATTTTTACTGTAAAGTGGGGTGACTGTGTACTTTGTACAATTTGCAATTGCAAGGATATAATTTGCAAGGGTTAAGATTATTATTAGTTCTTAAAAACTGTGACTGCATTTGCTATCAGCAAACCTTGGATGAAGTAGCAAAACTAGTTGATGTACCATTAACAGCAGTTCATCTGCAAGAGGAGACCTTCATTTAAAGGGCAATATGAAAATGCTATTGACTTTCCTATCTTGCACAAACATTCTCTGCCCTTCACTGTTATAAACAAAATGTCACATCGAGAATGCTCAGATCTGATGACTTCCAAGAAACCTATCTAAATACTGTATCTTGGCACATAATACTGATTTTCGCAGAGAGAGTAGATACGTTGGCAGTGAAACGGTAAGGGTAGAATTTTCCCACAATCACTATGAATAGGGAAGATGAGAGATATAGCTGCCTATGTGGCTCACAACATAAACATTAATAATTATAATCCTTGCAATAGATAGGTTGACAAAGGTCAAAACTTTTCAAAGTGCTTGACAGGAAATTACTGTCAAATTTGAAGACTTTGCACTTTTAGGTATAAACATGTATTAACTTTGCATAGATTTTTTGGATTTCATGACTTGTTTAAAGTCAGATAAATATTTATATCATTGAGGGTAACAGTTAATCAGTAACAACTACAGGAGCTCGTTAAAACCATATTAATTTATGCTCAGACTGCTTTGCTGACTGTATAATGTAAAGTGATACCTTTACCCCATGTGGCAATTTGGGTCAGGAAAAACTTGTGAAGGCAGAATAAAAAATGTATGAAGCCTTTCTCCCCAACAACAGCAAATAGCAAAGCCTCAGATGCTATGTGTTATGCTACATGTTTTTTTGATACAATAAGACTTTACATAATTTATATGTTTTATATTCTACAGTGAAAATGATTAATTCTTTATAACTTCGGTGCAACTGCTCTGGTGTCAAGGCAGAATCTCAATTAAATCATAAGTAGCTTATCTACCTTTAGTGTTTCATTCCTTCAACACACTGCAATAACCCTCTGGCTATTTTATTTTCAAATAATATAAAATTCACAAGCACAATAGACTGCTTCAAAATTCACTTCCAAACATTCAAAAACAACAGAAGTAATACTTTTTTTTAAAAATGAAATAGTTAAGGATGTTTGGTAGGAACAGCTTGCCATGAACATAGAAACAGCAGTGTACAGTAAAACCTTTGTTATCCGGCACTCTCGGCACCTGATCGTTGCCAATAAATCAATATGCCGGATAATCGAGTGGCAAGTTGCCGAAAATCCAACAACAAAAAATTAACCTATTTCAAAACATACAATTTTAATAATAGACTAAATAATAATGAATACTGTATGGATACTTATCAATAAAGCATTCCAGCACACTTGTTAAAATGATCGGTAAAAAAGCATTCCGGCATTTGGTAAGTTTAATAAGGGCACATGCGCCAAGCGTGTGCAAAGTGAGCATACCGCGAGTGTCCCGGATGGCTACAGTATGAGATCCATTTGCTGGAATGGAGAATTTTATTGGGAGATACTGGTTGGTTGAGTATGCCATTTGGTTGGGTACCGGATAAACAAGGTTTTATTGTATTTGCAATAGAAGTTACTTTTTCTTACATGTTGTGATTGATAGAAGGTGAATATAGACCATTCATGAAGATTTGGACCAGTTATGGTTAGGCATGGCCGGTAGATTGTAACTTACAGAAATACAAGGTTATGCATATACTGTACAGCATATTGGAACAATGACCAATAAATATGTACACAGAACAAGTGGTGTCCATTGCAAGATGTGGAGATGCTAAATGATTTGTGTGAGCTAATGCAACTATTCTACTGCAGTAAAGAAATGAATATGTTTGTGAGGCACATAGCTTGCATCTTGGAAAAACAGGAAGATAGTACCAGACATCAGACAAAGCTGTCAGGAACAAAGAACCAAAATGATCGGCCTGATCAGAGAAAGTCCTTCTAAAATACATGTGATAAGAAGAGGTTAGCAGAATAGTCAAAACAGGGAGAAGATTAAGGGAAGTCACATATAGTAGACCTTATGGAAGAAAGATAAGGGCCTTACAAAATGGGAGGGTGGCCCACAGGAAGGATGATCTCACATATGTATAATATAATATAATAATAATAATCCTTGCATTTGCTGTAGCAATTTTCACGTCTTTCAGACATCTCATAGCACTTTATAGAAAATTGCATATTTGTGAGCAAAATGCGGCAGCCAATTACACACAGCAGTGTCCCACAAACAGCCGTGGATTTAAATGACCAATTTATTATTGTTTTATTTGAGGGATTATTATTAGGCATGTGGAATCAGGAAACCTGCCCAAGGTTTCGCTCTTCCTGGATTCAACCACAGGTCTTACGCTTGTAAGGCTAATGTTCTAACCATTGAGCTACAGGACTCCACAAGATAGTACCATTCATCCCTGGGTGATTAGAAAATAAATTCTAATTGGGATCAGGAACAAAGAGTGCAAAATTAGCATTTCAGATTGGGAGTAGAAGCAGAGCAGAAACAACAACAACAACAAATTACATTTATAGAGCACCTTTCACGTCGGGAGGACGTCCCAAGGCGCTGCACAGGAGGCGTGTGACCCGAGCTGAGAGGGGAGTGTTTGGGAAGGGGTGAAACACGAAGGGGAGGTAGAAGAGATCGGGGTGGAACAAAAGGCACGATCGAAGAGGAAAGTCTTCAAACTGGCCTTGAAAGAGGAAAGCGAAGAAACGAGATGGAGGGATTGAGGGATGGAATTCCATAGGGTGGGAGCGGAGAAACTGAAGGCCCGGCCTCCGATGGTGGGGCGGTTCGGGCGGGGGGCTTGGAGCAGGCCAAGTCCTGTTGAACGGAGGGTCCGGGTGGGCGTGTAGGGGGAGAGTAGATCGGTTAAATAGGGCGGGGCAAGGCCTTGTAGGTGAGGACGAGGATCTTGATCTTGAAGGAGAGAGAATCAGAGTTAAGCAGAAGATAAATGGGGAGAAATTATTATTATTGATGGGGGATTCAGTGGGCAGGGAGATAGCTACAAAATAGCGGCAAGAACAGTGAACTGAAATTTTCAGAACATTTTGTTTACCGTGAGTGTTGCTTGGAGTGGAATGTGGTGGAGATAGAGTAGACAGGCATAGAAAGAAAGGAGCTTGAAGGGTACACGTATAACAGGTTTAAGATTGGGTGACAGGAATGAAGTGATTTTATTCCTCTGTGAGCCGATGTAGACTAGATGAGTCGAATGGTCTCTTGCACTACAGATCCTATTTCTGAATGAATCCAACCTTGCACAAGTCAGTGATACAAACATGTTTTGAGTAATTTAAAAAAATTATGGCCTCCTGACCTTTACTGAAATATTGATGCATTAGAGAGGATTGAAGAAAAATTGACAAGGAATAGTCTGGTATTTGTGTCCCTATGCTCATAAAACTGAACTTGATTAATGGAAGTAAGAACGCAAGGTGAGTAGGTAGGTTGGACTTCATGCATAATTCAAAAACCAGCGAAACAATTCTGACAACAGAACTAACTATGACAAGGTATTCAACAAGGCTAGAAAATCCGAAAATCTGTAATAGATTCTCATTTAATTGGTTGTATGAGCATAGCACCTTTCAGGTTTGACATACGTGTCTGCATAACAGACAGCTGTTTTTTCATGACAACATTAACTGGAAGTTCTGCAAGATGCATTTGTTTGAGAGGTCAAAGAGTTCATTATCAATATGTTAGCATCATTAATTAACTGGTCAGTGCTTGAATTCAATAGATTGCTGATATTTATGGCTGCAGTCAAACCATGACCACATAAGACAAAAACAACATTGGTTGCTTAGGTAGGCATTCAATTAAATCCAAGTTAAAATGGTGCACAATAATTGAGGTAGCATTGAGCAGCTTGCTACTTATAAATGATCTGCATATTGTTTCTGTTGGCTCTAAGCAAGACAATGGAGATGTTAAAAAAATTAATCCCTGTTTTCCAAAGAGCTAAGATATACCTTCTACCAGAAGCAATGTTACTTCTCATGAATCGATATTTGGTTATCAAACTATTTGTTTAACTTAATTGAGACAATGCAATGGTAGGAAATCTATTGCCAACGTTAAAAATCCAGTGTCGAAACAAGATTTGAATGATTGCGGAGAAAGGTGAAGTGAGGGGAAATATATTTTAGCAAGGACAAAATGGTCAGTTCGCACGTTTGGGAATTGATTATTTATTATGCATTTCCTTATATTTTACTGGTTTGTGCAATTCTGTCTGTGTGATTGATTTGACTTGTCATCGAGTAGAAAGTCTTCAAAGATCTGCAATGTATCAATTTGCAAATTCTATGTTACCCATATTTCACATTCTTTCACTGGTCTAGAAAAGATTATAAACTCTTCATTTCAATAACGATTTTGAGATAAAAAATAGTCTTTCAAAGTCAATGTAGAATAGCTTTGGGGCAGGGCAATCTGCAAGATAATTGGTCACCCCAGTGACTCAGCTCTTTGAAATACATATCCTTATGGATGCAATAAAGGCCTTGTACATCACTCTCTTGAGGGCATTAATCTTTTGCTTGTCCTCGAAGGACATTTCCAGATAACAAACCTGGAGACTGCTTCATAAACAGCCTCTCTGTAAGACTCTGTAATCAATACAAAATTGGAAACAATAAGAGGAAATTGCATAATTTTATATTTTCTGCAGGAATGAATAGTTGTAAACTTCACAGTCATTCCCAGAATGTTTAAGTTTAACTTGAAGGCAGCAACAAAATCAAAGCTAAAGAAATATATTTTAGAAGCAGATAAAGCAGTAAAGTAAGATAAGGGACAGGAATAGGAAAAGGCAAACGTAACGGAAGAAATTGGAGATTTAAAAAAATCTAAAGGGAACCATTCCCCACAGCTGGAGTAATATTTGAAACATGATGATAATAATAATGAAATAATAACAAATGTTGCATTTGGTAACGGAAAGGGTGCCTCAAAATGCTTCAAAGGATTTACAATAAAGTATGGAGACTTTGTGTGGACCAATGCAGCAGCCAATTTGCGCACAACAATCGCCACAAACAGCCATGAAGCGATTGATCAATTATTCAACAACAGCTCACATTTAGATGATGCAGGGTAGTTATTCAGTGATGGCTTTAACATTTCATCTAAAGAACAATATCTTCAACAATGCAATGCTTCCCCAAGACTATGTTTGCATTTCAGCCTAGAATGTCATTTCAGAATCTCATTGATGAGATTAAACCCACATACATCTGACTCTGAATTGTACAACAGCACTTAGATGTTTCTCTGAGCTGAAACAGATTTGATATTGCTCCACTCTGAACAATGGTAATGATTTGTTTTTATAAAGAGAAAGCTCCTATTGAGCAAACCATTGTGCCAAATTTGTAGGATGATTCAGTTCTTAAACCACCTGATAATGATTCATTTAAATTCTGCTGTTTTATCACATTAATTCAAGAACTTTGAGATGTCCGTCCAACGTGAAAAGGCACAATATAAATGTAAATTATAAATCTGTTCTGATGTGTTACAGATTTACTAATGCATGAAGACTGGATAACTAATACAGAAAGCATATCTGAGATTTGTTTCACTGAATGTCACTTCCTTTGCTGTCTGAATATTTGTTCTGTTTTGGTTCAGGAGTGTGAATAATTTGCTTTGCTGTGATTTCAGTGTTTAAGTTGTTGCATGTCATCTCTAATAGCTTCACACCTTAGGTCATATCCCTTTTCCCATTTGTTTATGTTTTGATTTAATTAATTGAGACTTTTTCTTCAGAGCGATGCTCTGTACCGTGTGCACATTTATATTTGTGAAAATGAAGGTGTCTGTCAAAACTCTTGGAACAGCAGTGTGGCAAGAGATTCATTTTATAAGGCATAGATTTACGTCAAAATCTTATTTGTAGCTCCACACTTGGGATCACGGTCCCATCTATTGCACAAAATGGTTGCAATTGTGTCAGTTAACTTTGATTGGGAATGGGAAAGCTAACATCACAATGATTCAAACTCCATGTATTTAGAATAGAGGAGCAGCACCAAATATTCTTAAGTCCAACATCAGGATGTGCAGGCCCGTACGCAGGATTTTTTTTGGGGGGGTGCGAATTGCTAGTGATGGGACCAACAATGGCCGGCGGCTTGGGGGCTGCCCCCGAGGCCCCCTCGAGGCTCCGACGTTTTACACAGTTTGAGGTCTTATTTAATCGGTTCAGAAGATCCAATATGAACGGTAAATGTTTCATGCCCTTGGTGTTTAAGAGCATCATTATTTATTCAGTGTTTTTATTTTCCCCGGTAGTCCGTGTATAATTGGGAAGGTCGAATGTGTTCGCCGATAAAAGCCAACACGATTGTTGACACGATGATGTAAGCAATGCGAACGATAAAGTAAATTACAATCCAATTAACACAGTACAATGACGAATGCTTGATAAATGTATGCGTATAGAGAAAATGATCATAAACTACAGATTGACGGTAATTAATAAGTTGTTTTGCATTGTTATCCTAAGACTAAATTTCTTTCGGACTGTAATGAACAATAATGTAAGAGTAAAGTATGAATGATGTGCTCAGATATTCCAGCAAAGCAAATTTTATACAAGACAAGAAAATATACAGAAACTGAAAATCAGTGTCAAACAGTTAATTCACACGTGTTACAAGCCTGTTATCAGCATTATCCTGAAAATATCGTTGAACTGTGAGCAATAGTGTAGTTAGTTTTTATTTATTTATTTAGAATCAACATTAAAGGAAGTGACCCATCAAGCAATACTGATCTGACGAAAAAATACTTGAAAAAATAAGGGAGGGGAAATTAATTATTTAATAGCGTTCCGTATTCGAGACGCCTTGGTCGCTTTGAAGCGAATACGTCAACCGCTCTACCAATATCGATTTCCATATTATAATGAATGTGCATTAACGCGAGTGCTGAAAGTCGCTCCTATACGGAGCAGAATGCTGGACACTTAGGCAAACCTCGACTAGGAGATTAGGTGACTCGTGAGGTATATACCAGGCTTCTAAGAGACGCCCTGAACGTTTACTGGCGACAGCATCTGACAAATAGCTATATGGTACACTACCACACTGGTATCACAGACATTACTGCAGAGGCGTCTTAGGTTTAGCGGACATAGCTGGAGAAGCCAGGAGGAAACTGTCCATAGTGCTACTATCCTATGGGAACCATTGCACGGTCACAGAACACGAGGTAGACCGATCCTAACCTACATCGATACTCTGGAGCGCGATTCGGGTATTGGCAGGCGGGAGTTGTCAGGCTGCATGGAGAGAAGGGATCAGTGGAGAAGTGTGGTTGTCAATGCCCGAGTTCGCTCGATCAGATGATGGTGAAACTATTTTTACGCCAAATTTGTGCGACATTGATGTTTTTTCACTCTGGGTACAAAACTGAATGTGAAATAAAGTCGCACTGTTTATCTTTGCGGTCATATGTTTTTTGCATGCCAGTGGACGTCTCTAAAAGCAATTTTTAATGACAGGAATACATCTTTAATAATATAAATCAAATGTGATAATCAAGACAAAACAAGAAACATGATATTTCAGAAACACGCCTATCAAAACGTAAGTCATTTTTACTTACATTTATCAGATTAAAATACGATTTCAGCTTCCACAAAGTGGTGCTACCTTTTTATGTAGTGACTGTATACGGGATGATTTCCGATTGACACACCACGTAGAATAGGCGCTAAAGCATAGGCCTACATCCATGAGTATTGCTTTTAAAGATAGGCATTTCCGTCCAGACACATATAACTTTTTTGTTGGGTTCTCAAAAGCTTTAATTTCTCAGAAGCTTGTAAATATGTTGTCATTGTTTGCTAGCATTACAGTCACACCTCTCAAAACTTGAGCAATTTTTACTTACGGTGATCAGATGAAAAGATGATTTTAACTCCAGAATTGGTGCTACCCTTGTGGCTGTTTACGGGATGATTTCCAAACGAGGATGGATTTGAGTCTTGGCGCGCGCCTATGTTTATCCAATCACGAGTCACAGACTCGCCGCGTCATGGACTGGTCTATCGACGCGGTATGTTTTGAGGTAGACGCCGATTCTGGTGTGCGACTTGATAATTTTATATTAATACTAAATCATTCAAAGATGTATGTTTATAATTTATACATAGTTTTGAAGAACTGATTGTTACACAAATGTTCAATAAATTTACTTGGTATTTAAATTTGATAAAAAAATGCAATTCTCTACCCCGGAAAATGTGGACCTTTTATAATTTGGGGGGGGTGCGTACGCACCCGTCGCACCCCCCCTGCGTACGGCCTTGCAATGTGTGTATGTGGATATAACTATTAGATCTGGTTTACAACAGAATTTTCTCATAAATTTCCAGTAAATTACCATCATAAGATTGCCAATTTGCCATGAAATATGCATTTTCAATGTAGAAGAATCAATGTGCACCTGAAGAGGGAATGGTCCTGTGACTCAGTGGTTAGAGCATTCGCCTCATGGCTTGGTTACCAGTTGGGCAAGTTGCCTTTCTCCAAACATCTCTGTTTACCTAGCAGTAAGTAGGAACCCAGTTGTTAATCATCTAGCAAATCACTTTTTTGGCAGTAATAACTTCTTCAACTCATAATAAATTGTTCTTTTCAATCCATGACTGTTTGTGGGACACTGCTGTGTACAATTGGTTGCCGCGTTTCACCCAGAAATTATACAGTCAATTCACTTTACAGTGTATTTTGTGAACCACTTTGAACGTTTCAAAGATATGATAAGAAGCTATATTAAATGCAAGGATTATTATTATAGTCACAACACTTTATAGTGAATCCTGTGAAGCTTTTTAACATAATGAAATGCAAGGATTATTTTGTGATTTATTTTGTGGTTCTGCTCCCTTCCTATTATAACATTAACAAAATTTTGGCCCAAACTTATGCTAATGCAACAACTGTACTTCAATAACTCCACATGAAATTAGAGGCAAGCTTATTTATTATACAGTATTTATATTCATTTGACATTTCAAGTTGATTTTGCTGAATTTAAAATGTGAAGTTAGAAACTAAAAGTTGGTAAACAGGATATAAACAGCAGTACCTATGCTATTAGATGCACGTTCAGTTGGATATTACATTTCAGAGATTGTAATATTAAGAAATAATGCCCTCAAGAAATGTGTGGGTTCATTGAAATAAAAATGAGGTGCCACATCACTGGACGGCAATCTTTCAATCAGACTTCCCATTATATCTGTTTTTAATATACATATAATTGCAAAATAAAAATGATTTAATGTAATATACCTCAAGTGTGATTGTAATGATAAATAAGGTGCTTTTTTGCCACGCGCAGTGGAAATCCTGTAATGCACCATAACATGAAAACTCACAATGATGGAAGTATTCACAGTAATTTTAAATATGTTGGACAATGTCATGGACAAACAAGTGGAAAATAAGATACACATGTTTCTTCATCAATTTGTCCACATTCATAGTCTTAGGCCAGCACTGCTGGAATAATTTATGTTTTTGCCCCATGACCTGGATTTAAGCAGCACATCAGTTTTGCATGACTTTCTGTATAATGGCCTAAACTACACTTCAATAAATTCAATTGGTACTGTTTTTCATTTTTATGAATATATTTTGTGCCTGTTTTAAAGGTAGGAATGTTGAGAGTAGCACTGAATAATTTGCTATTATCCAAACTTCCACCTCATCTACCTAATCTAACAATAAATCTAGCTAGACATTTTCTTTCCCTCTCCCCCACACCACTCTTTTTTAAATATACTGTATGTCAATTTGTCTGACTCATGTTATTTAACTCCAAAATTGGTGTAGAATAATAATAATCCTTGCATTTGATATAGCGCTTTTCACTTTTTCTAGATGTCTTAAAGCACTTCACAGAATATACTGTACAATGAATTGACTGTATATTTGTGGGCAAACCACAGCAGCAAATTGTGCACAGCAGTGTCCCACAAACAGTCGGTGGATTAAAATAACCAATTTATTATCATTCATTTATTATTGTCAGTGACCAAATTATCTTATTTTTTGTCATATTGTCATTGCCATTGTTTTAGACTCCCTGTAAAGTTCCAGTTTTAACATGTGTTTATTTTTCTCTCTCCTTCTCTCACTTTGTGATATTGATGTACTTGATGAATGTTTTCCTTGGAGGGGCCAAACTCATTCAGTTCCTGAGACAATCGGTGAAAGTTGGGCTCAACTTTATTACGTTGGACACTGGGGAAAAGCTGTCCTGAAGCAGATGTATCTTCAGAATATACATTTGCAAAAAAACTAATAATTGTTTATTAGGCTTAGTTTTGCTGGTGTGAATCTCATCACCATGTGACTCAGAACTTACATACATTTAGCACCAGATATAGTTGCCAATGAGGATTGTCAAGTGCTGCATTTCTTATCATTAATATATCCTTAGTCATGGGGAATTACAATACATTTGAATTGATGTTCAGTTATGGTTAAAATATGTTTTAGAAAAATCAAGAAAAATACGCAAATAATAATGATATTGTGTCATATAAATACTGTTTATTATAGCTTCTGGAGTGTAACCAAAAAATGTCCCCATCTTCTTGCAGACCAGGCCATTTAAAATCACTTTTCTTTTCATTTTTCATTGTAGGTCGCATGGCCCTTGAAGGCTCCCACATAGCCTGTGTTATCAATTATATCCTCTCGTCCCATCGTCCCTTTGCCAGCACCACTTTGATAGAAGCGTTCTTATGAGATCCTGTGTACTTAGTCTTGTTAGTTAGTCTATGGGCCACACCAGCCTTTGTTGTTCTTGTTATGCCAAGATTATTTTATTATGAGCATTATCTCAAGAACTTCCTCTTCGACCGTGCCTTCGGCTCCCCCACTAACTCTTCCCCCTATCCTACTCTCCTTCCCCTTCCCCCTACCCCAACCCTCCCCCACCCACTGCTCGGGTCCCGTCCTGACTGTTCAGCGCTTTGGGACTTTCTCCTGATGTCAAAGGTGCTATATAAGTGCAATTTTGTTGTTGTTGTTGTTGCTGTTAGCCAACATACTCCCTGATCCTAGCATGTGTGGGCCTGAGACATGTTCTCACCATCTTCTCACTCTGCTGGAAGATCACCAGGTTTTGGGAATGCCAAACGGCTTCCTTTACCGAATTTATCATCTTCCAAGCACACTCAACACGGGTGTTGCTGTGAGTGCCCAGGAAGAGGTACTGAGTGCTGTGACAACAGGTCCCCTGGGACAAACCATCTTTCTCCAAACCGCCTTTGCAAAACTACACTCCAGGAAAAGGTGGCCCACAGTCTCCTCCCCTCTGCAGTGAGCCCAGGCCCAGACCTCGCTTGTATATCAAAATTTTGAGAGGGAGGGCCCCTTTAATTGCCAGCCAGGCCATGCCCTGATGTTGTGTTCATGCTGCTGTGAGCAAGGAGGCTGTGGGCAATGTGGAACAGTAAGGCCAATTTATACCTTCCTTTCCACACATCTATGATTTGGAACCTCCATTTAATTTAAACACATAATTTCAATGGCCTATACATAAACAATTGCCCACTTGTAATGAACACTGATATCAGGAGATGTTTGTTTTCTGAGTCCTGTTCAAACACCTGCTGATATCATTGTTCATTGCATGTGCACCTAGGTGTGTGAGTAGAACGCACATACAACTGTGTTGCGTATTCTTAGAGTCAAAGAAGCTTGGAAAATCCTTTCACACACTCAGCTCTTTGATACCGTCAAAAAGCAATGGATAGTTTTTTAACAGCAAGGAGGGAAGCAAGCCGAGTGGGATTAACACAGGTTGCACTGATACTATCAAGAAAGCAACTTCACGGTTCCTGAAAAAAAACTTTGGTGATTTGTGCTACTACTGCACCCATTCATATTTCAAATTATTGCCAGACATGCAGTACTCCCTCCCTCAATCCCTTTGCCTCGACCACTCCTTTTCCATGTTCAGGTCCCGCCTGAAAACCTTTCCGTTCGACGGCGCCCATGGTCACCTTCCCTTTCCCCCTGGCTTGGCCCAGGGCTCTGCTATTGTGAAGCACTCTGAGACGCCATCTGGCGTGGAGAGCGCTATATAGATGCAAATTGTTGTTATAAACACATTAGTTATTTACTCTTGTTACCATTAGTATTCACTATTTAGTCAAACATCAAATAGAGCAATAAAAATACCGATACACAATTTACCTCCTTGAAGAGATATTAGGTTTAAATATATACAATGCAATTTATACATCGGGTGGATACCTTAAACAACAACCACGACAAGTACAACAAAATTATATTGTATGTTAAAGGCCTTCATATATGTATGTTAAATTAAACTAGGGTAAATTGTTCCTTTCTCAGTACGGCAGTTATTTTAAAAAAAATAGATTCATAGTCTATCCCTAATCCAACTGTACCCACCAGCCTTGAGATCACCAGAGTAACAAAAATCACCTTAACTTCAAATTATAATAATACATAGGACTTCATCACATATCACTATATGTATATTGGAATGCCCTAAATCCTTATTGACCATTCTGAAATAAGCCACTTTACCAGTCTACTGAGAAAATGGTAACCTTATTTGAGAATATTAAATAATTTGCTTTTCTGTCCATTTTGATCTTGTGTAATTTAATAATAATACTACTAATAATAATCCTTGCATTTGATATAGCGCTTTCCACATTTTATCAACGTCCCAAAGCGCTTCACAGAATATACTGTAAGGTGCATTGACTGTATATAGTTGTGGGTGAATCGCGGCAGCCAATTGCGCACAGCAGTGTCCCCCACTAAATTTAAAGCTTTACAGCATCAGCTGACACATTTCTCAAGAATTATTTCTACCGTGTAAAAATCTAACTTATAAGAAATGATCCTTAATTGTAATAAATGTCCATTTAATGCTCAGTGGACTATAATTGTTGCAATCAAATCTTTCATCTTCTCCCTTCAATCAATGTTTGAAGATTTTTAGTAGTACTTAATGAGAACAGACACTTTCATAATTCTCTATCATGTGGAATTTGTGACGCAGTGATGTGACTCGGTTACATAATTAATCTAGTGGAACTAACAGTGACACTGTCTGTCTCTGGAGAGACATCACTGGGTACATTTATTATGAATCTACCATCACCGCGATCTGTCAGCTACGTTACTGCAACTCCTGCTGTCAACAGCATCAGTAGTGATTGTAAATAGGGACAGAGGATGTTTCTACTCGTTTTGCTCTCACACTCTACTTCATGTCAGTCTACAATAAATCTGACATTTAAATCTGACAATAAATCGAAACACCAGATAGAAACTTTCTGCTTATGCTTTCTTCGCATGAGATCGCCCCTCAAAATTAATTTCCTCTTGCATATAAGATCCTCTTGCCTTGAAAGTTTCTTCCCATTCTCTGCTAAAACTAGTGACAAATGGTGTTTATTAATAACATCAACTATGAGTTTTGCTCTCAGGGCTCTTGAATCTCACACCATATTCCATTTTAGTGCCACTGCTAGGATTCAGTCTTAAAACAATGTAAAATATAAATAACTTCACCTTGGCATTGGTGAGGGTACAGTGAAGGAGAACTAAATTGATGGCTAGAATTGCCTGAGTTATAAGGAGAGGCTGTGGGAGATGGGAATACTGTATTCACACTGGGATAGAGAAGTCTAAGGATAGATATCAATTCAGTATTCAAGATCCGATAGGGTATAAATAAATTCACCTCAATGTCTAATGTGGTCACAAAATCTACAAGAGGATGACTGAAGCACAGAAGAACAGAGTAGAGGTTTAATGACTTTATTCAGAGAGTAGTGAACATGTAAAATAAATTACCCAAGGGGGCAGTGAAAGGCAGGTTGTGACAGCAAATGCCACACAGAATTAGATAGATATACAGCAAATAAATCAATTGAAAGATATCAAAGTTATAATGTAGAATGATATACATTTGTCTTTTCTGATGCTGTACATTTTCAATTCAATTTAACCATTTTACATTTGCTGAATAAATCAACTATTCTAGGTTGATTGAGGTTGAGTAAAATAACTCCATTGGTTGCACAATTAAAATGTTATCAAAATCATAAAACAATTGTTTCAAACTTGCAATCAATGAGAGTTTGTTTGTCTACAAACAGTGAGAATTTGGAGAATATGATTTGGGAAGGGATGTGAGATCGGTGTGGTTCTATAAATTTGCACAGTCACTTTTCAATAAACTGCTGTGAAGCGTTTTGAAATTCCTTCTGATGTGAAAGGCACTAAAGAAACGTAAGGATTGTTATTATTATTCTCAGGTACTCATCCACCACAATTTAAATTGCAAGGACAAAGATAGGTGGATGGGGAATATGAAAGACTATGTTCATGATGCCAACACATATTTGTATCTGCAAAAACAATAATTACATTTAGTATGATGCTTTTTATACCAGGATATCAGAAAGATATCCTAAAGCATTTCCTAAGATTAATGTAAAGACTATGTATGAATAATAATAATCCTGGAATTTTTATGAATCTTGTGATGGTGAAGATGGCACTCAACTTACACACGTAAGTAAAGTCCCAGAAACAGCCATGAAGTTATCTGAATATTATCTGAAGGATTGTTGGGAAGGATATTTTATTAGAAAGTGCAGTGCAAACAGGCGGACAGGACTTTGGTTTAATGTCTTATCTAAAGGACACCATCTCTTACAAATGTAGTATTCCCCAACACTGAGCCCATAACTTTTTGACTCTGTGGTGAGAGTGCTACCAATCAAACAAGACATAAGTTAGAAATTTGATCAACTGTTGTCTGTGGCATGATTATAAGAACATGCACATGTTATCAATTATGAAAGTACAAAACCCTATTCAGCCAAGAAAATATGGAAATTTCTACCGACTGCAAAAAAAAATAAGAATCACAAAGTCTTTATGATGAAGTTAATCTCCTCAGGGAGTAACATAAAAACAAAAAAAAACTTCAGAGAAGTAAAAACTTCAACATTTCACGCTGATTGAAAGCATTAGTAAAATAATTTACAATGCCATTGACATCAATCTAACATGGCAATCCCATTATTCAATCTTAATCAGTTGCATTCAATAGCTGACAGTGTTATGGTTTTAGCAGAAGTTTTCAAGATGGTATGGTATGTGATCAACTATATATGTGATTATTCCGGGATCTGATAAGTGAGTAAAGAAGGTGGAATGTGGTGATGTGATCAGTTATTACCAATTAGATTACATCATAAGAAATGTGACCACTGTCAATGTTTCAGTCAATGTCTGTCTCTTTACCATGAGTTAAATCAAATTTCACAACCTGCACTAGAATGCCACAATCCACCTAGTTTGACAAAGTTTGTCATTCTTTAGAAAAATATTGACTGAGGCATCATCAGGGGCAAAATTTCTGATAGCGTAATAATACTCAAACATTACACCTTAGTCCTAAACCCCAAATCCTGAATGATAATGCTGCTCCCAAAATCCTGGGATTCATTGAAGAGAATCCCAGAATGTGGAGTTTGTATAAAGGCTGAGCCAGGATGGAAGGCGAGCATCTTTCTGTGATAATTAACTGGTGTGGAGAACGGCCATAGTCATCCTGGATGAGGTAAGATTTGGAATCTCGGGATCCCAGAATTTGGGTTTTAAGATACTAGCAATCTGAAAGAGTATCAGGATTTTGCTACCCCTATTTGTATCTATTCTTCCACTTTTCTCACCTTAAAATTTACTACTTTGTCCACCCCCTGTAACCTGTCTCATATATTGTCCTCCATGAATGATATTATATAAATGCAAATTTGCTCACTTGAAAATTAATACCCTAGCTGCTGTTTATTCTGTTTGTTGTGAATCTGGCTCAGGAGGAGCCAGTGCAAGGAGGTCGGATTTTTGATTTTTTTCATGGTCTAGGCTGACAATCCGAGGATTTTCTATATTAATGAAGATGCTAACCTTCAGTTAAAAGATTATACACAATTCCTCTCTGTGTCTGTTCACTTTAATATTAAAGATCCCATGACAATATTTTAAACATGAAGCTATTTTTTCACTATGTGTCTTCTGTGAATCCCCCAAGATTACAAATTGATCATTTACTTCTTGCCTCTTTGTGGGAAATTATTCTGCAGCAATTGACAGCTGTATTCACTTACAATTGCTACATTTTACAGAAAACTGCAATGCTTTTCAATGTGATAAGGAATCGAATATTAGGTTTGAAACTTTGAACTCATGGTCTAAGACAGCATTCACATACTTATACATTGTTGGAATGTTATCATTCAGAAGATAAATCATTTATTGCACATGTGTAAAACAGGAAATAACATTGATGATGACTTAATGTCCCAGAACCCAGCCAATTTAGCTTCCTGTGGTTTAAAAACAAGCTATCCTCTGGGCCATCGGTCACCATTGATATCAGTCACTGTTTTGTTCGGGTGCATAAAGCAGTTAGTGATGTTGTGCTAATGTGATGGAAACTATGGAAATACCACAATGTAGAACTCCTAATAGTATGGCAAATTCATTGCACTTTCTAAGAACTTATGTTACCTGATCCATTCTTTGAGGTACGTCTGCTTCCAACCAGTGTCATGGATGAGCATGGAAACTGTAAATAAGTGACATCAAAGAAGCTGATTACTGCGCCTGTGACCTCCTCTCAATTAACAACAACAACTTGCATGTATGCAGGGGCCTCCATGCAGGATAGTGTCTCTGAGTGCTTGAAGAAAGGCACAAAAACACTTTTGGTCTATATATAGTTCTTGAAAGAAAACAATTACCTGGTCATTTTATGACAGCATATTTTATACTGTGTCAGTTTTGATAGAATGAATAGATTGTGTTTCTCTGGGTCTTTTAGACATAAACCATCACAATTCTAGAAATTGAATAAGAAATTGTTTCTTTTAAGTAAACTGGGGAGATAGGTAAAGGCACATGAAAAGAACAGATGGTCAGAGGTATATTAGTGAACTCTATGCAGCCTCTCAGTTCATCACACATGACTGAGCTCCACTGGTATCACACAATGGGTGTGAACCCAGCAACAGTATGATAACAACCAACTGACATTAATCTCCTGTGAGCATATGTTGAACAACTGTGAGGTGATACCAGAGATGGAGGTGTCATGGAATTGCTTCTGCTTTTGAGTATGAGCAATTATAGAAGAAAAGCAACAAAGAAATACTAGAATGAAACTAAGCCTTTGCTACATGATCAACACAAAATATATAAAATAAATTTAATATAAATCTTGAAATGTATTCCAACCCACAACCCACAAGTCTCAGCAATACAAATCTAAGTGACTGCAAAATATAGTAATAATTTTGCATTTGATTTGGCCTGGAAATCAACTGTTCAACTCATCGAGAAGTAAAGGCAATTTCCTCTGGCCAACAAATTGTGACATTATTGTGCAAAATTTGGCTGCATATTCATCTTGAGATAATCAAAATTGCTTTGAAGTATTTTAATATGCTAAGGAATTATATCAAATTCAAAGAATATTATTTTGTTGTATAATGTAAACAGGTGGTCAGTATATGAGGAGGAACTCCAATATTGCTTTACTATCAATGGCTCCACATACTGTGGTCACTCACAAAGCCATGGTAGTACAACAACAACAAAATTACATTTGTATAGCGACTTTCACATCGGGAGTATTTCCCAAGTCGCTAGACAGTCAGTGTTTCAAACCTGAGCTGGGCGTCGGGATTGATGAGGGTGGAGGGCAGTTGGGAAGGAGGGTGTACCAAAACAACATTGGCTATGAGCAGAACAGACAAAGAAGTTTAGCAAAATCTCCTGCCTGGACCAACGGCCGAAACTGCCTGTGTGAAGTCTCTTCTGTGAGTCATTTTTCAAACCTTCCAAGCATTGCCCTCAGACTTACCAAACTTGTTTGCATCTTAGGCGGCAGGTTCAATTCCCAGCATTCCTTTCTACCTTACATCGTTCTCTTACCAGGACCAATTTTTACCAACTCAGTCAAATGGCCCATCAAACACACCAAATGCAGCCAATACCCTCATCTATGCCTTTGTCACTTCCTGGCTGGACTATTCCCTCCCTGTTATTGTTGTAACATTTTATTTTCCCTTTCTAAATGCAAAATCTGTAAAACAATTGTGTTATCAAGTCATTCCCAGTAATTATAACAATTAGTGTTCAAGAATTTTTAATGCTAATTAAAGGATTTCTTGTACACATTAATTGAGGCACAATCACATTCAAACTTATCTCCCGAGTGCTACAAATTACTCACTCGCATAGTTGCTGGCAACAGCAATGAGGTCCAATGCAACCATGTTTTCTCAGCTTACAAAAAGAGATAACACCATTCATGAGAAATAAAATATATGTTTTAAAACTGCATATAGTTGCTTCTGTTTTTCCCAGCTCCACGATTCTCAAACTCCAATTAATTAAAAATGTCGCCACCCGGTTACACACCCACACAATACTCCATGCCCGCATCACACCAGTCCTTGTCAGGCTCCACTTGTTCTGAAGTACTGAATGGATTGAATTCAAGATCATCTTGCTTATCTTCAAATCCCTTCATTATCCTTGCACCTTCCTACCTATCCAAGCTGCTTACCTCTCACACCATCACCTCCGCTCAGCTGTCTCAAACCTCCCTTTCGTCCCTCGTTCCCTCTGCTTCAACATCAGTGGCCATGCCTTCAGCTACTATGTCCTGAATGTTTGGAACTCTCTCCCTCCATTCCTCCATTTTGCCTCCTCCCTCTCCACCTTGAAATGCCGCCTAAAATCTTCCTTTTTGATTGTGCTTACTGTCACCTGGCCCTTCCTTCTTTCCCTAGCTCGGCGTCATATTCTGTCATTATTAAGTGTGCTGTGATTGTGCTCCACATGAAGGCTGCTATATAAATCCAAGCTGTTGTTATTGTTGGGAACACACATCAGGTCAGGCAGCATCTTTGGAAAAAGGAAAATTAGTCAAAGTTTTGGGTCTGCGACCCTTTGTCAGAACATAGACGGTCTGACACTGTTCTGACAAAGGGTTTTAGACCCGAAACATTGACTCATTTTCCTTTCTCCATACATGCTACCTGACCTGATGAGTGTTCTTAGCAATTTGTGTTTGTGTTTCAGACATCCAGCATCTGCAGTATTTTGCAGTTTGTTGTCATTGTTATCTGGTTACCTATATGGTTAGCTAAAGAACAATTGAAATTAAAATACAAAGGGAAATTTGCACATTGCCAGTACATGTGCCAGCAAATTCAGATTCATTACTGGATGTCAGTATTCATAGGTTTCAAGAGACTCGTAACAAAAATAGACATTTAGTAATTTGAAATCATGTGGCATAATAATGAGTATATAAATATTAGGATAATTCAGTTTGACATTGTTTTTCATATCATAATTACAGAAGACAAGGTCACAGAATTTGAGAGGAAAATAACTCACCTCCACTTCCCCACTGCATCAATAGCTTTTTCTGTAAAATTTTCAGGACTGTGCACATTGATAGGTAATAGTTATTTTATAAACTCAGTTGAATTACACAGAACAACATGAAGGTCAAGAGCAGGTTACCAGATTCATTTATTTCCAATATCAGAGGCAGATCAAGTTCCAGATGATTAGTGGCCTTGTCATCTTTTCACTACTTTAGCTGTGCTCAAAGAAAGCTAAAAAAAATATGGACTGTTATCAGGAAAAGAAAGCCTTATGGAAAGTGACGGCAAACCAATCTAAAATAATTTATATAGTCAGCATTCAATGCTAATTCCATCTTCCAAACAAAGGAAAGGAAACCTTGTTAAGATCTGAACGATAGGCTCAGGGTGTTAGCTATCTGTGATTATATTCACAGGCAAGTCAAAACAGAAGGGATAAATGTCACCATTTTCCTGATCATAGATGAATGCTCAGAGAAGGTCCAATGCTCTACAATATAATGTTTTCAAGGAATTTAATACCACTATATACTCACAACCATTTCCTTTTCCCAGACAAAGTACATTAATTCTCACCTGAAGAAAAATAATGCTATAATTCCCTGAAGCATTCTGATTCCCACAGTGCAGCCTGCTGAAGACTGATATCAGATGCTATTTCTCATCAACAACAACAACCTGTATTTATGTAGTGCTCTTCATACGGGGTAGCGTCTCTGAGCACTTGACAGCGATCTGCGCAGAAGGAGGTGTCTGTAAAACAATCAAAACCGAATGTCTTCAGACAGGATTTGAAAATGGGAAGGGAGGAGGCAAGGCTGAGAGATTGAAGGGGAGAATTCCAGACTTTCAGGGCACAGTGACTTAAGACACGGTAACCAATGGTGGAGCGGAGGAGACGAGGAACAAACAGGAGCCCGGAGCCAGTGGACTAGAGGCAGTGGGTGGTGCATTGGTGGGTAAGCAGGTCAGATAGGTAGAAATAACTGGAAATATTTATTTTGATGGGGCAAGGATGCCAATGGAGCAATTATCATGACAACAATTTATACTTACATAGCACTTCTCAATGTCTGAAAGATATATCAAGCCGAGGAGAGCAAAAAAGGTCATAAGCACATTCGTAAAGGTGTATTTTGCAGTTGCAGTGGGAAGGGGTAAGACAGATGAAATTTGGGATGGATTTTCAGAAAATGTGGGCAGAATGGCTGAAAGCTCAGCTATAACTGTTCAGGTGGAGTGAGCTGGGAATCGGATGTTAGTTGAGTGCTGACTGGAGCTAGCGACTGCAGTAGTAAGGTTGGTGATGGTTGAACAGGGTCGTGTAAGAACACGGAGATAATTTGCAATATTGATAACAAGATTTGCAAATAGTATTCTGCAACTCCATTTCAACATCAATCATTTGTCGGAAGAAGGTAACATTTATACACTGGTCTGAACTGCAATTTGTGATCATGTAATCAGGCTGAAAATTGCTCCACAAACTTTCAATCCCTCCCAACAGTAATAATAATAATAATTTAGTCACTCAACCCACAACAGTTTGTGGGACACTGATGAGTGCAATTGGCTACTACGTTTTATCCACAAAATGTCTAGTCTATTCACTTTACAGTGTGTTTTGTGAAACAATTTGAGACTTCTCGAAGACATGATGAAGTGCTAAATCAAATACAAGGATTATTATTGTCATTGGTGGAAACTGGCAACATTAATCTAGATATTTCATCTCCTTGGTTTTAGATTTTACGTAGAACTTCGTCTGAAAGTGTTGCTGAGTAGATACCCTAGTGGATAGAATTCAAACATTTTCAAATATCAAATGGAAGGATTATTATAATTCAAAATCTTCATCCTCACATGAAAATCCCTCCAAGGCTTCATCCGCACTATTTCTGTGACCTCCTGGAACCCTATTGACCCAGTCAGTCCCTCCGTTCAGCAAACACTGGCACAGTTCCTCACTTGATTCACACTAGTATTGGTGGGTGAACTTTCTTTCCTATTCCCTGTACCTTCCTTAGTTCAGCCCCCACCACACACATGTAGCTTGAGTGTCCACCCACCTTGGTGAAATGTATGTGATAACCTCCCGATGTGAAAGTTGGTATAGAAATGTTTATTGTATTGTATAATAATTTGTAATCAATGTTTTGAACTTAATGACCATTTTTTTCCCATTACGATTTTGCCATTTTTCATGCTTGGTAGACCCATATTATGAAATACACTATTAGCAGTTTTTCTGCAGCAGCTAACATGGAATAGTGTTACATTCCAAACCACCAAAGCTCTTTTATTTTTAATCAACAAAATCGATGCAACCTTTAAGTGATTCCCACTGCCCTCATATTCTGCTGTGGGACCAGAATGTAAATCCTTTTCCTTTACTTCAATCGGATGTTATGTGACAGACATTGTTTAAGTTTATGTTCTGAGCTACTGAAAATGAAATTCAATAAAAAATGCCCTGGATCAAAGAACAGGCAAGGTTGACCCCTCTGTAGAAGGAGCAACACAATGAAATGGAAAATGTCGACAGAGGAACTATTGTTCAAATTAACTCAATGTGTTTTCAATTTAACATGCCAAGTCTGAAATGGAGCTCTAATTCTAGTACAGAGAAAAAGAGGGGTAAAAGCATAGATAAGAAAATGAACATGGATGATTATCTGCTTGGCAGTCTGTCTGCTGAACAGATTTTCTACCATGTAATAACAAACATGCTGAACAACACAGTCCATTATTGAAACACCTGACATATGTTGTGTCTTTTTTTATTTCCACAATTTTATCTCTGCCAGTCTTGAAATCTGCATCCTTCAAAATCAATGCTGCTTCCCATTTCTTCCATTTGTCTTTGCCTTACGGTATCTTCCATCTCTCACAATCTCCGGCTAAGCTAGTGCCATTATCGAGGCTGAATCTTTCACCCTGCAATTTTGCTCTCTGGTTTCTGAATATTTTCTTCTGTTGGCAATTTATTTTTGCAGCAATGAGACATTGGGTATTGGAAAATAAAATAAAGAAATGATACTCTCAGGGAAATTATAAAAACAGCTTGCATTTACAAAGCGCTCTTCGTTTGGGATTTAGGAGAACTACCAATGATGCCGAACTGGGGAGAACGGGGAGGTGACCATAGGCACAATGAATGATGAAACTCTTCAGGTATAGATGAGCAAAGAGGGAATAAGGTGGAGAGACTGAGATAGGGAGTTCCAGAGACTCTGTAAATATATGGCTATAACGATATGTAATTTTTTTTCTTTATTGTGTGAAACAGTAGACGTAGACGTACTAATATAAAGTAATGAACTCGTAATATAAGTTGACTAAAAATAGTAACAGAATAATGTCAAGAGAAGCGCCCAGATAAATGCTGGGAGAAGGGTCATGCTTAGCCTGACTGGGTTTGTTTGCCAGTCATGTACGTCTGACAGTGAAAAACAGACTGGTACGAGCTGGCTGAGATAAGGTATGGGCAATATCTGCACACCAATTATTCATTGCATGGGAGAGCCATCTCAAGGTCTGGGAAAAGAGGGGAAGCGAGTACAGGAAAATTAGGAAAGACCATATGATAGAAGAAGCATGGGCAGAGTGCCATGAATCAATTACGTGGAGACTATTAGAAGAGGTTAGCCAATTAAAGGATGAATTAAGGAAAGGTACAAGGAGGCACAAAAGTTTTTTTTAATAAAGCCAGTTGAAATAGAGAGTAAGGCAAGCATCACCAGGAATCAGTAGATACCAGAATGACCAATGAGGGAAGGGCCGGTTTTAAAGTAAGCTAGGTTGGTGGAGAAGCTTAAAGATAGGAGGGAAAGAATGGCTCAGCACAACAGTCGGGGAGTATCTCAAGGTGGAAGCCGAAGTCTCCAGCCTGCCACTGTTATCCAGAGCTACAGAAACGGGTAATATGGTTTCAGTCATACTGTTTTACAGGCAACGAAGGGTCAGTTACAAAAGCAAGTGGCTGGTTTTACGCTCAGTGTATTAATAGGCTAGACAGCACAAGACAGATGCTGTTGTACACTGAATGTCCTCAGGTAGACAGGGTTGTTATCTGTGACTAGAAAGAGAGAGAGAGGAGAAGACCAGCTTATGGGAATGAAAAGACCCTCTTGGGACAAACAGAAGGAGAAATGAGTGAGGAAGTGCCCCTCAGCTTCAGTCAACCTAAGTGATTGACTGACCAAGTTTCGCAGCGGCTCTGAGGGCCATCAGTTACCAGGAATCGAGTTGAGCAGCTGGCTGCTGAGGAAGAGGTGGTACAAGGAAAGTGTTGAGTTCAGCAGCTGACAGAAATAACCAGCAATGGCCAAGAAGGAGGAATAGGTAGAGAGCAGGAATGTGATGGAGACGATCTGGCAACTCGTGAATGAATGGGGTGAAAGCAACCAGACCTTGAGACACTTTTCACCAGGAGCTTAATCGTTAGTAAACTGCACACTCACACATCCATACTCTGCGGGGTAGGAGTGGTACGCGTACGCAGAGTAGATAAGTTAATAATTCTTATAGAATAAGCTTGTTTATCTTGATGCATTTTGTTTGTGTATCTCATATGGTGTGATCGGTTGATTATTATTATTAGCATTTCGTTGTCAATAAAGATCATTTCAAATCTGACTCAAAGTATCTGGCTATCGGTAGATTCTGTATCCACAAAAATTTACAATTACATAATTTCATTATGTACATCACGCATTCATACCCAAATCCATTTGTATGTAAAAATCATGCTTTTCCGAACTGGAATGTGCTCTAATCTATATAATCATAATCTTTGTATTTCATATAACACCTTATTACTGTATGTCAACAGGCGTATTGATCATTGTTCATTGTGTTAAAGTCCATTGTTATTGTTTATAAATGCATGGAAATAAGCAGTCTTTCATAACAGATTCAAAGTACTGTACATCAATTCTCTGATGAAAACAGCAGTTTTATCCCATAGGGTAAGGTTTGTGATGTTTCGTAATGAGTAGCTTGTCACATTAATAAATTTTTCTAATTAATACAAGGAACATGTTAAGGAATGTCATAAGCTTCATTCCGATGTGAAGGAGATGTCCTCCCAACGTGAAAGGTGGTCTATAAATGTAATTTTGTTGTTGTTGTTCATCCTTAACTTCAGATATGGTGAGTTTCACCTGATTGACAAGCTGCTTATTTCTGGTTTCAAGTTAAAGATGAGGTGTGTGGCATTCCTTAACATGTTCATTTGTATTAGTTAAAATGAGGGACAACAACAACAACAACAACTTAAACTTATAAAGCGCCTTTCATGTCGGGAGGACGTCCCAAGGCGCTGACATGACAGGGACATGTCATGAAGCGTTGTTGTATTCTTTATTCCATGGTCCTTGTTGAATATTTTCATACGCAGAGAATTTCACTTAAAATGCATTTAAAATCCAATTAAAGGAACATTATATGAGCTTATTAGTTCTACATTATTAACAAGATATTCTACTCACACACATGCACATGAATAGTTAAGTACCCCAGTGAACAACAGCTTACATTTTAACATGATTTTTGTTTTAATCACAATGTATATCAACAGAAACATTGCCAAGTATTGACAGACTAACTTTCAGTTGTTAAATGTTTTTCTTCACTTTCCTTTTGTTTTTTTGTGTGGGGGTGGATGGAAGGGATAAACAGAGAACATTTCTACATAATGTCACTGATGCAACCCAATAACTGGATAAGCAGTATCAGTTTTCCTTTCAAATTTGCAGAACTTCACATTAACATTGTTATGCACGATAGCTTTATGCAATTTAAACCAGCAAAATGTTCATTTTAATAGCCTGGGGTGTTTACATTGCAAAAAAAGGCTGTCAAATTGCTGGTAGTTCAGGGTTATTCAGTACATTTATCATTCCATTTGTAGCAGTTTGCATAAGAATACACAGCATCTGCAGTGAGTTATTTCTATACATGTCCAATCTCTATTGAGAAATCATTTTTAAAATTGTAAAAAAAACTAAATTTGTTGCTAGATGAATATTGGAGCCACTTTAAACAATTATTCCTTGCATTCTGTGCATATTTGTCGACCAAAATTAGATTTCTTTAGACTATAATCTCCCAGGGACAATGGAGTTGACTATTATTGATGTAAAAGTAAACTAAATCACAGCATTTGCATGTAGGTCTTCTCTGTCTGATGTGTGCGACAAGAGGCATTTATATTTTACATTTTCTAATGAGAGTGGGATTTGAAGAATGCAGAACAGGGAATATGGACATTCACAAAGAATGGGAAAGAGATGAACCAGGACACTGAAAGCTGGTGAGTCTGACACCTGCTGTAGGGAAAGCATTGGAGTGAATTCCAAAGTAAGGAATAATGAAGCAACTAGAGAAATGCAAGAGTGAAAAAATGGGTGATAATTGTCACAATTGATAATTATTCAATAACATATTCAAATTCCTTATTGAGGATTTCAATTAAAAAATACCAGAGATTAGCTTTTGTTTCAAAGTCCAATACTTGAATAGTCACTCTGCTAAAATTATTCATATTGATAAAATAAAGTATGTGTGTGTTTATGGGTGGGGGTGGGGGGGGGGGGCTCTGAACTAAAAATAGATGGAGATGCAAGTCATCGCTGCTATGCCTGCCCAACACCCCCCCTCCCCCCTAACGTCCCCACTTCCCCCAACGCCCTCCCCTCCCCCCAACACCTCCATGCCCAACACATACACATACTTTGAAACAATGCATTCATAGACTAGGCCAACACTCAAGGGCACCACTCAGGGAGTGAACTTTATTGTTGGATGTTCCACCATTCAGATGAGGCATTCAATTGAGTACATGTTTGTCAGTAAAGGTGGGCATTAAGGATCCCTCACTATCTTTTATTACATTTGCTAGGACTTGAAACATGCTATACCAAACACAAGGAATATTATCAGAGCATCATGACCAATCTGCAGGAAACCCACAAAATATTTCTGTCATGGATTCCCATGATTGAACCATGATTTACTGCAGATGAAAATCCATATCAGCAGCTCTGAGTTACTATTAGTAAATTCAGTCATGAACCGCTGCTTTTTTGACCCCAATGATCACTGTAGCTTTATTCTTTATTCTCAACCGTACGTGAAAAAAAGTTTTCAATTGAATAAAATGGTTTCATGGTTGAAAAAATATGTCCCGGTGAGGTTAGTGAGTTGAGCATCCATGCGGCACTTTGCTGATACCTTTGTTTGTTCCGTTCTGAATAACACTGCTGCATTCTGGAATAATGTAAGAATCATATGCTCACAATGTTGTAAAAATATATTTGTATGGTATATCATCGGAACAAACACAAGAGTCCAATTTCAGCTTTTATTACTGGTTATTATTGAATTGCAGAACATTTTTGTTGATTTTACATCCGTAGAAATTCTCTGTGAAGGATTATTGTCTAATTGACCAAAGTGTTTCAAATGTGCGAGGAATAAGAAAGTAGCTTCCAATTATCGTTGATGATTAAAATGCAGTGATGTAATGAATTTCATTTCACTGAGACAAGTCAGAAAATCTGCAGATTTAATGGACTCTTTAAATATACTTTTAGTTCTAAGTCTTTGATTCTATTCACAAACTAACCTTTATCTAGCAATAGGGAGAGGCTGCATTTCTTAATCCTAAATCTTCTAATTCAGAAGTCATTCAGCAATCATGCATGCAGGCTGTTACAGTCAAGCAAAATTCTGCAAATATGTTACAAGTAGGGAACGGCGATATGGGATTTTTCCGGATATGGATATATCGGTTTGCTCATACCTGCTTAAACCGATCTATCGAGTTTTTATACGGCGCATGCGCGTGCATTCGAAGTGCGCGTGCATTAATGGCGCGCGCGCATTTATGGTGCGCGCTCAGTCGCGGTGCGCGCGCATTGACGGTGCGTCCGCACTGACGATGCGCGCGCAGTCGCAGTACACGCACATTTCGAAATGCGTGCTCTAGGTCCAGAAAGTTTGTAATGTTGAATTATACGATGTTGTTTGCTCCCTACCTCCCCCTCTCTTTCTCTCCCTCCTCTCCTCTCTCCTTCTCTCCCTCCCTCCCTCTCCTTCTCTCCCTCCCACTCCACTCTCCCTCTCTCCTCTCCCTCCTCCCTGTCTCCTTTCCCGCTCTCCTTCTCTCCCTCCCTCCCTCCCTCCCTCCCCTCTCTCCTTCTCTCCCTCCCTCCCTCCCTCTCTCCTTCTGTCCCTCCCTCCCTCCCATCTCTCCTTCTCTCCCTCCTTTCCCCTCGCTCCTTCTCTCCCTCCTTTCCCCCTCTCCTTCTCTCCCTCCCTCTCCTCTCTTCCTCTCTCCTTCTCTCCCAACTGTCCGCCTCTCCCTCCCTCCCCTCTCTCCTTCTCTCACTCCTTTCCCCTCGCTCCTTCTCTCCCTCCTTTCCCCCTCTCCCTCCCTCCCTCTCCTCTCTTCCTCTCTCCTTCTCTCCCTCCTTTCACCCTCTCCTTCTCTCCCTCCCTCTTCTCTCTTCCTCTCTCCTTCTCTCCCAACTTTCCCCCTCTCCTTCTCTCCCTCCCTCCCTCGCCTCTCTCTTTCTCTCCCTCCTTTCCCCTCGTTCCTTCTCTCCCTCCTTTCCCCCTCTCATTCTCTCCCTCCCTCTCCTCTCTTCCTCTCTCCTTCTCTCCCAACTTTACCCCTCTCCTTCTCTCCCTCCTTCTCTAAATACAAAATAGAACACACACACACCAAAAACAAAATCTAGAGATTTATTCTCCTCCATTTCTTGCTTGAAAGTAGCATGTAATGTCCACGTGTAAATGAGATCTATTACAATAGAAAAGAGAGAGACAGACAGTCTGACTGTTAGTTAGAAGCCAGATTATCACTGCTGTGTGTGTCTGACTAGACACACACATAGAAGCAGTGATAATCTGGGTTCTAACTCTCTCACACACAAAAATAACACTTACAGCCACAAAATGCAACTTATTTTGATGTAGTCTGAAGTCTGAATTAATGTCCTTCGCCATTGGCAAGCTCCCCTTTGCTATGCAAAAAGTGACAGCGTTCGTGATACTTTGCCACTTTTTGTCCTCTCTCTGGTACAATGTTCTCCTCTTAAATAAAGCAGGAATTGTTTGAGCTGCACTGGCCCCACTACCTGTCGCTTTCTCCGAAGCGCTGGTTCGACTTTGTTCTGTTGTCGACAATGATTTCGCTCTGAGGGCAGCGTGCTGGGCGGGGTGGTGCTGCTTAATGTGATGTCGCAGGTTGCTCGTGCTCGAATCAGATGTCTTAACCAAGACCTTGCAAACTGTACATCTATACACACCATTACTGACTGCATTGTTTTCAAAGTAGTCCCATACGGGGCTTCTTTTCCCCATGATGAGAAAGGTAAATTTTCAAACTACAATTTTCAGCGATGCGACTTTGTTAAGATGCCACGACTCACGTCGAGTATACACAATAAAGTGTGCGTGCGCATCGGATGTGCGCGCCCGTTAATTGTGCGCGTGCACCGAATGTACGCGCATTCCATGCTCTAGATCTAGGAGGTTGCAATGCCGGCGACAAGGTAAGCTGGAAAAGATCGCATTACACTGATAATACCAACAATATTGATATATTGCCAGGAACGATATTAAAAATATGTCGATGTATATTTTTTAAAATCGAATCTCTCGATATAACAGTTTTTTTAGAATCACCATATCGGCATACCGATCTGAAAATCATATCGGGTTTAATCGAAAAACCGATTAATCGCCGTTCCCTAGTTACAAGTAGGGTTCGTTGATATGGAAATGTTCCAATTTAGATGTATCGATGGGCTCATATCGAAATATACCGATATATCGATATTTTCAGGGGTTTCGTACTGCGAATGCGCGCGCGTCGCAAGGTGCGCGCGCTTTCGGCGTGGGCACGCATTCGGAGGTGCGGGCACATTCGGGGCCTATTTCATCAGGAGGTAAATATCTCTCTCTCTGTGTGTCTCTCACACTCACCTCTCCATCTCTGTGTTTTTCGGTTTGTGTCTCTGTGTCTCTCTCCTCTCTCATATCCCCCCCCCCCCCCATCTCTACCTACCTACCTACCTACCTACTTACCTACCTACCTGTATATTATCACATCCACCCCATCTCCCCCCACCCATCTGTCCTCCCCCCGCCATCCGTCTCTCTCCGCCCCTCCAACCTGCCACCCCCCCTCTCTCCCCCAACCACCCCCCGCCGCCGTCCCTCTCTCCCCCACCCCACCGCCGTCCCTCTTTCCCACCCCCTGCTGCCGTCCCTCTCTCCCCCCACAACCCTCTCACCCTCCCCCCCCCCCCGCCCCTCTCTCACCCCTCCCCCGCCGCCGTCCCTTTCTCCCCCCCTCACACCCCCCGCCATCTCTCCCCCCCCCTTGCCCCTTGTATACCTGTATATTGTATTCGAGGACTATGAATACAAATTGGCGGCTGGCACCTTGGTCTGTGCATTGTGTATAGAGATGAGCATTCTGGGTCTTGTAGTTCAGTGCATGCGCATTCCGATGTTTTTTGATGTATCAACTTTTTCGATATATCAATATTTTTGAAATGCCTATATCGGCATATCGATATGGAAATTATATCGGATATAACCGATATATCGCCGGACCCTAGTTACAAGCGATAGTGAAGCATATTATAACAGTCCACAATATATATATCTGCATATATAATATACTGTATATATATTGCTGTCTAGTTTTATTATTATTCATTTGTTGTTTTTATATTTTACGTGACAAGATTACCAAACATGTTAAATATTATATATATCCGGTCATTGGGAGGATTCCCTGCTCGGGTTCCCCTTTGTAAGGAATTCTATCTTCATTTTTTTGCATTTTAGACTATTAAGCAAATCTTTACATAGCAAATAAGGTATAGTTATTTCTCATTGCTTTATTCATAGTTAATGAACGAAGAACAACATAACAAATTAAATTTATATTATGCCCGCACAAAGCTCCGCGACCACATCACTCCCATCTTCGCCTGGCTCCATTGGCTCCCTATCTCCCAGAGGATCAAATTCAAGTTCCTCATCTTCACTTTCAAGGCCATTCACGGTCTTGCTCGCCCCTATGTCTCTGACCTGCTGTCTCCCTACAAACCTCCCCGCCCCCTCTGTTCAGCAGGCTCTGGCCTGCTCCATGTCCCCCGCCCGACCTGTCCTACCACAGTTTGGAACTCCATCCCACAGTCCTTTCGCCTCACTCCCTCCCTTGCCTACTTCAAGTCCAGTCTCAAGACTCTCCTCTTCGACCATGTCTTCTGCTGCCCTCCCAACTCTCCCTCCCCACCTAACTCTCTCCCACCCCTCCCCCTCTCCCTTGCTTGGGTCCCGACCTGACTTTTCAGTGCCTTGAGACAGCCTCCTGACATGAACCACACTCTATAAATGTAATTTTGTTGTTGTTGTTTCATGTCGGGTGGGTGCCTTATACTGCTTCACGATGTTGGATGGGCATGTGATCTGGAGTTGATAGAGTGGGTAGGGAATAGATGACCAAAGGCAATGACAGAGGTACACATTTTGAGATGTGTCTTGAATGAGGGGAAGCAGAGAACAAGTCGGAGGCAATCCAGGATGGAGTTGAAGAAAGTGAAGGCAGAATGGCTGGATAACCATAATATTGCCTATATCAGAGCAAACAATAAGAAACAAACATGATTTTAGATCTACATGATTTTAGAGTGAGATCACCTTTCAAACCACAAGTATATTTGAGCCAATAAAAGACAATAATAATAATCCTTGCATTTAATATAGCACTTTTCACATCTTCTAGACTTCTCAAAGAGCTTCACAGAATACATTTTAAAGTGAATTGACTGTATTTGTGGGCTAAACGTGGCAACCAATTGCACACAGCAGTTTCCCATAAACTAAATTAGTGAACAAATTATCATTGTTTTCTGTGAAGGATTACTATCAGGCATGTGGAATAAGAAAACTTGCCTATGTCTTCGCCCTGGCCGGGAATCAAACCCAGGAGTCTCGATTGTGAGGCGAGTGCTCTAACAACTGAGCTATAGGGCTCCACTTTAAGAAACACAGAAGTACTAGAAACGCATCCCCAGCTGTGAATATTTGAAGATAATTTTTGCGTGCCAATTTTAGATCTCAGTCTAGCTTAATTGGTGGCATTCCCATTTCTGAGTGAGAAGACTTGTGGGTTCAAGCCTCCCATTAAGACTTTGAACTTATAGACAAGACTGACACCATTTATAATGATAATAATCCTTGCATTTGCATGTCTTCAAGATAAATAATATATAAAGCTTGCATTTGATATAGCGCCTTATCATGTCTTTGAGATATCTGAAATAAATTCACAGAATATATTGCAAACTGAATTAACTGTATATTTTGTGGGCAAAACAAAATGCAGGCTCCCCAGCATTCGAATGCTGGAAGAAGCACTGCATCATTGAAGGTGTCGTACTGAAGATTAAACATTAATCTGACATTTCATTTGCCTGTTCAAGTGGACATTAAAGATGGTGGGAATCATATGAAATACAAGGATTTATCATATTATTATGCCGGCAGTCACTTGGATAAGGTACCTGTTGGTTTCTACACTTGAAGAAACTCTTCCTTCTTTACTTATAGTGCTATGGGATCTTTGAATGTCCAACTGAACTGGCAGACGGGTCCTCTGGATCAACCAGTGGATCTTGTCCTTATCGAACACATTTAAATCTTTAGGAGTGTTTTCTAGATAGTGCAGTATTTAGAAGAATGAATCCTCCCTGATTTTTTCTTGCTAAGCATAATCATAGCTTGCATTCATGTTCTGCCTTTCAAACAGAATGGATAATTTGTGCCAGCACCTTTCCCATACACAATGAGATCTGGGACAATCAATTTGAAATGTGATTAGTAGAAGAATATGAACCAGGATAAATAGGTGCTTCTTCCAGAATGCATATTTCCAGACAGTAAAATGTTATGACCTACAGGTTTCATAAGTATTCACTTGTTCAGCTACTGCAAAAAACAGCTTTTGGGTGAAACCAATTGCCTTACCCTTGAGGAGAGGGGAGAGAAGGTAATTTCTCCCCTGACATTAATTTGCTGAGATATTTCCAGGAGCAGATTTCTCATGACATGCTAATTACCGCATCACACACTACATTTCTCACTCCAAGATTGTGGATCATCCTATTGAAGGGCATGGAGACCAAGAATAAATCCTGTTTGAATTTAACAAAGCTGGTAAATTGAAACTTCTCATCAGATGATTCACCCAAGCTAGTAACTATCCAGTAGTAATACTGATGGATGGTTAATGGTGACTCATGCAGGTAAAGCACAGGATGTCATTCTGCCATTTGTCAATGAAATATAAATTTCACTGTTGTAGCAGTGGCATTAGGTGGGAATTCAATCAAGTTTCTCAACAGTTCCTCTGAGACGCTACCCTGCGTGGAGTGTGCTATACAAGTGCAAATTGTTGTTGTTGTTTTTGTTGTTGTATATCAACGTGAAAAATATTTGGAAGAAGTGACTTCACAGAAGAATGGACAGCTCAACAAGGAGGTTGCCAATCTAAAACTGCAGCACAACAGAAGCAATAAAATAACACTACAGAGGAGCCAAAAGGCGCCCAAGAAATAATTTGCATGACCTGTAAAAATTATTGTAAAAATGTGCAGTCTACAGGGCAAGGATAATGTACTGCTGAAATTGCTAAGTACTGTAATATAAAACTGTTCACTGTCTTATATACCCACATATAAATATGATTACAGCAATATCAATAGGATCTTACATGCTTACAAACACCATATATGACCACAATCTGTTTGACAATCTGCTCTCAAATTCAATATGACAGGAGCTGAGACCTTGCTATTTTCTAACTTCCTTATTAAACAATACAGTTAATTGACAAATGTTACAAAGTATTAGATAACCAGGATGGTACAATAGATTGGCTGCTAAGGGCCACGTGTTCTACTTGAATCCATGCTAGTGTCTATCCTCTGCTCCACAAAGCCTTCAACATACCAAACGCCCTTTCCATACCATTCTATTCCCTCATGTATTCTTCAACTAAAGCATCAAACCTAATTGGACCCCTTTTATTTAGGATAGGCAATATAATATCCTCTGCCCATAATGATTCTGTGTGATGCAAATGAAATACCTACCTACCTACAGATATATATATAAATAGACAGACAGACAGGCAGGCAGGCATATAAAAACAAATCAATCAATCAGTCAATCAGCTCTGTTCATAAACATATGGAGATATTTTATTAAGAACTTCCCTAATGATGCTACGTGTGTTTTGTAGGTGAATCTGTAGCATTCAGTTATAAGATAATGCCTGGTGCTTTCCGCATATTTGTGGAGGAGGATAGCACATACCCAATTGGTGTTTAATCTAATTAAAGAAAAGCCTTGCATAGCATAACAATTCCTGTCCACTAACATGGCGACTGGTTGCAAAAGCATCTCCACTGCTACTTCTATCTGGTATTGTTTTGTGTCTGTCGTTGTCCGGCTCTATGTATGATGCTCTCCGACAAATGAAATTTGTTTTGCTGAATTTTAAGCGATTGTCAAGAGAGTTATTTTCATCCTGACACCAAGTCAATGCAAAAGCTACTGACACTCCAAAAATAGGTTCTATTTTACTATAAATAATTTTTCTATAAATAAGGTTCTGTAACTGGAATGGAAAGCTATCAAGATCAACCTGGTCTAAAATCAAAGTCTGCCGAGGATGGCAAAATACATTAATGTTGAAGCAAATAGTCTTAGCAGAATCTGCTGCAAGTAGAATATCATTATCTCCAAGTTCTCACTGAGGTGAAAAGGTCAATATGAAATCTCAGCATCATGTGAGTTGTATTGTATGCCTCTACAGGAATAAGTAACCATGAGATTTCTGAAAGTTTGAGAAATGTACTGCTGAGAAATGCATTGCTGAAGTTATGCTTCATCTACTTGAATAGTTTGTTTTAGATCTTCCTCAGTTCATTTTGACAAAGGAATATAGGAAGACATTTGTGGAGTGTGGATTTATAGCAAACAAAGTATCACAACTACCTACTGATGAACTTTGGATGTCCGTGATATTTAGTCAAACCAATTTATTATGTTCCAAGAAGTTGACATCAGGGATAACTGATCCTTAGAGTGTAAATCTGGGATAAACTGTTGTTGGCCCTAGTATTTCTCAATCAATACTACTATTCAGGGCAGTTGGATACCTGACAAAAAGTCACTTTGATAACTAATGGACTTGAAGATTACATTATTTGTGATGGATTAACTGACCAGAATAACTCAAATATAGGTAAGCCTCTATTTAGGATACTTCTTCTATTGTTTCGATTGAAGGACCGTAAATTTTAACACCTTTTGATCGATATAGGACACTTGGATTCGTTTTAAGGACCCAAATTCTTTTGGCGCATGCGCAGTACGTATTGTTTAAAATTGTTTACACATTGTTTAAACATTTTTACATTGTTTAAAAGCCAGCTGATTTTGAAGCGACTCCATGCCACATCAGTATTACAGTAATTTCCAAACATTCCCGAGCAGCTTCCAGCGATTTACAGCCTCTACCATTTATACCATGTCGGGAAGAGAGCAGTAATGTAAGTGAAATAAACAGTGATAATACCGCTAGTGGCCAGAAACCCCACAAAGTCAGCACTATAAATACCAAATTGGAGGTGATAAAGCGCATCGATTCTGGTGAAAAAGGTACGGATGTTGGGAGGGCTTTAGGGCTAGCTAGATCAATGGTGGCTACTATAAAACAGAATAAGGACAATAAACTGGCAAGTTCAAGGTGTGTTACAGCTACAGGTGCAAGCAGATTAGCAAAACATAGGAGTGATGTGATGGAAAACATGGAAAGAATGCTGAGTGTCTGGATTGAGGATCAGAACCAGCGTAATATACCACTCAACACCCTGGTTATCCAAGAGATGGCAAAATCACTGTTTAGGGAGTTAAATGATCAGGAAGGAGAAGGCTCAACGGCACCATCTTTCAGTGCTAGCAGAGGGTGGTTTCAAAGGTTTAAAAGACGCTATGGGCTCCACAACATCAAGATGAGTGGGGAAGCTGCAAGAGCCACTGCCACTGTCACACTGCCAGTATTAAAGTTTGCCAGTAGTGTACTGTATTAAAGTTTGTCAGTATTAAAGTACAATACTGTACAGTTACGCCCAAGTACCCCTTCTTGCCTATGTATGTTAATTTGTGTGTTATGTTGTGTGGTTTTGTGTGTTATTTAGTGGATTTAAGATCCAAACATTTTGTGAAAAGATCGCATCTCTGGTTATATAATGGGACCGCATGAGAAATCGCGTTTCGATTTAGGACGTTGCGGATATCGATACAGTTTTTCAGGAACGCAACCCCGTCCTAAACAGAGATTTACCTGTACTGCTATTTTCATTGGAAAAAGTCTTGGTCTTCATGGAATGAAAAATCCTGCAGCTTGTCCAAAGATTACCTCATTACTAGTGAATGAATATCAAAGGAAGAGAGAGGAAAATCTAAAAGAATAACAAATTCTGGTGGAAGGAGCTTGGGTAAAGCAGTAACACACTTGTTTCTATAGAAAAATTAAAGAATTGAATCATTACCTAATTAAGATGCTACATGAGACAAGACAGCAGGTTCATTAACTTTGTATGAACATACCCAGCGCACATAACTCATGAGAGAATGGCTTCTTTACCTCCTGATCTTCAATGCATACGTTGGGTTACAGAAGTGGGTTCCTAATTGTAAGATTCATCAGCTTTGAGATCTCTGCTGAAATCTGCCAAGCAAGTTGTCTTTCTCCACTTGTCAAGTTTCAAACTCCACTTGAAATTATATTATGTATTACATTATATCATGCTATATGTGCTCCGGGATGCTACTCCATGTGAAGGGCACTATATAAATGTGTTGTTATTGTATATGATATTATATGTTTCAAATAAAAGTAAAGAAGCATTTTCGCGAAACAGAGAACAAAATTGTTGGTCTAAGGTATGGATGAAGAGGAAAGTTTTAGGCGGGACTTGAAACCTTCCATTGTACAGCAAGTAGGAAGCCAATTATAGCTTAGCAAGTGAGAGGTTATCTGAGCAGTTAGCAAGTTTAAAAAGTCCTGAGCACAGAAGAACCATGCAAGGACAGAAATGCAAAATACTGCAGATGCTGGAAATCTGAAACAAAAACAGAAATCTCTTGGAACACTCAGCAGGTCAGGCAGCATCTGTGGAGGAAGGAAAGTGATGTTTTGGGTCCACGACGCTTCAGCAGAACAACAACAACAAAATGACATTGATAGAAACATACAAGGAGTTGACCAAACCTTCAGCAATAACAACAACTTGGATTCATATAGCACCCTCTATGCCAGATAGCATCTCAGAGCGCTTCACAAAGCGGAGGCCGGGGCCGAACCATATGGAGATGGAAAAGGTGACCAAAGGCGAGGTTGAACAGAATAGTCTAACAGAATTATGCTCTCAGGTTATGCTTCATTGTACTGCACCTTGCAATGCCGAACCTCTCTCACCCCTGCCGATCTTGTGGACAGTAGCTTAAAGCACCAGGGGAACTGACTTTTGTCTAAGACATAATTTATGTCCAGGAGCTCAACTTGCTGAAATTAAAGAATGTTTCGGTTCGAGGAACATGTGGCCCATTGTACTGTCTTTCCAAAGTGTCACGTTGAATCCTTCTGCAGCAGCATATACTATGTGCTCACACCAACATTTGCCAGCCATAAATCATTACTCGTCTTAGAGCAATTTAAAAAGACAGCATTTACAGAATAAAGTAACGCTTGGTCTACAGCTCTCCTGTCAGTGATAGCCAATTAACATTTTTATGCTGACAACATGATTTTTTTAAATTGCAAAGAAAGGTCCCAGGATGTTAGCATGGATTATGGTATTTTGCTCTTCAAATACTATCATTAACTCTACAAATGTTTGGCTGTTGATTTCTTCACCTATTCTATATTGATATTGTTGTCATATTCACCCAGTACAGTATAGTTTAGAAAGAAACCACCATGTAGATGCATTCTGTTATGTGCTCTATAGTGGAAACCAATTACAGTATGTTGCTTGGTTTACCAACCAAATTGACCACTCTTTCTCATTTTGTGTTTATTTAATTGAATAAGAGATTGCTTTCCAGACTGTGATTGGTAGTGTTGTCATATTGCAAAATAAAACAGGTAGCAGAGAGTAATTTAAATATCAAGGCAACATTGCCGGCCAATCACACTCCAGAATAATGCATAATTAATTCTTTTATTTGCTTAATCTAACAAAACTGCACTCGGTGTAGGAAAGGCTCATGTGTGTTAAATATTCAGCACTTGTATCAATACAGTGCATTTAGTTGTGTAATTGTTGCAGATTTCAATGCTCTTTTCAATCATATATTAGTATCCATTTTATAGTTTATACTATGGGAAAGAAAACGGTGATATGTGGTATTATATCTAATAGAATTTGTAGTTGCAAAATTAGGTTGACTCTAAGTCTTCTGAAAATAAGCACTTTCATCACATTTGTACTCATTTATTTGAAAATCTAAAGGTGTACCCGTAAATGCAAGTTTCAGTATGTTCATAAGATATAATTATAATTGCATCTGGTCAGATGACACTTTAAAAATGCAGCACCTACTATAACTACCACCTCAAATTAAAAATAAGGCATGTGAAAACATCTTTGCAGACACAAAGTGATCAACGAGCACAAGAGAAATGTAGCAAGAAATCTGAGACACAAGCTCACTTTTCACTGAAAGCATCAACAATCTCACTCGGATGAGCCTCAGGAAAGTGAATGTAAAAAGGCCTGAGTTACAGTAGGGGTAATTCTGATGAGATTACAATTGTGGCTCATTATTGCAGAGCAATCATAATACTGTACTACATTTAACTGGAATATATTCCTGATCTGCAGCATTCATCCCAAAAGAGTCCATTCTACAGTACTTTGCAATGTCCTCCTTATGTGAAAGGTTCCATAGGAAATTTAAGTATTACAGTAGAAGCCCATTCATCCGGCACCCGCGGGACCTGGCCAATGCCGGTTAAAGCGCCTGTCGGATATTCGGGTGGCCTGCGGCCGAAAACCCACTACAAAAAAATTAAAGTTCTTTTAACACACACCATACACACCAGACTAGGTAATAGCTGATAGTGGCAGAGTATTGTGTTGGTGCTTGATGTTGGGGCTGCTCTCTTGCGCTTCTCACCTTTATTGATTGGGGTTTGTAGTCCAATGATTCTTATTTGAATAGAGGACGCCAGGCGGGTGAGGGAGGCGACAGCGCGATTTTATAGTCGCGTGACCTTACTAGCTGCAAGCCGAAGCCCTAGACTCTATTAGCAGCAAACCAAAATACTGCACCTGCGCGACAATGTAGGTTATTGGCTAGCGTTATCTGCTTGCCGCTAGTATGACTTTGAAGTCATAAGCACTCCGTTTTTTTCACCTGCTTGGCGTGCTTCATTTTGGGAAGAGTCGCTGGACTGTAAACCTCAACCACAGCATCATGGCTTCAAGTGCAGCATCTACCAGTGGGGGTGAAGGTGCAGGAGAGTAGGTTTGACGGTGGGTACCAATGCAATATTCTGTTATTATGTTATTATTTATGCATTTACAAATGCTCCACTGCTATTGTTCTGGATAAGGTCTGGTTTTTCGAATGGGGACTTGTATTTTTGGCGTGCTGGTTATACGGAAGTGCCGGTGCATCGATTCACGTATAAACGGGCTTCTACTGTAATACTATTGTTATTATTATCTAATGTTGATCAGGTTTTGGTCAGTCAGAGACCATTGACTGAAGTTCATAGGTATTCAGAGATCAACAGTTCTAACATCGTTTTTGGATAACAGATAGGCTGTAGTATTTGTAAAAAAAAATAACTATTTTCAGATTTTTAAACATGGTCAGAAAGGAAAAATCCAGGAAGGATCAATGAGGAGGATTTAGGCATTTAATTTATTAATATTGCTTGCAGATGTTAAAGATTAAGAACAAAAATCATCTGTGTTGTTGAAATCAAAAATATTGGCCAAAATGCAATATTTGTAAATTGTTACCCTTGCTAGTCAACAGTCACAACATGCACAACCTCTATTATAATAGTCCTTTCAAAATTAGTTCATTTCTATTGATAGAGTACACAGAACAAGTTTTGTTCCATATATATAGTACGAAGTGCCATTCATCAATTTAATGCCAAGGTAAATTGAGTAATTTGGGCATTGCCAATATGCCCTATTTTACAACCAATAAATCTCAATCAAAGCTAAAGATTTAGAGATTATTTTCCTCCTGAGTAATAGTTTTATGGGATAAAGTCTCAGTAGAATTGTCTAATACTATGCTGCTTAGCACCCAAGAACACGCAAATACCCCAAATTCACCTAAATTTAGCCCTGGAGATAATCTTGCCTGAACAATTAAATTATTAAAATAATCTGACAATTTTATTTTATATTGTGGGTATTATATTATAAGGCCAAATTTCTCCAATACATCAACAATTATTTCACTTGATCAGTGGAATAGAGTAAGCAAATAATAATATGTTTATACATAAGTAAATAAGTCTTGGTTAGATTAAATTTCAACTACTGTGTTCAATTGATAGCGGACCACAATTAACGACAGGAAAATTGCTCCAGTATTGGAGAGTGCGGGTACAGTTAGTAGGATGCTACCAGGAAATGAGCAATCAAGCAAAAATGGACAGGATAGAATGTTTCTCTGTGGAGATAGACAATAGTAAGTGACCTGATAGAAGTGTTTAAAATTATGCATGAATAATATCAATTGGATGTAAATAAACACTTTCCACTTGCTTTGAGTACAAAAGAAAGAGACATTAATACAAGATAACCAGTAATAAATCTAAAAGGAAATTTAGGAGAAATCTTTTCATGCAGAGAGGGTCATGAATATGTGGAACTCATTACCTGAAATTCTGGTTGGAGCAAAAAAAGCCACATATTTGAAAGGAAACTTGATGCATCCATGAGGGAAAAGAGAATATAATAATGCAGGAGAAGGGATTATGAGGGAGGCTCATGTGGAGGAAAAACACCGGCATAGACTAATTGAGCTGAATGGCCTGTTTCTGTGCAGTAACATTCAATGCAGTATTTAAAACAGTAATAATTTGGTTATTCAATCCATGACTTTTTGTGGAACTTTGTGTGCATTTTGCTGACAAAATATCGTCAATTCACAGTGCAACAGATTTTGTGAAGCACTTTGAGATGTCTGAATGATGTGATAAGGCATGAATAATAATAATATATCTAATGCAAGGATTATTATTATTTTTATAATTCTAAGAAGATTGTGCACATAGTTACGTAAGGTACTTTGATGGATTAATACTTATCCAATTTGCCAAGAGTGATCTCCTCCAAATTTTGAAAACAGCATTTTGGACACTGAATCTGTCACCTGCCTGAATGCATTGTCATGTCTGTTGCGTGACTCATATTGCCACCTTTCTTATGAAGTACTCTGTCCACAGGAATGCCTTTATTCAGATTCTTTCACAGTATCACAAAGCCCTGTACATTTGCAGAGTTTTATATGGCATACAGCAGGAGGACAGGTGAAATTAATGTTCTTACATACGTTTAATGGTGTTCTGGAATGGGAAGCAAATACACAAAGGAAATTAACTCCCAGCAGTAAATTTACTGGAGCTGACTAGTAATGTATCCTTGAAACCCAATCCAGTCAGATAAGCCTGATTAATGTCAGTTACAACTTGCTAGTGGAAGGAAAAAATGCCTAAAGCAGGATTTTAAGTTTAAGCAATCTTTTTAACATCTGCTTAAGAAATAGAAATGAAACATCAAAATCTCCTGAAATTTTGATACCAGTTAAATATTGAAAAAAAATCAAAATTTACAACACACTAGAATTAAATCTACAGTATATCTAAAATATGAGTCTTCAAAATGTAAGAATTATGCCACTCCAGAATTCGGTATTTACATAATTTATGCAGTCTCTGGGACTTCAGCAGTAACTGCATTAAGTCATTATATTTCAATAATTTATCAAAGGCAGTTTAAATTTCTAGCTCTGCATCTCATTGGGGCCTGTATATGTTACGGAAAAAAATTATATATTTTAAAATTTGTAACTGGGCCGTGCTTCGCAATTCGGTTGTAGGGTTGGTACTAGGGTCCGTCGATATGGAAATTTTCCGATATTGATATATCGGTTGGCTCATATCAATATATACCGATATATCGATTTCTCCATGTTTTTTTGTACTGCGCATGCCGTCGCATTCGGAGGTGCACGCGCATTCGGAAGTACGTGCGCATTCAGGGGTGCGCGCGCATTCCGGTGTGCGTGCACATTCAGATGTGCATGCACATTCCGTGCTCTAGACCCAGGAGATTTGCAATTCTGGTGACAAGGTAAGTTGAAAAAGTTCGCTTTATACCGATATATCGCCGGACACGATATACCGATATTTGCGATATATCGATTTTTTACATTGAACTTTTCGATATATCGAATATATTTGAATTTCCAATATCGGCATATCAATATGAAAAATTATACCGATATAACCGATATATCGATATATCGCCAGACACTAGTTGGTACTAAGCATAAACTCTGCACTATTACAATTTATATGATTCTTTTTGTGCAGATTTAAGAACGGGAATGAAGTATTAGTAACAGTGACATTTTGTTTATCACAGATGTGGTTTCTCTTGAGGAAAGTAGAAATATATATTTTTATATACCCCAAAATATATTTCTTGAAAGCATAACTGAAGAACTCACTCAGCAAGAAATATCAACTATGTTTTGAAATTGTTTGATATTCCTTATTCTCTAATTTTATAGCAACTATCTTAAATGGGGGCAGGTTTGGTAGAGCTATCCTGTACATTCTCGACTCTTAGATACTGCAATTAAAAAGCCAAATTAATTTTCTCAAGTTTTTTTTAAAAGAAAACCTTGCTGTATTGCTAATAAGATACATTGGGAAGTGATTGCTGACACCATGTCAGGTTTTCAGTGAGTTAAGATAATGAAAATGGCAAGTTAGGAGCAGGAAACCATATGCAATTATTAGTGTTTATTGCATATAGTTCAGTTGTTACAGGTATCGTTGCTGGAGTATAGCCCTTTTTCAATTGATCCAACCATGTCCTGCAATGGCCCCGAGCAGCCTGGATTCTGCATTTGTCTTTCCTCGCCAGAACCCAGTGTCTCTTTTCATCTTTCACGAGGTCAGTTGGATGAAGAAGAACCTTTGACCATTTGATCTCATCCCTCCAGAGTACCCACTCTACATTCCCATCAATAAATCAAGTTATGTTCTGAATAAATCTAGTGTGCTGACCTCAACCATCTATTCCAGTCATTAAGAAATACATTCCTGGCCTCTGTGTTAAAGTTGCGCTCTGCAACTCTAAACTCGGCAACTCTCAACTTTTTATTCTAGCATCTTACTGCACCTTAAAGTATCAGTCTTTTGTTTTTCAGTGCCATTGAACGTTTTATTCAACCATTCTCCTTCTCCCCTTGTTAGAGGAATTTCACTGGTAAAAACCCTAATGCATGCTAATGTTTATCTAAAAAAGTTACTAAACATGATAATGATTATTTTATAATATTAATCCAGGCATTTAGAGGTTTAGGGTTAGAGCTACTTGGAGTCCTATGGCTCAGTGGTTAGAGCACTCGCCTTCCAAGTGAGAAACCTGGGTTCAATTCCACGCAGGGTGAAACCTTGGGCAAATTTCTTTACTCAACATACATAATAACAATGCCTCAAACAAAATTTGATCAATTTGATCCATGACTGTTTTGTGGGAGACTGCTGTGCACAATTGGCTGCTATGTTAGCCCACAAATAGATCGTCAATTCATTTTTCAGTATATTCTGTGAAGCGCTTTGAGATGTCTGGAAGATGTGAAAAGCACTATAACAAATGCAAGGATTATTATTATTATTATTTGATGAGCACCTCAACATGTCATTGGAATGCCTCAAACAGCTTCACAGGCTTTACCATGAAGTGAAAAGTAAACTCTGTGAAGGTCTGCAAACATGGTTGACTATTTCTGCAAAACGGCATCCCACAGGCTGCTGTGAAAGTGAATAATTATCTTTATTAGGAGGATTGTTAGCTAGGACACTGGGAGAACCTCTCTACTCTTTCCAAATAGAGCCACTGACGGTATCTATAACATAAACCCATCAACAGCAGAAAGGACTTCAGGATATCCCTCATCTGAAGAAGGTCACTCTGATAATGCAGCACTCCTCTAACACTGCATTAGAGTACCAACCCAGAGTGTGAGTAAAAGTCTCGATCTGGGGCATGAACCCAAAGATTTCTAACTCAGGTCCAAGATTGCATCAACTAAGCAAGGTTTAAAGCTTTCTGTTGTGAACAATTTTCCCTTTGAAGATAGCAACAGTGTTGATTAAGACATGGTGATTAAGCCCTTGCAAAATCTTTCCCTGCAGTACACTTAATATCCCCTAATGCATGTTAATTATAATTCTCATAATCCTACTTTAGCCCATTGCATTGTTGCTAAACTTCTTTTGATTTTGTGTACACACATTTAGAACTGCTGCTTTTGCTAACATTTAAGACCAGGTGTCTCCACTGTACAGCAGAGAGGTGGAGTCCTGCTACTTAATGGTTACAGCACTCACCTTTCAAGCTAGAGGACCTAAGTTAATCCGCGGCAGGCCAAAACGTTGGGCAATTTCAATACTCTATATGCCTCTGTTCTCCTAGCAATAAGTAGAATTGTTGTTAGTCATTTGGTGAATCGACATACCAGGGGTAATAATCCTTTCAAAAAAATAATTAATTAATAATTTGGTCACTCAATCCGCATCTGTTTCTGAGACATTACTGTGTGCAATTGGCTACCGCGTTTTGTCCACAAAATATACAGTGAATTTACTTTACAATATATTTTGTGAAGTACTTTGAGGTGTCTCAAAGACATGGTAAAGTGCTATATCAAATGCAGGGACTATTGTTATTATCAATGTATTAAGTAGGGTCTGGTGATATATCGGTTATATCAATATAATTTTTCATATCGATATGCTGATATCGGAATTAAAAATATATTGATATATTGAAAAATTTGATATGAAAAAATACATCAGTAAATCGTAAATATCGGTATATCGTTTCCGGTGATGTATCGGTATTATCGATATTATCGGTAGGATGCGATCTTTTCCAGCTTACCTTGTTGCCAGCATTGCAACTTCCTGGGCCTAGAGCACGGAATGCGCGCGCACATCGGAATGCTGTGCACATCCCCTAATGCATGCGTATCTCCGAATGCACGCGCACCTCAGAATGCGTGCATGCCCCCGAATACGCGCTCATGCCCGAATGCGCACGTACCTCCAAATGCGCGTGCATGCGCAGTATAAAACCCCCCGGAAATATTGATATATTGGTATATATCGATATGAGCCCACCGATATATCAATATCGGAAAATTTCCATATCGACAGACCCTAGTATTAAGGCTTCAACTAAGATTTGAAAAAGAGCAGTACTATTTTTCTTCTGGATCTCTTGTCAGTTCTTCAGTTATTTATTATAATAAGACTTCCCAGTTCCACAGGCAGCGATGTGGATGACGCGTTGCAATGCTTCACAAATTGTTTCCATGCTGGTCACTGATCTTCCCTATTACAAGTGTAATCTCTTGGTGATTGCATACAGTTAGACTTTTAGGGCATCTTCAAGAATCACTGTTATTAACATATTGCTTCTGAGCAGGGTCTCCTTGGAGCTGACCTGGCCCCAAGGTGATATACCTGACAAAGGAATGTCAGAATCGACCCAGCCCGCTGTGGTAGTCTGGCTAGTTTGTTTCTAAGCCAGTTGGGTCCAGAGTATTCCAGCTGACAACAGCACAGCCAGCCTGGCTCATTAGCAAGACCGGAAAGGTAGACCAGTCATTGTGGGCAGGGAGTCATCCCACTCGGTTCACCTGCAACAGGCACCATGATCCCATCAACCCCCCTCCTTTGCCTGGCTCCACTGACTCCTCATCCTTCAGAGGATAGAATTCAAAATCCTCGTCATCAATTTCAAGGCCCTTTCAAGGCTTTTAGCCTCTCTGCCCCCACAATTTGGAACATCATCCCATAATCCCTTTGTCTTGCTCCCTCCCTTGCCTCTTTCAAGGCCCAACTCAAGACTCTCTGTTTTGATATTGCCTTTGGTCGCCCTCCTACCTCTCTGCCTTTCCTCAGCCCAATCCTGTGCTCCCCACATGCCCATTATGCTTGGGTCCTCACCACCAACAGTCCAACACCTTGGGACATCCACCCAATGTGAAAGGCCCTCCACAAATGTAATGTTGTTGCTCTTGTTGTTGTTGTTGTTGTGTGCCAAATCCCTAAAGGGTAGGGTGGAACTAGCTGGACGAGCAATAGGAAATCTTGCCAGATGACAATATCAATGGCAAACTTTATGGTTTTAGCTGGTGAGACTCCAGCAGTACCCCAACACATGCACTGGGGCTGCCAAGCCTTGGCTCTTGCCAACCTTTGCCTAATACTTTATGGAAATATGTAGGCAGGATGTGTCCCTCCAGAGAGAAGGTGTGCATTCCAATCTAACAATCTAGCTCTGGTTTTTCCATGTGTAGGTGGGATGATGCAATTCTCAGCTTTGTTTGCATACTCTTAACCATGGTGATGGGTTCCTGCATGTGCCAGGCTGACCACTAAAAATGCTACCAATATCTACCAAAAACTCATTTTTGGTCATGTTAAAACTGAGATAATGTGTTTCATATAATAAGAATAAGCTAACTTATTCTGTACTACACATTATGTGCTCAATGCAGAATAATAATTTCTCTGAAAAAAATGTATAGGAAATAATGGTTAAAAATATTGTTTTTAATTCAGCACGGTCACGTAAAACACAATGTAATATTTATTTGTAAATATGAACTACCTTACAACTGGGAGGAAACCACACAGCTCACCCATAACTGTAGTATACGAATTCTTCACTGACGTTTGCAGTTGATTGACCATCTGCTTTTAACACCCCCTATATGGTTTGATCAACCTCTCTATAAATTCTATAAATGCTTCAGGTCTCTTCTAACCCAGGTACTGTAATTGCTGCTTTATACTAAGCTACTTTTTCACACGTATAACAGAAATAAGTTTGCACCATTTACTGCCAAAGAGACCTTAAGTAAGTAATTGCCCTTTAAGGTGTAATATTATCCCCTTCTTCAAGGTTTTGATTGCTTTAAATGGAAACTGATGAGAAAAGTGTAACAACCTCTTTGTATTGATTCTACCAAAAGCCTTTTTATCGGTGATGTTGAAACTGAAGTAATGTAGACCCGTTTCCACATTATTGGACTGACAAGTTCAAATTAGCAAATTGAAAACTTGCCTTATAAAAGATATTCAGTGCTACTTGCTGATCTCAGAACCAGTGTATTGGGAAAATAATTTCTAAGATTTGCACTTAAAAGTGGATAGTAAAAAAGACTTATCTTACCACAAAAGGTATTTCTGAATACGATTTGTCATTATTTAGGGTAATTTTGATTAAAAGGAAGAAAGACAATACCTGCTTTTACCAGACATACTCTCATGGTCTGCACCTATAATGAAATATACACATTTTTGTGGATCTTCTATTTTATTTCCAAAGAAGAAAGAACTAGATTTTAATTGAAGATCCACACACTTGTTCACAGATGGGATTATTACTCCAATTACACGCTTTCACTACCAATATTTCCTAAATATTATTATTGTCAATATTAAATGACATCCAACAAACGCTTCACTATTTTAACCACAATTCTGCTGATTGTGAACGAGGACTTTTATTATATTTTTCTATTCCAGGTCTTCAGACTGGTATCCCACCACCGCCACAGCTGCCTCGGTTTCACAACAAAAAATGGCTGAAATGCGGAACTGGTATTTCACCCATTGGTTTGCCTTGTCGTTGACATCTGTCTGTCACTTTTCAATAATGAAATGAGATACATGGTAAACACAATAACAAGTGAATTAATAATAATAATAATCCTTGCATTTGATAAAGCGTTTTCTCATCTTCTAGATATCTCAAGGCACTTCACAGAATATACTGTAAAGTGAATTGACTGTATATTTGTGGGTGAAATGTGGCAGCCATTTTGCACGCAGCAGTGTCCCACAAACAGTCGTGAATTGAGTGACCAAATTATTATTATTATTGCAAATTACAGGTACACAGCCATCTTCCATATTGACATCCAAGTTTGGGCTCTCAGTCATAATCAACTTATTGTGATCTCAAAGAGCCAGAGCACTGCAGATTTGAGGTATTTCAAGCCTACTTAAGTAGGAAAGTGTATTCTTCTCCACCACCTCTCCTCTCAGCTCACCTTGAAGGTTTTGTTCTTGTCTGGATTCACTCTTATGATGCTGATTATTTCCGCTTGATATCCACTATCAGCTTCTATTTCCACCTTGCACAGCAACATGTAGTGTTCTTTAAGTGAATTGACTGTATATTTGTGGGGAAAATGTGGCAGCCAATTGCACACAGCAGTGTCCCACGAACAGTCATGGATTGAAAATGACCAATTTTTTTTATTATTGTGTGGTTTTTTTTGGATGGATTATTATTAGGCGTGTGGAGTAAGGAAACTTGTCCAAGGTTTCGCCCTGATCTGACTGGATTCGAACACAGGTCTCACACTTGCAAGACAAGTGCTCTAATCACTGAGCTGCACGACTCCACATAGAAAGGATATAGAGGGCTTTAAAGGCCAGTAAAGCAATTTTGAACTCTGGGGATTTGGAGCCAATGGAGCCTGTGAAGGTGGGGTGATGAACTCCTGAAGCCTGGTGTGGAACTGGACACAAGCTCTAGAGTTCTGTATGGTCAGCAGCTTGTGGAGGAAAAAGTTCTGAAGGTCGATAAATTAACATAGTTAATCTGATGAATGTATGGACGAACGAGGGTCTCAGCAGTCTAAGGGGTAAGGCATTGGCAGAACCGAGTGATATTGCAGAGGTGGGGGAAGGAAGAACAGATCATGGCACAGATGTGAGTAGATAGGATAATTGAGAAAGGACAAGCTCACAAGACTGTTTGGATGAAGAGGGCCTTCAAATTATCCAATCACATCCTTGCAGAATACTCACTCTCACATGATAATATCAAGCTGTTTTTTAAATAAGTCCAGAGTCCGGGCCTCAATTCCCCTTTCCTGGTAACCTGTTATTAGTTACATTTAGAGCAAATAAATATTTGAAGGTGTTTATGTCCAAAAAAGTAATCAATAGTTATTCTTGGGTTTAAAGGTAACAACCCCTCCCCCCACCCTCAACACTGACCTTCAACTGTTTTTTTTTACCTTGTTTGTTCAATGTGACAATTTTTACCAGTGATCATAACACGTGTCAAATTTCTCCTCCCCATGTGAAGTTCCCTTCATGGGCTAAATTAAGGGTATAAATGAGCTAAATAGCTTAGTACACAATTTGGCTTTTTCTTGCTGATGGTGCTGTGGTGAGTTTATAATTGCAAACTTCCATTGTAAACTCGCATGAGTTTACTGACCTATGAAGACTCAGACGTACTTGCCTGCCATGGTGTATACCCATTATAAAGTCGCGCTACCACTGTTTATAAACCAGAGCACACTACGTACTCATTTGTCAAGACCCACAGCGAACCATTCTCATGAGATCTCCACTTGTTGTGCAACTTATCTGAAATGTAAAAGCTATTTGTAGCTTAGCCCTGTCAGAAAAAGTGCTGTTTTCAGTTAAGTTTGAATCCATGATTTTAGCATGCTGCTCAATGCCTTAAACTGGAAGGATAAATGAAAATGCCCCCAAAAAACAAAAGCAATAAATACTGCAGCAAATTTGCAAATTTCATTTGTAAATGAAAATACAGCATTTGATATGATACTTATCAACGGTGATTTCCTGTTTGAGCTCAAGGTTTGATCTGATATTATCAAATAAGTACATTTCAGATGCACACTGGAGGCAGTGTTGAACTGTAACTAAACTGAATTCTACCCAACAACAACTGGCTTTTACTTAGCGACCTTCATAGCGACCTTGAATATAGGGAGGGAGGGGATAAGGCAGAGGGGTTAGATTTTAGTGGCTGAAGGCCACTTGTCCCCTCCACTCCACAGATGGTGGAATGGAGGGGATGAGGGACAAATAGGGATCAGGAACTAGCCGAGTGGAAGCAGTGGGTGGTGAAATGCAGCAGAGGGAGGCTGCAAGATGGCCAAGGTGGGAGAGGAGACGAGGAGGATGGTAGAGTCTCGAAGGGTGGGAGTAGGAGTGGAGCATATTGGGAGGTGGTCACTCGAGTCAGGAGAGGCAGTGAAATGCGCACACTAAGACTGGGAACAGAGCAATCAGTGAGACATTGTCAGCCCAGAGGCATGGCAGTGTGGGAGCCTAGAAGAGACTGTGCAGAGGGGAGAGAGTGGCAAAGGCTCTCATAGTGTTATTTTCGAGGTTACCTAACCTAACAAATAATTCAGAGAGGATTTGGGAGAGAGGAAGATGAGAGAGGACTGGAAGGCTGGGTGATGATAAAAGGCTGTGTGATAATAAAATAAAACTACACTTGACCTGAGTTTGAACTGGCACACGGAAATAGACCAAAATGAAATCTCTCTCCCAAATCCTCTCTGAAATCTTTGTATGAGAATGCAATTTAACAACAACAAAATGACATTACTAGAGTGCCTTTCACATTGGGATGAAGTACCAAGGTGCTGAACTGCCAGGGGTCAGGACCTGAGCATTGGGGCTGGAGAAGCAGGGTTGAGATGAGGGAGGGCGGAGAGATAAGATGGTGACTGAAAGCACAGTCGAAGAGAGTCTTGAATCTGGACTTGAAGGAAGCAAGGGAGGGAAACAAGGTGAAGGGATTGAGGGATGGAGGTCCAAAACATACGGGCAGAGAGGCTGAAAGCCTGGTTGTCAATGATAGGTTGGGTCGGTGGGAGACATGGAGCAGGCTGGAGCCTGCTGAACAGAGGGAGCGGACAGGGTAAAAGGGGTTCAGCAGGTCAGAGAGGTATGAAGGGGCAAGGTGGTGGAAATGGAAGGGGCAAGGCTTGAAAGTGAGGACAAGGGTCTTGAATTTGATGTGAATTTAACAAGTAGTTTCTCTAGACTATGTGTGAAAGAAGCACATACTGGTTACTCAAATAGATTTCAGCAAACTCCTGAGATTGTTATAGTTAGAAGGCGGCAAACAGTCAAATCAGTCAGGTCTCCCTCCCATCCGTGCTCCTATCCCTGTAGTGAAAGTGTAGCAATTTGTTCAGATAGGAATAATGACAGTGCCTGTCTGACTTACCCAAGACTAATTTAGAGACAACAGCGCATACTTTATGTATATATATGTATCAATAATATATACTGTATTGTGTTTTAAAATTGCAATTTGCAGCAAATTCTGTGGGTGCAGTGTGGGCTGATAGTCTTTAGGTTCAACTCAGCATAGTGGTACACAACTGCTGTACCACTGTACCATTCATTGCCTTGCCCCCGCCTATCTCTCTGACCTGCTGTCTCCCTATCAGCCCACCCGTCCCCTCCATTCAGTGTTCCCTGGCCTGCTCCATGTCCCCCGCCCGAACTGCTCCACCATCGGTGGCCACGCTTTCAGCCTCTCTGTCCCCACTCTCTGGAACTCCATTCCACAATCCCATCGCCTCGCTTCCTTCCTTTTCTCCTGCAAGGCCAGTCTCAAGACCTTCCTTTTCGACCATGGCTTCTGCTCCCCTCCTAACTCTTCTCCCTCCCCTACTCTCCTTCCCCCTACCCCACCTGCTCGGGTCCCAACCTAACTGTTCAGCGCATTGGGACATCCTTCCGACGTGAAAGGCGCTCTGTAAATGTAATTTTTGTTGTTGTTGTTGCTGTTGCAACCACTGAGCTGAGCATGGTGTCTGTGGGATACATACCTTATGCTTTGTTATTCCTTCATCTACCTGTAAAAGACTTGTTGATCAACGATCAAAAGCTTCTGCAAGATGCCTGTGACTTCAAAGCAACCATGACTACCGGCATTAAGTCTAACATCACAACAAAAGATCCAACTGTAAATAAAAGTTTAATAAATCAGCTGTGGGAATACTCTGGCTGCTCCACTTGTCGATCTGGAGATAAAATCAAAACTGTGAGATGGTATCCTGTATAAATAGGGATCGATATCAAAACATTCCATTGAACTTTGCAATGAAGATAGGATAGTCTACAGATAGGTAATATTTGTCTAAAAATACACCGCACTTGAGAGCAATTATTTGTTTGAAGAGTCTTGGGGGTGTTGTGGATAGAGCCGTAGTCAGCAAGATCAGGAGCTGGCTGGTTCAAATTCCAGTTCTAAATTGCTGGTATCAGTTGGGGTTATATGGGAAGGCTAAATTTGTCTGGCACTGATTGGGGAAACGAAAAAACAACTGGAATTCAGTTCACCTTTGGGAGAGAAAATGAGAAAGCTGGGGTTTGGACTCAGAAGAAACAACCAATCATCGGTCAGTAACATGTTAATGTTAGGCAAGTAGCAGTATTCTCACCCAAGTCAGAAGGTTGTGGGTTTATGCTCCACATTGGGATTTGGAAGCCATATACTCTACGCTAACACTATACAGCAGTGATAATGGGGTGTTGCATTATTGTAGGTGTGGTTTTTAAATGAGTCATTGGACCAAGTTCCAATCTGCCTGTTCAAGTGGATATTAAAGATCCCGCAGAACAATTAAAAAATACAAGGAAGTTTCTCCTGGTCACCTGGCCAACAGTTGCCCACAAAGAAAAATTGATCACCCACTTCATAGTTGTTTGTGGGGCCTTGCTGTATGAAAATTGGATGTTGCATTTGCCTACAATATACACAGTCACTAAATTTTTTAGTAGCTCGTGTGAAGTGGCTTGAGGCATTTCAATGATGTGATAAGGCTGTATCAAATTATTATTATCATTTCCCAAGTAATGTCCAGGTTCTGGGCAACCACAAGCTCTTCTGAAGCAAAGCCATTCATTCCACGGGCTCCAACACTTTATAAGTATATATATCTATACATAATATATATGTATTATATATATCGATAATGTATATTTAATTAGATCTCTCCTTAAAATCTCACAAAAATAATCAGCCATTTGTCAGACAGAAATGTCAAAGCCCTTGGAATGGCCAACACTCATCCTCATCTCGAGAAAGAAGGCTAGGACTGAGAGGTACATGGTACTATTGAACCATTAAAAATTACAATGCAGAAGGAAGCCAGTCCTCCGATCATGTCTGTGCCGTCTCTGTGAAAGGGCTGTCCATTTTTCCCATTCTACTACATTTCCGATTCTTTTATATTTTATTGCTCATTAGTTAATTACTCGGAGAAGATGTTGCAGAAACAAATAAATATGCATTGATCAACAGTGTATTTTTCAGTTGCAGGTTTTATGACTCAATTCAATAATCCTTATCATTGACACAATAGCTGTTGAGGCTGACACTCCTTTGCAGTATTGTGGGTGTGCTGTATTATCGGAAGTGTCATTCTTCATATGATATGTTAAACCGAGGTGGATGCTTGTTCAGGTGGATGCTAAAAATTCTATGACACTAATTGAAAACAGAAGTTCGTGTCTCCCAGTGGCCTGGCCAACAATTATTCAGATAAATGTAGTTCACTTCTGAGCTGTTTATGGGACATTGCTGTACACAAATTGGCTGCTCCGTTCAGCTAAACTACACTCTTCAGTCAATCCCATGAAATTTTTGAAACATTTAATTTAGACATAAATTGTTATACCAAATTCAATAATTAGTATAACAGATGTGTCTATGCTATTGCTTCTTTAATTGAAGTAAATGTCATGTAATTCAAGTAAAGAACATCTTGCTTTTCTATAATAAAAACAGACACTCTTACTGGAGAGCATAAACCTCTGCAGTGTTCAAAGTTTGTTCAGGCACTTCAGTGGAGAATACAGAAAAACCTGCAGTTATTTTTTGAAATAGTTTTTTTTCTCTTATCCATTACAATTGCATGAATCTTATTACAACTGCACTAGTCTGTTTCTCTCCAATTTCACAATGTCACATCAATCTTACAAGCTGTATTCTTTGCAGCACCTAATAAAACTATTTCACAGTAAAATAATAGTTGACATAGCAAGTAACAATGGCAGCCATAGAAAAGATGAAGCTTGGCATGTCCTTAGATCTACCAGCTCTTAAAATGACAGTTGCTTGGTGGTATTTTGTGGGTTATTAGTTTCCTCGGTTCCATAAAGATCTGCCAGCTTTTTGAACCGAGGTCCCCAGTCACTGAGGTAATCATATTCCTGCTCAGTCTCTGTTGTAACTGATTCTAAGGAACTAAGTGACTCAACCGTGGAACCATTTCCTTCATAGGCATATGTCACTAGGGAATCATAAGGAGGTCCATTGGGATCTGCATCATTCTCTTGCAACCTCTGGTTAATGAAATCTCTGATATCTGTGTTGTTCTGTATAACAATGGTTCGACGTTGTGGTTGGATCTTCTCTGGTTTTACATCCCTGCGTGATTGAGCATCTTCCATCATATCAGGTTTCCTCAGTGTGCTAATGTCAAAGGCTTGTGTGTCTTCCTCTCCTCCTCCTTCATCATCATAACTGATCACATTGTCCCTGATATCTTCCTTGGAGGTCATGCAAATCTCTTTCTTCCTCTGCCTTCGCAGTGCCACGAAGAGCACCACAATCACTGAGTAGAACAGAAAGAAAGGAAGTTTAAGTGAACACTTTTCTTAAAAGTCATTAAATAACCAAGCCTTATTTACTTTTCGCTCAACTGATACTATTTGAGGCCTAATTTGCAGTATTTCTTAATGGAATTATGAAATAATGTGTCCACATCATACAACTTGGGGGTGGAGGAGAATGCAACCCTGTGATGTGATTATTGTTAATTATTAAAATCAAGCCGGGATCTCATTAATCACAGTTGTAAGGCAGGAATTAGAGTTCACGAATAATAAAGATGAAAGAAACTGCCATCTTCAACCAGTTCTGGGTCCAACCTTTGTACTGAAATTTGAAGGGTAGCATAATATCTGGCACTAACTATAGACTCTCAATGTCTGATTAATTTAGCAAAAGAACAAGAGCGCTATATTTAAATTTTACACCAAATTTATTGCGGTTATGAATGTTGATAATTACACATTCAGATTTCAATGTTTCTCTTCACAACCACAATAACAAAATTACATTTGTATAGTGCCTTTCATGTCACAAGGACATCCCAAGGTGCTGGACAGTCTATCTTTCAGATCCGAGCTGGGGTCAGGATTGCGGATGGTGGAGGGAAAGGAGGGGATTTGGGGTGGCTGATGGGACCGTCAATGAGGAGGGTCTTAAGGTGGGATTTGAAGGAGGCTAGGGAGGGGGAGGGCGAGGCAGAGGTGCTGTGGGATGGAATTCCAGAAGTTAGAGGCAGAATGGCTGAAGGCTCGTCCGGCAATGGTGAGGCGGGTGGGTCGGAGGACATGGAGCAGGCTGGAACCCACTGAGCAGAGAGAGCAGGCAGATTAGTAGGGGATTAGGAGTTCACAAAGATCGGGTTGGTGAGGTCATTGAGGGCTTTGAAGGTGAGGACCAGAATCTTGAATTGAATCCTCTGGGTGATAGGGAGCTAATGGAGTTGAGCGACAATGGGAAGATAAGGTTGCGGAGCTTGGAGCAGTAGAGGACACGGGTCGCAGAGTTCTGGATGATCTGCAGCCTATCAGAGAGGAATTGGGAAGGCCAACAAACAGGGGGTTGGCATAGTCAAGCCTGGATTTGATGAAGGCATGAATGAGGGTTTCAGCAGCCTGAAGGGTGAAAGAGTGGCAGAGTCGGGCAATGTTGCGGAGGTGAATGAAGGCAGAGAGGGTCATGGCTTGGATGTGGGGGAGGAACAAAAGTTAAGGATCGAACATAACACCTAGGTTCCTGACTGGCTTGGTGAGGTTGAGTGTGCAACCACGGAGGTTGATGCTGCTAGTGTCTGATGTGTGAAGGCACTAGAGCCAATCAGGAGTGCTTCTGTCTTGTTGGCATTCAACTGTAGAAAGTTAGCTCTCATCCAGGGCTTGATGTCTGACAGGCAGTATGTCAGGACAGCAGCAGTCCTGAAATCGAGGGAAGAGGTAGAAAGATACCGTTGGGTGCCATCTGCATACAAGTGGAAGTTGAACTGGAAGTCTGCGGATGATGTCACCAAGGGGGAGCATGTAGATATTGAAAACTAGGGGGCTAAGGATAGAGCCATCCTGTTTTGGTCACCCCGTGTGTATGCATGAGTGAATATGAGAGATTTCTAATAAAGACAATAGAAATCAACTAAATATATGGAGAACATAATCAACAATATCATCAAGTGATCTTTTGCTTTCAGCTTGCTTGCTGTTTTATTGGTGATTGATGGTCAGATTAGCATAGCTTTGCACAAAGTGTATGAGTGAAATCAATGCACATTGCTTAGGTCCTTGTTACTGGAGTAGACTCACCAAGGAGAATAATAATGCAGAGCAGGATTGCTATCAGTGCCTCTGTGCTCAAACCCACTGGTAGGAAGATTGCTTCCACGTTGCAGGAGAGGATAGTTCCATCCACATCGCATCGACACACCCGGATGGTCAGTGTATTTGTGCTGCTTTGTACTGGATAGTCACTGTCTGAGATCACAATGGGAAGAAAATAGAATTCCTGCTGCCTGCGACTGAAGCCATTCCTCTTGGTTACAATGCCAGCTGTGTTGTCTGCAACAAAAAACAGCCAAGGTTGAGAAAATGGAGAGTGAAACAAACCAACTCTTTAAGCAATCAGTTTGTCAAAACCCACAAATGGACACCTGCTCATAATAACATCATGGATACTTTTTTTCCTCTCCGGCAGCAGGTAACCGGATTTAGTGCTGAGGACCTGTGGATGTATCTATGGGAAGCACATAAACCCAGCTTGATCATTGACTATTAAAAGCAGCTATTATCAACAATAATAACAACAACTTTTGTTTGTATAGCATCCTTCATTCTGTTACCATCTCAGAGTGCTCAAATCATCCTTTGTACGTGAACTTCTCTTTTTATCCATTTCTACTTAGACACTCAATTTATGCTGTAAATGGACAATCATTATTTAATACAGTAAGAAATAACCAAGGACTGAATGTAGTAATAAAGTGCAATGCGATTTGTTCACCTGCGCAATATTGCCAGGCTCCGCAACTATCTCACCCCCCGCGCTGCCGAAACACTCGTGCATGCATACATCACCTCACGGCTGGACTATGGAAACTCTCTCCTCGTCGGCCTCCCCAGTTCCTCCATTCACAGGCTGCAGGTCATCCAAAACTCTGCAGCCCGTGTACTATCCCGCACCCGCCTCCGCGACCACATAACCCCCACCCTCGCCCGTCTCCATTGGCTCCCCATCCTCCAGAGGATCGAGTTCAAGATCCTCGTCCTCACCTACAAGGCCTTACACGGCCTTGCCCCGCTTTATTTAACCAATCTACTTTCCCCCTACAAGCCCACCCGGACCCTCCGTTCAGCAGGACTTGGCCTGCTCCAAGCCCCCCGCCCGAACCGCCCCACCATCGGAGGCCGGTCCTTCAGTTTCTCCGCTCCCACCCTATGGAATGCCATCCCTCAATTCCTCCATTTTGTTTCTTCCCTTTCCTCTTTCAAGGCCGGTTTGAAGACTTTCCTCTTCGATCGTGCCTTTTGTTCCACCCCGAACTCTTCTACCTCCCCTTCGTGTTTCACCCCTTCCCAAACACTCCCCTCTCAGCTCGGGTCATACGCCTCCTGTGCAGCGCCTTGGGACGTCCTCCCGACGTGAAAGGCGCTCTATAAATGTAATTTGTTGTTGTTGTTGTTTATCTCTTGTGATTAATTTAAATGAATTTCATCTTTAACTCTCACCGACTCCCTCCCCTCTTTCCAAGCACACTTCAAAAAATCCATCTTTGACAGTGTTTATGATAACCTTTCTCCTTCCCACCCCACCCTTGGCTCTCACCCCTAGCATGGGTGCTCATCCAGCACTCTAAGTGAACTTTGGGACATCCATTCAATATGGAAGATGCTGTATAAATGTAAATTGCATTATTTCTTTAATTTAAAGTATTAATCTCCGGCATGTAGGAGATGAGCAGGTTGGCAGGCACACACATAGACAATTGGGTCCAAAATTGTAGTCAATTCACCACACATTGGAGCTGTAGCTATTTCAATATTTCAATGTGGGAGTTGGGCGTGAGTGGGGATTGGGGTAGGGGATGGTAACAAATAAAGTAGATTCAAATAAAATAACAAAAATGTTTTATCTTACAACCATAAATATCTCACCACTGAACAGATTAATACCACCATATATACAAAAAAAAGCAAACAATGTTAGCAAGCTCCTTGTACTCATATCTTTTGCCCTTCTTTCGTTGAACAATTCAAAAAATATGCGATGTAACAATAGCTCATTTTTAGTATAGCTCCCCCTCACACAACAGTGTTTGGGAGTGCTGCAGAATGGTGGGGTCTGTTCCCTATGCATACTACAGGCGATATAGAACTCCGCAGCTCATGTGCTTTCCTGTACCAGGAATTCCTGCACAATTTCTCATTCAGCTGCATTGGCTCCATGCTCCAGCGGATTAAATTCATAAGGTGGTGTGTATTTCATCCTTACTTTCAAATCCCTCCACAACCTGTACCTTACCTCTGCTACAAAAAGTCTCAGGAAATACTGGCCAGATTTGTGTCTCCTTTCCAATCTACATCACCTGTAGAACCAGCCAATTAGCTCTCTGGAAATTCACAGATGCTCTATCTCCCCACCTTCAACACCACACTTTAAGACCTGTCTTTTCAATTATAGTTTTAGCTACCGTACATCCCACCTGACAACTTCCCATCCCTAGCTCTGGCTTGCTGTCAGCTGTGTGAAGCACTTTGAGGCATCATTCTGATGTGAAAGACGATGTAGAAATGTAAATTGTTGACATGTCATTGTTATGAAAAATCTGTTTTAATCCCAATTGCACTATCTAAAGCCATGCTAGAATCAAATCTCTTTGGCTTTTACCTTACGGTAGATAAAACAGATGGTATTCGATAATTCTTTTACAATAATTACAAGCCTCTACTGATTTGCAATAGGCTTCCCAGAGGGGCAGGACTCAGTCATTACATAATCTCTGTACTTAAGCAAGTTCCCCAAATACACCTTACCTGAAAATTAAACAATAAAGATTTAATTTTAGTGGTCACATGCAATAAATATTTCATGTAATAGTCACCTCAGCACAACATTAGGATCTAACTGTAGACCATTATCCACTATTATCATGACATTTATGGCATTATCATGACATTCATCTACAAAAATAATAATAATATTACTTACATTTGGTATAGCACCTTTCATACTGGAGGGAATCCCAACGCATTTTACAGGATACACTATCTGCATTTGGTGGTGCTTCCAGCAGTCAATTTGCACGTGACAATGTTTCATTGTCAATAGTCATTAAGTGAATGATGAATTTTATGTGACCCATACAGACCCGCAAAGTTCTGGGTTTGATTCTATGCTGGTATGCACAGGGATAGACTAGAGGTGTCTAACATCCTTCAGGTAAGCAGAAAAAAACAATCTGCAGGGATCTGACTAGACTGAGGCCCTCCTGATTGAATATGCAACCATCTCCACAACTTAGCCATTGACAGCATCACCATCCAAAGATGCACACTCCACCTCACTGAGTCAGTCCGGAACCTTGGCATCTTGTTTGACCCTCAACTATCCAGATCTCTGCCTTCCCTCACCTCCGCAACTGTTTCACACTGCAGGCAGCCAAGACCCTCATACATGCATTCATAATATGCAAGCTTGACTATGTAAACCCCCTGCTTATCGGTCTCCTCAACTTCTTCCATAGTGTGCATGTGCAGCCTGTGTCCCCTCCCGCACTAGGCTGTGTGACCTCTCACCCCCATTCTTGCCAGACTCCACTTGTTTCCCATCACCTGCTTCATGTCCTCCACCTGATCCACAATTGGAGGGCAGATCTTCAGCCACGCTGCCCCCACCATCTGGAACACTATCCTGCAGTCCCACCACCTTGTACCCCTCCCTTGCCTCCTTCAAGACCCAGCTTAATACCCTCCTCTTTGACAATGCCTTCGATCACCCTCTTTCCCCTCAGCCCTCCCTCTCCCTGATCCCCAGTTCGTCTGAAACAGTGATTGTCCAGCACCTTGGGAGAATGTCTCCTCAACATGAAAGACACTATATATATGTAATTTTGTTGTTGTTGAATACTGACTGATGACTCCTATTGGAAAGATTTATTTACATAATCCCTTGGAGATCTTCAATACCATTCATATTTAATTTTAAACCACCATTGGCGATCAATCCTTTCATATTGGTGGGGGCATCCAAAAAAAAAACCTCTACAGAGCTTTTCTGCCCCCATCCTCTGGAACTCCATCCCAGAATCCCCCCATCTCACCCGCACTCTTATCTCCTTCAAGCCTGTCTCAAAAATTCCACTTTGATAGTGTTTTATGCCACACTCCCCTTCCCACTACAAACAAACAGAATTACGCTTGTATAGCGCCTTTCACTTCTCTTGATTCCAACCACTCTCATTCAACTCTGATACAGTTTGGTACCAGAGTAGATTTTCTGCAGATCAGTAGAATTTTAAAGGCATTCTTTATTGAGGAATTCTGATAAGAAGTACAACAGATAAAACCTCACTATTTACTATTGCTGATGAGAAAACCACAATTTTTTTCCAAGTAACAGGTAGCAAATATGCACGGCTCAGTATAATTGCAATAAAAATTATATCAAACTTGCGATTTTAAAACAATGTAGTTTTATATGGAAACACTCGGGAAAGAGGCTGCGGTGGGATTATTAGAAGAATGTAAAATGAAAAGCAAATCCTGCTTATGATGATAATTCAACTAAAATTTATCCCGCAATTTGAATACTTCATTCCATGTATTGATTTTGCCAGTCAACTGCACGACACCAACATGCCTTGAAAATTACTTTTCCAACAAGGACTGCACAAAAATGTTAATCTTCACAAACTGACGTCCAAAAAATCTCTTTCCAACTCTGTCAAGGAAATAAAATGCTGACTCTTACTGCCATTGTCGTGGAGTGTGAAGTTTGGGTTTGTGACACCCTCGGGTGGCAGCTTGAAGTGAAACTGCTGCTCAGTGAGTGGTTTATCTTTATCCTCAGCACCAATAGACCCAATTATCTGAAAAGATCACAACAAGGAGAGACTGTTATCAAATTATGTTAAACCCACATTGATTTTTAAATTGTCGCTCCAGACAATCAAATCAACCAAGCACTCCACTGTTCATCTGTTCAGAAATTAGGCCTTGTGATGTTGGTAATATTCAGTAGGTTTACCTATTTGTCAAATTATCTTCTCCAGATTCCAAAAATCTTAAGAAGCAACCTAAGGCTCCAAAACTATAACATAAGATGTAAACATATTTTCCTCAGAAGCACTCTATAGAAAGGATAGAGACTGGAGGGATTATTACAAGAATGGAAAGTGACAATCAAAACCTAGTCTTGGTGGCAATCTGTTTGTTTTAGCAGTCATGGATTAGGATTTTCTCAAGCGAAAATGTGTTAAGAGATATTCAATGGGGCATGGAACACTGTTTCCTGTGCAAATGGGTTTGTTATAGTGATCTGAAGTGCATAGTGATCAAATTCCATTGGCGCTTAAACATAAAAACTGGTCCTATACACATACACATATGCAAAGGGCATATTGCAAAATAAATCTCACAATAACTCATCAATGTATATAATAATAACAAATAATGGTAATGCTTGCATTTGATAAAGCATTTTTCACATCTTTGAGATGTCTCAAAGTGCTTCACAGAATATACTGTAAAGTAAATTGACCGTATATATTGTGGGCAAAACACTGCAGACAATTGTGCACAGACATGTCCCACAAAAAATAGTGGATTCATTGACCACACTTTTTATTATTATTATTTTTTAATTTTAAAAATATTTAATGATTATTTTGGTGGCCAAAAGCATGGTCAAAGAAGAAGGTCTTTAGACAGGACTTGAAGGAGGTAAAAGAGAGGGCGACTTGGAGGGATTGCAGGATACATTTCCAGTGTGTGGATGCAGCAATGCTGAATGCCTCACCACCGATAGTGGGGTGGGAAGGGCAGGGGACCTGAAGCAGGTTGGTGCTGCCAAGTGGAGGGAGTGGACAGGCTAATATACATAAAGTATTGCTCTGCCTGGAAATCAAATCCAGGTCCTCTGGCTTGCGTGGAGACTGCTCTACCAATATGCCTCAGGACTATGTAATGGACCATAACAAGATCAGCTAAGAAGCCATTCCAAGTGAAGACAATTATCTAAAAAAATGAAAATATAAAAGCCAGTAAAGGGAAAGAATGCCTCTGGACTGCAAGATCAGCCAGGACTTCAGCTGTGAAGTAGTGAATGCCTACCAAGGGACTTGGGGTTTGAATTCTGACCTTGAGTGTTCAACATACTTGTCTAATGATGGGTTCAGGCAGAGTGTCTTGTGATGGTGAACCATACTAATCTCAATGGTGAGGGAGAAAAAGAACCTGCTTGGCCAGGAGCCTGGCCAGAAGCCTGCTTGGCTATTTGTTGCACACTTTCAGCAACAAAAGTGGATGAAAGGAAAAAGGAGTACAGATAGAGAACAATCTGTGCTACAATGATACCTGAAGGCTTTTTCTGTAGGATTGTAGGTAGATTTTTGCCTGCTGCTGCTACCTGCTCTTCCTTTAGTTGAAAGATGATAGTGAGAGACACATAATTTTACGTGGGCAAGAATCAAAATATTAATCCACAACTTTTCGTGGAACAGTGTTGTGCGCAATTGGCTGCCACGTTTCACCCACACAAGTATACAATCAATTCACTACACAATATATTTTGTGAAGTGCTTTGAGATATCCGGAAGATATAAAAAGTGCTATATCACATATAAGGATTATTGTTATTCATTACCAATAATTCATAATGTATACAGGCTCTATCAACAAATAGGAAAAAACAGAGCTGTCTGTTGTCCAAAAATCCCTGACTGTCCAGCTTCCCCGAACATGTTTCTGATGTGAAGGGTGCTATAAAAGTGTAATTTGTTGATGTTGTTGATTAGAAAACCATCAACATTTCCCTGTGCTCACACATTATACATAAACGGAAATTTCTATTGTATTGGATAGTGTAATGATGTCAATGATATCCACAAGAGGGCACTGCTGTATACAAATTCCAGTACTGTACTTGCAGTGAGTACTCCGAGTACCACATTGCGATAAAAGAAAGGAGTTTCCGAATGAGAAAAGCTGTGATGGAAGTTCTCACTATGTACCTTAAATTACGCTTTCTACAATTACCTTTATTTAACTTGTCTTCACTGTCTTGATAGAATTGAGATGTTTGAATGATGTGACAAGGCATCAAGTGCAAGGGTTATTATACATTCTTGCATAACTAACTCTCCTCTCCCAATAACTAACTCTCCACCTCAGCCCGTGCTCCCTCCTCTCCTCCCCAAAATACACTCCATTTCTCTCTAACCATATCAGAAGGATAAACATGCTTCATTGAAGACTGGCTATTTACTTTAATCGTTGGCGGAGTTGGACCCCAAGCAATGAAGAAGTGGGAGGGGGGAGATAATCATAGGTATGGTCGAAGAGGTAAGTCTAATGGTGGGATTCAAAGAGAAAGGTGAAGAGGTGAGGTGGGGGGGATTGAGGCTGCAAGTTTGAGAGTTTAAGAGTGTTACTGAAGCCGCAGTTACCGATGATGGTGTGGAGGGTTCTGGAGGTCAGAGGGAGGTCAAGGCAGTCCTATGGTGTCCTCTTCCGTCTTTCTAAAATATTTACAACTAAAGGAATGTACAGAACTGAAGAATCCATTATGCCCATCGTATTTTTGTAGCTCTTTGAAAGCGAACTCCATTTAGTCCCATTTATCTGTCTTTTCCTTCAAAATCCTGGAAATTATTTTTTTTAGATATTGATCTGATTTCCTCTTGAAAGCTACTATTGATTCTGTCTTGACAACCTGCATCCAAATTGGCATTAACACATCCTAACCACTTGCTAAAGAAAAATCTTACCAATCTCTTCCTTTGTAAGTCATCTAGAATTGATGCCCTCTAGGCACTTATTCATTGACTAGTTTCTGAAAAATATTTTACTTGCTGGATGTAACGATTTGAGTGACACTAAAGGCTGAAATTTGTAAATAACTAGCTGAATCCAGTTTGAGTGATAGAGCCAACAAGGTTTGTAAACCCACCATTGGGGTCATATAATTAAAGAATGAACATACATTCCCCAGACCTTAGACAAGTAAAGATTTGTTTTTGTACATTGTCTGAAAATATCTGAGTTCCCCCAACCAATACAGTTCTCATATCAAATTTAGTCTCACTTGAACTATATACAGTATATAATTTTATGAAGTGTGACCCAGCTACAAATCCTGTACATTTATCAGCCTGGAGCACCATCTATTGGTAGGATTTATAATGCAACTACACTTTTTATGTATGTGCTGTACTGTATATAACAATAATAAGCCTAGCATTTGATACACCGCCTTATCACATCTTCGAGACATCTCAAAGCACTTCACAGAATACATTGCAAAGTGAATTAATTTAATACTTTGTGGGTGAAACACAGCAGCCAATTGTGCACCGCAGTGTCCCACAAACAGTCGTGGATTGAGTGACCAATTTATTATTTTTTTTAGGAAATTATTACCCCTGGAAAAGCAATCCGCCAATGTAGTAAACTGCATCGGCTGCTCACGGTGTGGTCTCCTCTACATTGGGGAGACTAAGCGCAGATTGGGAGACCTATTTGCAGAGCATCTGCACTCTATATGGAAAGTCAACCCTGATCTTCCAGTCTCCCACCATTTCAACTTGTGCTCACATTCAGAGCCTGATCTTTCCATCCATGGTCTCCTGCGCTGTTCCAGTGACCCACCACGAAAGCTTGAGGAACAGCACCTCAACTATCTACTAGAGACTAGGGTCCGTCGATATGGAAATTTTCCGATTTAGATATATCGATGGGCTCATATCGAGATATACCGAAATATCGATATTTTCGGGTATTTCGTACTGCGCATGCGCGCGCCGTGCGTGCATTCGGAGTGCGCACGCGTTCGGGGTGCGCGCACGTTCGGGGTGCACGCGCGTTCCGGGTGCGCACGCATTCCAGATGCGCGCGCATTCGGGGCCTATCTCCTCAGGAGGTAAATATCTTTCTCTCTCTGTGTCTCTCACTCTCTCCATCTCTATGTTTTTCTGTCTGTGTGTCTGTGCCTCTCTCCCTCTCTCACATCCCCCCCATCTCTATCTATCACATCCACCCCATCTCTCCCCCCCCCCCCCCCCCCCGCCGTCCCTCTCTCGCTCCCCCCACCCCCATCTTCTCTCTCCCCCACCACCCCCACAGCCGTCTCTCTCTCCCTGCCCCCCAACCGTCTCTCTCCACCCCCCACAGCCTTCTCTCTCCCTCTCCCCCCAGCTGTCTTCCCCCCCACAGCTATCTCTCTCCCCCTCCCTCCAGCTGTCTCTCTCCCCCTCCCCCTAGCCGTCTCTCTCCCCCTCACCACCCCCACCCAGCCGTCTCTCTCCCCCTCACCACCCCCACCCAGCCGTCTCTCCCCCCCGCCCCCACCCCCCCACCCCTTGCATACCTGTATATTGTATTTGATTTTTCGATATATCAATATTTTTGAAATGTCTATATCGGCATATCGATATGAAAATTATATCAGGTTTTAGCGATATATCAATATATTGCCAGACCCTACTGGAGACACTACAGTCTTCTGGGCCCAGCATTGATTTCAGCCATTTCAGGCCATAAGAGCTTCCACTTCTTTCACCCTCCTCCTCCCTCCCCCCCTCCCTCATCATCACAATCATAACTCCACACACCCCTTGCCTCTCTGGTATTTTGTTTGTTCTATCACCACTAAACACCTCTTCTCCCCAGTTTCATTTAAACCCACCCCCTTCTGTTTCTCCCTCTGAAATCGTTATCACATATTGAATCCATTAGTTTTTATTTTTCCTTTGTCTTCTTTGTCTCCTTTGTCTTCCATGTCCTGCCTCTCCCCCTTTAATGTCCTTAAGAAACCTTTCCATCCAAACAAGCCCCAGTCCTGACAAAGGGTTGTAGACCCGAAATGTTGACTATTTTTCCTTTCTCCATGGATGCTGCCTAACCTGCTGAGTTTCCCCAGCAACTGTTTTTGTTTCAATTTCTCAGATGAGCCTCTGTAAAATAACAATTCCCCAACTTACATTTACATGGAGCCTTCCATAAGATTGGTCTGGATGTAAAATGCTCTTTGGCCAATCTGGTCACAGATACGCTAACATATTGGAGCATCCGAGTATAGCTCTTTTAGGTGAATTCTTCAGCAAATTTGATTGGGATTTGTGTCACTTCAATCCCAACACAAAGTCATGATTAATGCAGTGATTGCCAGTTTGTGACTAATGCACTTTAAGCCACCGATTGGTCTATTAACTAAGTGGTCTCATTCATCATTTGAACGAGACTGTTGTCAAAGTCCCCACTGTGAAGTGCTCTGGGATGTGTGAAGGGCGCTATATAAATGCAGGTTGTTGTTGTTGTTGTTGAAATGTCAACTGGAGGTCCCACCTGCCTGTCCAAAGGGATTGTTAAAGATCCCATGGAACCATTTGTAAGGAGAAGGGAATTTCTCCCATGCACTGGCCAAGAAATCCCCCAAATACAAATTGTCATTCACTTCATGTCTGTTTGTCTGGCATTGCATGTGCAATGTCCATAACCTATGAAATAAAGATATCTATCTCAACTGAAAATACTTTTTTCAGACAACTGTGGCTGACTCAGTTGCCTGCAAAAAACAGAGTCAATACATTTTACAGTATTTTCTATGCAGTGTTTTTAGGTGTGTTGATGACGTGATAAGATACTGTATCCCATGCAAGGATTACTATTATTATTGAATCTGCATCCCAAGCTATATATTTATGATGTTAGATATATGAGAAAGTAAACGCATGATATTGTCTGCTGTAATTTACTGCTAGAGCATTTGGTATAAATCATGTGTTAAATATGAAGAAACAAATTGAATTGAAAGACATCCATCTAAATTATTGTGATTTAGACTGTCATAAGCACTGGCAAGACTACACATTGCACAGTCATTCTCACAGAATGGTGTCTATTCTGTGAAACATACATTTTCCACAAACTATACAATATATAAATTTAGTAATAAAAAAAACTTAGGATTATAAAATGTTAAAACTGTAACGTTTTAAATGTAAGTCCTGTAGTTCTATTTAAATGTAAGTCCTATAGTTCTGTGGTTAGAGCACTTGCCTTACAAGCAAGGGACCTGGATTCGACTCCAGGCAGGGCAAAACTTTGGGCACGTTTCCTTACTCCATACACCTGATAATAATCCCTCAAAAGAAAATTGGTCACTTCAATCCACGGAATGTTTGTTGGGCACTGCTGTGTGCAATTGGCTGCCACGTTTCACCCACATATCAGTCAATTCACTTTACAGTATATTCTGTGAAGCGCCTTAACACGTCTAGAAGACGTGAAAAGCACTATATCAATTGCAAGGACTATATTATCATATAGTAACCATTATTCTGAATCAGTGGGGTAGATTCCAGAAGGGACTGGATTTACTCTTTAGCCATTTTGATTCTCTGATGTTTATTTTAAAACTTTGCAAGAAACCATCTTCAAAGTTTAGATTGAATTATTTAAATTGCAAATTTCTGGATGCTTTGGAATGCTAAAAGAAAAGAGTAAATCTACACCCAGGTGGATTTCTTCCCTGTGTACTTATAATGAACAGTATATATTTTTAAAATTTTGTCCATGGATACTTTTAAACAACTCATACTGTACCTGGTCATTCTTGGCATTTTCACACATCAGGTTCTCATAAGGTACTGCTAATTCAGGTGCATATTCATTCACATCTAAAACCTGAATGGTCACATTAGCTCTGCTAATTAGGTTAGGATTGCCTGTAAAACAGAATAGATATATTTATTTCAAAGATAACAATAATATTACTGAAAACATATTTCTATATAGAATGTAGGACACAATAATTACCTATTGTCTAGGAATTAACTTCTAACCAATAAATAAATCGAGCAGTTGGCTACCTGCTTCCACAATTAATGTTTGATTTCACAAAGCAGCTATACAATTGGAAACACATTTGTATACCACTGCATTATTCACGGTGGATTTAATTTTGCTGTATTCTCACTCAGAAGGTTTATCACCCATCAGCATTGCGCATCATATCACCTCAGATCAAAAAGTGGTACACAATGTGTACACAATTGCCCGACAATCTGCTTTAACTATACACTCAGACAAGCAATCCTCAGTATGGCTTCATCAGAATGCTAGCTTGCTGCAAATATGTCTACATTATAGACACATGTGGTATTGTGGACCCCACCAGTGAGTCAGAGATACTAATGCTGCCTTAATTAGTTTCATTGCAGTGGATAGCTGCTATGTTGCTCCATCATGGCCAGACTACTGCCATCCAAATCTGAGAGATGAAATCCACTACACTGTTCTGGGCTCTGTTTCAGCAATAAATTTCAAGGAATTTACATTTGAATATATATTGGCTTATTAACCATTGTTAAAATATGAGACCAGCAGATCTTTATTTGAATATCATTATCCTTTTTTTTGTTAGGTTGTGGTCCAGTTAAAATGCTCAATCTTTCATATCATACAAAGGCCAAATAGATAGCAAAATGCCACCAGCAGTGCAAATATTGGCAATACTTATTCCTTCCCTTCTGTGCACTATCTGTTGGTCACCAGTATGGAAAACAACAACAACAACAAAATTACATTTATCGAGTGCCTTTCGCGTCAGGAGGATGTCCAAAGAAATGTTAGAAATGTGAGACGTTCACCCATAGCACCACCCAATCTCATGACAACAACAACAACAACAAAATTACACTTGTATAGCGCCTTTCACGTCATGAGGACGTCCCGAGCTGGTGACTTGAAGGGTGGAGGGAAAGTGAGGTATTTGGAGTGACCGATGGGACCGTCCAAGAGGAGGGTCTTAAGGCGGGACTTGAAGGAGGCTAGGGAGGGGTCAAATTAATAAACAATTGACTCTTACTTATCATTATCATCATTGGAAAACTCTCACCCTTTGTGACGTCTCAATTATGTGATGAGTGCTATATCAAATGCAAAGATTATTATTAGATATGGTCAAAGAAAAAGTTTGTCAGATGCAATCTTACAATGGGGGCAAGATGGAGGAATTTAATTTTAACGTGTTTCAGTGTGATCGGGTTCCATGTTATGTAAGTATTATTATTATTAAAAAGTAAACTAGAATATTAAAGACTTCACTAATTGGTTGCAATTTGTGTTCAAATCCCCTTACACTCTACCAGGTGGTGGATCCCAATCCAACAATCAGCACCTCCACTCAACAGGCACTGATCTCCAGCTCATCCCTCGCCCCACCATTGGTTACGTTTTCAGTCACTACCCTCTGAAACTCTGAATCTCCCAGTGTGGATGGCACTATATAAGTGCAAGTTGTTGTTGTTGAAATTCCCATATGCAACTCTACAATTTGTGTCCAAGGTACAGTACTTAAGCACAGTCATTAATTTGTTAAGTTTAGCAAGAAAAAATAAATGTTTTCTCGTTGTGAGATAGAAACAGTAAATTTTCAGCCTACACACAACCAAATATTTTTGACATGGTCCCTGTCAGTACCTTGGCAAATAAATCATAGAAATCCATTTCATCCAAACCTTGTCAGTGAAGCCTTGGCAAGTGGCACACATGGTTTTAACCTTGACTGTGATGTACTTGTGTGCTGTTCTAAAAACACTGCCCTTCACTTTACTTTCACACTAACAAACTGATCAGCAAGGTAAAATGACAATTTTATAAGATTTTGCTAGAAGTAATCAGCAATCGTACATAATGCATTCATCCCAATGATGATGCAGCAATCTCACATTGAAATTGTTCAGCTACAAAGTCTGTGAAAGAAACTGGGATTATATTCATATTGGATTCCAGATTTCCAAAATCTCATGTCACACCCTTGGATAGAACCCCATTGTGAACAAGCTGCCAATCTTAGCTGGAATTTCTTCAATAAATACAGTGGCAAACTAATAGGAGAAGAAAATATCTAAAGTATAACGTTAACAACTTGGATCCGCTTGGGAGGAATGTTCTTAGTTCAAATATAAAATGGTTCAGATTTACAGTTCAATCAGAAGTTGATTATAACTTTCAAAGGAATTTATCAGTTACAGATATAGTCACCTAATCATCTGTAGGAATGTCCCAGTGGGCAGTCGTACTTTTGTTTACCATCTAAATGATTTCAATTATTTTCCTTTTTCACTTCAAGGTCAAACACCCTTGGCTGAATCTGTCTTTTGGATATTATTGAGGGATGTTCTGCTTCTTTCTTGTGTGTGTGTGTATGTGTGTGTGCTGGGTGTTGGGGATGCTGGGGAGCGAGTGATAAGGGGTAAGGAAAGGATTAAACATAAATGTGTCAGTATGAGAGTCATTGTCCATTATACATTACTTTTTATAGTGTAGAAGCTACTTCCCATAGGAGATAGTTGTGTTTAAATTATATGTTAATAAAAATGATTGCCTGTTAGATTTCTTTTCCATAATATGTATTCATTGTTCAGCATGCATATCCATTCATCACTTTAATCAAATACAGCGCAGGTCCCATATCTATTTGCAAATCATAAGTCCCAGACATAGTATTAATGTCAGAAAGGAGTTTTGTCACTTTTCAACTGAACCACTAGATGGAGGGCTATGTTGCAGTGTTACTAGTTCACTAAAATGTAATGATGTATCACAATACTGCAAATGAAAGTAAGAGCATCAGCAAGGAATAGGAAAGAACATATTATCAAACAAGTGAGTTCCTTCTACAGACCATCACACCATACATATGGGTTTGACTGCATTTCTCTCCTCTCCTCATGATAACTCATAGGGAGTTGAACTAAAACAAATATCCCCATTTATTTTCCTCTCTCCACTTTTGTGTTTCCTGTATTTCTCTCACCACTCGACGATGATGCTTCCACCAACGATTCCAGGATCTCTGTTGATCCGACTGATTGTCTCCCAGACTTCAAGTCCTGGATGAGCTCCAACTTTCCCTAGTTGGATGTCCACAAGACAAAGGTTCTCCTACTTTGCTCCCATCAGTGCCTTCTTCTCACAAGCACTGAGAGCATCTACTCATATGGAAGCACACTCCACCTCACAGAGCTGGTATAGAATCTCCTTGACATCTTTAACACCCAACAGAATATGGTGTAAAGTGAATTGACCGTACGTACATATGTTTGGGCAAAATGTGGCAGCGAATTGCACATAGCAATGACCCATAAATAGTAGTGGATTGAAATGACCAATTTATTTTTTGAGGGATTATTGATCAGGTGTGTGGACTAATGAAGGTTTCGTAGCCCAAGGTTTTATCCTGCCCAGGAATTGAACCCAGATCTTTTGGTTGCAAGGTGAGCAAGTACTCTATCCACTGAGCTACAGGACTTCACATTAATCCTCATCGTTATATCCTCTTCAAATGTTTTGTGTAGACTGGTACATGCCTCCTGCTCATTCCTCGCATCCTCCGCCCCACCATTGGAGGTCGCACTTTCAGCCACTATGCCCCCAAACTCTGGAATACTCTTCCCTCAATCTCTCTGTCTTGCACCTTTTCTCCCTCTTTTCAAGTCCAGCCTGAAAACCTTTCCTTTCAACCATACAACTTGGCTACATCCCTCCAACCCCCATCAATCCCTTCCTCATCATGGCTCAGTGTCAGGCTCTGTCACTGTTAAACGCTCTTTGACACTACTTGAAGTGGAGGGCGTTATATAAGTGCAAGTTGTTGTTCTTGTTGGCGTCACGCTCAATTCCACAGAAATCATTGGGTAATATGAAGTACGTGCTCACTGCACCTATCCTTAAAATTTCGAACACTGTTGTCAAACAGATGCGTAGCCAATTCATTTTGAAGCAGTAACTCATCTACTACTTAATTCAAAAACAAATTGAATAAAGATCAATTTGTGTTACTTCCTTTTTAATCCTGCTCACCAACTATTATATTGTTCTCTCTCTATCTCTCCATGGATCTTGATCTTGAACCTGACTCTTAATTCACATGTAATTCTATTTCAGAAGTAGAATTACTTTCCTTTAAATACTCCTGTAAATCATGTATTATTATATAGTATTTTCCACGGTTCCATGTTCAAATTGCCCCTTAGTCTTCCTGCTGTTCAATTTCAGCACCGCTTAAAGTGGTCATTAAAATTGTTTTCATTTTACTGAGCCAACTTACAAAAGATAGTGAAAGTTACTCTGAGGCTATAATGTAGTTTTAAAATTCATAGAAGCTTTGCTCTTGATAACATTTGAACCACTACTCAAAATTACAGACTAGTCATTTGCTCTCAGCTATCTATGATTCCCTATATATATATCACATTTATTGTCCAGATGCTTCATTCATGAGCAATGTGATTACTTACTGGACTGTATTATAACCTCTACAAATCCATTGCATGCCTGGAACAGAGTATATACTGTGTAGAATCCAAATTGCCTTTGTATGGTTGCGACAAATTCTATCATTCGGTGTTGTCACTTTTTGCCTCTCTAAGCAATGGGGAAGCAAGGTTTTATTATTGATTTTGAAATGTTTGAAGTTGCAGCTACAGTTTGTAAAAATAATCGATACTGTGCCTCTGGTAATTTAAGAGTGGCAGCTGATATTGTCAACTTCTTTTGATTATGTCACCTGGACTAGCTGTTGAATGCCCAACCTTTAATTTGCGTGGCAACCTAAAAACTTTGTAAATAAATAAATAAATAATTCTTGCATTTGGTACAGCACCTTTCACTTTAGAAAGAAGTCTCAAAGCACTTCATTCAATTTACTGCAAAGTGTGGTGGCTGTATTTGTTGGTGAATGAAGCAGCAATTTATGCCATCAATAATAATAATAAATAATAATAATCCTTGCATTTGATCTTGTGCTTTTCATGTCTCTAGACGTCGCAAAGCACTTTACAGAATATACTGTAAGTGAATTGACTGTATTTTGTGGGCGAAATGCGGCAGCCAATTGCGCACAACTGTGTCCCACACAGTTGTGAATTAAAGTGACACATTTATAATTATATTATTTTTAGGGCTTATTATCAGGTGTGTGGAATAATGAAACTGAATGTCAACAACAGCAACATCAACAATAACTTAAATTTATATAGTGCCCTCTACGCCGGACGGCGACTCAGAGCGCTTCGCAATACAGATCCCGGGAACGAGCCCACAAACAGCCATGACCAATCTAACTTGAGGGGATTGTTGACTAGGACAATAAAAACAAAACAAAAGGCATTTCTCTTTTTAAATAATGCCATGGGATCATCACCATCCACTTGACCATGCAGATGGCTCTACTCATTCAAAAGATGGCTTCTTCAACAATGCTGCAGATCCCAGCACTAATTGGAGCATCAGCCTACAGTATCTATCAGTTGAAAATGTTGATGTAGGGTTTCAATTCACAATTTTCTGATGCAAAAGGGAAGAGTTCTAGCAACCGAGCCAGGCTAGCAGACTGCAGATTTATCTAGAATTAAGTGGGGGCAGATTGACACCACCCACCAGAGTAGAGATGTTGCCTATCTTTTAAATGCTGACCTGCTGAGTGTTCCCAGCAACTTCTGTTTTTGTTGCAGTAATATATATGTACAGTACAGTAAAAACCCATTTATCCGGCACCCAATCAACCATAATTTCCGTATAGCTAGCATAGCAAAAAAAAGGTCCGCATTCCATTAACCGGAATTAATCCTGAAAAATGCATTGAAAAAAATAATAATTTTTGGCCAAATATCCAGCAGGCGCTTTAAACAGCGTTAGCTAGGTCCCATGGTGCCGGATAAATGGGCTTTTATTGTGTACGGTTTACAAAATATACAGATTAGAGCATTTTGTGAGTCCGTCACCCTGGTTCAGTTGGTCGTTGCATTGCACAAATTGGCAAGATCCTCACTTTCAAAATTGTTTACACCCTGGGATTAGTTTGTGGAGTCCTGCAGCTCAGTGGTGAGATCACTCACCTCACAAGTGAGAGATCTGGGTTCAATCCCCAGCAGGGCAAAACTTTGGGCAAGTTTCCTTACTCCACATGTCTGATAATAATCCCTCAAGAAAAATAAAAAATAATAATTTGGTCACTCAATCTACAACTGTTTGTGGGGCACAGCTGTGACACAATTTTGGAAAAGTAAAGTCAATGCAGTTTATACCAATTGTCAGTTCAACGTGTGCTGTAAATCTGTGAGGAAATTCAGACCAAGGGATTAAACATTGTGCGCTAATTACTGCAAGTTCCTGGAAAATTACTTGGCACTTCATTTTCAGGAACTTCCAGTCCTCTGTATAATTTGAAGCACTTCTCTCAAGGTGACGAGTGGATCATTTGTCATTGTCTTTAAATTCACATTCTTCTCCTAGTACTTACCCTGGGACTGCAATGCTTTTATGTAAAGTAAAAAGTCAATTGAAATTCATTTCAGGCTCCCAATTTAAATAAGGGAATGGTGCAGTTATTTTTACTGGAATGTTTGAGTCACTCATTAAATCAGTGCCAAGAGTGCATCAATTGCACATTGAGTGTTTCACCAAGGTTTCAGTCAATGGCACTCAATCAACTGATTCTTGGTATTGTACCTATACACAGAGAAACTGTACTGTGACAACACTATCTAAAACACAATGATTTCAACCTGCATTTCTTAATAAGGCCGCCACATTGCAAATGAGGATTCTTTGCATTGAGTTACATAGAAGAGATGGGATGAATAGAGAAGATTCAGCCTAAGTAGTCCTTGCTGGTGTTCAGACTCCACATCAGCCCTCATCCCTCCAATTGGTCTCTCTTGTACTGTTTATTCCTTTTCCCTGATGTATGCATTGAGTTTCTATTTAAATGCATTCATGTTTCTTGCTCAAACCACAGCTTCTGGCAGTTAGATCTACATATTCACCATTTTCTTTGTGAAAACATTTTTCCTCAACTTCCTATTAGATCTACTTCTAACTATTTTATATTTATCCTGTCTCATATTGGACTCATCAACAATCCAGAAACTGGAAGTGGATCACAAGTTCCATGAGGACTGTGCACCTAACAAATTGTATGATGCACTTACGGTGACTGGAAGACAACTCCATTTCAACAATGAGTCTTTAACTCATTGTTAAAGACTCTGCGTTTCTCTCACAATATACAGTAAATTTTCCTACTTTCCTTACCCCAGCCATGACCTCTCCCTCCTGCTCTGGTCCCTACCTCTTTTCCCTCCTTTCTTCCCTCTTGTCTTCTCCCTCCCCCCTGCTCTGGTCCCAACCTTGGGATGTTGTTGTATTCTGTGAAGTGTTTTGAGACGTCGATAAGACGTGGAAAGCGCTACATAAATGTAAGAATTATTATTATTATTATTATTATTAACAAGAAATTCCATTTGGAATTAATGCACTTGAGACCTCAATCATTCTTTACATATTTCAACAAGCTCTGCAAACATAGTAACAAACGGTTTTAATGTTACTGTGCATTTTTTGATTCATTAAGACTAGGGCTGTTTGTACTGAGAAATCAGATGCTTTCAAGAAACCATATGGAGTCCTGCTGCTTAGTGGTTAGAGCACTCACCTTGCAAGCAAGAACCCTGGGTTCAATTCCAGGCAGGATGAAAACTTGGGCAGGTTTCCTTACTCCCCATGCCTAATAATAATCCCTTGAAAAAAACAATAATAAATTTCATTTAAATCCACAACTGTTTGTGGGACACTGCTGTGTGCAATCGGCTGCCGTGTTTTGCCCACAAATATACAGTCAATTCACATTACAGTATATTCTGTGAAGTGCTTTGAGATGTCTAAATGACATGAATAGTGCTATATCAAATGCTAGGATTATTATTATTATTATTATTATTATTGTATGATTGAGCAAACAGGTAAAGTTTGCTGTCTTCTGTTTCAAGAATAATCTGATCTTAGAATCCATGGGCATCCTACCAACATGAACACCCTAGATAAATGCTATTTATTATCCTGGCAGATGATGTCAAGGGTGAGCATGTGGATGCGAAAAAGAGAGGACCAAAGATAGAGCCTTGAGAAATGCCACAAATGACCAGTTTGCTACAGGAGAAAAATTTATTAAAGGAAACATATTGAAGACACTGGGACAGGTAAAAGTGAAGCTACATGAATGTATTTGCATTTAACTGCTGGTCGGCCTTCCCAATTCTTCTCTCCACAGGCTGTAGAGAATCCAGAACTCTGCAGCCCGTGTCCTTTACCGTTCCAAACTCTGTGACCCCATCTCCTCCATCCTTGTCTGACTCCATAGGCTCCCAATCAACCAGAGGATCCAATTCAAGATCCTGGGTCTCACACTTAAAGCCCTCCACAATCTTGCGCAACTCTACATCCGTGCCATCCTATCCCCTTACCAACCTGCCCACCCCCTCTGCTCAGCAGGCTCTGGCTTGCTCCACATCCCCCGACCCACCCGCCCAACCATTGGCAACCGAGCCTTCAGCTACTCTGCCCTCAACCTCTGGAACTCCATCCCACAGTCCCTCCACCTCGCCCCGTCCCTGGCCTCCTTCAAGTCTCGCCTCAAGACTCTCTTCTTCGATGGACCCATCCGGAACTCCTTATCCCCCCCTTCCTTCCCCCCTCCCCAACCCCCCCGTCCTCAGCTCGGGACTGAGGCAGTGACTGTCCAGCACTTTGGGACTTCCTCCTGACATGAAAGGCGCTATACAAATGTAATTTTGTTGTAGTTGTTGAAGATACTGTATATTACATTCTTCAAATTACATCACCATTCCAAAATCCCATTTGCTATGTTGTGAATGGAATTTCTATGACCACGTGAGCACATTTATGGAATATAAGTGTTTTCAGATGTGTTGTTCATCATGTGTCCTCATCTCTTGCCTCACTGGTCCTCAGTCTAAACCTCAGAAATGTGCACCACTACCGTTGTTGATAGTATTCCTGACTGGTCAGCAGAAGGTATAGTTTATGTTGTACTGAATGCATGATTCCACTTTCTCCTACTTCTCAGAGATTGAAAGTCTCATTTCTGAAGGATAATTATTGTTGATGCATGGCTCAGAACTGACAAATAACATTACACCAAAGCAATTTAGTTCCAGTGACAGACCAGCCATGAGATTCTAACTCACATCATCCTGCCTGGATGGCAAGAATCTTAACTGCTTGAGCAAGCAGACGTGTACACTTTGCACTAGCTAAAAAAAAGTCATACATTGGCATGTTGATATTGGCAAGCATTAATTATCATTTCCAAAAATCATCAAAGTGTGAATAAGAAAGCTGGGAAATACAATACTGCCTCTTCACAGCCATAAATGTATCCCCCTTTCTAGCCTTTTCTCATACAAACTGTTGACCCCCTAAACAGATGTCACAGAGACTCAAATCAATGCTTCCCAATCCTGTTACATGGGGACATACCATGTTTACCAGTTAAAATACATTTAAATCCTATAGTAACAGGGATCGTGTGATAAATTGCACTGTAACTGCACACATTTATTCCATGTCTCTTTCAGGGCTGTTTTTCTAATCTGCTTAGCTATACCTAGATAATAATAAGTAACATTAATCTTTGCATTTGACATAGAGTCTTTTCACATTTAGACATCTCAAAGCACTTAAAAAAATTATGCTGTAAGTTGAATTGACTGTTTATTTTGTGGGCGAAAGGTGGCAGACAATTGCCCACTGCGGTATCCCACAAACAGTCGTGGATTCAGTGACCAAATTATTACTATTTTTGAAGGGATTATTACCCCCAAAAAGTGATCCGCCAATTAACCGACGACAGGGTTCCTATTTAATTCTAGGCAAACAGAGGCGTGTGGGGACTTGACCAACATTTCTCCTTGCCGCGAATCAAACCAATATCCTCTCGCTTGCAAGGTGAGCGCTCTGAACACTAACCTACAGAACTCAACACTAGATATCTTAAAAGATCTTCCTCTCCACATTTCTTAACCTCATTACAGTAACCACCATAAAAGCTAGAAAATGATAGGAAATATAGTTTAGATTTTTTTCCCCATCAATTTTATTTATTATGGTGTTGCATCATATACAACTTTTCCTGATGCTTGTAAGGCGAGTGCTCTAACTACTGAACTGCAGGAGCTCCGTGCACGTCTTCATGGACATTGTATGTCTCTACCAATACCTCAACCCAACAGCTCCCGAAACCCTGGTCCATGCCTTTGTCACCTCTCAGCTGGACTACTCCAACACCCTCCTCACTGGTCTTCCCTACTCCACCATTCATAAAATTCAGTTCATACTCTGTGCCCGCATTCTCACCTGCAACAAATTTTGTACCCAAATTAATCCACTCCTTGCCAATCTCCCTGTCACAGAACAGATCGACTTCAAAATCCTCACTCCTGTGTTTAAATCCCTCCACTCCTCTGCACCCCCCTACCTCTCTAACCTCCTCTCCCCTCGCAGCAGTACCCGCTGCATCCTCTCTACTAGGTCTAGCCTCCTCCTTGTCCTCTGAAACCCCTGCTACACCATCAGCGGCTGTGCTTTCAGCCACTATGACCCCAAATTTTGGAACTCCCTCCTACAACTTCTTTGTCTCGCCCCCTCCTTTCCCATCTTCAAGTCACGCCTGAAGAGTTTCCCTTTGACCGTGCTTACGGTAACCTTTCCCGTCCCCCTGACTCGACCACAGACTCCACGATTGTGAAGTCCTTTGGGATGCCATCACGCATGGAGGGCGCTGTATAAGTGCAAGTTGTTGATTAGGGATGGCACTGCAGAATTGGGTCCTCTCAATTCAATTAAATAATGAATAAATATGGAAGAATGTACTGTTAGCCTTTCACATCTGGTCATTCTTTAACTGACTTGAGAGCAGTTATTTCTAACAACAGGTGATGAAAGTAGAAACAATACACCATATCCCAGCAGAAGTATCCCTGATAATAATCTTGCACCGATATAGCACCTTATCATTTCTTCAAGACAAAGCGTTTTACAGAATACACAGTAAAGTGTATTGCCTTGATATTTTGTGGGCAAAACACAGCAAACAATTGCGCACAGCAGTGTTCCACAAATAGTTGTGGATTGAGTGAGCAATTTTTTTAAAAAGGAATTATAACCCCAGTAAAAAGGATCCACCAACTGATTAACAACGAGGTTCCTACTTTTTGTTATGTTAACAGAAGTATATGGAGTAAGGCATCTTGCCCAAAATTTCACTTTCACCGGGAATCAAATCAAGGTCTCTCGCTTGCAGGGTGAGTGCTCTAAATACTGAGCCACAGGACTCCAGAATCCACTGATCTGGCTTAACCAAAATGGATCAGTGGTGTAATTCCTTACCACACCTATGTTGCTAATTCCCACAATAGCTTCCTTTTGACACCTTTGAGTGAGATTGTTGAGCTGTACCAGTGCCTTGGGACTTCCTCCCGATGTGAAAGGCACTGTACAAATGTAATTTTATTGTTGTTGGCCAAAATATCACAATGCTCAAAGAAATCCAATAATATCTTGGCTGAGATTGAAAGATTACTTCACGTGGGTCAATTACGAGATCTTTCTTCACTTCCACTAAAGCAAAATCACCCTCTTACATCTCTTATTCAACCACAAATCCTTCTTTTACATCCTGTCTTATTACAGTATTTAAAACTCTGACATGCTTTCTTACTCATCCACTAGATCTGTCTTGATATTCCGCTCCATATTCAACCACATTGTTCACATAACTGAGGTAATGAAGATCAACTTTCAGTTTTGGAAAGTACCGTACCATTGAAATTCTGTGCTCAGTGATTTATTCCCCATTATCTCTGTAGGTGGAGGCGAGTATTTACAATGTAATTTATGTTGATTCCAACACTGTTAATAATCTTGCCCTTTTATTGTAGCCTTCGTTGAAAGAAAATTAAGCAGATGTATTATTGACCTTAAAATACAGACACTCTTTGTTGATAATTCCTTCAGCAGTGACATTAAACATTAAGATGTTGGATTTACAAATGTAGGATAAGACCACACTGAAGAGCTTAGGAGACTTCATTAAAGATTGTGTAATTTGAATAAAAAATCTAATTCAAATGACAATTACGCTTCTGATAGCAATATCAAAATGTTTGCCAGCCCATTTTGAGTGATTTAATAAACCATATCTATTTTTAAAAAGTAAACTCTATATATTTTGCCCCTATTTCTTCACCCATTTCACGCAACAGCCAGATAAACACAACTCTTAATTATATTCTGCAAATTTATCAAGCTGCAATCTAGATATTTCGCACTTAACTTGTCAGCTCATTAAATACGGCCAGAACATGAATATGTTAGCTTAATTTCTGTTCCAAGTGCATGCATAGTCTACACATATCATGGTCTCGGATGATCTCTTATGTCTGTTTCAGATTTATGACCCTACCATGAAGAGAAAGTTGAGAAACACAGAATCTGAGATATAAATCTAGCACTCAAAGAAACATATTCAGAAAATTTTAAAAGTGCCAATCATTGTTAGGAGTGTTTTTTTAAAAAATAATAAAATCAGTGAACTACTTGGTTTCTATATCAAAGATTTAAAACAACCACATGCTTCTCTAGGTTTCATTCCGAGTGCTGCCTTTTTTAAATATACATTTAAAAGAGTGTAAATGGCTTTCATTGTGATGTCGAGCTCCACCTGCAGAGATAATGGGGAATAAATCACTAAGCACTCAATTCCCCCCGGCACTTTTCTATATAGAAAGTTGGTCTTTGATAGCTAAAAACTATTTGAGTAATGAGAAGCCCCTGGGCTGTCAAAACCTCATTCTCGCATTCATCACATCCTGGCTTGACTATTCAAATTTTCTGATTGCCAGGTTCTCCGGCTCCTCCCTACACAAGCTACAGACTATCTGTGTTTCTGACGAAGGGTCGTGGACCCAAAACGTTGATTCACTTTTCCTTCCTCCATAGATGCTGCCTGACCTACCGAGTTTTCCCAGCAACGTCTGTTTTTGATCTGTGTTTCAGTCTGGCTCAGTTGGTAACATTCTCACCTCTGAATCAGAAGGTTATCAGTTTGAGTCAAAGAAGAGAGGAACATCACCTCATTTTGGTAAGATGGATTGGCTCTAGCAGCTGTTGAATCAAACTTTGTAAATTTTTTCCAGTACTGATCAACTAGACCACCTCACTTCCAATTCAAGATCCTTGTCCTCACTTTCAAGGCCATTCACAGCCTTGCCTCTGCTATCTTCGACCTGCTGTCTCCTTATCAACCCGCCCGCCTCTTCCGTTCAGCGGGCTCTGGTCTGCTCCATGTCTCCCATCCAACCCAGCCTACCATCGGTGGACAGGCTTTCAGCCTCTTTGCGCCCGCACTCTGGAACTCCATCCCACATCTCGATTCCTCCCTCACCTCTTTCAAGGCCGATCTTAAGACTCTCCTCTTCGCACCATCTGCCTGCAAATATACAGTCACTACACTTTGCGTTGTGTAACCTCCCAATGTGAAAGGCGCTAGATCGAGGATAGGTTTATTCTATGTTTAGCCTTGAGATACAAGAATTCGGCTCAAATTTGCAATGTACAATACTGTATTCTGAAAAAAAGGACCCGGATATTTTTCTCACGGAATGTCTACAGGCAAATGAAACATAAGAAATGTTGATACAAATGTCCCTAACAAACACCGATACATAACAGCAAATGCTTGATCACACTGGTAGCAGCCGATTTCTAATGAATAATATCATTTATATGAGCAGATTATCTCTCGTGAAATTAGAAGCTTTATGATTCCCAGAACATTAACTCTCACTGATGAGTAAATGATATGAGTTAAATATTTTATATTACTACAAGCAAGCAGCGGATATGGATTGTGTTTACATGCGCTCAGAATAGATATATAATTATGCTCTTCCACATGTGTTCATTGAGATGTGCTTTTGGGCAGATGCTAAAAAACAAAATTTTCTTCAAGTCTTATGGGTATTATTATTTCAAGACTGCAAGAAGTAAGACCAAGAAATATGATGTTATAGAACCTGAATATTATAATACACAATATGTGCTCAGCAGCCAAAGTGTCAAAAAGTGTAATAAGCCTTAATAGAGCATCCTAATACACAAAATAAGTTGCTTCCAGCAGAGTGTAAAAATCCTGCAAATCTTGCTTGACAGCCTCATGGAAGAGGTTATTGAGAAGATAATTCTGTATATTAAAAATCAATAATAATTATTGCTTTTGGTCTCACGCCTTTCATATCAAAAAGCTATGTCTAAGTGCATCACTGTAAAGTGCAGTGACTGGGCATTTTGTAGGCAAATATGGCAATTCATGTACAACGTAGTTCCAAAAACAATCCTGAAGTGAATGACCAAGTTTATTTTGGGGACTGTTGCCAGGAAACTGGGAGAAACTGGCCTTCTCTGTTCCAAACTTTAACATCCACCTGGTTTGGCTGCCGCGTTTCGCCCACTAATACAGTTACTTTTCCTACTATGCTTTATCCTGCCCTGATCCTTCCCACCCTGCTCTTGTCCTACCTGACTGTACAGCGCCTTGGGATGTCCTCTCGACGTGAAAGGCGCTATATAAATGTAAGTTTTGTTGTAAGACTACACTCCTAAGATAATAATAATCCTTGCATTTGATATAGCACTTTTCACATGTTCTAGACATCTCAAAGCACTTCATAGAATATACTGTAAAGTTAATTGAGTGTATATTTGTGGGCAAAACACAACAGACAATTGTGCACAGAAGCATCCCACAAACAGTAGTGGATTGACTGACCAATTTATTTTAATTTGCATATTATAAGGAGACTTTCATCTTAACTCTGAATGTAAATTTCAATAATACTATTATAAGATTCTAACTCAATACATAATATAGTCCTCCAAAATATGAATTAGTGTAATAATAATCATTGCACTTGATATTATGCTTTTCACATCTTCTAGACATCTCAAAGCGTTTTGCAGAATATATTCTAAAGTGAATTGACTGTATATTTGTGGGCTAAATACAGCAGCCAATTGCACACAGCAGTGTCGCACAAACAGTCGACGATTGAAATGACCAGTTTATTATAGTTTATTATTTTTGAGTTATTATTATCAGGTATGGGAGGTAAGGAACCTTGCCCAAGGTTTCGTCCTGTCTGGAATTGAACCCAGGTCTCTTGCTTGGAATGTGAGTACTCTAACCACTGAGCTACAGAACTCTATGAGTCCTATAAAACATGATATGACATTTTAAATAATAACTTGTAAATTAATAAAAACTCCCATTCCTATGTTTCTGATTTCAACAACAACTTGCATTTATATAGTGCCCTTCATGCAGGGTAGTGTCCCAGATCGCTTATTAATAAACAAATGTATTTTATGCACATAGGCTGTAGAGCTCATAGATTAACAGCAGAGGTCCTAGCTGCCCTGCTTTGCCTGCCAGCTCTGTTCTCTCTTTGACTGAAGGTCACAATGATTCAAAATACAGCACAAATGCATCAAAGCAAAGATTTGGCATTGAATGAGTTTAAACCCAGTGGAAAATGTTCCAATTGTGTGCACAAACATGTCTTGAATATGCCAGGCTCCGCCACTACCTTACCCCCCATGCCGCAAAACTCTCAACCACATCTTTATCACTTCCAGGCTCGACTATGGGAACTCTCTCCTCGTTGGCCTTCCCAGCTCCTCCCTTCACAGGCTGCGGATCATTCAGAACTCTGCAGCTCATGTACTCTCCCGCACCAGGCTCCGAGACCACATCACTCCCACCCTCGCCCATCTCCACTGGCTTTCTATCCCTCAGAGGATCAAATTCAAGATCCTCATCCTAACTTTCAAGGCCATTCACGGCTTGCCCCCGCCTATCTCTCTGGCCTGCTGTCTCCCTATCAGCCTGCCTGCACCCTCCGTTCAGCAGATTCAGGCCTAACCACCCAACCATTGGTGGCAGGGCCTTCAGCCTCTCTGCTCCCACACTATGGAACTCCATCCCGCAGTCCAGTCTCAAGACTTACTCTTTGATCGCGCCTTCAGCTGCCTCCCTAACTCTTCCCCCTCTCCAACTCTCCTTCCCCTTCCCCCTACCCTGACCATCCCCCTCCCCCTGCCCACCCCACACCCCCGCTCGGGTCCCGACCTGACTGTTCAGTGCTTTGGGATGTCCTCCCGATGTGAAAGGAGCTATTTAAGTGTAATTTTGTTGTTGTTGAATATACATACACTTAGACAGAGGATTCTGCAGTTACAGTGGGGAGAACAGCAGCTCTGGCTGTATGTTCCAGAGAAAAAGTGAGTATAATTTGGGATTGAAATTATGCTTGATGCAGTCAGGTTGTACTGTATTCACCTACAAAACATAGAAGCAGTGCACTCAACAGTATAAAGTTTTGAGTGAGTGAGTGAGTGAGTGAGTGAGTGAGTGAGTGAGTGAGTGAGTGAGTGAGTGAGTGAGTGAGTGAGTGAGTGAGTGAGTGAGTGAGTGAGTGAGTGAGTGAGTGAGTGAGTGAGTGAGTGAGTGAGTGAGTGAGTGAGTGAGTGAGTGAGTGAGTGAGTGAGTGAGTGAGTGAGTGAGTGAGTGAGTGAGTGAGTGAGTGAGTGAGTGAGTGAGTGAGTGAGTGAGTGAGTGAGTGAGTGAGTGAGTGAGTGAGTGAGTGAGTGAGTGAGTGAGTGAGTGAGCGAGCAAGCGAGCAAAAATACTAAATACTGCAGATGCTGGAAATCTGAAACAAAAACAGAAATCCTAGGAACACTCAGCAGGTCTAATTTAATAATAACTGTACTGTTATTATTAAATAGATTTACATAGGTTATACAGCATGAAAATAGGCGATTCAACTCCACTCCTTCCTTCCTCCCACACACTTCTATTCCCTTCTCCCTCATGTCTCTATCTAGCTTCCTCTTAAGTACATCTATACAAAGAATTGTACAGTGTGGAAACAGGCCCTGTGGACCAAACCATCCGTGCCTGTGTTTATACTGCATATCACTCTCCACCCCCTCATTACTCCCTACAACACTCTTCTAGTCCGCTTTCCCTCATGTAAATGTCTGACCACCTTTTGGATGCATCTGCTTTGATTCAACCACCGTTTCGTGCAGCGAGTTCTACCGTCTGCCTACCCTCTGTGTGAAGTAGTTCCTCACAAATTCTCTTTTAGTCTGCATGATCCATGGTTTTGCTGTTGCATGGACTACTGGAACTGATTCAGCAATTGGATGTGAAGACTTGTCCTCAACAATTTGAGACACAAGATGTTGAAGAGTAGGGAAACTGTCATGTCACATATCAGTGTTTCACACTGATAAACTACTCAATTACCAGTATTTGCTCTTTCTTTGTCTTTGCCGGATCTGCACTTCACTGTAAATGTTGTTACACCTATCATCTCACATTTACTGAATGTGCCTCTGATCTTCCTTTATTTAAGTTTGCACATGATAGAAAGCTAGGAAACGTAGCAAACAGTGAGGAGGATAGTATCAGACTACAAGAGGAAATAAGCAGACTGGTAAAATGGGACAAAGATGTGGCAGATGAAGTTTAATGTAGCTAAATGCAAAGTGATGCATTTTCGAAGGAAGAATAAGGAGACGTAGCATCTGCTAGATTGTAGAATTTTAACAGGGGTGAAGGAATAGAGAGATCTGGGGGCTCATGTAAACAAATTTTTGATGGTGGCAGGACAGGTAGATAAAGCTGTTAAAAAAAAAGCATACGGGATACTAGGCTTTAGTAATTGGCGAGTGAGTTGGTAACCCGAAGATACAAATTTAAAATAGTTGTTAAAAGAAACCGAGGGATGATGAGAAGAAATGTTTTCAAGCAGCAGATTGTTCAGATTTGGAACGCATAGCCTGATAGGGTGGTGGAAGCCGATTTGATTACAACTTTTAAGTTGTTTTGGGAGGACAGGTTTACAGTAATAATAATAATCCTTGATTTGATATAGTGCTTTTCACATCTTCTAAACACCTCAAAGCGTTTCACAGAATATGATATAAAGTGAATTGACTCTACATTTGGGGCGAAACGCAGCAGCCAAATGGACACAGCAATGTCCCACAAACAGTCGTGGATTGAAATTATTAATTTATTATAATTTTTTTTTTTGCGGTATTTTGAGCTCTTTTCAAAGAACCGGCATAGACACAATGGACCCAATTGCCTCCTTCTCTGCTGTATAATACTATAATTCTATGATTTTAGGTTAAAACTAGTGATTGGCTTCTGATTGGAGATCCAGAGCATTGGCCTAAGATTCATCAGGTAACTGCAGGATGTTCTATTTACAGATTGTTTGGTGAGTTTCGCAACTTGATCCCCAATGACTCTCTTTTTTCTCATCTCTTGTCATTTGTCCTATTTCTAAACACTTAGGCCCAATTTTCCACCTAGCATTGGTTAATAAAAATAATAATAATCCTTTCATTTGATTTAGTGCCTTATCACATATTCAACATGCCTCAAAGCACTTCACAGAATAAATTGTAAAGTCAATTAACTATATTTTTGTGGGCGAAGCAAGGCAGCCAATTGCACATAACAGTGATAGAATTGTGCACAATTGTTAATATCCTGGCTGAACATGCAAGCCATCTTTGTGCAATTCTCAATAAAAACTCTGAATTAAGATTGAATTTAAGAATTTGCTATAATTTTGTTTGATCTGACTTTTTTTTTGCAAGTATTCCGTTTTTAAATCATCATATGAGCTAAGATTATGTGGATTTGGGGCCTTACTAAGAGTATCCTTTTGGTTCCATCCACCAGAAAGAGAGGAAAACACCAAAAATGACTGCGGGGATTTCAAACACATTATTCAGTAAAATTCCTATTGTAGAAATATTAAAATTTTCAACAATTTCAACCAAAAAGTTGATTTGATTGACTGATCAACCCTGGCGGTTTGATAGTCTTCATTTGGATGAGATGCTGACCTCATGTGTTGTCTGGCTGTTTTCAGGTTTACAGGGCTATATTATAATTCCTTTAAAATATCCCATGACATGCAGGAAGGGAAGTTTCTCCCTGTGTCCTGGCCAACAATCTTCCAGATGTGTTGATCATATGATCAATCTGGATGAAGAAGGCCGTTCAGCCCTTCTAATCTCACCTCGCCAAAATCTTACTGTCCCTCCATCACTACTTTTTAAACAAGTCCAGTGTCCTGGCTTGTCTCAACTTTCCTAGCAACGTGTTCCAGTTGTTCATTACCTGCTGAGTGAAGAAAATCTTACCGGTTTCTGTCCTGAAATGGCCCTTTACAACTCTAAACCTATGTCCCATTGTTCTATTGTCATGATACATCCTAAATTAATCATCTAGGTTTAGTTTTTCAATCAAATTAAAAATCTATAAAACACATGTGCCATTCTCTCAAGAATGAAGACTGAAGAGCCCTAGCTTGTGCAGTCACTACTCGTAGCTCGTTCCACAAGCACTGGGAATCATCCTTGTTGTTATCCTCTGCACGTCCTTGATCAGTGACCCCTGACTGTTTGTGGGATATTGAAGGTACAAATTATACAGGGTTTAGCTGATAAAACAATTACATTTGAAAGTAATGACTTTGTGAAGTATTTTGAGACATTTTGATATAAGGCATTATAAGGATGTTATGTCTGTTGTGTGGACGCAGAATCTTGTGTTATGTCACTGGAACTGTTGTCCACCTATCCCCTCTGATATTGTTTGAGCTGATTAGTGCCACAAAAGAAAATGTATCACACATTTTAAATGAAGAAAGAAAAAAAAAGAATAATATGCCATCTGCTCTGTTCCACAAAGATGTTACGCACGGAACTTTGACTGGCAGGATATTATAAAATAAACCAGCTTGAATTTGGGAAAGCAACTTTAATGGTTAACCATCTGCTCTGTAAATGAGATGAAGTTGACGTTGTAAATGGCTTATATCTATGCAGTTTAGCTACAGAGGCACAATAATAGAAAATTGACCCTGCAGTTAATTGCAGAAGTTCCCTATTGTAAAGTGGGATGAAAACACCATGACTAGGAGATGGTTACAAAGAAATGTTGACAGTGGTACTGGCCCGACAGGGCTGGAAATGGGCTGCTTGTCAAAAAGTCTCTAGACAAAGGAGTTTTTAAGAATCATTAAATATAATATTGGCACATTTGAGATTGCAGTTCTCTGCAATATGCCTAAAGTGTCTTTATCTGGTTGCTCCCATTTACATTTAAGAATGATTTATATCCCACATAGCAAATATAACAATAACAACAACAACTTCAATTTATATAGCGCCCTCCTTGCCAGATGGCATCTCAGAGTGCTTCACAATAGCGGATCCCGGGACCGAGCCAGGGGCAGGGGTAGAGAGGTGACCAAAGTCGCTGTCAAAGAGAAAGGTCTTCAGCTGGGACCTGAAGCTGAGAAAAGAGGGGATGATGCAAAGGTTGTGGGGAAAGGAATTCCAGAACCTCGGGGCATAGTGCCTGAAGGCACTGAGGGTGGAGCAGAGGATTCAGGGGACATGGAGAAGGCTAGACCCAGTGGAGCGAAGGCTACAACTAAATGTATCATCGCTCAAGTTTTCCTCTGTATTCAAATATTATTTCAGCAGCTTAATTTCTCTATTGTGCCAATCACATGAGAATCAACATAATTTTTTTTGCCAAGGGGTGAGGCTGGGTGCTCAATAAAACATTTCTTCCTTGGCAATCTTATATGGTTCTCTAGTGGATTGTACAACATTCAACAATGTAAATGGGACCAACTTACATTCTTGATGTAGTGCCAGTTTCCGCCTATCCTCTGCCAAGTGCAAGGAGCCTCTATTGGATTCACAGATGTAAAAGCTGACAATGGTACCCAAGCAGAGTTCTGAAGAGTTAGCCTTAGACACATCCAGTATGTGCAGGGTCCACTTATGCAAATCTCACAAACTGCGCAAGATTCTACTTTGCCACTGCCACTTCTCTGTAACAAACACGCAAAGTTCTGCCACAGTTTCACAATTGGAATGAAAGGCATGGAAGGGGGAGAGGGGTAGCTATGTGACCTTGAATTCTGGAACACTCTTCCCCAAATCGCTTTGGATGCTGGATCCATTCAAATCCAGTCAAGATTGAGGTGAACAGATATTTGTTACGCAAGGGTTTGAGGGATATTGGGCAAGGGCAGCTAATTAGAGTAGAGGTACAGCTCAGTCATGAATGTTAGAACAGGATCAATGGGCCACTCCTTTTCCAATTCCCATTAAAAAAAAACTGCAACAAACTCAGTAACACTTACATAGACTGGGGAATGTAAACACTTTTGTTTTAAAAAAGGAAACATATTTTGGATCTATTCAAGGTACGTAATTGGTTAACAATCTTCTTTATCAGAAAATATTACAGATGTGATGGGTTATGTTTCCAGGTGTATGCCCCTTAGTTGTTGCAGGTCACCTTAATTTCCAAACAAATGGGAATATATCAAGTCTGCTTCTCAGGACTTCTGAAACTTGCTATTTGGGTCATTTAATCAGAGCTCAACTAAGGTCGTAAATTTAACAATCAAGAAATAAGCCTCTTGGCCCTTATGAAAGTGAAGCACTGTCCAATCACCTAGATGGGTTGATTGGAAAGTGGAACACCACAGGGATGTTTTGCTTCACATGCATTGAAGTGTCTTTCATTGTATAGGATGTAATGGCCTGGATAGTGGCAATTTTCAGCTTGGAGGCTGCAATCTCCAATCCACCTAGGTGATAACCAGCCAGGAAATGTCATCATTCCAACAGAACCAAGTGAGAGTTCAGCTGAATCAAATATCATTCAGCAACAATACTGCTATTAAGCTCTATTTTTATCATACGTTACAAGATGCCACCCTGCGGAAACAACAACAACAACAACTTAAACTTATAAAGCGCCTTTCACGTTGGGAGGATGTCCCAAGGCGCTGCACAGGAGGCGTGTGACCCGAGCTGGGAGGGGAGTGTTCGAGAAAGGGTGAAACACGTAGGGGAGATCGAAAAATTCGGGGGGGAACAAAAGGCACGGTCAAAGAGGAAAGTCTTCAAACCGGCCTTGAAAGAGGAAAGGAAAGAAACAAGGCGGAGGGATTGGGGGATGGAATTCCACAGGGTGGGATCGGAGAAACTGAAGGCCCGGCCTCCGATGGTGGGGCGGGTCGGGCGGGGGGATTGGAGCAGGCCAATTCCTGCTGAACGGAGGGTCTGGGTGGGCTTGTAGGGGGAAAGTAAATCGGTTAAATAGGGCGGGGCAAGGCAGTGTAAGGCCTTGAAGGTGAGGACGAGGATCTTGAACTCGATTCTCTGGAGGATGGGGAGCCGGTGCAGACAGGCGAGGGTAGGGTTTATGTGGTCGCGGAGGCGGGTGCGGGATAGTACACGGGCTGCAGAGTTTTGGATGACCTGCAGCCTGTGAATGGAGGAGCTGGGGAGGCCGACGAGGAGAGAGTTTCCGTAGTCCAGCCATGAGGTGATGTATGCGTGCACGACTGTTTCGGCAGCGTGGGGGGTGAGATAGTTGCGGAGCCTGGCAATGTTGTGTAGGTGGAAATAAGCGGTGCCGGTCAAGGCACGGATGTGGGGGGAGGAAGGAGAGTTTATGGTCGAACGTGATGCCGAGGTTCCTGACTGGCTTTGTGAGGTGGAGAGTACAGCCTTGGATGTTGAGGATGGCAGCGCCCGATGTGTAGAGGCGCTGGCTTGAGCCAATCAGGAGGGCCTCGGTCTTGCTCACGTTCAATTGGAGGAAGTTGTCCCTCGTCCAGGACTCAATATCAGACAGACATGCTGTCAGAACATCGATGGTCTGGGGGTTGAGGGATGAGGCAGAAAGGTACAGCTGGGTGTCGTCCGCATACATGTGGAAATTTACTCCATGTTTGCGGATGACATCGCCCAGAGGGAGCATGTAAATGGTGAAAAGGAGGGGGCTGAGGACAGAGCACTGGGGGACACCGTGAGAAACTGTGCGGGGGTTTGAGGAGAAACTGTTGGAAGATACAAAATGTAGGTGGTGGGTCAGGTAGGAATGGAACCAGTCAAGGACTGTGCCTTGAAGGTTGAGGTGGGAGGAAAGACGTTGGAGGAGGATGGTGTGATCGACTGTGTCGAACGCAGCAGACAGGTCAAGGCGGACGAGGAGGCAGAGGGAGCCCAGATAGCAAGATTGCCATACAAATGTAAAGTTGTTGTTGCAGAGAGAGAACAAAGGAAGCATCGTAGATATAAGAGAAGGATGTGAATTTCATGGAATTGGACCACTATGTATGTATAAAAGGAACACTTGGCATTCATGCAGACAACAGTACAATCAACACCTCTTCAATGTTGTATGATCTATCCTAACCTGGCAGAAGGCTCAGCATTTTCCAGACACGGGAACAATACTCGTCCAATAACAATGATACACAAACTAATTTATTATATCCTTCAGTTTTGGCAAACATGGTTTAAAGGCAATGAGGTGGGGGAGAGAATTTTTTGACCTCAGTCCAGATTTTATTCTGTTTTACAACATTTCAGCAGGACTAGATTTTTGCTATGTTTTTAATATTGCATTCAGATTTTTGAATAACAATTTCAAAGTTAAGATGGAATTCAATAATTTGCCAAATTCTGGTCACTCTGAATTGCTACATCAATAGAATAAATCTGGACCCAGATACAATTTCTCCTGTTATCAGTTTGGCTTGTAAATGAAATTTCAAAGACCGTCTGCACAGCTGCTAATAGAGGTCCTCCCGACATGAAAGGCGCTCTATAAATGCAATGTTGTTGTTGTTTATGTTGTTGTCTTTGTAATGGCTCTAAAAAGCTATCTCTAAATGATTGTAGTCATTCTTCTTACCCCGAACTATGATCCAGCAACCAAAAAATACTCAGGATCACCTTGAGCTTCACAGCAGTTCTTAACACAATGGACATTATCTATTCTTGTGCTACCATTTGCATACTGTACTTCAGAAACTATTTTTCTACAGTGAGTCTTTTTAAGACCCGACTTTTTTAATTACTGTCAGAACTGATGTTCTGGCTTAATAGACTCTTCCCCTTTGCCTAGAACCTTTTCCTAAGGCTCTTGTGTGTCCTCCCCATCTTTCATCTAAGAAAAACTGATAGCAGTTATTATAAGAATAATTTGTTATTAGCATATGGTTGGCACAATAGTGACATCTCAGATCATAACCCATCGGCATTATCTGTGCAATATGCATTACCTATTTGGAAAATATCTATTAGCTTCGATTTTTCCAATGCCTTCCTCTCTGGTCTCCCTGCTCCACCACTCATGAAACCCAATTAATTCAAAACTCTGTTGCTTATATCCCAAATCGTAGTAATTCTGCACTTCCATCACCCTAGTCCAGGCTCCACAGTCTCCCCAATGTGAAATGGATTAATTTCAAGATCCTCATACTTACATAGAAATCATTTCATACCCTAGGACTCCCCTATCTCACTCACCTGCTAACTCCTCTATCCATCTCCTTCACTCAGATAGGTCTAGCCTCCTGTACATTCCCTTCCCCTCCACTGCACCATTAGTGGCTGTACTTACAGTCATTATCCCTGAAACTCTGGGACTCATTCACCTCAATACCTCCACCTTGCCCCCACCTTATCCATCTTCAGACCACCAGAAGATGTTCTTTTTGTCTATAATCAAGTCCCTTCTCTCCCTGAATTGGCATCAACCTTAACCACTGTTAAGTGTTCTGAGATGCTACTTGTTGTGAAGGCTACTGTATATGTTGTTAAAGCTGGAGCTACAACAACAACAACTTAGATTTATATTGTGCCCTCCTCGCTGGGCGGCGTCTCAGAGCGCTTCACAGAAACAGATCCCGGGACCGAGCCAGAGGTAGGGGTAGAAAGGTGACCAAAGGCTCGGTCGAAGAGAAAGGTCTTGAGCTGTGATCTGAAGCTGAGAAAAGAGGGTGCGAGGTGAGGAAGGGAGTTCCAGAGCCTCGCGGCATAGTGGCTGAAGGCACGGTCACCGAGGGTAGAGTGGAGAATTCGGGGAACATGGAAAAGGACAGACCCAGTGGAGTTGCTGTACAATCTATGCAAAGTGATTGAAACATTTTGCCAACATTAAATATTTATGGGCAAATTGATATTGTCAACAATATGCGTCTACATTTAATAGAATCATCCTACCAATTCATGCCCTTTTGCTAATTTACTTAATATTATCAGATAATATTGTGATTTATTTAAACCCACACTGAAAACTGTTGCACTGGACAGCTATGTTTGTAGTGTATTCTGCCATTGGAACAATCTAGAAATTCACCTCTCACTAATGGTAGATATAGCTGACCATATTACAAAAGGAAATGATAATATTAATAATACTTGCATTTAAAATCTCCTTTTCAAACCTTTTCAAATCATCGAGCTGTCTCATAATGCTTCACAGGATCATATCATAAAGTGGATTGACTATATTTGGTGAGCTAAAGTCACAGTCAGTTGTACACAGCAATATCCCACAAAATAGCCATGGAATAGCCACTAGTCAGTAACTGGAAGGCATCAATTTAAGACAGTTGGTAAATTAGCATTTGGGGAGGTTAGGAGAATTGTTTTCACACGCAGAGTAGTCAGAATGTGGAATGCCTTGTAAGGAGGCCTTCAACAACAACAACAACAAATTGCATTTGTATAGTGTCTTTCACGTCAGGAGGGCATCCCAAGATGCTGCACAGACAGTATTCCGGACTCGAGCTGGGGATAGGGGAGGGTGGAGCACTGTTGGGGAAGAAAGTTGATTGAAAGAATGGTCAAAAAGCCAAGTCTTAGGTGGATCTTGCAGGTGATAAGGGATGGGCTGAGGTGGAGGGACTGCAGGATGGAGTTCCATTGGGGCAGAGTAGCTGAAGGCCCATGTGTCAATGGTGGGATGGGTGATGCTGGGGACATGAAGAAGGCCAGAGCCCACTGAGCAGAAGGAACAGACAGGTTGGTAGCGGCATAGGAGGTTGCAAAGGTAAGGGGGTAGTGAGGCCATGGAGGGATTTGAAGTAAGGACCAGGATCTTGAACTGTATCCTCTGTGCGATGGGAAATCTGTGGAGTCGGGAGATGGTAGATATAATATAATAAGAATAATAGGAAGAAGAATCCTTGCGTTTGATATAGCATGTTTTCTAGATGTTTCAAAGCGCTTCACAGAGTATGCTGTGAAATGAATTGGAAGTATATTTGTAGGCGAATCATGGCATCCAATTGCACACAGCACTGTCCCATAAACAGTTGTGGATTGAAATTACCAAAAAAAAAATTGAGAGATATTTATTAGCCGTGTGGAGTAGGGAAACTTGCCCAAGTTTTGCCTGGTCATGGAGCTTGATGCCGGAGAGCACACAAGCTGCAGTGCTCTGGATGATCCGCAGCCTGCGGAGAGAGGAGTTGGGGAGGCCAACAAGCAGGGAGTTTACATAGTCGAGCCTAGATATTATGAATGTATATATGAGAGTTTCTGCTGCCTGCGGTGTGAGAATGTGGCAGAGCCGGGCAGTGCAGGTCATGGCACAGATGTGAGGCAGAAATTACAGTTGAGGGTTGAACAAGATGCTAATATGCCGGACTGGGTTAGTGTGGTGGATTGTGCATCGATGGATGGAGATGCTGTCAGCACCTGAGGTGTGAAGGTGCTTATGGGATTCAATCAGCAGGGCCTTGTTCTTGTTGATGTTCAACTGAAGAATGTTAGCTCTCATCCAGGAGTTAACATCTCACAGACATTCTATCAAAGCAATAGTGGTCCAGGAGTCATGGTTGGAGGCAGAGAGATAGAGTTAGATCTCATCCATATACATATGGAAGTTGACCCCATGTCTGCGAATTATGTCACAAAGAGGCAATGTTGAAGATGTACAACGTGTACATGTTGAAGAAGTGGGGACCAAGCATGGAACCCTGTGGAACTCCACACAAGATGGTGCAGGAGCTAGAGGAGAAATAGTTTGTGGAGATAAATTGGAGACGGTGTGAGAGGTATAAGCTGAAGATTCCAGAACAGAACCATGAAGGTTGAGGTGAGAGGAAAGGTGGTGGATGATGATGGAATAGTTGATGGTGTCAAAGGCAGCAGAGAGGTCAAGAGGAAAGAAGAAGTTGAGGTAGCCCTGGTCGCAGTTGGACAGAATGTCGTTTGTCACTTTGTCCAGAGTTGCTTCGTGTCTGTGCATGGCACGGAAACCCGATTGGAGGGCGGAAACCTATCGCCTTGGGAATGACCTCCCGAAATGAAAGGTGCTCTATAAATGTAATTTTGTTGTTGTTTTTCATTAAGGGAATGGCAGGAGAGGAAAGAGCAAAGCTGGGAAGCAACATTTCGTTCCAGGACCTATGGACAGGACAGGGAGGTTAGAGATTGGGTGGTAATTTGAGTGGCAATGGGTCCAGGGAGGGATTTTTTTTAAGAAGCAACTGGACAGATACCTTTGCAAAAGTAATGTACAAGAGTATGAGGAAAGTGCAGCATTGAAAGGATTGCTCTGGAGGGAGCCAGCATAGTGGGTTGAAAAGCTGTCAACTCTGCTGTACATTTCAATGCAAGAATGTTATCTTGATTATCTACCACATTCTGTTTGACTGGACCTCATCTTATTTTACTATCTGTTTGTGGAACATTGCTGTATTCAAATTGGCTGCTGTGGCTGCCTACAAATATATGGTCAATAAACGTCACAGTGTAGTAAAATTGTGTGAAGTGCTTTAAGGCTTTAAGTGCTGTATCAAATACAGCTAGTATTATTATTATCTTCTTAATTCTATGAAGTGGAGGAGTTGATTTGAAAACTTTCTTTAATAAGTAACTTCCAGTCACAGTGCTGCCCTTCTGTTCAGTTCTGAAGGATGTAAGGAATATCACAGTTATCTGGTTACATTAAGTCAATTCTGATTGATAACATATTGTGAGTATTTATCTAAGTACGGTAAGAAAATTACCTGATGGGTTATGGGTGTGCATTAAAATTGAAAAATTACATTTTGGGGGTTTTTCAACAGGATTTTATCATTCAAATATTTAAAAAGTATGTCATCTTTGTGTTACCTTTATAGGAACAATCTATTCTATTATGGAGCATATTCTAGATTCCCCTGCAAGGTATCATTTAGCAGTACATCACTCACAACCCAATGATCCTTACTGAACATTTTCTGTAAATAGTTGGAACTGAGGTCAATAGAATTGAGAGGAGAGTTAACGCTCATCAAAGAGGAAATGAAGATCTTTAAAAAGCTGGTAAGTGAGGGATTCAATAATTTACTTATCCAATTTTATATATTTTTTGAGGCAGCTTTGATTTAATTCTGGTTTGAATGATAAAATATTGATGGAGGTTTCACTTTATTTCACACATTGTCGGGATGTTATTAGTGGTTGTGTCTTCAGTCTTTGTGTCCTCATGCTCTGCAACTCCATGCAGGAGTCCTTTCACCTCAATCCTTCGCTTGCTTCCTTCAAGGCCCTTCTTAAGACCTTCCTCTTTGACCATGCATTTGGACATCACCCCACCCCTCCTTGCCCTCCAACCCTTTTTGATACCAATTTGCAGCTCGGGTGAAAATCCATGACTGTCTAACACCTGTGATATCCTCCTGACCTGAAAGGTGCTCTTAATGCAATTTGCTGTTGTCATTACTCATGCAACATTAGCCAGAAAAAGTACTTGTAAGACCACTAGAAACAAGCAAACTATATTTTACCCACACAGGTCCTCAAATGCACCTAAGAACTGATTTTGCACACAGAATGAGATTGCAGGCTATGATTGAGTGCTTCGTGCTGTGTCTGAAGTTATGAAATGAGAGAAATGAAAAAATTCCATCAAAATAATAGTGCACTCTAATATGTGTCACCATTTGGAAAAATTGAAAATGAACAAATCATTACAGTGTTAGTTTAGGTGTCAAGTTAGATAATACAAGACACAAGTTGCAGATAAATTGTTAGCTTGAGGAATAGTGACAGAAAGGTACAAAATCAGATGACGATTAGAAACAGTATGCACTACATAACATCCATTCAACATAAAATCTAGTAGTTTTGCTATTGCGATATCAGTACCATTAAGCACTGGCAATTTGAATTCTTACAAATGACTTGTGGAAACAAAAACAAATTATCTGGGTTTCACAGCTTGTCCCCATTGGTGACAAATGCAGCAAAACCCTTTCTAAATAAGTGCCACCAAAAGAGTTATTAAACTATGCTCATACTCTGGTTAACATATTTCAATCTCCATGCAGGATGTGACTATAACATGTGATGTGGAATCAAGCTGCATGCAAGCAATTTCCCAGATTGCTAATATTAAGAAATTAGTATAATTTATTAAATTAGTATAATTTAATACTAATAAATTAGGTTTCTAATTTGAACTCATTTTACAAAGCAATAATTCAATAATGGGGAACTTGTATTATTATTCAGGCACATTTCAGAATAAGGAATTTAGCAATGACAGCATTCTTTTTTTGTCTCAGATTAATATGAAATGTATCCTGCCAACCGTATTGATACAAATCTTCGGTCAAAGTCAATATAAATTATTGTATGTCATACTCAATAACATACAAATATACTATATCCAAACTTTCACTGTGCCAACCACAGTAAAAACTTCTCTACTCCAAATTCAGTGCAACGGTCACTCTTAAACTTTACTTTCACTGCGAATCTGTTTGCTCAATGAGCTAAATACTTATTTTAAAGGGCCCTCATCTCCCATGAAATTGGCTGTCAGTCAGCCTGGTCATTTGTGACTGACTCAGTGCAATACTTACTGAGTTTCTGAGCAATAACAGAGATGTTGTACTGAGAAACATCTTCTCTGTTCAGAATTTCATTTGTAGAAATTGTGCCTTCAATGTCGTCGATGATAAAATACTTTTCTTGGTCAGTGCTTCGGTCAATTGAATACCTGTTTGGTTAACAAAATAATATTCTTGCATTAATATTGTGTAAAACAATTCAATATAAATATTTAGAGTGTAATTAATAAATTTACCATTCCCTATTTGCTCTAATTTTCATTATAATTACAGATCACATTGTGGTCTTACAACAGCAAAATTCTATTATAATCTCACAGAAACAAGGTCGGTAAATTCATCAACAAGCAGTGAGGAATACATAACAAATCATGCATTTGATATCGTGCCATATCATATTATCAATGTGTCTAAAAAATCTTCACAGGATTTTATTGGGTTGTGTAGACACTGTTGTTTTGTAAGCGAACAAGGCAGACAACTTGCGTTCAATAATTGTATTGAGTATTGAGAAATCATTTTATTTTGGCAGGTTGTAGGCTAGGATATTGGGTGAAACTCCCTTCTCTTTTCAAATAGTACCATTGAATTTTTAATATCTGTCTGAACAGGCTAGGCTGTCACTGTGACTTGGCTGTCAATCACTTATGAAACAGAAAATGCACAAGATCAGGTCAGCAGGTCAGTCCTTACTAGACAGAGAATGGTAAACCAATGTGTGAGATATGATAACAAAGAATCACACCTGAAACACTGACCTCACTTTCTCTGCTAAATGTTGGTTTTAGCAATTGTCAATTTCCAGCATTCATTAATTTACTTCTGACTTTCTGCAATTAGAGATTTTCTTTTTAAAAAATGAATGGAGCCATTTTATACAATTTACAGTAATATTGCATGGGATTACAATATTTTCATTCATCTGAATGTAAATTTGACTCGTTGATTCGGAGAAAGGCTAAAACATTACAGAAATCACGACTTTAAATTTACTTGTTACGTCAGCAAGATGATGGAGAATTAAATCAATAAAGATGATTTAATTCTCTACGTTCCACAAGTGCCAAATTATCATTGATTAAGTGAAAACCTTTTCTTTGTTTCTTAGACTTGCAGAGGATTATCGGAATTAAAAAAAACGCACTGTCTAAGAACAGCAATCAATCTTTGATTCCAGTCTCATGTATGAAAGGTTCACTGATTGACAGCAACAGAAAAGGATAGAATAGCAATGCTGCTTTTGCTGGCATTTATATTGCCATTCAGATCTCAATGCACCATTCCTTTTCGTCACATACAGCAGCAATATATTTTCATTATAACTCTTTTGAACCCACTGTGTTAAACAATCTTTTTACTCTTCCAGTAAAACATATTATCAACAAATAAGGTTTGTGTATTATTTCAGAACAATATATTTTTCTTTATAAGAAAAACAGTACAATGTATATGTCAACTTTCTGGGAATATCTGGCCCGCATTTGGCGAATGAAGAAAAGTATGCAATTGACAGCAACCATGACTAATTGGCTGCATAATCCTCTGGAGTTCAAAATGAGCCATTTCTGCATGTCGGTAGCACTGTATCTCTTTCATTTTTGGAACTCAAAACAATTTAAACTGGTAACACAACCTGAAATTGTAAAGATCCATGTGATTAGAACTCAGATCGAGAGTTGACTATCATACATTTTAACAAAATAAATGCATTCTGAAAAATGTCATTAGTGACACAAATTGAATTTACTGATTAGATGAAAATGTGCAAAGAAATACTGGAGATAACTGTTTGGATAATTTTCCAAGTCATTTTCAAAATCGCTGTGATAGTTTTTTGCCAATTGGAAAAAATGAAAATTGAGTAGAAATCTGATTGAATCTCTGCCAATCTCAGTCATGTACACCATGTGATTTGCAATATGATAACTGGTGCTGTCATGTCACCAGACACATATTCTTCTCGTTTAAACTAAAAGGATTTAAACTCAACTGGTTTAGCATTATAGATCAGCATTCTGGCTGCTTTGTTTATTGCTGCCTCACATTCAAACTGATTTGGGCTGGGATTTCTGAAAACATCACTTAAATGTTCTTTGGACGGGGATTGCTTAGCTAGCTGCAGAAAGCTTCTGTCCATTTTTGGGTCACATGTGCCAAAGTTGGGGAGAGGTTGAGGGTGGGGGTTGGGAGGGGGACATTGTGGCAATTTTTAGTTATCAACAGGTTCATCCACAATGTTTGAAAATCCTGACTAGTGATAATTATTATTTTGCACATTACACTTTTCATCCCTTATCGCAGAATGCAGTCGGTTTCGGGTTAAATTATTGTGTCGCTTGCATTGTTTGTATTTATTTTTTAAAATTGGATTAAAGCTATGTGTTTTGTAAATGAACAGTTACACAATTAAGCGATACAAACATGACAGATATTTGATAACAAATCATGATATAAGCTGTCTTACATTAAGTTGAAATACAAATAATTGACTGAAACACAATATACACTGGCTCAGTGCACATAGAAGCAGTAATTACCTGATCTGTTGACAGTGAATAGCTCTGGTTGACTAATTTGAATGATTTACTCAATTATTCTATTTAGATATGTCAGCCAGTCCGTTACTTAAAGTGATGATAAATTATTGACTAAATCATGATCTGTCAACTTGTCTCAGAGTCGGATCTAAATCTACAAGAATATAACATCCTTTGTGTAAATGAAGGTAGAATCCTAATGCCTACTGCCTCCCATTACTCATCCACTAACACAACAATGTGTTAGCAGACCGTTCCATGAAAACTGAGGATTCATCAACTCTATAAATCGTTGGAGTTTACTGAGTCCTTTATTGCTCACGAAGCTCTGATTGGTAAATTGTTAAGTACAAGCTGTTCTCTACTCGAGTGAAACACTTGACAAAATGCTGCACTTCAGAGAGATGCACCTTTGTACAATAATATCAATCCTGACTTTCAGCATAGAACATTTAAAATAAAGTGAAAATTAGTATTTCCTATAAATTGACTGTATTTTGTGGGCATACTTGACAGACAATTTTCATGCACCAATAATCCACATATACAACAACAACAACAATAAAATTACTCTTGTATAGCGCCTCTCACATCAGGATGATGTCCCAAGGCACTGGACAATTACTGCTTCAGACCCGAGCTGCGGATGGGGATGGGGGGTGGAAGGGAAGTGGGGAGGATTAGGAGTTGCGAAGAGGAGAGTCTTGAGGCGAGAATTGAAGGAGGCCAGGGAGGGGGTGACATAAAAATTACATTTATAGAACGCCTTTCTCGTCGGGAGGACATTTCAAGGCACTGAATAGTCGGGACCCAAGCATGAGGGAGGGGCAGGGTAGGGTGGAAGGGAGGGAGAGAGGTGGCCGATGGCACGATTGAAAAGGTGGGTCTTGAGACGAGCATTGAAGCGAGGCAAAGAGACTGTGGGATGGAAATCCATAGTGTGGGGGAAGAGAGGCTGAAACCCCAGCCACCGATACTAGGCCGACACACAATCGGAGTCAATGATGCTTTGAAGATATTCTGAAGGATATTTTGATAAAAGGGAACATCTGAAATATGTTAATGCATCAGTTTGCTCTACATAGGGTGCAGATCTGTTATGATGCACCTTTGTTTTGAATGTGGTTGCACTGTGAATCATAAATAAGCCAAATGATCAATTGCGATCTGCTTCTATTGTTGTGTTGAGAACTCAGCTTTTTAGTGACAGCTTTACCATATGTCTTGATAAACAGTTTGTGAAATCTGTGATAATTGTACCCCAAGAATAGTATAAATTTATTCCTGAGTGAACGCTGACACTGACTCAATTCTCGATCAGTTTAAACACTGTACACAGGAAGAATGTTGCCTTTTCTATTTATGTCTGCTTTAAGAGGCAGGTGGAGCTGTTTCCTTAAGCAAGCTTTCATTCCTTACCATGAGTTCCATGAATTGAAAATTCCATAGAACAGAATGGTGACAAACAAACTTCTGACTTCAGAATTGTTTTTCAACTAACAATTTTTTTCAATAACATAGTTCAATAACAACTGGAGATTTTGTTTCATTTCTGAATGGCCTTTCTTTGTGCTGTAAATTTCTATGATTTCTATTTCTATGGAGAAGTTTCTATGGAGCTCCTGTGGCTTTGTGGTTAGAGCACTTGTCTTTCAAGCTGGGGTGACCAAGCTAGGGAGACCTGTGTTCGAATCCAGGCAGGTCAAGGCGAAACCTTGGCCAAGTTTCCTTACTCCATAGCCTAATAATAATCCGCTCCCCCCCCAAAAAAAAACAATAATAAAATTGGTCATTTCAATCCACAACTGTTTGTTGGACACTGCTGTGCGCCATGGCTGCCACAATTCGCCCACAAATATACAGTCAATTCACTTCATGGTATACTTGGGACGTCGAAAAGATGTGAAAAGCGCTACATCAAATGCAAGGATTATATTATTATTATTATGATCTCTATATTTCCTTCAAACATAATGATTTGCCAAGACATCGGGTAGGATTTTGTGATAAATGGTATTTAAAATATTTTTGATGTGTTGATCCTCTCTACATAGTGTTATCTTCTTTATAGCGCAAATTGATTATAATATAGTTTCACCGTGAATCCTATTCATTCTGCTATATGTAGCTGGACCCCTTCCCTCCCAGAATTCCAGCCGAACTTGTAAAAATGGTTTGTCATTAGGTTGACACTGACTGATCTCACTTCCTATTTTGCACACATACAGCAAAATAGAACAAGACATCGGTGGACATGTGATGACTTGGAAGTCGCTCTTTTTTTTCTTTTTTGCATGGGCAACAACCAGAGGGCAAGTTGTTCTTTTGGGATCCCAACAATCATAGACATAAATATAGAGTTGCAAAGAGCAATACCGTGGAAGTACAGTATTTCTTTACCCAGAGGAGAATTATCGATTGGAACAGGTTGTTTTGCATGAGTCCACATTGGATTTGTAACAAAAAAGGTTTGGCTCTGTGGTGGGTGGGAAAAAAGACTATATTCTGTGCAAAGGAGATGGACATTCTACATTAAAAACTATTATCTTCTGTGCTGGATTAGGATTAAAAAATGTAATTGCAGGCTGACACTACAGAGTGTTTAAAGTATACCTGTTCCTCAAATCTAAGATGTACAGTAAAAGCCCGTTTATCCGGCACCCTCGAGACCCGACCAATTCCAGTTAAAGCGTGTGCCGGATATTCGGCCGAAAAACAAAGAAAATGTTTTTTTTTAAATAATGCATTTTTCCGGATAAATTCTGGTTAATCGAATGTGGTCCTTTTTTTTTGAGGTGCCGGTTATACAGAAGTTACAGTTGATCGGGTCATGGATAAATGGGCTTTAACTGTACCTGTACATTAATTATATTTTGTTCGATTATCATTTCTGTAATACTCTCACTAATGCATGTTAATAATGCAACACAATTGATTGCCCCACACCAATACTCAAAATACAATGCAATGTTAATATTTTGTCAAAAATTGGCATTTTCGAATTGGAAATGAGAACAGCTAAAAGTGGTGCCTCAGGTATCCATAACACTACATTAACCATTTAAATGACAGTTGCATCCAATTAACATTTATAATGTTAGAAAGCTCCTGTCTATATTTAGAATTGTTGCTGGCAGCTGCAGACTGGTGAGCAGAGCTGGCCACCTCTGGTTAAGTAAACACGCAAGAGTTTACCCAGTTGGAGAACAATATGCGTTCACAACCTGCCTACAACCTGCCTACTCACTGCTTTCACAAGCACTCCCATCACTGCACTGTGTTGGATTTCAATACTGTTTCCCTTTAGAGCAGTCAGAACTTTTAAGACTCCCTGTCAATTGTTGTGCAAATATTCAGAGCATATTTTATTGGTTGCTCAATCTGCTAACATCTTCAAGTGAACATTTCCCACAATTAACACTTATCATATTGAATCATATTATATATTACCCAAGTTGAAATCATGACATCTTATGAATTATGGAGGTGAAAATAATAACATGTGATCTATTAATAATGATGATAAATAACATATATTTAAAATGCAGCCTGTCTTTCTTTATTACCTGCAACAGGTATAACAGCTATATCTGTTGCAGTTATGCTTACAACCGAAAGATCCAATATGGAATGGAATTTCAGTGGTACCACTGACAAACCACTTAACATGCCGTAAACGCTGTGTGCATATCTTAATCAAAACATGTCAATACATGTGTGATGAGATTGTTAAGATCACAACTCATCAACGAAAGCAGTTCCCCCCCCCCCCAACCCCACCCCCTAATCCACCCCCTCCATCTCTCCCCTGAAATATGGCCATAATATTCCACCATATAGGATCTTTTCAATCATGTCTCTATGTCAATCAGTTATTGCATTCTTGGCACCCAGGTATACACATAGATATTTCTTAGTATAGATTTATTATTATTATTTTTGCAAAAATGTGTCTGAATTTCTCACAAATAGCAATACATTTTTATCAAAAGATATTGCTTTTCGGAACAGTGGGAGAAAACGCCTTCCCTTTTTGAATGGTGCCATGGGATTTTTGACACATCAATCTGAACTATTAAAAGCGGCGTTGATTTAAGATCTCAACTGAAAGACGGATCCACTGACAATTGTGTACACTTAAAAATTCCAGCATTCCATTGGAGTGTCAGCCGAGACTTTGAGATCAAAGTTCAGATGTACAGCTAATTCAGTGATGGGCCTCACAGCCACCTGACAGTCAATACAACAAAACAACCAAATTACTTGTAAAGCATCATTCACATTGGGAGGATGTCCTAAGGCACTGGACCATCAGTGCATTGGACCTGAGCTGGGTGGTTGGGATTGGGGAGGGTGCAGATCAGGGGGAGAAGGAGGATGATCGAAGACAAGGATGAAGAGGAGAGTCTTGACAAGGGTCCTGAAGGAGACTAGGGAGGAGGTGAGGCACAGGGACTGTAGGATAGCATTCTAGATAGTCGGGGCAGAGTAACTGAAGGCCTGTCAATGGTGGGGCGCTGAGGCAGGGGACATGAAGCAGGTCAGAGCCCGCTGAGCAGAGCAAGCTGGCAGATTGGTCGGGGGTTAGGAGGTTGTAGATGTAGAGGGAAGCAAGGTCACGGAGGGCTTTGAAAGTAAGGACCAGGATCTTGAACTGTATCCTCTGTGTGATGGGAAGCCAATGGATAAGGCAAGGACAGGAGTGATAGTTTTGTAGAGGCTGGCATAGGAGAGGACATGGGTTACAGAGTACTGGATGATATGCTGAGGGATGATTTGGGAAGGCCAACAAGCAGGGAATTTGCAAAGTCGAGCGTGGATGTTGTGAATGCATGTTTGAGGTTTTTGGCGGCCTGTAGTGTGAGAAAGTGGCAGAACTGAGCAATGTTCCAGAGGTGGGAAAAGGCTGAGCAGGACATGGTATGGATGTGGGGTAAAAAGAACAGTTTAGGGATGAACAGGATTCAAAGGTTCCTTATTGGCTCCAAGTGCTGAAGACTGCATCCATGGAGAGAGACATTCAATTGTAGGGTTAGTTCTCATGCAGGACTTGATGTCCAACCGGCAATCTGTGAGGACAGCAGTGATCCCGGAATCAAGGGTGGGGGCAGAGGGGTAGAGTTGGACATTATCTGCAAATATGTGGAAATTAACTACTTATCTGCAGATGATGTTGCCAAGGTGGAGTATAAAGATATTAAAAAGAAGAGAGTGAAGGGCAGAGCCTTGAGAGATGCTGCACGTGACTACGTGGGTGAAAGAGGAGAAGCCACTGGTGGAGACAAAGTGGTGACGATGGGAGAGGTAGGATTCAAACCTACAGATCTGCAAAGATTGAGCTGAGAGGAGAGATGGTGTAGGAGGATAGAATAGTGACAATAAAGACATTGACTGACACAATACAATACAAAAAATTACATTTGTATAGCACCTTTTACGACAAGATGATATCCGAAGACACTGGATTGCTCTGAATAATGACAACTAGCAATAACTAACACATCCAAGGTTGCAAATTTGCAACTCACAGATGCTTTTCAATGTTTGTTATGCCAACTTGGTGATGTATAAACATGCAGATTTGTATAACAGCTGAAATTGTCATGATTATTACAGTTCATTTATTTCTCTCTGATATATAATTGTCTCTCGTTGGATGATCCATAGAGGATTTTCCTTTCACATTACAAATGGGCCTGTGGAAATAAGCAACAGACTGGTAGGCTGATAGACTGATGCTTGATTGACCATGGTAAATAGTGATATTACATTCATTTTATTGACTGACACAACATCTTTGATGGATTAGAGACATTAGGGATGAGCTTGTGTAGGCAAGTCGAAATCTTAATTTCTAATTTCAATTCAGAATTTTTCATTAGTTAAAAGCAGCAATGTCTGATCCGGGAGTCACCATTACCTCTAACAGCTAGTGAAGTCGACCTCATCTCAAGTTTGTGAGTTCAGTAATATCTCAACATGTCCTAAATCATCCTGTTTGATACATTCATTCAGATAGAGACAAAATCATGGAGAGGAGCCCTGGAGGAAATACAGGATGTGCAATAACAACATTACACTTGTATAGCGCCTTTCACGTTAGAGGACATCCCAGAGTGCTGGACAGGCCCAAACTGGAGTAAGGGAAGGGTAGAGGGAAAGGGGGGGATTTGGGGTGACTGATGAGACCATTGAAGAGGAGAGTGTTGAGGCTCACTTGAAGGAGGCCAGGGAGGGGGCAAGGTGGTGGCTCTGCGGGATTGTGTACCAGAGGTTGAGGCAGAGTGGCTCGCCCTCCAATGGTGGGGTTGTGGGCGGGAGACGTGGAGCAGACCGGAGCCTGCTGAGCGGAGAGGGCGGGCAGGTTGATAGGGTTTAGGAGAGGTATGGTGGGGCAAGGCAAAGTGGGTCATGGCTTGGATGTGGGGAAGGAAAGACAGTTGCTGATCAAAGATGAAACCTAAGTTTCTGACTGACTTGGTGAGGTTCAGTCAGCAACCATGGAGGTTGATGCTGCCAGTGGCTGATGTGTGAAAGCACTGGCATGAGCCAATTGGAAGGGCCTCAGTCTTGTTGACATTCAACTGTAGAAAGTTAGCTCTCATCCAGGACTTGATGTCCGACAGGCTGTCTGTCAGGACAGTAGTGGTCCTGGAGTTGAGGGTAGAGGCAGAAAGATAGTGGGCTGTCATCCGCATACATGTGGAAATTGACCACATGTTTGCAAATTATGTCACCAAGGGAGAGCATAAAGCTCGCTAAGGACAGAGCCCTGGGGGACACTACAGGTGACAATGCAGGGGCTGGAGGTAAAGGCCATTGGTGGAGACAAAGTGGAGACAGTGCGAAAGGTAGGAGTCGAACCAGGCAAAGGCAGGTCCATGAATATTGAGCTGGGAGGAGATGTGGTGTAAGGGGATGAAGTGGTCGACAGCATCGCAGGCAGCAGAGAGGTCGAGGATGACAAAGATTCAGAAAGAGCCCGGATCACAGATGTTTAGAATTTCGTTAGAAATTTTGACCAGGGCTGTCTCCGTTCTATGCACAGCACAGAAGCCGGATAGCAGGGGTTTGAAGAGGGAATGGCGAGAGAGAAAGGAGCAAAGCTGGGATCAATGACTCTTTCTAGGGCCTTAGAGAGAAATGGGAGGTTGGAGATGGGGAACAGGTATGGGTCCAGCAAAGATTTTGTTTTGGATGGATTATTATTGGGCATGTAGAGTAAGGAAACTTCAATATTTTCATCTACAACAATGAACATAAATAGACTGAATCTGGACTCAGGTGGTATTTCTGCTCACACGATCAATGGGTGTGTAAGCATTTGCATCTACATCACAATCTCTCAAAAACAGATAATAATTTGGTCACTTAATCGATGACTGTTTGTGGGACATTGTTGTGTGCAATTGGCTGTCACATTTCGCCCACAAACATTCAATCAATTCACCAGACAATATAAACAGTGAAGCACTTTGTGATGGTTAGAAGATGTGGTAAGGTTCTATACCAATTACAAGGATTATTCTTATTATTATTATAAGTGCTAAATCACAGATGCTAAGGTCTGGAAAAATTGTTGAATTTGTTGTCCCTGTGCTCATATAAACATTTTGTAAATGTTATATTGCAACACAGGATTCTAAATGCTTAATTAAGTTGTACTTCTGAAAGTGAAATTGTTAGAACTTCACTGTTGTGTATTCAGGTGTGTGTGGGGGTGGGGGGGGAGGGGGGAGTGGAAGTGGAAGTGGTGGCAGGGGCTTGCCTTTCCTTAGGGCATCCCTGAAATGAATTAACGAAAGCTGGCTAGGCCAACTACAATTCCAATATCTCACTCACTTTTTCTGGCTTGGGGATTGACAGTGAGACTCAATACCCTGACCCCTGTTAATCCTCATGCTGAGGCTGCTGATCGACTATTGAAGCAGCCTTTAAAACCAATCACAAGAATTTTTTTTAAAAAGGAAAAGCTATTCCCATCTTCCAGGGAATAAGAAATGTGAGAAACAAAGTTTGAAGGTGGAAACAGCCTGAATATACTTTGAAATGAGGATACAAGTAGAGCACCAAGAGCAATAATTTGCACTTATTTCTTTACTTGTAAGCTTCCATTTCAAATAATTTTATTGGGTCACCAATTGGGCTGTGAGGGAAATAGGTGGGCAAGTGGTTAAGAGCACAGTTAACATATATTTTGAGACAGTTTTCAAAGCAAAGAGGGAACAAGGTAAGAGGGATTTCAGAACAGAGCTCCAGAGGTGGGGGCAAAATATCTGAAAGCTCATTGATGTTTGGGAGGAATGGGAGGGAGTCATGAAGTAGGTCAGAGTTGGTGAAATGGAAATATATTTGGATCATAAGAACTCACAGAGATATGGTTTGGCAAGGTATTGGAAGCAGTGAAGTTGATGAAGGCATTGATGAATGTTTTGGCTGTTTTGTGATTTGGTTAGTTGTTGTGAGGATGGAGGAAAGCAGACATGGTCAGAACATGGATGACAAAGGCTTGATTTGGAGACAAGGGTTGAACAAAATGGCAAAGTTCTGGATCCAACTCTATGAGTTGGAGTGATCAAACAGAGAAAAAGGGTGGAAAATTAATTTAGAAGACGTTTAAAATACAGAGAAAGAATAATAAAGCATATACTAAATAGTGCAGAATGTGGGAAGAAGGTAAGTACAGATATAGGTTTCAAATTACTCTATTTTACTTTACTTAGGGTTTTCTGTACACATTTTGTGGTTTAAGTTCAATATTGCAGGTATGAAACTTTTACTTAAGCACAAGTAGATTTATTATTCCAATAATAGTTTTATTTCGGCATTAAAGGCCTTGAAATAAATATGTGCACTCGGTACCCAGAGGCATGAGTCCACATGACCTATTATTAATAGATTTCAACCTACGTGTGCAGGACTAAGTAGTTTCAACTCTTTCAAACACAAACACAAATCACATGTAAGAAAAACTGCTGAGCACAACCTGTGACCAAAATTATGTGAACAATACAATTAGCTGTGCAGCTGAGCTCTGTAACAACCAGCCAGAGTTGCACCTCAGCATCAATATGGATCCTTAGCAACCCGCCGCTTGAGATCCTGTCAAAATTGTATAGCAAATTCAACCCGATCTGCAGAGGGAGGATAAATCAGTTCCAAGCCATTCTACTGCCTGAAGTTATTAAATATTCAATCACTATCTCTCTCTGTGTCTTATTAATAACACAGACAGTGTTTCAGCACAATGTCTAAAGTATTGTTTAGGCCGCATTTATGAAGATGTGTATAACATAAAATAAACTTGTGGAGTTTATGGAGCACTTGTGGGATCCTGTAGCTCAGTAGTTAGAGCACTCACTTTACAAATGAAACACCTGGATTCGATTCCAGGCAGAACAAACTTTGGCAACTTTCCTTACTCAACACGCCAGATCATAATCCCTCACGAAAAAGAAAATAATAATAAATTGATCATTTCAATCCACAACAACTGCTGTGTGCAATTGGCTCCCGTGTTTCCCCCAAACATATACAGTCAATTCACTTTTCAGTATATTCTGTGAAGTGGTTTGAGGTGTCCAGAAGACGTGAAAAGTGCTACATCAAATGCAAAGATTGTTATTGTTAGAACAATGTATTTCAGAAATTAAGTGTAATTTGTTTTGCCTACCTGACAGGACTGTTGCTGACATCAGAATCCTGTGCTGTAACAGCACCTATAATGCTGCCCACATTGGTATCTTCATAGACATCCATGATATAAAACGTTCTGCTGAATACTGGTGGTTCATTCACATCAACAACAGTGATCTTCACTGTTGCTGTGTCTTTGAAAGGACCCAGGGAATGGAAGCGATGATCGGGGTGTGGATCCACTGCATCAACTTTGAATATGTATGACTTTTTATTTTCATAGTCCAGAGGCTTTGGAAAGGAAGACGCAAAGTGCCAGTTAGCAAAAGAGGTATTCAAAGTGACGTTGAATCAATTGACACTGAAAGTGTTGGAATAATAAATATTGCAGGCCAAGCTTCATAAAGGCATAACTGAGGTCCTCAGTACGTATCTAAAAAAAAGTTTGCATTTTCAAAAGTTTAACATGCATAGGTAATAAAGATTACTAATTAATTATCACAGAAACAAATGATTACCACAGCATAACCCATTGACTAGCTTTATACACCATATTGATGGATCACTGCATTCATACAATAGTATGTTACCTATGAGAAATCAAAGCTCATAGTTTTCATCTGATTGACAACACAAATTATTGACATAATAATAATAATAAAATAATAATCTTTACATTTGATGTGACCTGATTCCTAAAGGGGACAATATCACAAAAGGATTCACAAGATTTACTGTAAAATTCAGTGTCTCTATATTTTTTGGCAAAGATAATTGTCATCAGATATAAAATAAATGCAAATTTGCATTAAAATATTCTTGATATCAAACACATTGAAATGGCTAAAAGAACGAATGCACATGAATACATCAAGATTATGTATCAGGTGAGGAAGTCGTCCATACTCTACTTTGCCGTCAAGATTTCGGTCATTCTGGGTATTCATGAGAGTATAATCAAGAGATAAAGGTGAATCAAGTTGCTCGCATGGAATGAGAAATTGAGAGCAGTAATTTCTAAAGGGAGAGAAACAAGCAACAATAGATAGCAGCGAGCAGTACCAAAAAATAGTGAAAAGGTTAATAAATGTCTGTTCATTTAAAAAGACCATAAGAATTAGGAGCAGGAGTAGGCCATTCAGCCCCTCGAGCCTGCCCCGCCATTTGATAAGATCATGGCTTGTCTTCTGACTTAACTCAAATTACCTGCCCTATCCCCATATCTCCTAATTCCTCTTTTTTTTAAAAGATCTATCAATCTCAGCCTTGAAAATGTTCAAAGACTGAGCATCTACAGCCTTCTGGGGTAGTTAATTCCATAAATTCACTACCCTCTGAGTGAAGAAATGTTTCCTCAACTCTGTTATAAAAGGCTGACCCTTAATTTTAAGATTATAGATTCTGCTACCAGGGGAAACAGTCCCTCACTGTCTACTTTATCCAGCCCTTTAAGAATCTTACATGTTTCAATAAGATCTCCCCTAATTCTTTTGTACTCTAGAGAATACAGCCCTAGTTTATTCAACCTATCCTCATAGGTCAGTCCCCTCATCCCAGGAACTAACCTAGTGAATCTAAGCTGCACCCCTTCTAAAGCAAGTATGTCCTTTGTTAAATAAGGAGACCAAACCTGCACACAATACTCTAGTTGCAGTCTCACTAAGGGCCTAAACAGTTGCAGCAAGACTTCTCTACTCTTGTACTCTAAACCTTTAGCAATGAATGCTAACATGCCGTTTGCCTTCTTAGTTGTTTGCTGCACCTGCAAACTAACTTTTTGGGACTGGTGTACAAGGACACCCAAATCCCTTTGAACACTAACACAATCTAACCTCTCCCCATCTAGAAAATAATTTGTTTTTTCATTTTTGATACCTAGATGAATAATTTCACATTTCCTCACGTTAAATTCCATCTGCCACCTACTTGCCCACTCCCCTAACCTATCTCTATCCTGTTGCAATCTTTTTGCATCATCCTCACCATTGACTCTCCTACCTAGTATATTGTCATCTGCGAATTTAGACACGTTACATTCAATGTCCTCATCTAGATCATTGATATAAATTGTAAATAGCTGAGGCCCAAGCACTGATCCTTGTGGCACTCCACTAGTTACATCCTGCCAATTCAAGAATGACCTATTTATCCCTACTCTCTGTTTTCTAGCCGTTAGCCACTCTTCTATCCATGCTAATATGCTCCCATTAATCCCGTGGGCCTTGACTTTGTGCAATAGCCTTTTGTGTGGCACTTTATCAAATGCCTTCTTAAAATCTAAATATACCACATCTACTGGTTCCCCCCTATCCAACCTCCTAAATACATCCTCAAAAAAATTTAAAAAATTAGTTAAGCATAACTTCCCTTCTGTAAAGCCATGCTGACTCTGCCTAATCTTGTTACGGTCTTCCAGGTATCCCATAACGACGTCTTTAATTAAGAACTCAAGAATTTTCCCAACCACTGATGTCAGACTAATTGGTCTATAGTTCCCCATCTTTTCTTTCCCACCCTTCTTAAATAGAGTAGTTACGTTTGGTTATGTTTAATATGCTGCTTTGAGGTTGAAACATCTCACAGTATTCCATACGTCATTGATATCAAGTCCAGTACTGGGTAGTTGTTGGCTTAATGAAGGAACACGAGTGAACAAAGGAAAAGTCATAATCTTAGGATTGTTCAGCAGGTGAAGGATTCTGTAGTTTGTGAATATGAATAAAACTCTTAGAAACATGCGCAATTTGGCTGCCACATTTCGCCCACAAATATACAGTCGGTTTTCCTGCTCTCCTTCCCCCTACCCCGACCCCTCCCCTTGCCCCCTTTCCCCCCTGACCCCACTTCCATGGATGTTTGTGGGATGTGCGCTGTGTGCAATTTGGCTGCTGCATTTTGCCCATAAATATACAGTCAATTCTCCTACTTTCCTTCAACCTACCCCCAATCCCTCCCCACCTGCTCTTGTCCCTATTTGATTGTACAGCACCTTGGGACGTCCTCTCGACATGAAAGGCGCTGTATAAATGTAAGTGTTGGTTGGTTGGTTGATTGATTGATTGATTGATTGATCAGGAGGAGATATTCAACGTTTTTTGAACTGATTAACCTACAACTGTGGACTTCGTCTTCAGCTGTGTTTTTTACTTCATTTTATACATTAAATAATCAGCCTGACCTTTTTCAAATGTATAACTCCTTCTTGCGTGCTCTTGTCAGAGGTAATGTCAAACATGTTCAATCCATCTCCAGGAACGATACTGTAGTCAATCTCAGCGTTCTCCCCAATATCAGCATCATTGGCTTTAATTCTGCCAACAGCTGAGCCCACTGGTGAGGATTCAGGAACCTTCAGGTGGAAAATATCTGAAAGAAGAGTTAACAGCCATGTAAAGTAAGGACAAATAAGGAAGCAACCAAGATTTTCATTTGCTGTTCTCACACAAGGCAACTTCACTGAAGAACCAAGACTGATAGGCCACCGAAGATAATGGTTATTGACTGCTGTAGAGATAGACCAAATATAAAAGTGATCTTACCAAAGCATGTTCATGTCAACACCACAAAATATGCTTTTATTGTTGCTTGATATAGCCATGACCCACTGTTAGATGCTCAAATCAACTCATTTGTGCCATACAGTGTTTTAGATTATTGCAGCCCTAAAGTTGTTCCATGGATTATTGCATTCCTTATGTCTTCTTCATTAAATGAAACACAAGGATTTGAGCATTTCAAATAATTTAGCATTTGGACAAAGTAAAAGCCATATTTTAGCAATATTTGGGGTGTATTTTAATCTGGTAATATTTGGCAATAAATCCCATTATCAATTTTAGCTGGTTGAACTGCAGCTTTACTCCAATACACACTGTTAGGTTCTCACCAATCTGCATCTGATATTCTCTGAAATTAGCTAAGCAGGTTGCATCCCCTCCAGGGGAAGAGTGTGCATTCCATTCCAGAAACATGGAGAGTTTCATGTCTAGATGGCAAACATATGTGGAAACCTCTGGCTGGTTTGGACACTTTTAAACAGGGGGACACGTTTACAGAAGTGTCAAAAACCCCAATGATGAAAATAAAATCATATTTGCACATGTATTTAATGTCACAATAGACACAATAACATGTTGCATTTATACAGCATCTCTCAAGTAGGATAATTTCTCAGAGGTCTTTACAAACCACAGATATTAGGATGGAAGAAAGCTACAATAAAAATTACATTTGTAAAGCGTCTTTCATGTTGGGAGGACATCAAAAACGTGCTCACTGACATGGTTATGGTGGTAGTTTTTCTTGGTAGGATTTAAAGATAGAGAAAGAGAGGGGGTGAGACAGATTCTTAGATTATCAAAATGTTATTGAATCTATTAAAAAACATCACATGTTTTCATCCATTGCTAATGAATATCATAAAATAGACAACTTCATTAGAATTCATTGGAAGAACAAATGGTGATATTTAGAAAAATGGTGAAAGGCTTCCTATTGTATCATCGATTTCTGTTGTTCAATGTTTTCATGAATGTTACTTCTATGGCTGCTACTGACAGTTCTATGCACAGGATAGGATGAAGTCATTATGCTATTTCAGGAGAAGTTGTCAATGCTGGGTGTTTCAGCAAACTGACAAACAGTGGCAGAACAGAGTTGGTTCAAATTTGAGCAAAATAGCTTGTTGTTTCTGCTTGCATTTTGCTTGTCAGCTTGTTTTCAGACTTTTCCCAATTTGGGATTCATGGGCTATACAATTTGTTGCCCTTTCACAAAATGCAACAACAAATGTGGTTTGCAAGTATTAGATACTGGCAGAACAAGCTCCCATGGATGAGCACTCCACCTCAATGAGCCAATCAGAAACTCAGGTGTCTTGTTCAATCCTCAACTGTCCTTTCTATCGCACATCCGTGCCATGACCCTCTGTGCATTCCCCCACCTCCACAACATTGCCCGACTCTGCCAATGCCTCAACCTTTTGGCTGCCAAAGCCTCATACATGCCTTCATTAAATTCCAGGTTTATCTTTGCTAATGCCCTGCTGTTGGCCTTCTCAATTGTTCCCTATACAAGCTGCAGATCATCCAGAACCTTGTGGAGTCCTGTAGCTCACTAGTTAAAGCATTTGCCTCGCAACCGAGAAACCTGCGTTTGATTCCTAGCATGGCAAAACATTGCGCAAGTTTCCTCCACACGTCTGATAATAATTCCTCAAGAAATAAAACAATAAAAATTGGTCGCTTCAATTCACGACCGTTTGTGGGACACTGCTGTTTGCATTTGGATATTGAATTTTGCCCACAAATATACAGTCAATTCACTTTACAGTATATTCTGTGAAGTGTTTGAGATGTCTAGAAGAAGTCCAAAGCGCTTTCTCAACTACAAGGATTATTATTAATAACTTTGCAGATTGTGTCCTCTCCTGCCCAGATTCCGTGATCCCTCAACCCCACCCTCACCTGGCTCCACTGGCTTCCCATCCCTCAGAGGATCAAGTTAAAAAACCTCATAATTATATAATATAATAATATAATAATTATCCTTTCACTTTGATATAGCGCTTTTCACATTTTATCAATGTCTCAAAGCGCTTCACAGACTATAATGTAAAATGAATTGACTGTATATTTGTGGGTGAAACGCAGCAGCCAATTGCGCACAGCAGTGTCCCACAAACAATCATTGGGTTGAAATGATCAACTTTACTATTTTTTTTTGGAGGGTTTGCAAGTTCCAGGCTTGCCGCACAAAGAATGATCGAGTAACGTGAAGGAGACACACGGGAAAGCTAGTGTAAACACCATCTTAAAAAAACTTACCTTCAAAGCCCTCCATGTCTCTGCCTCCTCATACCTCTCCAATCTGTCAACCCTTATTAAGCTTATTAACCTGTGCTGTCTTTCCACTCAGCTGTCTCCGGTCTGCTCCATTAACTACTGCATTTTGCTTCCAAACAATACAGGCAATTCACTACAGGAGATTCTATGAAGCGCTTTGAGATGTCTCAAAGACATGAAAAGCGCTATATCAAATGCAAGGATTATTATTATTATTATTATTAACATTCCATTTATTCTTCATCAGCCTTTGTAATAAGATTTATAGCCTTGGTCGACTGTGATGCTTATTTTAGAGTACAATGAATCTGAACACCAAAATCCTTTTACTCTTGGATTTTAACCATCCAGGTTAGAGATGGCTATTTTATTCCTCCAATCAAATTGCTGGAAATAAGGGCCAAATTTGAATTTAGTTTTATTTAAACAATCAACGAGTGGGTCCAACATGCAGTGAATTTTAAAAAGATTTCTTAATCAAGAAATCTGATTTGGGGCTTCTTGCAGTGGATGAAAATTCATTATCCCATTGAAAGTAAAGACCAGAGCAGATATCTCATGAGTCAGTATAATGTACAACTGGTGTATTTAATTAAAGAAACCCACAGTGGAGCTTGAGGAGAGGGAAAGATCTCCAACACAATTTACTTACAGAACAGAATTCCCTTGGATCAACAGAAAATCTAAGAAATTAAGAAATAACATCAAATAAACTACAGGAATTACAAACTGTCATATACAGTATTAGGCACCATTATAGAAGAGCATTTTACAACGTTGTGTTTTAACCACCATGGATTTTACCTTCCAAATTGTTTTCCCTTGTAACATCACCAATATGAATAATGTATTCTGTTGGTAGCTAAATGATTAATTGATCTTCTGCTGTGCTATTGAAGTTCCCCCTCATCCTCCCTCCTCAGCCAACCACCCCACCCACCCCCACCACCCTTCAATACACACATGCATAGACACACACACACACACTCTTCAACATTGCAGCAGTGTAGCCATTTGCTTCCGATTTAATTTTCTAATTTGGAATGCAATTATCCCTTCTGTTTTCGTGTCCCAATTTGTTGAGTGCCACTGAAGCTATTTAAGAGAGGAGAATGCACAGATCTAAAACACCATTTACAGAATAGTTTCTTATTACGTAAATCTTTTTTTTTAAATGTCTTGTTTATTCTTCAATGTCAAGTAAATTAGATCATAAAATTCTCAAGAGCTAATTCAAAGATATCAGTGTTTTTATTTGGATGCACCTAATATTCATGGGAATTGTGTGACTGCTGAATGAAAATAAACCATTACAAGCATTGCTCTTGCCATGTCATCCGTGTCCCTGAGAGAAAACCACCATTCAGAAAAATGTCAACTGTATGCTTGTGAATATCTTGTGACCGTTTGATGTATTTTTTCCCCCTAGGATTTATGTAACGTAAAGGTAATCCTTCCATTTGATATAGTGCACTATCACGTTGTCAAGACATCTTGAGGCATGACGCAGGATCTTACTGTGCCACATAATGATGGACAAGTGAAGTGTAGTGAAGAGGTGATCTGCCATTGTTTGTTTGTGGATATGTTGATGCACCAAACATACCAAATGTAAAAATAATCAAATACGAAATACAAGGTCAATTTAACTGAGTAAATAGATTGATATAGACCTGCATTTAGGGATGATGAGAAAGAGTCAGACTAGTACAGTACTTACTAAACCCATGCTTTACCGCAAATAGTCTAAAATATGGGTCACCAACAGCCACATGTAAAAATCAAATTTGAAATTAAATAGTGGACTCTGTCTGTATGATTTATACTAAATCTAAATGCCACCAGTTCCTATGCATCCTCTTTCATGCAGATGAAATTCTTCTAGAGCTTAATCTATTCGTTGCACTTGCATTGTGTGTCTGCCTGGCTCAGTGGTAGCAGCTCACCTCTGAGTCACAAAATAGTGGATTTAAGCTGCACATCAGAACATTATCATGGTAATAATCCTTGCATTTCCTTAAACTTACATAACTTAAACCATTATCAACCTTGCATTTGATATAGGAATGCTGGAGGTTTTGTACAATTGTGTATAATCGTAAGAGACATCCTTTGGATCAAACATTAAACTGAGGTACTGTCTGCCTCTACAAGATCCCATGGCACTCTTCAAAAAGTGAAGGGAGTTGCTCCCACTGTCCTAGTCATCAACCCTCAAGAATTGTTATTTACCTAATTCCTGTTTGTGGGACACTGTTGTGTGCAAATGGGGTTTCTTGTCCACAACAAACACACACAGTCATGACACTTAGCAGTAAATCCTGTCCATGTCTTTCTGATATTCTTCCAAAGTGAAAGGCGCTATACCAAATGCAAGGTTAACAATAAGGTACGTGTGTATTTTGCCATTTTAACAAGTACAGTATTTCAATGGGTCCTTCCCAGTTATCCCCACTTTATATACTATCAGATGAATGGATAATTACTTTGCCCATCAACTACTCATTCTCGTGTAGCACTAGCGTCTTAAGGATATAATTTGCCTATCATGTTTTATGGAATCATAAATAATGGAAAATAACACTGCACAGGGTGACCAAAAAGTCATGATACCATTACAATGTCCAATAAGTCTTAAACAAATGATATCACAATAGTTGGGCACCCGATAAATCCACCAAGTGAGGCAAATGTAAATGTAGAGAATAATTCTTTGCTGGTAGTTGAAGCTGATGAATTTCCTGAACAGTAGATAATAATCCCTACCATGATGCGCAATATATTTAAACTTGTTCAGTGACACAGGTTTGTGTAACATATAGTGTCAATTGGAGTGCATACTCCCTACTAATTTACAAATCTTTGGGGAGAAGTTACACTTGGATCTAGATATACTCCATTTACATAACATTTCAGAGCATTCAGTGTTCAGCAAATATACCAAAATAAACTTCCTTTCCTAGTACTGCTATGAATTGATTACCTAACCACTAAACAGGCAGATGGGATGTTGGTTTAACATTCATTCAAATTAATAATTCTTCCAACAATCCAGAACTCCTGCAGCAGTGCACTGGAGTGTCAGCCTAGACATTGAGCTCACAGCTCCAAATTGGGGTTTGAACCTACCACCAGGTTGACTCTCAGGCTATTGGACTGCCAACTGAGCTACCATAATACCTTCCATTCAGTTTAGAGACAAATATCTAATTAATGGGCAAAAAAAGTTCTGTGATAGTAAACTGGAGTGCACACCGATTACCTAATGATAATAATCATAAGACTTACAATAAGTACAATACAACTTTACATTTATATAACACCTTTCACATCAGGAGGACAGCCTAAGGCACTTATCAATAATCCTGGCTAGTTACCAAACTGGTTGTGGTAGACAAGCGTGCAGTGGGAGGAGACAGATGACAAAAGGTGCAGTGAAAATGGTAGGCATGAGTCTGGGCTTGAAAGAAGTGAGGGATGGAGCATTGCATTTGATATAATCCCCTTAGGTCAGGTGGTCATCTCAAAGCACTTGCTCTAACAGTGATATCAAGTGGTAACTAATTGATATAGGGGATAAAACGCAACAATGGACATAAAATGTTGCTAAAAACTATCTTTAAAATCTATCCTTAAGGTTTGGGAATGAACACCTCACTGCTTCCAACTTCAGGGGAATAGTTTTGTGGTCTAGGATTCAATATGTAGCTCAGTGGTTAGAGCACTCGCCTCACAGAGACCTGGGTGAGAGACCTGGGTTTGATCCCAGGCAGGTTGAAACCTTGTGCAAGTTTCATTACTTCACATGTCTGATAATAATCCCTCGAGAAAACAAATCATTAATAAATTGGTCATTTCAATCCATGATAGTTGGTGGGACACTGCTGTGCGCAATTGGCTGCATTTTGCCCACACATGTACAATCAATTCAGTTCACAGTATATTCTGTGTAGCACTTTAAAACATATAGATTACGTGAAAAGTGCTATATCAAATGAAAGGATTATTATTATTATCAAGGAGTAGGGGCTAACTTTCATACCAATCAAGGAAATTTGCTGGGTTGATTCACCAGAAACTGCCTTAAAAATAGGTCATTGACTTATTTACATGTTAAATGTCACTCTTCACAGAATAGGATTTAATTAAATAGATATCATGAAAAGTTGCACTTGTAAAGTTAATGTGAAGCCTAGACAATTGCTCCGAGCATTTTCAGTCAGGTTTGGGATCTTATATTATTCAGTCAGGTTGAGCGGGATGTTATGAAACGCAATTTAGCTTGTTTCTTAAATTAAGAATGTAATTATTTTAGAATACTTCAATTCTGATTGTATTAAAAAAAATAACAATTGAAAACAGGTCAATGGATGTTTGAGTGCACTTGCATCAAGTTTAACTTTTAGAAAGGGGAAAGAAAGCTTGTATTTTTTAGTGTGTTATCGTTTCAAGGCATCTCAAACTATTTCAGAATAATTACTGTCAGGTGCAATGTCTGTTTCTGGAGGTAAAGGCAGCAATTTTTACTTGTACTCAGTTTAGGGGCAGAGCAATGCAAAGCTGACAGCAGATTTCTAGTCTGTCAGTTCACAAAACAGTGCCACACACATCATGTCAAACCAGTGGCTGTAACATAACCCAGATATTACTTATATCAGTAATAACATCCTTGATGCTGTTTGACAGCCTAAAATACTGAATGATGGCATGGACCATAAATGGATAATTAGCAGATTGATTTCTATAACCTACCGCATGTCCGCTTCCTGTCCAATAAAACACTCACTATCCAAGACCTCACTGTCAATGAAAACATCAACATTCTCAACCTCCCCCTGTTAGGGCCACCCCACCCAGCTACAACTTGCATCATAACTCATGACCTAAACACCATGGTGGTGGTATGGCTCTTTTCTCCTGGTCCCCATTTCGCCTATCCCTTTACTCTTTAAGAACCTTCCACTCCTTTGACCATCTTACTCTTTATCCCACCTCCACCTAATCCCCCAAAATTCTCCTAATCTATCTCCTCTGCACACACCAGCCAATTCCGTTCCTTGCATCCCACTGAACACATCTGGCTCCAATCCATTTCAATGGTCCATCGACAGTATCAAATGTTATGGATCCACCCTCATCTCCACTAAATCATTGTTCTACTCCGAGGCAATCTCAGAGGCCAAAGACAACTGTAGGCTTCACATTTCCATCATAAACTGGCTCCTCCACTCAATCTCCCGTGCCTTGCCCATCCTCTCCTCCAACGTCAACTGTGAGGCAATGCAGGACATCCTGAAACCCAAAGTTGAGGGGATCTGTTCTGCTGGCTCTGCCCTTCCTGCTACCGGCTCCTACCCATTTTGTAGTCGAACCCCTGCCCCTGCCCATCTCTTCCTCAATACCTTCGAACCCACTCATCTCTAACCACCAATATAACCCGCATGAAACCAAACACCTGTTCTCAAACCCATCCCTACCCTTTTGTTTACTTCTTCCAAGATTTCATCCACAAAATATTATAGACAATTCAGTTCATAGTACATCTGGGAAGCACTTTGAGATATCTAGAAGAAATGATGAAATACTATATTAAATGCAAGCATTATTATTATTAAGATTAATGCATTGTATCATCAAGCAAAGAAGCAAGTGTGAGAATCTCTCACTCACACTGCTCCGCCAAATCCGGACTGCTTCATAATCCACTCCCCTTCAAAAACAACAAAATTACATTTATAGAGCACCCATCACATCGGGAGGACATCCCAAGGCACTGAACAGTCGGTTTGGGTCCCGAGCAAGGAGGAGGGGGCAGGGTAGGGGGAAGAGAGGGGGAAATGGGAGGGGAGGGAGAGAGTTAGGAGGGTGGCAGAAGACATGATCGAAGAGGAGGGTCTTGAGATTGGCCTTGAAGGAGGCAAGGGAGGAAGTGAGATGAAGGGACTGTGGAATGGACTTCCAGACTGTGGGGCAGAGAAGCTGAATGCCCGTCCACCAATGGTAGGGCGGGTCAAGCGGGGGACATGGAGCAGACCAGGGCACGCTGAATGGAGAGGGAGAGCAGGTTCATAGGGAGTCAGCAGTTTGGAGAGATAGGAGGGGCGAAGAAAGTGAAAGTGAGGATGGGGATCTTGAATTCGATCCTCTGGGGGATGGGGCGCCAATGAAGCCGGGCAAGGGTGGGAGTGATATGATTGCGGAGCTTCGCACACAAATATACAGTCGGCTTTCCTGCTCTCCTTCCCCCTACCCTGACCCCTCCACTCGCCATCTTTCTCCCGTTTTTCCCTATATCCCACTTCCATGACTGTTTGTGGGATTGTGCACAATTTGGCTGCCGCATTTCGCCCACAAATATACAGTCAATCTTTTTACTCTTCTGCATCCTGCTCCGACCCCTCCCCCATTGCTCTTGTCCCTACTTAACTGTACAGCGCCTTGGGACATCCTCTTGGCGTGAAAGGCGCTATATAAATGTAAGTTTTGATTGGTTGATGCGGGAGAGGATACGAGCTGCAGAATTCTGGATATCTGCAGTTTGTGAAGACAAACATTGTGTTACATACCAATAAAAATGTGATTTAAAGATAAAAGGAATTTACTGTTGATTTGCAGAGTTACATGAGGGGTGGGGCGGGTATTATTAATAGTCCCACAATACGACATTTCACATTTTTCCTGTTACAAGCATGCATTTTCCAGCAAAAGAGATCTGCAAATTACCTACTTCCATGCTAATATTATCCTTTAATTTGTTGCCTGAAAATTGTTAAGAGCAGCCTACGTGAGTATCCCTCCATCCCAGTAGAGAATGACATGGAATAGCATAGAATGTTATGCCACAGAAATAGGACATTCAGCTCTCCAGCGAGAGAGCAAGCCAGGCTGGCAGCGAGTGACACCAGCCAAGCTGGCAGCGAGTGAGACCGGTAGTGAGTGAACCTGGCAGGTAGGCAGTCAGGGAGTGAGTGAGTGAGCCGGGCAGGCAACCAGGGAGTGAGTGAGTGAGCTGGGCAGGCAGTCAACAACAACAACAACAATTTACATTTATATAGCGCCTTTCACGTCGGGAGGACGTCCCAAGGCGCTAAACAAGAGGCGTGTGACCCGAACTGGGAGGGGAGTGTTTGGGAAGGGGTGAAACAAGAAGGGGAGATAAAAGAGTTCGGGGTGGAACAAAAGGCACGATCGAAGAGGAAAGTCTTCAAATCGGCCTTGAAAGAGGAAAGGGAAGAGGCGAAACGGAGGGATTGAGGGATGGCATTCCATAAGGTGGGAGCAGAGAAACTGAAGGCCCGGCCTCCGATGGTGGGGCGGTTCGGGCGGGGGCTTGGAGCAGGCCAAGTCCTGTTGAACGGAGGGTCCGGGTGGGCGTGTAGGGGGAGAGTAGATCGGTTAGGTAGGGCGGGGCAAGGCCGTGTAAGGCCTTGTAGGTGAGGACGAGGATCTTAAACTCGATCCTCTGGAGGATGGGGAGCCAGTGGAGACGAGCGAGGGTGGGAGTTATGCGGTCACGGAGGCGGGTGCGGGATAGTACACGGGCTGCAGAGTTTTGGATGGCCTGCAGCCTATGAATGGAGGAACTGGGGAGGCCGACGAGGAGAGAATTTCCGTAGTCCAGCCGTGAGGTGATGTACGCGTGCACGAGTGTTTCGGCAGCGCGGGGGGTAAGATAATTGCGGAGTCTGGCAATGTTGCGCAGATGGAAATAGGCGGTGCCGGTCAAGGCGTGGATGTGGGGGAGGAAGGAAAGTTTTTGATCAGACATGATGCCGAGGTTCCTGTTTGGCTTTGTGAGGTGGAGAGTGCAGCCTTGGATGTTGAGGCTGGCAGCGCCCGATGTGCGGAGGCGCTGGCTTGAGCCAATCAGGAGGGCCTCGGTCTTATTCACGTTCAATTGCAAAAAGTTGTCCCTCGGCCACGATTTGATATCGGACAGACATGCTGTCAGCACATCGATTGTCTGGGGGTTGAGGGATGAGGCAGAAAGGTACAACTGGGTGTCATCCGCATACATGTGGAAATTTACCCCATGTCTGCGGATGACGTCGCCCAGGGGGAGCGTGTAAAGGGTGAAAAGAAGGGGACCGAGGACAGAGCCCTGAGGGACGCCGTGGGAAACTGTGCGGGGGTTTGAAAAAAAAGCCATTGGAAGAAACAAAATGTAAACGATGGGTCAAATAAGAGTGGAACCATTCAAGGACTCTGCCTTGAAGGTTGAGGTGGGAGGAAAGACGTTGAAGGAGGATGGTGTGATCGACTGTGTCGAACGCAGCAGACAGGTCAAGGAGGACGAGGAGGCAGAGGGAGCCCTGGTCACAGGCGGTTAGGATGTCATTTGTGACCTTGACCAGGGCAGTTTCTGTACTGTGGATAGGGCGGAAACCTGATTGGAGGGGTTCAAGAAGTGAGTGATTTGAAAGGAAAGAGCAGAGCTGGGAGGCAACCACTCTTTCAAGGACACTCTTGGATAGAAACGGGAGGTTGGAGATGGGTCGATAACTTGATGGTTGCGACGCATCAAGGGAGGGTTTCTTCAGGATAGGGGTGATGGTGGCTATTTTAAGGGAGGTATGGAGCAAGTATAATGTTTTTTTTTTAGAAAAGTTTGACGAAAAATGTCCAAAAGAACTTAACTCCAGTTTATACTTTAATTCGTATGGGAAAAATGTGTTTGCTTAACGTAATTTCGCTTAAAGTCGTACTTTTCAAGAACCAAACTACTACATTAAGCGAGGAATAGTTGTATACTTTAGGACTTGATTACAAATGCATCAATATATACAAAATGGTTTCAGCCAGCAATGCTGTTAAACTGGGGCAGACTGCATCTGATAAGGTATTCTTTAAGCGCTTGGAGACACTATCCCACGTCAAGAGTGCTACACAAGTGGAGGTTGTTGTCATATTTTCACATAGTAAAATCAATGTAAAAGCTTCTATTTTTAAAAAGTACCTAAAAGAAATGCTCTTTTAGCAGAAATAATTTTCATTGTCTACTATTTAACTTAATTGTTAAATTGAAGCAGTTTACGCTGCCTTTACACATTTAATCTTCACCCTTGTCTTCAAATCCCTCCACTCCTCTGCACCTCCCTACCTCTCTGAGCTCCTGTCTCCTCAAACCAGCACCTGTTGCCTTCGCTTTACTGGGTCTGGCCTCCTCCATGGCCCCTGAATCCTCCGCTCCTCCCTCGGCGGCCGTGGCTTCAGCCACTATGCCTCGAGGCTCTGGAATTCCCTTCCTCACTACCTTCACCTCGACCCCTCTCTTCTCAGCTTCAGGTCCCAGCTGAAGACCTTTCTCTTCGACCGTGCCTTTGGTCACCTTCCTCCCTCTGCCCCTGGCTCGGTCCCGGGATCTGTTACTGTGAAACGCTCTGAGACATTGTCTGGCGTGGAGGGCGCTATATAAATTGAAGTTGTTGTGGTTGTTGTTAATCTGATGACATGTTACTACCGTATTAATTTTCCCATCAAATCAATTTTTTTAAACTAGGTGTGATATTGAATAGAACTTGTATTAGAAGGGTTTATACTGACAAATTTTAGTACCAATTACTGCTGCAAGCACTATACTGATAACCTAGATGGAGATATGCATCCTTTCCATGAACATACTCTGACGTGTTTATTTGAGAGTGTCATCATGACCTCTATCACGCTCACATGGTAGCAGGCCTCTTGGCTTGCTCCTAACCAGGAATTGTTATTACAAGATTTGCATCATCACCTTTTTGAAAAGATCAATCAAAATCAATCTTCAAGATAGGTTTCAATCTAGATCCAGGCAATTGTACTGTGACTATTGTGATCTGTTGAGCAATGGCTGTTTGACCATGTGGAAACCTTGTCCTGAAACTTAATAATAATCCTTGCATTTGATGCGTTTCCTTGCATTCCCTTGCATTTTCATTTCATGATGATGAAATGCATCAAAGTACTTTGCATGAGGCATAGTAAAATGAATTGGCTGTGTATTACGTAGATGAAATAATAGCAGCCAGTTGTGCACAGCAATATCCCATGAATGGTCATGGAGCGAGTAACCAATTTTGTTTGGAAAATAGATCTAGAGCATGTTTAACAGACCACCTAAATAGGCAGACAGGCCATTGATTTAACTTCTAGTTCAAAGGTCGATGTCTACCACAATGTAACACACCCCCAGCAATGCATTGGAATGTTAACTTAGAGCAATGGTTTCCAAACTGGGGCGCACCTCCCTTGGCTGGCGTGGGGGGTGGGTGGCGTGGAGCTTTAGGATCTCGAGCCCAAGAGTGTGTGGGAAGCCGAGGACCCAAGTATGGGTCCGAGGACTCAAGTGTGTGTGGAGCCGAGGACCTGAGTGTGTGGACTTGAATATGAAGGAGGAGGGGCGCAACAAAAACTTTGCTGAGTTAGGTGGGGCCGCCGCTACTTCAAGTTGGGAAGCCACTGGTTTAGACTACTTAATTCCAAGTAGGGCTTGAACCTACTAGCTCCTGACTTAAAAGCGAGAATGCTATCACTGAATCAGGATAACACACTCCTTATTATAACTGTATTTAAAAGGAGATTAACAAGTTTATTGTGAGGAGTTAAAGAGTTAAAATCATTATTTTATGTGGGGCTGGATGTATGAAATAACTGAGAGAGCCACATTCACTAATCTCCAGATGGTGGAAAAGGATGTGGACCTAAGTTAATTGGTGCAGTGTTCAGTGTCCCTGCTTACTTTTACATGTCTAGATATACTTAATTGATAGATGTTATCCCTTCCTTATTTGGAACTTGCTAATGAGGAAAAAAACTATTGGCACTAAATAGTTTCTATCATTTCATCAAAGTTGACAGCCGACAGAGAATCTGAAGAAAATAAGGTGGGGTTTTGTGTTCATAAAGAAAGTGTTTCACAATCGTAGGTGTCAAAGTAGGATAATGGACATTTGGCCTCAACGTCTGACCCCATTCACTATCAGAACATGAAAAACAACCAAAATTCCTTTAGGGTTAGGATATCGGTGGCATACGTACTTACCCTGCGTATGGAAAGGCGATTGAATGAAAAACAGATCCAAGTTAATTCAACTTTGAACAAAACATTGGGCAAAACATCATACAAACTTGATGTTTGCCAATATGGACCACATGGACTAATTGTGAAGTATAAAAGATGAAAGTTTAGTTAAGTTTGATAAAGAAGAGTATGGATGAAAGCTAACACCATAGAAATTGTTAAAAATTTCCCCAGAGAAGGTCATACACACTCTCTTGTATCAGTTGTTAATTTGTTATTTAATCAAATATCAAATTGTTCCGAAGATACTGATTGAGATTTTGTTATGTATTTATTCTTAGTAAAGTATTAATTTGATTGAAATCATTACTAGTGGGGTTTGTTGTTTATTTACAAGCAATTCTTACATTAGTGTAATCACTTTTCCTTCACAATGGAGCAAATATGAATATAAAATAAATAATAATAATCATTGCGTTGGATATTGAACGTTTCGCGTCATCTAGAAGTCTCATAGTGCTTCACAGAAGATACTGTGAAGAGAATTGACTATATTTATTCGCAAAATGCGGCAGCCAATTGCACACAGTAGTGTCCCACAAACAGTCATGGATTGAAATGACCAATTTATTATTGTTTTTATTTAAGGGTTTATTATTAGGCATTGAGTGACCAAATATTTTTTGTCTTGAAGGAAAATTTCAAGAAATTATCAGGCATTTGGAGTAAGGAAGCTTGCCCAAGATTTTGTGTGTTAGGAATTGAACCGAGGTCTCTCACTTGTCAGGCAAGTACTGAGGTACAGGACATTCTATCAGGAATATGGAATAGAATCTTTTGTAGTAACAGAATACTGCCTCCTACATTGCCTCAACTCTGGATCGATTGTAACCAGAAGTACAATACAGATTCCAGCTTCCAAGGCTGACCATCTGATTTTATGGACTAAAAGACAACAAATTACAGATTGCTGGCATATCACTGGCATAACATCCTGCATTCAAGGAATCCTGCAGCTCAGCGTTTTGAGCACTGACCTTGCAAACAAGAGACCTGGGATCGATTCCAGGCAAGGAAAAACCTTGGGCAACTTTCCTTACTCCACGTGCCTAAAAATAATCCCTTCAAAAATACAATAATAAATGGGTCATTTCCATCCATGACTGTTTGTGGGACATATGTACAACATATTACTGTGAAGCACTTTGAGATGTCTAGAAGGTGTGAAAAGCGCTATATCAAATGCAAGGATTATTATCTATTATATGTGAAGTGCTCTAGGACACTACCCCGCGTGAAGGGCGCTCTATAAATAAACTTGTTGTTATTGCATATTGTTCATGTGCACAATGGACAAAAGCGTCAGCAATGACAAAGATAGCGATGACAGCAACACTTCCTGTGCATAGCAGGTATGAACAGCACACAGGAAATTATGTTTCTGGTTTTCCCTGTGCATACTGCGTATGCATTCAATATACAGAAGATATCAGTGGTGACCTACTTCCTAGAGCCTCACTTATTTTGTTCAAAGTCCAAAGTAACCTGAGCACTCATCTCTGACAATTAAGACAGAGTTTGAGTGTTCAAAATCTGACATCCTGCCTAATGCTTATACATCAAGAGCAAATGCTCAGAGAAGCTGAAATGTGTACAAACGTAACATGTATCACACAATTGAGAAGATGTACAAATTTGCAGTGCAAGACTGCTGAGATGAGCAAGCAGATCCTGCCTAATGCATTGAATAAAGAATGTTAAATTCCACCTATTCTTATCCAGCAAGCTCATATGTCTTAAAAATTTTCATGCAGAAATTGTGAAACATTATTACGTTTGGTCTTAATATGTGTGCCCATCTAGCAGGGTGAAGCGATTTGAGATGTCCTCCAGAAATGAACAACAGTTTATTAATGCCAACTGTTTTGTATTTAATGTACATGTTGTTAAGAGCTTACACTTTCTGCCTACAATATTATATTGTAAATTGTATTGTGATTTGTATGTCTTTTGAATAACATCAAAAGTGACTCCCAATTTAAGAACTTTCTGTAAATTTCCCTTCCAGTACAGTTTGGAATAATATAATCTTAACAGGTGATAACCAGGTGGAATTTGGTGCCCTATGGAGATAAAGATAGTAAATCTAAACAAATGGGATTCAATACATTTGTCCCATGAACAGCTCTCCTAGTTACTAATGGACTGGAAAATATTCACCAATGTAACCAGTGGACGACACTCAATTATCCTTCCTCCCCCACATCCGGTCCCTCACCAGCGCCGCTTTCTTTAATCTCTGACACATCGCCCGTCTCCACCAATATTTCACCCCAAAAGCTGCCGAACCCTTGTCCATGCCTTTGTCACCTTTCAATTGGACTATTCAAATGCCGTCCTCACCGGTTTCCCCTTCACTGCCATTCATAAAATCCAGCTCATACAGAATTCCGCTGTCCGCATTCTCACTCGCACCAAACTCCGCTCCCCGATTACCCCAGTCCTTGCCAGACTCCACTGGCTGCCTGTCCCAGAGAGGATCGATTTCAAGATCCTCACGCTTGTATTTAAATCCCTCCACTCCTCTGCAACCTCCTACCTCTCTGATCTTCTCTCTCCCCACAATAGTACCTGTTGCCTTTGCTCCACCGGGTCTGGCCTCCACCTTGTCCCACGAATCCACTATCGGCAGCTGTGTCTTCAGCCACTGCACCCTGAGGCTCTGGAACTCCCATCCTCACTCTCTTCGCCTCGCCCCCTCTCTTTCTCCCTTCAGATCTCGGCTAAAGACCCATCTTTTCGACCACACTTTTGATCACCTTCTTCTCCCTCCACTGGCTCGGCCCCGGGATCTGTTATTGGGAAGCACTCTGAGATGCCATTCAGCATGGGGGGGGGGGGGGCACTATATAAATCCAAGTTGTTAAGTACAAACATATGAATCATACACATGTTTTGGTTTTGATCTGCATTGATTGTTGCAAAAACCTGTCACTGAGTAAGGGGAAAACTACCACAGTGCGCTTTCTTCTCCACAAATCAGGATATATGATCAATGAGTGGAGACTGTATATTTTTAACAGTTGACTGATGCTGCCTTGAATATGCCAAGCAATAGAAGTGTCAACTTAGAATGGTTAATGCTTCTTAGCTGAAAGTCCGTGGAAGACAATCTAGATACACAAGTTTACATGGTAGCAAGCACCACAGATGAGGTTCACGGTCACAAATTTAGCCATGTGCGCTCTTGTTGAATACTGTGGTCAAAGTAATTGAAGTACTGTAATTGCTTTTATTCAGTACGGAGACAGTACCATACTCAAACAAGTAGTAGGAACATAAGAAGAGAGGTTCACGTGCACATGAACTATTCCGTTGATTGAGGCTTTTCAGTCTTTTATTAGATCATGGCAGAGCTTCTCATCCTGTTTCATTTTGCAGAGGATATCATTAAACCATTCAAATAGTAAGTTAAAAAGCCTAAACAATTAGTGAATCTGCAGGTCTAGCTTCTAGTACTGTCCACCATCGCTTCCAATGCTAAAAATGGTCAACTTCCAGGTTATCAGGCAACCACTGACATCAACAACTTGTATGTAAATAATGCTTTTTACATAATCCGTAACCCCCTATCAACTTGTCCACTCCTACTGCTCAGTTGGCCTGCTCCATGTCCCCCTACCGACTCACCCCACCTTCAGCCACTCTGACCCCAACCTCTGGAATTCCATCTGGCAATCCATCCACCTTGCCCCCTCCCTAGCTTCCTTTATGTCCCACCTCAAGACCCTCCTCTTCGATGCTGCTATCGGTCACTCCCATTCCCCTCCCTCTAACCTCCCCGATCCCGACCCAGCTCGGGTCTGAAACACTGACTGTCCAGCACCTTGGGATATCCTCCCGACGTGACAGCGCTATAAAAATGTAATTTTCTTGTTTTGTTGTTTACATGGGGTAGATGTGTAGGAAGTGTCCCTAATGTTACTTCCTGCATTCTGTGGTAGCACACAGTGTGGAGTAAGTGCCGTTGATATCATTTGGTAACATGTGTAGCAACCTGACAGCTCAAACAATGCCATTTATTTGTGCTTTGAAATAACCTGACTTCTTCGAAATTGGATCCATGTAACCATTTTATAACAGGGGTGCCCTATTCTTTAAAAATAACATCCTAGAATGTTTGCAGCACAGAAGGAGGCTATTGGACCCATTTTGCTTGCGTAGACTCTGAATGATTTATCTGTTCAGTCCCACTTCCCTGCCCTTTCACAAAACTCTTTTCTATACGTTTCAAATATTCATATAATGAACTTCTAAAAGTTAACTGGATTAAGCTTGAAATTGGGTGAACATATGACACCTCGTTCTCTCTCTCCCTCAAGAGTTCACATGTTAATAACCTTGTCACAAGTTTCAATTATTCAGTTTAAAGATAACCAATGTCATTGTTTTTTGATGAGGCTAAAAGGTGAATGGGCAAGTGTGCTTTCCTTTGATGTTTCAAGTTGTACAAAATATGAAAGGAATATTGCACACCAGGCAATGGAGCAAGTGGTTCTGTTTCCCACAGATAAGCAGTATCTATATATATTTCTATTAAGTCACATATATGATCTTGGAGTTTGGGAAATCAAATAAATTGAAGCTAATCTTTCAAATTTCTAGCAATTATGTAATTTAGCAATCTGAGCCAGTTTAGGACATTTGGTATTCAATAAGAATCTTTGTTTTTTTACTGGAACCCTTTGTTCAAATAAATATTTTGCATTTAATACAGTTTTTTTGTCTCTCTTGTGAGCCAAAGGATAAAATAAGCCGGTTGCAACAGAGAGATTGAAGCTACTCATGGGCAGAGACCACCTACTTCTACAAGAAGTTTATTACAGCCACAAGTTTTGGAAATTAATAAGATTATTTCACACATTAATTTAACTTCAAAGGCGCTATCCAAGTCTAATCTTATTGTTGTTGTTCTAATAATTAGCACACTTGTCTGTTGTCTGTTGCGCTGGATGTCCTGGATATATATTATTTCTTTCTATCACTGTTACTTAAACTATAACGTATTTGATTCAATTTGCAACTATCTTTGTCACAGATGTAACTCTTGTCACTTACCAAAAAAAAATTATTGAAGGTCTACACAAATATGCAGATTACACATAAGGGTTACATTATTTGGCCCTGTTGAAGATATTGAGATTAACAACTGAGGTTGCCTTACACAAGTGACATCCTTTCCTCAAAGAGAAACATATATAAAATGAATAACCTGCTTAAGATCACAGAATTAAAGTTGTGAGACTATGAATCATCTCTCAACTTTTATGTTTGTGAATATCAGAAAAATACAGAGATGCGAAAGCATCCTTTTCAACTAGACTGATTTTCTATGAATTATCTTGATGTTTAGCAAATGTATCTCTCAGTCTTTGCATTGTTAGATGCAGAACTATATTTACTGTATTTAGTCGAGCAGAAAAGGTTAAAATGCGATTAAATATATGGTTAAAATTATGAGATAATTTGTGAGGGTAAACCCTAATAGATTGTTTACAACCCTATTATATTAGTTAAATATTAATAAATTAGGTGTTAATAATTTTTTTAAAGTGGGAGGATAGAAGAACTGCCTTACACAATAACATGTGGGAAACATTACAACAAGTAACTACCGAAGCTGCTGAGTCAAATATGTTATTTTGAAGTAAATTAGATCATTTAAACAATATATAATATATTTGGGGGGAAAAAAGTGAAATATTATTGGAGTAGATAGATCTATCGGTGTGTTGGCATAGCACAAACATAATGGGCCAAATGACCTCCTTCTGTGCTGAATTTTTTATGAAGCGGTTTTCTTTCTGCCATCTGACCCTTCAGCATTGCTCCTTTTCATTTTAGTAGACTTGGCATACAGAATTTACAGTGCTAATTTTCCTTAGAGTAAGCTCTACATTAAGTCTCATGACTTGAATCAAAATTTAATTGTGCCATGATGAAAGGTTAGTTCGATGTTTTGCCAGTTTGGTGACAGTTTGGACCACGGAGAATCTTTAATTCTGTAGTTGCTTGTAAGTCCTGTTTGAAACCGGAAGCTTTTTTGTCTAATCTTATGATATGCATAAGAGGCCAACTGTAATTGCATTGCAGTCCAGTCATGAGTGAATAAACCTGTTATCTAATATTGAGGTGCATGAAAGCATGATCTCCTTAGCAAAAAGGTTTTGGTGCATAGTCCATTACTGGAGAGTGACTAACTTGTTTTTCTACCACATTCTATTTTCTTATCTGAAGTATGCACATTTAAGGAGTTCATAGAGAAATATTCCAGAGGTTCTCCCATTTCATATTTCAAATTTTGTCCTTCAAATCAGAACGTCCATCCTTCAGGTGAGAAATTAAACCAAGGCCCAGACTCGCTGTTCAGCTGGATGTTAAATGCCCCAAGGCACTCTTTGAGAACAGAAAGGAATTTATTCCCAGATATTGGCCAACAATCTCCCAAATGAAAGTGATCACTCACTTTATGGCTGTTTGTGGAACATTACATGTGCAAATTGCTATGTTCACCTACAAATACATAGTCACTGCACTTAAGAGAAAAGCGTGTGAAGTTCTCTAACATGTTTTGACTAGATAAAGCACTATATCAGGTACAAGGATTATTAGTATAAACATTGGTGGAAAATTGTCTAAATGTGAATTTAATCTGATTTTGTTTGCAAATGCTTGCCATATTTTTAAGACTAAATATCTGGCTGGATATTGAAACATTTATTGTAGTCATCTGCTTTTTAGGGTATTTTGCCTTTAATGGAATTGGTAATGACTGTTTTACCATTTTACATGCTTTCCTCGGTTGAATCTGGTGGTGGTTGGTTCAACAGATGCTCACAGTCCTCCAGAGTACCTCAATACATTGTCATGTACCACGTATGAGCCTAGATAGCACTCCAATATCCACTTTGCTTTCAAAGTGGATGGTCAGAAACAGGAACAGAGGCTGATAGTTTGTCTCCCAGGTGATAATAATACAATAATCATTGCATTTGTTGGAACATCTTGCAATCTTTACAGAGAACATATCAAAGCAAATCACTAAAGTGACTGTATCCTGTGGGTAAATGTGGCACAGAATTGCATGCAACAATGTCCCACAAACAGCATGAAGTGAGAGTCAATTTTTATTTGTGGGAGTCTGTTGGCCAGAACAGCAGGAGAAACTCCCCTAACTTTTTGAACAGTGCCTTAGGATCATTAACGTATACCAAAACAATTATAATTAACAACAACACATTACATTTCTATAACAAATTTCTTGTCAGGAGGATGTCCCAATGTTTTAAACAGTCAGAGATTTGGACCAGGCCTTGGGGTTGGGGTCAGGAGAAGCGGTGGGGAAGGCATCGTTGAAGACAAGAGGTTTGATCTATGCTTTGAAGGAGGCAAGGGAAGGAATCAGGCAAAGGAACTGTGGGATGGAATTCCAGAAGGTGGGGTCAGAGAGACTGCAGGCCTGACCTCCAATCATGGTGTGGGCTGTGCAGGGGATGTGGAGCAGGCCAAAACCTTCTATGTGAAAGAAACAGACAGGTTGATATGGTGCTAACAAGTCACAGAGGCTTGAAGAAGAAAGACCGTGGAGGGCTTTGAAGGTGAGAAGAAGGAGTTTGAACTCAATCCTCTGCGCAATGGTGAGTTAGTGGAGCTGGGCAAGGCTGTCGGTGATGTAGCTCAGCAATTAGAGCACTCGCCTTACAAGTGAGAGACCTGAGTTTGATTCTAGGGAGGATGAAACCTTGGGCAAGTTTCACACACCTGATAGTCATCCCTGAAGAAAAAATACAATAATATATTGGCTACTTCAATCCACAACTGCTTGTGGGACACTGCTGTGCACAATTGGCTACTGCGTTTTGCCCGAAAATATAGTCAATTCACTTTACAGTATATTCTGTGAAGTGTTTTGAGACGTCTAAAAGACGTAAAAAGCAAAAACAACAACAAAATTCACGTCGGGAGGATGTCCCAAGGCACTGAACAGTTAGGTCGGAAAGGGGGAGAGTTAGGGGGGGAGCAGACGGCATGGTCGAAGAGAAGGTCTTAAGACCGGCCTTGAATGAGGAAAGCACTATACCAAATGCAAGGATTATTCTTACTATCATCGTCATCATAGGGTCACAGAACCTATTGCGGGAGAGGACATGTGCTGCAGAGTTCTGAAAAAATGGGTCACTGCAATATCATTCCTGTCTGCAGTGAATATGCAAAGCAGGAAGTGGCATTGGTGGTGACCTGAATGTTCAGAAATTGGACATTTTTATTTAGCTAAAATGGAAATAAAATAAAAATCATACTTAAAAAGCCTCTAGGTAATTAGGTTACTACCAATGTCACCTCACAGTCTGCAGAAAGCAGAAAGTGATTCTGCTGTCGACTTAGAAACCAAACAGGTTTAGTACACAAAGCCAGCCTGTGTACCGGAAGAGAACCAGTCGGCTGCATACATGCAATAAACAGGGTCGACAGTGCATTAAATGAATTTGCATAAAAGTAAAATATGTTAGAGTAGGATGTACAGCATTCATTTAACACATTGTTGTGATCCATGGTGCGATAAAATTGTTATGGTAATAATATTGAAAATGATGGCCCAAACAAGTTTCACCAATGATTGACTGCATTTTGGATGTAAACACTTTCCCCCTTAATTCTGTCGCCCCCATCCTACCAGTATATTTTTATAATTACGGCCTTTATCTGTTGAAATCATACACCTTTGAATAATTTGCGCTGAGATACATAGAGTTAATTTGTGGAAAATACCATTGGGTTACTATTTTTAACAGTTTGTATTTTGGAATAATGAAAGAAAGCAGAAGCCATGCTTACTCTTATAAAATCTTGGTGGATTATCATTGACATCAGTGAGAGTGATATTTACGGTTGTTGTCCCTGCCAATCCTCCCATTTGTCCACCCATGTCTTTGGCCTGAATGAGCACTTCATAGTCCTCCTTTACTTCTCGGTCCATATTTGATAGAGCTGTGCGGATGACACCTGATCAGGAAACACAGAAGAACAGGGAAATGTTTTAGTATGTTTATTCATTTACAAGAATAGAGTCCAATATGCGACAGAGAGTTCAAGTTGTTCAAATGTTGAATCCTTCCAACATTGTAATAGGAAGTACCGTGCACTGACTTACAGTTCCAGGAGTTCGCCTAATTAGGAATCTCAATACAAAATACAGCAAGTAAGTAATATACAACAACAAAATTACATTTGTAGAGTGTCTTTCATGCTAGGAGGACTTCCCAAGGCGCTGAACATTCAGGGGTCGGAACCGAGAGTGGTGGTGGGGAGTGGGGGACAGTGTTGGAATGAGGGAGGGCAAAGAGGTCGGAGGGCGACTGAAGGCATGGTGTAAGAGGAGGGTGTTGAGACCAGCTTTGAAGGAGGCAAGGGAGGGAGCAAAGCAAAGGGATTGTGGGACAAAATTGACAAGGCTGATCATTAGGACTTGCTTTTGATGTAATCTCTGATCTATGAGAATATAATAATAAAAATAACCCTTGCATATAATTTTGCACCTAATCTCAGTGTTGAAACATCTGAAAGAGTGTCACAGGATATATTGCAAAGTGAATTGAACTTTGTATTATTTGGGTGAAGATCTCCAGCCAGTTTGCGTACAGTATTGTTCCACAAACAGTCGTGGAGCATATTACCAATTTTGTTTTGGGGATTTGTTGGCCAGGACAGAGGGAGAAAGTTCCTTCTCTTTTCAATAGTGCCTTGGGGTCCATGTCATCCACCTGAAATGACGGAATATTAGTTTACAACAACAACAACTTTGGTTTATATAGTTTAACATCTTGTCTGAAGGCAGGAAGTAACAACAACAACTAAATTGCAGTTGTAGAGGGCCTTTCACATCAGGAGAATGTCCCATGGTGCAAAACAGGTAGGAGCATGGGGGAGGGTGGGGGCAGGGTTTGGATGAGGGAGGACTGAGAGATAGGAGGGAGGGTGAAGGCATAGTTGAAACAGAGGGTCTTGAGACTGACCTTGAAGGAAGCAAGGGAGGGAGCAAGGTGAAGGGATAGTGGGATGGAGTTCCAAAGAGTGGAGGCAGAGAGGCTGAAAGCCCATCAACAGATGGTGAACGGAGAGAGTGGACAGGTTAATAGGGGGTCAGCGGGTCAAAGAGATAGGAAGGGGAAAGATTATGGATGGCTTTGAAAGTGAGGATGAAGGTTTTGAATTCTATCCTCTGAGGGATGGGGAGCCAGTGGATCTGGGCGAGTGTGGGGGTAATGGAGTTACAGAGACTGATAACTTTGGTACCCAGTAGTTAAGCGACAATAACTTGCACTTATATAACACCCTCAGGTGGAGGGTGTTATATAAGTGCAAGTTATTGTTGCTATTGTTACTCAGAGCACTTAACAGTCTGAGAGACTGACTCTGAGCTCGGGAGTGGGAGGTAGGAAGGTTTGTAGGTGGGACTTGAAAAAGCGCAGTGAGGGAGAAGGGCAGAGGGATTGAGGGAGAATGTTCCCGAGTTTCAGGGCATAGTGGTTGAATGTATGACATCCAATCAGTGATGGATTGAAGGGTGTGAGGAACAAGCTGCTGGACGGTCCCAGTTGAGCAGAGGTGCCGGGTGGTGGATTGTGGAGGTCCATGGAGTGAGATAGAGAGATGCCAGGGAGTGAAGGGATTTGAACACGAACAACTGTTACCAGGAAGAATGATCGAGGCAACATTACTGAATTCCCTTAAAAAAAAAAGCTGCAATGTTGTGACAGGAGATTGTTTGGTTTATAGAACCTAATCTCATCGTCAAAATGTCTCAAAACACTTCACAAGATATACTTTGACTTCTAGTGACTGTATATTTTTAAGAGGCCAATGTGCTACTGATTGAGCCAGACTGTGACGTAAATACTATACCTGACATATCGGAGGGTGCTGAACATTTATGGATCTGTACCCCAGGAGAATGAGCCTCACCAGAGCATGTAACTCTACATATGTCTTGAAATACATTTATATATAAGCTTCAAGGAGGATGACAAAAATCTAAAAAAAAACTTATGCAGGCAATAGTGATCTTTTTCCATAATAATTCAGAAAATTTCCATAATATCGTTGAACATCAAACCCACGATCGAATCCATTGGGAGAAGTAACTAAGCAGCCACCTCCCTTTCCTTCATGTGCTGCCAGATGGTTCAATTGAAGTCTCAGTTGAGCCCAAACTGATCACAGCTCAAAGGCATCTACTAGGTAGACAACATGTTGTTGACAACATTAACATGTGATAAATAGCATCGCTGGTGAGTTAGGATTTTCTGTGTGCATAATCTGTTTAGCTGTGGGGCTTGTAAATACCTTCCAACACTCAATTGCAAAATACCTCAGCCACAGCACTGAGAACACACAACTTTATTTTATTCATGTGCTATTTTCAATTTCCAGCTCAATAATTCAATGACTTTGTAATTATTACAAAAAACAATATTACGATTTGTCTTTTCTTTTAACACCACACACTTCTCATTATGCAGAGGAACAGTGACAGAATGCTGTTCTCCTTCAGACTTGCATTTTGTTGACTTCCCCTGATTTCCGGTCAGGGAATTGCAATGTGCAGTGAATCCCATTTTAGATGAATGGCATTGGGGTTGCTTTATGTACCAAGGTAGGATTAACCCATAACTCTTGAAAATGTTTTCAGCAAGTAGCAAGAAATGCCACATACAAAACTGTCACGCATTACAAATCTCCTTGCAGAATTGTGTTTATATCAATGGTGCACTATTATTTGAAAATAATCTTGCTTCATTAAATGCAATACAGGAATTCAGGAAGAGTTTATAGCATTTCATAACATGTTCCTATTGTAAGGAAAGTGATATGAAAACCTATAAAATGTATCCCTGTTGTGGGGCACAGAGGTATTTCAAACTATCCATTGAATACTGTGAACACCCACTCCTCTCTCCAGAGATATTGCAACATTGCAACATTTGATTATTTTTGAAGTTCATGTTTCAATACAGCATCTACAGTCATAGACTAAAATATGTGAAATCTCAAGACAATCATTTTGTTTTAAATCTGGAAAATTAGTTCATTACTGTTCTTCCTAATACCATTTACTGCACAGCACAATCTGTGACATTATTGTATGTCTATTCTGCTTTCTATAGTTTTAGTGAAATTATCCTCAGAAGGGAGAAAGGAACCAAACAATATGCCAGTGAGTACACAAGACTGAATGAAATGGCATAGCTGAGGGAGATCATTAAAAAATATAGAGTGCCCTGCAATCCGAAAATCAATTTGCAGTCTGTAATGTCCGGTGTGGTGGGTGCCCCTCAATAGACTAATCCTGATTAAGGACTGAAACATGGATTCCATTAATTCCTCTCCTTTCCCCTCCATCTCCCCAACACATACACACCTGGACCCTCTACTTGCATGGCACAAATGCTTAATTATTGACAATAGTCACATTCATTTGGCACAATACAAAAGCTTATTTCCCCCCACAAAATATACAGTCAATTAATTAACAGTGTATTCTATGAAGTGCTTTGAAAACAACAACATTAAAAATTACATTCGTATAGTGCCTTTCATGTCAGGAGGACGTCCCACAGCGTTGGTAGAGAAGTCTTGAAGGTTTGATAAGGCGCTATATCATAAGAAAGTATTATTCTTTTTATTATTCACACAGGAGGGATGTCTCAACACATTTCAAATGCTTTGTTATCTAACCTGTGAGTCCAAGTCCTAGACTGACAAAAACAACAACTGATTTTAAATTGGATAGAGCCTTTCACGTCAGGCGGACACCCCACAATTACTGTGTCAGACCTGAGTGGCGACAGGCGGGCCGGAAGGGGGGGATTAGGAATTGCTGATGGGACCATTGAAGAGGAGAGTCCTGAGGAAGGATTTGAAGGAGGGATGTGAGATGGAGTTCCAGAGGTTGGGGGCAGAGGGGCTAAAGGCTCTCCCGCCAATGGTTGGGGGAGTGGGTCCAGAGACATGGAGCAGATCAGAGCCTGCTGAGCGGAGAGGCAGGCAGGTTGCTTTCAAATTATAAGGTCAGGGATGTAGGGTGGGGCGAGGTTGTGGAGGGCTTTAAATGTGAGGGCCAGGAGCTTGAATTGGATCTTCTGGATGATGGGGAGCCAGTGGAGTCAAGCAAGGATGGGGGAGATGGGATCACAGAGTTTGGAACGGTAGAGGACACGGGACGCCGAGTTCTGAATCATCTGCAACATGTGGAGGGAGGATTTGGGAAGGCCGACAAGCAGGGCATTTGCATAGTCGAGCCAAGACGTAATGAAGGCAAAAATGAGGGTTTCAATGGCTTTCGGGGTGAGGTACAGTTGGAGTCGAGCAATATATTGGAAATGAGGAAAGGCAAAACAACTCATTGCTTAGATGTGGGGGAGGAAAGACAGTTGGGGATTGACAAGACACCTAAATTCCTGACTAGCTTGGTGAGGTCGAGTGAGCAACCATAGAGGCACTGATATGTACAAATATCCTCCTTGCAGGTGGAATTGTAGAAAACGGGGGCTTCATGAAATTAAAGTGGCTCTGAGGAAGGAATCCTGGTAAATCTACAGACATTCAAGGCACTGGTGATCAGATTATTTGGCACATCAAAGTGATATTAAGATGTAGACATACTCTAAAACCTGAAAGTCCGAGCTGGGCAAGTACTACAACAACAACAACTTGTATTTCTATAGTACACCCTCCACCCTACCATAAAACACGACAATTTACAGACAGAATATCTCTTAAGAGATATTCTCGAAGAAAGAGATTGGTGCTCGAAGACTCCATTTGCTGCCAATGTTGCACAACAATGTTCATAAAGAGCAATAATTATAATGAAAATGACCAATTTTACCTATGGGTTTGTTAAATTTAAAAAAACATGTTTTTCAATGGTCGTACGGTATATCTGGAATTTATTACTGTCGAAAGAGCATTGAAAAAGTTCATAGAATTGCTATTGTTTGATAATGTTTTTTCCCTGATATCTGTTCTATACTTTGCAGCTCACTATTTTCCATATGTATCTTGTGGTTAACATCAAAGAGTTGAAATTTTCTTTGTATCAATGCCTGCTGACGCTAATGCTGATTTACAGCTCAGTGCAGAGCATTTTATGTGGATGTGCCTTTCATCAAATGTAGATCACTCTTCAGTGAGCAGGTAAGATACAGTTTGTCTCAGCTGGCAGCACTCTTGTCAGAAGGTTGTGAGTTTGAAACCCGTACTAGGAATTGACCTAATAATCTATGCTGAAACTCCATTATGGTGATGAGGGGGCCATACATTGCTGGAGGTGCCATCCTTCAGATGAGACATCAAACAAGACTCTGTCTTTGGAATAGATAGTTCATGATCCCTTAGCACAATGCTGAAGAAGACCAGGGAGTTATTTCAGTGTTCAGGACAATATGTCCTCCTCATTGATATTCACCATGAAGTAACAAATGTATTGTTCACATGTCTCATTAGTGTTTATAGACTGTTGCTGATATAAATTAGTTGTCACGTTTGCCTACCAAACAATAGTCGCTAAACTTCAAAGTAAATCAATTTAAGGAAGCATTTTTGAAGTGATGAAGTGCTACTTCAAATGTTATGTATCAGACTTGGAATACGAGTGGAAAGAAATGGCAAAAAGAAGGTATAATTTTGGATTGTCTGCTTCTTTTTGGTTTGATTTGGATTGGTGTGGTGCCCAGTACAGATCAAGACAAACAGGTCAATTCCTGATGTGTGCTGATTTAACTGATATCAGCAGGCTTCGATCACCTTGATCTGGGAAAGAGGGTAAAAAGAGCTAGGAATACCATTTCCAATCTCTCTCTGGTGAGCTCAAATGTTATAGTCTGGAAATGTGGACATCAGCGAAGATAACATTGCCAAAACAAAACATCAAAGGTGAATAAACTCCCAAGGCTCATTCACTCATTGATTCTGCTCATATTTGAAGAAAGGCAATTTGCAGAAGTAATGGAAGGAGGTTTGTATCCATTAAACTAAAGATTAGCATTCTCAGCTCCTTCTGGAGAGGAGAAAAAATTTAATATAATTCTACCACAAAACGATAAACCAAGCAGCTGTTAAGACTGAAGAACAAGTAATAAATGCAATTCTGCACTGATACTGGTGCTGTGATCTTCAGAGATATGGAAAATATTTCCATGAATTATTGCCAACATCTGTGTCAAATTATAAAACATATCCCTTGTAAAAATGTGTGCAGCCCTGTTTCAATGGTTCAATTAAAAAGTTACAGTAGATGAATTAAAAATACTCACCTCCCTAAGGGGAAATAAGTGTCCAAACAATTCTGTAAAATGATGCACACAAAATAATGAAAGCCTAGCTCAGCAAACTGCAGTGACATCTATTTACATCAACTTTGCCTCTCAGTCACTGAACTACATGTATTGTACTAATGAATCATCCAAAATAACAAGGACACTCACTGAGGGGATTCATTAGCATATAAAAATAATCCTAGAAAGGTCATGTAAGGACACAGCTGAATTGACTATGTGCTTATATATCCCGATAAATCCTCCTACTATGAATTTCATTAATAGCGCACGCTTCCAACCACTGGAAATGTTTGCCTTAAATCTCCTGAAATGTCCGATACACAAAATCCACTGATAACACTATGTATTTATTTACAGAATACTTCAAATAAATAAACAGCTAACTCAGCCAACAATAATCTATAGATGATAGATTGAGACAGGATTGGAATTGAGTTGAATTAGTTGGATAATCTAAGTGAAACAAATTTCCCAGTGTAGCACTATTTTTGAATAGAGCATAGTGGATACATGCTTTAACAATAATACTTTCAATTGATATAGATCTTATCACAACAACTTGCATGGATATAATGCTCCTCACACAGGGTAGCATCCCAGAGCGCTTTATAGCATCAAAATATCTCAAAGCGCTTCACAAGATTTGCAGTAAATTTAAGTGACTTTGTATTCTGTGGATGAATATCAAATACAATATAAATTGTTCTTCTTCAGCCAGGGGCCGTGAAGCTTCTTCAGCCAGGGAAGTGTCTGATTGCTACAGTTTAGCAACATCATATGCAGAACATGGCATCAACTTCCATATGTAATCGGGTGACACCCAATGCCACCTTTCTGCCTCTACCCTCAAATCCTGGACCACTGCTGTGCTGACAGACTGGCTGTCAGACATCAAGTCCTAGATGTAGAAAGCTAACTTTCTACATTTGAATGTCAACAAGACCGAGGCCCTCCCGGTTGGCTTGCACCAGCGCCTTCACACATCAGGCACTGGCAGCATCAAGTTCCATGGTTCCACACTCAAACTCACCAAGCCAGTCAAGAACCAAGGTATTTTGTTTGATCCTCAACTTTCCTTCCTTACATCCAAGCAATGACACGTTCTGCCTTCCCTCACCTCCGCGTTATTGCCTGACTCCACCAATACCTCACTCGTCAGTCCACTGAAACCCTCAGTCATGCCGTCATCACATGCAGGTTCGCCAATGCACTGCATGTTGTCTTTCCCAATTCCTCCCTGCATAGGCTGCAGATAATCCAGAAAACTGCGGCCCATGTGCTCTTCCCCTCCAAGCTCTGTGACCCCCATCTCCCCCATTCTCGCCCAACTCCATTGGCTCCCCATCATCCAGAGGATTCAATTCAAGGTCCTGGGCCTCACATTCAAAGCCCTCCATGGCCTTGCCCCACTTTATCTCTGTGATCTCCTAATTGGGAGGCAAAGGACCTGGATGAGGATGGTGCAGCCTAGTGATGGCAGTGACAAGGATTGTAGATTTCTGAATAATTTCCAGCTTGTAAAGGGAAAATTTGAACAACAGTCAATGTGCACGCAACAATGTCCCCCCAAAAACCAGGAAGTGGATGATTCATTTTATCTGGAAGATTGTTGGCCAGAAACACTGGATTGAACTCCTACCTCCCCGGAAATAATGCCATGGAATCGTTAACATTCATCTGAACAGGTAGAGAGACTTTTGGATTAACAACTCAGAATGATATAACATCAGAATGACAGCACCTACAACAATGAAGCAGTCCCACAGCATTGCACCAGATTATGAGTTTGAAATTCCAGCATAGGCCTTAAACCCACAACCTTCTACAGTAGAAGCCTGTTAATTCGGCACACTCGGGGGGGTCGACTAACTGATTGCGCCGGATAATCGGGCGGCAAGTTGCCAAAAACCCAACACAAAAAATTTAGTTATGTAAAAACATACTGTATGAATAATATACTAAATAATAACAGAATATTGTATAGTTACTTACCAATAAAGATTTCAGCACACTCGGTAAAAAAACAGTAAAAAAGCATTTTTTACCGATCAGTTAAAACCTCCAAGTTTGTAAGTTTAATAAGTGCGCATGCGCATGCATTGTGCACATGCGCAAATTGAGCATACTCGTGATTGCTGGAATGGGGAATTGTCCCGGGAGGGGGTCGAGCAATCCGGTTAATCGGGTCACAAATAAACGGGCTTCTACTGTATTTACACTTGTTATTGAGTCAAAAATGAGAGGGCAAAATATATGATAAACTAACAGCTCAAAAATAAAGATGATAAAGATATGTAGGCAGGTGTTGGTAAAAATGTGGAACTCACTGCCAGAAGATATGATTGAAGAAAAATCATCAATCATAAAAATCCTTTCATTTGATATAACGATTTAGCGCATCATGACATCTGGAAAAATTTCACAGGATTCTTGTATTGTAAATTAGAGTGACTATTGAAAGGTGAATGCAGCATCCAATTGGTACACACAGCAATGTTCTACAAATAGCCATGAAGTCAGTGACAATTTTTTTTTGCCTGGGGCATTGCTGACAAGGACTCTGGGAGAAGCTTACTTTTCTTTTTGAATAGTTACAAGGGGTCTTTAATGTTCATCTGAACAGCTAGTTATGAAGCCACATTCTAAATTAATGGGAGGAGGCCATTTCACTAATTATTTTAACCTGAAAGTACCTGAACAAATAGCAATTTGTGCATTATTCAGAATCTCAATACATGACATGGCAAATATTGCAATAACTTTGCATTTAATACAGTATTTGATGCAGCATTTGATAGGATTTTATATTTGAGATGCTCAAACTACTTTGCAAAATATACTGTGAAGTGAGTTAACTGTATATTTTATGGGTGAATCATGGAAGCAAATTGTGCATAAAGGCATCCCACCAACATTTGTGGATTGAGTGACTAAATTATTTTTTTAATATAAAGGCATTACTACCACTGGAAAAGTGATCCGCCAATCGACTAACAACCAGGTTCATAATTATTGATAATGGAAAATAAAACAAATTGCCTAAATACATTTAAATATACTGTATCTCTTATATCTGTTCCCCAAAAAAGCTCAGAAACAAGCCAAATCTAGTGTAGTGAGAAAAACAGCAGGAATTGGTAGAAGCCCCCAGCGCTGTGCCTGTCAGGTCCCCAGGTCCCCAAAGGCTTATCATTCTGAGACATCCAGTGCAGAAAATCATTATTATTTTACTAAGCTAAAGCTGAATGAATAAAAGCATATGTTATCAGTCTGCCTCGATACTAGGCTCACTTAACATGAATTCAGAATGAAATATAGTTGAGTCTTTGCAATTCAATAGTAAAGGTGGTGGGAGGGAATGCGGGAGGGGAGCTTAAACAATGCAGTCATAATTTTTCTGTGTTAGCCTTGCTCAGTCAAGAATTATTTCAACTCTGATCAGAAGACTGTGGGTTCATGCCACAAGTTAGGACTTTGAACTCATATAGTGTAAGATGATTCTCCAATGTAGTGCTGGGAGGTAGGGTGGAGAGGGTGGTGGTTCAGCAGGGCCGTACGCAGGATTTTTAATGGAGGGGTGCGAATTGCTAGTGATGGGACCAACAATGGCTTGCGGGCTGCAATTACGCAAACCTTGACCAGGAGATTAGGTGACTCATGAGGTATATACCAGGCTTCTAAGAGACTCCCTGAACGTTTTCTGGCGACAGCATCTGACAAATAGTGAGCTATATGGTACACTACCACACTGGTATCACAGACATTACTGCAGGGCAGAGGCATCTTAGGTTTAACGGACATAGCTGGAGAAGCCGGGAGGAAACTGTCCATAGTGCTACTATCCTATGGGAACCATTGCACGGTCACAGAACACGAGGTAGACCGACCCTAACCTACATCGATACTCTGGAGCGCGATTGGGGTATTGGCAGGCGGGAGTTGTCAGGCTGCATGGAGAGAAGGGATCAGTGGAGAAGTGTGGTTGTCAATGCCCGAGTTCGCTCGATCAGATATATTAATTTTATATTAATACTAAAACATTCAAAGATGTGTGTTTTTATGCCAAATTCGTGCGACATTGATGTTTTTTTCACTCTGGGTACAAAACTGAATGTGAAATAAAGTAGCTGTAGGTGTTTATCTTTGCGGTCATATTTTTTTTGCATGCCAGTGGACGTCTCTAAAAGCAATTTGTAATTACAGGAATACATTTTTAATAATATAAATCAAATGTGATAATAAAGACAAAACAAGAAACATGATATTTCAGAAACACGCCTATCAAAACTTAAGTCATTTTACTTACATTTATCAGATTAAAATACGATTTCAGCTTCCACAAAGTGGTGCTACCTTTTTATGTAGTGACTGTATACGGGATGATTTCCGATTGACACACCACGTAGAATAGGCGCTAAAGCATAAGCCTACGTCTATGAGTATTTTTTTTAAAGATAGGCATTCCCGTCCAGACACACCTAACTTTTTTGTTGGGTTCTCAAAAGCTTTAATTTCTCAGAAGCTTGTAAATATGTTGTCATTGTTTGCTGGCATTACAGTCACACCTCTCAAAACTTGAGTCATTTTTACTTACGGTGATCAGATTAAAAACGATTTTAGCTTCCAGAAGTGGTGCTACCTTTGTGGCTGTTTACGGGATGATTTCCAAACGAGGATTTGAGTCTTGGCGCGCGCCTATGTTTATCCAGTCATGAGTCACAGACTCGCCGCGTCATTGACTCGTCTATCGACGAGTAGACGCCGATTCTGGTGTGCGACTCGATAATTTTATATTAATACTAAAACATTCAAAGATGTGTGTTTATAATTTATACATAGTTTTGAAGAACTGATTGTTACACAAATGCTCAATAAATTTACTTGGTATTTAAATTTGATAAAAAATACAATTCTCTACCCCGGAAAATGTGGACCTTTTATAATTTGGGGGGGTGCGTACGCACCCGTCGCACACCCCCTGCATACGGGCCTGTTCAGGTAGAGATAAATGATCCCACAGCACTACTCGAAATAAAGAAAGCAGTTTCTCCCAGTATCCTGGTCAACATTTTAATTCAATCTCCAGAAAATAAGACATTGTGCTAATCAACAAGAATTGGCACCTCTATAATGCCCTTCATATATTTGCACCGCTACAATGACCTCTACAATGGTCACCCCAAATGCCCTCCTTTCCCTCCACCTTCCCCGATCCCGACCCCAGCTCAGGTCTGAAACATTGACTGTCCAGTGCCTTGGGATATTCTTCTGATGTGAAAGGCACTATATAAAAGTAATTTTATTGTTGTTGTTGTATATGGGGCATTATCACAGATAGCTGAACAATGGTGGATAGAAAGCTGGGTAGAAAGGGAACGTGGCCATAAGCAAAGTGGAGCAGGAATGTCTTCAGGTGCAATCGGAAGTGGACACAATGCAAACGCATTGAGCCATGGATTTCTGGAGGTTTGGGGCATAGCAGCTGAAGTATGGATATCAATGATGAAGAGGAGGGTCTACAGATGTGTAAAATGACTGAGCTGGCTGAATAATTATGGTGAATAAGGGAAATGGATGTGAGAATGTTGGAGATGTACAGAGGTGCAGAGGAGAGAGCACATGATTTGTAGTTGATTATGAGGATCTTTAAACCACTCTACATCTGTGACCTACTATCCCCTTACCAACCTGCCCGCTCCTTCTGTTCAGCAGGCTCTGGCCTGCTCCACGTCTCTCAACCCACCCGCCCAACTATTGGTGGGCGAGCCTTCAGCCACTCTGCCCAAATCTCTGGAACTCCATCCGGAAGTCCATCCGTCTCATCCCCCTACTAGCTTTTTTCAAGTCTCGCCTCAAGTCTCTCCTTTTCGATGGACTCATTGGCAACTCTTCCTCACAGCCCCCCCCACCACCTCCACTGTCCTCAGCTCGGGTCTGAATCAATAACTGTCCAGCGCCTTGAGACATCCTCTTGATGTGAAAGGCACTATACAAATGTAATTTTGTTGTTGTTGTTGTTGCTGTTATCTATCCTTTCTGTGACAATTTCTGCAGCTGACTATGAACAAGACAGAAACCATACTCGATGGCTCCTACTAATGTTTTCTCACCTGCGGCTTGAACATCCTTAACCTCCCTGACCTATCCTTCTGATGTACTGAACGTCTGCACAACTTTTGAAAACAGTGGAACCTGGCACAGACTGAGGTGGTGGAGATGTGGAGTTTAGTATATGGATGACGATAATGGCAGCAGAGTTTTGAATCTCTGGAACTCCATCCTACAGTCCCTCTGCCTCGTCCCCTCCCTGGCCTACTTCAAGTCCCGCCTCAAGACCCTCCTCTTAGATGGTCCCATTGGCAACTCCTAATCCCCCCCTTCACCCCCACCCCATCCTCCCCCGCCCCCCTCCTCCACCCCCACCACCACCGTCCCCAGCTCAGGTCTGAAACAGTGACTGTCCAGCTCCTTGGGACATCCTCCTGATGTGAAAGGCGCTATACAAATGTAATGTTGTTGTTCAATCATTTGTGAATGGTAGAGTATGGAGAGATCTTCAAGAAGTGTTTCGGTGAAATCAAGAGGGGAGGTGATGAAAGCTTGAAATATTACAGTTGTGTTGGAAGTGAGGTTCTGTTGGGGATGGTGGGGAGGTGGCGGTGGATGTGGAGTGGTTGGCAAGTAGTAGAGATGGTTTTGTTAGGGATCAATGCTGTGGTAGTAACTAGGGATCAAACCTGTTGTCAAATGTTGTGCTCAGGTTCAGTAAGTCTGAGGGATAGGTCGGGGAGCTTACAGAGATCCAAGCCATTAACAGGAGCCAAAAAGTATGGTTTCTGTCTTATTAATATTCAGCTGCTGAAACTTGCATTCATCCAGGCCTTGATGTCAGGCAAGCAGAAGGGCAGAACAATTGGTGAAAATGGAGTCAAGGCCAGAAGAGGAAAAGTAGACTTGGATGTCATCAACAAACAGAGAAAAGTTGATCCCATATCTTTAAATGATATCACTGAGTCTGCTCACATCTGAACAAATGCCTTTGGTCTTATCAAATCCTTGAAGTTCATTGGGTTTGAAGGACTTATTCAAGTGTAAGGTGTGAAACAATTTGGCCATTGTCTTTGACTATATTTAACTTCCAATGCATTCACATTTGAGCATGATCTTTAAGAAATTGTTTTTATCTGAAATATCTTCCAGATATTATGGAGCCCCTGCTGTTGATTGCTGCATTGCTACACAAAGTAGTCTGACACTTTACAGATCCCAATTAATCATCACAGCAAGCTTATTCCTTGTTGACCTTTATTTTTTGTTAAACATTAAGATAAAGCAAAGTTCATCCTTTGCGATAAATAACTACCTGTTTTAGGATCCACAGAGAAATAAGGCTGCCCATGCAGGATACTGTACACCACCCTGGCACTGTTTCCATATGTGGGGTCATCGGCATCTGTAGCTGTCACCTGTCTCACGAAGGCACCTAAACAAAAGGAATCACAGATTTCACAGATTATATTCATATTTTCTTCCAGCATATTCACAAGCAGAATAAAACTTCATAACCAGTAATATTAGCAAACAAGCAGAGTAAATTCTTCAGTGCAGGGCTTCTGTATAAAATAATAATTTTAATATTAAACATGAATCAAAAGAACAATGTGAAAGACTGAAACAGGAAATGCTAATAAGGATTTCTACAATACATACACAATTATCCTGTTAATGTATTTCTCCTTTTCCATCCATTTGAACCACTTTTAGAAAATGTACTCTACTGTTTTCTTGTACAACACTCCACCTCATGGACATTACCTGCACAGTAGGGTCCGTTGATATGGAAATTTTCCGATTTAGATATATCGATGGGCTCATATCGAGACATACCGAAATATCAATATTTTCGGGGGTTTCGTACTGCGCATGCGCGCATGGCGCGCGTTTTGGGTGCGCGCACATTACAGGTGCGCGCGCATTCGGGGCCTATCTCCTCAGGAGGTAAATATATTTCTCTCTCTGTGTCTCTCACTCTCTCCATCTCTGTGTTTTTCTGTCTGTGTCTCTGTGTCTCTCTCCTCTCTCACATCCCCCCATCTCTATCTATCTGTATGTTATCACATCCACCCTGTCTCTCCCCCCACCACATCCCCGCCGCCATCCCTCTCTCCTTCCCCCCCCCACCGCCATCCCTCTCTACCACCCCCCACCCCGTCATCTCTCTCCCCCCCCCAGCACCCCCAGCCTTCTCTTTCCTCCTACCCCCCCAACGTCTCTCCCCCCCCATCCCCCCCAGCCGTCTCTCTCCCCCTTCCCCCCCAGCCGTCTCTCTCCCCCTCCCCCCCACAGCCATCTCTCCCCCCCACCACCCCTTGCATACCTGTATATTGTATTCGAGGACTATGAATACAATATGGCGGCTTTGCACCTCGGTCTGTGCATTGTGTATAGAGATGAGCATTCTGGGTCTTGTAGTTCAGTGTGCGCAAATTCCGATTTTTTCCCTCAATATATCAATTTTTTGATATATCAATATTTTTGAAATGCCTATATCGACGTATCGATATGAAAATTATATGGGGTTTTAGCGATATATCGATATATCACCGGACCCTACTGCACAGTCTACCCCATAAAGCCAGTCAGTTTGGAACTTAGGTGTCTTGTTTAACTCAGAACTGTGCTTTCTCCCCTACATCCATGTCATGACCAGCACTGCCTTCCACCACCTCCGTAACATTGCCAGATTCCGCTACTGGCTCACCTCTGAGGTTGCCAAAAACCTCACCCATGCAGTCGTCACATCAAGGCTTGACTATGGACCTTGTCAACCTTCCCAGCTCTTCCCTTCATAAGCTGCAGACCATCCAAAGCTCGCAGCTTGTGTCCTCTTCCGCACTAGGTTCCGTGACCCCATCACTTCCACCCTCACCTGGCTCAAAGCGCCTCCAGTCTGCTGCAGTGCAGTAACAGGGAGAGGCTCTTGCATTATTTGAACCGCTGTTTTTTGGAGGTGACATTAAACCAAGATGGCATCTACCTGTTGAAGATCTCATAACACTACGGTGTATTGTGAAAGAAAGTCTTGAATGGCTATGGGGATAAGGCAGGGCATTAAATAAGCACTTTTCTCTGAGATATAAACCGTCTGTGCCGTAAATGTTTATGATTCTCCCTGAAATTGTTATTATTGCTATTTCGGAGCACTTATTTCTCAATTCATTTTCTTAAGGTATATTTATCTAATTATGTTCAATATGTGCTGATTGAGTTCACTGGGTATTTCATTGCCTTGGAACGTCTTCCCAATGTTAAAGTTGCTATCAAAATTGTAATTTGTTGTTGTTATTCATCATGAAGAGCTTTATCTGGGAGCTTTTTCTATATATTAACTACTTTTAGGGAGAGAAAATATGTTGTTTCAAATACTATCCTCTTCGCTAAAACAAATTCATTACCAAAGTTGTGAATGACAAGGATTACCCTAAACAAACAGCACAGAAACAGTCCATTCAATCCAACTAGAACGTGTGTTTGTATTCCACTTAATTTTCCACCCTGCCTGTACCTCTATATACATCAGTCAAATTCCTCTTCTTTCTCTTTTTTGTTGTTGTTATTTTACACATTAAAGTATGATGAAGATTACAAGTTGGTAGCTCTTAGTTGTAAATTATTCATACAAACAGTAAGGTCTAATGCCAACCTGAAAATATTTTTAAAAAGTTGTTTTCTTTGGGAAAGCAATACTTTGCTTGCAGAGTCATAGTGCAGAACCATAGTATTCCTTAACTGCGCAGATTAGAAAATTGAAAGAAATATTAATATGTTTCAACTAAATCAAGGAGGCGGGAAGTCAAGAAAGGTTTGCACAAGGTCAAATTTGAAAATAAGAGGCATGTGAAACAAAATAACAAGATACACAGATTAGATAGTTTTCTGCAGTACAGTAAAAGCCCGTTTATCCGGCACCCGATCAACTGTAACCTCTGTATAACTGGCACCTCAAAAAAAAAGATCTGCATTCGATTAACCGGAATTTATCCAGAAAACTGTATTTAGAAAAAAATTGTTTTCGGCTGAATATCCGGCACGCGCTTTAACCAGCATTGGCCAGGTCCCGAGATGCCAGATAAACAGGCTTTTACTGTATATAGGTAGTTCAGGACATATGTGCATGCAACTGCCAGGAAAGATGCAAACTAGATGGACCTTGGTTTTTTTCTGTTTATAATTTGTTATGTTCTTATGTTATGTTATTTTTTCAATTTTGTTAAAAAATGTATACACCTGTATAAGGTCCCTATGAAATGTCTCTTTTGAAAAGTGAAAAGCTCTAGCTTGTCTAATTATTTCACATTGCTCAGGCTTCAAACATGAGGGAATTATCTTCATTACTCTCAAGCACCAGTTCCATCGAGCATCTTCTGTTGGGGACTAAACAATGGTGTTGACAGCTGCTATGGAGAAAAACACAGGATGAATTGTTTCTTCCCTAAAGCAAAAGGAGGAAGCTTGGTGTTGCTGTGGTGAAAACAGCAGTTGAAACCCAAAGGCAAACACATTTGGACTGCATCTAATACAAGTGTCAGTGAAAATATCTATGTGTATCCTGAATATAAGTATCAACACGGAAAAATGGATGATTAAATTGGCAACAAAATATTTTTAAGTTGGTTTGCACCAAGCGATCAGCCTGAAGCCATTATATAGCTGTACATAAATATATTTAAGCACTCTGAGATGTTATCTAGGTGAAGGAAACAATATAACTGCCGGTTGTTGTATTTCATTTGAGGATAATCCATATAATAGTAAAGCATTATTTTTAATGGTTTAAATTTTGAGATATCCTAAGCCTTGTATTGTGGTAAGTGAATTACAAGCTTGAAGAATAAAAGGTGAACAACACAATCACTTTAACTCTATTCATATAACATTTTGGAGCATTCTAAATGTGCAAATTATTGAATTCAGCCTTAACTTAGAGGTAATGTTTTTGTTGTTCTTAATATTAACCTACAGAAACCTGCTTGAAAATTAAAGAATGCATTTTATACTCTGCTAAATTTGGTAAAGTAAAAAGCAACAAAAATGAACAAATCTAATATCAAACAATGAAAATCTGTATTAATTAACATAAGACAAGTTTTACACTATTGCAAGAAAAAAGTGGAAATCCAGCAGACTGGGAGACTTATAAAAAGCAACAATGAGATACAAAAACAAATAATAAGGGGTGCAATAAGGGAATATGAGAAAAACATATTGCACAGGTTATCAGTAAAAGAAAGAAAGTGGTAAAGGGGAATGTAGGCCCATTAAAGACAAATGTAGGTGAGACTATAATGGACGACAAGGAAATGGCAGACATGTTGGATGAACATTTGGACATGTTGATAGGGATCAGCAGGTTAGATAGGTAGGAAGGTGAAAGACCTTGAAGGGCCTTGAAAGTGAGGACCAAGGATCTTGAATTCTGTCCTCCGAGGGATGGGGAGGCAATCAATCTTGGTGATGATGGGTTGATGGAGTCACGGAGTCTAGTACAGGAGAGGACATGAGATGCAGAATTGTCGATGATCTGCAGCTTTTGAAGGGAAGAGTTGGGGAGGCCGACAGGGAGGGTGTTTCCGTAGTGTTTACAGTAGAAGAGGAAAAATTACCAGCACTACAAAGGAACCTAAGTATAAGACGAAAAGAAGTGCTGAATGGGTATAATATAAATAGAAAAATGAAAATGGAGAAAATGATTGGACTAAGGATAAACAAATCTCCAGTATGTGTTGCTTCCACCGCAGGGTATTAAAAGTAATAGGATAGGAAAATGCAGATCCGTTAGTCATAACTTTCCAAAGTTCTCTATAGTCAGAAATTGTTCTCTTTGATTGGAGAATTGTAAATGTCACTCCATTATTTAAGAAGCGAAGGAGAAACCAGGTAACTACAGACTTGTCAGCTTAACTTCAGTTGAGGGAAAGTTATTAGAACCTTTCATCAGGAATAGGGTGACTAAACACTTGGAATAATTACGTGCTAATCAAAGAGAGTCAGCACAGATTTGTGAAAGGTAGAATTGATTAATTTGATGAATCAAATAGAATTTTTTGAGGAGGTCACTAACATGGTAGATAAGGACTGTCTATGGAAGTCGTCTACATTGACGTCCAGAAGCATTTGATAAGGTTACACACAAGAGGAAACTAGCAAAAGTGAAAACACATGGAATAGGAGGTAACCTTGCAACATTGTTTGGTAATTGATTGGGAGACAGGAATCAGAAAGCAGGGTATGCCATCTGATTAGCTGGACATGACAAGCGATGTTCTCCAGGGGGTCTGTATTGGAGCCTCAGCTTCTCACCATATATACAATAGACTTGGATGAAGGAATAGATCATTTTATAACCACATTTGCAGATGACACAAATCTAGGAGGCACAGTAAATTGTGTGTAGATTGGAGCAGGACAAGGGGGCAAAATCTTAAAATTCGATTGAGGCCATTTAGAAGTGAAAGCAGGATGCAGATTTTCACCCAAACAGTAGTACAAATCTGGAACTCTCTCTCCCCAAAAACCTGCGGATGCTGGAATCCATTGACATTTTTAAGACTGAGATGAATAGATATTTGTTAGGATATGCGCCAACGGCGGGTAATTGGTTGTGAGGTGCAGATCAGTCATGATCTTATAGGATGGAGGAACTGTATGACCTACTCCTGTTTCTATGTAAATATTGTGAATACATTTTAGAATCTCCAGAGAGATAAAGAACCTAGTATGTATTTGATGTATTACACAAATAAAAACAGATGTCGCTGCTAACACTCAATAGGTTAGGCAACATATATGGAGAAAGGCAAGTGAGTCACCGTTTTGGGTCCACAACGCTTCATCAGAACTCATCTTCTGACGAAGGGTCGTGGACCTAAAACGTTGACTCACTTTTCTTTTTCCAAGATGCTGCCTAAGCAACTGAGCATTCTCACTGCTTTCTCTTTTTGTTTTAGATTTCCAACATGTGCAATATTTTGTTTTCTTGATATATTACAGTTCAATTCAATTAATTTAACTTAATAGTACACATTGCGCTCAAGAAGAGTTGGGAACAGATGTTCTATAACTTGTTCATTAATTTGTTAATTTAACTGTAACATAGACAGCAGAGGAATTCATGCAAAGCATGATCTAGCACTTGTATCAGATGCAGTCCAAAGATACTATTGTAATATCTGTGACCGAAGATAATAGGAACAGTGGAATGAAAATGAATAAGAATAAAATTGAGCTAACGATTAATCATCATTGCTTAAAATGTATAGAAACAGTGCTTGGTAGTCACTCATGCGAATCATACCATCCCATAACTGCCCAGTTCATCAGATACATGAAAGAAAAAATAATATTTTTCAACTAAATGAAGGAAGCAGGGAAGTCAAGGCACAATGCTGACTTTCAGATTTGATCTCCTTCAGATCAAATCTGAAAGTCAGCAATGTGATTATGTTAAAGATAAAGTTCAGGAAGCCACGGAACTTTGGCTGCTAAAACGGACATGGGAACATTGATGATTAGTGACTTGCCACCAGCGCAGATTTACACAGTCTTGGTTACAAGACTGAATTATGCTAGTGACATGATCAAAATAATAATAATCTTTGTATTCAATGTAGCATCTTACCACATCTTTGAGATGTTTCAAAGCAATTCACAGAATATAGGGGCAAAGAATGGGACAGAAGGTTAGTAGTAATGAGTATTCGAATGATTATTTTTTCTCTACCCTTTTTTTTCTCTTCGCCCTCCTCGTTTACTGTCCCTGCTCGACCCACCCACCGCTTCCCTTTGTTCCAGTACTGGAATCCTCCATCGGGCTCACCATGGCACTCGGCGCTGGCTGTCCAACAGCAGTCACACCAAGTGCCCTGTCCCCCACCATCACCACCAGCCCCACCGGACACAAACCCTCCCTTATTCAGATCCCCACCCTCCCCGCCGACCATCCCAGTCCCCCCTCACACCCCTCGGCCAACTGGTTTTTCCGCATCGGCCTCCAAAATGTCCGCTCTGTCTGCAAGGCACTGGCCATCAACGATCTCATCCTTGGTGAGAACGTTGACATCATGGCCCTGACGGAGACTTGGATCACCCCAGGCGACACTTTCCACCTTGTTGAAGCTACACCACCCAACTACACATTCCACCATGCTCCTCAACCCAACCGTCGTGGCGGTGGCGTGGCACTCATTTCAAAGACATCCATCGCCCTATACCCCTCTTCCTCCGGCTCCTTCCCCTCTTTTGAACAACTCACCCTTTCTCACTCCTCCCACAGTTGTTTCAAAATCCTACTAGTTTATCGCCCCCCCAAACCCTCCCCCACTTTCATTTCAGACTTTTCTTCACTTTTAACTTCCTTTTGTGCCTCCTCTGATCGCCTTATTATTCTTGGCGATTTCAACCTCCATTTCACCCACTCCTGCCCCATTTCCTCTGAATTTTCCTCTTTACTTTCGTCTTTCAACTTCTCCCTTCATATTAACACTGCCACCCACACTTACGGCCATCCTCTCGATCTAGTGATCACCCGAGGCCTCAACGTCTCTGGCGTCACCATCACAGACAAGGCCATTTCCAACCATTTTTTCATTTCCTGCAACACCTCTATCCCTCCCCCCTCCACTTCCAAACCCGCCACCATCTTGTACCGGCCCTGGAAGAAGATTCCCCCTCAAACTTTCACCTCTGCCCTAGAAACCTCCGACCTCCTCCCACAATGGCATCTTTTTGTACAGACCCATCCTCCACCTCCACCGCCCTCCACAACACCCTCTCCACTACCCTTGACACCCTGGCCCCCCTCACCTTCAAAACCGTCTCCAATTCCCCATCATCACCGTGGTACACATCTCACCTCTGTTCCCTCAAAAGCCAAGTGAGAGCAGTTGAACGCACCTGGCTCAAATCTGGACTCACGGTCCACCGGCAAATCTGGCTGGACCGCATCAAATTTTACCGCTCCGCCCTAGCCACCGCCAAATCAGCCTTCTACTCCAGGATAATCCTGGAAGCGAAGGACAACCACCGCCTCCTCTTAGCCACCACCAACCAGCTCCTCCGCCCCCCCCCGCCTCACCTCGCAGATCCTCTCCTCAAACGTTCGTTGTGAGGAGATGCTGGATTTCCTCGAGTCCAAAATTGAGACAATCCGCTCTGCGGTTTCCTCCCCCCACCACTGCTCCACCTCCGCACCCTCATCAGCTACCTCAACACCTACTCACCCCCCATTTCACACTTTCAACCCCACCACCCCGCTTTCAGTCACAAAAACAATCACCTCCATGAAACCCATCACGTGCTCATTGGACCCCATCCCCACCCCCCTCCTCCGCACCCAGCTCCATTTGTTAGCCCCGCTCATTTCTGACACCATTAACCTTTCCCTCTCCTCAGGAACCATCCCTACCTCCCTTAAAACAGCCATCATCACCCCTATCCTGAAGAAACCCTCCCTTGATGCGTCGCAACCATCAAGTTATCGACCCATCTCCAACCTCCCGTTTCTATCCAAGGTCCTTGAAAGAGTGGTTGCCTCCCAGTTCCGCTCTTTCCTTTCAAATCACTCACTTCTTGAACCCCTCCAATCAGGTTTCCGCACTATCCACAGTACAGAAACTGCCCTGGTTAAGGTCACAAATGACATCCTAACCGCCTGTGACCAGGGCTCCCTCTGCCTCCTCGTCCTCCTTGACCTGTCTGCTGCGTTCGACACAGTCGATCACACCATCCTCCTTCAACGTCTTTCCTCCCACCTCAACCTTCAAGGTACAGTCCTTGACTGGTTCCATTCTTATTTGACCCACCGTTTACATTTTGTTTCTTCCAATGGCTTTTCTTCAAACCCCCGCACACGGAGTCCCTCAGGGCTCTGTCCTCGGTCCCCTTCTTTTCACCCTTTACACGCTCCCTCTGGGCGACGTCATCCGCAGACATGGGGTAAATTTCCACATGTATGCGGATGACACCCAGTTGTACCTTTCTGCCTCATCCCTCAACCCCCAAATGATCGATGTTCTGACAGCATGTCTGTCCGACATCGAGTCCTGGACGAGGGACAACTTTTTGCAATTGAACGTGAATAAGACCGAGGTCCTCCTGATTGGCTCAAGCCAGCGCCTCCGCACAGTGCGCGCTGCCAGCCTCAACATCCAAGGCTGCACTCTCCACCTCACAAAGCCAATCAGGAACCTCGGCATCATGTTCGATCAAAAACTTTCCTTCCTCCCCCACATCCGCGCCTTGACCGGCACCGCCTATTTCCATCTGCGCAACATTGCCAGGCTCCGCAACTATCTTACCCCCCGCGCTGCCAAAACACTTGTGCATGCTTACATCACCTCATGGCTGGACTACGGAAATTCTCTCCTTGTCGGCCTCCCCAGTTCCTCCATTCATAGGCTGCAGGCCATCCAAAACTCTGCAGTCCGTGTACTATCCCGCACCCGCCTCCGCGACCACATAATCCCCACCCTCGCCCGTCTCCACTGGCTCCCCATCCTCCAGAGGATCGAGTTTAAGATCCTCGTCCTCACCTACAAGACCTTACATGGCTTTGCCCCATCCTTCCTAACCGATCTACTCTCCCCCTACACGCCCACCCGGACCCTCCGTTCAACAGGACTTGGCCTGCTCCAAGCCACCCGCCCGAACCGCCCCACCATCGGAGACCGGGCCTTCAGTTTCTCCGCTCCCACCTTATGGAATGCCAGCCCTCCATCCCTCCGTTTCGCCTCTTCCCTTTCCTCTTTCAAGGCCGGTTTGAAGACTTTCCTCTTCGATCGTGCCTTTTGTTCCACCCCGAACTCTTCTACCTCCCCTTCGTGTTTCACCCTTCCCAAACACTCCCCTCCCAGCTCGGGTCACACGCCTCCTGTGCAGCGCCTTGGGACATCCTCCCGACGTGAAAGGCGCTCTATAAATGTAAATTGTTGTTGTTGTTGTTATTAAAAAAAAGTAAGTGACTGAGCTTCACTATCAACATAGAAATATTCTGGACAGGTATTAAATGTGATTCCAAATGCGTAAAATAAAGGCAACAGATAGGCACAGTCAGAATGATTCTTGATTTTAGACCGCTATATAAAGAGAAATTATTAAAATGTTCATTTCAGATTCTTTTTTTTAAAGAAAGTTATGTCATAATCTTTAACATTATAAGCATGGACCAGTGTCAGTCTGGAATAATTGACGGCACTCTTCACTCTGAGTCACAAGGTTGAGGGTTCAAATCAACTATTTGTACTTTGAACACATATTGTCTATTCTGGCACTCCAATATAGTGCTGGGGATGCATTGCATTGTTGGAGGTGCTGTACTTTGGATCAGACATTAAATGAGGTCACAGCTGCCTGTGCAGGTGAATATTAAAGACATGGCACTATTGAAAAAGAGGAATTTCTCTGGGTTCCTGGCTAACAATCCCCTGAATAAATTAATCATTAACTTCATGGTTGCGAGGTATTGCTAAGAAAAAATGACTGTCACGTACACCGACATAATCGCTACACACTGCATAAATCCTATAAAGCGCTTTGAGATATCCTCACAACATGAAAGGCATAATAGCAGTCAAAAATTCAGATTATTTATCAGTCATGTAGATGCTAACAAATAACAGAACGACAGGTTATAGGTTTAAAGTTAAGAAACTGCTGCAGGAGAACAACAGTAAATTGCATTTATGTAGCACGTATTATTGTAGTGCATTGTCTCAGTGTTTTACAGACATAGGCTGACACTGAGTGAGGGAGAGTGGGAGATGGTCAAAGACAGGTTTGAAAACGTAGGATTTGAAGCTGGAGATGAAGATAAAAAGATACTGGGTGAATAAGGGCATGGAAACTCAAGCCTTGGCCAACATACATGCTTTGGAGAAGTTGGAAATTTGCAGCAAGGCCAAATTTGTTGAATGGAGGGGAACACAGATGGATAGGGTCAAAGAAGATTGGAGAGATAGGGAGATACCAGGGAGTGGATTTGGAGATTTGGGTGAGAACTTTTAAATCAATCAGCTTGGGAGGCAAGAGGCCAGTGGAGATTGGTAAGGACTGATTTGTTGGGGTGATGGAGTTTTGTGATGATCACAAGGCAGTCAACAAGTTCTGTATGAGTTGCAGTTTGTGAATTGCTTGTTTGCTCCCTTGCTTTGTGATGGGAATAGTGTGATCAGAAACTGTGCATTGCAAATATGTGCTTCAGTGGTGTTGGGTGTGAGATAGAAAGTAGAGTGTATATATGATACTTCTTCCCAAGGAGCAACATGAGAAAGATAAAGTCAATGCTGGGGCAGGTTATCTGTGGCTGTGGGGTGGGGGGGTCACTGGATGAGCATGTTTAATGGTCTTTTTTGGTCTATAATGTTTAAGAACCAAAGAAGGTTTGCAACATTCCCCATGGGTGTCATTTTGTCTATTGTGCTTGGGCAGATATTATCTCCTCAAACTTGAGATATCAACTCTACTCCCATTTCTCCAATCTTTCATCCCCATACAGAAAAAGGATCAGCAACAATGTGTGATGATTGCACTAAGTCACATTTGAATCTAATTGTAGCTCTAATTACTGCTTTGGTAGAAATTAGTTAATCACAGACTCAATCTAGGCATTGAATTAACTTCATGTGACATTGTGGAGTCCTGTAGCTTTGTATTTAGAGCATTTGCCTAAGTTTTCACCTTGCCTGGAATCAAACCCAGATAGACCTGGGTTCGATTCTAGACTGGAGGAAACTATGGAAACACCTAGAAGACATTGAAAAATGCTACATCAAATGTATGAATTATTATTATTGCTATTATTGGAGGCACCTTTTTTTCATGAACTGACAGGATGGAGCAGTGAAAATTGGACTGAATAAAACTGTGAAGTTTTCAGTTGCTACCCACACATCTTTCTCATGCTGCCAGACAAGATTTCAAGTAAAAAATAAGACCAGATGGAACATACTATATGAAGCACTAAATCACAACACTATACTTCAGCCCATTACCCTTGATAACCTGTTCATCAGGTATCACTGGGAAACCTGTCAACTGCAAAGCCAGAAGTCAATCACAAGGAAAACAAAAGGTTTCCACTCTATTGGTGAAAATGCAAAAGGTAGATCATTTGCTCGCTAGTTTCTGCACCAAATATTGGAACTGACTAAACTAATGAGCAATCTATATTATGGTTGATTAACATAAAGATAAACAACTGCCTCAAACAGCAACAGTGTTTCATAATTAACAATATCTTGCCAGCCTGCAAATGATCCTTGCCACTCTCCTCCTCTACGCATTGTGTTGCTGTTTCAATTTAATGTAATTTCTCCAACTAAAAAGACAGGCAAGCAGGAACCACCAGCAGGAACCACCTTTGTGAATTTTTCACAAAGGTTTGGGACTATAGGCGTCATCACCATTAGGCAACCATTAAAATGTTAACAATATGCAAACCAAGTCATCATCTAATCTATCTGACTGGCATGCAATCAAATCCATTTATATGCAGATCTGAAAGAATCTTATTTTTCCCCCCATTTAATTTCTTCCTAACTCAATCAGTAATATGTAATTTCTGTCATGTTAAATTGAGTTCTCTGTATCTCTTTTTGCGTGCCTTGTCACACTTCAATATCAGTATGTGTCTGCCTATAAGTAGAGTAAATAATTTATCTGACACTGGGAAGTGACCTTATCATATTTTGTTCTGTCAATCATGCAGTTATTAACCAATATTTGTTTTGCATTTGCTTTGAGTATAATGTGGAATAAAATGTGAGCTTTCAGTCAAAATTGTTTTACCTTTGTGTTCAGCACTATTTAAAGAAGAATGGAAATAAAGATTAAAAATACATACCACATTATTATTTTCCATTTACTGTTGAAATGCTTCTTTTGAAAGGGAATTAGATAGATACTTTAACAAGAGGACTATATTTAAAAAGGTTATAGAAAAATAGGTTATGTTACATGGGAGAGAGAGTAGGAAAGTGGGATTAGCTTTGGTGCCTTACGTGGAGAAAATCCTCTGCTTGGAATTTCATCTGCTTAACACTTCCCTTCCCATCTGTAACATTCAATTTGAGATTCACCTCTTTGACTGGGCTTCCAATTACCCATACTGCATCCCCTTCCACCCTCCTTTTGTATCTACTCATGATCATCAGGGAGAGGTGACGATGTTTTGTATGCAATAAAATTGGATAAAAGCTTTGCATCCAGTTCTACCAACTAGTATTCTCACATCAGATATAGCACAAGTAGAATCCAGTATAAGTGATCCTGTAACTACCCAGTGTATACAGGTAGACCCCGCTTAATGTCATAGTTGGGTTCTTGAAAAGTGGGACTTTAAGCCAAACATTAAATGAATACATTTTTCCCCATAAGAATGAATGTAAAAACTGGAGTTAGGTTCTTTTGGACATTTTTCATCAAACTTTTCTTTAAAAAATCCATAATACTCACTCCCTAACTGCCTGCCCGGCTCACTCTCACTTGCTCCCTGACTGCCTGCGCAGCTCACTCACTCGTTGCTGGTCTCTCTCGCTGCTGGCCTGGCTCATCTCACTTGTTGCCTGTCTCACTTACTGCCGGCCTGGCTGGTCTCACTTGCTGCCTGTCTCACTCGCTGCCGGCTGGCTAACTCCCAGGTCCTAGCACTGCCGTGCCCCCTTTCCACCCACTCAAACAACGTAATAGCGAACTTCACAACGTTAAATGAAAATATGTTCCCAATGTATCAATAACATGATACCAAAATAATGTTATGCCGGGCAATGTTAAGCAGGGTCTACCTGTATATAATAACTTCAGCTTCAGTATAGCATCTACTGCTTTGGGACTTTTATCCTTTTCCCACATCAACCATCCTCACACTCGCAAGCGTATGATCCTTAGCGTAGAAGGACAGGGGTGGACACCAAGCAAGTAAGAGAGAGGAGAGGAGAGAGAGGAGGTGGCAACAACAACTTCAATGTATACAGCGCCTTCCACGCCAGACGGGGTCTCAGAGCGCATCACAGTAGCGGATCCCGGGACCAAGCATGGGGCAGGGGTCGAAAGGTGACCAAAGGCATGGTCGAAGAGAAAGGTCTTTAGCTGTGATCTGAAGCTGGGAAGAGAGGGGGCGAGGTGAAGGGAGTGAGGAAGGGAATTCCAGAGTCTCGGGGCGTAGTGGCTGAAGGCACGGCTGCCGAGGGTAAAGCGGATGATTCGGGGGACATGGAGGATGCTAGACCCGGTGGAGCAAAGGCAGCGGGTGCTGGGTTGGGGGAAGAGGAGATCAGAGAGATAGGGGGGTGCAGAGGAGTGGAGGGGCTTGAAAACAAGGGTGAGGATCTTGAAGTCGATCCTCTTAGGGACATGGAGCCAGTGAATTCTGGCAAGGACTGGGGTAATGGGGGAGCGGAGCTTGGTGCCGGTGAGTATGCGGGCGGCAGAGTTTTGGATAAGATGGATTTTGTGGATTGTGGTGGAGGGGAGACCGGCAAGGAGGGCGTTGCAATAGTCCAGCCGAGAGGTGACAAAGGCATGGAACAGGGTTTCAGTGGCATTTGAGGTGAGTTATTGCCGGAGACAATCCGTCAGAGGTGGAGGAAGGTGGTGCTGGTGAGGGACCGGATGTGGGAGAGGAAGGACAGTTGGGGGGTCGAACCTGACACCAAGGTTGCACACAGGTTCTGAGAGTTTTAGGGGCAGGCTGGGAAGGTGGAGGAGGTGAGAGCCATGCATGGCTAGGCACATTCAAAGAGGTTTTAGTGCTCTCCTTCGTAAACAAAATCTCAAACGGGGATATAACAAATTTCAATTGAGGATCAAGTGAGTACTGAAATGTACCTTTAACTTTGAGATAATCATGAAAATTTCCCTTGCATTTGAAATATCACATTGTCACATCATATAGATGTTGAAGCTAGGTTCAAATCTAAATGCAACCAAATGCATGCCATAAACCGATCTGCCATCCCCCACCTCAGCAACATCACTGGCCTCTGATACTGCCTCTCCCATCAAGATGCTGAAACCCTCATCTACGCATATATTACATCCAGGCTTGACTAAACATGTCCTTGTTTTTCAACATTTCCAACTCTTCCATCCATCATTCAGAACTCTGCAGCTCATGTCCTCTCCGTTGACCCTATCATCCCCCACCCTCACCAGCTCTACTGGTTCCCATTGCTCAGAGGATAGATTAAAAATCTTCACCCTAAAAAGCCCTCCATGGCATTGCATTGTTCCTCCATACTACTGTGACCAATCAACCTGTCCACTTGTTCTTTTGAGCAGTCTCCGGACTGCTCCAGGTCCCTGCCCAGCCTATCACACCATCGTTGGTCGGGCCTTCAGTCTCTCTGCTCCCACCCATTGGAACTTCAAGAAACGCACTTCTCATTTAGAATAATAAGAAATAATAATCCTTGGATTTGATATAACAATATTCACATATTCTAGACGTCTCAAAGCACTTTGCAGAATATACTGTAAAGTGAACTGACTGTATATTTGTTGGCAAATGGTGCCATGGAATTTTGTAACATCTACCTGAACAGACAGATGGGACCAAAGGATGGCATCTCCAACCACACAATACTGCACTGAGTGTTCGGAAGTCTAGGTTGAACAAAACACATTCTGACTCAGATGCAAGAGTTCTACCACTAAGTAGGCTAAAGCTGATAATATTTTGGACAAGGAGAATCTGGTTACTTTTGGTTTCACATCAAAAGGGTGGCAAGCATTAGAACTACAGAACCATAGAACTTCATGGCACAGGAGATGAACATTCTGCTCATTAGATCCACACCAGCTCCGTTAAGTACAAGCATTCGAACCCTATTCATCCGCCTTTCCCAATACCTCTGTAGCTGATTTTTTAAAGATATTAGATAGTTCCTTCTTGAAGGCCAATATAGATTTTGCCAGCAAGGCATTCCATATCCTAACTATGAGATACTTTATCCTAACCTTCCCATTTGCTGATTTACTATTTGAAATTCATGTGTTCTAATTCTGATAAGTGGAAATAATTTCTCCTATTGACTCTATCAACACCCTCATAATTTTAAAAAGCTCTATTAAGTCACTCCTCAATCTTAGTTTGACTGTAGATACAAAAAGGGCTAAAGATTGAAAGAGTTGAACGTGGCAAAATGTTGCTTAATCTTATGGCATTTTGTTGCCCCTCTGTACCATGATATATTCTGCACTCCTCATCTTCGCAATATTGCTCACCTCCACCATTATCTTTCCCCACTGGCTGCTGAGACCCTTATCACAGTGCCTTGGGACATCCTCCCAATGTGAAATGCACTATATAAATGTAATTTTGTTGTTGTTGTAAGCTATTCTTTCATTGTGTCTAAACTTGACCACCCTAACTCTCTGCTTGTCGCCCTTCCCAAATCTTGCCTCCACATGCTGCAGATTATTCAGAACTCTGTAGTTCATGTCTTTCTCTGCATCAAGCTCTGTGAACCAATGACCTGCATTCTTGCCTTGCTTCCCATCTCTCAGAGGATCGAGTTTAAGATTTTCATCCTCATTTATATAGCACTCCTCAGTTTTGCTCTTACCAACCTCTGGGACCTACTGAAACCATATCAACCTGCCTCTGCTCGGTGGGCATTGGTTTACTCCATGTCCCTTGTTCAGCTAATCTGACCATCGCCAATCGAGCCTTCAGGTTTCTTGCCCCTCACTTTTGAACTCCACTCTGGAGCCCCTCCACCTCGTCCCCTCTTGTCTCCTTCAAGAAGTGACTCAAAATCTTCCTCATTGCCCATGCCCTTAATCATCCTCCCACCTGAACCTCTCTTGCCCTTTACGCCTATTGCACCTGCTCAGGTGAAAACATTTGACTTTCCATCAGCTTGCGATGGCCTCCCAATATGAAAGGCACTTTACAAATGTAATTTTATATTGTTGTTGTTGTTGCAATTTGGCTGCTTTCCAAAATCCACAACCCTTATCCAACACTCAGACCAATCCCGGAGGCTCAATTTAGCACAATCTATGTACTGTTGTTTACTTATATCGTAAATTAGACCCCCATGTCTCTGATCACAAGAAAGGAAAACATATAATAAATTATAAGAAATAATACAGAAGCTTAACCACTTAAGAATACTATGAGACATTGGATAACAAATCCTTTTGAAGACTGAAAAGATTATTTTATTTGCAGTTTAATTATGCTGTGTAGTGTATATTTAGAGAGCGTGTATCATTTTCGAATAGCTATGTAAGCAAACCAGGTGTTTACTTTAGATTACAAACTGCTGATCCGTGTCATAATATTTGTGTTTCAGAAAGTCTTGCTAATATGGAGGAAAAGCGAGCAGTACCAGCAGCAAATTGTGTTTTTGTTCAACTAATAGAGGCATAGCATAGACAAACAACAGTACAGTATTTCAGATACTGGGAACAAATTGTTGTAAAAGAGATCACCCGCGAAACTGTTGGAAAAAACAACTATGCTGAATTGTAACAGGTACATCTTGGTGTCTTTTTCAAACTTTCAGCACCTTGGGATATCCTCCTGATGTGATAGGCACTTTACCAATATAATTTTATTGTTATTTGTTGTTGAAGAAGGAAGGTATGTATTGAAGAGGAAGCTAGAAAGGAATAGAATGGTATGGGAGGGCCTTTGTGGAGACTCATGTGATGTATAAACACCAGCACAGAATGGGTGGGTTAAATGACATGTTTTCGTGGTGCTCAGTCTAGGTAAATCTATGTAAGGATTTAAGACAAGAACTTTAATCATGCCACTGCCTGTGCCACTTTGATTATTTAGCTAAAGGTACACTTTTGAAGATACACAACCTACTGAATTCTTCCCTCCATTATTTTATATGGCTTTTCCGAGAAGAAAGAGTTGAGAGGGAATGACAGTTCATTCTCATCTCTCTAGCAGTCTAATTTGATGTCTGGAATGATCAGCTCATCAGCCTTGAATTTCATGAAAATAAATATTTAGTTGTCCTTACACTTTGGTAGCTTGTTCACAAACACCATTTGATATGGATAAAACTAAACCAATGATAAGAGATTTAAAAAAAAGCATTTTTACAACAACTTATCGCAAAAATTGTCTCAAAGCTATTTAATCAAATTACTGTAAAGTAATGATTTTTTTAAACGTAAACAGACATTTAGTGTACAGCAACTTTCTACAAAACAGGCTTAAGATACCACAACATTAGAATTCAGAGATTGAAACATGCTGCATTTACCTGCTGGAGACATTTCAGGAACACTGGCAGTATAGGGTCCGTCGAGAAACTTTGGCTCGTTGTCATTAATATCCTGGACCTTGATGATGAACTCAGATTGAGGCTCCAGAGGTTTACTTGTTTCTGTGTCTACAGCTTGTGCACTTAGAACATAGTAAGACTTTTCTTCACGGTCCAGACTTCTGATGGCATGAATATCTCCAGTGATCTCATCAATGGTGAAAATGGTGCCAGCTCCTTGACCTAAGAGGGTATACTTCACAGCACCATCACCATTATCCAGATCAGAATGCAGCTAGGCCAACGGAGAGAAATAAAACAATTATTAACAGAGAAATAGTAATAAAAAAACAAGAATAATCCTTTCCTTTTATATAGCAATTTTCACTTTGGAAGGATATCTCAAAGCACTTCACTGGATTTACTGTAAAATGTAAAATTTAGTAATTTCATTTTGTAGGCAATTATAAAGGATAAAAAAAACTCACAACAGAAAAGTAGCAAACAATCGCCCAAATACAATTGCTTATCCACTTCATGGTTGTTTGTGGGACATTGCTGTGTGTAACTTGGCTACTAATGTGCTGTAAAATGTTCCTGAGAAGGTAAACTGAAACTCCTGCAGAAAACCTCACGCATGTTCCACTGACACGTGAGAACTCTACTCGAATGAGATTCCCTGCAGCAGATTCACTTTATGTCCAGGGAACTCTCCCCTTTCACCTGCTTTTTGCACTGCTATTTCCTCGACCGTCCTTATATTTCTCAATGATAACCTTTTGAAATGAAACATTTAACAATTTGGATTATAATATCAAATTGAAACACTATAAATAACTTGCTTTGCTTGATTTATCTCAGGCTTTTGAAGAACAACTGCAATCATTTTCAAACAAAAATTCCCCTATACTCCAGAGTTTTCAAAAAGTGGAAAGGATGGTTCCCTGCAATACTAAGTGTGATTTTCAAAGAAAATACCTGAAATGCAATTCTAAGACTGTAAAAGAGAACTGACCCATGTTCAGACCATTGAATAATCAATTCTTGCAAATGCCATCTCACTTATTAATAGATTTAGCATTTGCAAATGTGTCACTATATTATTGTAAGCTATGATTCCAAAGGATATCTCAGTCAGTTATTTGTTCAATCCGTACAGACGATGCATTGAAGATCACACAAATTTCCATTGTCAGAGGGTGTCCCCAACTGTTTATATAATGGTGAATGAAGCAGGCCCACAAACGTAAAGATGCAAAAATGGTCAGTTGCTTTAATGATATAAAATCACTAGTTGGAAAGAGCATGAAGTTTCTCCCAGTATTTTGGCCAACAATCCCACAAATAAAATTGGTTATTCAGCTCATCGATGTGTACAAATTGGCTGCCATATCCTCATAAAAAATACTCTCTTACCCTTTACAGTATTTCCTATGAATAATAATAATCCTAGCATTTAATATAGCGCTTTTTATGTCTTACAGATGTCTCAAAGCGCTTTACAGATTATACTGTAAAGTGAATTGACTGTATATTTGTGGGCAAAACGTGGCACCAATTGCGCACAGCAGTGTCCCACAAACAGTCATGGATTGAAATGACCAAATTTTATTATTGTGTTTTTTTTGGAGGGATTATTATTAGGCATATGTGGAGTAAGGAAACTTGCCCAAGGTTTTACCTTGACCTACCTGGATTCGAACACAGGTCTCATGCTTGTAAGGCGAGTGCTCTAACCACTGAGGTATAGGAGCTCCAATGCAATGCAATGCAATGTAGGTTCTAAACAGCAAGCCTCAAACCTAGATCATATCTCATTATCTAGTTTGGAACCAATAACATTAGCCTTTCTGTCTCAGAAAAAATATTGATCTGTACCTATGTAGAGGCTTGAAGGGGTTTGGGTATAGGGCAGGTCAGGGGGACAACAACTTGCTCTGAGAGTCGGTGCAGACTTGATGGGCTGAATGGCCTCTTTCTGCACGTAACTTTTGCTGATTGTATGAAACTTCAGATTGGTTCCTGGGCTCTCCCTGGTCTTTAAGATTCAGTTCAACTCCACAGTCAGATAATTGGAGTTGAGCTACAGATCAACAACAACAACAACTTGGAGGCTCCTTGAAAACAATTACCAACAGGAAAGGCACTATATCAGATATAAGCATTAGGTCCAAATTGTAGAAAGACATGGGGAAAAAAGTCAGATAAGAAGATATACGATTTAGTTATCTTTTTGGGTCAGTACGTCTCTGAAATGTTTTAATAATGATGTTATGTCAAACAGTTAATTCAAAGAGATATTATTTTGAAGGCAGTTTGTGATGAGTGGTTTGTGAACGGTTTGGAGGGGGAAAACTACAAAGATTCAATTGCTGAAGTGGCAACATTGAATTGTCAATCACGTCCAGTGCGAGAGCTTTCATGCTGCAAGGGATCAGGTGTCTGCTTTAATAAAACTATATTCAGTGACCAGCATGACAATGTTTGAGTGAAGCTTAATTCCCTTAAGTGTATCCGAGCAAAAAATCTCACCAAACGTAACAAAGACCCTTCAATGGAACAATTCTAGACCACTTGCATTTTTCAATTCAGTACATTTAACACGTATTGAATTGCGAAAGGAGGTCTAATAGTAATAATAATATGCATAATCCTCGTACTTGATAAAGTGCCTCATCATGTCTTCGAGACGTCTCAAAGCACTTCACAGAATATACTGTAAAGTGAGTTGACGGTATATTTTGGGACTGAAAATATACAACCCCCAAAATATTGTACTTGTGCTTCACCATATGTGCTTCTCTAAAGAACCTAATATTGCCAACTGTAATAACAAAAAATTAACTAAATGTTGGCTACCGCAAGCATGGTGCTTGTTTGTTATTCTTCTGGAACTCTCAACAACAAAATTACATTTTTATATCGCCTTTCAGGTCGGGACAATCAGTGTTTCGGCGAGCTGGAGGTCAGGATCAGGGAGAGTAGAGGGATGTAACATGGATATGGAGTAGAAAGGATAATTGCGGGTCAAACAAGAAACGGTATCAAGATTCTGGACTGGCCTAATAAGGTGGAGTGGATAATCCCTCAAAAAAACACAATAACAAATTGGTAATTTCAATCCACAACTGTTTGTGGGACACTGCTGTGCACAGATGGCTGCCGTGTTTCAAGGACATATATACAGTCAATTTGCTTTACCGGATATTCTGTGAAGCGCTTTGAGATGTCTAGCAGACATGAAAAACAATATATCAAATGTAAGGATTATTATCATTGCATGCTGATACTGTCACTGCCTGTGTTAAATACAAACAAAAATGCATTTATAGAGCACTCTTCACGTCGGGAGGACGTCCCAAGGCACTGGGACACATTAACAACTGCATTAATAATAATAATAATAATCCTTGCATTTGATATAGCACTTTTCACATCTTATCAATGTCTCAAACCGCTTCACAGAATATACTGTAAAGTGAATTGACTATATATTTGTGGGTGAAATATGGCATCCATTTGCGCACAGCAGTGTCGCAGGTGGAGAAAGGCAGTGCTGGTGAGGGACTGAATGTGGGGAGGAAGGACAGTTAGGGGTCGAATCTGATGCCATGGTTCGGAGAGTTTTAGGGGCAGGTCGGGTAGGTGAGAGCCATGTGACAAGACTGATGTTCTAAAATATGTCATTTTTTCACAATACTCCTATGGCAATCAATAATGTTTTATTTGATTACACGTCAGTTAGCGGCAAATAGTTTATTAGGTGAAAAAGAGCCACATACAATATAATGGTTAACAATCGTGTGATACTCCACTCATGGAGATGCCCAGTCGATACCTGTTGTATGGAAATTCCCTTTCCCCACCCCTTCCCCCAAAAAAACCTCAACTTTATTTAATTGATTTCATCCAAAAGCTGGTTGCTTTTGCTGGCAAATCCTCTGTTCCTGCTGTCACAGCCTCTGTTCCTGCTGTCACACTGATGATCCCAGCATTCTAGTGCCAGTTTGTTAATTGCAAATCTTACACAACTTCAAAAAAATTGGAAATTCCCAGATTGGGACACCAACCACATTTTACACCCATTTATATTTTTAAACATTTTGGGGGAAGAGGTTCACTTTCATGCTTATGACAAGAATTGGGATTTTTGACCTGGAGAAAGGAACATTTTCATGCTTACAAAGCTTGTTTTAGTCCAGCTCAATTCAACCACAAGATCAGAACACTGGCTGCTGCACAAGTGAAACAATTCTATCAAACACACCAGCCATCTCTGTAATCTCCCTGAACAAGATTGCTAATTTATTATCAATTAAGTGCCAAATTGCAGGCAGTTTGCAGTATAGACTTGCACCCACTGGGATTGAATCTGCCTGAACTAATTTCACTTAAGACTCCCTCTAGGCATCAGAGAGAAAGAAGACTTTGGTTCTACCATTCTAGATGAGACATAAACATAGGTCCCAGAAGTAAAAAGCAATGCACTCTAACCCATGCATGCCCCAATATTAAGTGCTCACATTTTATTTTAAGCTGGAACAGATTGTCCTCCCATTTTCTGTCATCTGTTTTCAACTTAGGCCAAAATCACTGTTGTGAAGACTAAAAGCTTAATTCTAGCAACAAAAAATATACCCACTTTCTGAAGCACAATGCACGTGTGTGTCTGTTTGTGTGTTTGTTTTTATGCAACAAAATAATCATTCTTGCATTTGATATCGTACTTTACTGGGTCATTATGATATGTCTTAGCGCTTCACAGGAATTATTATAAAGTGCAGTGACTCTGCATTTGTGGGCAAACTAGCCAGTTAACATGCAGTTGTGTTTTACAAAGGCTATGAAGTGAATGACTGAATTTATCTGGGGCGGTGTTCATAATAAATAATAATCCTTGTCATGTTTGCCATAGCGCTTTTCACATTTTCTAGTTGTCTCGAAGTGCTTCACTGAATATACTGTAGAGTGAATTGACATTTTGTATTTTTTGTGGACAAAAAGCGGCAGGCAATTGCACACAACACTGGCCCACAAACAGTCATGGGATTAATTGACTAAATTTTTATTGTTTTTTATTCTTGCAGGATTATTTTTAGGTGTGCGGAGTAAGGAAATTTGCCGAGAATGAAACCCAAGTCTCAGGTGTTGATCATAGTAAGAATAAATAATAAATGGGCATGTTTCGGGAAAGTTTATTCTGCAAACAAAATATCTACTCAATTATTATTACCGTAGAATCAACAACAATAAGAAATGATTTTGTAAATTAATAACATTAACCTGAATGTGAACTTATCAGCTGCTGCAGGCACCACTTAACAATGCTCATGAATTAAATTCTGGCAGAGATATTTCAATGAGCATTATACAGCACATCTATGATACACAAACACTGTAGCATTAAAGGAGATTATAGAATTCTCCTGGAAGCATTCCGCTCACAATGTCTCCAAATTCAAAATCTGCCAACAAGCTTTGATACCTACCCATCAACCAAATCTTACAGTCTGGCTTGTGAGAAAATCAATAATTGGGTTAAAATGGTGAAACAACAACAAAATTACATTGATAGAGCAACTTTCACGTTGGCAGGACGTCCTAAGGCGCTGTAAAGAAATAATGCATTGCATTTTTTTTTCTATTTAGCGCTTATGTTTTATTTATGTATTTTCTACATTGCTAAATTAAGTCTCTCAAAGCTGGCACCTTTCTGGCCAAGTTGACAGATTGGAGATCTGATGGCAGGCATCTGTGAATGCTGCACTGTGGATAGGTGACAGTAATTGCATGATAGCAATCCATGATTACTGGGTTTTGGATTTTCTTTTTGTGTTCCCTGAGGGAAGTGCCTGACTTCTGTTTGGCACCAGCTCCTGATGCCATAGTTAAGACAGGGAACTCGCTGTGCGGGAAATCAGGGATAGGAACCTGCATCCTAGCATTCAATGATAGGATGCAAATGATGACAGAATGCAGTCACAATGACCTCAGTATCTGTGACTAGGATTCCCTCTGCCTCCTCATCATCCTGGATCTCTCCGCTGCATTCAGCACAGTTGATCACGCCATCCTCCTCGACTGCTTGTCCTCCATCATACACCTCAGTGGGAACACATTGGCTTGGTTTGAGTCCTACCTCACAAACCGCCAGCACTACATTTCTGCAAAAGGTTTTTATTTTCATTTCTGCACAGTCACCTGCGGGGTATCCCAAGGATTGATCCTTGGACCCCTGCTCTTCCTCATCTACATGTTGCCTCTCAGTGATGTCATTCACAGACACGGGGTTAAATCTCTCCACTCCTCTGCTCCCCCCTAAATCTCTAACCTTCTCTCTCCTCACAGCAGTTCCCACTGACTCTGGTCTACTGGAACCGGCCTCCACCTTGTCCCACAAACCTTTTAATCCACCATTGGCGACCGTGTTTTCAGCCACTATGCCCCCAAACTTTAGAACACCCTCCCTCAACCCCTTTTCCTCATCCCCTCCTTTCCTAACTACACCTTCCCCTTCCCACTGGGTTGGGTTTCGCCATTGTGATGCACACTGAGACACTGCCCAACATTGAAGGTGCTACATAAATGTAAATTTTTGTTGTTGACTGAGTGGAATTATGCTGAAGTTCACTATACTACTGAAGCACCCTTTGACTATGAGTATCAACAACCAGTGTAGGGTTGTGTGGCTTTCTGTCTACCTTTTTTATACAGTAACCTCATGATTTCTTGGTCACAATGAGTTTATTGATTCCAAGTTGCAAATCTCTCCAGTGTTAGCTGTGCACAATAGACAGATAATAAATTGTTTTCCACACAGGACAGGACAGGACTAACCATCAGGAGATGATGCTCTCCGCCATCTAGTGTCCCATCTGCATGCATATCGTAAAGAGAAATTGTGGACCTGAGATAAGTACATGTCTGAGCGTAATATCAGGTTGAAATTCAACCCTGCATTGCTGATGTTAAACCACTTGACCAACAGAACAATCTCAGTATTGATCTACTGCTGAAGGACAGGAAATTCCTTTGGAATCAGCATTTATTTTGTTCCAGATTGTTATGCTGGTCGTTATTATGCACAATTATCGCATTCATGTCTGATATTATGCTCAGACATGTGCTACCATCCAGATTACCATTCAGGGGATCAATTGTACACGAGGGAAGGTGAATAGGGAACTGCATGATACTCATGTGAAGTATAAAGATCGGTACAGACTTGTTTGACCAAATGGCCTGTTTCGGTTCTGTACAGTCAAAATAAATTTGTAGAGATCTAACTCAGAACACAGATAATGTGAAAAACATATTTTAGATCAGAGTTGATCAGAGTTGAACACCTAATTCTCAATTCAGTGGTTAATCACCACTGGCTCTAAGATTATTTTGATAACTGAGTGATATGTTCTGTAATTATGATTAATTTGTACATTATTACTGTACATCCTACATCATCAGCATGCAAACTAATTCAATTACTGACTGGTTAAAAATATCATAGAACAATGGATGATGAGCATGCTTCCATAATGTTCTTCAACCCAACAGCGTAGTTTCATCTTGGCAGCCTCACCATCTATGGATGCACACTCCATCTAAGCCAGTCTGGAACCTTAGCATCTTGTTTGACTCTCAACTATCCTTTCTACTCTACTTCAGTGTCATGAACTGCTCTGCCTTCCCTCACCTCCGCAACAGTGTTCTGCTCTGCCGCAGTCTCACGCCACAGGCCACCAAAATTCTGAAACATGTATTTATTACATCCAGACTTCACTAAGCATACTCCTTGCAAACACTGTCTCCACTTTGTCACCACTAACAGCTGCTCCACCAGCCCCCACACTGTCACCATTAAAGGTCCTGATCCACCTTCAAAGCCCTCCATCGCCTCGGTCCCCACTACATCTGCACTTCTTAACCTCTTAGTAACCTGCCTGCTTCCTCCACTCGGTAGGCTCCGGCCTGCTTTACGTCTCCCACCTCGCCCACCCCACCATTGGTGGTCGGGCCTTCAGCCATTCTGCCCCCACCTTCTAGTACACCATCCGACAATCCTTCCACTTTGCACCATCCTTTGCTGCCTCCTCCTCCTTCTTTGACCATGCTTTCCCTCATGCTCTTCACCCTCCCCGATCCCTACCCGGCTCAGGTCCGGAATACTGTCTGTCCAGCACCGTGGGCATTCCCCTGATGTGAAAGGCAAAATAAAATGTAATTTTGTTGCTGTATATTTACAGTAAAATGCAAATTTATATAGCACCTTTCAAGTCAGGATGACGTCCCTTGGAGCTTAACAATATGACTGGACACCCAAGCTGGGGGTGGGAGGAGAGGGGTATGGGAAGGGAAAAATGACCAATAGAGTGCAATGAAGTGGATTAGTCTTGACACAGACCCTGAGCGAGGTGAGGGATACAGTCAATCATCAGATAAATTCCAGAAAGGAGTTTCCTCCTACTCTCGATTGGGTGGGGGGGGGGGGGGGGGCAACAACAATAACAACATTACATTTATAGAGCGCCTTTCACATTGGGAGGACGTCCAAGGGCGCTGAACAGTTGAACATTCAGGGCAGATGAGATGTGAAGCAGATGAGCAGAGCTTCCCAGCTTCCTATCTGTGAGAAAGGATAGGTTGATATAGTTTGAGGAGGGGCAGGAGAATTTGGTCTGCTGCGAGGTGGGAAACCAATTGAGCAGGGTGAGGATGAGGGTCATAGGCTTGTGGAGCCTACTGTGGAAAAGGGCATGAGCTGCAGAGTTATGAACACCCTGAAGCTTGTTTAGGGAAGAGCTGGGCAGTTCGGTGAGGAGAGCAGGAGTAGTCAAGACTAGACATGATAAATGTATGGATGAGGGTCTCAGCAGCCCTAGGAACATTCTCCTGACGTGAAAAGCATTCTATAAATGTAATTTTGTTCCCAGGTAGCCCATATGGACCCCATATGGGCCAATTTGGGTTTATCCATGCCCATATGGGCCCCACATGGGCTTGCTACCTGGGTTGTTGTAGAAAAAAAGACAGGTCATATTTTAGAGATAGGGGTAAAGCTGAGCAGGTTGGAGTATCGATTTGGGGGTTTAAAGAGCAGCTGGGAATCAAACAAGGCACAGAGGTTCCACACTGGCTCAACATGGTAGTGTGTGCATCCTTGCAGGTTAAAGCCTGAGGTGAGGATGCACAGGAGACAAGCAGGGAGCCTCCGTTTCTCCCTGTGTCCCGGCCATCAATGCCAGCAACGAAAAGGATAATTCAGTTCATGCTATGCACCAATTGGCTGCTGTGTTTACCTACAAAACATACAGTCACTACACTTTACAGTGTACTGCTATATGTCCTTCCTTTGTGAAAGGCACTATACAAATTGAAGGATTATTATTTTTATTATAAATGGAGAATTGAAGTGGTCTGTGCAGATATATAATAAATAATTGTTAATAACAATCATATATTTCTATTTTATAGATGATTTGCTTTTTACAGGCTGGATATTCATTATTTCTCACTGTTCTCCCCTTATTTGAATGGTTCACTGTTCCTCTATTCTGTGCAAAACTCCATCTGGTGGTATGGCTGAGAACTCCTACATCTCAACTGCAGTTCCTTTGTTTGAACCATTAAACATCTCAGGGAATGAGCGTGTCAATTGGCTTATACAATATAGAGTATAAACACACACATATCTATAATAAATATATTCTCTATATATATAATAAATTGATCATTTCAATCCACTACAGTGTGTGGGACCTTGTTGTGTGCAATTAGCTGCCTCGTTTCACTCACGCAAACATATCACTTACCAATATATTCTGTGAAGTGCTTTGAGATGTCTAGAAGATATGAAAAACACTATATCAAACGGAAGATTTATTATTATTATATACTACATCATTATAATTTGTTAGCATGATTTTGCCATGAATATTGCCACAAATCTGTATCACAATCAAAACACTGATGCTGCCTCCTCCAAGGTACACACACCCTTTCTTTCTGTGTTGCTTGTAGAGCAGGGCAAGTAATCTCTGGTTACGTAGCAAACGGTGGAGTTTATTTACGAACCAATTACATTCATTTTATGCCCCTCAACTTGTCTATCCTTCTGTGCTAGGGGTGTTAATCCACACTATTTTACTGCTCATACTGCGTAACATTTATCCGCTTGTACCTGGGTAGTTTACATGTGAGCATTGACAGTGTATGGCTATTCAACTGCAGACTCATCATGATTGTGCCCAATCCTGCACTGACCCACATCTGCCTGCATGAACATATAACAAAACAGACACTAAAGAGAGATCAGAAGCAGGAAAGGCAGCTCATTTTTTCCTCCCTTAACAAAATAGAGTTGAAAATCCAATAATCCTTGCATTTGATATTAAGCTGTATCACGTCTTGAAGTGCATCACAGGATTTTATTGCAAAGTGTAGTGACTATGTAGTTTGCAGATAAATGCGTCAGAGAAGTTGCATATAGTAATGACCCCAAAACAGCCATGAAGTGAATGGCCAATTTGATCTGCCAGAATGTTGACCAACGCACAGGGATAAACTCCATTATATTTTTTATTGGTACCAAGGGATCTTAAACATCCACTTGAATAGGCGGACAAGACCTTCATTTAACAACTCATCCAAAGGACTGGATCGATCAGCTAAATCAATCAGCTAAATGATTAGAGGTCAGAGATTGAACCTCAGACCTTCTGAATCTCGTGGCTCAGTTTTATAGTGGACAATAAGCTTTCCTATTTCAGTAGTGGTTATTGCACTGTCAGAGATACAGCAAAGTAAATTTCCAAATGCTCATGAATTTAAGAATGTTGGGGCAATTCTACCTTATTATCTTTCCAGCTATTACCAGATGATATTCGAGTGTTTACTAACCAACAGAAAATAAGACAAGCATTCTCACCAAGATCAGTACAACTACAACTTTACAACTTCAATTTATGTGCTAACACCTTTCTCATTAATATAAATACTGTATCTCAGTGCACTATAGAAAATGTAATTGATAAGAAATTGAGTGAATGTTATTATGTCAGCAAACACAGCAACTAATCCACACCAGCATTGTTCCACGACCCACATTATTTGAATTTGGATGAACTTTGGTAGAGGAAGAGAATGCAAGTTATTTATTTGAAAAAATGATCAATGGAAGTATGGTCCCTTTACATCCATCTGAATCACAAGGTAGACAGGACCGAAAATTAATAGCACAATCAATGAATGGGATGATGATCGGGATCTTTTTTTTAAAATTGTATATAAAAAGAATGTTGGATTATGGAGGTAAATAATAATCCTAATAATCCTTGCATTTGATATAGTGCTTTTCAGGCATTCTTCTCGGCATCTCAAAGTGCTTCACAGAATATACTGTCATAAATAAATAGAGCTGCTAATTGTTGAATAGCTTGTATTTGTGCTGAAACATTGTCTAACTTGGTAGTCAGTGAGAGGCAAAGTAGTAACCACCACAATAAGATGGTCATACTTAGCAGGAGAACATTTTCTTTTTCGAATTTCTGATCAGAAAAAATAAGACTGTCTGGACGTATATTTGATACCAGCATTGTTTTTAGTAAACCAATTGCTGGCACCACGAGGGAGAGTGAATCACATACAATGTTGTGAGCAGCGTGATTAATAATAATAATAATCCTTGAATTTAATATAGTGCTTTTCACATCTTCCAGATGTCTCAAAGCATTGCACAGACTATACTGTAAAGTGAATTGATTGTATTTTTGTGGGTGAAACACGGCAAACCAATTGCCCACAGAAATGGATTGAAATGATACATTTATTATTGGGTTTTTTCAAGGGATTATTATGGTTGAATATGTTTCAAGGGATGAACTCAAATAGAAACAATAGCTTCAGGTCCTTGAGCCTGTTCCACCATTATGTAAGATCATGGCTGATCTGTATATGTCCATTGTGCTGATCTGTACCTCAATTACCCACGCTTGGCCCATATCACTTGATACCTGACCTAACAAACATCTATCCAGCTCAGTCTTCAAAATGTGGATCCAGTATCCACAGACTTTGGGGGAGATAGTTCTAGATTTCCACTAGTCTTTGGCTGAAAAACTGCCTCCTAATTTCACATCTAAACGGTTGTATTTAAGATGACACCCCTTGTTCTGGATTCTCCCACCAGTGGAAATAGTTTCTCATTATCTACCATATCAAATGCATTTATTATTTAAAGAATCTTGATAAGATCACCCCTCAACCTTCTAAACTCAAGGGAATGGAGACCAAGTTTGTGCAACTCATCCTCATAATTTAACCCTTTAAGCCCCAGTATCATTCTGCTGAATCTGTACTGCAGATTCAGCACTATAGCTGAATTGGTTTACTAAAAACAATGCTGGTATCAAATATACGTCCAGACAGCTTTATTTTTCCTGATCAGAAATTCGAAAAAGAAAATGTTCTCCTGCTAAGTATGACTTTCTTATTGTGGTGGTTACAACTCTATAGCCAATACTATACATCCTTCCAGGGATGGGGTGCCCAAAATTGAAACTAATGCTCCAGATGCAGTCCGACAAAGTCTCTGTACAGTTGAAACATAATTTCCTCTCCTTTGAACTCTCATTGCCTTGAGATAAAGGTCAAAATCCTATCAACCTTTTTGATAACTGTTTGTATGTGGGAGTTTGTTTTTATTGGTTTGTGTAAGTGGATACCCAAATCCTTTTGCTCCTCCACATTTCATAGTTTATCACCATTTAGAAAATATAGAAAATATTCTGTTTTGCTATTTTTGGATGCATTATGCTTGACCTCACACTTCCCCGCTGTTTGTAAATAAAATCATTAAATTCATTGAAATTTAATATCATGGGAAAAGAAAGTGCTGTGCGTGATAATAGTGATCTTGGCTTTTGATACAATAAGCCTCAAAGCACTTTACATGATGTACAATAAAGAGCAGTAGCTGTGTGTATTTAGTCGACAAACTCAGCAGGCAATTTTCAAAGCAAATATCCCACAAATAGCTGTGAAATAAATGATTTCAGTTTCATTTGGAAAACATCTAGCTGGGAATGCTAGGAGATATTCCATTGTCTTTCGAGTACTGGCATAGTATCTTTAAGGTCAACTACAACAATTATATATACATATAGTAATGCCTAGGAGAGACAGTGATGGATGTTGCACAAGGATGATGGGAGAGGGAGGAAGTGGAGTTGGTAATAGGTACATTCAAAGCAGTAGGATTTAACATGGGAATTAAAAGACAAAATGAGCAAGTGAGGCAAGATGGGGTGGTAGGGGGAGTTCTAGAGATCAGGTGTTCAGGAACTGGAAGCTCAGCCACCTATCTTGGCGTGGAGAGGGAAGAATGCACCACAAGCCTGAATTAGCTAAGCAGAGGCTATTCAACGTTGCAGAAGGTGAACAAGATAAGGTTGTGTCAGGTAGTTGAAGCAAGTTCTCACTGTATTGATAAGGTGAGGGTGAAGACCTAAAATTCAACCCACTGGGAGACAGAGATTAAATAAAGATAGACGAGGATTGATTTGATGCTTGCGCGGAGTTTGGCGTGGGAGAGAATTTGGATAGTGGAGTTTTGAATGGGTTGCAGCTGATGAACTGGAGCTTGGGAGACCAGTGAGAAGTGCATTGAAAAAGACTAAGTAGAATATGATGGTGTGAATGTGTATTTCAATGCTGTTGGGTGTGAGATAGAAGTGGAGGTAGGCAATGTGGTGGTGATGAAGGTAGATAGGCTTGGTGAGAGACCAGATGTGAGGGAGAAAGGCAAGCTGGGGATCGAATCAGATGCCAAAGTTGTGCACCGGTTTTGAGCATTTGAAAGAGTCTAGAAAGGCTGGGAAGTGACGTGACATAGGCACAAACTGAGGCGGAGAGTTTTCAGCTAAATCCACATTGAGTTGACATTTACCATGCAGACAGGATGGAAAGGTTTAATCTGTGAATGGCACTCCAACAAGCAGCAACCATGTGTATTGTGTTGAAGTGTCTGCCTAGATTATATTAGTTCAACGCCCCAATATTGGTCTTGAACCCACAACCTTCTGACTCAACGGTATTAGAGCGACCAGCTGAGCCATGCTGACACACCCATCGTGTAATGTATCACTTCATGTACCCTATTTTCTCCCCCCTTAAGTCTTACACTAGATTTGTGATCATTGGAACTCTTATCTCAAAAATAAAAGTATTCAGTTCAAATATTCAAATAGTCAATTCATTTTACAGGGTAATCTGCGAAGTGCTTTGAGACATCAATAATTATTATCCTTATAACTACATAGTGTAGAAAGATGAGCTGAAAAAAAGATAAGCTTTTTCTACAAGTGCAGGCATTTCATTTCTTTTTACAAAATGATTCCCGACAAAGGTGACATCCTGTTACAGAATGACATGAAAATTTACAAAATCTGCTTCAGGGTTGTAGGGAGGATTCTGATTCAGCTTAAATATTTGCTCTTTTTTGTTCTAAATGTTAAACAACAGAAAAAAAGAAAGAGAAGAAAAGTTTGTATTTGAAATCTGCTCTCTCTGCTTTGTCATTGATGGTAATGTATTATGGCACATGCTGAAAATTTATAAATGAATGGTGGGACAAAGACATGGTTCAGGCATTAGAGCTACAAGCATTAAAATATTGAAATAAATGATGTACAAGGAATATTATAATGATAAATACATCATTTTAAAATAATGGTGGATTACAAAATGTGCGTGTGTGGGTTCTCTGTCTGTGGGCTAACCTTTTTCAAACACACTTAAAATAGCATTCAAATATATAATCAACCATCAATGAAAATGATTTTTGGTGATTCTCTAATTGTATTATTTCATAACTGAGAGCACCTGTTTGTTTGAAAACATTAGCCTATGGGCTATTAGCCTGACCTGCATTTTAAATCTTATTACAGTACATTCAAATGAAACACTTCATACTTTGGCAACAGAGTGAATGAGAAAATTGGTGAATTGAATATTTAGTGATCATTCACTATATTACATTTCATTGTCTGTGTACAAAATGCAAGAAATAAAATGAATGTGAAATGAACTGTGATTGTATAAAACAAATATTATTAGAGCATTAGAAAAGTATGCCAAGCAAATATTAACAAAGTTTGGTCATGCAAAATAAGTAACAGCCCAATACGCAATATGCAGTTGATTGAAAAATCAAATAAAATATTTTACCTTTCCCACATATTGGGGTTCTGACCCCATATATTCTTCCAGCACAAAGAATTGGTTCCAGATCCAGCCACGTCGAACACGCTGGAGCATAGGAGCTCCATCTCCTGACAGCTCAATTATTTGGTCACTGTCTGTGTGTCCTGAAGTCCTTGGTGATAGCGATTGCAGGGGTGTTAAAAGACCCCCATCAAACAGGATCCAAAGAAGCAGCGACAAGCAATTCACAATCAGCATTTGTATGTGACAGAGTACAGCTCAACATATATATAAAAAATAGATCTGCTGGCTATGAAGATGACTTTGCATTCATGTAGATAGTCAGGTCTCTGTAAGTTTTCCGTCTTCACACTTCAGATGTGAGCAATCTTCTGTGCAAGAGCACTGATGCTACGTGCCATTCGATACATCAAATTCCCACTTCTGATTCTGTTAAAAAGTATGCACAGAGTTAAAATAGGTTTTCACTCAGGATTTAGTTCTAATTACTGTATATGCATACTGTATATAGATATATACATATATTTAAATACCTTGACTAGAAGTAGCTAATATGCTAGGCTCAGTTCATCTTATTTAACAATTGTGAGTTCAGTGCTGCACACGAGAATACAGTAGCACAACCATGAGATCATTCAGAAACACTTGTTTCTACCACTTCCAGAGATTCAGCTCTCAGAAGACACATGCAATTAATCTGTCTGTTTGTCTGTCTCTCAGTTCTGTCAGTTTCAATAAAGCTCATAGCGATTGAATCTACAGTAGAAAACTGCTCCAGATTGGATATTTAATTCAGCAGTCTAGCTAAGGTTGAATGCCCCAAGATCAGAAGTATAATTTTGATCAGGATGCTAATGTTAAAGGAGACAGTATTGCAATTGTCCTGTGACCTACCCTGTCAGCTAATCTGCATCACATACTTTTACTGCAGTCTACTCATCTAAAAAATCAATTCTGATTTTATCAAATAAAATATATTCTTATCAGGAATTTACATTTTCACAATTAATATTGATCCAAGGTAGCAAACCACTTGTTTTTTTTTTAAAAAAACAAATTGATGCAATATACATTGCAGCAAACTTCAAATGTAAAACTAAACTTTGTTAGCTATCTGACCGTTGCCCTCTTGACAAAAGGATCACCATTCATCCCAACTCGCCCGTGTCAGTGTTTAACCTCCACAGGAGCTTCCACCACTTCTAATTCCGTATCCCTTATCCCTTCCATGCACATGTGTTCCCTTCTCTCTTCCATATGTAACAAGTAAAGAAACAACTACTTGTGGCTTATAAGCACAGCGAGCTGAGAAATTTGTAATTTTCATAATGTATTAATTGTAATAGTTATTACTAGAAACCCCACAATAATGCAACTAAAGTCAAACCTAGTTTCAGTAACCACTCAGGGGACTGGACCAAAGTGTATTTATGCCTCTACATAAGGATTTGTTGGTTTGTATTCTGGGTCCAAAAGTTTTAAAACATTTTCATGGGTCAAATATTTCCATGGTATCGTGAGCTAGACTCCTGCTAGACTCTTGGTGCATTTATCACTGGTGAGGAGGAATGGAGGGAGTATTTAACAAGAGTTTACATGGGCCTGGGAACATTGGTAATTCATTACTGGTAAACACTTAAATTCACTTCCAACTGATCGATAGGACTAACAAAATAGCCACTGGTTGAGATAGACAAGTGGTTGCTGAACAGAGATGGTTGCCTTGACAGGTTCGAATGTCCTTTCATTGCAGAATCCATACAAGATGCTTGTTCTTCAGTAAAGTAGACATTATCTGAAAAGTGTAAAATTCCCTATTCTTCATCGCTGTTACAGGTGTTCTTCAATGTTCAGCAGTGCAATGCAATTTACATTTATATAGCTCCTTTCATTTCAGAAGAACATCTCAAAACACTTCTCAGTACTGAATGGGTAACCGATCTGGGGGTGCTGGGGTTGGGGAAAGGTAAAATAATGGAAAGCTTAGTCAAAAGGGTATTTTTTAAGACATGGCAAGATAACAAATTGAATAAATGAACTAGACAAATTCATTTGAAATCACTGCTGCTTGTTTTAAAATACAATGTAAGATCTATTGCAATCCATGTTATGGATTTTAATTTTCTATAACAACTGAGCCCAGATTTACTAGACTTGAAGGCACCACATGAAAATGTAGCAGAGGCTGGGAACCTCTCTGCAACTTGTTCATCATATTAAGGATGTCTAGTTACAAACTGTGTACTCTACTAACTGCGCCATAAAATAAAGCTGATGTATGACCTATTTAGGATCTTGATGTGATGTTCCCAGAGAATATCATAAGTAAACTGAAATAAACCAGACCATTTAGAGTCCTCATCACCTTTACCACAACTCACCTAAGGCTTATACAGCAACTTTCAGTAAAGTTGGATAATACTCATAACAAAGGTATCATCACAAAGCTAATGTTAGTTTAATGACCAAAGCATAGGCTTGAATTGAAACAAAATATATGAAGATATTGATAGGATTGATTAACTTACAGGGAATATGTTCTCCTACAAAATATACACTCACTACACTTTCTTCGTAGAGCTTTGATACATCTTCCAGGTATAAAATGCATTTAATCAATTACATGGAATATAATGATATTCTCCCTGTTGTGCTCAATATAGTCAAATAGTGCCTCCAACTCTTAATAGAACAACCTTTAACACCATGATTTTCCATTTGCAGAAACTGTAGGAAACAGGTATAGGGTAAGAGGCACTCTCCAAAAAGGCTGTGGAGAATGCTAAATGATTGCAGATGTTCCTTTAGACCCACATCATTGCACTTATGAGTCAATGACACTTTTCCCAGACAGAGACCAATGAATACAAGATTGGAGAATAGAAAAATGGAAGAGAATCATTTTGCACTTGTTATATATGACTGTGTCTCTACTAATCAGCACTAGTATCACACATTTATTGTTTGCAGGATATTACTTTATTTGCAAAGATAATGTCAATCAAAAGATTTACATTTAACTAACTATCTATTTAACCAACCTCCGCTCTATACTAAACGTAATGAGCCTGTCTTAAAATCTTGAATGGACCTGTGTGATCCTATATTACCATTTTTTACCCTCTCCCCCAGCTGAACTGAATGCACAGTTTAATTTTTGATGGATTTGCTTTATAAAAGGCATGTATGGGTATAACACTCTATTAGCAGTTGGTTCCTTTTCTTTTTTCCACTGTTGATTTTCCTCTGACACTATTGAATTTGGAGTCACATTAAACAGCATTTGGCATTTAGAATTCAGCAAAGGTGCATTATACAGATACAATGTATACTCACAGCTACTCAGGAATGACTGAGGAACAGAGGCTCAGGGTCACTCGACAGAAACTGAGTAACAATCTCACAGGGAATCGAGCATCTAACTGGCAGGACATGCTGACTCATATAATCCCTACCTTGAAGGGCCAGAGGTAAATCATGGGGTTGCCATAAATCAGCATCAACATATTGCCTGTTACTGTCAGGATTCCTCGAGTAATTCCGAGTCATTATTACCAAATAAATCACTGAAAAAAATATGCTTTTTAAGAATATATAAAAACTCTTGTTAAGGAATACATATTACCAGTAGACACAAGTAATTGTGTTATTCCTAATTGTAGTATCCGTATTAACTACCCCAGTATAACATCAGAATGAAAACAAAATATTTTTATTTTAATAGAATCACTTCAAGAAACCAGAACAACTATATATTTTTCAGGAGGAACAGCCAGCACAGTTAAAATATATGGTTTAATTTGAATCAAAGATGAGAAAAACTAAATTATTCACCAGAATTTGACTTTCAGGCATAATTCAGATCATCCTTTCCTTTCAAGTAGAGAGAAGTTCTTAAAAAAAACTTAATATACACATAAAGAAGAGGTAGGATAGTGGTGCTGACAGGAAACTGAGCACATTTACCACACTCCATGACTAAGGAAAATGTGATGAATTGAGCCACTCATAGTTGGAAGTGATGAAATGCATACATTTAATTCATGCACATGAAAAAACCATTTCAGCCAAGTAAAGACATTTTATATAGGGTTTAACTTACCCTTTACCATTGAACTAGGATTTCACAGCTGAGTATCGCATGTTCTACTGCCTATATTACAACAGTTGTAACCCAGCAGCACCTTAGTAAGCCGCAAGCTTGGACGGAAACACTGCTGACAGAATGGGCTGCTCAGTGACTGACGGGTGCACATCATCTGTGATAATTGCGCTGTGTGTGGGTAGTTCCCAGTCGAAAGAAGAGCAAGATTACAAACGGTTGTAGAGTAGCATATGAGTTACTAGCTGTCAGCTGCCTCTAAACATGACTAACGGATAATGGAATTAGCTCAGCTGAGTGGAAATTGCCCAGATGAGTCAAAAGCTCTAAGTCATTAAATAATTCCTCAGAGGAAAGAAGTGCCTTGGCATGTCATGCTGGGACTACGGAGGTTGACAAAATTGGATATTTAATTCACTCAGGAGAATACAGACATTTATGTTAATCTTCATACCACACCGCAGACTAAATTCATTTACCCAATTCAGGCAGCACTTCCCAACACTTCCTTAAAGAACATACATTGTACAAATTCAATGACCTTGAGAACAGCTGTTCAGCAGCCAAATCAAGATCTAGAATCTGTCAAAATGATTTCTCTTTCAGTTTCGCTAAACCAACCGAGCACTTTATCATTCCGGATTTCAAGCTATATATTTTGCGATGATGGCCTAAATGAATCTCACAGCTGGTCCAATCATTATATGTTCTATGTAATCTTAACTGATATTTAAAAACATTAGAAAAACGTGTCTTCATTTTGTTGTAAAGATCTTCTCCGAGAGTTTGAGTATAAATTGCCTTAATATCTATATATTTATCCTCAACAATGTTTAAGAAAAAGCAATACTGTATATTGGGGTATATCCACAAATATGAATTGAGTAAAATAGTTGGCAAATGGATGATATTTGCATTCTTTTCCTGATTTTTTTTCCATCGCTTCTCAATGGGGTACACAGAAGGCTGAATCCAGGCAAGTATAGATCCCGTCTCCAAAATAAATAATTCAGTCCTACTGGAGCCAGTCACATTTGCAGGTATTCCCAAAGGATTTCATATGGGTGGCCAGCTGTTTCACAAAGTGATTGAAGCTACAGATTTTATTACTGCCTTAACACTGTGGTATATGCAAGTGCTCATTTGCACAATGAGTCAGAGTGCTCCAGTCACTTTGTGTTTGACTCATAATGAAGGAGAATGGTATCAAAGAGATCAACATTAGACTGATCAGAGACCCTTGCTATGAATTGTAGAGAAATGTGTCTGCCCTATCTGTATGTAACTGACAATAGAGCCAGTTCAATGGTTGTCTGTTTAGATTTGGAGACAAAGAGAGAAAGACATTTGGATTGAATATGATCCGAATGCCATTTGTTTTGTCCACCTCAAAGTTCCTCAATCCTTCATCTCTATGAGCTATCATGTTAGGACACATTTGTTATTTCTATGATCTTAGTCAACATGCAAACCAAAGTCTTTGGAATACAGTACAGTATTTCAAAGAATGCTTTCTAAAACTGAGCAAAACCATGAAAGCTTTATGCACCTAAGGAACTGAATATTTAGCATTGGTGGAGTTAAACATTTGTACTGTAAACAAACTTCATGTATAGTGCAACATTGTCTGTTTTGCAGAAATAAACAATCTGGATTCAGTAGTGAGACCACCTGGATTATGTGTGCTGTGCATTAGATTTAATATAACTGAAGCCAATCCACAGCTAATCTTTTATACATAATCTTTGAAAAGTACTCAGACTGTTGCTGTAGCTTTAAAAATTATAAAGGTAGAAAAGAGCTGACTATTCTGCCAGATATCATTTTGCTTTTGAAATGTCTCTGAACAGTTGGAGTTCAATTAGTAGAGCTGTGGGAGTATACTTAAATAAACATGCATGAAGCCCTGAATTTTACTCAGTTGGTGAACAGTGCAGTAATAATAATAACACTTGCATTTGATATAGCACTTTTCAAATCTTCTAGATGTCTCAAAGTGCTTCACAAAATATATTGTAAAGTGAATTGACTGTATATATATATTGGTTCTGATCCTCAATCCAGACACTCAGCAATCTTTCCATGTTTTCCATATCACTCCTATGATTTGCTAATCTGCTTGCACCTGTAACTGTAATACATCTTGAACTTGCCAGTATATTGTCCTTATTCTGTTTTATAGTAGCCACTATCGATCTAGCTAGCCCTAAAGCCCTCCCGACATCCGTACCTTTTTCACCAGAATCAATGCACTTGATCACCTTCAATCTGGTATTTAAAGTGATGACTTTGTGTGGTTTCTACCCGCTAGCGGTATTACCACTGCTTATTTCACATACTGCTGTCTCTTCCCCGACTCAGTAGAAGCGCAGTAGAGGCTATAAATCACTTGGGAATGTTCGGAAATTACTGTAATACTGGCGTGGTGTCACTTCAAAATCAACTGGCTTTTAAACAATGACATGGCGACAAGCTATTGACCAGTTCAAATGCTTGGATTTATCCGCGAATACACTATGGACTGTGCGTATGGGCAAAATGCGACAATGATATTCAAAATATGTACTGCGCATGCGCAAAAAAATGTGGTCCTTAAAACGAATCCAATAGTCGTATATCGATCAAAAGGTGTTAAAAAATTATAGTCCTTCAATTCAAATGTCCTAAATAGAAGCGTTGTAAATCGAGGCTTACCTACCCACTAACCACTGAGCTACATGACTCCACAAGCAGACAAAATAAGCATGTTTCCTTATTTGTACCACTGCAAGGAATGTTATGATCCATATAGGATCATAACAGTTTGTTAGAAATTAGTTTTCACCAAATGAATGCTCACATTTTTTTGAAAAACGTTTTTCCCAAATTTGTTCTAAAAATGAACTGATCATTTTTTTTTGCAGTGATGTGAACTGGTGCATTGTGAATCAAGTTGACAATATGAGCAGCATTGTTAACAGCATCCTGAATGTCTGTGACAACCATAACTTTTTTTTGCTAGCAAATTGTGATGTAAAGGTGAAGATAGAACAGTAAGACAGAGAGAGGAACTCTGAGTCACACATGGAAAGGATCAGCGAGAGAGAAGGACAGGCAAAGACAGAGCCTGAGAGACAAACACCAACTGTGGTTGAAAGAGAATCAGTTAGGGAGAGAGTTTGCATTGGTGGGAGGAAGAAAGAGAGAGTGCATGGATTAGAAACAGAGAGTCATAGTGAGAAAAAAGTTGTAGGGAGAAAAATAACTGGCATAGTGTGTTCTTAAAACAAAATTAGAATTGTATAGCGCCTTTCACGTCAGGAGGACACACTAAGGCTTGAGACAGTACAACTCCTGATAGAACATTGTTTTGCATTATGCGTACTCACACAATATTAATTATGTTCAGCGGTCAGGCAGCTGTAGAGAAAGAAGCAGGCAGCATCATCTGGCATTAAGGCTCTGACGATATAATTGCACGACTGCCACCTTAGATCCACAGTGAATTCAGTCTCAAGATTGTCAGCAATTCTCTATGCTAGACTGTCCGCTTCTGAGGCTCCTTCACTAGGATTTAAATAGTCTGAATACAAGAATTGACAATATTTGTATCTATGAATAAACATTTATGAAACACAAACAATTATAGTCAGAACAACATGTAAAATGTCTGTAATTCAACACACAGTTACACAAAAACCATTCATAAAATTACAATAAGCTAGAAGGGAACAGTCAAAGGAATGTAAACCTTGCTTCTGTTCAGATATACCCAATTTTATATATTTTCTCAAAATTGTGAGGCTTCATTTGATCCCTGGATCCCACAGGACTGATTTCAGGTTCCTCACATTTATCTACAAATCCATACATGCCCTCTCCTCCAGCTTCATTCTCCTATATATCCCTCTGTATTCCTTGTCCCTTGTCTCACCATCGTTGTCTGAACCCTCAGTCACGGTATGCATATCCAATGAACTTCCTCCATAAATCCCTCCATCATGTTGCCACCCTATCTACGTTGAAAAGCCCCCTGAAAACCTACAAAATTTGTCTATTTTTCAGGCACCTACCTTCTCCCAACTTGATGCCTGGCACCATCCTTGTAAAGTGATTATCCTGTGTATATTCAGTATACAGTATTTTGTGAAGCACTGCAAGATATCTATGAAGACGTGATAGTGTGTGATATAAGATGCAAGGATTATTATTATAAGAGGTTACTTTAAATGAAAGGCCAACTGTTGAATTTGACTAAAATTGTGAATTGCTCACTAAATTATATGTGAGGTGTACATTTACAGTAATCAGAATGAATTATGAGTAACAAGTTTGAGTGAATGAACGGTGACTCTTTGTTTGTGCATTTAACCTTGACAGTCTGGGTTGATTAAAAAACATAACAGCATAAATGACTGTTTGACGTTAGAAATGTCACCATGGGATGTAAAGTACATCTCCCCAGGCAACCACATATATGTCACACCAACTTGTACGAAGTTAGCTCTCAGTCAAGATTAGTTTGGAGTCGAGTTCTGTCAAATCGGCAAATTGTATATTATGTTCCCTGGAGGCTTACTTTATGTTCCGAGGCATTTTGCCTGAATTCATTTATGCTGCCCTTTTCCCAGTGAGCACGTTTTGAACCTCTATTGTATTTTTCTGACTTTCTGTTAACTCAACAAAAAAAAGTCGGCAATAACAATTACAGTGTATAAATCCAAACAAATAGAGACAAATCACACAAATTGACAGACCAACTTATCCGTCCAAAAATTTACTCATGCAATTCGATCTCCCAAATAGCAGATTGATGGATTTTTGATGTGATAAATCACTTAGGTCCAGGCACCATCAACAAATTTCCTAAGAGACTGAAACAAGAACACCTTTTTCCCTCCTTCAGATTTGACTGACTAAAATCAGCTTTATTTAGATTCTATTTGTAAATTGTCACTGAATGTTTACTTAACAGAGACCAATTTAAATAAATTGTACACACCAAACATCTGACACTCAAGTACAAGGCCCGTCTTAAGTCCTACATCTATAAACATGCTTTGAGACATCTTCTCCTCGGCTCCCACCTCCAGTTCAGATGCCGAGCTAGGACAATGAAGTGCCTTGGGCAAAAGGCCCCATGAAATGTAAACTTGTATTGCATTCTAAGTTACAAATTTAAAGACTTCATCAAAATCAATTTTAAAAAAACTTGCACTCCATAGCACTCTATGTAGCACTCTACATTGGTCTGGGAGTGTTTAAACTGCAGAAGGTAATCCCACAGAAGATACAATGAAAGTCATTCTGCAATACTACATCTCAAAACATTGATAACTTAAAAATACACATTTGTGTTAACTGCCCAGGTTATAGTTAAATTGATGCTCAACATCTGCAGTATTTTACATTTATTTATAATTAAATTGATTAAGTCTTACATTGAATAAGCCAAAGGTGTGCATTGAATACAGCTTATTTTTTAATTCAAGCAAATTTTATCCATATATTGGAAACAGTATCTCTTTTTAACTAATGGTCCATTGTGTACTGGTAGCACACAAGGGTATCTTCCGAAAATCGAAAACAATTCTTAAATTGATCATTGCACTATTGGCTAAAGTACAGTCACTGTTGTCCCTGTGAACTAATCAGCTCCATATATTCAGTAAATGCTGAAGAAAAATATGCGAATAAGTCAAATAAAACCATCAGTTTATTTGTGCAAATTTGAAAGATCACAAGAGATATTTAGTTGAATATAGCAGCAGTTGGACCATCAAGCCAGTTCCATTCCTAATATACTCGGAATTAGGTAAACAGGATGTCTCTCCCTCGAGGGACAGAGTTTGCATTCCATTACAAAATACAGGAATTTCCATGTATAGATGGGATGCATAGAACTCTCAGTTTAGTTGAGCATGGCGATATGTTTCCTTATATGTCAGACACCTTGCTGACCAAAACAAAAACATTCCACTATTTTTTTAGTTCATGGCAGATCCTAAGTGTAGTGCTTTGTTTCTATTTTTGGCAGATATCCAACTTACATAAACTAAACTGTCAATGTGTTTTTTTTCATAGCTGTTAAAATCCTCACTTGCTAAGTATTTATTAATCTCTGTATTCAATATTGAGCATTTTGGACCCAGATTTCTACTGTTAGTAAAGAGGAAGACATTGAATATTTTATATCCAGATCACCAATTTGATAAATAATAGATTATTTCCAGAACAGATCAATTGTCAAATGCTCCTCTTATTTGCTTTAAATTTCTTTAATGCCTTCAGTAATGCCTTGCTCAATGAAAAAAACATTTGAGTTTAAACTTAAAAACTCATTATAGCAACCAGAGAGTAAAACTCCCTTGAATTTAATTGTCTATGAACCGGTCAAAAGTTGGGAATGGTCCACTGTAATGGATCATAAGAAATGTTGAGTTGAGAAAAGATAATTCGGCCCATTAAATGATCCTATCCCTATCATCACAGATTTGAATAGGATTCAGTTACCAAACCAGTTACAATTAGAGAATGCAAATTAGAGTTTTTATCATTGAAGGTGAAGCAAAATCCATATATCATGTTAAAAGAGGATTAGATAGATGGTTAAACAAAAAAGGAATAGTAAATGAGATAGGAAGCAACCATGAGGCAGGGATTAGTTTAGGGGGTCTCATTTGAAAACAAAATCACGGCAACCTAAATAGGCAGAAATGTCAATTCATGTGCTGTAGCATTCAATTATCATTTAAAATCTCCTTTCATAAATTTCAGTAAACTTTCTCGTAGTTAGTACCCCTGTCCACACACAGACACACACAAACAAACACATAGACAAACAACTCAAATTCCAGAATGTATATGTAACCTTACACTCTGCATCAATGATATACCTTCTGCCTTCCTTGGTATGCAAGTACTTGTAATTAGTATTGTCAGCTCCATTGGGGAGCTCGCAGGAGGTTAGTCTGAATGGATCGACTGGTCTCCTCCTATGGTTCAGTTTCAAGGATTGGACGTTATCCAATTCACAAAATTTAGTCACCTATTTCTTAAATTTAAAAAAAACTATCTGAATCCTAGTAGTAGGTCCTCTTGATGGCCTTAATGATCCAGGATACACCAGGACTGATTGATAGAAGAGATCATGACATATTCTGAAACACTCCAAAATTATGTTATAAGGGCTCTCAGATAGTTGAGGCTGACTGCTGACTGATCTGGAGCATTTAAACTCTTGACCTCACACCTTCTCAAAGCCCAAATTCTCATCTTCCCTCTGGGTGTGTTGAACACTTTAGGATCAATTATCCATGTCCATCTGAGAGCTCTGGGCCCCACTTCTGTTCCCACTCTGCACATTATTATTTCACTCAAGTGGTTATGCGAATATAGTGACCAAAAAGTAGTGACACCATTACATGTCCAAGTCTTAAAGAAACAATGACTTAATTTTAGATAATAGGGTAGATATCACAACTTCTTGGTCACCCTGTATTTTGTGTGTAGTTTTATTTTGCTATACCGATATACTCCTGCACCTTGGGACGTCCTCCTGGCTTGAAAGGCGCTATACAAATATAATTTGTTGTTGTACTGTTTTATAGGTAGAATTAGCAATGTTATCTGTTGGCTGCATATGATTTTAATATCAATGTTGCCTCAATGCCCCTATCTACTAACCCTAGGTGCTGTTGTTCAATGTTTTTATGAATTCAAAATCATTGAGAAATCTAATTTTGGAAGTTTAGAAATGTGTTCATGACGCATTTCCTATTAAGATATTTGATATTAACTATGCAGAATTACGGAAGTTTAAAAATGTGATGATCACACATTTCTTGTTGAAAAATCAAGCAAAAAATAGAACAAACGTGACCCCAATGGATTCTAAGATGTAATTAGATAGATATCTAGAAAACAGTCATTTGTAAGGACATAGGGAAAAGAGGGCTAAATGGGAGTGAATGTATTGCTTTTTCAAAAGAGCTGGCACAGATTTGATGGCTTCAATGGCTATGTTTTATGTTGGACCTTTTGTCATGTGGTTGTCTTATGTTTTTTTGTTAGTGCTGGTACTGATTTCCTGCCTGATATGTCTCAACCAACAAAAGAATATACACAAAGTTCACGGGTGCAAATCCTGGTCAATGGATCGCTGTTTAATCTGAAAACCTAGATATAGAGACACCTTCCCCCCCACCACCCCTGTAGATTTCTCACTTTATGTATAATTCTATATCGTTGAGTGCTGTAGCTCAGTGTTTAGAGCACTCACCTGATAAGCATGGGACCTGTGTTTTGAATCCAGGCAGGTCAGGGCGAAACCATGGGCAAGTTTCCATATGCCTAATAATAATCTGTCCCCAAAAAAACTATAATAAATTGGTCATTTCAATCTACGACTGTTTGTGAGACACTGCTTTGTGCAATTGGCTGCTGGTTTTGCCCATAAATATACAGTCAATTCACTTTACAGTATATTCTGTGAAGTGCTTCGAGACAAGCGCCGTATCAAACGCAAGGATTATTATTATTGCAATATTCAAGGAGTCCTTGCAAGTGAGAGGACCTGGGTTTGATTCCTGGGCAGGGTACATTTCAGCTAGCATTGGCATGTATCTCTATTGCATTTAGCATTATGGCTGCTTTGTGTTTCCCCAGATGTAAAGCAAAATGTCCATTTTGATTAGTCCTATGATTGGAGCAAATACATTTAACAATGAACAACAACAATGACAACTTCAATTTATATAGCGTCCTCCACGCCGGACAGCGCTCAGAACTCCTTCAGAAATAAATTTGTGTGCCTGATGGCTGTAGAGTTTGTAAAGTTTTCTTTGGCGTGTTAATTTGTTTATGAACCGTAAACAAATCAATAAGGATTTTATTTCAGAAGTAAAGAGAAGTTCTTATCTGATCAGCTAAAGCTGTGTGCAAATAAAGCAAAAAAAATACTAGAAATCAGAAAAAGTACATGATTTCTTGTTTGGCAGTTTTGGCACCTAGAACCATAGAAATGTACAGTTCAGATGACCTGTCCCTATGACTCACAGAAATTCATTTAGTTCCTATTGAGTTACTCATGTTCAAATATTTATCTAATTAAAAGTTAGTATGGATTCTGCTTCAACCATGCTTCAACATAGAACATTTCATGCCCTAATAACCCTCTGTGTAAAAAAAAATCTCCTTACGTCTCTTCTTCTTCTTCTGATAATTACCTTCGATCGATGTCCTCTGTGGTTTCAGAATCACTGACCAATGCAAATAATATTCATCAATTTTATAGTCCTGATAGGATTGGAACCAATAGAAGACATCACAGAATGGAAAATATACTGAGCCCCATCACTTCATGGACAGGTAACAGAAGTGGTCCAACTTGATTCATTATTTGAGGAACACTCATTCAATGTTAGCATCCAAAGTGCTTGCCTCATATTTGTATTCAAGATGTACTTATATGAAATAATAATAATAATCCTGGCATTTGATATAGCACATTGTCACATCTTCTAGACATCTCAAAGAGTTTCACAGAATATATATATATTTGACTGTATATTTTGTGGGTGAAATGACAATTGCACACAGTAGTGTCCCACAACCAATGCTAGATTGAGTCACTAAATATTTTGTAGCTATTTTTTTGAAGGGTTTATTACCCCAGAAAAAGTGATCATCCAATAGACTAACAACCGGGATCCTATTTAGATAAACAGGTGCTAGGTTAACAGAGGTGTGTGGAATAAGGAAATTTACCCAACATTTCACCCTGCTGGGAATCAAACCGAGGACCCTGTCACTTGTGAGGTGAGTGCTCACAAGTTACAGGACTTCAATGACTAATCTTCAACAGGTACTTTATATTAGGGAAAATAGCATGAATAATGACAATTTTTTAAAAGATTTCTTTTTTTTTTTCTCCAATTATTTCCTGAGGAACTCTTTCTTGCTAAGATATATATCCATGTCTACCAATTATTTTCTGGTATCTTAGATATCTACGTTCATGCAACCAGACAGCCAGTATCAACAAGCTAGTATATTACAGCTCACCTGCTCCTATACTCATCACCATCCAAATGCATGAATAATTATTAATAATGGAAACCACAGCTGAATTCCTCCCTCTATATCTAAGGGGAGATGAATCCAATTGTCATGATGCAACTATTTGTCTAGCTAAGCCAGCGCAATCTGTGGCTGAAATGAAAAGTTTTCAATCTGTTTGGCTCAGTTGCACAGTGGGCAGTGATTTACCTACTGAGCCTTTTGATTTATTTAAAATCAAATCAAGTGAAAGCTCATCATTATTTGTCCCAGTAGCTCTATCTGGCAATGACAGAAGGTGCCAAACAACCAAAATAACAATGGAAAACTGAAACTAGGACACATAATTTGACATTGGAGCTTGCCTAAAGAGACATTCTATCCTTTCCATGCTGCTGTTCTCCTTGTAATTAACCGAAGATATGCCATTAAGAAGTGATCCCAATTGACCCACTTTAGGATACTTAAGAAAAAGTCCAGATGTGATCTGATAGCCTAAGGCTAGACATGTTATCTTACAATTTACCCCCCTAGCTACTTAACTAACATTTAAATTTTCTGTTAACTATGGATTATGCTACGCATTTTTCAGTTAACAGATTTTGACTCCACTCTAGTTAAGATTTACAATGTTTACTCTTTCCTTCCTCTATCCATTGATTATAATGTGCTGCTTGTGTATTCCTGGGATGTAGAAGTGTTCAGCCTGTGGCGTGTTAGTAAAATTCCAGCTGGCATCCTTAAACATACTGCTCAATAAACTGAAATAGGAAATATTACACTTTTAGAGGAGGTATTTACGCAAGACATCCCAGTTTAACTTCAAAGCGCTGCAATGTTTTCTTCCCCAAGGTTGGTGACAAATATGCATCAGAGGAAAGAATGTACTAATTTTATATCAACTTACAGTTACAAACTTGGGTTCTTCGCAGATGAAATTTAAGAGTATATCAGCTGCTATCTTATTGGCATTGAGGTTTTAGCAAATATAATCACTTTCTTACTACCACTACTGAGTAGAATTTCCTTCACAGTTGAAGGCATCCAATTCTACTGTGCCCCAACCAGTAAAGACATGGAATTAGGTTCTCTAGTCCGTCAAATACATTTACTGCAAACAGAGAATCATCCTTTGGATTGGTAGGAAATGTTCACGTATTATTTTCTCCATTGGAAAGTTGGCAACTGTTTTACAGCTCTGGATGCATCCTCAGCTATTTAATTGCCAGAGATTTAGCTCATAATATTAGATCACCAGAGATCTGATGCATATTGGATGGGATTTTGGGGGAGGATGGATAGTTATTTGGGGAGGACGGGTTCGCAGGGTTATGGGGAGAGAGCCTGGGAGTGGGATTGACTTTGAGTAGCTCTTATCAAACAGCCAGCACAGATGCAATGTGCTGAATGGCTTCCTTTTGTGCTGAAAAATTCTATGATTCCAAGATATTCAGTATTGGATCTAATGCAGCCAGATATGACTACTATAGAATAAGTAGTCATGTAATGAACCATGTGTTGGTGACCATCCACATGTAAGATCCTTCATTTGCAAGCACAGACCTGCTGAACATAATTGCAAGATAGCCTTGAGTTGAAGTGTTAGATTCACTGTGCATCCCTTTTTGTCCACAGCAGAGCATTTGATTAAATCTCAGACCTTGGGGAAGGCAGTCTGGTGTAGAATTTATACAGTCTCTGTGATTATTGATCTTCTGTGGAAATATTTGATCCAGTAAAGCCTCTGGAACAGGACTGGAGGTCACATCTTGAATGTGGGTGGAAATAAGTCTTTGAAAATAATTCCTCTTTTTCTTATTTTGTATGGAAATTCAGAGCAAATACGATCTTTCTTACCAGCCAAAGCCAGAGCTTTTCCAATTTTGGATACCTGCAACCGACATTACGAATAGATTCAAAACTGGGAACTTCCAACTACATCAAACAGCTGTGGTTTCCAGATCTGGACAGGCTCTCAGCAGTATCACTGTCACTCACAATACCGCTACTGTTCTCTTTTTCTTTTTTTTCAAAAGAAAAAAGGGTGCATATTCCCAGATGGATACACATATTGAAGTGTTGAGATCCATTGGAAATTTGATTACTGTCTGCATTCACACCCAGGTGGTCAGGAGTGGGAATCTGACCTCTGAGACAGTTCCCATCTTTTAATGGTCGGATTTGTGGGATGCAGGTTAAAATTTGAGAATAAGTCAGTGAAAACACTGTAAAAGAAAATCTGCTGAACAATGCTTCCATTATCTTTACTCTAACACCACTCTTCCACCTTTGGCTGGCTTCATATCCCTTGCCCTTCCACCATCAATAACTTTCAACAATTTTGCCATCGCTGCCTGGAAGTCTCTTCCAAGATTCCTCTGCCTTGCTCCTTCCCTCTCTGCTTTAAAAACTGCCTACCTACCACCCAGAGCCTATTGTTGAGTCCTCAGAGACTATCATAAAACCGCAAGAATAAAGGTCAAGTGATTTCTGCACATCAGGAGACATCCAAAATTGAATTAAAGCATTTAACTCAACAGGAGCTGTTCATTATTCTAAATGTGCACTTAGCATTTTTTTTACATGTTAAGCTTTCACTCCTTATTGTCACGCAGGAAGCATACTGGGCTCAGTTCTAAGGTGGAAACTGTCTGACACAGATGAAAGACTAATGATGCCAGCTGTGACATTCATCCACAAGGTACAAGGCACCATATGGTGAGTACTGTAGTATTACAAGCTTCTTTTCAGCACAATGTCACAAACTAAAAAATAATTTTGCAGAAAAGAATTCTTTAAAATCTGGAACTCACACTTATGTTTTAGCAATTTTTTGTGAGCTTGTAACCAAACAATGTAAAGAATGTTCTAAATGTAAAAAAATTCCACTTGGGTCTAGATTTACTCTATTTTACTTCATGTTTTGAATGTGTTGCAGATTGTGTCGAATTGTTGAATTCAGTCTTAACTCTGAGGTCGTTTATCTTGCCATCTTAAAATTACAACAAAATCTGCTCTAAAATTTTGAGTGTACAGTATATGACATTTTTCTGGACGCTTTGAAATGCTAAGAAAATCGAGTGAATTCCAGAATCAGGTAGAAGTTTGTCCCTGCAACGTTTAATTTATTTCAATCCAAATTGTTCTCTGCCTTTTGCAACATTGAAAATGCTTACAAAAAAGATTTTATAGCAAGACTTGATGCCCCAGGCAATAGTGTCCAAATAGTGCTCCAGCCAGCAGCGTCACCATTAGGTTAGAAGGATAGAGATTGCAGATGGATACTACCATATCCACAATAGTCCCTTTATATCCAAATAGCCATTAATAATAGTAATCCTTGCATTTGATATAGTGCTTTTCACAGTTTCTAGACGTCCCAAAGCTCTTCACAGAATATACAGCAAAATGAATTTACTGTATATTTGTGGGCGAAGCGTGGCAGCCAATTGTGCACAGCAATGCCCAGAAACATTCACAAACAGTGACCAAATTATTATTATTGTTTTGTTTTGTCATATTGTCAACGCGATTGTTTTAGACTCCCTATCAAGTTTCAGTCTTAACATGTTTTTCTTTCTCTTTCCTTCTCTCACTTTGTGATATTGGTGTAGTTGATGAATGCATTCTCTTGGAGGGGCCAAACTCACTCAGTTTCTGAGACAATCTGTGAAAGTTCCGCTCAATTGTTACCTTGTAATTAATTACTTACAATTACCCTTGGAACCTTATCATGTGCCTAATGGCAAACACACAAACTACGTGAACAGCATTTCTCTGGGGAATCTCCTCCACAGATTGTGGTGTTTCGGCTTAGACTTGAGGCTCAAGGCTCAAAATCCTATGTGCAGTGCAAGAGACTCACTGGAGAAATTGCTGTTTAATTGCTGTTAGAAATTGTTAAACTGGCTCCAAGGTGACCTGCTTGGCAAGGGAATGCCGGAATTCAGCTAAAGCTCTGTGTCGGTCTCGGTAGTCCAGTTCCTGAGCAATGTGAGTCCACAGTACTCCAGGGCTCTGCTGATGACTGGCGACCTAGCCAGGCTCATCAGCAGGATTTGGATGGGCAAACCATGGCCTTGACCATGATTCTCGGAGAGGCAATGACCTTGAGTTTGAATTGGATCATAGGACCAGCAATACTCCTTGATAGAAGGAAAAGTGTAAATCTTGTAGAACTATGTTAAAATAAAACAAAAATAGTGAGGTTACAAACCGTTAAAATGATCTTCTCAATTCTCAATTCTCACATCTGTGATACAAAGTAAGATAGGCTACCAGACATATTCACAAACCACTGATCATTCATTTACATTATACTAATCTATATTGTGTTCGATATATATTGACAATCTAGCACAATGCATTTACAATATATTCTCCAGTTTGACACATGGCTACTGTAAAGTACACGTACCCCGCCCCGTCCGCGGTCTTTGCAACCATGGATTTCACGTATCCACAGTTTCCTCTCTGCGACAACCTTTGCCAACCGCGGCAATGAATTTTCCATATCCACGGGTTTTAACACTAACACTAGTGTTTGGCACTAGGACCCATTTGCATCAACCAGCCACAATGTCGCTTCTCCGCACCCAACCCCCTTAGTGTCACCCACCACACCCTCTTCTCCCCACCGATCCACCTCGCACTCATTGGTGATTGATAATCCGGAGGAGGAGGCAAAGGAAGAGGGTGCACAGGGCCCCTCTTCCATGTAACAACATGTAACAACCACCTCCCCCATCATCATCATCATTAGGATTAAAGTAAATAATATGAATTTTTTGTGTTTACTAAAAGAACAAGCAACTTACTCTCCCTATCCCCATGTTTCCCATAGGGCCTTGTATTTGCCAACCACGGTTTTACTAACTGCAGGGGTTTTCAGGAACGTATCCCCTGCGGTTGGGGAGGGAGACCTGTAATTGTAGTTTTATAGTACTTTATCATAATGAAACTTTGCAAAGTGTCTCACAGTAAACATGGTCATAGTAGTGTTTTTGTAGAAAAGTAAGACCTAACAGGTTTATAAAGAGAATTATTGATGGACACTGTGAGAAAGTTTACTCACTTTGAATAGTGCAATGGAATCTTCACTCTCTACATGGAAGCATTGGTTTGAAGCCTCATTCAAGAAACGTAAAATAGAAAAAAAAAAAAATTTAATCCATCCAATTGTGGACCCTGATAATATATTTAATCTCCTTATCATTTCTCCCTGACCCCCTAAGAGTATCAAGTGAAACTCCAGCCTATTTTTCTATCCCCATATCTTCACCATTCATTCCTGATAGTTCATTTCTATGATGACGTTTCACGAGTCCCAATAGCACAGGAATCATTGTCAGTGGTGGAGTACTTAATTATTTCCAACCATACTCATTTTGAGAGTGCTCAATCTATTTCCTAACCACATATTTAACCAGTTAATTTTTAAAAAGAGTTTATCAGCACCTTAACTGTGTTTGCCTAAGAGTCTGTTTCATAATTCCATCACTCTGTAAAATGAAACACTTCTAATAACATGTCTTGCTCGAGGGATTAATTCTGTACCTGTGTTTTCTGCATAATATAGTGATAAGGGAATACAGAAGCAAATTTAGGAGGAACTTCTTCACGCAGAGGGCAGTGAGAATGTGGAACTTGCTGCCCAAAGCAATAGTTGATGCAGGTAGTATGAATGCATTTAAGGGAAGCTAGATATACAGTAAAAGACTGTTTATCCGGCACCCTCGGGACCTGGCCAATGCCGGTTAAAGCGCCTGCTGGATATTCGGCCGAAAACAAAAAAGAAGAAGCAATTTTCCGGATAAATTCCGGTTAATCGAATACAGACCTTTTTTTTTGCTATCCTGGTTATACGGAAGTTACGGTTCATCAGGTATTGGATAAACGGGCTTTTACTGTACACAGGAGGGAGATGTGAGGACAGAATAAGGAGATGGTGGATACTCATGTCGAGTATGTGGAGTATAAATCCCAGCATGGACTGGTTGGGCCAAACATCTGTTTCCATGCAGTGCATGTAAATCTATCCAAATCTAGTTCTATGCTACACATTCTCTGTTTTGCCCACAAAATAAACAGTCATTCACTTTACAGTATATTCTGTGAAGCGCTTTGAAGACATGATTAGGTATCATATCAAATGCAAGGATTATTATTATTTTATTGTTTACCCATTCAGGTAATATTTTTGAAAAAATCAAATGTTTGACATCTTCACTCTTATCCTTGCATTGTTTAGACATAGTGCTTTCCACATCTTCTAAACATCTCAAAGTGCTTCACAGAATATGCTGTAAAGTGAATTGACTGTATATTGTTTGGGTGAAACGCGGCAGCCAAAGGCACACAGCAGTGTCCCACAAACAGTCGTGGATTAAAATAACCAATTTATTATTGTTTTCATTTGAGGGGTTATGATTAGGTGTCTGGAGTAAGGAAACTTGCCTAAGGTTTTGCCTTGCCTAGAATTGTCTCTTGCTTGTAAGGCGAGTGCTTAACCATTGAGCTACAGGACTCCATGGCACAATCTTAAATGGCTAGAACGTGCAATCAGTTGTCAGCCTATTGATAACCATATTTGGAAAAGCTACTACTGTATTGATATTTGACTAGCAAAGTGACGGTACAAATATTCTGTGTCCAATTGGATATTTGTGAAACACAACTGAATATCAAGAACGGTAACAACAAAATTTGTCGACTCTTCTGGAATCGTAAGAGTTAAATATCTTTCACTCCACACTGAGGTATAATTTGTGGTGTGTCTTATTGGAAAGGAATCCCATTGGAAATCTATCGACCGCTGCTCAGAAAATAAATTGTGTTGCAGTGGAATTCCCAATGAGTCACCATTCTGTACTTGGGGTTTCTGGAAGGAGGTGCTATTCGTGCAGATCGCATTCAGTTTTTAAGGAATCCATTTAATAAATATGCAACTGGGATTCCATTGTCTGTGACTCTCAGCAGTTTGAAGAGCTTCATCAAATCCCCTATCAGTTTTCTTCTCCTCTACAGACAGCAATTGAGACCATGTGACTTAATTACTTAATTATCCTGTATTACCATTGATTGCACATTAAGTGTGTGGTACATTTATGGATTCGGACTGCTGCTTTGATATTTAGTATTCCCATAAAACCACCTTCACATCCTCCATTATGTCCACTTCCCTGCCTCTCTCTCTCTCCGCCCTCTCTTTAACCACAGTACAAGGATCTTGTGCCATATTTGTGGAGTGGCAATGCTGTGTACCAGTGTATTAAAATTCTAACAGGCAGGTGGTTAAAATTTACACCAGAGCCTTATTTCTGTACATGTGCAGCATTCCTCAGAATTGCCAGGGAAAGGAGATGTTAGAAACTTGGTTTGTTAAATCACACTTCTTTCTGTAGCATAATTGTGCCATTACAGCCTCAAATTATGGGATCATTGCTTCTCTGAACTCTCAAAACTGCAGGAAAAAAACTGATTGTGGCCTCACCAATTGCAGTGCAGATCGATTTAAAGATCCTCACACTCATGTACAATTCATTTCATGCCCTGGCACCTCCCCAACTCTGACTTACTTAAACACTAGCTGCAGCCTGCCGTATGTCCCCCATCCTCTCTACTCCACACTCGGTGGATATGCTTTTAACCCCTAAACTGTGAATCATTCTGCCTCAAACCCTCAACCTTGCCTCATCCTTGCCCATCTGAAGAGCTTCCACTTCAACTGTGCCTAAGCTAATTTCCCTCCTCTCCCCGACATCAAGCTCTGTCAATGCGAAGCACTCCAAGATAACCTTATATGAAAGATGCTATCTAAATGCAGTGGTGTTATTTAAATGCATGTCGTTGTGGTTGTTAACAATAAAGATCAAATGCCACTTTAGTAAAACCTCGATAATCCGACATTGCGAAAGCGGGCAACTCCCTACAACCGGCAAGTTTTCAAAATACAACCGGATTACATTTTTTTCCGATGTCCAGCAAATCTCCCAAAGTCTGGAACAGCTGCTTGCAGTTTCCGACATGGCCGCTCTGGCATGTGGGTGAAGCTCAAGCATTGTTTGGCTTCAGTGCTGTGTTTACAGTACAGGTTTATGGGACGGGGCTTCCCCAGCCATTTCTAGGTAGGTTTCTACATAACAACAACAAACAACAACAAAATTACATTTATTTAGTGCCTTTCACATCGGGAGGACATCCCAATGTGTCCTGAACAGTAAGGTCGGGAAAACAGAGCAGTGGGGGAGGGATCGGGGTAGGGGGAAGAAAAGTATGCTGGAATATCAAGGTTTTACTGAATTTGAACTATGAAGAGAGTGTTTCCATAGATCCTCAACAACAATTCCTCAGATTAAACTGATCATTCACTTAATGGTTAAATGTGCTACATTGCTGTGCACAAATTGGCAAAGTGTTTGACTACAAAATACAGTCACAACATTCTACATTAAATTCTGTGAAGCATTTTGGTATTTTGATGATGTGATAACGTGCTCTGCCCCCACACTCTCGAACTCCATCCCACAGTCTGGTCTCAAGACGCTTCTATTCGATCATGTCTCCTGGATTTCAATGCATTGAGACGTCCTTATTGATGTGAAAGCACTCTATATATGTAATTTTTGTGGTTGTTGTTGTTGTTTGTTGTTGTACCTTCCGCCACCCTCCCACCTTGCATCCTCCCCATCCCCCTATCCTGCCGCTCCCCCATGCTCGCGTACCGACCACTGACTCTTCAGCACCTTGGGACATCCTCCCGACGTGAAAGGTATTCTATAAATGTCATTTTGTTGTTGTTGTACGTCAAATACAAGGATTATTATTTAATCAATTGCACTTGAGGTATTTCTTTGTTCTTGATTACTCTTGTTAACAGCTTTGCATTGATTTGAGACTTGCAATAAAAGCCCATAATCACACCCAAACCTTTGTTTCCCATCTTTGTAAATGGCCTCTATTATCATGTGTACATGCCTCTGTTCCAATGTGTATTACTGTATTTTTTATTCACATTAACATTCACCAAATATTTCCTAGCTTCATTGATGAGGATTGCTTTGAATTTTGCTTTGCTTTTTCAGCTCCATCACCACATAACAAACAGACTATGTGTTTCATAAATAATATGAAAAGCATATGGGACACAGGATAGCTTTCTTTCCCTGAATTTGCCCTATTACTGTACTTAGTCTGTTTTGAATCTCCATTAAATGAAATTTCTTTCTTGCTTCATTGTCTGAGTATTGCTTGCAAACCATTTCTTGACAGGGCAAAGGCTTTAAAAGTCTGGCAAATTGTTTGGAGGCAAAATAACACTTGCTAAATGGCCTTTTTGGATGTGAGCAGTTACCATTATAATAATAAGAATCCTTGCAATTTGATTTGGATGACGTCACAGAGGGGGAGCATGTAGAGGGTGAAGAGGAGTGGACTGAGCTCAGACAGAGCTCTGAGGAGCTCTGCATGAGACAGTGTGGGGGCTGGAGGAAAAACTGTTAGCAGACAAAAATTGGAGACAGTGTGAAGGATAGGACCTGAACCAGTCAAGTACAGAACCTTGGAGGTTGAGATGGGAGGAGTTGAGGTGGAGCAGGATTGAATGGTCCATGGTATCAAAAGCAGTGGATACGTTGAGGAGGACAAAGAGGCAGAGGGAGCCCTGGTCAGGATACCATTTGTGACTTTGATCAGAGCAGTTTCCATGCTGTGGGCAGCATGCAAATACGATTGGAGCGGCTCGTGGAGGGAGTGGGATGAGAGGAAAGAATGAAAGTGGGAGGCAATGACTCTTTCAAGGACCTTGGACAGAAAAGGGAGGTTGGAGATGGGCCAGTATACATAAACATTTAAGGATTATTATCTGAAGAATTCAATATTCTAATCACAAGTGTTTTCCCTCACTAAACAAAATTGGATCATTACTTCCTATCCCTATCTTCAGCTGGTATTTATTGTTATCTGAAGGTAATGTTAGCAATCATTAGTTCACCTGGAAAGTAATACAGGATAATCCTGCAAGGGTTACATCCTTCCTTTGCATTTATCACTAATTAGTGAATATTTGCAGCATTGTTACCATCTTCTGAGGGAACAATCCAGGACAAGAAGTTCAGTCGAGAGTTTTTGGAGTCTGGACCGGGAACTTAATTTTTTTTATTCTTAACTGTTTCTGGGATATCAAATTGCATCAAATTTGTCTGCCATGTTTGTCTCCAAACATATTGTCAGTATACTTTGGGATTATTGGCCAGGATACCAGGATAAACCACCTTCACTCTTTCAAATTGTGCCATGTGATCTTTAATGTACACCTGAACAAACAGATTATCCTCAGTTTAAACACTCAACACAATTTACATTTATATGGGGTAGCATAATTTAGATCATCCAAAAGATGGCACAAATCAACAATGTAGCACATCCCCAACACTTTATTGGAGTGTAAATCAAGGTGAGTCCAAAATCATGAATTGTGGCTTTAACCCACAACTTTCTATCTCAGGGATGAGAGTGCTAACAAATGAGCCAGGCTGACATCAATTTCCCCTTTAATTGCCAGGAGCATTTCTTTGGTGCATGTTATATTCACAGACTTGATTCTTCAAAACTAAATCAGCCTTTGCAAGGAATAAACTGTATTCATTGATTATCAGTTGAAGGCTTTGATTACAAAAATTATGGCTAATAAAGCAAGATGAAACGTTTGCAATGTGCTAGGTGATTGCGAATGTTAATGTGAGTTGCAGAAAGATTTAATAATACATGTTTTGCAATACTCCATTTGCCAAAATGCTGTACTTGGCTGCCTCCCAACCAATATGTTATAGTGAAGGTTTACGATATTATAAATAATAGGAGTTAACAGAGCTGTTCTATCAAGTTCTTAGCAGTGCAAACTAGTAATATATAGCAATTCTACTATGAAGAATATTTTTTAATATATCAGAACCTTACTTTATTTATATCATAAAATGCCACGAGGTGTCATTTGTTCCAAACCAGTGATATTACCTTGGAAGTGGGCCTGACTATTTCCACTTTCCATCACAGCCTCACCTGATTCATTGGAAATTACCTTGTAAAGGGGACAGATCCAATGGGCTATCACATTATTCCCAGAACTGTTCCAGGATTATTTCAGTGGCCAATGATATAGGGTATTTACAATGTTTACTAGATGATGGCAAGATTTCAGCAAATATTCTATGATATTGTTTATTATTTTCACTGGCTCATTCATTCTTTAAGGAATTAATTTAAATGGCACTTCAAACCAAAATGAGCTATTCTTAGAGTGAGATTTGCTTGTTACTTTATGTGCAATATTTGGAATACTATTTTATCTTACCCAATGTCATCTGATTTTTTTTGACTTTCCTAATACTATTTTGTAATATATGTTGGTAGAAATACACTTTATCTGAAAACAAAATCAGTGATTTGAAAGATGAAAAAGTTCTTGCATTCATGCAGACAGCGATTAGAAATAAACTTAACCCAATTTCAATATTTAGATGACCTATAAACTTTATGCATCATATGACCTCTCAACTAAATTAGAGATTTGCAACAGACTTCTTAGTACCTGTACATTTATTATTCTTAATTTATGTACGTCTTCAGAAATCTGTTCAATTTAGTAGCATTGAGAATAAGTCAAAAATACAATTCACTACCATAAAATGAAATGGCTTAACAACAACAATAACAGCAAAATTACACTTGTATGGCGCCTTTCATGTCAGGAGGATGTCCCAAGACGCTGGACAGTCACTGTGTCAGACCTGAGCTGGGCACGGGGTGGGGGGTGGGGTGGGAGAGGGAAGAGGGGGATTAGGAGTTGCCAATGGGAGCATCGAAGAGGACAGTTTTGAGGCAGGACTTGCAGGAGGCCAGGGATGGGGCAAGGCGGACGGACTGCGGGATGGAGTTCCAGAGGTTGGGGGCAGAGTGGCTAAAGGCAGACTCACCAGCCAATGGTGGGGCAAATGTGTTGGGGGATGTAGAGTAGCCCAGAGCCTGCTGAGCTGAGGGGGTGGGCAGGTTAGAAGTTCACTGATGTGGGGTGCGGCGAGGTTGTGGAGAGCTTTGAATGTGAAGACCAGAATCTTGAATTTGATCCTCTGGGTGATGGGGAGCCAATGGAGTTGGGCGAGAATGTGGGAGATGGTGTCACCGAGTTTGGAACGGTAGAGGACACGGGTCGCAGAGATCTGGATCATCTGCAGCCTGTGGAGGGAGGAATTCGGAAGGCTCACAAGCAGGGCATTTGCATGGTCAAGCCAGGATGTAATGAAGGTGTGGATGAGGGTTTCAGTGACTTTGGGGGTGAGGTAGTGGCAGCAACGGGCAATGCTGCGGAGGTGGGTAAAGGCAGAGCGAGTCATTGCTTGGATGTGGGGAGGAAAAACAGTTGAGGGTCGAACAAGACAACTAGGTTCCTGATTGACTTGGCGAGGTCACAGTTAAGACCAGAGATAGTTTGACTGCACTGTCACCCAAACACCAGCAACGTAAATTGATTTGATGTTCTACTAGTCTAGAGCAGATTAAAATTAAATGTCAGATTAATAAAATAAAATGTCAAAGATTTGCAGTAATCTTGATTTCAAAATTGCAAGAATACCATCGTCATAAACCACTTGTCTCTTCATTGTACAGTACTTCAATTATAAATCATTCATAAGTGCTGATGCAGTGATGCTTATCTACACATTGATTGTATATTTCCTCGCATCTCAGATACAGTCAAACTCATTACCATTAGGACACAGGCAATATATAAATCTGCAATATAATCTAATATTCTTGATTATGCTACTAAACAGTGTACAATTCTGGTGAGTATTACTAGCTCTCTAAAGTGTTAAATGTGTATTAACAAAAACAACTGTGTCAGCATGATTTGAGATTGATTTAATTTCATTCAAATACAAGCAATTGGAGCAAAAAACATATTGTTTAATTATATAAAACAACAGAATTATAATTGCATAAGTTTTCACAAGAACATCAACAAATAATAGCATGATTGCTTGAGCAAAATACAATCATCTTCTGAGGCACTTGATTTACATACCAAATAAAAGAATGACCCACTGCATAACTGAAACATAATAACAGCATATCAAAGAAAAATAGGAAGTCCACATTTTTTGTTTCACATCACTTTGACAGACAAAGATGCAAGCTTTCAGAAGAGAGGCACTTACCTTAATTGAAATTCTCTGTTGATGGAGCTTCAAACCCACATAGCATCAGCAATCTGTTTGTGGCAACAAAGGTTGCTTGTCGAGCCTTTCAATATCTGGTGTGTTCTTCATGCAAACTTCACTGTGCGTAAAGCGAGAGGAAGAAAAGTAAATTCCTTTGAGATCTCAGGCCAGATTGCATGCACCATGTTTCACTTGGATGTTTGCATGTACATTTAGCACTCAGAAACCCATGATTGTTCCGTTGCACTCCTGTCTGTTCCCTTGAGCTGTGGGATGCTCATTGACCTGATTAATGAAAAACCTCCCTCATGCAGAGAACAACTAAAGGGCTTTTTGGTCACCGTGGAGCTTTGCGTGGAAAGGCTGGATCATTTGGGAATCCTGTCTGTTCAAGGCTGATGGCTTTGTAAAATGTTGCAGGGGGTATTCATAGAAGATGTTTAGTTAAAGTGAACACTAATCATAAAGGATTTGTCTTAATACATTGCGTGATCCTGATAGACTGTGATATAACCAAAAGGAACTCTAAGCCACTGGCTGTGATTATTGCTGTGTTCCGGTAATAACCTGACTCCCGCGTGAGTCAGTGATGTACAGAAAAATTTATGTATTAATAAAATCCTTCAGCTCAGCTCCAAGCAGACTTATTGCTTACAGTTGGTGGCCTTAAAAAATTCATTGAAACCAGGTAGAGTGGAAAACATCAAATAAAGCACTTCATCCTTGCAGGCAACAAGACAAAAAAATAAAAGAATATACACAGTATTTACAGATTGGAAAAGCACTGAGCAATTTACTAGCCACTGATGTAGTGTTATGCTATAATGTTGTCCAATGGAGGCATTTAAAGTCAAGCTTATCTTGTTTTTTTTCACATAGTGTATGCTACAAGCCCTATAACAAGAATTTAACATTGTATCTTATGCACTCCTTATTTCCATCAACCACATAATGAACACATGTTTTTTCTTTCTCAGTTTTAATAATAATCCTGCCATTTGATACAACACCTTATCACGTCTTCTAGTCATATCAAAGTGCTTTACAGAGTATACTGTAAAGTGAATTGACTATGTTTTGTAGGTTATTTTGCTTATTAATCTGTAATCTTGTTTCTCAAACAGCTTTAAAATTTAATTGTTATGCAAATGTATTTCTGTTGTTGCTGTTGTTACTGTCAAATAACAGTTGAGCAGATCACAGACAGGAACTCCTGAAAACCTGATAGGCGCTGAACTCCGGCTGGCTCATTAACCATTAATATGGTTCCAGGAAACAGTGGCCAATTTTTCTTTTTTTCCACAGGATCCACACAAAAGATTGTGATTGAAAGCATAAAGGCATAAGTTAAATTTCCTGTGTAACAACAATTGATAAAGCTACTTTCTCATCAGGAGGATGTTTCAAAATACCTCACACAGGATGACTGGTGATTAAATCCAACCTAATATTCAAGGCAGGGTTTTGTCTTCCATGCCTCACACTGCCTCGTGTGGCATCCATAAGGCCATGGCCCTCTCCTTTTCAATACATATATGCTCCCCCTTGGTGACATCATCCACAGACATGAGGTCAACGCAGGTGACACCCAACTCTATCTTTCTGCCTCTATCCTCAGCTCCAGGACCACAACTGTCATTACAGACTGTCTATCGAACAGTGGATGAAAGCTAACTTTCTACCATTGAATGTCAACAAGAACAAGGCCCTCTGGATTGGCTCGCACCAGTGCCATCACTCCTCAGGCACTGGCAACATCAACCTCCTTGGTTGCACACTCCAAGCAAGTCAGGAACCCAGGTGCCTTGTTCAATCATCAACTGTCTTTCCTCCCGCATATGCAAACCATAACCTGCTCTGCCTTCCCTCACCTCCACAACATTGCCCGACTCCACGATTACCTCACCCCTCAGGCTGCTGGAACTGTCATTCATACCCTCATCATGTTCAGACTTGAGTATGCCAATGCCCTGCTTTATGGCCTTCCCAATACCTGCCTCTAATATGAGAACAAGGATCTTGATCTTAATTCAAGATCCTTGTTCTCATATTAAAGTCCTCCATGGCGTTGCCCCACCCTACAACTGCGACCACCTAATCACCTACCAACCTGCCCCCTCCCTCCGCTCAGCAGACTCTGGCCTGCTTCATGTCCCCCAACCCACTCTCCCCACTATTGGTGGGCAAAACTTCAGCCACTCTGCCCCAATCTCTTGAATTCCACTCACAATCCCTTCACTTCGCCCCTCCCTAGCCTCCTTCAAGTCTCGCCTCAAGACCCTCCTCTTCGATGGTGCCTTCGATCAGCATTATTCCCCTCCCTTCCCTCCACTCTCCCCATTCCCAACCTCAGCTCGGGTTGGAAACACTGACTGTTCAGCTCATTGGGACGTACTCCCAATGTGAGATGTGCTATATAAAATGTAATTTTGTTGTTGTTGTTGTTTGACGGTGGGGAAAGATAGGTGACAAGGAAAGACTCAGAGATAGTTCTAGAGTGGGTTCAGAAAGAAGATTTAGTACAATGGACTCTGGCACAGAAATGTAATGATGATGTCAACAGTAATAGCAGTAGTCAAAGTCATTAGATAATTGTATAGCACTTTAATCTAACCTTGGGTAAAGAGCAAAGGCATAATTCACTTTTGTTTATTCATGGCAAAATCAGAATAAAAATCACACTCCCCTCCTCTTGTTAATGGAATGACTCACTATCATCTATTACATTTCATCTAATGTATGATGCTTCCTACACTCTGATTTATTACTTACATAAGTATAAATGGGGCTGAGACGAAGTGAATTGCACTGGAGCCACTCTGTTGAAACCTCCCAGAGGTGGAGCTCTTTGCACCTTTGCAGTATAAGTGTATTGAGTGGAAATGTCTCTGAATTTATTCTATCATGGTCACTTCAAAGCATATGGGTCATAAACTTTGAATGACCCATTTTTAATTTTAAGTAGTTTATACTTTCTGTTCTTGATGTGGAGAAGAATGGATACATGAAACCAGGCTTAACTGTCTCACCATGGCATTAGCTGTTGTTAAAGCACAGCACAGAAGTCCAATGTGTCATTGCTGTTCTTGTTGCCTAATTGCCGCATAACACATTCAATGAATGCACGCATGGATTAAACTAATTCAACACATTTACTAAATTAGTAAAGAGATGTGTAAGTGGTTTGAACTGTTTATTTGACATAACATTGAGAGATGTGAAAATTATACATCTCTGGAATCCTATTCTTCAATTTACATGTCTGTTTTAATCGAAAGAGCTGCGGGGAGTGAAAGGTACATTGGGTTAGACAACAGCCTTTCCCCTCTGGGAACAGAGTTTAATCAATCTCGCTAAGAATAATGGAATGAATGTCTTCACTGATTGCTGGCTGTAAGAAGCTTATTTGACTACTCAAATAGTACAAGAGAATTTGAACCAGTTCATCTTGAGCATTGATCCAGATCAAAGACGATAATGAGTTGAAATTTACCACGACTTTAATGGCTATCTTATGTAGAAAGCAAGTGATGCTGGTGTGAAAAGTGAAAACACCAATCATACTGCATGTACCTCAGGGGTACCTGACTCAACAATCTGAAAAGCTACCACTAGGTGGCATTTCAGGCCTCAACTGTAATAACGCCTGCAAACTTTTTTAAAAAAATGCAATCTCAGGACCCAGAATTGTCTTAGGATGGAAAATGGAGGGAATCAACAGGAGCGATGTAAAGCTTTGCCTTGAGTCATACTCTGGTTTGTGGCGAAAATATTCTCTCTGTATATCTCATCTAAACTGTACCTTCACAAACACAAATTTCATCAAACATATACTTACTGAAACACAAACATATATGTACAATGAATATCTTGGAAATAATAGAATATAGGAAAAATACCGTGACAGTGTACCATCTCCCAGTTACCACCCAGTGGAGCAGTTTTCTGTATCCTGTACTCCTCAATGGTTACTCTAAATAACTGTATTCATAATACCATGGCTGAACCTCTCAATATGGTTGTCAGGGTGCCTAAATATTTGCCACTACAGGAACAAAAACAACATTGTTCCAGTTATTTTGAAACTGTAACAGTGTAGAAACTGGAACCAGAGGTGAAAAGTTAATTTTAGCAGGGGTAGCTTCCTTCCTCAAGGATGATGTTGGAATAATCTGCCTAGCAAGGTTAATTTGTCAAAATCTGATGTTTTCAAAATACTAATCTTTATATTTAATATGATCTTATTGAAATGTCTCAATACGCATCATAGGCTTTACTACAAAGTACAATGAATGTAATGAATACGATGACAATTCACAGCAGGTCAATTATAATACCACTTCAGTGAGTGAGTAGTAATCATAAGGATCAGGATCTCTATGGAGATGGTGGTAGCAGAAAGTGTTGTTTATTTCAAGAACAAGTTAGATAGATTTCTATTGGAAAATAATATCTTGTGGATACAATATTTAGATTGTATCTAAATGTCTAGCGATTATCAGGATAGTGGAAAGCGAACTGTTAAAGCCATTTTGTGCACAGTAATATCCCACAGTCATGAAATGAAAGAGCAATTTCATGAAAGACCAAGATCATCTCATATGGTTGATAGAATTTTCTCATATGTTTTTCCATTTATTTTTACAATAATATTCTCGGTTAAAGACTAATATGAGAAGCGTTAATCTACTCTTTTAAAATTAACTACTACATGAATCTAGTTATTATTCTAACATTTATTATGGGGAAAATGCTAACATTTTTATGCTAATATGTAGTTTACAATACAGTATTTGAAGATTTGAGATGCTATTGTAAAATAATCAACACACTTGGAAGCAATAACCATGCCTCAAAATAAAATTAGAATTCATGAGTAAGTGAGAAAATTAATATTATCTGCTATGAATGATGTGGATATTAATGGCCCTAACTTTCATAAGGCACTTGATGAGGCACTTGTGAGACTGTTAAAGAAGAAAGCTAATGAAATGAATGGCAAATTAGCTAACTGTATAGAAACTGTATAGAAACCTGACTTACGAACAGGGAACAGGAGTTGATGGGAAATGGAAATTAAAAGAACTCTGCCTAGGGCATACTAACTATAGCAGAAAGAATGTTTAGGTTTCATGCTATTCACACTGGCATCTAAAAATTGTTGATTTCAGATCCAATTCTATAATTTAGGAATTAATTATGATATCCTGAAATATGTCAAGTCAACTTGCTGCAATTTGTTCTAATGCATGTTGCTGCTGAAGTGGACTTCATCCAAGTTGGCAGAAGCCTGTAACATAATAATAAAATAATAATCCTTGCATTTGATATAGCGCTTCTCACATCTTCTAGACATCTCAAAGCACTTCACAGAATGTACTGTAAAGTAAATGCGGCAGCCACTTGCGCACAGCAGTGTCCCACAAACAGTCGTGGATTGACATTACCAATTTTTATTATTGTTTTTTTTTAGGGGTTATTATTAGACATATGGAGTAAGGAAACTTGCCCAAGGTTTCGTACTGACCTGCCTAGATTCAAACACACGTTTCATGCTTGTAAGGAGAGTGCTCTAACCACTGTGCTAGAGGACTCCACATATGTGGTTACCAGAATGAGACCTCTCCCCAAATTCCTTAATAAAGAATCCTGTTTCAAACTGATCACGTTCAGCCCTACTATAATGCACAGTTTATGAACCATAAAATCCTAACTCACATTATAAGGAGGCACAAATAATTAGATTGACTGCTGACATGCTCCCTGTGCACTAACTAGCCAGTTCACGCTAAAATAAAAAAATGTCTGTATACCAGGTCATTAGGTCATTGCCAGCGTCTTTCCCCATTTGCTGCACAAAACCATTTTGTTCAGTGGGAGAAGCTAAAATGTCTGACTGCTGGTTGATTAAATCACCATGAAAATCACTTCCTGACCCCAGAAAATTATGTCATTGGAGCACAAAAAGCCACCCTCGTAAGGATAAAAAGCAGGCTGAACTACATATGCGCAATGAATGAGGTAAAAACTACAATTCTCTATAAGCAACTTTGTGCTATAATAAAGCAAAAAACATAAAATAAGGAGACTGATTTGAATTGATAACTGACTTGGAGTTTATTTTTAACTATACTAATTATTGATTCATCCAATATATTCAAGCACATGAATAATATAAGAATGATCAATAGAATTCCCAAATATCTGGACCATTTGTGTAGATGGGCAAAGGAGTGGCAGACAGATTTTAACGTGCATAAACAGAAGGTAATGAATGATTGATACAAGAAGCATTAACGTGTGCAAAATGAATGGTTTATCTTTAGCAAATGAGAAAAAAGAAAAGATTTGGGTGTTATTATTGATCATGGACTGATGTTTCTGGGAAGCTGGGAAGCTGTTGTCAATAAACCTCATTAAACAATTTCACTTTGAGGACGTTTGAATATAAATCAAAATAAGTTATTCTAGCCTTGTATTGATCGCTGGTTAAGGCAGATGTGGGTAGTTTTGGAAACCAAACTTAATAATAATTGTTCCATTTAAAATAATACATTTCACAAAGTGTTACAAAGCATAGTGACTGTGTGTTTTGTAGGTAAACCACAACATCAAAATAAATATATGTTTTCATGTATAAAGATCTTCACAAATTGAGAATAATTTGAATTTAGGTAAATATTATAGGTAAACAACAATATCCAACAAATACACAGTCACTAACTTTATAGAAAATGCTGTAAAGTGCTTTCAGAAATCTTGACAATGTGACGAGTTGCTATATCACCATTATATTTGTATTATTATTATACTTACATACAACAATGACGTGATATAGGAATGTGTAACATAAGTTCTTAATTACAACTTATAAGCATAACCAGAAGTATGTTATGCCATCCTGAGGTAACTCTTGTTACTGGAAAAGGGATTATGTCAGAGACAATAACCGTTGGTTATTGGCAAGAATCACAGCTCATTTTACAAATCAGCATAAATAGTACTAGATCCCTAAACAGATCATTCAATTTATAATCTCTTCAATTTGATTTAGTACCTTTCACATCAGAATGTTTCTTATGATTTTAATGAAAATGTAGGAACTGTGTATTTTGTAGGTCTACTTCATTATTATTACTAATAATAATCTTTGAATTTGGTACAAATCCATTTCACGTTGTTGACATATATAGCACTTTTCACATCCAGAGGATGTTCCCAGGGGCTGGACAGACAGTATTCCAGACCTGATCTGAGGACAGGAATAGGGATGTGCGGAGGGCAAGGGCAGTAGGAGGTTGATTGACAGCACGGTCAAAGAGGAGTTCCTTGAAGTGGGTTTTAAAAGAGCCAAGGGATGGGGTGAAGTGGAGGGACTGAAGAATTGAGTTCCAGAGTGTGGGGATAGAATGGTACTTCAGAGGATATATAGTGGTCTGCATTGTGGCCAAGATCAACAGCTACATTGTACACAGTAATATCCCACAAACAGCCAAGACATAATTGACCAATATTATCTGGGGGATGGTTGACCAGGACACTGGGACTAATATCCTTCTCTTTTCGAATAGTACCTTGGGAACTCAAAGTCCAGTTAGATAGGCAGACAGAACCTCAGTCAAACATCTCATCCAAAGGAGGGTACCACTGACAATGCAGCACACCTCAATCTGGCAATAATGTGTCATCTTAGACTATAACAGTTCAAAGTCCAATTTGGGTAACAATCTGAGAGCACAATTTAAAATTAAATCATCTAAAATTAAAATGTTAACCCTGGACTAGAGATCCAATTCTTTTGTGAATCAGTCAAGTGAATTTGCAGAGCAAGACTCCTGGCATAAACAATTTGTGTTATGTCAAATAGGTACTTAGAAAAATAATTACTTAAGAACGGTCACTTTGAAATATTCTCTTTCAAGATTGGGCTGAAATCTACATTGGGACAGGTTCTGTGTGATTGTGAAAGATACTTGGGAAAAGTATTGCTGGGAAACCATATTTTGGGGGGATAAATGTGCATGAGACTGACCCCAGAAGATGGAAACCAAACCAGATGGAGCTTGGACTTTTGTGTCTGGCATTTCTTATGTTCTTATTTTCTCATGGAAACTTTGCTTTCCCAGATACTCTTTTTCATTCTGTGTTATAAAGGTTATAAATTGTGGGATATTACTATGCACCAATTGACTACTGTAATCACCTACAAATTATGCAGTAACGTTAAAGTATATCCTGTGAAGTACTTTGAAAATATTAATATATGTAAGAATTTACTTAATAATAAATTAATAATAATACTTAATAATAAACAAAATACTAGTTGTGAGACACTGCTGTGCGCAATTCGCATTTCACCCGCAAAATATAGTCTATTCATTTTACAATATATTCTGTAAAGCGTTTTCAGATGTCTAGAAGACGTGAAAAGCGCTATATCAAATGCAACGATTATTATTCTTAGTATTATTATTCAAGGGCATCTATGATCCCTCCCGATGTGAAATGCTCTGTATAAACGTAATTTTGTTGTTGTTGTTGTTCCATGTGGTTTATACGTCTTGCAAAATGAACACTGTTGAGTCTTGACAGATCAATCATTCACGGAGCAAGACTCTTAAGCACAGCCCAATCTTATCTTCATCTCATATCTATACAAGCACATTTTCTGGCAGGGTTGAATCAATAATAACCTGCAGTGGGAATCATGGCACATATGGAACATTGACACCAATTTGAGCACTCCTAACAGCAGTGTTCAGTTCACTCAACAATAATACAGTTTAGGGGGAAATTATCAGATCAACATGCTTATTTCAGAAGAGAATGAAGCAACACTGACAAAAAATGGGATTAGAAATGACAAAAATGGGACAATTGAGAACAAGAACTAAAATCAGAAAATTAATGTTTACAAAGTTTAAAATAATTGTGATTCCCATGAATCTCAGCTGATAATTAAATCAATAACCCTGTCAGTGGAAGCAACGATAAGAAGGAACACCTGTTCATAGAGTGCAATAAAGAGTGTTTCAGGCAAAAGGTGAGTTGGCTTTTAGGATTTTGATATCTGAAAATCAAGTCAACTGAATCCCAAATGTAAAATCTGAATTTGAAGACATTTGGAAGCAAATAATAATTATGGAAAATTTACCCATCTGATGAACAGACGTCAAAATACTCTATCAATTGGGCAATTTTATTTACACTGCGGAATATGTTTGAGAACTTGTGCCATTTAATGGGGATATTGAAAGTTGTCACACAACCCAAACTAAATAGTTATCTCACAGTGCCAAGAAAAATACCTTTTTTTTCCCTTTTGTGGTTCTATATTGCTTATATTTGTACTGAATTTCCCTTCTTTTTTTTAACAAATATATATTTTTATAACTCCTTTCAATTTTTAGTGCTTCCCACCTGAAGTGAAACAATTGCTGGTTCTTTGATTATGGGGGAGGATCACAATTGAATCAAAAACTCATCCCCATCTGTTGTCTATACTTTTCAGCAAGGGTTACTTCATAGCATTCAGGAAAGGGAACATTGATCGACTTTTTTCCCCTTCCTAGCCCAGAAGACTTTGGAATGCATTTCATACAGTTATAATTAAGATCAACCAACAGACTAAGAATAGAGAGTGAAAGTTTCCTGCTCCACATGGTTGATTTTCACACTATAGTAATATTTTTATCTTAAATCACTGGGAGTCCACTGTTCTTAACTGCAGATTATTTTTTTTGCCTCTGCAATAGTCATTTAAATTAAAACATCTAAATGTGCTATTTGATGTCAGCTGTTATAGGAATAGGAGTCATCAAGGTAACGAACAACCATGAGAGTTGAAAGCGTCCTGACGGCTGACACAAATGTTATCTATCCCTGCATTTATAGTTTGTGACTATAATAAATTACAGACATTTTGATTCAGGCACACAGAATTGTTTTGTAACCTGATAGCCATCCAATGCCAAATTTCCTTTCATTACAATAATAATCCTTGCATTTGATAGAATACCTTATCACTTTGTTGAAACATTTCAAAGCCTTTGGGTTTAATATCTGAACTGAAGGGCAAGATCTCCAACAAAACTGCATTCCCGTAGAAATGCACTGGAGTGTCAGTGTGGACTATGAGTTTAAAATCCTGATGAAGCAATTAAATCCACAATCGTCTAACTCAGTGCTATCTACGGAGCATTGGACAAGTGTGAGTTTCAGGAAAGTGAGTGTGTACCTATGCCAAAAGGTTTTGTAGCTTTTCAGTACTCACACAGGGTAAACCTGAAATGAATAGCAATGTTACATTAGAAAAGGACTCAAGTAGAAGTAGTAGTTTTTCTATTCTAAAAATATAAATCTAAACATGCAAATTCTTGTGGTTTTAACTCATTTCAATCATTACATTCATTACCTTCTTTTCTACATTCGGATATTTTGTTCACTATTTTAATTTGATTTGTTTTATCTTAAAAAACAACCTAATTTTGATTTTCATGTCCACTGCCCCATCTGCCTCCCATTGGTGGGTGAGCTATCAGCAATGGGAAATTCTTCCTGAAGTCCCTCCAACTCACCTCCTCCCTCTTCACGTTCAAAACCTGCCTCAGTATTTACCTATTTCAGTGTGCTTTTCCCTTCCCCACCATCTGCATCTGCTAGTAACTCCCAGTTGCAATCACGGAAAAAACTAGAAACAAGAATAGTGGATGATAAAGCTTTTTGTGTGTGAAATACCATTAAATACCCCTGTCAACAACTTGCTGGTTTTGATATTGTAACTATATATCATTCAGACGGACTGGTAGTTCAGACATACTTCATTTTATTGTAGGATTGCATATATTTGCACCAGCTGCCAGCAGTAAGATGGTGTGAATGAAAAATGATTTTATGTGACTGATTTGTACGACTTTAGAAATTGTCTTTTTGTGCCTGTGTGTCACAGGAATTACTTTCCTTGTGGTTTATCACAGTATAAATGTTCAAGGCATTAGTCTTCTTTGTACTTCAGTAACACATTTTGTTCTGACCCTTCTCTTTCACTTAGTTTTTCTTCCAATCTTATATTTCTAGGATTCCTGAATCTGAACTCTAATGTTCATTCCTAATGATGACTTACTGTAATTTAATGTTAACATGATTTACTTTTCATTGTATAAGCGGTAAAGAGCCTTTTTTGTCGATAAATAGCAATAAAGTAAATTTAATACCGACACAAAAATTAAGCAGGTAGAAATTGAGGTGTTTCTTAATACACAATGTTGGAAAATGTAACACTCAATGTAACCAGTGATAACTATCAATATCATCTCTCCTTTCTCCTCCCCCTTCCCTTCACCTGTTTCCCTTGTTTGGCATCCAGTCCCATCACTGTAAAGCACTCCAAAATATTATTTCATGTGAAATACACTGTATAAATGCAAGTTATTTTTCTTGTTGTAATCAAAAATCAAATAGTCTACCTACATTAATATCATCTACACAGGATTGTAAAGAAGTGGACTATGTCTATCTTCAGTCTTCATGAAAATCATTCCTGTTCTACAAGTTTATTTTAACCCTGCTCAGGCTAAGTCCAAGAATCATCGATTTCCACTTGTCTAAACCTTTTGAACGTAGGGTCAAGAAGCTACACATTTTCAAAAGTTGCCACATCAATGATATACACAACATTACTTTTGATCTACAATATTTGATCACCTTGTTGATACTATTCAAATGAACTGCTGTGTAATCATAATCAAATTGTTTTTCTCTATTAATGTACTGTTTCTTGTTCTAGTATTTACCTGTAATTAAATGCACTTATCGTTCTTTTGTCCATCTGTTTAGCTGTCTTGTATCATCAGAGAATTTCACAACGTTACAATAAACATTGTGTTCCAAATTACAGTATTTAGAAATAGAGGAAAGTGCATAGGATTCCGAACAGCCTGGAAAACTGTACCAGTTTCTGCTAAAACACAGATTTTAAAAAATGCATTTTTCTGTCACCAAGCTAAGTTTAAACAGCAGCTAGTTTGCTACAATGTTATTCTCCTTTTAAAGTCTCATATTGAATATTTTCCTCAAATCCAAACACAAAACAAATAATATACTTCCAGTCTCCTTATCTACTATAGTGGTTTATTTACTTTCTTAAATAATTCGAGGGAATTCATGATGCATGTCCCTTTGCTTCTAACTCTCTGTTGCTTCTGCTATCACCTCTGCCCAAGCCCTGGCTCTTATCAACCTACGCATAGTACTATCCAGAATTAGGTAACCAGGACACATCCCTCCAGGGGAGAGTGTGCATACTACTTATTACAACAATCTATCGCTATGATTTCCATGTGCAGGTGGGATGCATGGAACGTTCAGCTTGGTTTTGATACCCTTAAGCACAGTGATGGGTTTCTACATGTTTCAGACACCCGGCTGACCCAAAAAAAACTAGTTATGCATTGGTAGCATTCTATAAAATCCCCAAAATCTATTTATGTTCAAGTCCTGTGGCGCTCCCTCAGTATTACCCCCAAAGCCTTTCTCATTCCTTTCAGGAACATAGATCACTCCATTTGACCATGGTGTCTTGGAAGTCCTTTCATTTGAGTTTCTACTGTCCATTTGCGTTGCAGTTTCTCGACCCCAAATTACATTGACCGCAAACATTATTGTGCAGAGTAATATTTGTTGGTCTTTGTCCATTGCTAACAAAACACTTGGGTTCCACTTACTCAACAGCTTTTACACAGTGTACACAATGTGTCCAATCTGCTGCTCTTTTACATTCTTACCTCTTCTTTGTTTCTTTTAACTACCTTCACATAACTTGTTGTACAATTCACAGTCCACAGTCTTTCATTACCTTGCTTCTTTTGAAATATTCCTGTGCAGTATTTTATTCAAACATGAAGGTCATGAGGCTTGTGTTCCTCTTTCTTTTAAGCAAGGGAATCGTTTTCATCATCTCTTAAAACGGCCTTGAGATAACTAAATTTGTTTTCTCTTGCAATATTTTGTAGTTCCGCATTGATAGTTCAACCTTCCTAGAGCTATTCTTATAGCTTCAGTGTTTGTTTTTCTGAGCTGTGGCCCCCTCAATAATGTTAAATTTAGTGTTTGATTTGAATGTAATTGTAGAACCAACCTTACAAGATCAATGCAGCCTAAGTGAGCACAAACTCCCAGGATACTGATTGTTTCAGGTAGCTTGCTATACCTAACATAGCATCTTTATCGTCCTTTTAGCTGATGACATGTGTTTGAATAGGGAATTGCTAGATTCATTACATTAACGTCCCTGCCAAATTGGCAAAATCCCATTTGTGTTTCTTTTGACAATGAGATGGACTTATTACATAAGAGATTGATGGATTCTGAAGAGGAAGATAGGAATCTGTACTTTAATTCAAGAGCTCTTGTAGCACCGCAAACCAGCAGAAATGTCAACAGGAATCCAGGCTGATTATAGTAGCAATCCTCTTCTGTGGTGTGCTATCTTTATAATAGATAAGATAAGTTTACAATTGAACATTTTATTATTGCTGTAAACTTCACTGGTGCAGACAAATGCTTAAATCATAATCAACTGTTTGGCTGATTTCAATGCAGTTAAAATTAACATGAGTACCTCTTCAAAATAGTCTACTCATGTTTTGTGAAACCTACAATTATGGATGTATGTCATTCATGAAAGGGAAAATGAGCTGCATGCAGTCTATATTATGTTGATTTGATAAGAATCCTTGCAATTTATATAGAGCCTTTTCTCCTCATTGAGGCATATGAAAATACTTCATAGGCTTTTACTATGAAGTGTGGTGACTGCATATATTGTAGGTGAATGTTTTACTTGTAAATTGGAGCAATGCAAAATCCGATGATTTGAAAAGAAAATGTGTTACTGACATGAAAATGTGTTACAGAAATGTGTTACTGAATATATTACACTACACAAGTGTAATATATTGTTGTTATTATTAAAGCTTTTGAGGTTCATTAAGATCGGCCTTCATTGTGAAAGGGCATCACCAACTTTGCCCATTTTAAGGAAGCTCATGCAGTAAAATCTCAATAATCCGGCATGATAATCCGGCCCGCTCACCCACCGGATTTCTGAGTTTGTTGGTATTTAGAACCTACCCTAGAAATGGCTGGGGAAGCCCTGCCCCATACACCATGTGTGCTGTAAACACAGCACTGAAGCCAAACAATGCCCGGGCTCCATCCACAGCTAACAGAGTGACACCAACGGGAACTACAAGCAGCTGTCTTGAATTTTGAGAGATTTGCCAGAAAAAAATTAACGCTGTATGTACAGGTACTTTGAAACCTTGCCGGTTTTAGGGAGTTATCGAATTTCGGAATGTCGGATTACCTAGGTTTTACTGTATTCTGTAATACATTTTCTCCTCTGATCATTGTATATTGCTTGCTTTGCTTTGATTTACAAGTAAAGCATTCAGCAGAATCTGAACATATGCCACTGTTATGCCAGGTGTAGCAAATGGAGAGATACAGTAGAACAAATGCCTACTCACAGATGGGGTTGCATGTTCATGGATTAAGAATCATGGAGTGCATTTGGTAATGAGCACTTCAATTACAGGGCAGCTGCACCCGGCCAGGGAAGGTGTCTCATTTCACTCCCACTTGCTAAATGCATTTGGGCAGCAGATGCTTAAGTGTTTCATTGAACCTTTATCCATGTTGTCTGTCTGAGCAATATGCATTAACACACCCATTTCCACTGTTCAAAGATTTTTTGATCAGACTTTTTATGAATTCTTGCTGGAATACCATATTATCAGATAGCAAATTTCAAAATACTTAATCTGTTTGGAGATAAATATTTCCGTACAATTGTCTGTTATAATGAACACAAAAGTATGGTCTCTTATGCTTTTATTATACCATATTGTGATTTGCAACTTAGATATTTGATTAATGCTTGCTCGGATCACAAACATTTCTGATCCATGACTGTTCAACACATTGGGATTTGCTCCCGACATGAAAGACAATTTTGTAATTTTGTTATATACTATATATATATTTATAATTCACTTATTTGATATATATTTGAAGATATCTTAAAATAATTTGTGGAGTCCTGTACTCCATGGTTAGAACACTCACCTTGTAAGTGAGAAACCTGGTTTAGATCCCAGACAGGGCAAAACCTTGAGCAATTTGTTCTTATTCCACACATCTGATGATAATCCCTCAAAAGAGAAAAAAAAATGTTCATTTCAATCCACAACTGTATGTGAGATACTGGTGTGTGCAATTGGCTACCGTGGTTCACCCACAAATATACAACAACAACAACATTACATTGATAGAGTGCCCTTCACATCGGGAGGCGCTGAATTACTTCACGGTCAATTCACTTTAGAGTATACTGTATTCTGCATGCGCACTTATTAAATGTAACGAATGCTGGAATGCTTTTTTACCGACCATTTTACCTGGAATGCTGGAATGTTTTATTGGTAAGTATCCATACAATATTCTGTTATTATTTAGTCTATTATTAATATGGTATGTTTGTCGGATTTTCAGCAACTTGCCACTCGAATATCCGGCATATTTGATTAATCGGCACCGATCAGTTCCCGAGGGTGCCGGATAATAAAGATTTTACTGTGTAGTTTAGTCTGAAGATTCTTAAGCAAGGTGATGTTTTTTTGCCCGTGTCAGATTCATCGCTAACAAAAAAAATCAAAGAGCTGCATATTATTTCCTAGATTATCCCATAGCATAAACAAATCTCTTTGTATTTGCAGTTCACTTTCCTCATCTTTATATTTAATCTGTAATCCATTGTTATGAATTTTCTGCACTGCAGAAACTATAACAGCAACAGATGTCCAACCTCCTTCGTGGCCAATCTTTCCTCATCTCTTCAATTCTGAATTAATTTAGTGCCTTCTGTTATGCTCCCTCTAATAATAATAAACCTTATACAATATTTGGTGTATCGTTTTTCTGTTGGTAGGTTGCCTCAAAGTGCTTTACAGGATATAATGTAAAGTGTATTCACTCTGTATTTTATAGCCAAACAAGGCAGCCAATTTTCTTACAGAAATGTTCCTCAAACAGCTATCAAGCCAATGACCAATTTTATCTAAGGGATTGTTGTCATAACACTGGGAAAAAAGTAAATTGTTTTGCTTTTCAAATAACGGCATGTCTTCTTTAATGCTGTGAGTGGAGCAAGATGAATGTCTATCATTTATCATAAAAGAAAGTGAGTGAATACTTTGAGTACTTGGGGTTGGAATCCACAACCTTCTAACTCATAGGGTGAAAATCCTACCAACTGAGCCAGGGTAACTCATATCATGTTTTAAAATAAAGCAGAACAAAACTCCCCACTGTTTAACCTAATATTGGGCCCCAAATTAGGTTTATGAACCTGTAAGTAAACTTTTCTCAAAATTGAAGATTGTTTAGAAGGAATTCTTAAATTCCTCACTTGGAAATCAGTTATTTTTAAAAATTGTGGAAATTGGTTTCCAGATTGCATTTTAAATCAAAATGGCTTTTCCACCACAGATACCAATAATAATCCTTGCATTTGATATAGCGCTTTTTACTTTTTTTAAATATAGATATCTCAAAGAGCTTCACAGAATATATTGTATGGAAAGTTGACCGCATATATGTGGGTGAAACGCGGCAGTCAATTGCGCACAGCAGTGCCCCACAAACAGTCGAGGATTGAATTGACCAATATATTATTTTTTAAAAATGTAAGTTATTATTATTAGCTGTGTGGAGTAAGGTAACTTGCTCAAGGTTTCGAGAGGTAGATTAAAGCATCTGTCCACTCCAAGGCTGAATATGATTTTAAAATCACCTCTTTTTAATTATACAAACATTTTAGATAAACCTTTCAATTTATACATTATCCCTTTAGCTGTGCATCTCATACATTTTATGTTTCTTTCATTAAAAAAAGTGATCATATTACCATCTTTTTTGTAGGTGTGCTATTGAAAGGAGACAATTTAGGATCTGTGTAACCTAAAATAGAAATTTCATGTATAACAGTGTCTGTTCACTCCAATGTAAATATAAAATCTGTTAGAAATCAATTTGTAAATTAAGTTATGTTTAAATGGATTTTAAGTTGAACATTTTAGTACATGACCTTTTAAGATCTAATTGACTTCTCCCTTTTGACAACCCACCAAACATTTATTCATCAATTCAATTTTGAAATGGTATCTTTATTATATCAAATTAATTTTTGAACACATAATCGCTCAATATTAGCGACATTTAGTGTTGAAAAGAATTTCACATTAGTGGCAAAATGAAGGTCATGTCATCAACATTTACTCTATATGCAGAATTTCAGGAAGTACATCAGGAGATTTATAATCTATATCAGTGTACCAGCAATGTTTTTGGCAACTCAATATTTATCTTAAAACAGATTGTGTGTTTTACTGAGTATCAAACAAGTACCATCCTTCAGATGTGATATTAAACTGAGGTCCTGTCTGCTTGCTAAGGGTGGCATTTAAGATCCTGGGACACTATCAGAAAAAACCTGATATTTCATTCCATATCTACGTGTCATAAATTGTTGTGAGTAACTTTGCAGACCAGTTTTCCGACAAATACTCAGTGAGTGCTCTTTTGAGAAACATCTATAGATGTTTTAACACAATAAAGAATCATATTATATACAAGGGTTATAATGAGAGTTATGTGAATTATCCTGAGTGGTAATTGTTGAATTCCTGACAATGAAATGGACGAACTTGGTTCATGTCTATATTAAACTACTGTCCTTGTACGGTTTGGATCCAATCTCCGGCTCCATTTTGTCTCCAAAAATGACTTCTCCACAAGCCTCCGCACCATCTTGTGTGGCATTCCATAGGGCTCTGAACTTGGTCCCCTCCTCTTCAATATCTTTATGCTTCCTCTTGGTGACATCCTCCGCACACATGGGGTCAAGTACCACATGTATGCGGATGACACAGCTCTTTCTTTATGCCTCCACCCTCGACCCCAATACCACTGATGTCCTCTTGGACATCAAGTCCTGGATGAGAGTTAATTACCTACATTTGCACATTAGCAATTCCAATGCCACCATAACTTAGGCACAGGCAGCATCAGATCCATAGCAGCACACTCCAACTCACCAAGCCAGTCAGGAACGTAGGCATCATCATCGACCCTCAACTGTCCATTCTCAACTATATCTGTGCTGTAACCTGCTATGCCTTTCCCCCAACGCCACAACATTGCCTGACTCTGCCACTGCCTCACCCCTCCCTGATACCCTCGAACATGCCTTCATTACATCCAGACTCTACTACACCAACTCCCTGCTTATCAGCCATCCTAAATCTTTCCTCTACAAGCGGAAGATTATCCAGAACTCTGCAGCTTACAAGCACATCTGTAACAAGCTCTATGACCTCATCACACCCACCCTCACCAGGCTCCACTCAAATGGTTGAGTTCAAAATTCTTATCCTCATCTTCAAGGATCTCCACGGTCTTACCCCCTCCTAATTCTCTGACCTGTTAAACCCTTATCAACCTGTACGTTCTCTCCACTGTGCAGGCTCCGGCCTGCTTTTACTCCGTCTGGCTTGCCCCACATTGGTGGTCGGGTCTTCAATCAATCTCTGGAACTTCATCCCATATTCCCTTCATCTAGCTCGCTCTCTTGCCTGCTTCAAGGCACCAGGCTTTGAGGCTCAAGACACTGCTATTGATCTATGCCTTCATCCACCCTCCTTTTCTCTTTGCCTCTCTCTGCCCTCCATCCTCCCTGATCCCAACATCCACCCTCCCGCCCACCGCCTCAGTCCTAATACCTGACTGTTCAGCATCTTCGGACTTCCTCCTTACATGAAAGGTACTTTACAATTGTAATTTTGTATTGTATTGATTCATTTTGCAATTTCTAACAGTTGCTTTGACAGAAAAAAGCATTTATGAAGACCTCTCATGAGAATGTGTCATAAAGTCAACCCTAGGTCAGCTATTATGCACAGTAAAGGTCCATTCTAATCAATCAATTGACATTTTATAACATAACTACAAGAAATTAGCAGATCAAGTCATAATCCTATGGCAGTATAGTAGCCAACCAGCAATAAAACCAACATCTTAGTCATAGTACTTCATCTGACACAGCATGAATATAAAATGCTCTAGATGTCCCCAAAAAAATTCTTTAGGGAATATTAATGAACCTATTGACATATTTGAGCTGAGCAAAATTAAGTGAATACATTAAAGTCATTGGTTTTCTGTTCCATAAAAGATCAATATCAGTTTCTTTTTTGCCCTGAAAGCATGCCATAGGAAGTGCACTCAGGTTTTTCATAACTTATAGGAGTAATTACAAAGGCTGCCTAAGTAATTGAATTTTCTGAAATACAGCCCACAGAGGAAAACAATCCTAATTCAATTCCCAAGAGAACTCTTTTCTGGAGAAATGCATTCACTTGATTAAAAAACTATAATGTTTAGCGACTTATTGCTAATGTACTCAAGAAGTTGACCTAAGAAATATGCTCAACAAACATGCAGATAATAAGCTCTAACAAATTCCTAGCACAAGCATTACTTAAGGCGATCTGATGTACATGTTTGTAACATGCTTAATGAGGTAGCTTTGAGGAGTTTACAAGTTTGAGGTTTAAAGTAATCCATAACAGGCAAAAGCAATGGCCAACAGAAGGCTTAATTAATATCTGAATCGCTGTCACTGACTTAGTGAACAAAGAACTGAGCAAGTGAATGAGAAAGCTTGTGAAGAGATAAGCTGTTACCTCAGTAATTATTTCATCTCACGGTAGGCATTTCTCATTTCATTAAGATCACAGTGGTTGAGAGCATTAAAAGCTGCAGAAGTGCTAAAGTCTGATGAAGTGGAGTGGCTCCACTGGAAAATAAGCTACTAATTGGCAGAAATGAGGAGCGCTCCCTCCATTCCTAAGAAGAAAGCACAGTAATAAACAAGTAAGACGTAACAATAAAAAAAAACTCCTCTGAACCAACAATAAATTAATCCTCCTTTTGATCACTCTCATGGACACATTTGAGTTTAATCCTGTACTGAAATGACAGAAGAAAGGTGACACCATACAGAAGTGATGGAAATTGTTGTTCTAAATTACATGCATTTGAGTTTCCTCTTTGACCTGTTTTTGTTCACAGCTCCAGTTCACACGACTGAACCCCCACCTTAAGCAGTAGATTGGCCAGGCAATTTAATCATTTTGCAGGCCTCACTGTACTCAATAGGACTTCCTAATGCAATTGTTGTGCTAGATGATAAGATCACTTTTGACTGTTTATAGGGCATTGCTGTGCACAAATTGGCCGTGGCTATCGTCTATAAAATACACATTTTATAGTAATTCCTTTGAAGTGCTTTGAGAGGACCTTCTGACATGAAAGGCAGAATGATAAATGCAAGAGCTGTTAGCGCTGTTATAACGATGGTAAATCAACAGTTGTGTTTATACTGAAGATCAGCCAGCAATATCATTCCGTCTATTGGTCCAATCTGAATGGAAAAGGAACTGTGCTAATCAGAGATATGGTCTGCTGCCAAAAAATACCTCTTTTGCACTATCTACACTCAGTCATCTCTGCTCACAATGTTGAATTGCCAGCAGTTGGTGGGTAGCAACAGTGATGGCATCATACATTATGTGTCCACCTTGACACCTATTCTACCTACTGGTTACTTTGCAAGTGCAATTCACATATGTGGAAAAATGAAGTGGAACAAAGTCGCCTGATGTTTAATTACATATTCTGGTTCCATCAACTGCAATGGAAAGGTGGAAAAACAGTCAGAGATAAAGACACTATATTCAATGAAAATCTCAGTCCCGACTGCTGTTATGTATTTATATAGAGGATGAAAATGTTTCTGATCATTGAATATATAACATATAATACTTTTTGTATCACATACATATTATAAAATAAGTGATCCTTGCATTTGATATAGCATCTCATCATGTTGTCAAACAATGCCAAAGTGCTTCACAGGATTTTACTGTGAATTGTCATGACTGTGAAGTACAGTAGAATTAAGTGATAATAAGTGATCATCAAGGTCAATTTGCATAGAGTAAAGTCCCACAAAGAGCCATGAAATGAAAAAAACTATTTTATCTCGGGAATTGTTGGCCAGGAGACTGGAAGAAACTCCCTTCACTAGTGAATAGTACAATGTCATCATTACTTTCCCACTCAACAGACAGACTACACCATCTTAACATCTCAAAGGACAACATCTCTTGATAATTCAGCACTCTTCCAACAGTTTACTGAAGACTGTTAGTTTAAAAACATTGTATAACAGAATTATATTACCATTCTTCATATGTTCGGTGACATTTAGAAGGAAAGTCTGTGGCTGAAATGATTATTCTTCAGAGTGAGCCAAATCACACTCTTCTGTGCTGAATGAATGTGTGAATGAATGAATTCCACTACCACCTTTGCCTCCGTAAGGGCACGTCCCAAAACCTCTTTGACCACAAACTTAGCCACCCTCTGACCCTACCTGCCCCCTTCCCTCCCTGTTCCAAATCCTTGACTGTCCAGCACCTTGGGATGTCTATCAGACGTGAAAGGCACTATACAAATGTAATTTGGTATTGCATTGTAAATTTCTATGGATTAATAGCTGCACAAACAACCTTGTGCTGAAAGGATAAGTTAAAATATGTCTTATCAGTTGCCACGTGAACTATTGGCTAATGGATCAGATTGCTGGTTAGTAGGATGCTGGCTTTATTTTGTTTTGTTTTTGGCTTTAGCTAATTGATAAACCATACAAAAATAAGAACAATAAATTGTAATTTCAATCCACAACTGTTTTGTGGGAATCTGCTGTGCACAACTGACTGCCACGTTTTACCCACAAATATACAGTGAATTCACTTTATAGTAAATTCTGTGAAGTGCTTTCAGACGTCCAGAAGATGTGAGAAGCACTAATTCAAATGCAAGGGTTATTATTATTACTTTATTATTTAAGGCATTTGCAAATGTTATGTGGAACGGGACTGCTCATTTTAACACAACCTGGACTGTAGCTAAAAAACACCATCTGTATTGGTGGCAGTTTCGATTGACCTATTGTGGCATGAGAGTTGTTTTGCTGCCATCCTCTCCAGTGGCATGACCTTACTACTCTAGATGCCTTTTCCTTCTGTGAACCTTGGAGATAAGCAATGTAAACAATACTCACAATCACTAACGTCTTTCCCAGAGCTGACACCATTTGGTTCATTATCTTTTCAGAGATCCGTTTCTGTAATGGTTCTCATTAAAAAGCAATTAGGGATGAATATGGATTCCAGCCAGAGTGCTGAGTAAACATATCTCAGGTTAAGATCGAGTTTTACCTTCCCAAAAAAAACGTCATTCTTGCTCCTTAAACAAAAACATTACGTATCAGAGACTAATTTGTGATATTTGTAAATTCTATTTACTGAGATCATTGCAACTTCTGGAAAATGCAAATAAACCAACAAATACAATTTGTGAGTAGCAGTAATTAGATCCCAAACTCAACATTTCCTAAATGTGTCGCCTGTGGCTTCCTCGCATTCATTAAAATGTATCACGACACAGAGCAAGTTGCCTAAATAATACCATGTTGAATACCAGTAATCTCAAAGATTACTGGAGGGAATATTCAATATCAGGTGTACAAACACATAAGAATGCATCATTTTAAGCTTGAAGCAGTCATCCAGAAGCTTCCAACATTTGTTACAGGTGAAGCTTGTCTGGTGAGTCTGAACATTAGCTTAGGGTGAAATGTGAAAATTCCACTTGGAGACCCTGGAGACACAACTGTAGAAATTGACAATATTTGTCACTGGAAGCCTGATGTAGGAAATTCAGGAAGTACAAGATAAGCTGTCAGACAGTCAGATATTACCAACAGTTTAATTGAGGACATTGTTCCTTGGTAGAGAACCTGCACTACAGAAATTGGAATTATTGTTATGAATAACAATTGTTTCATTTTATATTGTTGCATTTTTGCAGAAGGAGTCTCAAATCATTTCACAGGATTTACTGTAAAGCTCAATGTGACACTTTCACTCTCATCCTCGGCTCCACTGGCTCCCCATCCCTCAGAGAATTGAGTTCAAAATTCTTGTCCACATCTCCAAGGCCCTTGGTGGCCTTGTCCCATCCTACTTTTCCAGCCTTATCAACCTTTCCCTTCTTTGGGTGAGACCATGACCCTTTGTTGTGGACTTGTTAGGCGCATAGGGAGTTCTGTAGCTAAGTGGTTAGATCACTCGCCTCGCAAGCGAAAGGACATAAGTTTGATTCCTCAGCGAAGTGGTGGACAAGTTTCCTTACACCACCATTAACAATAACAACTTTGATTTATATAGCGCCCTCCATGCCGTACGGCGTCTCAGAGCACACAAGTCTCACACTGGTGAGCTCACACCACATCCCTCTGTATACTTAGCAGTAAATAGAAATCCAGTTATTAGTCGATTGGTGGTTTATTTTTGTGAGGGTAATAATCCTTTCAATAATAATAGTATTAAAAATTTGGCCACTCACTCACTCCACAACTGTTTGTGGGACAATTAAAGTGCACAATTGGCTGTGCGCAATTGGCTGCCACATTTTGCCCACAGAATATTTAGTCAATTCACTTTAAAGTATATTCTGTGAAGCACATTGAGACTTCTCAAAGACTTGATAAGGTGCTATATCAAATATGACATTATTATTTTTATGTTTTATTATTTGACTTCCCTTATTTTGTGTTGGAATGCAGGGTCTTTCTCTTACAGGTAAATTGATTTTTTTCTGTTTAAGATGTGTTTTGTATCTCATTATTCGTGAAGTTTTGACCCTTTCCGTATACTAGGTCACTTGTTGCTGAAGAGCTTTCTCTGAATTTCAAAATCATTTTCTGTGTTAAATTTTACAGGGCCAAAAAAATACAATTCATATAAATTGCCTCTCAGCACTTCCAGGAGATTTACTCTGATAGGAGTGCGCAGACTGCTCTCACCCTATAAATCAATTTTGCCAATTCACTGAATGAATTGACAGTAAAAATGAGCGGCACTGAGTGCTACTCACAGCTGTATGTTCTTCATTCTGTCTTTAAATTTCTGGAGAATGATGGGAATGCATGCTGTCATTTTAGTCCCCAAAAGGTTATGCAAGGAGGTCGAGTGGACAGTCTTTTATTAATTTATTAATTAACAGCTGCTGTCTGGTAATTCTTTGAAAAATGTCCTTTCACAGCATATCAGTATTCACTTACATATATCCTGTAGTGCACTTTGAGACATCCTTATAACGTGAAGCCTACGGTGTCAAATGGAAAGATTATTTATTTTTATTTATTTATCATTCTATAATAATTATTCTTGCATGTGATGTGGTACCATTATATCAGAAGGATGTTTCATATTGCTCTGCAGGATATACTGTGAAGTGCAGTGACTATGGATTTTGCAGGCAACATCGAAATCGATGTGTTATAGGCAAATAAATATCCAGCAGTTCATCGATGTGCAAAACAGGAGAAGAAAATGCACTTTAGGACACTTATTTCTTTGATTGTTTGACTCTTAAACTTTGCGTGGCGAATGTGTTCAGTTATTAGACCATTTACTAGAATAAGTGTTTCTCAGAAACAAGATACCATTACATTCTGCAACATTTAGCTCAGGTGACATTTGATTTATTTTTAAATTTGAACTTCAGAAAGGCTCTTGTTTACAGCATATTGCTTAATGAAACTGTATTTTGTGCTCTGCAGGGCTAGTAACACAATAAGGTTAACAGCATAATCCGAGTTAATGGGATATACATTGATATAGAGTACGACATTAATGATTAATTTATGACTGTGAAAGGACCCTGTGCCCTGGGCCAGGTGACAATAGCTATTGTTTGAAAACCATCAACTCAAACTTGCAGTCCTGTATTTTTCAAGTTTGAACATAATTTCTTTGCTACGATAAGGGAGTTTTTCCAAGAGTCCTGGTCATAAAGGGCACTCATTCCATGTTTGTTTATGGGACAGTGCTATGCACAAATTAATTGCGCATTTGTCACAAAATACACAGGCACATTGCTTTAGAGTATATCCTGTGAAGTGCTTTGAAACATCTCAACAATGTGGTAAATAAAGCACTATATCAAATGCAAGGATTACTATTAATAATAACTGATGTATGGGGACTGCATTTTGAATAAAACTAATAATCTGTAAAAACTATGGTTTATTTCAAGTAATACTTGAAATCACAATGCAGAAAAACCTTGATAATCTGACATTCTGAAAGCCAGCAACTCCCCAACAATGCCAAGGTTTTTTAAATACATACAGCATAAGATTTTTTCTGATGTCCGACATAGTTCAGAACTTCGGGAAGTTTCCTCAGCCATTTTGAAGCAGGTTTATAAATACTGGTATACTTTGAAATCCGGGAGATGAGTTGGCCCAACCGTGCCGGATTATGTAGGTTTTACTGTACAATCACAATATCTTAGTTTCTTGAGAGGCAACAGAAATTCCAGGCTACACTGCATGTAACACACAAAGTTTCCCACTGGAGCTACAGTAACTCTTTCTGTTCCTGTGAAATCAAAATGGTGCGGATTGACAGACTCAGTGCTAGGTATTTAATTACTCAGTCGACACAAAGATTTTACAGGTATAATTGTGGACTCAATGGTTGCAGCTAAGATGTTACAATGGGATCTTCATAGAGGATGCACCTGGGCTGATCACAATCACATTAAGTTCAATTTGGACATTGTATATAGGAAGTGAAATAAAAGAGGCACCGCGTGAATTGGAGAGATCTTGATAAAAGGCTAGTGTAAAGGGTATTAGGAGAGTCAGTTGTCTTTTTGCCCACGATTTCCAAACAACGTCAAATTGTAATAAAGGAAGGAAACAGAATGTTGGATTTGTTGTCAAAGCAATTGAGTTCAAACACATACAAAGCTAAAGTGAAGCTGTACTATGGTCAGGTCACTTGGAAGACTGCGTACTGCTTCGGTTGCCAGGAGGATGTTTGAGGAGTGGATGTGGTACAGATTTCAGAAATTGTTTGATACTAAAGGGGAAGATGATAAGGTGGGTTTTAAGTTTGAAACCAAAGAGTTAAACAACATTCTTCAAGCAAATTGAAGGTGTTCATCCATAGTTAATTAAATTAATATCTACAATTATAAAAATGTACAGCTCAAAATAAGCTATTTGGCCCATTCAGTTAGCATCAGCTTTCACTAGGCTAAAGACATTCATCTTTGGTTAAAAAAAATGGGTAAATTGGGCTCATATTCTTTAGAACAGAGGAGTTTAAGGCATAATTTGGTAGAGATAATTTAACGGAAGATTGACTATTACTTGAGCAGTGGAGGTATGAACAGGTATAGCAAAGAAATGAAGTACTTGTACAAATAGTTGTGGATATAGTGACTACATTTTTTTAAGGGGTAATTATACAAAGGAGAGTAATCTGCCAATTGATTAACAACTGGGTTTCTACCTATCTTTAGGTAAACTGATAGAAAATCACCAGTAGTGTAAGGAAACTTGCCCAAGGAAATGATTTGCCCTGTCTGGGAATCAAACCTTGGTCCTTTCACTTGCAAGGCAAGGGCTCTACCCACTAACATATAGGACTCCATTCAGTACATTGGTGGAGTATGCTTCAATAATTAAGTATCCCTCACTCTCCTGTTTCTAGTTCCCTATGTTCTTCAATCAATTGTGCAGCTATGAACCCCAAAGAGGAGCATTGATTCTCTTTCCCGACGTTAGAGAAATCAGCTTCGAGGAATGAACACAAAAGCCAGGGATGTCTCAAATGGCTAAAGTTTTGGAAAAACACTTAACAAGATAAATAATAATAATCCTTGCATTTGATATAATGCACATCATGTCTTCGAGACCTCAAAGAGCTTCACAGAATATATTGTAAAGGGGATTGAATGTAAAAACATAGCAAACTGAAGAAAAAAATCAATCACCTACTGCCTTCAGTAAAACCATATTAAAACTTTATTTTTTCTTCAGTAGGGTGTTTGAATCATGTGGAAACCCATCACCATGTATCTTGTTTTGCTACACTTAGAGAATACAAAGATAAAAGTAGGAGCTGGAGTAGGCCATTCGGCCCTTCGAGCCTGCCCCGCCATTCAATCATGGCTGATATTCCATTCTAACTCCAGCTACCTGCCTTATCCCCCATATCCCTTAATCCCTTTATGAATGAGAAATCTATCTATCTCAGTCTTGAATATGTTCAAGGACCGAGCATCAACAGCCCTTTGGGATAAGGAATTCCATACATTCACTACCCTCCTAGTGAAGAAGAGTTTTCTCAACTCAGTTAGAAAGGGCTGACGCCTAACTTTAAGACTGTGACCTTAACAATAATAATAATCCTTGCATTTGATTATAGTGCCTTATCATATCTTTGATATGTTTCAGGGAGCATTGGAGGCTATATTGTAAAATGTGGTGACTGTATGTTTTGTGGGTGAAACATGGCAGCCAGATTCAACATTGTATTTTTATTTTAACATGGCTCCTTACAGGTTCAAACAGCTGTGGTCTGTGGACCTATAGGTATGGCTACAAATAATTACTACAATTTAAAACTTGGGAAGCGCTTTGAGGCATTTTGTGGATGTGATAAAATGGTACCTAAATGCATGGATTTATTACTAACCTTTTACTACAATCCCTTAAAAAAAAAATTTGGTTATTCAATCCATGACTGTTACCTTGTATACATAAGTCTTGCATTTCACATGCACTCACTCATTGCTTTTTATGTAACACATTGGAAAAGAAATATTTTTGTGTTTCTTTTTAAGAAACCACCGTATTCCTTCATTTCTTTTTTTCTTTCTGGCTAATGGACCTTTACATTATTATAGTCCAGTCATGAGGTGAAAATGTGTAAAGTACAGCTGCTCTATTGATCAGCTGCCAATGCAAATATTCCAGTATCAAGATGAGTGAAGAAACACCTTTTAAAAATATTTAAATAGGTGCTAAGTTATTTAAAATAATTAAATTACTTCTTCCTCAAATAGTACATTAGGTAAATGCACTCGACGGTATGTTTTCTGACTGCTGAATTATCTGAGCTCAGTAGATATTCTCTAAGATACTGCCACTGACCTTCTGATATGCCGATGTCTTGAATGTTTGTGAGTAATTTTCCATCAAACATGCAGCGAAAATGGATATTGACGTAACCTTCATTGAACCGGAGCACTGAGGAGGAGGTTTCAGGAGCGATGTGATTCATACCCACACATTATAAACACAGCAAGCGTGAATTGCAGTGGGCTCATTCCCACATGATTTGTCCACTGGGCAGTTAGAGAGCTTTAAAAGGTTCACTTATAAATATCATTGAACACTCAATTTATATTAATCATTTATATCTGGCTTAAAGATAAAATTCTAATTAAAAGGTTTGCCAAGGTGCATGTGAAAATCAGTTAAAAGCGATGCAGAATGAAAAGTATGATTCAGGGTCAAAAACAGAAGTCGCTGGGAACACTCAGCAGGCAGGCAGCATCTATGGAGATCGGAAAGGGAGTCAACGTTTGGTTCTACAACCGTTCGTTAGAGACAAAGTTTCAGATTTCCAGCATCTGCAGTATTTCACATTTTAGTTTGATTCAGGGTGTCTGTTTCACATTGATATACTGTAAGCGCAAAGCATAAACTGAGAAAAATGAGGAAAAATCAGATAGAAAATTGAACAGTTTTCAACACAGCATGTGCAAATCATAATATTAAAGTGCAAGGCATCAAAGATCACATTTCAGACATTAATGAATCTAATTGATAACATCAAGAATTCTTTCATTTCAAGCATGAAAATCCTAAATTTGGTAATGGCATTTTTTGAGTTATTATGGAAATAGTAGCAAAGTGCCAAATAGTTCCACCACCAACTGATGTTCTATTATGTTGTCAAAAATAGTAGCTTTCTCACAGGAATAAACCCAATAAACATATTAAACATCACACTAAGCAATGGAGATACATTTCCATTGGGGACCTGAAGTGCACTGATACTAGAAGTGTATCTCTTCCTCTCATCTTAATCTTCATATTTTGTCCACAAATGGTTCAGATCCTATCTCTCATACAGGATCCACTTTGTTAACAACAACAATTTTAACTCCCCAAATGGCTTCTCCTCCAACCCCCAAATGATTGTGTGCAGTGTAGGGCTCTGTTCTCAGTCCTCTCCTCTGAAACCTATACTTAGTGACATCATCCGCAGATATGGGGTTAACTTGACATGTACGCAAATGACTCTTAAGTCTATCTCTCTGCCTCCACCTTTGATCACAGGACCACTGATGTCCAAACAGACTGCTTGACATACAGTGAGTCCTGAATGAGAGCCAACTTTCTACAATTGATCCTCAGCAAGACCGAGGCCCTCTTGATTGGCTAGTGACAGAGCCTCTGCACCTCAGGCACTGGCAGCGTCAGCATCCACGGATACACACTCAACCTCACCAAGTCAGTCAGCAACCTAAGCGTCTTGTCTGATCCTTTCTCTCACACAACTGAGGCCTTCCCAACCCTTTCCTTTGCCTGCTGCAGGCCATCCAGAGCTCTGCAGCTCATGTCCAAGCACCAAGCTTCATGAAAACAATAGATCCACCCTCGACCAACTCCATTGGCTCCTCATCCCTCGGAGGATCAAGTTCAAAATTTGTGTCCTCACCTTCAAGGTACTCCATGGCTTTACCCCATCCCATCTCTCCAACCTGCTAAACTGTCCACTCACACCAACCTGTCCACTCACACCACTCAGCAAGCTTGCTCCATCTTTCCCATCCAGCCTACCCCACCATCAATAGTTGGGCCTTTAGCCTCTCTGACCCCATCCTCTGAAACTCCATCCCACAATCCGTTTGTCTCCCTTCCTTGCCGTCTTCAAGGCACACCTCAAGACCCCCCCTTTTCGACTGAGCCTATAGGCCACCTCCTACCCTCTCTGTCCTCTACATCCCCCCGACGTGAAAGGCGCTTTACAAATATAATTTTGTATTGCATTGCATACAATGACAGCCAACCTTATTCACAGCATGGGTCAGATTTGGTTCTCGCTATCATCAGGGAAAATAATACAGGTGTTAAGTTCTGTTCCCAAAAATACCACCACCTAAAAATATCAAAATGTGCAACTGCCTATTGCTCTTTGAGGTGAAAGATGCAACACGTGATATGAGAATTCTTCCATTGACAACATCTGTGGTCAAAGCCTGTCAGTAATTAACTGTGCATGTGAACTACTTCTCTCCTCCCCTGGATTGCAATACAATAGTTGGTTATAAAGCCAGCCCAAAGTCTCCAGCTGACAGTATAGTTGCAGGGAGGCTTATGAATACTACTTCGTAGAATATGGATTGAACTCTGATTGAACCAGCGTTGAAGATTGAACAATTGTAGCCGGGTGAAGTTCTATTGCTTCAGAATTGACTGATGTACCAATGTCGATGAGGTGGTATATTCCCAAGGGATAATTATCCAAGGTTTGGAGTGCAATTCTTGACAATGTGAAAATCATAATTATATTATCTTTTCCATCCTATTATTTCTTCTGTTTGGTGCCACTGAAGGAAATGTTTCCAAATTAGTTTACTAAAGCCATACTCTCACATAACATAATAACTGAGGAGTATTGTGTGTCAGTTTGGCTCAGAAGTAGCACTTTCACCTCTGAGTCAGAAGGTTGTGCTTTCAAACCTCACATTGGGACTTGAACTCACATCATCTGAGTTGACATTTCAAAGCAGTTCTGGGGATTTGCCTCAATCTTTTGGATGAGGTGTTAAATCCAAGGTATGTTTGCTGTTCAAGTGAGCATTAAAGATCCCATGCTACTATTCGAAAAGAAAAACGTAATTGCTCCTGGTATCCTGGCCAAAAATTCCCCCAGATAAAATTGGTCATTCATTTTATGGCTGTTTGTGAAGAACTGCTGCATGCAAATTGCTTGCTGCATGCACCCATAAATATATAGTCACCCCACCTCAAGACAAATCCTGTGAAATGTTTTAAGACTTCCTTCCAACATGATATGGTGCTACAACAAATGCAAGTATTATTATGAGTATTATTATTTAGTATTAGAGTATTATTGTACATGTACACCAAAGATCCAGGGTTGTCCTCCTTAAACAGTGCATTACAGAGGGCCTTCTTTTTACAACCATTTGTAGACCAAGGAAGTGCAAAACAGAAGGAAGTTACCTTTGGGACATTTTCCTTATTTTATCTACTTGGGAATGCTGATGGGCTAAAGGGCAATAGCCAATATTATAATAATTTAAATAATTAAATGAGAACCAATGAAAGGGATTATATCAGTAAACATAGTTAATTACATAATAAAAGGACAAAAATCCCTCTGTACTTATGTATGTAGTAATGGTTAATGCATGCTTTACACAACTCACATAATACACCCATTTGTCTCAATTGTAGGGGGCAGAGATAATTGTTTGAATTCCTAAGTAATCATTTTTGTTTTCTTAACGTCTTAAAGCTGCATTATGAATACCATGGAAATATGATGTGTGTAGAGGATATATATCCTAAAGTGATGGTGGCATTTAACACTACGGGGGAGAGTGGTTTTGACGATGAGTGCCAATGCAGTATTCTGTTGTTAAGTTATTATTTATGTATTTACAAATGCTCCACTGCTATTGTTCTGGATAAGTCCCGTTTTATCGAATGGGGACTTTTATTTTGGCGTGCCAGTTATACGGAAGTGCCAGTGCATCGAGTCACGGATAAATGGGCTTCTACTGTACTTAGCAGTAGTGCTCTTTGTAAATAACCATGTGTTCTCAGCAAAGCTGCTATCTCCAGACCAAATCAATGCAGATGTGGTCAGATGTTAGAATGATAACTCTTGTTTTGCTTATGATAATTTCCAGCCTCTCATCTCACAGAAAACAAAGGAGCTGCTTTCTTATAGTAAGATAATTGTCGCCAGTAAATATCGATATAAGAATGGAGCAGAATTGTTTGTTTTCCCTTAGTAGACCTCATCTAATCGTATTCACACTACCAGCACTCTCTGCATGGTTTTATACCAACAGAAAGAATAAATTAAATATTTTATAAAGAACTCTAGTCATAAATTATACACATTTAGTTTAGAAAGTGAGGTCATTGAGTTGAGTCACAATAAATGCTTTTACTTCATTTGAGTTTATTATGTGCGCTCTATTGAATTGGCAATTAATATTCTAAGTGCAGCCAAAGAAATGCAACTAATTAACTCACAAAGCCTACATTATATACATTGCATGCAAATTCACTTACTGCTCAATAAAGTACTGATTTCACATCTTTGTGAACAATCTTACATTATTGTTGACCTCTGTTAATTTTCGTCTGGCTGACAATGTTTCACGTATTGTATCAACTGTTTTAAAGCAATTTGGGAAACCTATGTTGTTTTTAACACACAATCTTGTAATAGTGCTGTGTGTACTGCAGAATTGGAGGTACTGTCCTTTAGATAAAATATTAAACCAATATCTACAATGCCTGTTCAGGTTAGACATTAAAAATCCTAGTAAGCTATTCAAAAGGGATTTTTCCAACTGTATACGGGATAACATTCCCGATAAAATTGATCATTCCCTTCAAGTCTGCTGTGGGATCTTGCTATGCACAAATTGGCTGCTGTGTTTGCCCACAAATATACTTGCTTTTTGTTACAGCAATTCCAAGTGAAACACTTTGAGATCATTTGGATATTATCGTCTCTCTATCAAATGCAAGGATTAGTATTACGAATATTTGCTCGATATTAGATTACAAAATTTACCATAAAATATATATGTTTGCTAATCACACTCAAAATACTTACTAAAAAATCCATCAAACAGATCAATTGTCATACCAATAGCTTCTACAACAACGACTAACTCCCCAATCTACAAGAATAATTATTATATCTTTACTCATATCCCTGAATGCATTCATATATTAAAATAAATTAAAATATTGTATGTGTATCAATCATGACATTTAAAGCCGTCCACAAACTGATGGCTCCCAACAGTACCTCCACACGTCATTCTATAAAATCTTTCATTAAAATCTTCCTCTTACCATTCAGTCAGTAGCATTCTTCACTGTAGGTATAAAAATTCCCAAACAAAACCCAAATAATTTAACTTTTACATTAGAGTTGAGAGTCAAACAAGACACCAAAGTTGTGGAGTGGCTCAGTGAGGTGAAATGTGCATCCTTGGATGATGATGCGGTCAGTGCCCGAAGTGTGGACTATTGGGAGCCAATCAGGAGGGCCTCAGTCTTGCAGACATTCAACAATAATAATCATTGAATTTGATATAATGCATTTCAAGTCTTCTAGCTATCTCAAAGCACTTTTTGTTGAATATATTGTATAATGAATTGACTGTTTATTTTGCAGGCAAAACGTGACAGCCAATTGTGCACAGCAGTGTCCCACAAACAGTCGTGGATTCAAATTGAAATTTATTATTTATTTAGGGATTATTATCAGGCATATGGAATAAAGAAACTTTCCCAACTCTAGAGACTTAGCTCTTATATAGGAAGTGATGTCTAACAACGACAACTCAATTATACTTGTGTCTTTCATGTCAGGAGGACGTCCCAAGGAGCAGGACAGTCACTGTTTCAGAACTGAGCTGGGGATGGGGGTGGGGAGGGAAGAGGGAGATTTGGAGTTGCCGTTGGGACCATTGAAGAGGAGAGTCTTGAGGCGGGACTTGAAAGAGCCAGGGAGGGGGCGAGGCGAATGGACTGTGGAATGGAGCTTCTGAGGCTTGGGGTCATAGTGGCTAAAGGCATGCCCACCAATGGTGGGTCGAGGGATGTGGAGCAGGCCAGAGCCTGCTGATTGGAGGGGGCAAGCAGGTTGGTAAGGGGTTAGAAGATCATGGATGTCGGGTGGGGCAAGTTTGTGGAGGGCTTTAAATGTCAGGACCAGTATCTTGAATTGGATCCTCTGGATGATGGAGTCGGGTGAGGATAGGGGAGATGGAGTCACGGAGTTTGGAACGGTAGAGGCCATGGGCCGCAGAGGTCTGGATTATCTGTAACCTGATGGACAAAATATTATTTGTCACTTTGACCAAACCTGTTTTTGTGTCGTGGGTGGCACAGAAACCTGATTAGCCTGTAATATAATGCTAAGAGTGAAGAACTATAAACACAATTACTTGTGCTCTCTCTCATACCCCTCTCCCATAGACATTTTATATCTATCTAATTCACTATTGAAATTATGAATGATTCTGTCTATATAATACCTCTCTGGACAATCTGTGCCACACATACACTACTTTCAAATATATTAAATTTAAATTGTTCACCTTTCTCTTTTGAAATTGGGAATGCGACCCATTGTTGTAAACCTTTCACTACATCAGACATGTTATTTGAGTCCAGCTTGGAGTCCATTAAACCTCAATAACATCACCTATTAATCTTCTTTTCCCTGTGCAAACATTCCTATTTTCTGCAGACTCACCGTAGTTCAGGGCTTAATCCTATAAGTCAATTTGGTCATCCGTCACTGCACCCTCTCCAGCACCAGGAAGATGTTCCCAGTTGTAGTATTAATTCTAAAACCGTATTCCAATTGTAGCTTTGCAGAAAATTACTATAGCTTCCTATCTTACCTTATCATGCCTTTTCTGTCCAGTTAAAAACCAGAAAGTTTGTTTCCTTTTATGTGTCACTCAAAAAATATTTCCATGGCAAAAGCATAATCAAAGACCAACTTCTGCTGTTAGGAATGATTCCTAAATTTGCTTTTATTATGGAAAGTAATCTTGAATTTATAATATACAAAACACTTAAAATAACAATTGTGAAATAATTACATTTTCTAATGGACTGAGATGATCTTCACTGATTAAACTATGGCTTTTCACTCATTTATTCCAGTGTCAGACTGTTTTGTCATTGACTACCAGCTATGCTTCATCCAATCAGTCAACCCAACATTGCTTTGTTCTTGAAAGAACAGAGGAAAAAAAGGTTCACAACTTCTAGAGTTCAAGATAACAATTAGTAGCAGTGCCCCAAATTCTGCATTGCTGAAAATTCAGCAGTATTGTGAATGCAGATTTTATTAGTATTAATTAGTATTATGACAACCCAAACCTTAACAAATATAGACCCACTTAAATTTATAGCTTGGAAGGAAGCTAGTCAGTCCATTGTGCCTCTGAAGTTAGTTATGTATTTTGTCATATTGCCTGGCCTTGTTCCCATATTCTTTATATTTCTTGTTTCCAACTATTCATCCACTTCCCTTTTAAAAAAACGTGTATGGATTCTGTCTGAACCATATATCCAGGTAGAATGTTCCAATGAGGAGATACCCATAATAATAAAAATCCACAATGCTATCAAAACCAAATGTATTTTAAGAATTTGCAATGCTCTCTTTCAGTTCCCTATTAGATTCCATAATGAAGTTTGTAGTAATGTGCTTTCAAACTCAAAACACGATCACTACATTTTAATGTATACTGTGAAGTGCTTTGGGTGTCCTACTGACATGAAAGACACTATATTAAATGCAGAACTTTTTATTAATACTATTACATTTTGAGAAGTTTTCAAGAGGCAGATTACTTTGGTCAACTTCTCTGTGGTATTTAGTAAATATTTACTGTGAACATTCTAATATTTCTGAGACTACAAAACAAAATTACATTTGTACATCACTTTCCACATTGGGAGTATTCCCAAGGCACTGAACAGTCAGGAATTAGGACCCAAGTGTGGTGGGAGTTGGGATCAGGTTGGCTGAAAGGCAGAGACTGTAGGAGGGTGGCCAAAGGTACAGTCGAAGAGGAGAGTCTTGAAGGAGGCAAGAAAGAGAGCAAGGCAAAGTAAATGTGGGATGGACTTCCAGAGAGTGGGTGTAGAGAAGCAGAAAGCTCAACCACCAATGGTGGCACCGGTTGGGTGGGGGACATGGAGTAGGCCGGAGTCAGCTGCACGGAGGGAGCAGACAGGTTGATAAGGGATTAGTAGGTCAGAGAAGTAGGGGGGGTAAGGCCATAGAGGGCTTTGAAAGTGAGGATGAGAATTTTGATCTAGATCCTCTGAGAGATTCCTTGAGGCTTGGGGAGCGAGTGGAGTCAGGTGAAGGTGGGTGTGATAGGGTCACAGAGCTTGGTGCGGGAGAAGACAAGGGCTGCAGAGATCTAGATGATTTTAATCTTGTGGAGGGAAGTGTTGGGAAAGACAACAATCAGTGCATTTACATAGTCCAACCTGGATGAAATTAATGCATGTATGAGGGTTTTGGTGGGCTGAGGGGTGAGGCAGTGGTGGTGTTGGGCAGGTTGCGTAGATAGGAGAAGGAAGAGCAGGTCATAAAATGGATGTGGGTGAAAAAGGACAATTGATGATCGATCAAGTTGCCTAGTTTCCTGACTGGTTTGGTGAGGTGGTGTGGGCATCCTTGGATGTGGTGTGAAAGAGATGGCATGAGACAAACAGGAGGCCCTTGGTCTTATTGATGTTCAACTGTACAAAAATTGGTTCTCGTCCAGGACTTAATGCCTGACATCAATGGTCCTAGAATCAAGGGTGGAGGCAGAGAAATAGAGTTGGGTGTCATCCACATTCATGTGGAAATTGACCCTATGTTTATGGAGGATGTCACCAATAGAGAACATGTACACATTGAAGAGGAGAGGACTGAGTAAACGCTCTGAGACGCTGTCCGGCGTGGTGGGCGCTATATAAATTGAAGTTGTTGTTGTTGTTGTTGAATACAGAGCCCTGAGGAAAATTATTTGAGATGGTACAGGGCTGGAGTAGAAGCCTTCTGTGAGGACAAAATGGAGCCAGTGTGAGTGATAGTATCTGACAACTGAGTCTTAAAACGATAACGTTAAAAATTAAGCTGATGCAGAATTCTGGTAAAATCTTAAATTCAATCTTAACTTAGAAAGTGTTTTTCAGCAAATCTTAAAATAAATTTGCTCCTTTCACTGGACCCGTGCATTTTTTGATTTTTTAAATTATCCTCTGGGTATTCCACAGCCAAGAGAAATTGTGCCCAGTTACATGGAGAATCACAGCATACAGGGAGGCCATTCAGCCCACTGTGCATCCACCACCCTTTCAGGCAATGCATTCCAGATCGGAACAACAGGCTGCATGAAAAAAATACTCCTCACTTCCTCTCTGTTTCTTTCAACAACTATTTTAAATCGGTGTCCTCTGGTTACCAACCCACTCACCAGGGGAAATAGCATTTCATTGTTCACCCTATTGATACCCCTCACACTTTTAAAACTATTGAGTTTCCTCTTAACTTCTCTGCTCCAAGTAAAATAATCCTAGCTTCTCTAACCTCTCCTGATAACAGAAGCCCTCATACCTGGTACCATCCTGGTAAATCTCCTGTGCACCTTCTCCAAGTTTAATGCCCCAAATTGAACAGAGTCTCCAGTTAAGAGCAAACCAGTGTTTTATAATACTGTAATAGCTTTACTCTCCTCTACATAGTAGCGCCAGTCTCCTCTACCTCGAACCGTAACAGAATGGTTGTTCAAGGTCTGATACTTTCAAAAGATCCAAGAGGACATAAGAGCAACAAGCATGCACCCTACTATGTCTCATCCGCTCGGTAAAAAACAGCACTAATTGATTGCACGCTAGGGTTTTACAACTGGCAACATCAGCAACAGTTTCCTTGAAGCACTGCAGTATATGGGATGTATAAATAGTTTGTGGAAATGCCATTGCTGCGGGGCCTGAGAATTTTTTTTTGTCAGAATTTATATGCGTAGCTGCAATGTTCCCAGACAAAAACAAACGCAGAACAGCCAGATGCATGACAGTGGTTGCACTGTCAAACATTTTGTTGAAGATTCAGTCCTTTTTTTGTGATTAGTCGATGGGTTCAGAAAGCCTTGCACATTTGTACATAATTGTTTTAATGCCTTGCCAAAGGCCATTCTATCAAAAGCTTCACGGACTAATATGTGTTAATAATTACCACTGCAGACATCTAATGCTTCGAATCACACTGATAGTTTAATTAGGCATTAACAAGTAAGGAACATAACAAGATCCTAAATAAAATATGTCCTAAACATCCTTAATTTTGTTGTTGTTTCACATTTTAGGCTGCAATAATTTGATTCAGGACATTTTATTTCTTCTTGTGTTTTGATATATTTAACAGAACTTCACACTATTGACTAAGGTAATTAGTAAAAGGCAACATTGATCACTACAACATTCTTCGAATTTAGCAAAGACCAAATCTATTCAATCGGTTCAGGTTAAAACAAATTAACATTTTTCACCTCTGGCATCCAATCCCTTAGTTAATTGTTAAATGTCCCTGCATGTTTCCATTCTATTGCTGTGACTGTTGCCATTGTTCCTCTCTGAACTTAACAACAACAACAAAATTATACTTGTATAGTATAGATGTGTAACTCCTTTCACATCAGGAGGTTGTCCCAAGGTGCTGGACAGTCACTGTTTCAGACCCAAGCTGGAGAAGGGGGTGGGGGTGCTGGGATAGAGTTCCAGAGGCTGGGGCAGAATGGCTAAAGGCTCACCCGCCAATGGTGGGTCGGAGGACGTGGAGCAGGGCAGAGCCTGCTGAGCGGAGGGGACAGGCAGGGTGGTAGGGGTTGAGGAGGTCACAGATGTAGGGTGGGGAGAGGTTGTGGAGGGCTTAAATGTGTGGACCAGGATCTAGAATTGGATCCTCTGGATGATGGGGAGCCAGTGGAGTCAGACGAGGATGGGGGAGATGGGGTCACAGAGTTTAGAACGGTAGAGGACATGGGCTGCAGAGTTCTGCAGCCAGTGGATTATCTGCAGCCAGTGGAGGGAGGAATTGGGAAGGCCGACAAACAGGGCATTTGCATAGTCAAGCTGGGATGTAATGACAGAGTGAATGAGGGTTTCAGCGGCTTTGGGGGTGAAGTAGTGGCAGAATCAGGCAATGTTGCGGAGATGGTAAAAGGCAGAGCGAGTCCTTGCTTGGATGTGGAGGAGAAAAGATAATTGAGGGTCGAACAAGACTGGCTTGGTGAGACTGGCAACCATGGAGGTTGATGCTAGCGCCTGATGCACTGGCATGAGCCAATCAGTAGGGCCTCTGACTTGTGTTGGCATTCAACTGTAAAACGTTAACTCTCATCCAGGACTTGATATCTGACAGTCAGTCTGTCAAGACAGTGGCAATCCTGGAGTCGACGTTAGAGGCAGAGGAATAGAGTTGGGTGTCATCCTCATACATGTAGATGTTGAAAAGTAAGGGGCCAAGGATAGAGCCCTTAAATTTTATATCATGTTGCAAAGACATCTCAAACTGCTTCAAAGGATATAATGTAAAGTGCAGTGATTACAATAGATAATTTTCCCACAGCAATATGTCACAAACAGCTTTGAAGTGAATGGTCACTTTTTTACTCTGAGGATTCTTGGCCAGGCCAACAAGAAAAGCTCCCTCTAGTTCATAATGCAGGGCCATAAATACCTTCTGCCTCTTTCCTTCTCAATGGGGTCTAAATTGTGGGGCCGTAACCTCAATCTCAATTTTGATTTCCATGCACTTGGGGTTCAAATGGTTACATGTGACAACTCCCGAATTCACGATTTCCTGATCTTTTTCCAATCCCTGCAAAGTAGTCCTCAGTGACATAAATTTGAACTTTGGTAACTTTCCTACTTCAGTCTTTTCTTCCTCTAGTAATCTATACAGTGTTTAAGTTCCAATTTTGGTTGGTCATTAAATAGTCTACAATATTTTGATATATATATTATTTTCTCCTAGTCAACCTGGATAGCAAATCCTGTTTTACGGGTATTGGATCCTCACCTAGATTTTTCCTCTGAGAAAATATGAAAATCCTTTTAACTGCCATTCTCTATTGCAATATTTCCCCTCTGATATTGCCTCATTTTGATTCATTTACTTTCAGAGAATTTAGCCCCATGACTGCAATAATTTAGCAATCTGATCCAGTTTTCGTTGAACATGTCTCCTATCTTAATTGTGTTATGCAAAATAGCTATGATAAATATAGTAGATATCTTCTAAATTACATAGATCAGTGAATAGTTATACCTGACCACTGCTTGATAATAGCACAACTGAGAGACAAAATCCAATATATTCACTGTAAAAGGGGAACAACTACAAATAAACACTAAACACGAGACTCTTAGAGCCAGACAACATTTAAAAAACAAGTTTTACTTGAAGTATTTTCATTTTATAATGCAGCAGAGAAATTCCTTTGAGGGATATCAGTGACAAAAGGCAGTGCTAGAAAAGACAAGTGATGAATCTTCATCATTATTATTATGAGATTCTGCTAAAATACGCTACAGCAGTGATAACCTTGATTTGTCTGTTGCAATAAATGGCTCCCTTACTTTGATTAAGCACCTTAGCCTCCAGCCTTGGCACTTAATGAATGCAGGGATCATTTACTGACAGACAGAAGTTATATGTTAAATATACCCGCAGCAGTTGAGACAATAGGTGCAGCCTGAGAGAAAAGCAGCAGAGAGGGAATGTGAAATAATAAAGCAACAATCATCTTATTGCTAAGAGTTAAAATGGCAATAACAACAACAACAAAATTACATTTCTAGAGCCATTCAAGTCAGGAGGACGTCCTAAGGCACTTGACTGTCAGTATTTCAGATCAAGCTGGGATTGGGGAGGGTGGAGGGAAGAAAGGGGAAGGGGGTGGGGGGGCATGTTGACCGATGACAAAACTGAGCGTCTTGAGGCGGGACTTGAAGGAGGCTGGGGAGGGGGCGAGACAAAGGGATTGCGGGATGGAATTCCAAAGTTTGGCAGCAGGCATGGATCAGTAAGCACTAAGCTTAAAGTAAGAGTTGTGCATGGATGAGATTTAGCCCATTTGTTCTATTTTGTCAGACAGCAATAACAATGGCAAGGTAAGTGGTTTTAGCTGTTTAAACTCTGCCACTACCCCCAAAGTACAACAACAACATCTTGCACTTATATAGCGACCTCCACACCTAGTGGATTTTAAGAGCACTCAAAACCCAACCCTTAGCTCCTGTCAACCTGTACCTAATTCTTTCCTGAATTAAATGAGCAAGATGCTTTCCTTCTGGGAGAGAATGCACTTTCCATTCCCACAACCTGTATCTAGAATTTCCATGTGTATGTGGTACGTACGGGTTGGATTTGGATACTCTTCAACATGTGTTGGATTTCCAGGAATGGCATTATTGTGGAATGCTATGCTTCTTTGCATGCTGTGACATCATCAAATATCTCCAAGTCAAATGCAACCTAATGGAATATTAGAATGAGTGCTTTTACCTTGTCCCAAGGACATATTTGCATTGCAATTGGAGAATCTTTTAACATAATACTGCACCTAGGTCTTAGGGTGACTTCTGAACTTTTCTCTTCAATATACGTTTTCTGACCTGGATCAGCCCAAATGGGGAGAAATCCACAATACTCAAAATGCTGCAGATGCTGCAAATCTGAAACAAAATTAGAAATCGTTGGGAACACTCAGCAGGGTCAGGCAGCATCTATAGAGAAAGGAAAGTGAGTCAACATTTCGGGTCCACAATGATATGTGGCCTGCTTCCAGCAAAGCAAGAAGACCCTCCTGTCTCTTCCACTCATACTCAGCCTTTATACAATCACCTACTCCCTCCCCTCTTACGTGAACATTACCAAATGATCCAGTTCCTAGACACACCTTTTCTCTCTCTGGTCTGCCTATTCTATTACAATTACCCCCCTTTTTGTTTTGTATTATTAACACCTCTTCTCTTCCATTTTAAATGGATTGTTGCAATCCGCTCACTTTGTATTGCACCATCTACCACATTTTCTCCTGTGTCTCCCTGGCCCTGCTTCCCTCCTCTCTATTAGTCTTTAAAATCCCCTCCCTCCCACATGTCCCAGTTCTCCCGAAGGATCGTGGATCCGAAACATTGACTTTTTTGCTTTCTCTACAGATGCTACCTGATCTGCTAAGTGTTCCCAGCAAGTTCTGTTTTTGTTTGAGAAGTCCACAATTCCTTGTATCTACCATTCCAGACTGTTACTAGTTTAGTGTAGTGTATAACACTAACCTGATAAGGTTTGAGAGGTAATGAAGGTGGGGGATATGGAAAATGCAGACAATATGAAATTGCATTATTGAAGCGGAACAAGCCTTATTCTGTTTCTGAACATTTTGCAATTAACTTAGGATACATACAATTGGTGCAAACAGTGAAAAAAACATTCACTTCCACAAACTAACATTTCTAGTTGCCATGAGCACATAGTTGAACACAAACAGTACTTTTTACAAACTAAATATGATTTGCTTTTAGTGGATACCACTATCATTTTCTACTATGGCCCAAAGCTGCAATCTGAAACCAAGAAAGACATCATGGGGTTTTACTGTCAATATTGTGATAGTGAGCAATTATAATATGATTCTGCATTATAATATGATCCACACTGCCAATGTTTAATAAACTTGTAAAGCATTAAGAGAAATATTAAATTAGTATATTAACTGGCAAGAGTCAAAATAATAGCTTGCATCAATATCTTTAGCATGTTTTCAATCCGGAGTTGATTTTATTTTGACTATGAATGTTGACAGGGTTCCCAGTAAATGTAGGCTACTGTTCAGGTTGAATAGTGACACTGGAGTGACTCTAGGGATAAGAATAATGCAGAAAATAAATTGTATAAGTTTGTAAAAGAATGCAGAGATGAATCTGCAATTCTCCGTGGGATAAGTTCCCGTTTGCTATAAACTAAAGTCATTTGAATGTCAGTTCACAAGTAGTGAGGCTTTAAAGTAATTTTTAAAAAAATGTGTACCATTCATCGCCAAAACAACTATGTTGATATTCACCAAACATGTAAATAACAGTTCAAATAAAGACTGAGCAGAAGAATGCATGTGAGCTGCTGAACCAAACACTCAATTCAATGTTTGTTTCATCCTCAAAGGAATACAGCTGATGTGGAAGACACACACCAATGAAACCTTTCATAGGGAAAAAATAGCAGAATATGAATGGTGCTCTCACATTTGTCTGACCTCCACATCAATGGTAACGCAACAGCGTCAAGTTTCGGAATTCTCTGCTTTAATGCTGTTCAGTTAAACATTGTATTAAATGCATGCTTTTCATGCTCTGTTTCATAAACCAAAATAATGACCTTTTTCTTGATAACCTTGAGTGCTGATGCTCTTTTAAACTGCTGGTTTACTGACCAGAGTTGGTAATAAATGTAGAACCAGGCCTAAGCTACTTTTCAGAATTGAAGCTTCCCTCCGTCGTTTTATACCCAGGCTTAATGCATGGTGAGCTTCAGTTGTTCCAGTTTGGGAGAGGGGTGGAATGCAGACTCATTATTTTCCTTCAGGTAGGAAGCTCCCTTGGCTGTTCTCATTCACCTCATAGTGACCAGCTACAGAATAGCTCACTAAGGTTGCTTAAACCTTCTGTAGAAATGATATAAGCAGTGACCTTTAAAATTATGAACGGTTATGATAAGGTTAATAGATTATTTGACTGTTCATCGTCACTAACAAGAAGGCAAACGTTTAGAATGGATTTTTAAAAACTGTTTAAAATGGAAATTTACAACACAGAAGTAGGCATTTGGGCCATCAAATCAGCACTGGCTGTTTGAAAGACCAATGTGTTCAATAAAATTTACCTGCATTTCCTAATATCCCTAAAAATTATTGCTCTCAGACATCTCTGCAGTGCCGAAACACTCGTGCACGCGTACATCACCTCGAGGCTGGACTATGGAAACTCTCTCCTCGTCGGCCTCCCCAGTTCCTCCATTCACAGGCTGCAGGTCATCCAAAACTCTGCAGCCTGTGTATTATCCCGCACCCGCGACCATATAACCCCCACCCTCGCCCGTCTCCACTGGCTCCCCATTCTCCAGAGGATCGAGTTCAAGATCCTCGTCCTCACCTTCAAGGCCTTACACGGCCTTGCCCACCCTATTTAACCAATTTACTTTCCCCCTAAAAGCCCACCCGGACCCTCCGTTCAACAGGACTTGGCCTGCTCCAAGCCCCCCGCCCGAACCGCCCCACCATCGGAGACCGGGCCTTCAGTTTCTCCGCTCCCACCCTATGGAATACTATCCCCCAATCCCTCCATCTCGTTTCTTCCCTTTCCTCTTTCAAGGCCGGTTTGAAAACTTTCCTCTTCGACCGTGCCTTTTGTTCCACCCGGAATTTTTTGACCTCCCCTTCATGTCTCACCCCTTCCCAAACACTCCCCTCCCAGCTCGGGTCACACGCCTCCTGTGCAGCGCCTTGGGATGTCCTCCCGACGTGAAAGGCGCTCTATAAGTGTAATTTGTTGTTGTTGTTGTTGTTGATGGATCCTGCCTCTACCACTGCACCTGGTATGGCATTTCCACATCCTATTAACTCTCTATGTAAAAAAAATCCTTCTAATCTCCCTTGTTAATGAATTTAAATTGATGCTCTCCAGATATTGACTCACCAGCCAGTTGAAATAATTGCTCCCCATCTACTTGATCAAACCTCTCACAATCTCAAAGGTTCGATCAGGAATCCTATCAAACCTCTCTGTTCCACTGAAAAATTGGTCAAGTTTCTTTAGTGTCATCTCATAGGTGAAACCACTCATACCATGTATCATCCTAGTAAATTTCTGCACCCTTTCTATAGCCCTGACATTATTTCTGTGTAATGGAAGAATAAAACACATTAAAGGAAAGGTTAGAAAAAAATTACACTTATGGTGGTCGAAATGTGACATTTTCTCCCACAAATTGTTTCTCAAGTGAATTGGATGTTCACAAAAGATTAAAATTAAAGGAAGTGGATACAGCAAGACAGAGGGAAAAGTGGCTGTGCAGATAAGATAAGCCGATTACGTGCTGTCACATTCTACGATGATAGAGGGGAGAATGCAATATTCCAAATGGCATTCTGTTCCCTAATTAAGAATGGGTAATTAGAAATGTTTTATTGATTGCAGAGAAAATGTAGTTAAAGCATGCCCTGAAATGTGTTCCTTAACAAGAGGTTTGGAACTGAACCCTCCCCTCCTAGCACACACACACAACATGCTAAAGCAATCAATTTTGCCATAGATGTTAAACTACTAAATAATAATAAACATAATTATCCTTTTGGTTTGGTAATAGCACTTTTCAAGTCAGGAGGATATTCCCAAGTGCTTCATAGGATTTACATGGCTCTGAGACGGTACTCCACACCAAGGCCACTATTAAAATGTTACTGTAAAGTGTAATCACTGCATGTTTGTAGGCTAGCCGTAGCACATTTACACACAGTGATGTCCCACTGGCACTACTCCCACTGGCACTAATCCCACTACTTCTCCATCCAACAGCAATATGTGGAGAATGCGGATAGTACACATAATGATTAGTAAAAAAAATCCTTGCATTTAATTAGGCCTTATATCATAGATAAGACATGTGAAAGTGCTTCACAAAATATACAGTTACATGAATTGACTGAAGATTTTATGGGTGAAATATACAAGCATGATTGTTAATTGGTAAACTGATAAGTACTGAGTAGCCAGCCACTCTTTCCGGCTGGCTCCTCAATACTTATCATTTTAACAATTGAACACACAATAAATTGGTTTGGTTTGAAATGACTGTCATTTGAATGTCATTGAAATAGGAGTGGTATCGCTAACAGTAAAGAATATGTGTGTTGGATGGTAGAGTAGGTAATGGAGGCCTTACATATGATGTTGTAAGAAAGGTAGTCTGGAATTTGTGGTAGGTGAAGGTGAGTGAGGAGGGCATTGGAAAAGTTGAGTCTGAAAGCGACAAAGAGTTAGATGAGATTTTCAGCTTTATTAATGTCAGGTAATGGCAAAGGCCAGCTATGTTGTAGAGATGAAAGAGAAAAAAATATTCAGGGCCTGATGCAAAATTTTAAGAATAAAACACCAAAGGTCTGAATAGCTCAGTAATCTGGAGTGAGCAGCCAGGGGCATTAATATAATTAGTGTCTGAAAGTGGAGACGCTGTTAGGAGCTGAAAAATATAGCCTCAGTTTTGTTGGTTAAGGGCTCATCTAGGATTTAATATTGACAGTCTATCGGATCAGCAATGGCCCATGAACTGAGGGTAGAGGCAAAATGATAGAGTTAAGTATAGTATCTTCTACAAAATCTACATACTTGTGTACGTGAACTTTATTCCTGTAGAGTATGTACAATACAATAAAAATTTACATTTGTATAGCACCTTTCACATTGGGAGGACGTCACAAGGCACCAATATGCAAGACAGGAATTTGGACCGGTATGGAGGGGTCGGGGGGGGGAGAAATGGGAGGTGCCTTTAAGAAGGCAATGGAGGTAGCGAGGCAAAGTGAATATGGGGTGCAGTTCCACAGGGCGGGGACATCACGGTTTCTGTATGATTACATTAAGGTGGAGCATATAGATGATGAAAACGAGAGGAATTATGTAATCAAGCACAGCTTTATTATCTCCCAGAAGTTAAAATTATTTGATTTTCACCGAAATAATAATAATCCTTGTATTTGATATAGTGCTTTTCACATCTTCTAGATGTCTCAAAGTGCTTTACAGAATACATTGTAAAGTGAATTGACTGTATACATGTGGACAAAACGCAGCAGCCAATTGCACACAGCAGTGTCCCACATACAGTCGAGGATTGAAATGAACAATTTTGTTTTGAGGAATTATTATTAGTCATATGGAGTAAGGAAACTTGCCCAAGGTTTATTCCTCCATGGAAATGAATCCAGTTCTCTCGCTTGTAAGGTGAATGCTCTAACCAGTGAGCTGCAGGACTCCACAAATAGATAACTATAGCACCCTAAAATTCCAAGCTTAAGCATTAGAAAGGCCAGTTTCAATGCATACTGTGGGAATAGGTTGGATTTTCCACCATTGCTAAGTGCTCTGAGACACTACCCGGCTGGAGTGCACTATATAAATACAAGTTGTTTAAATGTTGAATGTTTGTTCACATGGGCTGATTACTTATTGTTGTAATTATTTCATTTGTAACCCATTATCTGTATCCAAAGGTAATAGAAATGAACCAATCCCTTTTGAATCAAATACTCTCATGAAATTGCACTGGAACAGCCCAACTGTACTTCATGTTTTTCTGATTAGTTGGGTGTCTGACACATGTGGAAACTCATCACCATGTTTTAGATTATGCAGACTTGACTGAGTTGAAAATATGACTACAACCTACAGATGGAAATTTTCATCTATAACACAAATCTATTACTCCACGTTTAGCTTTATGCAGAGTTCAGGTTAACATGCCCACTTTATTTCAAAGGCCACATTAATACTTTATTTGTACGGAAAGGAGATTATTACAGCTGGCAGAAAAGTCTTCAGTGTATTATACAATTTCTGTTCCATTACAGATCAGTTTTTTTCAGAAAGCTCAAGTGGTCTCTAGAATTTAGATTTTTTTGCACTCTTCTCTCATGTGAAAGAGTCTAGCAGAATTGTATATAATTTCATAGACACCTGTAAAGAACTGAAGTGGCAAGTGTGAATTTTATTTTAATTAATACTCAAAGGTGTAGGTTAATTTTGAATGTGGAGAAAAATGCAAAGAGCAATAATTAGCACAGGCATGGTGATAATTATTAGGCTGGTATCCTGTGCACCATCACTGAAACATCACACACAAGAAATAGCATGTAACATGCGGGGGGAGGAGAGAAATATAAGACTTTAACCAGTCAAAAATTAACGACTGATTTAGATTGCAATTTAGGGGAGTGTGATAATTGACAAATATAATTTTTTTTACAGCCCAACTCATATAAAAATGCGTAGACTTATGACTCACTGTTTCAGAAAGATGGGTTTCTTGTTCTGAGAGGTTTCAGTTTTGGCTGCACCCTTGCAGTCCAAGTGCATAATAATATCAAAGATAAAGATCTGCTTCTAATCCAAGTGCTGCAGAGTGAACCATTTGAAATTAGGAAATATAGACCCAGCTTTGGGATGTTACAAGGTGATAGTCAATGAACTATGGACAGAGGTGACAGGTAGCTCACTTAACTAAAGGAGTATCTGTTTACTTTGACCAAGTTATCATTTGAATGAATTAACAATTAAAATAAAATACAACAGTAAAATCATAGAATCTTATGGCATCCAAAGGAAGCCATTCAACCCACCGAGTCTTTAAAAAGAGCAATTTATTCCCACTCCCCAGCTCTCTCCATAACTGTGCAAACACGTCCTCCTCAAATATCTACCTCTCTTTTAAAAGTTGTTATTGAGTAGAGATATCTTCATATCGATATTTCATTGTGGAGTTAAATATTAAAGTGTGCTATGCTACAACTGCATCCAAAATGTTAATAAAACGTTTGATATACAGTAATTGTAATGAGTAGAAAACAAGTTAATAGTTCATATTGGAATTTGTTAGATATGTTTATACATTCATAAAATAAAAGGCACAATTCCCAAGTGTATTTACTGTATTCATACTCACTTTACACAAATGATATGTTGCAAGACCTACCAATATATCTTGGTTTCTTTATGCCAGAAACAGATTAATGGAACTCAGATTGATATGATTACCAAAGGTCCCACCTCCCTGTTCCCCTGAATGTCTCATGAAACTACAGTACTTGAAGAGAAAAGTTTTTCCTTGTGTTCTGGTAAAAAATCCTCCAATTCAATTGTGTTTCCATCTTCCTCTGGGCAAATCGCTGCTATGTTTGTCACATTAACATTTACAACACTTATATTAATTAAAGTAACGTACTTTGTGATGCTTCAAAGTGATAAAGCACAATAAAAATGTAAGTTCTTTATTTATTTGTATACATTAGTCTATCCTGCCCATGGAAGTGGAACTATAATCTGAGTTGACGTGTCAATGAGTATAATTACTCATAAGAACATTATGTATGTGAATCATTTGATGTTCATTTCAGTAACCTTTTCAGCTAATAATCCTATTCTTTCTTAATGGTTACTGAATGCAGAAACACAAATTCCAAGGCAACATTAAGCTGTTTAGAGGCACAACACTGATAAATCCTCATCAAATAATAAAGTATGCTAGTCTACAATTGCATTCAAAATATTAATAAAGAATTTAATAAAATTATAATGAGTAGAAAGGCAAGATAACAGTACATTTTAAATTTTTGCTGCAATACCTTCCCATTACCTTTCTATGTAAGGGCACATGAAAACTAGAGCTTCTTTCAAAACATTGTTTTGCATCTTCACTTGGTCCTGAATGTATTGCTTGAGACATCCAGCAGTGAATGCAGCAGTTCTGGTAAATCAACTGGCAGAACCAATGATGATTCTAAAAGTAAAGGAGCGATGGAGAACATTTCTCTCCACCCAGGGATAATTTATTTAACTTGAAGTAAAAAACATTCAATACATGTCATTGATACAATATCCAGGAATAAATGGCCCATAACATTTATGGTTAAGCTTGCCTTTTCCTATGTTTGTAGATAAAGACCCACTTATTTTAAAAATTGACACGTGATTATTTTCAATCCTTGGAAATAATTTTGATTACAGAAAACGATACTTTTCTCACAACATTGAACAATAGGTTTTAGTGATTCCTGCATATTTATTTCACAAGTTCAACGTGTGTTATTTGTATCACAGATGAATTGAGTGATTCATTATTGCTGCGGGCATAGGGAAATTATCTGCTTTTTGATGAATAAATGGAACGTCACATCTCAAAGCTTCCCCACTGATTTTCTTTGTGCCATTATTTTCCTTTTATGTTTCTACAAACATTTATCTCTTGAATTTTCTGGATGTGTATGGTTTATACACTGATTACTGATCAAAACAATCCTGACAGTTGCATTCTCAGATGCTGTGGACTCAAAAGATGCAGGATCAGTCTATCTGTTGCAGCATTTATCCTGTAGTTCTGTTAGTTATGCAGTTGCTTGAATGGGAAACAATAATAGTAGGTGCATATTCTATTGTTGCAGTAGAACTTGCCAATGGGGTATCAATCATAGAATCATAGAATCTTACGGCACAAAAGGAGGCCATTCGGCCCATCGAGTCTGTGCTGGCTCTTTGAAAAGAGCAACTCAATCCCATTCCCCAGCTCTCTCCCATAACTGTGCAAACCCGTCCTCCCCAAATATACATTTACCCTCATGATCTTGAAAATCTCTATTAGGTCTCCTCATAACCTTCTCTGCTCCAATGACAATAAACCTATCCTCTCTAGTCTTTCTTCATAACTGAAGTCTCTCATTCCTGGTACTATCCCGGTAAATCACTTTTGCACCCTTTCCAATGCTTTAACATCCTTCCTAAAGTGTGGTGATCAGAATTGAACACAGTACTCTAGTTGAGGCCTAACCCATGAATGACACCTAGAGACTGAAATAACTAATAACTTATCTCCAAACAGGTTGAGGCACCAATGAGCAAGAAGAAACAGTATGCTGGGCAATATTGACAAATCAGTTGAATTTAGCTCCACAGGACTAATGCTTCAGCTGCTCAAGTGAGTTTGCGCTTGGAGAAATCCATAGATTTCCGGAATAAGAGCTCTGCCTACCCTCCAGAGAAAGCAAAGTACAAGAGGCATAAGATATAATGAACAACAAATAAAATAGGGCCTTTCAAGTTTGAAAAGGTGATTCTCAAAGGATACCTTCTAAAGGTATGTAATATCACCGATGGGATAGAGAAACTAAAGGCAGAATCATTATTTTCAGTTACATCAAGGTAGCAGCATATGAGGACACAGGCTGGGGATTGTGCAGGGCAATTTTAGGACAAACACTTGAAATTTATTGATTACTGATTGAAAGAGATGGTAATCAATAATTACATCAGGTTACCGAAAAGAGTGTGTGAGGCCTGAACATTGAATATATTTATGAAGCAGTTTGTTCCCCTAATGGTAGGGTAGATATTCTGATAATATGGGATCAAATGGACAGAATAGTCTTTTCCATCCAAACCTCTCATTATTTCTGAAAGTGCAAAACCTTTTAAATGAGCCCTTCAAACCTACATATTGCTTTTGTGGCTATATCAGTGCTGGCTTAAGATATGCACATCGCCAAGCATAGACTTCATTACATAGATAGAGTCCAGTATCTCAGTGGTTAGAGTACTGACCTTGCAAGCGATAGACCTGGGTTTGATTCCCGTCAAACCAAAATGTGGGACACTGCTGTGAGCAATTGGCTGCCACATTTCACGCACAAAATATACAGTCAATTCACTTTACCATATATTTTGTGATGCGCTTTGAGCACTTTCAAGGCCCTCCATGGCGTTGCCCCCTCCTACCTCTCTGACATGCTGACCCCATGTCAACTTGTCCGCTCTCTCCATTCAGCAGCCTCCTGCCTGCTCGACATCTCCCACAGAACCCTCCTTACCATCAGCGACCGGGCTTTCAGCCTCTCTGCCTCTATACTTTGCAAGGGTTTCAAGACCCTCCCTTTCGACCGTGCTTTCAGCTGTTCTCCTACTTCTGTGCCCTCCCTCATTCCAACCCTACCCCGCTTTTCTCCCCCATGCTCGAGTCATGATGGCTGACTGTTTAGCGCTTTGAGACTTCCTCCTGATGTGAAAGGCACTCTACGAATGTAATTTTTGTTATTGTTGTTGTTAAGATGCCTAAATGAGATGATCTTCGATTGCTTTGCTCCCTCCTTTGTCTCCATCAAGGCACATCTCAAGACCCTCCTACCCTCCAAACTCCCTTATCACAATCAATTCCCCCGATTCAGGTCCAAGTCCCTGACTGTGCAGTGCCTTAGGACATCACCCTGACATATCATGACACATTCTGCCTTTCCCCCACTTCTACAGCATTGCCCAGCTCTGCTACTGCCTCACCTCTCAGCTGTCAAAACCCTCATTCATGCATTCATCACATCTAGGCTCGACTACGTCAACTCCCTATCTTCATCCAACTCCACTGGCTCTCCATCCCTCAGAGGATACAGTTCCAAATCCTTGTCCTCAACTTTCAAGGCCCTTCATGAACTTGCCACTTCCAACCTCTATAACCTGCTAACCCAGTATCAACCTGTCCACTTCCTCTGCTCAGCAGGTTCCGGCCTGCTCCACATACTCTGCCCAGCCTGCCCCAACATCTGAATTTGGGTTTTCGGTCTCTCCAACCCCACCCTTTGGAACTCCATCCCACATTCTCTTCACCTTGCTCTCTTCCTTGCTTCCATCAACGTACATTTCAATATCCTCCTCTTCAACCATGTGTTCAGCTACCACCTTACCATCTCTGTCCTCCACTCTACCTTATCCCAACTCCCTACATTTGTATAACACAATCCTTACTGTCGAGCATGTTGGGGGCATGCTCCCAATGTGAATGCCGATAAAAATATGTGATTTTGCACTATACACCAAATGCAAAAATTATTATAATTCATATATTCCCATTGGTAAACTCACTGGCATAATCAATAAATATTAATCTGAGTCAATCCTCCCCCAATCCCAGTTTAGCTGTCTTTTAGCTTGTAGAGATTTTCAATATCAATAAATATTGCAAATACATGGAAAATAAATGATCAGTTATTTGATTTAGAGAAAGAATGGCACAATTGGAATACATGCGATTTGATAAGAAGTCTTTCTGGAATCTTTTAAGTATTTGGGTTGTGTCCATTCATATTTCCTAATTTACTGGCTGACATTAGATATTGTTACATAAAAAATATTTTTTAATGTGTTTGAGGTCATGTATACATTAAATACGTATTGTAATCTGCAGGATTTATCAGGATTACTCTGGAAGTCCTTAGCTCCTTGTATTGTTTCCTTCTGACTCTAGGCACAGTCATACCTAGTTCCAGAAATGAAGTATGGACAAGTATGAAATAAAAGTTAGGAAACACAAACTAACTACAAGAAGTCCAATGCCTTTCCTTTTTAACAAAAAGAAAAGGGCAGTTCTCCCTTCGTTAGAAAGTGATATCTAAAAGAACATAAAATATATACCATTGAAACTTGAAGCAGTTTTAAATGTCCACTACATCAAGTGCATGGATTATTATTTCTACAGTAAAATTTGTGTTTATAGTTGTAAGATCCATATTATTAGTAGTAAAGTACTGGTCTGCAAAAAGAAAATCATGCATTATTAATCTAAGAAGAAGTTTACAAGAAACGGACATTTACAAATGCCATATTTCGTGTTTAAATAAAACCAAAATTCAAATATTTTCCAGCGCAATTGACTTTTCATTTTCCCTACCAATAATTGTATTCATTGGGTGGTGAGGGGGAGAATCTGTGAACTGATTTCTTAAAATATTATGAAGGTCTCTAAAGCCATGTATGGATACACATTAAACAGTTATTTCATGGTAGAAGATCAAAATAATTTTCATCAAAGAATTTTGAAAACATAGTTTCAGCCTTGATGTTTTGCTGCTTCTTATTGGAAAGATATGCAAGTTACTTAGATGTCTCCTAAGTAAAATGCATTTTAGCAAACTTTGGCCTTAAATGTAGCTGTTGTTAATTAATATAAATCTGGCACTAATCCAGAAATGAGCACTGAAAGATATTGGGATAGAAAGTGAAAATATCACTTGTTTTATGTTATAGAAGGATAGAGGATTTTCAGGTAAACTTGCCCAAGATTTCACCCTAGGCTGCCTGGATTCAAACACAGTTCTCATGCTTGTATGGTGAGTGCTCTAACCACTGAGCTACCGGACTACAGAAGCATGTGAATGGGCAACAGACACAAAATTGGTGTGGAGGGATTAGCAAGAGATATTGATGTGGGAAGATCGGGGGTACACAAATGCATAACAGCATTGTTTAGGGGGAAAAATATATAATCTATGCCACTTCCGCCCAACTGCAGGACATAGGTCTGCAAATGTGACACGAGATAACATTAGGAGTTAGATTGGATGCCCAGGAATGCAACAGGATGCAATAGGGTCCCATTTTACAGGGGCTGAGTCCACAAATTTGGAAAGGATATTAGGCATTGAGCAGACATTATAGCTTGCGCATCACCCACAATCATCAGCAGTACTAGAGCGAGGAACTTGGACACTCAAAACCATGTTATGGAAATTTTGTGCAGATATTCCTACAAATTGGGTGAGGAGGTTGCCTATGTGTTTAATGGCAATAGGATTAACTCCTCACTCTACCACTGAAGTACACTTTACCAGGTCATGACTGAAAGATTGATGAGAAAACTTGGTCACTTTTTAATGCTACGTGTGACAACATTGGAACAGGTATGAGAAAGGTTGCTCACAGTCATGATTGATTAAATTAGGCAAACAAACAAATTTGTGGCCAAGCACACAACCCAAATGAAGAACTATTTTAATGAAAAGGTCAGACCTTTTAAGCATGAGGTTGAACAAAATTTAAAGTACATGATTTTGTGCCAAAATGGAAGAAACCACACCCTATTGCCAATGAAGCTAGTACATCATTATATTTGATTCAAAATCTGGGGGAAATGCAGAAAAAGTCTGTGAAAAGGCATCATATCAACCAGATGAAAACAGTCAATGATGATAATTATCAAGAATGCAACTGAGAAGAAATATGGATGCTCTGTAGTGATCTGAATCGTCCAGTTACTGGACCAGAATGCTCTGACATACTTCCAGGTATTTTTGTTGACAAATCAGCTAGGCTTACTTGTCTGCATTATTTGGAGTGGAAAACCCTGATGGAGGCAGTGATTCTTCCCACTTGGATCCTATTAATCCTGCAAGCCAAAACCCTTAAAGTTCACTCTAACAGGTGGTGCTAGCTGGTCAATGAACAAAATGTTTTAGCTGGTTAAAGTCCAGGGATATCCAAATGCACATTGAGGTTCCCAAGCCTCTTGCTAACTGAAACCAAAGTTTTTTTCTGAAATTTAGTAGGGAAGGGGCATCTCTCTGGGAAATTCACCATTCCAGACACAGATAAATTTCCATGGCCAAGTATCACAGTTATGTACAAATTATAGTCCGGTTTCGATACTCTTAAGCACTGCAAATGTTTGTGCAGATACCCATTTGATCAAAATAAAATGCCCTTTCACTTTAGGCTTTAATATGCTTCAAGTTCACTTATTTTTAGTAATGCCAGAAATTTCAAAACCTAAGCTTTGCTAAACTGGGCATGTGGAATCATGACTTACAAGAAAAAAACGTTCATTTCAGATGATAGAATTTCACACATTTTGTTGGTACCATCGTTTAAGGCTTGAGACAGACAAATATGTGGCATGACTGATGGAGCAGAGCATGCAGACTTATTCACCGCTCAGCAAATGATTGACCTGGCACGAAACTGCAAACAAATCCATCAGTCTTGTTGGACTTTTATTTAAAGCAATAGTGATCTTATCCCATGCCTAGAAGAGTTGACTTTAAACTCTGTTATAAATTGGTTGGTAATGCCTGTTGTTTTTTTTAAGTTCTATTTAATCTTGTATTATTTAATCTGCTGCCTCAATGCAAAATGAATTTTAAAAAAGGCTGTTCAATTTAAACACAGTGTCACATTGAAATGCTTGCTGCTTGTTCTAGAATGTATTATTTCATTCTCTATGTGGTCTCTTACGTGAGGAAATAAGATTAGTGGAAAAAATAAATTACAGGAGCCAATGCCGTTATGGTATTTGCAAAATATTTCACTATGTTTCTGCACTACTAAGAACAATTATCTCCTTGTGATCTAATCGAATGTACATTTATTATCATTATTACCTCAGTTTAGAAGAAAATGAAGGTTAAAAACAAATCATAATACATGTTTCCAAAGCAACTGTTAAAACTATGTTTTGCAACCAGAACCTGTGAAAAGGAACAGGTAAACAATGTAATTGTTTCCAGTTTGATGAAATTTTCAAACTCAAGTATAATCACAGGTTTAGAAAGCCAATACCCCTATAAACAGGTGGTGTGGGAGTATTACCCAGAGGTAAGCTCCCAATGTTTAGAATTAAATATGACTATAATCACCGTAAAATCCAGGTAAACAAGCAAGTGCTCCATGTGAAGGATGAGTATAAATGCAAGTTGTTGTAAATCCGAGGTCCAGTTCAGTGTCAGCCTACCTCAGTTGTTTGCACTCATACTTCCGAGTCAAAAGGTTACGGGTTTAAGCCCTAAATTCAGGACAGACACTCCAATAGAGTGTTGACGGAGATCTCAAACGTTGTCCTCGGGTTAAGCATTAATCTGAGGTGTACCTTAAAGATTTTGTGACACTATTCAATAATATGATTATTTTTCTAGTGTCCGAGCAAAATATAAATATAAAGCAAAAGTAAAATAAATACTCAAGTCCTGGTTTGAGATCTCAAGGTTAACTTCACGTAATTTTTTGTCCTCACTCCAAGGTATCGCAACACTTTATACTATCACCATTACTCCTTCCCTCAGCGATCCTCTCAAAACTTCTTTAAGATCCTTAGTTTGCACATCTTATTCCATGAAACAACAGGCTTTAATACCGAAGCAACTGTTTCTCATTCCACATAGTCTCATCCCATCTCTCCAATGTTCTTTGGTCCTATATTAGAACACTTAGTTGCCTCTGTTCGCTCCGGTCTATTAGTTGTTTCTCCGTCACTTGAACCATCACTGTGTGCTCCAGTTGACTGCAACTCTCATCCAAAACTGCTTTGCCTTGCTCAGTCCCTCTCTCGCTGTACGGCTTGAAAAACCTTCTAGCAATATATCTATTTAAACTTTATCAACATTATTAAATCTATTTATTTTCCTGCTCCATCTGCACCATAACATTTGTCAAGTGTTTTAAGATGTGTTATTATGTGAAAGATACTGTATAAATACAGCATTCTGTTGCTGCATTGCAGCAGATTGTTCTGAAACCACCAGACAAATTTGCCTGGGTTGATTCAGTGCACCCAATACATTTGTTGTGATTGTTTTTCCTAAATCAGATTTTTGCCAGCATGTGATTCATATGTTTTCTTCCAACACAACAATATGGGCTCAGCCTCTACTACAAATAGTGCATTGTTCCTGTTTGCACATTGTAATCTCATAAAGCAAAGTGCAAACACATAAGGTGGCAGACACTTCATTTGGTAAACAATCTATGCTAGTGGAGTAATAGAACCCTTCATCTATTGTCATCTTGACTTATTAACACACCCTGAGGCTTTCTATCTGAATATGGGTTTTGGTCATTAATGGATAATGATGAGACAACAGGACACAAAGATAAACTGTATATCATGGAGGAACAGTTCTGCAGAAACACAGTTTATAACCAAATTAGTTTACTCATAGCATCGATGTAATGTTACATAAATGAATGGGAAAAAATATCTCACAAATTGCCAATGCTTTTAAATTGAAAATGCTGTTAACTAATTTGATTTTACTTTAGGTATCTTATAAGAACATAGAAAATGCTAGATGAAAACAAAAGATTAATGTCCATCTAGTTTTACCAGCTCTGTTGTTTCTTGCCCAATTATTTTTAATATATTTGCTCATTTTTTCCCTTTTTTCTCAGGTAACCTTCTTTGGCATTCTCATTTGAAGTAGTCATAGGAGTTGATTGTTTTAGATAATAATAATAATAATATTCCTTGCATTTGATATAGCGCTTTTCACATCTTATCAATGTCCCAAAGCGCTTCACAGAATATACTGTAAAGTGAATTGACTGTATATATTTGTGGGCGAATCGCGGCAGCCAATTGCACACAGCAGGGTCCCACACACAGCCATGGATTGAAATGACCAATTTTATTATTGTGTTTTCTTTGGAGGGATTATTATTAGGCATGTGGAGTAAGGAAACTTGCCCATGATTTCGCCCTGACCTGCCTGGATTTGAACACAAGTCTCCCCAGCTTGGTCTCCCCAGCTTGCAAGACAAGTGCTCTAACCACAGGAGTTCCACATAGATGAGGCTATTTCCTTCTCTTGTTGGAAGCTGCACCCTGAGATCAGGGTAAAGGCAGTTTTTCTCTACATCTGTTCCTAACCTGGGTGTGTTTAATAGTAAAGAAGGTAGACAATTGTGAGGAAAAATGCATTTCCATTCTTCCTCTGAACACTGACATTCTTCCTCTTGGAATATTGGAAGAGGAATATACATTTTTGCTCCCTCCCTCATCTCGTTGAAGTCCGGTCTCAGGATGTTTCTCTTTGACTTTCCTTTCCTTTATTTTTCCCCCTCCCCTCCTTTTTAGGCTTCAACCCCCAGCTTGGGTGCCCAGCAAACAGCATTAAGCACATTGACATTTCCTCCCAACATAAAAGGCAGTATATGAATGCGTAAATTGTATTGTACAGGACAGGAAAAAACATTTTATTCTTCTGCCTGATAAAATTAAAAACTAATAATATGCTACACCTTATTTTACAACACACTTCAATCATTGCTTCACTAAATAGCTAACCAATTCTCTTAACCACTTGATTCAAAATGTGCCTTCACCCCCTTTATCTATTTATCTATCCATCAAAATCAATTACATATCTTCTCTATTCTCTAAGTGAAGTAATTAAGCCTGAACTGTTTGTGTACCTTCTCTCTTCTGAGCTCAGTTCTGTCATCCCTTGCAGTTTGTGAGTTTGTTCAACTATTATTATGATAGAGTTGAGTGAAAGCATTCAGTATCTTGAATACCTTAAGTAGATCTAACCCTCCCTTCTCCTTCAGAATATTCCCAGTTTCCATAGTCTTTTGCGGTAATTCAGTCTCTAACTCAGGTTATCAGCCTAATTACTCATTACGATAATAATAACACTAATAATAGTAACAATACTTGCATTTGACATAGTACTTCATAACATCCCTCTCTAATCAGAGGATGTCTGCAATAGAATAAAGTGCCAACGCAATACACAGTGCTCCATTTAGGACCAAATTATATATCTGTACAAGTTCAATATCACTTTCAATAACTTTAGCTCTATCTTTTTAGCTTGTATTTGTACTGTTAAGGTTTTTGCCATGTTTTGAAGTTAAAGAAGATATAAAAATGGAAGTTATTCATTTCTTTTAGTACAGTCCAGGATCTTGTTTGCTCATTTTACTGCAGTCCGGATGATTACCAAGGTTGATCAAAATTGAATGCTATGACATAGTGGGGAAGTAGCATAGAGGAGTTACCAAGCATGACAGTGTGAGGGAGATGAATTAACACACAGTTGAAGTGACACAGTGACTGAAGTGCTCTGTGTTAATGAACGTATCTCTTCTGACAATAATTCAGTTTCAGCTTTGCAGATTAATGACTAAAGTAACCCTCTCCACAATCAGGCTCAGCGATGTCTGCAAACCAGTCGTTCCCCATCATCACTCGCCATTTATATAGAAAGCATCAACATTGATTAGTCAAAAGTACAATGGGATATTAAAGTTAATCATTATTCTCCATGAATTATTTTTTGAAAGACAACAATAATAACATTGTGCTGACTTGCTGTGTTGAATGTTTACACCGATAATCACAAAATCAACCTGTTTCTTGAGGTTCTAATCAAACTAATCAAACGTTTGTTGTAACTGAGAATCTGCATTAATTTAGGTTTCCTGAAGATGTATGAAGAATGTAGATTTCCAGGCATATTGCAGGGAGTTCGGTTAGTGGGCAAATAATTCTCATCCATGATCTAGTTAGGCCTTGGTATCTACACATTCTTACAGTTTATATTGTGTTTGATGTGATGAGATTGAGGGGATGCTGAACTGTCATAAATTTTCAGGATTTGCTAAAGAAAGCTTTATAACTGAATGCCAATTCACCTGATTTTTTCAGTGTTGGATGCTGCATTGAAAACTAAATTGACGACACCCTTTAAATCAGGGAATACAAGGTATCAATTTTAAATTGTAAGCAAACTGACAAATAGGGAGGTTCTTTTATTTTGCACTAAGTAGATAGGATATGAAAAGTCTGGAAATAATTACGATGTGCTACAAATAGAAATTTCTAATGTTGTTTGTCATTAAATGAGCTGTGGGCATGGAAATGGTGGCAATGCTCTCATGCATTTTATGTTGAGATGTGGTGCTCACCAACAACAACAACTTGCATTTATATAGCGACCTCCACACGGGACAGCAACTCAGACTGCTTCACAATGTTGGAGCCCTAGGTCAAACCTCGAGGGAGAGGGAAAAGTTTAATGTAAGGGTGGTCAAAGAGAAAGTTCTTCAGGCATGACCTGAAGATGGTAACGGAGAAGGCAAGATGAAGGGGTTGAGGGAAGGAGTTCCAAAGTTTTGAGGCATTGTGGGTGAAAGCACGGTCACCGATGGTGCAGTAATTGATTTGGGAAAGAAGGATGAGGCCAGACCCATTAGAATGGAGGCAGTAGGTACTACTGTGAAGAAAGAGGAGGTTAGAGAGGTGCAGAGGAGTGGCGGGTTTTAAACACTAGAGTAAGCATCTTGCAGGCGATCTATTCTGTGAAAGAGAGCCTGTGCAGTTTGGCAAGCACTGTAGTAATTGTGGAGCTAAATTTGGTGTGGGTGAGAATGCAGGTGGCGGAGTTTGGTATGAGCTGACTTTTGTGGAAGGTGGAGGAAGGAAAACAGGCAAGGAATGTGTTAGAATAGTCCACCCGAGAGGTGACAGAGGCACCGGCCAGGGTTTCGGCAGCTGGTGGGGTGAAGTATTAGCAGAGATAGGAGAAAGCAGTGCTGGTGAAGGGCCAGATGTGCAGGAGGAAGAATAACAGGGAATTGAACCTGATGCCTAAGTTGCGCACAAATTTGGAGAGTTTTAATGAGGCCCCCAACAGTTTCTAGCCAGACAATGAGAGCTTAACTGGCTTTAAGATCATATGCTTGCCAGTGAATGTTAGAGTCAAGTCAGCCTTCGGTGGTGGTCTTGGTTTTCTGGTTTCGGAACCAGATGGGTGCACATTACTCCAGGGCACTGCTGATGAGAGCTCAGCCAGCCTGGCTTCACGATAGATCATGGAAAGGCAGGTTTGTCACTGGGGCAGAGATTGTTTCTACTCAGTGCCTGTTAAACCTGAAAAACAAAGCCCTAACAGATAGAGTGATATTAGCTGGACATGGCTCCAGCTTGGTAAAGCTTGTAAAATAATCCTACCAATGACAAGCTGTACAGTTTTACCCAGTTAAACTCCAGCAGTACTCAAACACACACACTCTGAGATCCCCAATTCGTGGCTCTTACTAAATTTTGTTGTGACTGCACCTAATACTGTTTGGCATTAGGTAAGCAGGGCAAGAGTTAGAATTCCATTCTAGATACAGGAATTTGTATTAGTAAGTGAGATAAATGTAACTTTTAGTCATAGCGATGAGTTTCTGAATCAGCAACTGGCTGACCACCAAAAACAAAATGACTTAGATCCCTGAAAGCTTTGCAACTGATCTCTAATACAACAACAACAACTTAAACTTATAAAGCACCTTTCACGTCGGGAGGACGTCCCAAGGTGCTGCACAGGAGGCGTGTGACCCGAGCTGGGAGGGGAGTATTCGGGTAGGGGTGAAACATGTAGGGGAGGTCGAAAAATTCGGGGGGGAACAAAAGGCACGGTCGAAGAGGAAAGTCTTCAGACCGGCCTTGAAAGAGGAAAGGGAAGGGTGGGAGCGGAGAAACAGAAGGTCTGGCCTCCGATGGTGGGGCGGGGGGCTTGGAGCTGGCCAAGTCCTGCTGAACGGAGGGTCCGAGTGGGCTTATAGGGGGAGAGTAGATCGGTTAAATAGGGCGGGGCAAGAAACCATTGGAAGATACAAAATGTAGGCGGTGGGTCAGGTAGGAATGGAACCAGTCAAGGACTTTGCCTTGAAGGTTGAGGTGGGAGGAAAGACGTTGGAGGAGGATGGTGTGATCGACTGTGTTGAACGCAGCAGACAGGTCAAGGAGGACGAGGAGGCAGAGGGAGCCCTGGTCGCAGGCGGTTAGGATGTCATTAGTGACCTTGACCAGGGCAGTTTCTGTGCTGTGAGCAGGGCGGAAGCCTGATTGGAGGGGTTCAATGTTTATGGTGACTAATACATAGTCACCAGAAACATTAGACAAATAAATCTGACCTAAAAGAGAAACATATCTATCCATTTGGCCAAACACCCAAAAAGTTGTAATTACAGCTCTTCAGAAGCATTGTGTGAAGAAGTATTTTAAAAGCAATCACTTTGTGAGCTGCAGCAGACAGCTGAGAGGGGTCCATGGTGTGAATGACATGGTGAAATCCCCATGGTATGTATCTGTACGTGACTTATAACTTGAAATGTGCCAAATTGGTTAATGGGATAGAAAAAAAACCACTGAACAGTACTTTCATACAGCAAAGCAATTAGACAAGAGAGCACAGGTTCAGGGCAATTTTAGAAGTTATACTAGAAAGTATTTATTCACGGAGAAGGTAATTAATAGTTGGATTGTGTTACCAAGAGGGATTGTATAGACAATGATTTCCCAAACATTCTGGACTCAAGGCACTGAGGATATTAGGCTTCTTGACTGAGGACCTCAAGTTGGGCTGTGCAGGCTTCCTGTGGGGCAATGAGGCATGGCTTCCATAGGTGGGGAGTGAAAATATTCTTGGGGACGGAAGGCTAAATAAGACAGGGCTGGTTGGCCAATAGACGTCTCAGTCAAACTAACAGGCAAAGCCTTTAAGACAGACAAAGCACATCCTGTCAAACCCTCCACCCAACCCTAATTTGAGAACCAATAGTATGAACAATGATAGTGTTTACATTTAAGCAACAAAGTAATAGGAAGTAATAGATGGAGTATACATGTACACATATATATCTATACATTATATGTATATACAGTATACATCCTTGCATTTGATATGCTCTATTTTGTTATCAAGATGTCTCAAAGCCTTCACAGCATATATTGTAAAGTGAATTGACTGTATGTTGTGGACAAATGTGGCAGCCATTTTTCACACAGAAGTATTTCTCAAACAACAACATCTTGCATTTATATAACACCCTTCATGCCAGGAGGTGTCACAGATCGCTTACAAGAATATCAATGTGCTCATCCAGCATGAGATCATGGATAGGGAAATAGTCATGGAGTGAGTATTGTGAATCAGTGAGGTTAAATCAGAGATATCTTCATCCATCCATCTATAATCATCTTGTGATTTAATCTATAACACCCCACAATTCAAGAAACCAATATATAAAAATATATTTTCAGATAAGGGCATGTGAAGAGATATCTACTCTCTGATCACACAATAACATTTTGTTGTCTTTATCCATAAGCAATCCCATAATCTTTGCATTTAAATTAATCCTTGCAGATAATAACACATTTTATATCGGGACAAGGTCTCAAACTGCTTCACAGAATTTGGCCTTAAAGTGTAGTGACTATGTATGTATAGTCTGATCAAGCTACAAGGGGATAATAATAATCCCTGCATTTGATGTAGTGCTTTATCACAGTGTCAAGACTTCTCAAAGCACTTCATTGAATATACTATAAAGTGAATTGACTGCATATTTTGTGGATGAAATGCAGCAGCCAATTGCACACAGAAGTGTTCCATAAACAGTAATGGATTGAAGCGACAATTTTTTTATAGAAGGCATTATTACCCACAGTAATGTGATCCACCAATTGACTAACATCCAGGTTCCTACTTACTGCTATTTAAGCAAGAAAACCTGCGCAATGTTTCGCCCTGCCTAGGAATCAAACCCGGATTTTCGTGCTTGTGAGGCAAATGGTCTAATTACTGGGGGCACTCGATAGTCCAAAGGTTCGATAGTCTGAAGATTCGATAGTCTGAACACGCAAATTTCCTATACCCAGGGCGGTTACTGTGGTTACCACTCAATAGTCTGAAAATATGGTTCGTTAATCCGAACATTTGGTGGGATAGTCTGAAGGTTCATTAGTCCAAATGTTAGGGTTAGGGTTACAGTTAGGGTTACGGTTAGGGTTAAGGGAGCTTCAACACCAGAATGATATTGATCATCTAACCTCAAATCTTTGACGGTGAGCCATAAAAAATGTCTAAGATGTATCAAAGTAGCAGCTCCTATTATTGTATATAGAGCAGCTAGACATGGATAACCTCTAGCAATAAGAGTGCACCTTAAAGCATATGCAAAAATTGGCATTTCTGCCAAAAGTAATGTCAAATGATAATAGTTACCGATAACACCTGAAATAAATTTCAAAATGTGATCAGAATCGTTCCTCCACCTTTACCTCATCTACATATTGTTTAGGCAATAGCAGAGCAAGACACAGCATGCACATTTAATAGCCAATTAGTTATTTTAATTGTCTGTAAAGCAACTACTAATTATGTAGTTGATGTCCGCCCAGCAGCATCCTGTTGAACGTGCTTCTCCTGCAGCCCAGCCGTTTAACAGTCTGTGCATGCCACAGCTCGGATGATTAATGACTAGCCATCAACATTATAAACTCACCTCAAACATGTACACATCCTGCAGCCTAAATCTATAGGGCACCGTGAACATACCACAAAGCCTGTTTGTTACAACATACTACTGGTGCGAACTCCTTGCCCCGAAAGGGTTACTCTAATTCTAAAATGCAGATGTTTCAATTGTTTGTTCTGAGTTCCCAGGAGCACTTACTATTTATTCAGAAGATATGAAAGCACCATTCCCTTCCCTATATCAACCTGTCAGCTCCCTCCGCTCAGCAGCCTCCATCATGCGGCATGTCACTCAGCATGCCCCACCACCTTCAGCCTCTTTGCCCCACCCTCCGGAACTCCAGCCCAAATTTGTCTCACTCTCTCCCTTGCCTCCTTCAAGCAATATCTCAAGACCTGCAACTAATGTATTGAGCAAATTAGTTTGAACAAACATATTTCTTAGTTGCTTGCACTCTATGTGCAAAATATCATGCATGAGTTTAGGTACACAGGCACCTTACTACTCAAATTCAAATCTATATCACACACATTGTCACACAGATACGTAATTGAATATGCATATCCAAATGCAAAGTTTGTCACTATTAAATATTAAATTACGGGATTTTCTGTTTGTCTTTTTTAAATTGAAACAGGATAATATGAAACTCTCAGAAGCACAGTAAAAGCCTGTTTATCCATGACCCGATCCACCATAACTTCCATAACACCGGCACCTCAAAGAAAAAGTCCACATTCGATTAACCAGAATGTATCCGGCACAATGTGTTATTATTCTTTTTTTTATTTTGTTTGGTGTTTTTGGCCAAATATCTGGCATGCGCTTTAACAGGCATTGGCCAGATCCTGAGGGTGCCGGATAAACAGGCTTTTACTGTACCTCTTTAGGAAAATACTTCCTTATCCCCCATTTGTGGTACATTTGCATTTCCCCGGTGTTAGCCTATAATGTCAACTTTCAACAGCAGCAAAAGCAATTGCTTAAGGAATATTGTTCTCACTTTGGCAGCATCAGTGATTAAAGCCCTAACAGTTCTGCGGCTGCCCTGCGGATCAAATAATTATGCTTTTCAGTAATTAAATTTCATATAATGTGATAGACAGGAAAGTATAACCAGCAGATTTTCTTGTGGAAAAAAGTCACTGCAGTTATGAGTTATGTTTGCTAGATAACCTATGTGCTCACTTATACAATACACAGCAGTAATATAATAAGATACGACATCCATTGATATCCTGGGGTCTCCCATTGGAAGATGAAGCACAAATTCTCAATTCAGTGCGACATTTCAAATAGGATGTCTGGCAATTCAATTGCAATTCAGTGATTTATTGAAGATCACTGTAGATGTTGATTTCTTGAGATCAATGACTTGAGACCTAGCATATATTGTAATATGGGCTTCAATCAGCCCATAATCAGCTATCAGCCACTGGTCAAAACATCTTATACATGCAATAGGACATTTTTTTAAAATTATGTTGATCGCCTTATTATTCTTGGCGATTTCAACCTCCATTTCACCCCCTCCCGCCCCATTTCCTCTGAATTTTCCTCTTTACTTTCGTCTTTCAACTTCTCCCTTCATATCAACACTGCCACCCACACCCATGGCCATCCTCTCGATCTGGTGATCTCCCGAGGCCTCAACGTCTCTGGCGTCACCATCACAGACAAGGCCATTTCTGACCATTTTTTCATTTCCTGCAACACCTCTATCCCTCCCCCCTCCACTTCCAAACCCACCACCATCTTCTACCGGCCCTGGAAGAAGATTCGCCCTCAAACTTTCACCTCTGCCCTAGAAACCTCCGACCTCCTACCGCAATTCTTTTTGTACAGACCCATCCTCCACCTCCACCGCCCTCCACAACACCCTCTCCACTACACTTGACACCCTGGCCCCCCTCACCTCCAAAACCGTCTCCCATTCCCGATCATCACCGTGGTACACATCTCACCTCCGTTCCCTCAAAAGCCAAGTGAGAGCAGTTGAACGCACCTGGCTCAAATCTGGCCTCATGGTCCACCGGCAAACCTGGCTGGACCGCATCAAATTTTACCGCTCCGCCCTAGCCACCGCCAAATCAGCCTTCTACTCCAGGATAATCCTGGAAGCGAAGGACAACCACCGCCTCCTCTTCGCCACCACCAACCAGCTCCTCCGGCCCCCCGCCTCACCTCGCAGATCCTCTCCTCAAACGTTCGTTGTGAGGAGATGCTGGATTTCCTCGAATTCAAAATTGTGAAAATCCGCTCTGCGGTTTCCTCCCCCCACCACTCCTCCACCTCAGCGCCCTCATCAGCTACCTCAACCCCTACTCACCCCCCATTTCACACTTTCAACCCCACCACCCCGCTTTCAATCACAAAAACAATCACCTCCATGAAACCCACCACGTGCTCATTGGACCCCATCCCCACCCCCCTCCTCCGCACCCAGCTCCATTTGTTAGCCCCACTCATTTCTGACACAATTAACCTTTCCCTCTCCTCAGGAACCGTCCCTACCTCCCTTAAAACAGCCACCATCACCCCTATCCTGAAGAAACCCTCCCTTGATGCATCGCAACCATCAAGTTATCGACCCATCTCCAACCTCCCGTTTCTATCCAAGGTCCTTGAAAGAGTGGTTGCCTCCCAGCTCCGCTCTTTCCTTTCAACTCATTCACTTTTTGAACCCCTCCAATGAGGTTTCCGCCCTATCCACAGCACAGAAACTGCCCTGGTCAAGGTCACAAATGACATCCTAACCGCCTGTGACCAGGGCTCCCTCTGCCTCCTCGTCCTCCTTGACCTGTCTGCTGCGTTCGACACAGTCGATCACACCATCCTCCTTCAACGTCTTTCCTCCCACCTCAACCTTCAAGGCACAGTCCTTGACTGGTTCCACTCTTATTTGACCCATCGTTTACATTTTGTTTCTTCCAATGGCTTTTAATCAAACCCCCGCACAGTTTCCCACGGCGTCCCTCAGGGCTCTGTCCTCGGTCCCCTTCTTTTCACCCTTTACACGCTCCCCCTGGGCGACGTCATCCGCAGACATGGGGTAAATTTCCACATGTATGCGGATGACACCCAGTTGTACCTTTCTGCCTCATCCCTCAACCCCCAGATGATCAATGTTCTGACAGCATGTCTGTCCGACATCGAATCGTGGACGAGGGACAACTTTTTGCAATTGAACGTGAGTAAGACCGAGGCCCTCCTGATTGGCTCAAGCCAGCGCCTCCGCACATCGGGCGCTGCCAGCCTCAACATCCAAGGCTGTACTCTCCACCTCACAAAGCCAATCAGGAACCTCGGCATCATGTTCGATCAAAAACTTTCCTTCCTCCCCCACATCAGCGCCTTGACCGGCACCGCCTATTTCCGTCTGCGCAACATTGCCAGACTCCGTAATTATCTTACACCCCGCGCTGCCGAAACACTCGTGCACGCGTACATCACCTCACGGCTGGATTACGGAAACTCTCTCCTCGTCGGCCTCCCCAGTTCCTCCATTCATAGGCTGCAGGTCATCCAAAACTCTGCAGCCCGTGTACTATCCCGCACCCGCCTCCGTGACCACATAACCCCCACCCTCGCCCGTCTCCACTGGCTCCCCATCCTCCAGAGGATCGAATTTAAGTTCCTCGTCCTCACCTACAAGGCCTTATACGGCCTTGCCACATCCTACCTAGCCGATCTACTCTCCCCCTACACGCACCCTCCGTTCAACAGGACTTGGCCTGCTCCAAGCCCCCCGCCCGAACCGCCCCACCATCGGAGGCCGGGCCTTCAGTTTCTCCGCTCCCACCTTATGGAATGCCATTCCTCAATCCCTCCATTTCGCCTCTTCCCTTTCCTCTTCAATCGTGCCTTTTGTTCCACCCTGAACTGTTTTACCTCCCCTTCGTGTTTCACCCCTTCCCAAACACTCCCCTCCTAGCTCGGGTCACACGCCTTGTTTAGCGCCTTGGGACGTCCTCCCGACGTGAAAGGCGCTATATAAATGTAAATTGTTGTTGTTGTTGTTGTTGATCCACAAGACCTGGCTTTTGAGGTGATATTGGTTTGGAGTCTAGGACATTTGAGTCAACTTGAAGTATATGAAGCTCCCTCTTGGAAATGCAGTTAATGTCGCAAAGTGTTTTTATTGCTAGTGGCAAGGCACCACCAGTATTGCAACTAATTCTTTTCAGACAAGCACTCTTTCAACCTCAATGACTGTATCTTTCATGATAGCTTACATAAAGCAATGCATTATTTATAAAATAATTTGATTCTAACAAGTTGCAGTAATAATAATAATCCGATCCAGTACTTCTGAAACTTACTTAATCCGAATACTGTATATTGTTTTCACAAATTATGTTTTCTCTTTTACCCGATTGAAAAGCATACAGACGATCCACTCCAGAACATTGTTAATTTCACTCTGTGACTGGTAGCTAAGAATAGTGTGAGAGTAACAATGGCTCCCTATTCTGTTGGCTGACTCCCTATTCTGTTGGATGTGCACTTCAATGGGAATGATATGAAAGGAAAATTGGGGATAGGGGAGCAGAATAGGAGGTGTTAGCTTGGCTGAGCGGATAACATTCATAGAATCATATAATCATACAGCACAGAAGGAGGCCATTTGGCCCATCGCGTCTGTGCTGGCTCTTTGAAAAGAGCTGTCAAAATCAATCCCACTCCCCAGCTTTCTCCCCATAGCCCAGCAAACATGTCCTCCGCAAATAATTATCTACTTCTTTCTGTGGAGTCCTGTAGCTCAGTGGTTGGAGCACTCACCTTACAAGTGTGAGACCTGTGTTCAAATCCAAGCAGGTCAGGGCAAAACCATGGGCAAGTTTCCTTGTGCCACACACTTATGATAAACCCTCCAAAAAAACACAATACTAAAATTGGTAATTTCAATCGACGACTGTTTGTGGGACACTCCTGTGCGCAATTGGCCGCTGCTTTCGCCCATACATATACAGTCAGTTCACTTTACAGCATATTCTGTGAAGCACTTTGAGATGTTTAGAAGATGTGAAAAGCACGTTATCAAATTCAATGATTATTATATTAATTAAGTTGTTCCAGATTTGGCTTCCACCCATTCAGGCAATGCATTCCAGACCCAAACAACTCTCTGCGTGAAAACATTTCTTCTCACTTCCCCTCTGTTTCGTTTAACAACTATTTTAAATCAGTGTCCTCAGGTTTCCGACTCACTCGCCAGTGGAAATGGTTTCTCCTTGTTTATCCTATTGAATCCCTTGATCATTTTGAAAACTTCAATTAAGTCTCCTCTTAACCTTCTCTGCTCCAAGGAGAATTATGCTATAATCCTTCTTGCCTCTAAATCAGAAGGTTGAGACTTCAAGCACCACGACAACTAGTCTCATTTGATACTTCAGAACAATGCTGGAATGCTTTGCATTGTTGCAGAGGCCATCCTGCAGAAGAGAAATTAATCCAACATCCTAACAGAATGTTGAGATGGATGTTAAAGTTCACATGGCACTATTTGAAAACAGGAGGGATTTTGCAGCTCTTGTCTTCTTCCACACAGCCTCTGTGATCCCATTATACCATCCCTCACCCAGCCCTATTACTCCCCATCCCTTCATTTTGCCTTGATGGAGTATTCTGTATTTTTCACTGATTCTCATATCTGTGGTGAAATTGTACTGGTCTGTAAATTTATTAATCTCGGAAGTATGCTTTTATTACTACGCGATGAACGACTACCAGCAGTGTCAGTCATTTAACTCCCGATAGGTCTTAAACACAATCCTACTGGACCAGTGTACCATTTCCATTGGAGCCTGTCTCAGTTGAACCAGAATTATGTGCTGAGAATTTGTGACCACGAGGAACTAGGTTGAAAATGCTGACAAATATTTGATACAGGACTCCTCAAGCTTCCGGAAAAATTTAACTTTCAGCCAATTGATCAGACTAAAATTTAAACCCAAAGATGAAAGGGCATCATTGTAACTCTGCCATTCAATCATCCAATGTACAGTAGTCAATATGCTTAGGGATTAATTTATATACAGTACTTTATAGTCCATTGTGTACTTTATATATGTGATGTACTTTATTATGTCTGAACACCAATCACTAATAATAATAATTCTTGAAGTTGGTATAGCGCTGTTAGCATCCACTGAGCTCACTGAATTTACTATGAAATGGAGTTACTATACTTTGTGGGAAACTACGGCACCACAATTGCACACAGCAATATCTCACAAACAGTCATGAGGAGAATGAACTAGTTTATTTGGGGGATTGTTGGCCAGCACACCTGGACAAAGTTGCTTCTCCTTTCCAATAGTGCCATGGGATCTTTAATGTCCATTTGAACAGATACAGATAGGACCTTGGTTTAATGTCCATCCACAACGATGGATGATCCAACTTTATTCTGTTGATTCATGTCACAATCGTGTCACTTATGAGGCTTTTGGAACAGGAATTATTACAGTGTTTGTGATGGATTTGTAAACGTTGTGTATTTTTGTGGAATTTACACATTTCAAGTAGACTCAGTTGAATTGCTTTACACAGTGTAAGTTCCCCAGGATCCATTGGAACAGGATGCCTGCTGTACAAAAGTATGGCATAAACTCAGTTGCTGGAAGAATTCAATGTCCCACTTTTGACTTCATTGCATCCTCAATAATCTGTCTTTAACCATGCTGTCTAATCCAAAACCTACTGCAACATATTCATCTATTTCAGATTTACAGTATTTCCAAACTATATTTTTTGTTGTTGAAGACCAATGTCAGAAAAAGTGCTGTTAATGTACGGAGTCGGTCAACCAGTGGCTGCTTGGTTTAATTGGCACAAATAGAACAGGCACAAATTGGAACATTGAAACATACTTTACCTGAGAAAGATGAACCATTCTGCAACAAAGCTCATGTAAAAGCAAACAATTAGGTGCAATTTTCAGTTGAAATTTTCCTTACTTCTACAAAAATAGAAAAACTATGAACAACAAGTAATTCATAATGTCTTTTTCAGTGTTTTTTTAATTTGAGGCTCTTTCTGACTGTAGGATAGCTTCTGTATTACAACACACACTCACTCTAGCCAACAGAGCAATTGGACAACTTTTGGCATTTCTTGCAACAGCACATCTCTGATACTAGTTACCAAGAGACCTGAGAGATAATCTGTACGATGTTCTGTCTCTTCCTGGGTAAGTGCCTGGTATCTGCTCAGCATTCCCTTGTCAGCTTGGCTGAGTTTGAGAAACAGGCATATGGAGTACTCACCTAAATCCCAGCACTCTACACTTGGCCTGTACATCAATATATTTAGTTATATGCCATCTAGTTAATGGATCTAGGAGTCCTGTAGCTCAGCAGTTACAGCATTTGGCTCACAAATGAGACCTGGATTTGATTCCCAGCAGGGCAAAACCTTGAGCAAGTTTCCTTACTTCAGAAGCCTGATAATAATCCCTCAAGAAAAAATAATAATGAAAAATTAGTCACTTCAATCATGACTGTTTGTGGGACACTGCTGTGCACAATTGCCTGCCTTGTGTTGCCAACAAATATGCAGTCAATTCACTATTCAATATACATACTCTATGAAGCACCTTGGGACATCTAGAACATATGATCCTATTCTTACCCAACTCCACTAGCTTCCCATCAGACAGAGGATTCAATACAAAATCCTGGTCCTCAACTTCAAAGCCCTTCATTGCCTTGCCCTCCCTACACCCTGACCTCCTAACCCCCAACTAACTTCAAAGCTTTGGGAATCCTCCTGATGTGAAAGGCGCTATACAAGTGTACTTTTGTGGTTGTTGTTGTTGTCACTTGTCTGTTCCCTCTGGTCAGTGGGCTCTGGCCTGCTCCACATTCCCCAATCTACCAACCCCACCATCGGCAGCTGGGCCTTCAGACACTCTATTCCCAACTTTTGGAATTTGATCCCACAATCCCTCCACTTTGGTCCCTCCATTGCCTCCTTCAAGTCCCACCTCAAGACCCTCCTCTTTGACTGTGCCATTGGTCAACCCTCTTCCACACTTCCCTCCACCCTCCCGATCCCAACCCCAGCTCGGGTCCAAAACACTGACTGACCAGCGCCTAGGGACATCCTCCCAACATGAAAGGCACTATACCAATGTAATTTAATTGTTGTAGAAGATGTGAAAAGCGCTATATCGAATGCAAGGATTATTAACATTTTCTATAAAAAAAGACTGGTAGTTCTGTGAATGTCAAATATGTGTGCAATTATGGAACACGTATAAATTGATAGAAATATGTACATTTGATATTGCACTTCCTGTTTCAAGAAGGTGTCTCATAACACTTCTCAGGATCTAGTGTTAAATCTAGTGATTGTGTATTTAATCAGTGAATTTGGCAGCCAATTTGTACAAAGCAATGTCCAACAAACATCCATGAAATTAATGATCAATTGTTTTGGGAAGATTGTTAACCAGGACATGAAGAGAGGCTGCCTTCTTTTGAATAGTGCCATTGGATCTTAAATGTTCACCCGAACAAGCAGACATTTAATCTGAAAGATGGCAACTCCCAAAATACTGTACATCACTGCCCCTCTCAATCGCTCCCCTGCAGAACTGAATAGTACTTTCCGCCTAGTCTATGTAAATTCAACGTCCATTGTCTAATTTGCACCAGGGAGTGGGGTCTTCATCTAACATCGCTATTGAAGTACCTCACCTCCAACAATGCCATCCCCACCCCATCCCCTCCAGCACTGCATTGGTGTGTAAGTGTGGACTATATGAGTTCCAAGTCACAACTGTCTGACTGGTATGCAAATGTGCCATCATCTGAACCATGCTGACACAAGTTATGAAACTCTTACCTTTATGGTCTGTAAAAGGAACAGGCTGATGGAGTTCACTAACTTTAGATTAAATAAGGAAATAAACAATTTACACCACAAATATTGTGCTACCACATCAGATTGAGTACAGCATCACTTGGGCACAGAGCTTCAGATCATGCCAGTTGCAGTGGTCCCCATTTTCATTGTATGGGCAGGTGTTTTACCATGCACTCTTTTTTCAGTGTTTGAAGTTTTAGTTTATCTGTGATTAAGACAGTAGACTTAGATTTCAATGTCCAGAGATGAAGAAACATCATAAGAATAATAAACAATCTTAACAGTTGGACAATGTTACGTGGAAAAATGTTCAGGCAAATTGTGGGTCTAATGTTCCCTTTTTTTGCAGTCAGAACACTGCGAAAAACTCCCTTTTCTTTCCGAATGGTGCTGTGGGAACTTTATCGTTTACCCAAACGGGCAGATAAATCCTTAGTTTATTATTCAATCTGAAAGATAGCATCTCTCAGTATCTGTGATTTGAGCTCAAGTTCCTCCACAACTTTTTTACTCAGATGTTATAGTGATATCAACTAAAACAGGATATCCCTCAAACTGGCTCATTCAATCCACTACTGTATGCATGTGCGTGGTGTGTGTGTGTGACAAAAGTACACAGATACTGCACTTGACAGTATATTTTGTGAAGTGCTTTGAAACATCTCAATGGTGCAATAAGGCACTATATCGAAAACAAGGATTATTATTTTGGTTATTAAATCTTATTATTTTAATATATATTAATGATCTGGATTTTTATAAAAATGTTAGGTTTGCAGATGGTGGAAACCTGAAAACATGGTAAAAAGTGAAGAAAATGGCAGCAGACTATAGGAGGACACAGACAGATTGGTCCCTGGTCACAATTTCTGATGTCAGGCAAGGAGGTGAAGCTGTAAGTAAGGAGACAGTAGGGATGGGGGTCAAGGGAGCAGGTGGTTAGTTTCATGTGTGTCATGGTAGTGATGAGAGAGGAGGGGGAAACAGATTTTAAGTTGTGGAGGGAGGGATAGGTAAGGGCTAGGGTGTGAATAGAAGTTGGGGAGGGCGTGGTAGATGGAAGAGCAGAGACAGCTGAGTGAATTCACTTGAATTTGGTTTTGAGGAAGTCCGTCATCTCCTCACTGTTGGAATTGGAGGAGAGGATGGATGAGAGGTGAGAGGGGACAGAGGAGCTGGTTGGTGAGGAAGAGGAGCCTGATGTTGTGCTTGGCATCCAATATTGTCTTGGAGTCGGAGGACAATTTAGTGGAGACTAGGGCAGAGCGATAAGGTTTAGTGATGTCCTGCCAAATCTGCCGATGGACTGCTAAGTTTATTTACAATAAATGTTACATATTTAAAGCAAGTGCAGGTGCAGAGAGACCTTTGGGGTCACATACACTAAATGTGGCAGGACAAGTTGACAAAACTATTAAAGAAGGCATATTGGTTCCTTGGCTTTATAAATAGGCACAGAGTAGGTTAAGGGACACTAGGAGTACTCTGTCTAATTCTGGACAGTTTAAGAAGGATGCCAAGTCTTCAGAGAGGGTGCAGAAGCGATTTATAAGAATGGTACCAGGGGTGAGCAACTTCAATTATATGGAAATACTAGAGAGGCTGGGATTATTCTCCTTGGAGAAGAGAAGGTTAAGGTGAGATTTAATAAAGGTGTTCAAAATTATGAGGATTTTTGATAGAGTAGATAGGCAGAAATGGTTTTTTCAGGGTTGATAATCAGATTTAATTGTCAAAAAAAACAGAGGGGAGACAAGAAGAATCATGGGCTGAATGGTCTCCTTCTGTGGTTTAAAATTCTACGTTTCTATAATTCTAAATACTGTAGTATGTCCTTCAACTCCAATGATAGCCACCAAAAGCGTCAAGCTGGCCATGGGACCATCACTGAGTCAATGTCTGGGGATCTTACCCTTGGACAGCTGACTACAATTTTTGGCAATGTGATAATTATCATCTGTGTCATCATATGTTGCAAGTTTCATTTCATTAACATCAAAGTGAAAGAGGAACACTGTTCTGCAGGAAGATAACATGATATAACAATAAACAATCATAGCCATGTAAGCATATTACAGAAATTTAAACTATAGATAAAATTTACTGAAACATTGATATTATACAATAATAACATTCCTTGCATTAACGTATTCTAGAAATCTCTAAGTGCTTCACAGAATATATGATAAAGTGAATTGACCGTGTACAGTAAAATCTCGATAAACTGGCACAATTGGGCCAACTCATGTCAAGGATTTTTAGGTGAGTTTGCTGGTATTTAGAACCTTCCTAGAAATGACTGGGCAAGCCCCATCCCATACACCACATGTGCTGTAAACACAGCACTGAAGTCAAAAAATACTCGAGCTCCACCCACAACACCAGTTGACAGAGCAGCCACACCGCAAACTGCACGCAGCTGTACCAAACTTCGGGAGATTTGCTGGACATCGGAAAAAATCTAATACTGTATGTATTTTGAAATCTTGCTGGTTTTAGGGAGTTGTTAAATTCCAGAATGTTTGATTATTGGGGTTCTACTCTATCTGTGGGCAAAACACGACAGCAGTGTCCCACAAACAGTCGTGGATTGAAATGACCAATTTATTATTGGTTTTTTTCGAGGGATTATTGTTGGTTATGTGGAGTAAATGAAACTTGTCCATGGTTTCACTCTGGCTGGATTGAACCCAGGCCTCTTGCTTGCAAGGCAGTGCTCTAATCACTGAGCTACAGTATGCCACACTCGGTTATAAATAAATAGCAATACGTGCTTATATTACAAGGGGGGAATGTGGCAATGTGCAGATTAAATAACAAGAGGGGAATACAAGAATTATGCTTGTGTTAAATCACCATAACGCAGTCAGCATTGTTCCACCTGACTGAAGGTGCAGAATGTAATGAGTGGAGGATTATCAATGCTCCAGCAAAATATACCGTTCAAGGCAGCACAAGTGCATTTGTTTGCAATATAATATTATTATACCGGAGAAAGCCAATCAACATAGCAAATCTATGATGTAATTTGATTAGATCTTGGCAGACTTTTAATCCAATTTCTCTGTCTTTACAATAAATCCCTTAATACTCTTAATTCCCCTTTAAACAATTGCAATCAAATCTATACCTATAGACCCTAGAGGAATATATTCCTCTAGGGGGGTGAATAGGTGTCATTTTCCCCATTATATTTGTACTTACACATTAATGATGAAATGCAGCATCACTGCATCCCAACATTGTACTGGAGTGTTAGCTTTGATTATGACCTCAAAATCCCACATGGAGTTCTACAACTGCTACCTGACTCAGGAGTGAGAATCCTAACAATTAACAAAAAGTAAAATACTGCAGATGCTGGAAATATTAAATAAACCAGGTCACTGGGAACACTCAGCAGATCAGGAGAGAGGAAAGTGAGTTAACATTTCGGTTAGAACTAAAATGGAGCAGATTCTAAGGACAAGCAATGAAGGTGACGGGGGGATCAGAGGTGTTGAAGGTGCAATACAATAGAAGACAATAGTGGGGGAGTATAGAAGAAAAATATTTGCCTGAGATCATGTGAGCTGGGCTGACATGGTCTGAAATATGATGATCTCATGTACGAAACAAGAGCACTTCCTTTGAGTGACTAGTGCTGTTGTGGAGATAATTTGGTTGACAAGCTGCAAACATGTTCTTGCAGAACGGTTACATTATGACCATCACAAGGGGATTCAGTAGCATCAGAAGTGCTCCAGTTCTTTGCTCCCATTCCATGTTCCTGAAGATCAATGGGCATCTTGAGGAAATAGCCTCTCCCAGTGGCATATATAGAGAGGACAATACATGAGCCAATGGAGCTGTCTCTTCCAGTATGGACCTATAACACCTGCAGGTAATGTGAAGGTGAGATAACACATAGGAGAAAGAAAGAAACTCACTCAGATAGGTTTAACTCAGCTAACGAAGTGACTCAAATTAGACTGAGACTCACAAAAAAAAATGGTTTGTAATCTTTCCCTAGAGTATTCTTTCAAACCTATTTTTAATTGTAATTTATAGCAGCAGTGAAGTAAATTGGTGTTTAATTTGTAAAGTACTGGGTGGCTTGGTTTTATCAAGGCTACTCCAGTAATTGGTTTAGCTGCTGGTTTAGTCAGTGTGTACCAACGTGCTCTTCAAACTGAGTTCCATTTCCTCTAGAAAATGCAATTGCTGTAATTATATCCAAATTGCCCATTTATTTTCCCAGTAGCTGGAGTAATATCTCACCGTCTCCATTCTGAAAAATCGCCAGGATGCTAATGTTTATATTAAATCCACTTGTAATGTGGAGGTCCCTCTTGCACCGGCAGTAAACCACTTACTGCAATTACTAGCGGTTTTGTCATCAGGTTTATTGGGAGTCCATTAACTCATTGGTTAGAGCACACACCTTACAACAAAAACAACAACAACTTAAACTTATAAAGCGCCTTTCACGTTGGGAGGACGTCTCAAGGCGCTGCACAGGAGGCGTGTGACCCGAGCTGGGAGGGGAGTGTTCGGGAAGGGGTGAAACATGTAGGGGAGGTCGAAAAGTTCGGGGGGGAACAAAAGGCAAGGTCGAAGAGGAAAGTCTTCAAACTGGCCTTGAAAGAGGAAAGGGAAGAAACAAGGCGGAGGGATTGGGGGATGGAATTCCACAGGGTGGGAGCGGAGAAACTGAAGGCCCGGCCTCCGATGGTGGGGCGGTTCGGGCAGAGGGCTTGGAGCAGGCCGAGAGACCTGGGTTCTATTCCAGGCAGACGGCAAAATCTTGGGCAAGTTTCCGTATTCCATAAAACTGATAATAATCCCTCAAAACAAATGTGGTCACTCAATCCACGACTGCTTGTGGGAACCTGATCTGCGCAATTGGCTGCCACATTTCACCCACATATACAGTCAATTCACTTGACAGTATATTCGGTGAAGTGCTTTGAAACACCATGAAGATGTAAAAAGCTCTATATTAAATCCAAGGATTATTAGTATGAATTCCTGTTGTCAATTACCACAGACAGTAACATTACTACAGACAGTAACTTTAACTCAGACAATAACATAATCACAGGCAATAACATTACTGCAGACAATGGGGTCTAATTTATGAGAGGAACAAAAGGATTGAAATCCTTCAGGTACCCAGATATGATGGAAGGCAACTCTTTGGAATTCCACTCAGAACATGATTGATGATAATCTCCTGCCAAGCTTGAGAAGCCTCTTTGAGCCATTATCTGTTTTTCTAGAAGACATATCTGAGAATGGCACCCAAGTGAAGTGCCAGTGGGTCAGTGTTCGTCATATCAAGTACCTTCAGGATTTACTTATAAATCCTTTTACAAATTTCACAAATTAAATCTTACGTGATTCTAACCTGCAGCATTCTGATTTTAGTCTTTTTTTAATACATGGTGTTTGATAATGACTCTTTTGGGGAATCAGATAAAATTCAGTTTACTGAGTCACCGGGCAAAGGACACATACTAACATATCAACAATTTAAAATCACTACGGCACTGGGCTGAGGACAATATCTACTCATGTTCATGCAACTCATCGAGTTGAGAAACTCAACTGTTCAATTCCTCTAAAAATCTGGTCATCAGTTGGATGATAAACTGATCTCTTTTTACAAAAAGGACAATAAAAAAGCAGGAATTAAAGAATTACTGTTTTACTATATTTATTCAAATTGCACTCAGTCATAGCCTGTTAGGCCTTTTTGTGCTGGATTCTAAGATCATAAAAAAGTGCGGAAAATTCTTAAATTCAGTCTTACTTTGGAAGACTATGATTTTTAAGGACTGATCAAAAATGCCTTCCAATTAACATTAAAATAAAGTATTTACACTATTTTGCGTGATTTCAACTAGAAGATTAAATGGTTTTACATACTCAGTGGATTTTTATGCGAGTGATTTACACAGAATCTCTTTTGAGTGAGATCCTAAAGAGACCCTTTTAAAATCACTGGCATTAAAATCAACAGTCTGTTGTTGTGCTATAAACAGTGTGATGACTATTTAAAAATATATATTTGTTCTTGACTTGCTTAGACCACTTCATCAGAAGTTGCAAAAATAAGTTACCATGACTTTGCCTGTTCATCTGTGCAGGTGAAACATTACAAAACATGACATTTTTCAAAATTGGTAATTTCAGTCCACAACAGTTTGTGTGACTGCTGTGTGCAATTGGCTGCCACGTCTTTCCCACATATACACAGTCAATTCACTTTACAGTATATTCTGTGATGAACTTTGAAACATCTAGAAGATGTGAAAAGAGCTATATCAAATGCAATGATTATTATTACAACTATGAGTGGAATTAATTAGAGACTTACAACAAACATTCTATATAAAAGTAGTATTTTTTTCCCTTCACAAACACAACTCAAAATTAATAGATCAACAAAGTTTTTAGACCTTCAACAGTCTGACAAAGATATGTGTGTTGATAGGATATCGTAGGAGCGCAAATGATACAGTTTTAAATGGGATTCAGGTGCAGAGAGCTCTGTGAATTCACATACACAGCTCTTTGATGGTGGCAGGACAGGTTATTAGAACTCCTAAAGTTGCATATGGGATCCTTGTCTTTATAAATAGAGCGAAAGAGTACAAAAGCAATGTGGTTATGCCAAACATTTAATAAGTCACTGATGAGGCCTCAATTGGATTATTGTGCCCAATTTGGCATACCAAATTTTAGGAAGAATATCAATGTTTTTTAGGGTTGATGCAGAGACAATTTACCAGAATGGTACCAGAGATGAGTGAATTTAGTTACGTGAAGTGACGCGAGAAGCTGGGATTGTTCTCCTTAGAGCAAAGAAGGTTAATTGGACATTTAATAGAGGTGTTCAAAATTATGAGGAGTTGGTAGTTGGTACCATCCAGAATGCATTGCCTGAAAGGGTGGTGGAAACAGATTCAATAACAACTTTCAAAAGGGGATTGGATAGGTACTTGAAAAGTCCCCCAAACATTGCAAGGATCTAAAAATAATACTGTACTTGTATTTAGTATAGGACCTTATTATGTTTTTGAGGTGTCTTGAAGCACTGCACCGAATATACTGTAAAGCGAATTGACTGAAAAAAGTGGCAGTGGAGGGAATGGGACTGATGGGATTACTCTTCTTGAGGGAGTCCTGTAGCTCAGTGGTTGGGGCACTCGCCTTACAAGTGGGGCACCTGTATTCGAATCAGGCAAGTCAGGGTGAAACCTTGGGCAAGTTTCCTTACTCCACATGCCTAATAATAATCCCTCAATTTTTTTTTTTGAATTGGTCATTTCAATCAACGACTGTTTATAGCATACTGTTGTGCACAATTGGCTGCCGCATTTTGCCCACAAGTATACAGTCAATTCGCTTTACAGTATATTCTGTGAAGCGCTTTGAGATGTCTGGAAGATGTGAAAAGCGCTATGTCAAAATGCAAAGATTATTATTTATTATTCTAAAGAGTCAGCAAGGCATGATAGATCAAATGGCTTCCTCTACGCTGTAATATTCTTTGATTCTAGGAAGCTGCTATTGGATACAATATTATCTTGTGTTCAAATGGAATTTAATCTATGTCTTTTTGCAATATGGATATATTAAAAATTAATTATAGTTAGTTCCAATCAGGCACCAATTAAAACAATCTATCCACAACACAGGCATTGTCAGCAAATTGAGCAAAATAAAGAGAAACAATTTATCTACACAAAACACCAGATGCACATTCCACTGCGCTGAGACAACCTTGGGTACTGGTCCGTGTCAATTATCCAAGGAGCGCAATAACATCAGGAGTTTCTAGGATGAATAAAGAATTGAAGGAGACCGGGCTTGAGATGTAGATCAAGACAGGAAACTCAATTAACAAAGGCACAGGAATGTACTAATGATCTGGTTCACTCGGGAGGATATTGGGGAGGTTCAATATATATGAGGCAGGATAAAAGAAGAAGAGCTTATCAATACTAGCCAACCTAGCACCAGGCAAATCATTAATCAGAAATAATACGTGCAGAAAGAGTATTATGGAGGGGGCTTCAGGCTAGAAAGAAGGTATAACTAGACACAGTTTGGGGGAAATTGCCAAGTGAGTAGCAGGAGAGCCATCTCAAGGTCTGGGAAAAGTAGGGAGGCGAGTACAGGCCGGGTGGATAAGATAATGGGAGGGAGGATTTGAATAACAACTCCCTGCAACCCTGGCCTTTAGATTGTCTGGTTTCTTGACATCCCTTCTAGACAATGTCCAAGTGATCAACTGGCTGAATTAGTTATGATGAGGCTAGTGGAGAAGTATAAAGATAGTAGTGAAAGAGTGGCTCATCACAAGTTGGGGAGTGTCTCAAGGTGGAAACCGAGATCTCCAGCCTGCCACTGTTGTCCAGAACAACAACCAAATTGCACTTATCTTGCACACAATTGCACAAAATTGCGCCTTTCACGTCGGGAGGACGTCCCACAGTGCTGAACAGTCAGTTCGGGACCCGAGCAGGAGGGAGGGTGGGGAGGGGGTCGATGTGGGGGGAAGGAGAGGGGGAAGAGTTAGTTGGGGAGCTGAAGGCACGGTCAAAGAGGAAGGTCTTGAGACCGGCCTTGAAGGAGGAAGGGAGGAAGCAAGGTGGAGGAGCTGCGGGTTGGATTCCACAGTGTGGGAGCTGAGAGGCTGCAAGCCCGGCCGCCGATGATTGGACAAGGATCCTATGGCAGTTGACGCAGAGCAGCCTGAGTCTGCTGAACGGTGGGTGGAGGCAGCCTGATAGCGAGACAGTAGGTCAGAGAGATAGGTGGGGGCAAGGCCGTGAATGGCCTTGAAAGTGAGGACGAGGATCCTGAATTTGAGAACTACTGGAACGGATAGCATGTTTCTAGTTGTTCTGTTTTACAGGCAGGGAAGGGTCAATTAGAGAAGAAAAGTTAGAAGGAAAGTTAGAAGTAAAGTGAGAAGTAATGAGGAGATTTGCCGAAAGCCGAGACTGCCGAGACTAGATGTGTACGCTTGCACTGGTAGTATGGTCTTGATTATATACCTGTTAATTGTATGTTAATCTTGCTTCACTTAATAAATTTTGACTGTCGGGTCATATTTTGAATCCTCAGGATCGGAAATCCCAACAGTCTTATAAAAATATACCATGTTACTACCTACATTTTAGGCTATTAAACTCTCTTCCACACTTTTTTTTCTAACAAATGGCCATTCTCCTCTAAAACTACAGAGTTACTACACTTTTCAGAGCATCTTGTGATGTGCTTTGACATGTCCTCCTGATCTGAAAGGTAGTATATAAAATGCAAGAATTATTATTAATTACAATTTTTTTTTAATGAATAAATTACGAATTATTTATTGCTCTGGAGTAAATCAGCATGAAGAATCCAGATGATTTTGACTTTGGGTAAAGCATAAAAAATTATTAACATAAACAATTAATAGTTCACACATAATGATATATCAATTATTCAAAGCAGAAAATCTGTTTGGTGATGGAATACTTTCCGGTAGTAATTTAATCATAGTAACAAACATTTGATTGATTGATGTACACGACTCAAATTGATAACCAGCAACATATTCATCAAATAGTCAGTTAAGGATGTGTGGCAGCCCCAATGGTATAATAGTTACAGCTGCTGCCTACAGACCAGTCACTCGCTGGTTCAGATGCCTCTTTGTCCCATCCTTTGTCCTCTTTGACTGTGCCTTCGGCTCCCCCACTAACTATTCCCCTCTCCTTCCCTCTACCCTGACCCTCCCTCTACCCCGACCCTCCCCACCGCTCGGGTCCCAACCTGACTGTTCAGCGCTTTGGGACGTCCTCCCGATGTGAAAGACACTTTACAAGTGCAACTTTGTTGTTGTTGTTGATGTTAGCTCAGCTCAGTTGAACATTTCTTATATGTCCCTTCTCAATTGTCTCAACTCTAGAGAGGAAAGCTCCAACCCACCTATATTTCTTATTATCAGCTTGTACCCATCCCTAGTACTGTAATATCATTGTAAATCAAGGCTACAATATCATACCTGCTATATGTTTTCCAGAGATGAAGATAGTCCTCCAAATTTAGTCTGATCAAGATTCTATATAAATTGAACACCACTGCTATACTTTGATCCTCTATTCCTACTTTTAGAGTCATGTGAGGCTGAATCCCTATCAATTTTTTCCTTCCCTCTCTCAGGTTCCTATCATTCAAGATATTGTCATCTTTCTTATTTTTCCCATCAAAGTGATTCATTTGAATTTCACGTTACTAAAATTCCACAAACATATATAGATACTCAGCAAGCGGTAGTAACATATCCACATAAAGAGAATAAAAGTAGGTATTGAAATGTATTGCAAATCTTTTTTTTATTTTTGTTGTTGAAGCATCATCTCATGAGTAAGGTCTGAACAATGCTATTTTAAACATATGAAATGGAGGTCTAATTTACAGAACATTTTATTAATAATATGTTAATATTCTTTCCATTTGATAAAACATCATATCATATTGTTAAGATGTTTCAAAGCACTTCATGTGTTATAGTGTAGTGTAAAGTAGATTGACTGAGTTTCTTGACAATAATAATAAAAACAACATTCTTTGTATTTGATGCTGGGACAATATTTTCAAAATGCTGCAAAGGATTTATTTTAAAGAATGGTGGCTGTGTCTTTTTTCAATTAAAAATACAAACTATTTTGGTATAGTAACTCTCTTCTCTTTTCCTTCATGGGATCTTTAACATGCAATCAACAAGTGTGTGAGTCTCCAATTATGCAGCACTCTGGTCAACACTGTATTGAAGTGTCAATGCTGAACCAGCATTTCTCACATGTAGCATCAGTGATTATCTGTGTGTTTTTAGATACATACTGTGAAAATGTATTTGGGAATCACTGGGCTAGACTGAGACTTGAAAGTCCCATTTGCTGATCTTGAACCTCAATTTGCAGAGGTAAGAGTATAACAATGTGAACCAGATGAACAAAATTCTAAAATAATGAATTCTTCAGCATATTCCTGCTAATTAGATACACCTGTATACAGTTTCACCTCCATTTAAAATACATATTACCAGTAGGGACATAACTAGAGTATTTTGTTTGCATTTTGCTGCAAAGACAAATTCCTTTTAACATTATGCGTATGATACTGCAGTTATGCAGTTAAATGTTCTGCAGTTAAACTTCATCCCAGAGGGAAGAGAGACAACTTTCTGATCTCTAATAGCTGTTGATAGTTCTCCCAAAAAAAGTAAATGATTTGAAATAGTTCAATTGGGAGTGGTTGTATTGTTTGTGTGCAGTTTCCACCAGGTCCCAATTGTCATTATTTAGTTTACCAGCAAAACAATATTGGATGTGTTTAAATTTTACAAGAATCCAGTGTTCATTTCCCAGCTGATTCAAGAAATGGTTATGTTTAGAATATCAGTCAGTTAGCATTAAACATACGTACTCCCAGGCAATTTAGTTTTTCTATGGATGGCTACTCTTATGGCCTTTACTTCCTTTGTCCATCTAACAGCTGGAGAAACACTATCTAAAATTAAAAGTGAAAAATATTCCTATGCCGGTGAAATGTGTGCAGGTACAGTTGAATGTAAAATTTATTATGCTTGTGTATGCTTGAAAGATGATAACAACAAATTTTCAATACATGCAATCATGGATTTAGGAAAAGTGTCAGAAGTTATGTTCAGTAACATAATCCACATGTTAGTTGGCTCTGGCAGGAGAATAATGTACAGGCATTTTAAGGCCAAATGGGGGAAAAAAAACAACACAACATTGTTGTGAGATGCTAAATCAAGGTCCTCTCTGCTTATTGAGGTGGACGTTAAAATCCCATGGTACAATTCAAAAAGAGAGCAGAGTTTCTCCCAGTGTTCTGGCCAATAAATCCCACAAATAGAAATTGATCACTCAAGTGCTATGTGTGGGACATTGATGTTCATAATTAGTCTGTCACACTACACCCAGAAAATACATAATCAATCCATTTTGCAGTATATTTGTTGAAGCACTTTGAGACCTCTTGACAATGTAAAAAGTGTTAAAGCTAATCCAGGGATTATAAAAATAATTTGATTTAAATATTAATAACAATCCTTGCATTTAACATAGCACCTTCCACATCTCAGAATTTCACAGGATCTACTGTAATGTAAGTGCTCTGAGATGCCATCCTGCTTGGAGGGCGCTATATAATTCCAAGTTGTTGTTGTTGTTGTTGTAATGTAGATTAACTGTGTATTTTTTGAGTGATTCTTTGACTGTGTTTTTCCCAATCTGGCTCCCATCCTCAGATTTTGTGCCAGGCCAGAATTGTCAAGGAGTTTTTGACATTCTCACAATATGATAAGGCTTTGTGACTGTAAAAGTTACCATTTTGTTCAGTGTTGTGTATACTGTGATAATACTGACCAATAAACTGACTTTGTCTAAGTAATCCTTCCATTTGGTATAGCATATCAGGACGGCATAATTTTATAATCACTTGAAATAAACCACATTTTTTACAAATGTTTTATTCAGAATTTAGAATCCTTGCTAATAATCCTTGGTATACTGCCTCATCCCTTTGTTGAGACGTCTTAAAGTGCTTCCCAGGATCTACTATAAATTATAGTTATTGAGTATTTTGTACAGACATGCAGTAGACAATTTGCATGCAGCAATGACTCACAAACAGCTACAAAGTGAATGACCAATTTTATTTGGCGGATTGTAGGCCGGGATAATGGGACAAACTCCATTTTTTTTTGAATAGTGCAGTAATGTTTTCAACATCAGGTAAGCATCCATCTCATCCAAATGACAGCACCTCACATAACACAGCATTCAGACTAGATAAGAGTTCAAAGTCCTGACATGGTGCTTCAGCCTACAACCTTATGACTCAGAGGTAAAAGTACCAGCAACAGAGCTAAATTGACACACTGTTTTACCTGATTGTCACTCCAGTGTCTAGAACTCTATTCTAACTCAAAAACCATAACTTGCTCTGGGAAGAATTGGTCCAAAGATATTGAAAACACAGGTACAATTGTGTAGCTGCGATGTCACAAATTTACTGCTTGCAATAATTTAAATAACTAAGATTGCTAAGTGTAACTGAACTGTATTTGCAGAATTCCAGGGTGCTACTGGTTACATTTTTATTTGTGAAAGGTTTATTTTTTAAAGCAGCAAACATCTTTTCTTCCCTTCACTTCCATTCTATTTTCTGTTGAGCTTAATCTGTTTGATCTAATTTCAGCTTCTAAACTGGACGCAGTTAGCACTGTGGTTCTGCACGACTGAGATGGGAGATTGAGGCAGAATGCTAAGGTTTTGTGATGGGAGCCCTGAATTGCATCCAGCTGGTGTTTTCAGGGTTGACTTGATGCTGATATGCGGTGCAAAACCTGTCTTCTTTTAGCTTGACAGTGCAAACATATACAAATATTGGCACCAGTTACCCAGACAACAAAAATGACTGCTTTCATTTATGTAGTGGCCTTCACAAAAAATAACATCTCAGAATGCTGGTGGGGTTGGACGCCGAGCAAGAGAGAAGGGAAAGGTGAATGCAGGCACAGATGAAGAGATGATTTTCAAACAAGATTTAAAGATAAATGGGGAGAGAAGCAAAGGGACCGTGGCAGCAAGTTCCAAAGATTAGAGAGGCAACGCCTTTGAGAGATGCAGCATTGAGGGTCGGGAGATAGGCTTCTTAAAGCTGAGCAAACAGGGCAAACAGAAAAGTGAAATACAAGTCTGGAAGTGCTAGACCATGAAGGGATTTAATTGTGATGGTGAAAATTATTCACGTCAAGCTATTTGGAGCCCAGGAGCTGTTGCAGTTTGGTAAAGATTGGGGTGATGGGTGTGTGGAATTTGGTGAAGGTGAAAATATGGTGGGTGGAGTTTTGTAATAAGCTGAACTTTGTTCTGGATGGAGGTTTGTTGGAAGTGGAGACCACTGAGGAATGCATTTGAGAAATCAAGATAAAATTATTTCAAATCTTGCAAGACTGATGTTGTACTTCCATCATGTTAGGCACTGTTCACCTTACAGGGAAAGACTCTACTAGTTGATCAATTATCAAAAATGACAGCAACTTTCACTTAGATATTGGCTGCCATGTCCATCAACAAAATACATACAGGGAAACTATTTTACCTTATATCATGTAAGGGACATTGAGACACCTTCCCAACATGATAAGAGAATTCCATGAATTCATTACCCTATGAGTGAAGAAGTATTTCCTCAACTCTGTTCGAAAAGGCTGACCCTTAATCTTAAGACTGTGACCCCTCCAGTTATAGATTCTCCTACCAGGGGAAACAGTCTCCCTCTGTCTACTCTGTAATGTCCCTTAAGAATCTTATAGGTTTCTATAAAATCACCTCTAATTCTTCTATATTCTAGAGATTATAGGCCTAGTTTACTTAACCTTTTCTCATAGGTCAATCCCCTCATCCCAGGAATCAACCTAGTGAATCTACGCTGCACCCCCTCTAAGGCAAGCATGTCCTTTCTAAGGAGACCAAAACTGCACACAATATTCTAAGTGCGGTCTCACCAAGGCCCTAAACAGTTGCAGCAAGACTTCCCTACTCTTGTTTTCCAGCTCTTTTGCAATGATTGCTCAATATTACTCCATTTTCAATTTTAAAGTAGTTGATCTTCCTATGTCTCACTTCTTCCTTGGCAGATCTCTTCTAGACATTCTTTGCTGATGTTCAGAGTATGTAAATAATGGTTCACTCCATGCCTGACTGAATATATAGTAGTTTCTTATCTTATTCAGACTGCAGAATACCACAGTGGTAAGGGAACAGGTTCCACACAATCAAAAATTGCCTTTCAACATTTAATTACTTGTTTAATAAAAAGCTCTGCTTCAGGCAGGTGTGGTTTGCTATTAGAGTACAGTACTGGGATTATTTCTCAAATGGCCTGATACTATAATGTGAAGATGGTAGGATTAGAAAACTGGTAGAATGAGATCAAATATGCTGAAAGTCTCCATGATTTATTTCCTGACTATTTCAATTGGATCTAAGAATTCAAGAATTCCAAGGTTCAGTATTACATATATAGTAATAGTAGAAAATAATACAGGGCTTTCACAATTTCTAAATAATTTTCTTTTGAAAAATAAGGAAACTTGTAACTCTATGTGATTGGTGGAGTCTTGCAGTTCAGTGGTTAGAGCACTCACCTTGCTAGTAGGATACCTGGGTTTGATTCCCGGCAGGGTGAAATTAGATGTTGAGCAAGTTTCCTTACTCCAAATGCCTCTGCTTACACAGCAGTAAGTAGGAATCCTGTTGTTATTCATTTGGATTATTATTTTTTTGGGGTAATAATTCTTCAACATTTAAAAATAATTGATCAGTCATCCACTAATATCTCTGGGACATGGATGTGCACAATTAACTGCCACATTTCATCCACAAAATATATTCACTTTACAGTATATTGTGCAAAGCGCTTTGAGACATCTCATAGACCTGATATGCAAGAATTATTATTATTAGTAATAATAATATTATTACTACTACTACTAATGTCCTTATTACCACAGCATACTTCATATAATTGATTTCATCTAAATTCTGGCTGTGACAAAGATTCTTTAGGTATCTTTAGGTATCCATGAACAACTATCAATATATTAGATCCCATTTTGTTCGCTGTTTGGCAGTAAATCAATGATTATACCACAGATTTACTGTTGAAACAATCTAACACCAGCCAAAAGTCTACTCAGATCCTATTATCTAATTTGAAATGTTTTCAGATGTTGTTAACATCTTGCCCTCCTCACAGCATTGTATAGTGAAATCATAAAACTGCACACACATGTGACGCACACTACAAATCAACCATAGTAACGTTCATGGGATTAATTAGAAGAAAAATGTTTAGGTCCTATTAACCTCAGGGAAATAACTAAACTAAGCTGAATGCATAAAATGAAATGGAAATGGGAGACATATGTACTCCATGGGATAGAACTCACCAAGGGGGAAGTTGAAAGGGATTTAGAAGGTGTGAATTGACTCACAATGGCAAACACTATGAGGTTGGAATAAACAAGGCAAATGTTGGGCTATCTTGAAATATATTGGGATTTTGACTTCCCATTCTCCAAGGAAATTATCCACTACACTGTCATGCTTTGTTGGATGTACCTTCCTTGGATGAGACATTAAACCAAAGTCCTGTTTTATCTATTCAGGTGAAGCTTAAAACACTGCATTGTTTGAAAAAGAGCAGAGAATTTTTCCGGATGTCCTGGGCAAAAATCCCTTAGATAAAATTGGACGTCCGTGTCACCGTTGTTTAGGAGACATTGTTATTATGTGTGGCAACCTGGTGGAATGGTATTATTCTTGCTTATAAGTCAGAAGGTTGTGGGTTAATGTCTGTGTCAGGACTTGGACATTCATTGTCTAACATGACACTCCAATGCAGTGCTAGCGGTATATTGCATTGTTAGAGGTGATATCCTTCAGATGAGATGAAAAACCAAGATTCTATTTGCCAGTTGAGTTGGGTGTTAAAGATCCTATGGCATTATTTGGTTAAAGAGAAGGAAGTTTCTCCCAGTATTCTGGCCAAAAATTCTCAAAATAAATTGTGTTACTCATTCCATGACTGTTTGGGCTGTTTTGCTGTACACAATTGACTGCCATGTTCCCCCATAAAATGCAGTCAATGCACTTTATAGTAAATCCTATGAAGCGCTTTGAGATGTCTCGACCATGTGATAGAGCACTATATCAAATGAAGTATTACTATTGTCCTTTGCCAAGTCAGTTTATTTCAGATCCCCAGGAGTCATATGAAGTTATATAGTGTATTGGTTCAGCCACACATAAGTGGGCTGCCTACAGCATGTGTCCTTCAGGAAGTGCAAAGGAGAACAATGAGAATGATTCCCAGTGTAAGAGGAATGTACTATGAACAACAATTGGACTCTTTGGTCTTCGAAATATATCGCTTCACCGGAACCTTATTGAGGTTTACTGTATATAATGTTAAACAGGATTGAGAAGAGAAATCCAAAACAATACATTTATTCATGCCAAGGTAACAGAACAAGAGTTTAAAGGTATAGTGTTTAAAAGATAATTTCAGAGACGACATTAGATACTATGTCTTCATCCAAATCTTTTCTGAAGAGTATACAGAAAAATTCAAACAACATCCTTTCAAGGAGAAAGGATTGAAAGTGAGTAGAGACCATTATTCTCTGAACCTGTGAGCAACCTAGGCATCAGGTTCGACCCCCAACAGTACTTCTTCCCCCACATCCAGTCCCTCATCAGCATCGCCTTCTTCCACCTCCGATGGATTGTCCATCTCCGGCAATACCTCACCCCAAAAGTTTCAGTCACGTTTCTACTCCTGACCCTGGCTCGGTCCTGGGATCTGCTATTGTGAAGTGCTCTGAGACGCCGTCCGTGGTGGAGGGTGCTGTTTAAATCTAAGTTGTTGTTGTTGTTGTTGTTATTATTCTTTAGCTTCAGGTACCAAGCTACCATGATGCAGTTATAGCTTGAAAGCAATGATTGTCAAAACTATGCTTCATTTAAATGTATTCTCCAAAATACTGCATAAGTGATTTATCAGTTATTTGTCATTGTCATGTCACATTCAGATACAATATACATTTATTGTAAGATCTGGGTTAGGTTCAATACAACATTTTTCACCTTAACAATGTTTATTACTTTCCTCATATACAGACCATCACAATGATACAGTAGGAAGATCAAGGCAATACAATTGCAATTATATTTAGTGAAATTGTGTCATGGTAAAATCTTACTATGTACATAATAGCATGATGGAAATTTTTAATGCATTTCTGTAACTGTCTAGCCTGACATTGCACTGCTCTATTGGGGGAAGTGTTGTATTTTTAGAATGTCTATCCTTCAGATTAGTGGCAGAGTTCATAGTAACTGGAGGTGGGGAATTGTACCCCCCCCCCACACCACCCCAACCCCCCACCTGGCAGCCTTTTGATATATGTACTGTATGTATGGTGCCATAACCTCCCGTTCCGCCTCTTCTCCCAGTACTAACAGTGCTGCCTCATAGATCCTGCTCTGGCTCTCTTCCTACCATTCTCCCAGCTGCCTCTTGCCTCACAGAACCACAACCAGTATGGAAAGCAATGTGGCACCACAAATGACCCATTCCCTGCCTCCCACTGACTCCAATTGCAAAACTTGGTTCTACCATTGCTTCAGATGAGAAATTAAATGAACCATCCCACTGTTCAGCTGGATGTTACAGATCCCATTATACTATTTGAAAAGAGAAGGGATCTTCGGGCTACCATTCCCATCTATTTTTTTAAATCATTTCTTGGCCGTTTTAAGCTTGTGGGACATTGCTGTATGTAAACTGATTGCCTTGTACAACTAAAAAATACAAGTCAAAGCAATTGACAAGAATTAACTGAAGTACTTTGACACATTTTCACAGTTGATGCACTTTACCAAATGCTAGCTTAAGTATTTATCCCTACAATGCAAAGACATTTATATTAGCCTTTAGTTACACGACTCACTAATCATTGGTTATTGATATTGAGTACAGTATGCAATATATTAATACACAACCGATAAATATCTTAGCTAGAAAAGGTACTATAGAAATCACTTACCGCATTGTTACTTATGTAATCATCTAAATATGAAAATTATTGAAAACAATGATTGGCTACAATGCTATGATTGAAAATTCCCATCAAAGCATACCTCATTCACCCCAATTTTGGTTATCTTTCTCCTCTCCACCTTTCTTGAATCCCACCTTCAGCTTAAGTGCTCATTTAGCATTTTGAGACATTCTCGCAACATGAAAGGTGCTATAATTTTTTTTAATGATTTTATCTTTATCCATGATTGTCAAACTATATTCATTATTGTGGCTGGTGTATAAATGACTTTATATTTTGCTTCATTAACAGATACAACAGGAATTCTTTCAAGATGCACAGATTTTCAGGCATGTTGTTCTGTTCTGCTTGGCAGCCTGCTTCAGTCAGTTGACTGCTAGTTCACAACCCCATTGCTACCATCCACCTCCCATACTTCATGAGCGTTTGAATCAGATGCTTGCTTCAGTACTTTCCTTGCAGAACACACCTTGCTATGTCTCTCATAAAATCATCAGATTTCTGTCTGAATGCCTCTGGTAGGATACAATATTGTGTCTTTTCCTGACTGCTGTAGTGCCCGTGCACATCATCATAAATCATATTGTCCTTCTCTTCAGCACTTGCGGCATTTTCTTCTGAAACATCAAGTATAAAATTTCTTGTACAGTGTCTTCAGAATTATTATCAAGCATTTAAGGTCATAGACAGGATTGCAGTGTGAAGTTTAGTCCTGTAGTGTAGTGTTCAGCGCACCGCCTCATGAATAAGTGGACCCAGGCTTGATTCCCGGTTGGGGCAAAACCATAGGCAAGTTTCTGAACTGCACATACCTCTGTTTACCTAAGCAGTAAGCAGGAACCTGCCTGGTTGTTATTGAATTGACAGATCACTTTCCGTGGGTAATAATATCCCCCACCCCATACCCACAATCAATCATTCCACAACTGTTTGTGGCTTACTGTACTTTTGTGTGCAATTGCCTGCTGTGTTTCACGCACAGAATACACAATCAATCTACTCAACAGCATATTCTGTGAAGAACTTTCATATCACTTAAAGATGTGACAAGATACTACATCAAATGCAAGGATTATTATTATTATTTTCGCTAAATGTTTGGATAAGCCTTATTGAATGTCTAACTGCTGGCAGATGGAGCTTTTCCCATTTTAACTTTGCTTGGATGCACTCACAAATTCCACTCTCAAACAACTTTACACTCAATCTCTTCTGAACATCTTCTCCAATTAAGGCCATATAGGTTTCTATAGGTCACTTGTGGTTTGGTGCAGCAAAGACACAGTGATGTGTGAGTATGTCTGGATTTGAAAGTGTGGAAATAAATATTGTGATACTCATACAAGCTAAGGAAGTAGGCAGAAATATAAAAGAATGTGGTCTAGAATGCCAAATTCACAAATCAGTCATCCAACTAGTAGTCAAAACTACTCATGTTGGATGCCAAATAATGAGCTAGTCATTATCCTTAGGAAGTGTGGTGGGGGGAGACGACGATCGCTAATGATAAATCAGCCAGTCTTGTTCATCAGCAGCTCTTGAAGGATTTTTTATTTCTGATTTGTGAAGATGTGCACAGCACCACAGCAGCGAGGGAAAGACACTTTGTTATGCTGTTCCAGAAGCATTCAGACAAATTTACAATGCTTTTTTCAAGTGGCAAAGGCTTTGATGTCACTGGAAGCAGAGATTTGTTCCACTAGACTGCTGAAACCCTGTAAACTAAAAACTTAGCCATGTAGGGATATACAGTATATTGGACTAGCTTACAATGGAAACTCTATGGTGTTGGGTTTTCACACTCCAGCAGTACCTAAATGCACATGCTGGCTTCTCCAAGACTGGGCTGCTGCCAATCTGTGCCTAGTACTTTCTGGAATAAAGAAAGCTGGGTGTAGCTTTTCAGGGAGAGAGAATGAATTTCAATTCAGAATGGGGCACATTTTCCTTTGTATGTTTTGTACATATTTGGAACTCTCTGTTTTATTTGGATATTCTTATGGTTTGGGTATACGCAGATATCCAGTTAATCCAAAAATGAAACTGCTATAGCTAAACAAGACTTGCCTTCAATCTGAGCAAATCGTTAAAAAATGGAATAAAAATTTCATGGAAAAATATGTAGAATCTGAAATGCTGCCAGAAAATGTTTAGTGACCAGTGTTTTGTTTTTCAAAACTTGGTGAAATGTTTGTTTTCTCTACCGAAAGCAAAACACTAAAGGTTGGAATTAGCAAAATTGCAATAAGAACAGTAAGTTTCTGTTTGAAATGCTACATTTTAGAAAGTGATATGTTTATCTCGGAACAACAGTATTTTTTTTACAAATATACAGCGAATCAGCGAATTACTCTATTACTTCAACTGCACATTGTATAACTTGCTTTGATTGTATTCAAGCCTATTCCCCTTCGTTCCTATAGAATAATCTTTTATAACCTAGCAAACTGAACTGAAGTAAATTCAAATGACTTGAAAAGTCCTGAACTGCCTACTTTCCTTGATATTGTATATTAGAGTGTGCACCAAATCCTAGTCATTTCCTTACCAGTACAAATCTTATTGGAACTAAAAAGGTTTTCCATCAATTGAAATAAAAATGCTCAAAATAATTGCAAAAGTCCAGCCAACAGCACCTCATAGTTGCAAATCTTCACCTTCCCAGTAAAATGCACCTTAATTAAACCATTAAGCCTCAAAGTCCCACTCACTTACATGTACTGTTTTATGAAAACTCAATATATTTCGAGTCATAATTAAGGCATGTATACAGTATTAATCATTTGCACATTTCAACAAGCAACAACAACAGTTACCTGGTATTCTTCTACTGCAATAAAAACATTTCTAAATGTTATACAGTGCATGTTATGAGTTCTGCAACCATATCAGCAATATCACTACAACATGTAGTCCACTTTAAGCAAATGGTAATATCAGGTGGCAACTTGGGTCAGTTGGTAGACTCTTGCATCTGAGTCTGAAGGATTGTCCGCTCACACCCTATGTTAGGTTTTTTAACTCATAGTCTGGCAATCCAGTGCAGTACTGGGCTGTGCTACATTGTTGAAGGTGCTGTTCAGTGGACATTAAAGATCCTATTGCACTATTCAAAAAATTAAGAGCGTTTCTTCTTGTATCCTGGTCAACAATTCCTCGCGTAAAATTGATCATTCACTTCATGATTATTCATGGCACATGGCTCCAAGATACTATTCTGTTCGAACCACTATATAAATGCAAGCTGTGGTTAAAAATCCCATGAAACACAATGAGACATCACAACAACACGAAAAGGCATAATAATAAAATGAATAATCATGCATTTGATATTGTGCATTATCACGTATTTGAGTCATCTCAAAGCTCTTTGCAGAATATATTATGAAGTGAATTGACAGCATATTTTGTGGGTAAAATATGGCAGGCAATTGCACACAGCAACCATTGAAGTGATCAAATTTTTTTCAAGGAATTATTGCAAAGGAAAGTGATCCACCAATTAACTAACTTACTGCCAGGTAAGCAGAGGCATGAGGAGAAAGGAAATTTGCCCAACATTTCACCCTACTGGGAATTGGACCCAGGTGTCTTGCCTGTGAGGCAAGTGTTCTAACCACTGAGCTACAGACTCCATAAACCTGATTGTAAGGAGTAATATTATTGTTATTTTGCAGGGAACTTATGAAAGGATTTATTATTTAAATAATCCATTACATAATGTGGATATTAAATATAAGACGTTAAGTGTGCTTTGATATTGTCCTCAACGTGCTGAAAATAAGCAAAACTAGACAAGAAGATGAAAATAAAATAGAAGTAAGAAAATGAGAGCTGGCGGGGGTAAAAATGCAAAAGAAAAAGTGAGAAACAATAGATGGAAATGTATTACAAAACAATTGATAAGTGCTTAAAGGATTGTGTTCGGGCTAACGGAAGGCTAACAAATCATCAGCATTAATGACAGGACAATTTGCACTTAGGCTAGGTGTGAGAAGGTTTAGTTGCATGCATCATAAATTCAGATTAGTGTGGGTAGCTAAAGTGGTTTTAACATTCAAACGTTTATGGCATAAAAGCCTCACAGCATAAATTACTATGAATATAAAAACATGCATGGAAAACACGTTGGTACTTTGGGATTTTATGGTAAGTGAATTGTGATGTAAAACACTTGGACAATAAGCAGATTGTTTCATCAAATGCTAGCACAATACAAGGATTTAGCAGTGATAGAATTTGCTAAATCCGCTGTATAATCTTGGCAAAAATGTTGCAAGACAAAGAAAATCCATGGCTGATGTCCAACAAAACAGTTTGCAACTCTACCATCTTTTTTATAATGTAATTCACTGAAAACTTTGAAAAAACAACAACAATAATAACGATAATAATAATCCTTGCATTTGATATAACAATTTTCACATCTCCTAGATGTCTCAAAGCGCTTCACAGAACACCTATAAAGTGAATTGAAGTATATTTGTGGGCAAAACGAGCAAGACAATTTTATATAGCAGTGTCCCACAAATAATCGTGGATTGAAGTGACAAATTTATTACTGTGTTTTTTTCTAGAGGGATTACTACCAGGTGTGTGGAGTAAGGAGATTTGGCCAAGGTTTCACCTTGCTGGGAATGAAACCCAGGTGTCTCATTTGTGAGGCGAGTTGTCTGAGCTACAAGACTCCACGATAATCCAAACAATTGCGGTTATTTGGCACCATTTATGTCAGGAGAACATTCCAAGAGAATGGATAGTGAAGGGGTTGAGGTGGGCTATATTATGGAGATGGGGAAGGCAACAATAAAAACAACAACAAAATTACATTTGTAGAGTGCCTTTCACGTCCGGAGGACATCCCAAGGTACTTAATAGTTAGGTCGGGATCCGAGCGGATGTGGAGGGGGTTGGGGTAGGGGGAAGAAGGGTAGGAAAGGTGGGGGAGTTAGGAGGGGAGCAGAAGGCATGGTTGAAGAGGAAGGTTTTGAGACCGGCCTTGAAGGAGGAAAGGGAGGAAGCGAGGCAAAGGGATTGCAGGATGGAGTTCAGAGTGTGAGGGCAGAGAGGCTGAAAGCCCAGCCATCGATGTGTAGGGCGGTTCGGGCGATGTAGAGCAGGCCAGAGCCCACTGAATGGAGGGGATGGGCAGACTGATGGAGAGACAGCAGGTTGGAGACATAGGCAGGGCAAGGCTATGAATGGCATTGAAAATGAGGATGAGGATCTTGAATTCAACCCTCTGGGAGATGCGGAGCCAGTGGAGATGGGGAGGGTGGGAGTGATATGGTCGCGGAGCCTAGTGTGGCAGAGTACATGAGCTGCAGAGTTCTGAATAATCTGCAGTTTATGAAGGGAGGAGTTAGGAAGGCCGATAAGGCATCGAGTTGTGATGTGATGAATGCGAGGATGAGTATTTTGCAGCATGGGGGGGTGAGATAGTGGCGGAACTGTCATGGCATGCAGTAAGGTTTAAAAGACAAGACACTAGCATCGGACAAGGCACCAAGGATTTGTACTGAAACAAAAACAGAAGTTGCTGGGGAAACTCAGCAGGTCAGGCAGCATCCATGGAGAAAGGAAAAAGAGTCAACGTTTCGGGTTAGTTGTAGACCTGAAACGTTGACTCTTTTTCCTTTCTCCATGCCTGACCTGCTGAGTTTGCCCAGAAACTTCTGCTTTTGTTTCAGATTCCCAGCATCTGTAGTATTTTGTGTTTGGTTTAAGGAATTGTACTGAATTGGTGAACTGGAGAGAGGATCCATGATTAGCGATACTGACAACATTAGTGATACTGATGGGAGCCAATCAGAAGAGCCTTGGTGTACATTCAACGAGAGAAAATTGTGGCTCATCCAGGACACGAGTGCCCAACAGACATTCCATCAATACAACCCTGGAGTTGACGGTGGAAGCAAAGGGATAGAGGTGACAGTTAATCTCATGCATGTGAATGATATCCCAGAGAGGGAGCATGTAGATATTAAAAAAGGAGAAAACCAAGGAAATAGTCCTGAGGAACAAGACGACTTACCATGCAAGGCTTGAGGAGATGCCATAGGTAAATGTCATATGGAGAAAATGGGAAAGGTATGAAAGAGACCAGGCAAAGACAGACACATTTAAGGTGTACCTGAGAGGTGGTGGGGAGAGGGTGGTGATAGAAAGGGCAGAGTGCATCCCATCAATTTTGAACTTGAGAAAATCCATCATCTTCTCACGTTTACAATTGGGCGAGTGGATTGACAATGCACGCGAAGATGGATGGAGGAGCTGCTTTTTGGTGCAAAACAGAAGCCTGGGATTGGCCTTGACTCCTATGACAATCTTGGAATCAAGGAGCAATGTAGCTGAGGCAAGAGTGGAGTGGTAGATTTTGGTAATATTCTGCCAGATCTGGTGATGGACTGTTAGAGTGAACTAATAGTACAAATAAAGATATCGGCAAAGATAATAAATAATAATAATAACAAAGATTCAAGGGATTTGTGCAATATTGGATTTTTTCTTCCAGACCAATTTTATTGTTTCATGGATAGCACTTATGGGTATATTTCTAATATAATAGACATGGAATTGTTTTCTCTTCTTTTTCTCTTTTATTTCTTAAACCAAATGACTCTGACATTGAGAAACTGTTTATTAGCTTTCAGACACAATTGTGGTGCAAAATGAGCATGAAACAAAAAAAAGGTTATACAACTTTGATTATGAGCACTGGAGGGGAAGATAAAGTAGAAATAATTGTTCTGTTTATGCTCTTTTGGATTATTGAGCTCTTCTTCTGGTCCAAAATTCCACAAATAAAGCTTGAGATGTTGTAGGAAATCCTCAAGGTGTCCTGTATGGCATCAGTAACTAAAAACTATTGTAGCTGGAAGTTTGGGATGTTCGATTATGATTATGTAGGCAGTTTGAGTGACAGCACATGAACAGCTCAGATGAGGAAAATATGTATTAGTTAATTACTCTACAGATATTGCTTAACATTTTGTTTAAATAAACTGAGGTAAAGCACAGTAGTTATCTCTTCTCTCATGTTTCTTCAATGAATGCATTTCGCAAGTCATGGATATAATTTTTTTAACTGGGAATTTAGTGGTTGGTTGGCATCTTAAATGGGATTGTGTTAAGATTCTGGTTGACTTGTGATACAGATTAGAAGATGGGAAGAGTTCATTAGAGACTACATTGATTACCTGCTCAGCATCTTACAGGACAGTGCAATGTGTCAATGGCAGATAACTTGCGACCATTGAATGATCAAAGCTACCGACAGACTGAAAGGAAAGGAACTATCTGCCCCAGAGCATTACTTCTAAAAAGGTTCATTCAGATAAACAGTAGTTGCATAACTCACGTGTGTATCAGGGAAAGACCTTTTTAAATTGAACAATGGTGAGGAAGTGTTATCTAAATATAGTACATAGATTTATATTGACTGTACAGCGCAGATATAGGCTATTCAACCTAACTAGTGTGCTGCCGGTGTTTATATTCCACACAAGTCTCTACCCACTCCCACCCATAACACATATTCCCTCTCCCTTAAGTACATATCTGAGTTTTAGTGCTCTGAGACACTATGTTGTGTGAGGGATACTACATAAATGCAAATTGTTGTTGTTATGGTGCTTCCTCTTAAATGCATCTGTACTACCTGATTGAATCACCACTGTGGACAGTCACAATCTCACTATCCACTGTGTGCAGTAATTCCTTTTAAATTCTTTAATAGATCCTGTAGTAATAATAATAATAGTAGTCACTATTATGATGATTTTTTTTAGCAATATATTGCTGGTGTGTCCACAATTGGAGATATCATTGCACAGCATTTAAATCACAAATAATGACCAGATTGAGAAATCTAAACATGACCATAGAGTAGAATGAGTGTAACAAAATTATGTTTTATTTGTTTCTGTTCCCTCAATGTAAAGAATGATAAATCATTAAAAAAAATTATATGGGTTTAATGAAGGTCACAATGGGAGTTTTGCATGGTGTTGACATTCCCCAGTAAATAACCCCTGTTTGTAAACATACGAGATATGGCCCCACACTTACAATTCAGGAATATTGCGCTTGTGAGGATCAAATCGACATAATGCACTCTTATACCAGAATTAGCAGCATTAATATGGACAATGAGCAAGAGTTGAAAGAACTGATAAAATATGTCTGGAATTACAAACATGGATGTTTCAAGGATATTGTAACTATTGTTGAATTAAACAACATTGGGGGAGAGTTGTACTTCCACTATTTCAAGGACTAACAGTTGTTAAATGCATGACAAGAAATCCACAGCAATTCCCCAACAATTCAGATGATGGGATTGAAAACATTATTACTTTACTTGCCTTTTGATATACAGGCCCAGATATCAGATTAATTGGGTTTCAGTACTGGGTATAGCACTATGTCATGTTGTCTAAGGAGTTAATATAACAAATAGTGGCAGTCAGAGAAATGTAAAGTCTTATCTGTATGATGATGCTGTGACCAGTGAGGTAATGCTTGGGATCAGTCAGAGGAGCTAGCCAATCATTAGAATCATCTTCCTTGCCTGCATTGCACAGTTTCACAACATGCAATGCAGCATAATAGCAAAAAAGATGAGAAAGAGCCCAAAAGCATAGCCATAAAATCATTCAAGAGTGTTATCCTGGACTCGAACTGCAGAGAGCTAAAGCTATCTTAAGGCATAAGGGCACTCCAGAACATTTTTCAGGGAAATTTAGCTTTAATCCAATTGAATCTGATACCTTATAAGAAGCTTAGAGTAAATATTATTTTGCATGAAATTAAGGTTTATGGGCCACATGGACAAAGCAATGTTTCGAAGGTTGAAAGCAAAAGATAGGGCTGAAAGGTTGTTCTTGGATTGGAAAGTTGCAATGAATGATAGCGGTTCCATAGAGGTCTGGATCGAGGTTGTTCTTCCGAACAAACATAAATTGACTTAAATAAGCACAGAAAGAGACCATTTGGCCCATCAAGTATCTGCAGGGTTTTTTTTATATACAACCCATCTAAACTAATCCTCCTCTCCTGCTTGTTCCCTGTAATCTTCAATATCCTTTATCAAACGGCAATCAAATTCACTTTTAAAATGATTTATGGACTTTGTTTGGAATATGCAGTGTCAGAGAATTTCATATTCCAACCAGGCCAACAATTCCCCAGTTTAAATTAATCATTCACTTCATTATTGTTTGTGGGATATTGCTGTACACAAATAGGCTGCCAGATTTCCCTACAACACACATAGTGAAAATCTGAGATGCCTTCCCAATGTGAGAAGGTATCATATTAAATGAAAGGATTATTACATTTGGTTGGCACTAGGGTCGGTCGATATGGAAATTTTCCGATTTAGATATATCGATGGGCTCATATATCGAAATATCGATATTTTCTGGTTTTTCATACTGCGCATGCGCGCGTGGTGCGCGCATTCGGAGTGCGCGCGCATTCGAGATGCGCGCGTGTTCCGGGTGCGCGTGCATTTCCGGGTACGCGCGCATTCCGGGTCAATCTCCTCAGGAGGTAAATATCTTTCTTTCTCTGTGTCTCTCACTCTCTCCATCTCTCTGTTTTCTGTCTGTGTCTCTGTGCCTCTCTCACATCCCCCCCATCACTATCTATCTGTATATTATCACATCCACCCCGTCTCTCCCCCCCACCATCTCCCCTCCGCCGTCCCTCTCTCCTCCGCCCCCCCCCCCCCACCATCGTCTCTCTCCCCCCCCAACCCCCCTCAGCCGTCTCTTTCACCCTCTCCCCCCCCCCCGCCGTCTCTCTCCCCCTCAACCCCCCCAGTCATCTCTCTCCCCCTCACCCCCCACCCAGTCATCTCTCTCGCCCTCACCCCCCACCCAGCCGTCTCTCTCACCCTCACCCCCCACCAGCTGTCTCTCCCCCCACTCTCCCCCACCCAGCCGTCTCTCTCTCCCTCCCCCCCCACAGCCGTCTCTCTCCCCCTCACTCCCACCCCATATGAGCCAAAATATGGGTCCCATATGGAGTGGCCCATATGGGCCCCACAGAATTCTGCACCCAAGATTCATATGGGACCCATATGGGCCAGCCTAGATAATCCATATGGGTTAGATCTGGGGCCCATCTGGGCAAATCTGGGTAAAATATGGGTGAAATATGGGCTATCCCATATGGGCATTACATAGAATTCACCTGGGCTTAAGTGGGCCAGCAGTATATGGGCAGAATATGGGCCATTCCATATGGGCATTATGTGGAGTTAATCTATGAAATTGAAAAAAAATCACCATATATTGCTAATGTGATGCTGACTAACACCCTACTCACATGGGAACACATGAGAAATCTCAATAAAATGCTATGGTTTACAGTGATTTAAGAATCTTAAGATCCGTTATTCTTGCATTTTGTGGCTTATATGTAGGGAACGGCGATATGGGATTTTTCCGGATATGGATATATCGGTTTGCTCATACCTGCTTAAACCGATCTATCGAGTTTTTATACGGCGCATGCGCGTGCATTCGAAGTGCGCGTGCATTGATGGCGCGCGCGCATTTATGGTGCGCGCTCAGTCGCGGTGCGCGCGCATTGACGGTGTGTCCGCACTGACGATGCGCACGCAGTCGCAGTACACGCACATTTCGAAATGCGTGCTCTAGGTCCAGAAAGTTTGTAATGTTGGTGTCAAGGTCTGTTGAATTATACGATGTTGTTTGCTCCCTACATCCCCCTCTCCTTCTCTCCCTCCTCTCCTCTCTCCTTCTCTCCCTCCTTTCCCCCTCTCCTTCTCTCCCTCCTTTCCCCCTCTCCTTCTCTCCCTCCCCCTCCACTCTCCCTCTCTCCTCTCCCTCCTCCCTGTCTCCTCTCCCTCCTTTCCCCCTCTCCTTCTCTCCCTCCCTCCCCTCTCTCCTTCTCTCCCTCCCCTCTCTCCTGCTCTCCCTCCTTTCCCCTCGCTCCTTCTCTCCCTCCTTTCCCCCTCTCCTTCTCTCCCTCCCTCTCCTCTCTTCCTCTCTCCTTCCAACTTTCCCCCTCTCCCTCCTTCCCCTCTCTCCTTCTCTCCCTCCTTTCCCCTCGCTCCTTCTCTCCCTCCTTTCCCCCTCTCCTTCTCTCCCTCCCTCTCCTCTCTTCCTCTCTCCTTCTCTCCCTCCTTTCCCCCTCTCCTTCTCTCCCTCCCTCTCCTCTCTTCCTCTCTCCTTCTCTCCCAACTTTCCCCCTCCCTCCCCTCTCTCCTTCTCTCCCTCCTTTCCCCACGCTCCTTCTCTCCCTCCTTTCCCCCTCTCCTTCTCTCCCTCCCTCCCCTCTCTTCCTCTCTCCTTCTCTCCCTCCTTTCACCCTCTCCTTCTCTCCCTCCCTCTTCTCTCTTCCTCTCTCCTTCTCTCCCAACTTTCCCCCTCTCCTTCTCTCTCTCCCTCCCTCGCCTCTCTCCTTCTCTCCCTCCTTTCCCCTCGCTCCTTCTCTCCCAACTTTCCCCCTCTCCTTCTCTCCCTCCATCTCTAAACACAAAATAGAACACACACACACCAAAAACAAAATCTGGAGATTTATTCTCCTCCATTTCTTGCTTGAAAGTAGCATGTAATGTCCACGTGTAAATGAGATCTATTACAATAGAAAAGAGAGAGACAGACAGTCTGACTGTTAAGTTAGAAGCCAGATTATCACTGCTTCTATGTGTGTGTCTGACTAGACACACACAGCAGTGATAATCTGGCTTCTAACTCTCTCACACACAAAAATAACACTCACAGCCACAAAATGCCACTTATTTTTATGTAGTCTGAAGTCTGAATTAATGTCCTTCGCTATGTAGTTTGTACCTGGGGTCCAGTTCGTTTAGGAGTTGCTTAAACCCAAGCGTCTCAACAATCGCCATTGGCAAGCTCTCCTTTGCTATGCAAAAAGTGACAGCGTTCGTGATACTTTGCCACTTTTTGTCCCCTCTCTGGTACAATGTTCTCCTCTTAAATAAAGCAGGAATTGTTTGAGCTGCACTGGCCCCACTACCTGTCGCTTTCTCAGAAGCGCTGGTTCGACTTCCTGCTGTTGTCGACAATGATTTCGCTCTGAGGGCAGCGTGCTGGGCGGGGTGGTGCTGCTTAATGTGTTGTCGCAGGTTGCTCGTGCTCGAATCAGATGTCTTAACCAAGACCTTGCAAACTGTACATCTATACACACCATTACTGACTGCATTGTTTTCAAAGTAGTCCCATACGGGGCTTCTTTTCCCCATGATGAGAAAGGTAAATTTTCAAACTACAATTTTCAGCGATGCGACTTTGTTAAGACGCCACGACTCACGTCGAGTATACACAGTAAAGTGTGCGCGCGCATCGGATGTGCGCGCCCGTTAATTGTGCGCGCGCACCGAATGTACGCGCATTCCATGCTCTAGGTCTAGGAGGTTGCAATGCCGGCGACAAGGTAAGCTGGAAAAGATCGCATTACACTGATAATACCAACAATATTGATATATTGCCAGGAACGATATTAAAAATATATTGATGTATATTTTTTAAATCGAATCTCTCGATATAAACGTTTTTTTAGAATCACCATATCGGCATACCGATCTGAAAATCATATCGGGTTTAATCGAAAAACCGATTAATCGCCGTTCCCTACTTATATGTGATTGGATGATAAAGTGTAATCAACCTTTTGACCATATACCATTTATACCTTTTCTAGTAACCCAAAAAGTGAATTTAACGAACAATTTGATTGGATAAAAGTCGCAAGAATGAAAGATAGAAACCAATAGAATAATGTGTATGTTTGTAATAGCAGGGGTAATCTTTTGGATGTGTTCTGCTGTTTGTGTTCAAATAAGAACATAAGAACATAAGAATTAGAAGCAGGAGTAGGCCATTCGAGCCTGCCCCGCCATTCAACAAGATCATGGCTGATCTTCTCACCTAACTCTGATTACCTGCCCTATCCCTCTATCCTCTAATCCCTCTATTGTTCAAAAATCTATCAGTCTCAGCCTTGAAAATGTTCAAGGATTGAGCATCTACAGCCTTCTGGGGTAATGAATTCCATAAATTCTACCCTCTGAGTGAAGAAATGTTTCCTCAACTCTGTTCTAAAAGGCTGACCCTTAATTTTAAGACTGTGACCCCTGGTTATAGATTATCCTACAGGGGAAACAGTCCCTCAGTGCCTACTTTATCTAGCCCTTTAAGAATCTTATGTTTCAATAAGATCTCCCCTAATTCTTCTGTACTCCAGAGAATACAGCCCTAGTTTATTCAACCTATCCTCATAGGTCAGTCCCCTCATCCCAGGAACTAACCTAGTGAATCTACGCTGCACCCCCTCTAAGGCAAGTATGTCCTTTTTTAAATAAGGAGACCAAAACTGCACACAATACTCTAGGTGCGGTCTCACCAGGGCCCTATACAGTTGCAGCAAGACTTCCCTACTCTTATACTCTAAACCTTTTGAAATGAATGCTAACATGCCGTTCGCCTTCTTAGTTGCTTGCTGCATGGGCTGAGAACTTCCTGCCTTGCCAAAATGTACATTGTGCATGGCCAAATGATACCTTTTAAGTTGTGTCATGTACTCTCACAAAAAGATACTTGCTTAACAATAGGTCTCTCGAGCCTTTACTCTGACCTGCATGGATTCAACTGTGGGGTTTCCGCCTAAAAGGTGCAGGGACCAGGAGCCCCGCCCACCTGCTGACATCATCAGCCATTGCCATGGCAATCACAGCCTGACTGACTGACTGGTCCCAGTTCTCACACGCACCCTGTGACCTCCACCATACTGTATGCTGCAAAGTGAATTAAGTGAATTGACGTTGAAAGCCTTCCATATCTTCTGCCCATATGGGCTTGCCCAGGTTTTTCTCATATGAAACCCATATGGGCCACTCCATACATGGGCTTGCCCAGGTTTTCCCCATATGATACCCATATGGGCTAGCCCAAGTAGATTCCCATATGGACTAACCCATATGGGATACATATGGGTTGATCCATGCCCATATGGCCCGGGTCATGCCCATATGGGCCCCACATGGGCTTGCTACCTGGGTTGTTGAGGTATTTAAAGCACTTCACCAGATTTTACTGGGATGGGTAGTCAGTGTATATTTGCAAGCAAATGTGAAAGCCAATTTGTGGTATAGCCTTGTGCCATAAATAGCCATGAAGTGCATGACCAATTTTATTTGGGGTCTTGTTGATCAGGAAGTTGTGAGATGAAAGACGGGGGGGAACTCGATAGTCTGAAGGTTTATTGTCCAAAGGTTCGATAGTCCGAAGGTTCGATAGTCTGAACCTTCAGACTATCACACCAAATGTTCAGATTAACAAACCTTATTTTCGGACTATCGAGCGGTAACCACGGTAGCCCCGCCGGGTATAGGAAATTTGTTTGTTCGGACTATCGAACCTTTGAACTATCAAACCTTTGGACTGTCGAACCTTCAGACTATCGAGTGTCCCCCCATAGAATCATAAAATCTTACGGCACAATAGGAGGCCATTCAGGCTATTGAGTCTGTGCCGGCTCTTTAAAAATAGCAATTTAATCCCACTCCCCAGCTCTCTCCCCATAACCTCGCAAACCCATCCTCCCCAACATAAAGAGCAAGGTGGATAATAGGGCTGGAAGAGATAAGGTAGAGAAACAAGACTGTGAAAGAATTTGAAAGTCAGTACTCAAAGTCAATCCATGAATGCATTGGAAGTAGGTGATGCAAGCAGGCGAACAGCCCCCCTAATCTCCTGATCTATGTTCTGTAAACATACCTAATTCGGTTTGTAATGCCAAATCTTATGAAAGAATGGTGGCCTTACATTTGTCAACATTACAGGACATCTACCACTTTTGATCCCAGCTGCCCTATCTATCGTCTTTCCTCTGTATTCTCTCTTGTTTATTATTTATTCCCCCAAGGACTCAAAATAATGTTAAATCGTACACAAAATGAACTCACAGTGCACCATTTCTATGTGTTTATGTCACTTCTTATGGGATCTGTATTTCAGCCCTACTTCAATGCTTAAATAAATGCTCCACATTTTAGAATAGGAAACCTTCATTTGAAAATTAATAAAATATTAGACCAAATATCTATACATTAACTAATTTATTTCATATTTCAATAGAGAACTGAAACTGTTCTGTGTATGGAGGATGAATATAAAAAATGCAACATGAACACAAAAGACAGTATGTATAGACATTGATCTAGTGCACAGGCAAACAAAATAGAAATTAACTGATGCCTAATAAGAAAAACGGTTTACAATTCAGTGATTTCTAACAGGACTCATTTATAAGGACTGAAAGTCATTACTGGCAATCAGAAATGTATCATTGTGACCAGAGGCAAATCTATAAGGTTGTGTTTGAATACAATTCTAAGTGACATATCTTTGACTAAGGGTTCCATTTGTATCTCAGATAAATTATTAAGGAATCATTTAATTATTTTACATTATATAGTGCCTGCTCACATTATCAGAAGCTTATTTTATTGTGCATTATTTTACTGGAAAATGCCACCATATTTTAGATAAACAGTTAATTTATATGCAGGTGATATATGCATCCAGAATTCTACTTCCAGTAGTTTTAGAATGGTTCTCACCAATAAAAATTAAGAATAATTTCAATAGTTTGATGTAGTGATTTATTACGTTGTCGGAAAGTTTCAAAGTGTTTCACAAGATTTCCAGCATAGTGTAGTGACTGTGTATTTGAAAAATACCAAATTATATGTCAAATAGAATCACTTAAGTTTACTTCCAATGCAAGTCAATTACCCACTTTACAAGTACAAATGTTACAAATTATTACATCTAAATTATTCATTAAACATGTATAGAGCAGAAATACATAAAATCATCAATATGTTGAGAATAGGGGCAGGAGTTTGCTTCTCCTTTGCAATTACACATTTATGGATAAATGTCTGTTTTACAAATCTTGTCTTTTTGCTATATTTCAGAAGACCAATCTTGCCAGAGGCTGATTTATGTCTTCACAGGATGGATGCAAATTGGGCAGCTTCATTAAATATCTGCCGGAAAAGTGAGTAATTCACTCAAGAAAATTAACAAAATGCAAATAGGTTTGTGAATTATTTATGTTTTTGCCATATTGACCTGACAATAAGTATGTATATTTACTCATAACAAATGCACTGTTAAAATTCACTTCCTATTCATGCAAATGTATGCGAAATTTGATAATCTGTAATGTTGAAATCCTTTAAATCAAAAGAATCAAAAATGAGCACATTTCAAGTTGCACCCACTTAATGGCATTTCTTTACACCAATTAGCTTCTGTCGGTTGGCATTTAAGTTAAATATAGATTGTTTTCTGTAAAGGTAGTCCAGTGATGCAATTCGTTGGTGACCTGCTGTGAAGTAGAGAGTGGTATCATGCAACACTCTCCCTCCTATTGTGAGTTCTTGATCTGAACTGCACCACCGTCAGAAAGCCTGTGAGGGAAGGGTTGATGTACTTCATCAAAAAAAAAGTGTGCAGGCTTAAGAGTGGCAACTCGTGTTGCTCTAAGTGTTTCCTATGATTGAACCTTTGGAAACATGTCCGTAATTTGTAAGGAAAGGATCCATCATAATCGTAGCTAAGGAGCGAACAAAACAAGCAAAAAAAATCAAGTTTAAAAGATAATGCAAAGTATGAAACAAGAAATATGTATTTTTAAAGAATAGAAATTCTAGTATTTCTAGTAATGAAAAAGCAAATACGACAATTATTAATATTATAATTCAGAATTGGCTCACTAGTATCTGAAAGAAAAACATTCACTAAAATGAACACATCTGTCCCTTTCAGATAGATGCTGAGCAACATGCAGTGCATTTGAACTGCTTCTTAAATAATAATACTTGCATTTGAAATCATAACACACCAGGTCAAAGTACTCAAGTGCTTCATACAATGAGTTAATTTGAGGTGTAGTAGCCACCTGCATGTCCAATGTTCCACAAGCATCAAGGCCAATTACTTAATGTTTTTGTTTGATTTGGATGTAGAGAGAATTCCCTGATCTTCAAAATTGTGTCATGGAATCTTTAACAGCCACTTGAACCAGCAGGTAGGATTTAACTTTAGTATCTCATCCATAATGTTGGCATCTCAAACAATGAAGCACTCACTCATCCACTGCTGTGGCATGTCAGGCTAGATTATGAGCTCAATCCAGATATGGTGTTCAAAACTAGGAGCAAGCTAAGAAAGGGTCTGTTACTGGGTTTTCTTAGGAATGTGGCAGCATCATTTGCACCTAATAAAATTAGTCTTGGTGGTATAAACTCTAGGATGCTGCCTGGTGTGGAGGGCACTACATAATAATACGTGCATTTGATATAGCACTTTTCATGTCTTCTAGATGTCTCAAAGCACTTCACAGAATATACTGTAAAGTGAATTGACTGCATATTTGTGGGCGATACGAGCAGCCAATTGCGCACAGCATTATCCCACAAACAGTTGTGGATTGAAATGACCATTGTTTTCTTTTTTTAGGGATTATTATCAGGTTTGTGTGTGGAGTAAGGAAACTTGCCAAGGTTTCACCCTGACCTACCTTGACTTGAACCCAGTTCTCTTGCTTATAAGGCAAGCAGTCTAACCAATGAGCTAAGGCATACATAGCTAGTTAAACACCAACAGTACTTCCAACTCACACCCTGGGGTCTCTAAGCTTCACACTTTGGATCCTGACAACTGGAGCCCAATAATAATCCTTGTAATACTTTTTGTAATAATAATACTACATTTATTTATAGGTTATTTAAAGGTTATATAACGCTTTTCACATCTTCAAGATGTGTCAAAGTACTTTACATGATATACTATAAAGTGAACAAAACGTGAAATACTGCAGATACTGGAAGTCTAACACAAAAACAGAAATTGCTGGAAATATTCAGCAGATTAGGTGATTTACGTGTGCTACCACCAATGTAGTATACTCCATAGGTGCTGCCTGACCTGCTGAGTGTTCAAAATAATTTCTGATTTTGTTTTATACTGTAAAATAAAGTGATTTTATAATTGTAGGTGAAATGTGGCAGCCAATTGCACACAGCAGTGCCCCACAAACAGTCGTGGAATGAAGTGATCAATTTATTATTGGGGGGTTTTCTTGTGGGATTATTATTAGGTGTATAGAGTAATGAAATTTACCCAAGATTTTGTCCTATTGGGAATCAAACCCAGGTCACTACCTTGCGAGGCTAGTACTGCAACCACTTGCATATAAATGCAAGTTGTTGTTGTGGTTCCAAAGTCCGCCTTATGGAGGGAAACTGTATTCATACAAGATCTTAGCTACATCTAGGTTTCACGAAAGAATTGAGGTCTTCCAAGTCAAAGTGATGTACTGTAATTAGTGGTACATGTTAGAGATAGTTTTGGGTTACAAGGTGTTTTACTGATGGTGAGCCGTCAGTAATAATGTCACATTCTTGGTGATCCAGTCAACACCACTCTGTCGCAAATATGCTTGTGAAGCAATTTGAGACATTCTCCAAATGTGAAAGAATCTATACCAAAGGAAAGATTATTATTATCACTTTTTCACTCCAAATGTCACTTTGAAATTGGCTTTTTTTTTTACTAAGGCATGCTTTCTTACCTGTCGCAAACAAACTTTTTCTGAATAATGATAATCCCCATGGGCATGGGATGTCTTATGTTATCAGATCCATATTGACATAGTCATGATATATTATTGAATTGATTTAATAAAAGAGACAACAGGGTGTGTAGGTGATGGCAAGCTGTGTTGATGGGGAAGGACTTGAAGGAGGCTAGGGAGCGGGCAAGGCAGAGTCACTGCAGGATGGAATTCCAGAGGTGAGGGGCAAAGTTGCTGAATGCTCGCTTGCCAATGGTGGGGCGGGTGTTCCGGGGAACATGGAGCAGGGCGGCGCCTGCTGAAGGGAAGGGACAGGCAAGTTGGTAGGGGTTTTGTTTGTCGCAGATGTATGGGTGGGGCGAGGCCATGGAGTGCTTTGAATGTGTGGACCAGGATCTTGAATTGATTCCTCTGGGTAATGGGGAGCCAATTGAGTTGGGTGAGAATGGGGTAGATGGGGTCACGGAGCTTGGAGCGGTAGAGGCCATGGGCTGCAGAGTTCTATATTATCTGCAGCCTATGGATGGAGGAATTGGTAAGGCTAACAAGCAGGGCATTCGCGTAGTCGAGCCTGGCTGTGATGAAGGTTTCAGCAGCCTGAGGGGTGAGGTAGTGACAGAGTAGGGTAATATTGCGGAGGTGAAGGAAGGCAGAGCAAGTCAGAGCGTGGATGTGGGTGAGGAAAGACAGTTGAGGATCAAACAAGACACCTAGGTTTGTGATTGGTTTAGTAAACATCTGATCACAGATGTTTAAAATATCACTATAGACTTTGACCAGGGCTAGAGGCAGCATGGAAACCGGATTGTAGCAGTTCAAAAAGGGAAAGGCAAGAGCAAAAGGAGTGAAGTTGGGGAGCAACAATTCTTTCCAGGGCCTTAGATAGGAATGTGAGTTTGGAGATAGGACAGAAGCTGAAGTGTATGGATGGGTTCAGCAAAGGTTTTTTTTCAGGATATGGGTGATGACAGCTATTTTTGGGTGGGAACAGATGCCGGTGGATAGGGAGAGGTTGATGATGTCAGTTGGGAGGTGGGTGGCTAGGAGGTGGAGCTGGGAGATGAGGAGAGAGGCAGATGCGGTCGAGTGAGCAGGTGGTGGGTTTCATTTTTTGGATGCGAACAGATTGAGCAGAGGGGGAGATAGGGTCAAATGTAATGGGGGTGGGGTGGGAGCATGTTGGATCCTGTGGCAGAAGTAATGGGAGGGTAGTGATGGACGCAGTAGAGCTGGCTGAAGGAATCCCTTCAATTGTAGATTCAAGGAAGTCTAGCATCTCCTCGCAGTTGGAATTGGAAGATAGGATGGGCGAGGCGTGGGAGAGTAAACAGAGGTGATGATTTATAGTGGAGAAGAGGAGCCTGAGGTTATCAATGGAGTAGAGGATGGAAGAGAGGGATTTGTGGAGAAAAGATAGTGAGGAGTGTAGGTCAGTTATTGAGCGCCAGAGGGGCAGGAGTTCAGGTGACTCTAGGGCAGCAGAGAGGGAGAGGCAGGAGATTTTTTTCTTGGGTGGTAAGTGAATGTTAGAGGATTGAGTAAGGGGAAGCGATGTGGAGGTATTCATTCAATTATAAATCCGCATGAGCATTGCATACACACATTTAGTACTAAAAAATAATCTCCTTCAATAGCTTACAGAGGCACTTGAGACAAACTAGGTGATATGATGAGAAGTTCATAGGCTCAGATATCAGTCTGAATAAAAAGTAGTTCATCTTTGTTGTGGCAGCAACATGCCTTATTAAGGAGGAGGAAAAACATCAATCTGGGTTCCTGTTTATGATCACTAACCAGAGATGCCTTGCTGTAAAGCTTTTGTGTTCGATCAACATGTGGGTCAGAATGGGGTATCTCTATGATGGTCCCTTGATTGAATAAACACAATATGAAGGGCAATATTTTTATCATGGCTAATTGAGTGAAACACAGAGAGATATGAATTACAGAGAGCTTTCTAAATTATGTCCCACTAGAAGGTGAAAAACAAAGGAAAATGGCTTCAGGACAAAAGGAGGAAGTGGATAGTAATGTGGAAGAGAAAAGTTGGAAGAGTAAAAATTTGTTTTGAAGAATTACTAATCTAGTGGGCAAGCAAATTTACTGGCGATCGAACAATCAACCATTAGATGCTCTCATAGGATGTTGCAATTTAATAAGAACTTTCATTTGATTTATTGCACAGCTCTTTATTACTGGAACAGAAGTGGATTTCAACATCTTTGTGTTCTCAGCCTGCTTTTAGAGATTGTCAAAGAGTGACAAATTTATTTAACCAAAGTTATACCGGGGAGAGAAAAGTGAACAAATGGCATGTGGGGGCTGATGGCATTATTTTCCTTACAGAGGTAATGGAACTAGCACAGTAAAGTTCACCTCAAGCGGCAAAAGATCCCTGACAACACAATGAATGTTCTCAAATAATATTGGATTCTTTGCATGAATACACAATGCATATCTGGCAAATGTTGACAGTCCATTCCTGTCTGGAACAATGCGCTTCATATATACACAGTGGTTACAGTGGTGATATCTGTCTACAATTTCCACTGATTTGGTGTCCTCCGAAGTGAAGAAGTTAATCTTTGAATACAGCAAACTGATTGAATTGGAGAAATAATATTTTTTTCTAGCCTACCAACCTGGATAAAGAAAGCAATAATAATAATAACCTAGCATTTGATAAAGTGCTCAATCAGGTTGTCGAAACTTTCAAACTGCTTAACTGGATTTACTGTAAAGTGTAGTGAATGCGTACTTTGGGGACAATTTACTACCAACAGTAATGTTCTACAAACAGCCATAAAAATGAATGAGCCCCCACATTGGGCTTTGGGCCCCACATTGGGCTTTGGGCCCCACATTGGGCTTTGGGCCCTCTGGAACTCAGAACTAGCAAATAAATAAAAGATTACAGGATTATTCTATTCTTTGTAATAGTGGAATATTGTCACTACTAACAAGAGAAGAATTAGACATGCTTACAATCCCAGGTAATTGTAACAACAGCAGAACCAAAACAAAGTACTGTAGTGAAAATTTAACAGCAAGATTATACTGACACATCTTGCATTCTCAAGAAGCAAAATTAAATATAGGGGAGAATCCATGCCCCAATAAGGACATATTTTAAGCAACAGGTTAATGGAACCCTCGAAAACTACAGCAATTTCAATGCCTTTAGATCCAGGGTAAACTACTGTATAACGAACCAATATATGCCTCTCAGGCTAAAGCTCTATAGTCTAACTGTAGTATGATCTATTATCCAATTTCTTATCATCTTCACTTGGCTTCTTGTCAGTTTTCATCTGATATATCTATACAATGGTCTGCAGGCCAGATCGAAACTAACTGTCTGTACAGTGTATTGTGGACAACACCAACTGGTAGAGCCTGGGCTGCATTAGTTCTGGATTCACATGCTGCCTCTAGGCTCAGCTGTACCAGTGCTGCTGAGATAGCATCTGGCCTGTTTGTATCCAGATCAACAGCAGTTGTACTTTAATGTTCATTGACCTTGCTAGTCTAATGAAGGGCTTTGAACAGTGCTGGCATTTGCTACAACATATGCTGTTTTATCAGCAGGTTAGCTTAAATGAGCAGACTCCAATTAAATTCAAAAGAGAAGGGAAGTAACATTTTGTGTCCACTTTCCATTGCTGGATCTATAAAAAGGATTCACCCAGATCAAATAACAGAGATAAAAATAAAGTGCTTTAAAGGCTGAAAATCTGAAATGAAAAAAAATTGGATAGCATGGAAATGCACAGCAGGTCAATCAGCATCTGAAGGAGAAAAATTGTTTAAAGTTTTGTGTGAGACTATATTTTGTGACTCAGAGTCTTGTGCTCTGATGAAGAATTCCACTTGAAATGGGAGCCTATCTTTTCCTTCCAAATATTAGTTGACCTGATTTTAATTTCCAGCTTTTTCTAGTTCTATTTCAGTCAAATTTCAGTTTGAGTGATCTCTGCAGGATCCCATAAGATGTAAATGTTGGTGCTCAAGTGCTCAATTCTCTATTTACAATCTTCTACTGATCTGGAATACACCCAGGAAGGAATCCTTGTTCTTAAAGAAGTACTGTTGATAGAAGAAATGTTAATGTATCATTCTACCATCAAACATCTGCCAATAAAAATGTGTCATTTTAAACCATGACAATGAACTAAGGTTGGCTGCTGCATTTCGCCCACAAAATACACAATCAATTCAAATTACAGTATAGTATGTGAAACGCTTTGAGACATATTGAAGATGTGATGCGGTAATATATTAAATGCAAGAATTATTATTATTACTTTTTTTATTTTATTGTGCATTCATCTTCAATTCATCTGCAAAAAAGATAAATCCATTGAATCATAGAATCATAGAATCTTATGGCATAAAAGGAGGCCATTTGGCCTATTGAGTCTGTGCTAGCTCTTTGAAAAGAGCAATTCAATCCCACTCCCCAGCTCTCTCCCCATAACAGCACAAACCCGTCCTCCCCAAATAAGCATCTACCTCTCTTTTAAAGGTTGTTATCAAATCGGCCTCCACCACTTTTGCAGGCAATGCATTCCAGATTTGAACAACTCGCTGACTAAAAAAAATTCTCCTCACCTCCCCTCTGCTTAATAAAAAACTATTTTAAATCTGTGACCTCGAGTCACTGATACACCCACCAGTGGAACCAGTTTTTCCCTGTTTACCCTGTTGAATCCCCTCATGTTCTTCAAAACCTCTATTAGATCTCCTCGTAACCTTCTCTGCTCCAATGAGAGTAAACCTAGCCTCTCTAGCCTTTCCTTATAACTGAAGTCCCTCATTCCTGGTACCATCCTGGTAAATCTCCTCTGCACCCTTTCCAATGCCTTAACATCCTTCCTAAAGTGTGGTGACCAGAATTGATCACAGTACTCTAGCTGAGGCCTAACCAAAGTTTTATAGCGGTTAGTCAGAACTTTCTGACTTTTGTACTCTATTTTTCCTAACTTTGTGTCATCTGCAAACTTGGAAATGGTACTTCCTATACCCAAGTCCAGATCATTAATATAATTTAAAAGGAACAGTGGTCCCAATCCCGATCCCTGGGAGAATCTACTGTATACTTCCCTCCAGGCAGAAAAGCAGCCGTTCACCACAACTCTCTGCTTTCTGCCTCCCAGCCAGCTCTGGATCCATGCTGCCACTGTCCCTTTACACCATGGGCTTCTATTTTCCTTATAAGCCTTTTATGTGGCACTTTGTCAAATAAACTACATCAACTGCATTACCCTCATCCACCTATTCCGTCACCTTATCAAAAAATTAAAATTTGTCAGGCAAGATTTGCCTTTTAACAAATCCGTGCTGCCTGTCCTTTATTAACCAATATTGTTCTATCTTGTCCCTGATTATAGTCTCCAGAAGTTTCCCCACTACCGACGTTAGACTGACTGGCCTGTAGTTTCCAGGTTTGTCCTTCTGCCCCTTTTTGTGCAGGGGAGTAAGATTAGCAACCTTCCAGTCCTCTGGCACCACCCCTGTGTCCAAGGAAGATTGAAAGATTGTGGCCAGTGCCTCTGCTATTTGCATCTGTACTTCGCTTAGTAACCTAGGATGCATCCCATCCGACCAAGTAACTTATCTACCTTGAGCGCCATCAACCATTATAGTACTTCTTCTCTGTTTATACTTATCCTATTAATTTCCTCTACCCTCTCCTCCAATACTGTGGCATTGGCTGCATACTCTTATTTTGTGAAGACACATGCACTCATTCAGTACATTAGCCATGCCCTCTGCCTCCACAATAAGATTTCCTCCTTGGTCCCCAATTTGCCCCACCCCAACCTTTGACTAACCTTTTATTCTTGATATGCTTGTAAAATACTTTAGGGTTCCCTTTAATGTTACTCGCTAATCATTTCTCGTACAGTCTTTTTGTCCCTCTAATTTCCCTTTTCAGTTCTCTTCTGCACTTCCTATATTCTGTTTGGTTGTCTTCTGTATTTTGGGCATGACATTTGTCATAAGCCTCCTTTTTTTGTTTTATTTTAGTCCCAATTTCCTTAGTCATCCAGTGAGGTTTGGATGCCCTACTTTTCACCTTTGTGGGCATGTATTTGTTCTGTCACCAAACTATCTCCTCCATCACTTCACTTCCCATCTATACAGCATAGAAGAGAATAATATGAACAGAAGGAAACCCAGACAAGCTCTTGGCAAACTTCACTTGTTACATTTGCCCACAAATATATACAGTCAATTCACTTACAGTATATTCTGTGAAGCACTTTGGTACGTCGATAAGATGTGAAAAGCACGATATCAAATGCAAGGATAATAATAATAATTATTATTATCTTCAAAAACAACCTTTTCATCACCTTCTGCTTGCTATTTCTAAACATGTTTTAAATCCAAATAATGTAACTTGCCATAATTTTATAATTTTGTTTGCAATTGTTTTTGCTCAGCCAGGTGTCTGACATCACCATGATTACGAGTACCCGAACCAGACTGAGAGTTCCACATATGTGTTGTCTACACAAGGGCATTTCCATGTGCCAAGAAAGACATTTGCAATTGTTCCCAGAGGGACACATTTAGTGAACTTAATTCCAGTGAGTATGAAACATAGGTTGGTGGGAGCCAAGGCATTTACAAATATCATGTGTAAAACGTTGTTAAATGCCTTCTGAAAATTCATGCAAATTATATACACTGGATAATTTATGACCACTGCTGCACTAATTTAGTTTCTTAATCTAATTAAAGATTTAAGCACAAACTCTATGGTAGATAGTTTACAGGTTTGAAGAAAAAACAGTCAGTGGAAGACAGTTCTAAGTTTTGATTCTCAAAGCATACATTATATAGTTATCGGAAGATAATAAATCCAGAGCCAATGGAATTCACAAAAACAGTAAAAATTAATAATTGAATTCACAGACTATACAGCACCAAATCAGGTCATTCCACACAAATAATCCATGCTGGTATTTATACTTTGCATGCACCTCCATCCCTCCTAAACCCGTCTCCTAAATTCCAGCATTCTCTTTTTCCTCGCGTTTGAAAGAAGGAACAAAAACTCGGAACCTATTGAAAGCAGAAGCAAAGAACCTTGAGAACAAGCTGCCAAAGCTAACCAACCATTGGATGTACAATCATAAAAGCCTTGAGCAAGATGAATACTGCAGCAACAGAATAATAGAGACATATCTGTCAAAATCATCCCAAACTCACTGTAAAAATTTGAACAAAGGAAACAACAAAGAAATGTAATAGTATCAGTCCATTGAAAATATGCATAAAAGAATTGACAAGATTAATAATCCAATAGTACAAAACCACCACGAAATATCATTAAAAGTTAGCATTTTTTTTATCAACTTGTTAGAAACTGATATAAAAAATTCTAAATGTACACTATATAGTGTAAAATAATTGAATTGAGTTGCTAAGCATAATAGTAATCCTTGCATTTGATATAGCACTTTTCACATCTTCTAGAGTTTCAAAGCGCTTCACAGAATATATTGTAAAGTGAATTGACTGTACATTTTTGGGCGAAATGCAGCAGCATAGTTGATGCAAGGATTATTATAGGTAACCACAGGTATGAAACTGCCGAACACAGTAGATACCTAAACATTCTGGATAATTCTTGCTGATCTCCTCAAGTAACATATATATATTTAGCTAAGAGAGATTTTGAAATAGTTAAAACAGCACAGAACCAAGCAACCAGATACACAAATTTGATGTGTTACAATAGGTAGTTATGGGAAGTAGAATTAAGTACATACAAGATTATTATTATACTAAAGCAGAAGTTTACAGCACACAAACACACTTTTTTGGCTCATCACAGTCTGCAGTGGTGTTTTTCTCCACATGAGTCAATCTAAGCCAAATCCCTCCCACAAAATGATTTGAGAATGTAACCTTCATTGTAATGTCACACCTTGTTCTCCTGTTCCATTCTTTGCTTCTCCTATATATTGTCCAAGACACTGATTTTGTCCTGGGTTTCTTGTTCATCTCTTCAGTTTGTATAATCAGCAGTTGTGTCATTACTCAATATTTTGTATATCAAATGCACAGTTTATTAGTAATATTATTGTTACTACTCCTCTGCCACTGTTAAGTGCTCCAAGAGCATTACACAAATGCAATTTGTTGTTGTACTGCTTGACAATTATACTTGCTTGATGTGTCTGAGGAAAAATAAGAATCTGATCGCTTCCTTTTTTGAAAAATCTATTTGGCATTGATTTGTTCCAAACTATCAGAGCTGTTAAAAAGTCAAATATACAATGTAACATCACAACATATCCATCAACAAGGGTTAATAAACAACATTTTCTTTTCAAAAAGGGTTTTCATTGCAATAAAGCAAATTATATTAATACAGGATTTCCCACTTTTTCTAATTTTGACTCTTTGAAATGTCTAGAAGATATGAATGGCACCATATCAAATGCATGGATTATCATTATTTACTGTGAGTTACAGCCCATCTTAATGTTGTGTTACTGATTTTCACTCACATGCATCTTCCAGCGAAGTTCTTTAGATAGTGCTTAAGAGCAGAAACCTTGTCCAGTTTTGCACTCCATAATCTAGGAATATTGAGCCCAATGCTGTATCTCAACTACTGTCCCAGTTGACATCAGCTAACTCAGCAACGTCCTGGATTCAAACTTGCAAACCTCTGATCAATTAATATAGCCAAATAGATAGTATATTTACCCACCGGACCATTGCTCGAATAAAAACAGAGATCGCTGGGAACACTTAGTAGGTCAGGCAGCATTTATGGAGAAGGGAAAGGAGTTAATATTTCAGGTCCATGACCCTTCATCAGAATCGCTAGGGTTCTGATGAAAGGTTCTGAACTTGAAACATTGACTCACTTTCATTTCTCCATAGATGCTGCCTGACCTGCTGAATGTTCCCAACGATTTCTATTTTTATTTCCAGCATCTGCAGCATTGTGCATTTCTGGATTATTGAAGGAGTTGGCTATTTCTTGTTCAAAGTGTAAAGAAAGGTGAAAATGAATTGACAAGTGTTTTGTACGGTTGGAGGCGAACAACCTTGCCAAAGTGGAGGTAAATAGTCCTGGTGAAGGTTTGGATGTTGGGTAGAAAGGACAACTGACATTTGACAACTAGGGTGTCCATTGATTCAATGGTTTCAGTTCGGTCTGCACTTGCTATAGTAATATGTTAGACATATGTTCTTTTTGTGTTCATTCCTATGCTTAACAAGCTCTCTGGAGAGAAAGCCATGTCAGTATTGCAATTTTCTTTCTACTCCTGTTCACCTGAATGATATATGATGATCTTGTACAAATTGTTTCTGGTTGTCTGCCCTATTTATCATCCAATAACGATTCTTATTCAAAAAAAACAAAAGTTTGAATAGTTTATTAAGAAGAAGCTGGTGTGTTGCCTTATTTATGTAAAGGTGAAGTGTCATCTTCAATAACAGACTCAACTGCCTGGGATTTCCATAATTTTAAGCCATACTATCAACTGTCAAAATGTTTCACTTTGTATGTTTACAAATTTATTCTATTGAATTTCTTTCCTTACTAAGTTCTCCCAAACTCCTTTGAATGTGTCATAAAGAAATTTAAATCTCTGTGGCTTGATGTAAGCCCCATTAATCTCCATTAATAAACTGCAATCATATGACAAGCCCCCAAATGCATTAATAATTAATTTTAATAAACTGATTGATTAACCTAGTTTGTTTGCATCATTTACCTGGGAAATTTCCCTTATTTTCTTTCCCTAACTTTCCTTTACGGTACGTGAAGTGCTTTGAGAGTGTGGTGCAAGGGGGTTATGGGAGGAGACCTAAAGGCTATGCAGATGAGAGCAACAAGTATGATCCACGTTGTGAGAGCAATGAGGAATTTGCAATGATTAGAGAAGCCACAACTCTTCTGTTTTGAGAAAAGTTGTCTCATAGGTGACCACATAAAGCAAGAGAACCTAAGTTTAGAGTTGCAAAGGTCAATTTAAGGACAGATAATAAGATAGTTTTCATACCTAGAGGGTAATTAATAACTGTGAAAGCTTACTCAGAAGGTTGAGGCCCGGTTGCTGGACTCATTGAAAAAAAACAGGTTGATGCTTTGATGGGAGAACATTAGAGTGGATAATATAGAATGATGAGGTCAGATGGGAGATCAGGGCCTTTTTCATCTGAACTTGTAATCGTGTGAGACATCCTCCTGATGTGAAATATAAAATTGGTGTTGCTATTGTATTTTGAAAACATTTCCAGACATTAAGATACTGGGTGTGAAAATGCAATGTTCACCAAGTAGTTTTGAAACATCAATTCCACTTTACTGTTCAGGAATTTTGAAATCACATGATTAATGTGAAATTGGTGAATATTAAATTGTGGGTCCAAAACATGCAAAGTCCACAAAAGGAGGCCAGAACCTGCTGAGAGTGGGGAGTGAACAGGTTGATATGCCATTAGCAGGTCACAGAGGAAGGTAACAGCAAATTTGTGGATGAAGATTTTGAACACTGTCCTCTGAGGGATAGGGAGCCAGTGGAGCCAGGTGACGGCGGGGATGATAGCATCATGGAACCTGTTACGGGAGAGGACATGAGCTGCAGAGTTCTAAATGATATGCAGCTTTTGGAGATAAGATTTGTGAATTCAAATGGTGCCAGTCAGCACCTTGGGACATCCTCCTGATGTGAAAGGCGCTCTATAAATGTAATTTAGTTGTTGTTATTGTAAGTGTGACAAACACAGGAATGAGGGTTTCAGCAGCCTGAGGGGAGAGGCAGTGAAATAACCATTGCAGTGGTGTGTGAAGGCAGAACGGGTTATGGCATGGATGTTTGGTGAAAAGGTTGAATGTCAAACAAGATGCCTGGGTTCCAGACTCGCGCCGTTTGGTGGAGTGTGCGTCCATGGATGGTGATGGTGCAAGTGTCTGAGGTGTGGAGGTGTTCATGGGAGTCATTCAGGAAGATCTTGTTCATATTCAACAGGAGAAAGTTAGCTCTCAACCAGAGCTTGATATCTGACAGATTTTCTTTTGGGACAGGTCAAAGAGACAGCACAAAGAGATATAGTTGACAACATGACATTTGTCTCTTTGAGCAAAACTGTTTGTGTTTGGGGCAAAACGGAAACCTGATTGGAAGGGTTTGTATAGTTAGTGTTGGTTAAGGACAAGTCAAGCTTTGAATAGGAGATGGGAATTAAGGAAATATCAGATGTTCAGATAGACTATTGGTTTCAATATTAAAGATCAAAGATTATAATTGAATTGGAATCTGTTTTGTCACATAAGCAAAACTAATATTCATGCTAAAAAGGTAGGTTATGGTTTGTTAATATCTAGAGAATTTTTTAAATTTGGTTACCAAGCAAGAGTATTGGTTAATGTTACCATTCTTCAAATATCACTAAGACATTTAATTCTCTCATTGCCGCTGATGAAATGTATTGCATCATAGAACTCGAAGGAAAAGTACAGTGTTTGATCAACATAATAATTAATGACCCTGCTTCCGGCTAATAAGCTTCAGATTTGCAGCATGACTGAAAATCCATATTTGTGGCTGGTCTACCTGTAAATCATTGTAAGTTTGCTACAATTTGCTTAGTGAAAGTACTTGTAAGCAAAATAGAAATGCATGGTATTAAAGGGACTGTGGCAGCATGGATGCAGAAGTGGCTGGAAGATACAAAACAAAGAGTGCAGTATTGGGACTACTGCTGCTGTTGGTCTATCTAAATGACCTAGACTTGAGTGTAGGGAGTACAATTTCCAAGTTTATAGATGATACAAGCTGGAAAAAGTAGTAAAGAGTGAGGAGGATTGTAGCCGACTGCAAGAAGACATAGACAGACTGGTTAAAATGAGCAGACACATGGCAGATGAAGTTTAATGTGGATGAATGTGGAGTGATGCATTTTGAAAGGAAGAATGAGGAAAGGCAGTATAAACCAGATGGTAGAAACGTAAAGAGGTGAAGAACCTGGGAGTTCATATCAATAAATCTTTGAAGGTGGCAGGACAACAACAACAAAATGGCTTGTATAGCGCCTTTCATGACAGGAGGACGTCCCAGGTGCTGATCAGTCATTGTTTCAGACCAGAGCAGGGACAGAGAGTGTGGAGTGAAAGGCAGGGATTTAGGATGATCATTGGGACCATCAAAGAGGAGAGTCTTAAGGCTGAAGGATGCTAACGAGGGAGCGAGTTTGAGGGACTGCGAGTAGGAGTTCCAGCAGTTGGGGTAGAATGGCTGAAGGCTCGCCCGCCATTGGTGGCAAGGGTGGTTGGGGATATGGAGCCTGCCAGAGCCTGCTGAGCAGGGGTGGGGTGAGCAGGTTGGGTGGGGTGGGTTAGGTGTTCGTAGAGGTAGGGTGCGGCGAGGCCATGGAGGGCTTTGATGGTGAGGACCAGGATCTTGAATTGAATCCTCTTGGTGATGGGGAGCCACTGGAGGATGGGGGAGATGGGGTCACGAAGCTTAAACCACATAGTTCTGGATTATCTGCTGTCTATGCAGGAAGGAATTGGGAAGACCGACAAGCAGGGAGTTGGCGTAGTCAGGTGACAATGTGATGGTGGAGTGAATGATGGTTTCAGCGGCCTGAGGGATGAGTTAGCGGTGGAGTTGGACAATATTGCGGAGGTGAGGAAAGGCAGAGTGTGTCATGTTTTAGATGTGGGGGAGGAAAGACAGTTGAAAATCGTACAATACAGTTCCTGACTGGCTTGTTGAGGTTGAGTGTGCAACCATGGAGATTGTTGCAGCCAATGCCTGAGGACAGGTAGGTAAAGGTATTAAACAAAAAGCACACAGGATACTAGGCTTTATAAGTAGGGGCATGGAATACAAAAGTCAGGAAGTTATAAAACACTGGTTAGGCCTCAGCTGGAGAACTGTGTTCAATTCTGGGCACCACACTTTAGGAAGGATATCAAGGCATTGGAGAGGAAGCAAAAGAGATATACCATGATGGTACCAGGAATTTGGGACTTCAGTTACCAGGAGAAGCTAGATAAACTAGCATTATTCTCCTTAGAGCAGAGAAGGTTAAGAGAAAACTTGATAGAAGTTTCCAAAAATTATCAGGGGATGTGATATGGAGAAATTATTTCCACTGGTGAATCGGCCAGAAATGTTATTTTAGTGGATGGTTGTTTGGGTAAGACAGGTTTGTAGGGCTATGAGGAGAGAGAATGGTTTGTGGTGGGATTGGGTTAGTCAAAGAGCTGGCACAGACACAATGGGCCGAATGGCCTTCTTCTATACTGTATCATTCTATGATTCCATGATGATTGCCACCTGGATTTATGGATGAAAACAGGAACAAGACAACTAGTTGATAGGCCTTTCTCCATAAAAGGATAGAGTTTGTGCATTTTTTATCTTTACTTGTGCATTTCAAACCACAAAACCACATGAATGTTTGTGATGACATACCATACCTTTGGCTAATTCATTTATATTCATTAAGGTACCGTAGTTTAAACCATGATATTGGTTACAGAGGATTCACAAAAAAGCCTTTGTAAATATTGAATTCAGACAGTAACTGATGGAGTATCACTCATAACCACCATCGGACCCATGGGAAGTCTGCTACAATTTGTTCAGTAAAGACTGTTTCAGACTGGAATTCCCATGAGCCACCAGGAGGCAACTCCAGTTACTATCAGTATTCAATATTTACCTTTCTTTTGTAATGTTTGTGGCAGAAAACATGGTTCCAGTCTAACACAGTTGCTAGCATTCTTACTTTGGCATTAGAAGGTTAGCGAGATCAAGCTCTTTCAGATCTTACTCTATGCTGACACTCAAACGCAGGGCTGGAGGAGTGTTGCTTAGTCAGAGATACTGTCATCTTGATACAACCCTAAAACAAGGACTTGTCTACTTGTTCCAGTGGACATTAAGGATCTCCTGGTGCTATTTGAAAGAATGGGAGAGAGTTTCTCCTCATGTCTTTGCCACACTCGCCGCCAGATAACATTGGTCATTCAATTCAAGGCTGTTAATGGAACATTGCTGTGCAAAGATTGGTCTCGTGAGTATCGCTTAAAAATACCACAGTTAATATACTTTAGAGTAATTCCTATTAACATGATAAGGCTCTATATCAAACATAATGGATTATTATATTTTAAATTCCATTGTATTTCTGACTATCAGTGTGAGGGTATGTTTGTGTGCCTGAGCATTCAGTGGCTTCTTGAAGTAAGGAATATAAAATTGCATTGGTGCTCCATGAGATCAAGTTGCTTTGGTGTGGTGTTGATGATGTAGTTGGTAGTTTCATGCTCAGTGTCGTGCACACACAGTTGAACAAACTTCTAAGAAACTGTGTCCTCTGGTAAGAGAGGAAACTCGAGCATGCAAAATATGTTTTAGTTCTCTACTTATACTTATACCACTTCAAAAGACAAATAAGTGATTCACTGGTAAATGGGATGGTTGTCAAAAGATGTTGGAGTTCTCGCCTGCTATTTCACCTTGCTTTGATGCTTCCCCAAGACAGAAGCTTCCAGTCTTTGCTAATGCCTAATGTCCTAAAGATCATCTGCTGTCTAGGTGATGATTAACATTGCATTATTAAATATGAATCACAGTTACCATCTAGAAATGCCTGACATTTTGTTTGCAGCATCCCCAGTTCCTGGAATACGTACAAACTTAGGTTGTTTTGTTTGTATGAATACTTGTTGATTGCTTTATAAGCAAACCATCAGCATAATCATCTGCAATTTTCTGGATAACATTTGTCTTACAAAAGTACACATTAGTAATTGGCAAATAGGTCTTTGCCACCAGCTGTACCATTTGTATTATGTCACCTGGCCTCCTATAGATTCCCATTAAAGATTGTAATTACACTTTTTTCCAGTTCTATGGGACACAATGAGCCATTCCCTTGAATATTTTATTAAATGGAACAAGTTTCCACAAATGTCAAAATACATTCAAACAGCTTAACTACCAATAATAAAAACATACCTTGTGGCATCACCTCTAGGATATTTCAGCATAAAAAATTTAATTGGTGTAATTTTCCTATTTTCCACCCACTCTTAAATCTTTGGCTCTCAGGAGATTAAAAGCCAATATCTTGCCTATTGGTGTGACAAGGATTGTTTTCCCAGCAAAAAAAGTTTATGTTGTGGCGTTTTCTCTGGAGTATACTGATGCTCATATTTTGATTATTAGATCACTGATACAGTGAAGGATTTGGACACTTTGCTCTTGCATTGTGTGAGTGAATAGGCACAAGCCAAAGTGAATTACCAGGAATCAAATATATTCTTCTCCCGTTCCATTCTCATCAGCAGTTCAATCAGAAGAAGTGAAAATAGCTCATTTTCATTTATTTTTAATTTAGAATGAAGTGGTCAAAATTTCTGTGTTTTTTCTATCATGTCCAATAGGTTGCAATACGAGGCAACTCAGTTCAAGAGGACTGTTGTGAGAAGTGAGAGCCTGAAAACATAATAATATTTCCATGAAGCTGTCAATCTTGCCAAAAGAAACTTTGGTCTCAGGACACTGATGAGAACATAAGGGCAGATTGAAGCAGGAGAAACCAGGGAGTAACATATTGAGAGCAGCAAATGGAGCAGCATATGTATTGGAATATGGCAGATAGCCAGTTATCTTTGTTTGAAATTAATGTCCTGCAATAAGCGACAAATTAATTAATTCATTGTGTATTACCAATTGCTACAATTGTAATTATGCTGTTGCCTAGGACCAAGAAAAGCATACCAGGAAAGAAAGAACCTAAAGGACATTGTTGCCAGTTTAGGGGTTAATAATTTTCACATTGTGCCTTGCACACAAAAAATGTCTGTGATAGCTCTGAATGAATGTATCACCTCACTTGGGAGTTGTGGGACAGGCCTAGTGCATGGCAGAGCTAGATATATCTTTTTCACCACACTTATAGCTTTGAACTACAACTTTATGCCTGAACGGAAATGCTGGGTAGACATTTTTTCCTGTGGATTTCTTTTGCTATATTATTTTCTTCTATTAAATGTTTTTATTTATTGACAAAAATCAATTTGCAGTAAAGCCAATCAGTGAGTAATATCATCAATGTGTTGTGTGCCCAAGAGCACTTGCATTTTGGTGATCCGAGGAAAAGTATATCATTGTATACAATACTGTAGTAAAACCTTCTGTTTGTGGAGAACCTTTCATCAAAATAATCCTTGCATTTGTTATAGAACATTAGCAGGTCATTGAGACGTTTAATGCTTAAAAGGATATACTATAAAATGCTGGGATTGGTAAATTTGAGGCATGGCAGCCAGTGTACACATCTCAGCTGAAGGACAGCAACTCCAACAATGCAAACGCCCCTCTAGAACATCATTGGAACATCAGGTTAGTCTTTTATTCTGAATTTAATCAAGAGTGGGCCTTGAACATACTATGTACCTACCTTTTGAGTCACAGATGAGAATGTAATCAACAGAGCCAGGCTGACTCATAGCTAAGAGCAGACATTTTAACCTGCTTTGCAAAATCAAATTGATTTAATAATAATAATCCTTGCATTTGATATATAGCACTTTTCACATTTTCTAGACTTCTCAAAGTACTTCACAAAATATACTGTAAAGTGAATTGACTGTATATTTAATATGATCCAATTTTTTGGAAGGAGTTATCATCCCTGGGAAAGCGAATTTGCCAATTGACTAACAATTTGATTCCTAATTACTGCTGGGTAAACAAGAGGTGTATGGAGCAAGGAAATTTGCCCAACATTTTGTCTTGCCCAGAAATTGAACCCAGGCTTAATGTGAAAATTAAATACAGATAAAATGTGTGAGTCTGGGTCAGACAACAGACATGATAAAGTGTTAGATGAAATGTCACGATTATTATTATTGAAGATTTGGTTCATAGTACAGGAAGATGCTTGTTCTCTGTTGGACATAGAAGGATGAGAGAAGATCTGGGCTGTTAAGGTGACAGATGGGGTAAACGGGAACCAAAAGGCTATGTGGCACGGGACCTCAGAGGAGCAGCATTGTGTCCAATCACCATCTGGACATTTGTTTCACCTGTTTGTTACTGGGAAAATCACTCCATCAGAAGATGAAATCAAATACCCCTGGTACCTAGGTCAGACGTTCTGTGGGAAGCTGAGTTGACAACATTCTTTGTACTGACACTTGTAAACACAACATGAGTGGCATTTAGTCGTGCTTAGTCAATCAGTCACACTCTCTCTTCAAGGTCAAAAGGTTGTGAGTTCAAACCTTATGTTAGGACATCTTTGGGTCACTCAATCCAAGACTATTTGTGGGATGCTGCTGTGTGAAATTGGCTGCCACGTTTTGCCAATAAAATATAGTCACTCCAACCCATAGTACTTTCTGAAACACTTTGAGACGTCCTTAGGACGAGATGAGTGGCTATATCAAATGCTATGATTATTTGAATTTTTTTCAAGTAGAAGTCTAGCCTGTGTAGAGTAATTGCATTGTAAATTGGGCCCTTCTTCAATAAGATGTCAAACCAAAATTCCCTTCTGCTGTTATTTAAACAGTCTAATGCCAAAAATGCTGTGGAATAATTGGAAATAAAAGATTTTCTTGGAGTTCTAGAAAACAATTCCTTGGATAATACCAGTTATTCACTATGACTATTTTTTGAGACACTGCTATGCGCAAATTTTGTACTGTGTTTCTCAATGAATTATTATCTTAATTTGGAAGTTAGATTGAGTTTTAACAGTTTGCCACAAAAATAATGTATTAATATTTGTCCTATTGTAACACTATATGATCCTGAACACCTTAATCTTTGAAATTAAAGCAAACATTGGCAAACACCTGCAATGTGCTATAATCTCCCACATCATGTATACAATATTCTATCAACTCCATAGAGTCCTCTGAAGTGAAAAGCAATATTTAAATGTAACATGTTGCCTTTTGTTGTTCTCACACAACCACTTAAATTCAATTCAGGGTAAATTTGGATTAGGATGGGATTACAACAACAATTTGCATTGATATAAACAGAGCGGATGTTAGGAAAAAAAAATTCGGCCAGCGAGTTGCTCAGATCTGGAATGCATTACCCGAAAGTGTAGCAAAAGCCATTCCAATAACAACTTTTAAGAGAAAAGTAGATGGGTATTTGGGAAGAAGAAGATTGCAGGGCAATGGAAAGAAAGTGGGCCAGTGAGATTGAGTTGGATTGCTCTTTTCAGAGCTGGTGTAGACATGATGGGCCAAATGGCCTTCTCTATGCTGTATGATTCTATGATACAGTAGCATTCAGATGTAATGGTCTCAGAGTGCTTATAATAATGATAATCCTTGCATTTGATATATCACTTTTCACAACTTATCAATGTCTCAAAGCGCTTCACAGAATATACTGTAAAGTGAATTGACTGTATATTTGTGGACAAAATGTGGCAGCCATTGCACACAGCAGTGTCCCATAAACTGCTGGATTGAAATGACAAATTTTATTCGTGTGTTTTTTTTGGACGGTTTATTATTGGGTGTGTGGAGTAAGGAAACTTGCCTAAGGTTTCGCTCAGATCTGCCTGGATTTGAAACACAGGTCTCACACTTGTAAGGTGAGTGCTCTAACCACTGAGCTACAGGAGCTCCACAATTGCTCTATTATCCAAGATAATTGTGAGAAAGACTTAACTACAAAAACACCAACACTTTTACTTCAGAAGTTGGAATGTTTCGGATTAAATCAAAATGAATAGTTGAACAGAAGACAGATTGACCACCTGGATATCTTGCAATACCTTATTGTGTTGAAAGCAACATAATGATCCAGTTATCTAACTGAACTGACAAGATCTGATTATTACACCTTGTAAACTAGCCCAACCCACATCACTGCAATAAAATACAAACTTACATTTGTATAGTGCATGCTCTTTGGACATTCAAAAAAGGGCTGAATCATACTGTCTAGGTACCTGAGCTGTATGTAGGATATTTGTGGGGGAGAGGAGGATGAACAAAAGCAAAGTCAAACAACAACAGCAAATTACAGTACAGTACATATATGTAGGGCCTTTCACATAGGGAGGACTTCAAAGTCAAAGAGGTAGATGTATGAAAGGGGCTATAAGAATGCAAGTTTTGTTGTCTTATCCAACCAAGTGCTAATATTGATAATGTACAGTGTTAGCTTTTTGACGTAGAACATTTCAATGCTTTTTGTTTGCTTGGTTAGTGGCCTAGTTTAAGAAGACTGATATTCCATCAGTCTTACCAAAATCATATGCCCACCCCCCCACCCAAAGAGCAGATCTAAAATTACTGCCAATCAATTGGGTTTGAACTATCACCCTGAGGGGACAGAGATAGTTCAAGTGATTGATGGTCAATTGCGATAAACTGTGATTCTGAGGCAGTAAAGCCCAGTCAAGTGAAAGGAAAAGCCTCTGTGTCATGTATGAGATACAACCGCAGAGAGGGTTAGCTTCTGTAATCTTCATTTCCTGTCAATAATTTATATCAAGTAAATTCCTGTTGTTAATCTAGAAGAGGAACAGGTCAGGGCCTGGCCTCTGGTAATGGTGACACCCCCCCACTCAACCCCACCACCCCACCTTACACTCACCCCATCATTGAAGGCTGAGTTCCCACACAAGTAATAATACAAAGTTTTCCTTAATGTCCATTTCAATACAGTGTAGTGACTAATAAGAGTGTCTACATCTCCAGAACCCAGATGTGACCAGAATCCAACCTTCCAAAATTAATTGCATAATAGAGTTAGTATACTACTTGATTGGGTGTTACTTGATTTTCTTGTGCTTTGATGAGCTTGCACTCTGTAAATAAATCTAAGCAGTACTTGTCTGTCCCAATGAAAGATTTTTGTTTTTCCAGCATGGTTGTGTTCCATAATAAATCCATTTGTTTTCACCTCAATGGTTACCTCAGTAACTATAATCTCCAAATCTTCCTTTAATACACACATGTATGATATAATTAGAAATGAAAACAAATCACTATATTTCCATTCAATTGCCAGTCGAATATTAAATGTAAGCAAAATATTGCCTAAGGAATTCAAGTTGTTGAAATATACCTTAGTCAACAAACTAAATTAAGCTTAGAAAAATAATATCGCAACCTTAAAGCCAAAAACCATAGAGTATCAACATTTCTAATTTTCAGCGAAAAGTTTGTAAAATTGATTATTTGCCTCAATTATCAAATGTTTCTAGGAATTTTAAAGAACTGCACTGCATTATTTTTAACCTCATACAACATATTGATGGGAGAGGAGTGCAATATGCAATGGGTTCATTAACACAAGGATAACATATATGCCTAAATACATTCTTGAAACATATACTGATCTCTCTCTCCCCCAATTAAATTCTGGAAAATTAATTTGTCCAAAGGCTTTTCTGATTGAAATTCACTTTTTTAAAAAAAAAACTGTAAAGGATCCCAAGAGTTTAATTCAAACTACTGGAATAGCCTTTCAAATTTTAATTTTTAATCTTAATATTATTACTGTATTTGGAGAAAAAACATTACATCACTTAGAATAAATACCTTCAGTAACTTAGCTCAAGCAAAAAAAAAGTGGCGGGTGTGAGTGGGTGGTGTTTGGAATTGAGGGTCCCAAAAGGCTTTCTATTGAAACTCCATTGTTATTACATTAGATACATACCAAAGGTAGTGTTAGTACCATTGAAGTTTAATGTTCAAAGTCACAAGGGGAATTTTGATGAAGAATTTCCTTTGTCCCAATTCATTTTACTTTTCCAGAAAACCCATCCTACCAAGTGGCTTTTTATAGCATTAAATTATTTCTTAGATCAATCCAGTGGCCTAATCTCAACCATTGGTAACCAATTCCAGCTGTTGATTATATGATGTAAAGGAGTCCAGTAGATAATACAGTGGAATACAGCTTTAGTTTAACATCTCATTCAAAGGATGGCATCTCTGCTTTTGCTGCATCCTCACAACTCTATCCTAAGATCAAAATCTGAGCTTCTATGCATGGTAGCATCCTTCTAGTATGCAATATCTATTCTGAGATGGATGCCTGATTTTCTTTATATTCTCGGGTTTGCTTATCATCCTTTGTCTCATGCTTTTAAGTGCTATTTTAAACTTTTCTTTCTACCTGTTTGCTCCTGTTGACTTACACTTCCGATAAAACCACACTTATTTCCTCTGTCTTCCCATCTGTGAACGTGTTCCTTCTAATTCTGAGAATTCCATCTATGGATCCTATTTACTCACTTGTTGTTTTAAATCTGAAATTGCAGAAGAGAATTAGTGAGTCACATCCATGGTACATCCATGCCACTCTTTTTTTCCTGAGAACTGTAAAGCAAATGCAACAGTGAAGAGGGTAGTCAGGGAAGATATTACAGCCTGTGAGACAAAGGGAATGCACAGAAGATAAGAAACATATTAAGTGACCGGGGAGTGGTTGAGGCCTGGATACTGGACACATTTAAAAAGCAGCTGGATGGTGCAATTTCATGACAGTAGTTTGAGTGTTCTGCAGGGATAAGATCAGATGGGCCAAGAACCTTCATCATCCAAATCAATATTGCAATCTTTTCAGTGGTTGATCTCAGGGGTGGGAAAAATATATAGTTATAGGGAGCTGGAATAAATATTTTAAAGGTTGAAGAAAATAAATCAAATTGAGTATAAAATACTTAGATGTATAAAATGATAATTAAAAATAAAGTAGATCTGCTGACAGTCAAGATATTTAAACTCAAACTTGACATACCTAACTAATAAAAATTGTCATACAACATCTAACCTATTATTTTTCTGGCTGTTGTCCTGCACTGTGGGGCACAAATCGTCACCATACCTATCAACTAGGTAAATCACATCTCAACAATCTCCATCAGTTTTAGCAGGTGAAGTAAGGTGTCAGGCTGGCTCAATTTGTATCACTGTCATCTCTGAGTTAGAAAACTGTGGGTTCACGTCCCATAATAGAGAGCAGCATGGTGGGGGACTGAGCATCAGCACAGATGTAATGAGATGAATGACTCCTTTCTATGTTGTCGTTTGAATATCAGAGGAAAATATTCCATTGTTCACTGAGGATTGTAAATTTTGAGGAAATGTTATTTCTGTAATACTGCTGTTATATCATGCTAGATATGACCAGAGGGTACGTGAGGGAAGATTGGATAAAGATTTCCATATTTGCTAACCCAGATAGCAATTCTGTAACATATGGCATTGAAATAAAATCTTCACATTATGATTGAAGCAGCAACATTCTACATGTGTGCTGCCGTTTCAAATTGAGAGTACGCTGGCAGATTGAAGGATTTGACCTTCAGTCTTGTCTTTCAATCATCTGTCCTTTCCTACTTACCAATGCATCACACAGAGACACATCCATTATTGCTTAATTCAGATCACAAACTGTGATGCCTTTGCATCTGGCCTTTATCTCTGTGCAACAAAGCTTGCAAACTCTGGCTGAGTTGTTGAAGTGCAAACAAGTATGGTTGTCATTCTGTGATGCAGATAAAAGGTGGCACAATGATACGTGTTTTCTTTGATATACAACGCTAATTCATTTCCAATAAGCAATAATCCTTTTTCTGCAAGACTGCATTTATTTATCAGGGAAATTCCCCCAAAACCACAATTTTCTATTTCAATTCTGTTCTTTATATTGGCAAATTTTCTAAAAGGCAATTTTTTAATTCTGTAATTACTTCCAGCTTGCAGTTACCTTACAAATAGCGCAAACAACAAAGGAAATTCAGCAACAAAGTGACAGGGTAATATGTGTAAACTGAGCAGAATTCTGCTGCCTGCTAGCAGGTCTATGAAGACAGAAGGCACTGTTAAAAAGACATAATTTAGACAGAGTTTGAAAGCAGAGTGAAAGCAAGGATGAGGAATTCAATGAAAGAGTTCAAAAGAACAGAGGCAAAGTGCCTGAAAACTTATTCAGTATTTTTTTTCCGGTGGGAGGAAGTGGGAGGGCATACATAAGGCCTGAGTCCATAGATTAGGGAGTAGGAAGAGTAGGGAGGCAGAGTAGGAGTCCATAGAAGCAAGGTGAGTAAGATTGTGGATATATTTGAATGGAAAAACAACAAAAGAATGACAGCTGGACTCCATTATCAGAAAGTTTTTGGTTCAAAGCCCACACTCGGGTGTTTGAGCTCACAATCAAGATTGGCAATCAATGCAGTTGAGGATACCTTGGTTAATCCTGCACTTCCTTCAAGTGAGACATTAAACTAAAAGTATACATTTGCCTGTAATAGGTCATGTTAAAATCTCATGAAATTATTTGGAAAAACAATTCATTTTGTCCAATTCCCTGGCTAATAATCATCCAATAAAAAAACAATGAGGATGGAAATGATGGACTTGTGGAATTTCATATTAGAGAATATTATATTATAATATTATATTAGAGAATAACCATATCACGGTTTATGGAGTTCTCAATCGATCAACCGACCGACCGACCAATCAATCAATCACAGCAATAGGGTATAGCATGAGGGCAAATTACAACATATCTAAAGAAACTAGGCTAATTTTGTCAGTTAAAGATTGTATGCCATTAGAGCATCCTACCTTAAAAAAATTCAAGCAGGAGAGAATTCAGTGGAGAAGCAAGGATGATAGTGAATCAGGGGAAAAAAACATAACCAAGATCTTTAAAACAATGAAGTGTCATGTAAGCACCTAGAGCTTTTAGTCCTGAAAAAAGTATGAGTTTATTGTCTCCTCTCTTTAGGACATTACATAAAGAAAAAGATCGCCAAATGTCATCTAATATGTAGATAACAATATAATTCACAATAAGCTTACATCAACTGAAATGAGCTTACATCAACAGAAATGAAGCACATCACCATGTGCTTCTGTATATTGCCATATTGTGCAAACTGTAGGAGGATGTAAGAAGCGGATGCTGGAGGAAACTCAAAGACTGTAATCACAATAATCCTTGCATTTCATGTAGCATCTTACCATGTCTTTGAAACATCTCAAAGTGCTTCAAAGAATATATTGTAAAGTGAATTGAATATTTTGTAGGCATAATACAGCAGTTGATTGTGTACAGAGGTGTGGTGGCACAAACAGTTGTGGATTGAGCGACTCCTTTTTTTTTACGTTCTTTGATCTGTATGATCTGGAGTCTGTGGAGTGTAAAGTTAGAAAGGCCGGGGAGCAATGTATTGGAGAAGTCACACCAAATCAACTCAAACTGTGATGTTAACCAAAATAAAGGAATTTTGAAAAAAAGGATTCATGAGTGAATGCAATAGAACTTTACAATATTGGCACGGCTTTTCAATTTCTTGCTTGAGTTATCTAATAACAGTAATAATCCTTACAATGGTACCTTTCCCCACAAAGGTTGTCCCAAAAAGTTTCACAGGTTACACTATAATGTGTTTGCAGTGACTGTTTTTTGTGGGTGAATGTGACAACCTATTTGCAATCAGCAATGTCTCACAAACGACCATTAAGAGAATTAGCATTTTATTTGGAGGAAATGTTGGCCAGGACACCGAGGGAAACTCCCTTCTTTAATGAATAGTGCCACAAGATCTTTAACGTCCACCTGGACGGGCAGACAAAACCTTGGGTTAACATATCATCCTTAAGATACCTTTGCATCACATAGCTAATGTTTTGTTCCCAGACAAGATTGACCAATTTAAATTCCAAAAGAAAAGGCTATGTGTATAAGGTAAAATTGAGATTCACAATTAAGTATTCCTAGTTCCATTTCCGGTCAAAAGAGAAATAGTTACTTATCAAGAACCTGCGCAAGTGAAGTTGACTATATTCCCATGAAACAAGCTTTTTGATGCAGCGCAGCTTGTGTAGTTTCATTTCCTTCGAAGTCTATTCATGCATTGACCACAACCACAAATTTGTTAGCTCAGCAGCTGTCTGCCCAGCCAGACTGTGTGCTTTCTTCTGAGCAATTTGTATTCCACTTACTGAAGAAAACAACACATTACCACAGTTTGTAAAACAACCTCTGAAATACAGAAAAAAACAGCAATCTCGTTATTTAATAAACTTTACAGTTTAAATGAATTAGTGTAATACTCTGACACGATTCCAGAGATTTTTCTATTGCTGTCAGCACCACTGTTACTGGCCCACTGGAGGGGTGTATTTCACAGCTTTCAGCATGAGATGATCAATGCGTATTTCTTAACCTGCTGTATGTTAGGGTAGTATGCCCATTCCCTCATGTTTTAGAATAATGCGTGAGAAACAAAGTGCTGTAATTCACAAAAAAAAAGAGAAGAGACTATTCTCTCATCAAATAGATTGTTACAAAGGAAAGGGACAAGATAGCATGGGAATCATGGATAAACTACATTTAATATGGACTCCATCCAACTCATTTTGAATTACCTTAATGGTTAGCCAACAAAATGATCATAGAAATAACAAAACAGCATAAATTTATGCCATAAGCCCAATGTGTGTGTGTGTGTGTGTGTGTGTGATGGAAGAAGGGAGAACATCCTTTAGATTGCTCCACTTGTATCTCAATTAAGTACTTTTTAAAAGAATAAACTCCAATTCTGCTCTCAGAAATTAAATAGCTGCTTATCTCTCTATAAAAAATATATCCACACCATCACTCTAAGTACCCAAATAGTCCCCTCTTCTCCAGTTGTTAAATAACAAGAATATTTGTGAGACATTCAAGATTCTCTTCATTATTAATTCCAATTTCCCAAATACCACTTGTTTCTTTTCTCTGAATTTGCTCTCATTGTTTAAGGCTATCGTAAAGGTGGGTTGTCAAAATTACGTTGCATTTTCCAAAGTAAGCTTGTAAACAACAACAACAACAACAAACAAAATTATACTTGTATGGTGCCTTTCACTTCAGGAGGATGTCCCAAGGCACTGGGCAGTCACTGCTTCAGACCCGAGCTGAGGACATGGGGGTGGGGGGGAGGGAAGTGGGGGACTAGGATTTGCCAATGGGTCAATTGAAGAGGAAAGGCTTGAGACGAGACTTGAAGGAAGCCAGGGAGGGAGGGAGGCGGAGGGACTGCGGGGTGGAGTTCCAGAGGTTGGGGGCAGGTTTCATTAACTTAATTGCATTGTCTTTTTTTATCTTTTGGTTACTGTCAGATTGTTTTATGAAAAATATTTTGGCTTGTTCTTGAGCATTAAACTGTTTAACAGTATATATTGTGGAGCATGGAGGATAAATCTCTTAGCAATCATGTAAATCCCTGATATTAATCCTCATATGCCATAAAACAGGAAATTCACAATCAAGATACCATGGAACTTTTCATAAATGTCATCTTTCTGTGAAATTATATTGCTCGAAAAATGAATTTACTACAGCATCCTCCACTGGAAACATCAGGAAATTATCTTTTTTGGGAAAGGATTTACCAAGTGGGGAATGCAAATCTTCCTATGTTTGTATTTTCCTGATATCTAGTAAAATTTGCCTTGATGGTGTTCCATCATCTAGGTAACAGTCCAAATTTACAATGCTTATGATTGTGCAAATCGGAAAAACTGATTTCCAGAATAAAACAGAATAAATATCTAAACAAATATATGTAAGCATGTATCAGCAGCATGTGGATATTTCCTAGCAACTCACTGATGGATAACATTGTTTGGCCTCGGCTTAGATGTAGGTTGCAATGCTAAGCTGTTGGCTAAACTAATTTAATTAAATTTTCTGCATCCTCTAATACCACGGTTCTCAACCAGGGGTACATGTACTCCAGGGGATACAAAATTACATCCAGGGGGTACAGGTGATTCATTGATTTATTTAGCTCTCTTATTTAGCATTTTATAGTCTTCCAAATTGTATATTTAATTGTTATTCCCCTCATTTTGTATATGCTAGTTATTTTGTTATATAGAAAAGCTTGGTCATAAAATGCAAGTGGAATGAAGGGGGTGGTGTGTGTGTGTATGTGGTTCAGTCGGGGTACACGATAATGTTGAAAATTAACAAGAAGCACATTACTGAAGAAGGTTGAGAATTACTATCTAACATAATTTCCCCATATGAGTGGAGGCTGGGAGATGGGTGGCAATGCATAAGTAGTTAATCAAAACTGCTTGAGTTCAGATTTGAGGAAATCCATCAAATACATGTGTTTGTAATTGAAAGTGAGGAAGCAGGAAGTGTGAAAGGGATAAATGGTGGTGGAGAAGAGGAGTCTAGATTTGTCATTGGCTTCCATGATGTTCCTGGTGTAGAAGTTGAGCCAACAAAAAATAGAGTGCCTTTCACATTGGGAAGACGTCCCAAGGCGAGTATAGGGGAGTGGCATGGTAGAGGGGAGGGGAGGGGAGGGAGAGAGGTGGGTAGGCAATAGAAGGCACTATCAAACAGGAGTGTCTTGAGACTGGCCTTAAAGGAGGCAAGGGAGGAAGCGAGGTGAAGTGAGGTCCAGGGATGGAGTTCCAGAGTATGGGGACAGAGAGGCTGAAAGCCCAGCTACCAATGGTAGAGCAGGTCGAGTGGGAGCAGACTGGAGGCTGCTGAATGGAGGCAGCAAGCAGGTTGATAGGGAGTCACCAGGTCGGAGAGATAGGAGAGCATGTAGGAAAGGTAAAACACTAACAGTGGGTGATTTCAATCTTCACAGAATAGGAAAACCAAATTGGCAAAAGTACGTTAGAGGAAGAGTTCATTGAGTGTATGAGAGACAGCTTTCTGGAGCAGCAAGCCGAGGAACTATCTAGGGGACAGGCCATCCTAGACCTTGATTTGTGTAACGAAACAGGGCTAGTCAGCAATGTAGATATTAAAGCTCCTCTCGGGCAGAGTGATCACAACATGATTGAATTTTGTATTAAGTTAGAGAGGTATATAGTTAAATCCGAGGCAAGTATTTTGAATTTAAATAAGTCTAATTTTGTAGGTATGAGGAAAGATCTGGGTAAAATAGACTGGAGAATCAAATTAGGAAGTAGAACAGTGGACCAACACTGGCAAATATTTATGGATGTAGTACAGAATTCCCAGAGGTTCCATATTCCCCTGCGGAATAAGAGTACCGCAGGGAAAACAATTCATCCGTGGCTAACTAGAGCAGTTAGGGAATGTATAAAATTAAAAGAAAAAGCCTATAAAACTGCTAAGAAAAGCAGCAGATCTGAGGATTTGGAGAGTTTTAAAAACCAACAAAGAATAACTAAAAAGCTAATTAAGAGTGAAAAATGGAGTATGAGGGCAAGTTAGCTAGGAACATTAAGTCAGATTGCAAAAGTTTTTATAAATATATTAAGAGGAATAGGCTAGCGAGAATAAATGTAGGTCCACTTCAGACAAAGACAGCAGAAGTTGTAAGGAGGGATAGTGATATGGGGGGAGTCCCTAAATTAATACATTGCGTCTGTCTTCACCCTAGAAGAGACAACAAGTCTGCCAACAATAGGGATACATCAAGGGATAAATGACAGGGAGCAACTTAGGGAAATCTTCATTAGCAGAGAATTGGTGCTAGTGAAACTGATAGAACTAAAAATTGATAAATCCCTTGGTCCCTTGCAACCCAGGGTCTTAAAAGAGGTTGCTTATGAGATAATGGGGGCCTTGTGTCTGATCTTCCAAAATTCCTTGGATTCTGGAACAGTCCCCATAGATTTGAAGATCGCACCACTATTTAAAAAGGGTGGAAAGGAAAAGATGGGGGAACATTAGGCCAGTTAGTCTGACATCGGTGATAGGAAGAATTTTAGAATCTTTGATTAAGGATGTTTTAGTGGGGTATTTAGGGGAGCATGATATAATTAGGCCATGTCAACATGGCTTTACAAAAGGGAAGTCACGTTTGACCAATCTCATAGAATTTTTTGAGGATATTTTGAGTAAACTAGATAGGGGTGAATTAATGGATATAGTCTATTTGGACTTCCAGAAGGCATTTGATAAGGTGCTGCATAAAAGGTTGATCCAAAAGATAGGGGCCTACGGAATTGGGGGGAACATATTGATATGGATTAGGGAATGGTTAACGGGTAGGAAACAAAGAGTAGGGATAAACGGGTCCTTCTCAGATTGGCAGGATGTGACTAGTGGAGTGCCACAAGGATCAGTCCTTGGGCCTCAGCTATTTACCATCTACATCAACGATCTAGATAAGGACATCGAGCTTAATATATCTAAATTTGATGATGAAACAAAATTAGGAGGAAGTGTTAATACCAAGGATGACATTTAAAAAATCCAGCGCAATATAGATAGGTTAGGTGAGTGGGCAGGTAGGTAGCAGATAAAGTATAATGTAGGGAAGTGTGAAGTCATCCACCTAGGTCACAAAAACATCAGAGCAGGTTATTTTTTAGAGGGGGAGATATTGGAAAGTGTTAGCATGCAGAGGGACTTGGGTGTCCTTGTACAACAAACACAGAAAGTTAGTACGCAGGTGCAGCACGCAATTAGGAAGGCTAACGGTATCTTAGCTTTCATTATGAAAGGGTTAGAGTATAAGAGTAGGGAAGTCTTGCTGCAGCTGTATAGGGCCCTGGTGAGACCACACCTGGAATGCTGTGTGCAGTTTTGGTCTCCTTATTTATGAAAGGATGTACTTGTCTTGGAGGGAGTGCAGTGTAGGTTTACTAGGTTAGTACCTGGAATGAGGGGGATGAGTTATGATGATAGGTTGATTAATTTGGGCCTATATTCTCTGGAATATAGAAGAATTAGAGGGTATCTTATAGAAACCTATAAGATTATTAAGGGGCACGACAAAGTAGATAGTCGGGGATTGTTTCCACTTGTTGGAGAATCTAAAACCAGGGGTCACAGTCTTACAGTTAGGGGTCAGCCCTTTCACATTGAGTTGAGAAAAAACCTCTTCACTCAGAGGGTGGTGAATGTATGGAATTCTTTACCCAAAGGGCTGTTAATTCTCCGTCCTTGAACATATTCAAGACTGAGTTAGATAGATTTCTCATTTATAAAGGGATTAAGGGACATGGGGATAAGGCAGATAGCTGGAGTTAGAGTAGAATATTAGCCATGATTGAATGGTGGGCAGGTTCGATGGGCCGAATGGCCTACTCCTGCTCCTATTTCTTATGTTCTTATGAGAGGGTAAGGCCATGATTGGCCTTGAAAGTGAGGACGAGGATCTTGAATTTGATCCTCCGGGGGATGAGAAGCCAATAATGCCAATAATACCGGGCGAGAGATAGATAAGCAGGATGCATTCTTCCAGGGAGAGAATGTGGATTATATTCCAGCAATCGATCTGTGTAATGTTCATGTATAGGTGGGATATGTGGAATTCTCAGTTTGGTTTGGATAGTCGTAAGCTTGGTGTTTGGTTTCTGCATGTGTCAGATACCTGGTTGACTAAAACAAAATCTGTATAATTTTTTTTCTAAACCCACTTTATTTATTTATGTGATGATTTTATGGCTTCCCTTTACAAACTGGCTGACCAGTGGAAAATATCTATCGCTATTCACCATAACATAGCCATTGATAGCTTTTAAATCCTCTATCATAACCTCCTCAGCCTCAATGAAAAAAGCTGTAACTTCTCATTGTTTTCATAACTGACAAGCCTTCTTCCATTATAAATTCCCAGCGAATCTATTACTGGACCATCTCCAACCTGCCTCTAATAGGGTGCCCAAAACTGTACATTTAAGCATTCTATTTGCCTTTTTTATGGCCTGTGCTACCACCCTCAATAATCTATGTACCTGCAAGCCAAGACTCCTACATTGAGATTATTATTTAATTAATAAATTATTAATATGACTTATTGGCACTCACAATAGCAAAGTTAGACTGGTACTCAACACAACTGAGAGAAATGATTCTATATAAAATGGTTGTGGGTTCAACAACATCAGAAAAAAATTACATTTGTACATCGCCTTTCACATCTGGAGGATGTCCCAAGGCGCTGGAGCAACAGTATTCTGAACTTCAGCTGGAAGTAGGGCTTGGGGAGGGTGGAGGTCGGGAAGAAGGAAGATGATTGAAAACACAGCCAAAGAGGTGGGCATTGAGGTGGGTCTTGAAGGAGGCAAGGGATGGGACGAGGAAGAGGGACTGCAGGACGTAGGTCCAGAGAGTACGGTAGAGTGGCTGAAGGCCCACCCACCAATGGTGTGTAAAGCAGGTCAGAGCCCGCTGAGTGGAGGCAGTGGGCATGTAGGTAGGGAGTTAGGAGGTTGCAGGGTTAAGGGGTTCTAGCCCCATGACAGGACTTTGAGCTCAATCTACATTGACATTCTTAATACAAAAAGACAGCAGAGGAATTTGTCTTTGTGTCCTAGCCAACAATTTCCCAAATAAAATAAATTCAAGGTTGTGTCTGGGACATTGTATCCTCACCCCTACCAGGCTCTGCTCTCTGAAACCTTGCAAGGCTTCATCGGCTCCCTGTCACAGAATGGATTGGTTTTAACATCCTCACTCTCACTTAATACCCTGGCAGCTATTTCTATCTCGCTCTGTATCTCTATATTTCTATCTTTATTACCTGAATTATTTACCTCCCTCGTGAATAATTCAGGTAAATTTGTTTTTTCTAGAGGAAATTGCATCCATCTGTTGGAGCAAATGCAATGAGCACCTTGCTTCTTTGTTGTCTTATAGGTCTTAGCTGTAGCTGCTAAATAAATGGCGTGTAAATATCTGTCTCGAAGTGGCCCCACCTGGCATTGACATTTAATTGAAGCAAACAAAGTGTCTCTGAGAGATTTCCTTCAGTTAATTGATCTACAGGGACTGGATGAGGACTCTACAATTATCTGTGTTTTCCATTCTAGAAAGGTCGCCAGTATTTCACTACTAATGATTGAAGGGAGGAGGGGGTTTGATGGGGGAAATAATAGCTTGTGACTGTATTGAAAAAGAGAATCAAGTTATTCCTCAATCCAAGTTCAAGTTAAACGAAACAGCAGATGTTGTTTAAAAATAAATGAAACATATTGTATGTTGCTCTGCAGCTTTAATGATGTCTTTGTGAACCAAGCAAAAAAAAAGTAGCAGGGCATTACAGAAACCAATTGCACAGATTGTCCAATTTAGTTGCATTGTGCCTAAATTTGCCTGTTGACAGCTGATTTATGAATAATCTACAGAATACCATTCTCTAATGAAATGGTTTATTGCAGATGCATTCAAATCATTTCTGTTTGTGAAAATATAATACTTAGGCTCCTTAGGGTGAGTTTGGGTGGAAAATATGTTCTTCTGCCGGATGCTCTCGCTCGCTTGAAAGTCTAACCACATTTCTCATACACCGAGCAGAGACCTACTGGAATGAGTTGCAACTGGAGTGAGGCAAGACCAGAGTGAGAAGGAATTGGGTGAGAGTGGGAATTAGGTGCAGAGAGGGAAGAAGGTGCTAAGTGAACTGTATAAATAATTTAGAAAGTAAGTAGAAATGACAGCACACGGAGTGTCGGGAATGTGGGAGTTAATGGAATGTGAGACTGTCTTGAACCATTACTTCTGCAGGAAATATCTCTGGCTTGACACTCTCCGACTCAGAATTATTGAGCCGGAGTGCAAGTTAGACGCACTCTGAGAAATAAGTAAGTGGTAGAAATTTCTGGATAGGTTTATCCTGAACTCAGTCATACCCCACAGGAAAGAACATGTACAGGAAACGGAGGTCACTACTGTCAGTAAGAAAGTTAGTGGGAACCTAGGAGAGGAAGAGAAGGACGTCTCATAGACAGTGGTCCTGTCCTACAAGAATGATGCACTCGATTCCTTTGAGCAAAAGAAGAATGACTGTGGACTAAGATACAGTGGAGCAGAAGGCTGTCCAAAGTGGAGAAGAGCAGAATATAAATGGACTAGTGATAAGGGATTCAAATATAGCATCCTCTGTAGCCAAGAATGGGAGTCCCATCAGTGTGTTGCCTACCTCATATCAGGGTAAGGAACATCTCTAAGCTGCTGGAGAGGAATTTGGAAAGGGACTGATCCAATTGTCGTTGTCTATATTGGGGCAAACAATATGGAAAAGAACACAGAGTGGGTCCTACAGAGGGAGTTTCAGGAGTTAGGAACTAATTGAAAAGACAGGACCTCAAAGACAACAATCTCTGGATTACTACTCAAATCCCATGCAAATTGGAATAGGAGAAACAGATTAGGAAAGTTAATGATAGGCTAAAGGATTGATGTGGGAAAGGAGGGTTCCACTTCATTGTCACCAATACTAGGAATAGGAATAGCTGTACCAATGGGACGAGCACCACCTGGACCAAAGGGAACCAAAGGGTAAATAGGGCCGTGGCAAAGGCTTTAAACTCATAAATGTGTGGGGGAGGGATCATATTGAAATGACTCAAACCAGACAAAAGTAAGAAATAAGGAGAATATAAATAGTCAGGGAATTAAAACAAATGTAGAATGGAAGTGTGAAAAGACTGTCATAAATAACGCAAGAGGAACAATTAATAATAATAAACTAAACTATCTATACAGCAATGTACACATCATCTGAAATAAAACAGGCGAACTGGAGGCAATAATTCGTAGTGAGGAACCAGATATAGTTGGGATTACTGAAAGGTGGTTATACAATGAACAGGTCTGGCAATTAAACATTGCAGGGTATAACATTATCAGCAAGGATAGAGATTGGAAAAAGGATGGTGGAGTTGCCGTACTTATTAGGGATAACATCACAGTAGTAGAAAAAAACCAGACAAAATAAATTGGCTAGATGTAGCAGAAAAAGGGAATAAGGGAATGGAATTCCATTAATGTGTATGTACTCCTTTTGTACACAGTAGGGTCCGTCAATATGGAAATTTTCCGATTTAGATATATCGATGGACTCATATCGAGATATACCGAAATATCGATATTTTTGGGTTTTTTGTACTGCACATGCGCGCGTCACACGCGCATTCGGGGTGCGCGCGCATTGCGGGTGCGCGTGCATTTTGGGTGCGCGCGCATTCGTGGCCTATCTTCTAAGGAGGTAAATATCTTTCTCTCTCTGTGTCTCTCACTCTCTCCATCTCTGTGTTTTTCTGTCTGTGTGTCTCTGTGTTTCTCTCCCTCTCTCCTCTCTCACATCCCCCCCATCTCTATCTATCGGTATATTATCAGATCCACCCCGTCTCTCCCCCCCCACCCCTCCAACCGTCCCTCTCTCGCACCCCCCACCCCCGTCATCTCTCTCCCCCATCCCCCCCAGCCATCTCTTTCTCCCTCCCCCCCCAGCCGTCTCTCTCCCCTCCCCCCAGCCATCTCTCTCCCCTTCCCCCCAGCCTTCGCTCTCCCCCCTCCCAGCCGTCTCTCTCCCCCTCTCCTCCCCCCCCTGCCGTCTCTCTCCCCCTCCCTCCAGCCGTCTCTCTCCCCCCTTCCAGCCGTCTCTCTCCCCCTCTCCTCCCACCCCAGCCATCTCTCTCCCGCTCCCTCCAGCCGTCTCTTTCCCCCTACCGTCTCTCTCCCCCCCCCCAAGCCGTCTCTCTCCCACTCCCCCCAGCAGTCTCTCTCCCCCTCTCCTCTCTTCCAGCCGTCTCTCTCCCCCCCCCCAAGCCGTCTCTCTTCCCCTCACCCCCCCCCCCACCTAGCCGTCTCTCCCCCCCATCCACCCCCACCCCCATCCCTTGCATACCTGTATATTGTATTCTAGGACTATGAATACAAAATGGCGGCTTTGCACCTCGGTCTGTGCATTGTATATAGAGATGAGCATTCTGGGTCTTGTAGTTCAGTGTGCTCGCATCCCGATTTTTTACCTCGACATATTGATTTTTCTATATATCGATTTTTTTTTAAATGTCTATATCGGTGTATCGATATGAAAATTATATCGGGTTTTAGTGATATATCGATATATCGCCGAACCCTAGTACACAGTATCTCAACAAATCAACAAAGGGGCAATTTCTGCTGGATTTAGTAATAGGAAATAATAATAATAATAATCCTTGCATTTGACATAGCACTTTGCATGTCTTCTAGACCTCTCAAAGCACTTTACAGAATGTACTGTAAAGTAAATTGCTGGATTATTTGTGGACTAAATGCGGCAGATAATTGTGCACAGCAGTTTCCCACAAACAGTCATGGATTGAAAATTTACCATTTTTTTTAGGAATTATTATCAGGTGTGTGGAATAAGGAAACTTGCAGAAGGTTTCGGCCTGACCTGCCTGGAATCAAACCCAGGTCTCTCGCTTGTAAGGCAAGTGCTCTAACCACTGAGCTACAGGACTTCAGGAATGAACCAGAGCAGATAAGATAAGTACACACAGGGGAACAACAGCGATCATAACTTAAGAAGGTTTAAGATAATGATTGAGAAGGGCATCCATATGACAATGACCAGGATAATAGATTGGGTAAAAAGCTAACTTTGAGGGGATGAGAATGGAAGATGGAAAAATAAACTGGAAAACAGTAAAGGCAAACAAAGTACTGTAATAGAGCAACAGTGGGAAACATTTAAAACAGTGATCAATAGAGTTTCAGAGAAATCTATTCTGGGAAAAAACAAGATAAAGCTAATTAACAATGAGGCACCATAAATGAATAAAGATATAAGGGCAAAGTTGAGACACAGGAAAGAGGCATTCTCTAACTATATAAACAACTAGGAAGAGCATTACAAAAAAACACAAAGAGGTTAGGAAGATAATAAAACAACAATTAGGAAGGCAAAGAGGAACTTTGAAATTTAATTATCAATAAATGTAGAAAGGAACAGTAAAAATTCTACAGACATATAACTAAAAAAATATTAAATAGGAATAGAGCCACTAAGGGGTGCACAAGATAAGCCGCGACAGCGAAATGGCAAAAATATAAAATAATTATTTTGTCTCAGTATTCACCAGGGAGACGGATCAGATGGACATGAATGTAGAAAAAGAGATCAAAAATAGTATAAATCCATTTAAGATAAAAAGGGAGATATAATCAAAACAATAACGAAACTCAGAGAGGATAAAACCCTGGTCCAGATGGATTGCATCTGGGTATATTAAAAGAATCGAGGAAATAAGTAGTACAGGCACCATATCCCGGGTATAATAACTCATTACAAAAGGGAGTAGTGCAAGAGGACTACTCTCATACGATAGCTAATGTTATTACTATATTTAAAAAGGGAGATAGAACAAGCCCAGGGAACTATGCACTTGTTAGCTTAACATCGGTGGTAGGAAAGATAATGGAATCCTTACTAAAGGATGTAATAGAAAAGCATCTAGAAATGGAAAACATAATAAACTATAGTCATCACGGATTTCAAAAAGGGAGGTGATGTTTGACGAACCTCATTAAATTATTTGAAGGGGTAACAGAAAGAGTAGACAAGAATAATATGGTAGATGTGATATATTTAGATTTCTAAAAGGCGTTCAATAAGGTATCATGTAATAGACTAATGAATAAGGTCAGAGCATGTGAAGTCAGGGGAAAAGTAGTAGAATGGATAACAAGCTGGCTACAAGACAGGAAACAGAAAGTAGGGGTAAAGGATAGCTACTCAGAGTGGCAGTGGTGTTAACAAGAATCGGTATTGGGATAACTGTTGGTCACAATATCCATTAATGATTTGGACTCGGGAATCAACATTACAATTTAAAAATTTGTGGGCAAGACCAAATTGGGGGGAGTAGTTATTACAGAGGAGCACTGCAACAAACTACAGCAAGACATTAATAAACTTGTTGAATGGGCCTTTAAATGGCAAATGTATTTAAATGTAGAAAAGTGTGAGGTGGTAAATTTTGGTAGGAGGAATAAGGAAGTCATATACACCCTGGAAAATAGAAACTTATATGGGGAAAATGAGCAAAGAGATCTAGAAGTACATGTGCACAATTCACTAAAAATAGTTAATAAGGCCATAAAACACGCAAACCAGGGGTTGGGGTTCATTTTTAGAGGGACAGAAATGAAAAGCAGGAAGTTATGGTAAACTTATATAGAACCTTGGTTAGACCACACTTAGACTCCTGTATGCAGTTCTGGTCCCCACATTATAGAAAGGTTATAGAGGCACTGGAGAATGTGCAAAGGAAGTTCACTAGGATGATCCCAGAACTGAGAGGTTATAACTATAAGGAAAAGCTGAATGTTCTTAGGTTATTTTCTCTTCAAAAGTGGAAAATATGGGGGGATCTGATCTGTCTTTAAAATGATTAAAGGTTTTGATAGGGTAGATATAGGGAAGATGTTTCCGCTTGTGGGGGAGACCAAAATTGGGGGCCATTAATATAAAACAATCACAAATCGAGGAGGGAAGTTAAAATAAATTATTTATGCAGAGTGTTGCGAACGTGGAGCTTGCTAACACAAGGAGTTGTTGAGTCAAGCAGCATAGATGTATGTAAGGGGAATACAACAGATACAACAATTTGTATTTATATAGCGCACTTCACACTGGATGGCATCTCAGAGCACTTCCCAATAATCGAATAGGAGGGTCACAAGGTGGTACTTCAAAGAGGCTAGGGAGGGGACAACGCAGAAGAACTGTGGGATGGAGTTCCAGAGGTTGGGGGCAGAGTGGCTGAAGGCTTGCCCGCCAATGGTGGAGCCAGTGGGTTGGGGGACGTGGAGCAGGCTGGAGGCTGCTGAGCGGAGGCGCAGGCAGGTTGGAGTTGAGTTAGGTGGTCGCAGAGGTAGGGTGGGGTGAGGCCATGGAGGGCTTCGAAGGTGAGGACCAGGATCTTGAATTGAATCCTCTGGGTGATGGGGAGCCAATGGAGTCAGGCAAGGAAGTGGGAGATGGGGTTACGAAGCTTGGAGCGGTGGAAGACACAGGCCACTGAGTTCTGGATTATCTACAGCCTATGGAGGGAGGGATTGGGAAGGCCAACAAGCAGAGTGTTGGCGTAGTTGAGCCGGGATATGATGAAGGAGTTTCAGTGACCTGAGGGGTGAGGTAGTGGCTGAATATTGCGGAGGTGAGGTAAGGCAGAGCAGGTCATTGCTTGGATATGGGGGAGGAAAGACAATTGAGGATCGAACAAGAAACTTAGGTTCCTGACTGGCTTGGTGAGGTTGAGTCTGCCTCGGTCTTGTTAACGTTCATCTGTAGAAAGTTAGCTCTCATCATTGGTTTCTGACTGGCTGTCGGTCAGGACAGCAGTAGTCCGGGAGTTGAGAGTAGAGGCATAAAAATAGAGTTGGGTGTCATCCGCATACATGTGGAAGTAGACCCCATATCTGCGGATGATGTCACCATGGAGAAGCATGTAGATATTGAAATGTACTGGGCCAAGGATAGAATCCTGGGTGATGCCACAGGTGACAATGCGTGGGTTGGAAGAGAAGCCATTTGTGGCCACAACGTGGAGATGGTGAGAAAGGTAAGAGTCGAACCAGGCAAGGGCAGTTTCGTGAAGGTTGAGCTGAGAGGAAAGGTGGTGCAGGAGGATGCAGTGGTCGACAGTATCAAAGGCAGCAGTGAGGTCAAAGAGGATAAGGGGGCTGAGAGAGTCCTGATCAGAGATGTTTAAAATGTCATTGGAGACTTTGACCACTCCTTTCTCCATACTATGAGCAGCACGAAAGCCGGATTGTAGGAGTTTGAAGAAGGTATGGCGAGAAAGAAAGTAGTGAAGCTGGGAAGCAACAATTCATTCCAGGGTCTTAGAGAGGAATGGGAGTAGAAAGGGTACTGGGAATCTGGAACTCTCTTCCCAAAAAATCTGTGCATGTAGGACCCTTTCAAATATTCCACACATAGATGTATAGATTCTTGTTGGGTAAGGGTATAAAGTAGGGAACGGCGATATATCGGTATATCGGTTAAACCCGATATGATTTTCATATCGGTATGCCAATATAGACATTTTAAAAATACCGATATATCGAAAAACTGTATATCGAGGTAAAAAATGGGGATGCGAGCACAATCAACTACAAGACCCAGAATGCTCATCTCTATACACAATGCACAGACCGAGGTGCAAAGCCGCCATCTTGTATTCATAGTCCTCGAATACATAATACAGGAATGCAAGGGGTGGGGGAAGAGAGACGGCTGTGGGTGGGGGGGGTGAGGCAGAGAGAGACTGCTGGGGGTGGGGTTGAGGGGGAGAGAGACTGCTGGGGGGGGGGGGGGGTGAGGGGGAGAGAGACGGCTGGGGGGGGTTGAGGGGGAGAGAGACGGCTGGGGGGAGGGCGAGATAGACGGCTGGGGGTGAGAGGGGGAGAGAGACGGCTGGGGGTGGGAGAGGGGGAGAGGTATGGCTGGGGTGGGGAGAGGGGGAGAGGTACGGCTGGGTGGGGAGGAGAGGGGGAGAGAGACGGCTGGGGGGAGGAGGAGAGGGGGAGAGAGACGGTTGGGGGGAGGGGGAAATAGACGGCTGGGGTGGGAGAGGGGGGAGAGACGGCGGGGGGGGGGGAGAGGGGGAGAGAGACGGCTGGGGGGGGCAGAGGGCAGAGAGACGGCTGCGGGGGGGAGAGGGGGAGAGAGACGGCTGTGGGGGAGAAGGGGAGAGAGATGGCTGTGGGGGAGAGGGGGAGAGAGATGGCTGGGGGGGAGAGGGGGAGAGAGATGGCTGGGGTGGAGAGGGGGAGAGAGACGGCTGGGGGTGGTGGTGGAGAGAGATGGCTGGGGGGGGAGGGAGAGTGATACGGCGGGGGGGGGGGGGGAGGAGAGGGAGAGAGAGACGGCTTGGGGGAGAGAGACGGCTGGGGGTGGAGGGAGAGAGAGATGGCGGGGGGGGGGAGGAGAGGGGGAGTGAGATGGCTGGGGGGAGGGGGAGAGAGACGGCTGGGGGGGGGGAGAGAGAGAGACGGCGGGGGTGGGGGGGTGGAGAGTGGGAGAGAGACAGCTGGGAGGAGGGGGAGAGAGACGGCTGGGGGGGGGGAGAGAGAGAGACGGCGGGGGTGGGGGGGTGGAGAGTGGGAGAGAGACAGCTGGGAGGAGGGGGAGAGAGACGGCTCGGGGGTGAGGGAGAGAGAGACGGCGTGGGGGGGGGGGGAGGGAGAAAGAGACAGCTGGGGGGGTGGTGGAGGAGAGAGACGACGGGGGTGGGGGTTGCGAGAGAGGATGTGATAATATACAGATAGATAGAGATGGGGGGGATGTGAGGGAGGAGAGAGGGAGAGAGACATAGAGAGACACAGACAGAAAAACACAGAGATGGAGAGAGTGAGAGACACAGCGCGCGCACCCGGAATTCGCGCACACTCCGATGCACGCGCGCATGCGCAGTACGAAAAACTGAAAATATCGGTATTTCGGTATATCTCGATATGAGGTAACCGATATATCCATATCCGGAAAATTCCCATATCGCCGTTCCCTAGTATAAAGTAATGTGGTGTTAAGGGCAGGTAATTGGAGTTGAGGTACAGACCAACAATGATTTAACAGAATAGCAGAACAAGCTTGAAGGACTGAATAGCCTATTCCTATTTCTGTGTTCCTATGACAGTCCAAGGTTTGAAGATAGAGTTACAGGCCGAGTAGTAGAGGGCAAAGGTAGTTGTGGTGGAGAGATGGCGAAGAGCGTGGACAAAGAGGAATGTGTTGAGGGACCTTAAACGTGTTGAGAGAAAGAATGAATCAAAGATTGAAATTCTGGATAGTGGAGGCAAAAAGCTGAAAGCCAGACCACTGATATTGGGGCATGAAGCAGGCCCATGCTTGCTGAGTAGAGGGAGCAAGTGGGTTGGTAGGGTGGGACTTTGGATGAAAATTTAAAAGGGCTTCACCGTATATACTGTAAAGTGTAATGACTGTGTATTTGTAGGCAAGGTGTTGAGGGTGCAGTGTTTTCTACAGATAATAATATTACAGTAAAAGCACATTTATCTGGCACCCTCTGGGGGGGATCTACTAATTGACTGTGTTGGATAATCGGGCGGCAAGTTGCCGAAAACCCAACGCAAAAAATGTACTTATTTTTAAACATACCATATTAATAATATACTAAATAGTAACAGAATATTGTATGAATACTTACCAATAAAGATTCCAGCACGCTCGGTAAAATGATCGGTAAAGAAGCATTTTTTACCTATCGATAAAAACCCAGAGTTTGTAAATTTAATAAGTGCACATGTGCAAAGTGAGCATACTCGGGATTGCTGGAATGGGGAATTGCCCCGGGAGGGGGGTCACGCAATCCGGTCGATCAGGTCATGGATAAACAAGCTTTTACTGTACTTAGTTATATGCGCACAGCAGTGTCCTGCAAACAATCATGTAGCATATTATCAATATTATCAGTCAAGCAATAGTTAGGCAGAACATCAGAAAAACCTCCTTCTCATTTTGAATCATACATTAGCGTCCATATGTACAGGCAGACAGAACCTTGGTTTAACAACTCATTGAGCAACGACTCACATTATGCAAAAAGTCACAATATTTCATTGACATCCAATTAAAACTGTGCTTGGGAAACATTTTTACCAAAATGACAGCGTTCCGACCTAGTGAAAGCGGTTTCAGATACCATTCATGAATACAATTAACACAAAATCTTTCATTGATATATTAGTGTGTTCAAGTGGGAATGCAAACCAATGAACACATTGTTGATTCAATAGTCTATTGTTTGCTTAATGTATCTATTTGTATGTTCAGGGATTACCCTCATATATACACTGGATAAGCTTGCTCGTTTTCTTATTCATGGTCAGTTATCCATTGAACCTATTTCTCTATCTCACCTTCTCTTCTCAGCTCTAACCTGACTTATTTTCCACTTGTCACTATACAAGCTTGAAGCTCATGTTTGGCTCAGTTTGATCTCCACATTTGAAACGGCTATAATATTGGGAAGATCTTAGAAGTGTGACAATTTCCTTTTCAGCTGTATTCTTCAATGTATCAATGAAGGAGAAATGTCTTTAAACATTTATATAGGAGAGTAATAGATGCGAAATGGAGGAAATGATGGGGGCAGGCATTTGATGTGTATTTGACAACTGAATTGCAGAAAATCACTGTAGAATTTAAGACATTTAGCATTGCTGAACCAGTGCTCTGTGTTATGACAATATGAAGTGGACATACTCTCTTCTCAGCAATGCTCAGCACGAAAAATGACAAGAATCATTTGTAATTAATTCTCCCTCTTTAAATCTTCCTTTTTTTTCCAGAATGATTGTAGTTGGTAGCAGGACACCATGCTTAGATAATTAACAAAAACACTGCAGGATGCTGATAGCACAGCAGCCAATGTCTACCATTTACAGAGATGAAGGAAAGCAACATAATTATTCAGTTCAACAATGATACTACAGAGATTTGAAAATATGAAAGTAGTTGATTAGGCAATTCCACGCCAGAGCACTTTTATCTTGAAAGGCAAAAAGATTCAGGAAGTGGTCTTTTGTAAGAGCAGTCTTTAGTATGGGGTTATTTAAATCCTTAAATTTGTGGATTTATTCAGGCTGCTCTTCATGAAAATAGAATGAGTCTGGATACACATTTTGTTGCTTTCTTCCATTTTATTGCTATCTTATAATGCAAAATTGTAGTATACATCTACCCCTTCTCATAATTTTCATGTCATACAAGTTCAGGATCAAGTAGAGCATGCCCCGAATGGCTGATGCCAATATGCGATGACCTTTTCGATGTCTTTGAAAATGGTCCACAAATATTCTCAGAAAGCTCTAGATTGAAACTACATTTTTTCAATTCCTTCTCATTGTCCATTATCTGGTAAACTTTAGATGCAACACTGACAGTAATTCATCACAAATCTAATGAGGTGGGACCTATTACTAAAGCTGGATATATATTCCTGCCTCCTGGTACTTGGCAGTTCTCTATATTGTGTTCAAGACTTGGTTTCCTTATTAAAGAATGTCATTAATAAACACCACAAATTAAATCCTAATATCCTGTTTTATCTTCTGACTAATTGCATACAATGTACAATGATTAAAGGGCACCATTGGATGGTTACACAAACGCTCAGTGATTCATCACATGTTTGCTATAGCTTTTATTTTACAGAGCTTATTAATATTTCAAGTAATAATTGGTAAGGATGCAGGCTGGATTCAAATACAAATTCTAACAACTAAGCAAAAGCAAAATACTGAATATAGTAAAATTAACAGTTAAATAATTAAATTGTGCTTTTAGCAAGTATGTTCACATGTAAGTATGCTCTGCATTGTTTAATCCTGAGAGATATGCATGCAATGGTGACAGTTTTAGACACAATTTCTTGTTAAACCCATACAACTGAAGAAAGTAAAATAAACAGATGAATTCTAGAATGTTTTGAAATATAGAATTTGGGCAGATTTTCTTTTCATTTTCTGATTTCACATAGTATGAATGAATTTTGAATTTAATAAAATAAATAATAATAATCCTAGAATTTGGTATAGCGCTTTTCATATCTCCTGGATGTCTCTAAGCGCTTCACAGAATATACTGTCAAGTAAATTGACAGCATATTTGTGGGCGAAACGCGGCAGCCAATTGTGCACAGCAGTGTCCCACGAACCGTCGTGGATTGAAATTACCTATTTTTTTTTAGGGATTATTATTAGATGTGTGGAGTAAGGAAATTTTCCCAAGGTTTCGCCCTGACCTGCCTGGATTCGAAAATAGGTCTCACTGCTTGTAAGGCAAGTGCTCTAACCACTGAGCTACTGGACTCCACAATTTATACGATATGAACTGTCAACAGGAAATCTCAACTACTATTGAAATTCTAAATCTGAATTTTCCCTTTTAGATGACAGTTCCTTTCCATTCAGAAACTGAAATTTGACCACATATCTAGGTATGTTTGTTTTTTATCTGCTTTGAGAATCTCAGCGGGGTCCATTTTACTTGATGGTGTAACTTTTCATTCATCAACCCTGGTAATTGATATTGTGAGTTCAAAGATGAAAATATTGAAAATTGATTTTCAGAGACTTGTGAAATTTAGGATCTACAATCTGTTCACTTTTGAAAAATGCAGTTAAACCGGGTTAGATGTTTTCAAAGACATGAATTGGTCCATGAGTATGCACTATGAATAAACTACAAAGTTTGTGTCCAAGTGAAACAAAGGAATTACTAGCCTGTAGAGTGTGGCATTGTATGTCATGATTCCATTGACCCTATGGGTAGAGTTGCTTTCTTCTGCGCTGTAAATTTCTATGTCATTGGCTATCTTTAGGCTAACTTACTGTGATAGAGTGTGTGGAGAAATTAACCACCTTCGCCACAGGCATGATCAAAGAGTTGAAAGCAACTTGATGTGTTTGGAGGATGGTAGGGATGTGTTCAGGTTGGTTGAATGGCTGTTCTTGTGAGCTAAACATTTAGGTGATGGATGTAAAGGGAGCAAAATAAAGGAGTTGGGACAGAAAGTTCCAGAGGGTGAGGATTGGTTGACTGAAGGCTTGTTCACCAATGGTGGGGTAGTGAAGGCAGGGAACTTGTAGCAGACCTGAACTTACTGAGTAGAGGGGGGATGAGCAAAAATGGGCAGTCAGAGATGATCTCAGAGATAGGGAAGTTGAGAGTGTTCTGATCAACTGCCAGTCAGACATCAAGATCTATGTGAATCTTAACTTTCTCAAACTCAATATTAATGTATGTGAGGCTATCGTGCTCAGCTCCCATCAGTACCTCTGCACCTCAAGCATCTACTGCATTGATGTCCTTGGTTATTTCCTCCAAATCACAGAGCCTGTGCAGAATCTATTTTTATTTTGTTCAATGCTCAACTCTCCTGCATCTAAACAAGTTTATTTTTTCATCTTAGTAATATCACTTGTCCCCTCCATTACCTCTCCCCCAATACAAAAACACTCATCCACAACTTTGTCACTTCTTCCCTCAAACTCGTTATATTTGGAACGGGGGTGCTGAGGGGAGTGTGGAATGGGGTTAAAGAGAAGGAGGGAAGTTGTATTTTGTGGTTGGAAAGAGTAGCTTGAGATTTTCCGTGGCCTTTAGGATGACCATACAATCCAATCCAAAATTGTATTTGTATAGCACCTTTACATGGGGATGACATCCCAAGGCACTGGACATTCAGAGACTTGGACCCGGGCTGGTGGATGTGATCAGTGAGGGTAGAGGGCAGGGAGGTTTGGAGGGTGCTCAAAGCCGCAGTTGAAAAGAGGGTTTTGAGACATGCCTTCAAGGAGGCAAGGGAGGGAGTGAGGTGAAGAACCATGGTGCAGAAAGAGGTATTCATCAGAGTGGCAGCAGTTTTGTTCAAGCAAATTTAGCAATGGACAATAAAACTGCTTTTGTGGTACTTTGCCCATGGGATTCAGATTGAGAGAATGCAGGTGAAAGTTGAACACAAACTAGCTGGTCAAACATTTATAGGATATTTTTTAAAATATTATTTCTATAATATTCATGTTTTGTGATGGTCACAAAAGTCTACATTTTCGGTAACTGCATAATACTCAATAAATGCTTCATATTTCGAATTGTCATATTGTTATCCCTTAGTTCATTTCACTTATTGAGAACCCAAGATTAAAAGCATATATCATTTCCACTGGCAAGACATTTCAAGGGAACTATGTGAGTAGAACCCCCCCCCCCCCCCCCCCCCCGCCCTCCCAAATGATGACATGTTCTCATTGAGAATCTATTTCATGTGTTTATAAGTATAATAAATCACTGAGAATAATAGGATATGATAGATGTGATTTTATCATTTTAGAGTTATCAATTCTGCCTCACATGGTTAATTATCATAGCATATGGCTTGTCATGTTATATCTTTTAAATATTTCTGTCGGTTGGATTTTTTTTCTCATAGAAAATATGTTGGTAATTCTCTGTTTAAAGTTTCTAAAATCCTTAACCTTTTGATATGTGGAAGAGAAAATAGGAGACATTTGTTTACAGCAGAACAGAAACAGTATTATGCACATAATGTTTTACTATTTTCTGTAATTGGGATACAGTATTGTGTAATTTTCTGTAACTCAATAGGATTCGCAAGCGAAGGAGCCATTAAGTAGGAGCATTTAAACATCTGAGATTTACCTTATAATGTGATCCATTGATTCTGTGCAATGCAACAAGATGCCCTTACAAAATGAGAAAATGGAAATTAATTGAAACAAAGAAAAAGAAAAAGTAATTTTAAGTCAAATACAGATACAGTTTGGAAACCCGTTGGAATGGAATAAAGCTTGATCCAACATACTCTAACCCAGGATCTCATCCTACCCCTCTATAGACTGATTCAGAAATTCAGGTTGATAAAGTGTGGACGTGAGGAAAGCAAATTATAAAACTGTTATAAATGATTAAAAGTGACTAAATATGTAGAATGGCTAATACATAATAATAGATTTGGATGCAGCATCTCATCACATCATCCTAATGTCTCAAAGTTCACAAGATTTATAGTGACTGTGATTTTCGTCTCTGTGCTTCCCATATGGGTGTAATGCAAACTGATCATTTGACAGCTAGCACTGAGTGAAACTTTACTCCACTCAAATATTTAAACTGATAATTAGTTATACTCAAGAATGAGCAGGACTCCATGTCCCATGAGTGATTATTAGCTACCTTCAATATATTTAATGGATGTTTTACCCATTTATTGGATTAACTGGCACCTTGACATTTGTAGACATGTGCATTTCCCTGAAATGATATAGCAGCTATTTTGTATTCATCGTTGTCAACACAAGGTGTCTAGAAACAAATGTTGTGTTATAAGATTATTATTGAGGCCTTGAAGGATTTATCACTTGATTATTCCTGACAGTCTGTGACTATATCAAGGTAGTATCAACTAACTACCACAAGAGTGTTAAGTGAAGAATTAATTTAAACCCATACCTTGATGTGAAGAATATCAAAATTTTCACACCATTCACACAAACTTTGAACAAATTCTTCCAACAAAAAATTGAATGCCGTATTATATACTGTACTTAAAAATTATTTATTTTCTCCGTAAAATTGTATTTACACATTGTTTACACAACCAGCAAATAAAATCTCAAGTGCCACTGAATATTTCCACTATTACTGCAACTCAGACATTTGCACCAATTGAACTTAAAGAGTTGATTAAATTTAACACAAAATCAATTGCGTTATTTAACAGGGAGTTCAAACTGTTGTTGTTGATACGTGCAAATATAATACCAAATTACATTTGTATAGTGCCTTTCACATCAGGATGCCATCACAAGATGCTGAACAGTCAGGGATTTGGACCCAAGCATAGAGAGGTGGGGGAGAGTGGGAGTTGAAGTCAGGGAGGGTGGAGGGCAGAGAGAGTAGCCAGTGACTGATAACATGGTCAGAGATGAGTTTTCCCAGCTTTCTGTTTTTTTTTCAGATTTCCAGCATCTACTGTATTTTGTGTTTTATCTTTCCTCACATCCTGTTATTAATTCATAGTTTTATAACTAGTTTGATACAACCATGATGCATTAAATAAATTTCTATGCTATAATCCCTATTTAAATGGATTTATTAAACTAAAATGAATGGGTCATTCAAGTGATGAACAATTGACAAATAATAAGCTAAAATTAATACCCAACCTAGGTATTGTTCCCTGATATTTAATTATTTGGTAATACAGTTAACAACAGCTTTGCGAATCTTGTGATCTGAATAACTGCAACTTTGAGACAAACTGTAATGGCTGTTGGTGTTCATGTTGAAAGACAAGAGAGGCAAAGAAAAAAAAATCCAAAGCTTAATAAAAACACCCATGAAGTTTGCATCTTATATCATGGAAAAAAAATAGATCTTCTGACGTGATTGTAATGTTTTAATCTCATTGTGGGATTCCAATGACTGCTACAAACCATTTGAGCTTCACTCTTGTGAGGAACATCTGAAGTCTACAAATGGATTATTGTTGTGAATAACTACCAGATATCCACCAATACTTCACATTTCTGAATCTCTCACTGTACAAGCATTTCCATCGATGCAGGCTGATGGCACTGACAGTGAATAGTTAAATAGTTAAACAGAAGTTAGAAAATAGTGGAAATTACACTTCAGTTGTGATGGAGTAGTGCTGTGGGGTTGAATAGGGAAGCAGCAACTCTAATAGTTATTTCTTAAGATTGAATACGTTACTGCAGTCTTTGAACATTTGAAAGGTATATCACTTTTATTTTTCTGCATATAATAAAAGTATTTAAGATTTATGATGTCTTCCGAGTAACACTATTAGATTTTGAAACTGTAAAATTCAAATTTACGTGGCATTCCAGATCCATGCTGATGTTTATCCTGCTTTTTACAGATTTTGTTCAGATTTTGAATCTATTTTGTTTTGAACAAAATGTGATTTCTAAATGAAGTAGAAATGGAAGAATCACAAGTCACTGTACTGTGTTGATACATAAATCATTGGACTGACTGATCCTGAGGTTTCTGTGTTTGTAAACTGCCAACAGTTTGTGTTAATGATGTTTTAAAAACAATTTTCTATTTAGAAACAGACCACATCCCGCTAATAGATAAATGCACTATCTGGGTGGTAGAGTCTCACAAGCAAAAAAATGTCTTCTGTAGTTGCCTCATAATACACAATTACTGTAGCTGACAGCTACCTTCTGTGAAGTGCTTTAAGATGATTTGACATTATAAGTGTACATCTAATGTAATGAATATTATAATCCTTGATGTATTATGAGTTATTTGATTGCAGTTGGCCATTGGTGTCGGGAACAAAAGAGATGTCACAACCAGTTTAGGAAAAATAAATATCAACTACTTTAACAACTCTACCTGAATACCTACACAGTTGTACACTGAACACAATTTAAATGTAATCCTGGAAAACAGTTTTAGGTTCAATCTTGATTTGGAAATAATTTTTCTGCAAGTCTTTTGCTGACTTCTCACCTTTTGGTGAATTCCAACTTATAGTTGCAATTTAGAATCTCGTTAACTATCTGAACAATGACTTCACAAGATAGGTCAAGAAAACGAAAAGCCATCAGTCTATTTAATGTCCAGAACACTTAGCTTCCAATCAAAGCATCAAGCTGTTTCTAGATGAGTCAATTTTCCTAGTTTTAACCACCCTTCATGGTAACCTATTGCAGTCATTAATCTGAGTAAAGAGTCCTTCCTGGTGTCTCTCCTCAACTTGCCCTTTGAAATTGTATACTTGTTTCCTCTTGAATATAAATTGACAGTTGACATGGAGTTGAGTGCTCAATGCCATTCTCAATGCACAGAGCCATGAAGTTGAGATTGTGGCTTCACTCTGAGTGCTTTGTTCATCAAAAAGCTGTGATCCAACTAATCTGCAGTGGAAGCCATTTTTTTGTATCAGTTAGATGCCTGACAAATGTGGAAGACCATCACTATGTTTAACAGTGTCCAAACCAAGCTGAGATTCCCATGCATCTACACATGAAAATTCCAGAGATAGATTGCTGTAGTGGTATGCACACTGTCTTACTCTCACCCTGCTTACTCTGGAAAGTATTAGCCTCGGGTTGGCAATAGGCTGCTGGACCCCAGCCTTGTAGTACCGTTAGAATCTAACCAGCTAAAACTGCATAGACATAGTACAGCTTGGATCACACTACCTGATAGTGCTTTAGCCTGCAAGTTTAACAGGAACTGAGTGGGAGGATTTCCTGCCCCCAGTAACTGGTCTCTTGCCTCTGAGTCAAAATGTTGTGGATTGAAGACCCATTCAGTACATGGATTCACATAGTCCAAACTGATACTCCAGTTCAGTGCTGGGGTTGGGAGGGTGTGTGGAGCGGGGGTGGTGTTGCATTGTTAGAGGTATAGTCCAATTGATGAGACATTAAACTGAGGACCCGTCTGCCTGTTCAGGTGGACCTTGAAAATCCCATGGCGCCATTCAAAAAGAGATGGAAGTTTCTTCCAATGAATTGGACAACAAATCCTCTGAAATATTGAAAACAATTGGTCACATACCACATGACTGTTTTGGGGGATATTACTGCCCACAAACTGGATGCCACACTTTGCCCACAAAATATATACAGTTAATTCACTTATACTATCCTTTACAAATATATCCTGCATAGGTATAGTATATCCTGTAAAGCAATTTGTGATGTCTTGGCAATTTGATTAGGCGGTAATTCATTTTCCTCAATTGAAAAGATTATTACTATTATTATTATTTTAATGTCATAGTGCTATATCTATAGCTCAGTGGTTGGAGCACACGCCTTGTAAGCGAGAAACCTAGGTTTGATTCCAGTATGGGCAAAACCTTGGGCAAGTTTCCTTACTCCACATGCCTGATCGTAATCCCTCTAAAAAAAATTATAAATTGGTCATTTCATTCCACGACTGTTTGTGGGATACCGCTGTGTGCAATTGGCTGCCACGTTTCCACCACAAATATACTTCATAGAATGTTCTGAGAAGTGCTTTGAGACATCTACAATATGTGAACAGCACTATATCAAACGCAAGGATTATTATTATTATTTCTCAGATTGCCAAAGACAATCTTTGCCCTATCAGTGGAAATGATATTTTATTTGGAATGACTCCAAAGTTCCAATGTATTTCTGTTACAATATTGCTTTCACTGTCACACTGCAATACCAGAAAATGTGCTGATTTGGTCAATCCACAGGGATAGAAGTCTCCCGAAATCTGTTGGATTAATGACTGTTAATATATTTCTTGTGTGGAAACTTTCTGTATTGATTCTATGTTGCTATTTTCCACAATTGCTATTTGAAATTTGCTCTACAGTATGTTATTGTATGAACAGGATGGGATAAACATTCAATGAAGGGAAGCAATTTTCCTGCGCAATATATCAAAAAAAAGCCTTCAGCAAGTCATTATAAAGAACTCTATATTTGTTTTTCCTCTTTGATTTATGTATTTCCCTGCACACTGTGCACTATCCCAAGCTAAGGCAGAGATAAACCAATGGGATTCACATGAGTCCAATGTTGCAAGAGCAGGTGAATGATTTAATATCTGGCAAGGAGATAGGCTTTTTTTTTGCTGAATTCCCCTCCACCCCCCTAACTTAATGCCTCAACAGAGGTTTAACTTTATGCCTCAGGAATCCATTCCGCCTCCAGTTTGATCTCGATGTTAAGTTATCAGAGCACAACAAAGCAGACAAGTGCAGCCCATTCTGAGTGATATACGTCAGAGTTCAAGACTTTATGAGGCATTAAATGCATCCCATGTGAGCACTTCATTAGAGATTTCAAATGCTCCATTGATTTCTCCTTCCATTCATGTGAATAGATAGAGGGTGTTAATTGTGCTGTGTTTAATCGATTGAATTTTACACCCGAATATGATAGCAGATTCATGCTTTTTTGCATAATGGTATCTTGCAGAGTTTAATGCTCTTATTTCAAGACAATTGATTGGTTAGTACTTACCAACTATTTGATAAGATTAGATAATTGAATTCAAGTGAATTCAATAGAGATGACTTGATTAAATTCCTTGTTGGATTTAGTCACCCAGCAAGTAGAGAGTGATTGCAATAGTATCAACACAACAATGATGATTAGATATGGGGAGTGAATAAGGTTATTAACACTATTTAAACCAAGGGAAGCTGATTTCACATCAGATGTTTGTTAAAGCATGGATCCCATTTGTAAAATATTGTGAATTGATTTTCTATTGTAAGTAGAGGTGTCAGATATTATTGTATTTTGTCACATAAAAATTTATAATGATTGTTTTTACTGATTACTCAGTAGAGTGCAATTATTTTTCTATGACTTTTAATTGACTAGCAACCAAGCAGCTGACAATAACAAGGGTTCAATACTGTGATCCTTTTCTCTGAAAAACACTCAAGTAACCATTTTTCAATAAGATTGTTGTGAAATAAGTAACTCATTTCATAAGTATTCTTATTGCTGCTCCTTTGTGCCAATTTTGACTTCTTTATGTGCAGTGATTTACAAATATTTGGATTTAATTGGTTAAAGGACAAAAGAGTACATGAGCAGAACAGTAACAGACATGTGGATATGTGGATATGTACTACATAGATGTAAATCAAAATAAAAAATGAGTTTAATCAAAACTCTCAATTTCCAATTGATCATCCTGTTTCTTTTTACATAGATCTATTTATTCCTCGCAAGACGAGGAATTCTCAAAACAATCAAGGCAAAAAGACCCTGAATTGATTGTCAGAATTATTCAGTATTGGGGAAAGGCACTGCAATTGAAATGTGTGTGTGGTTAACAATTAAAGGCAAACATGGACTAACTAAACTGTATTGTCACATCAAAAATGAATGGGAACCTACATGAGTTGACACAGTTCACATTCCAGGGAACCTATTAAGCCTTACAGACAGTTGATCAGACTAAAGATATTCACATTATTGTGGGCTTTACAGAGTGCTGGATGTGAAATACTGTTATTATATGTAAAATTGCTAGGTGGGTTTTATGTTTGGATTTTTTTCTGATGTGGGATCAATATCACATCAATTTCCAACAGTGAGTGAAAAATATTATTTGAACTAATTATTGTGAGCAAATATGTTTGACATATCGAACAACGCACTTTCTGCTACAATGTGCTAATGGCATTGTTGCAACATCCCGTTTTGTTCAGGTTTTCTTCATGACGTAATAACCTGGGAATGTGTCCTGACATAATGGATGTACATGTCAGCAATGGGCTTGAAATAGGAGAATAAATAGGACAAGGACCAGAGAAGGAGGAAAGAAGGAGCTATAAAGATAAGCAAACACTGGCCAGATGTAGCGAGTTGGAGGAGGTCAAATATGATGGTGAAGATGGGATTAGAAAACATTCGCCTGGCAGTCTCATCTTTCTGCCCCATGTCGGCTACCACCCTCATTCTGTCTTGATCCCTCACCCATCACGCCCTCAGCACCTACCACAGCCCCACCTTTGCAATCTTTCCTAACTTTCTGTCCACCGATGCCTACATCAGATGCAAGGATTATTATTATTATTAAAACAAAGTGAACCCACCACAAATATTCTAAAAACATTCTAATGAATATTGGTTTAAGAGGCAATTCATCAAGCTCTATTTATCAACAACTCTTTAAGTATTCCCACAAAGCTTTCAATGTCTTGATTTCCTTAAAATACTATAGTTGGTTGGAGAGCTCCACAATACGTGGCAGAGAAGGTTAATTTCATTGTTCTGGAGTGAATTGGTTGTGAGAGCTTAAACATTTGTGTCAAGAAACGTGAAACTCAAATCATGAATGGCAGTCTGCACAATTTAGTTAATTTGTCCACCAGAACAAAAGAGTGAAATCCACTTGTGCAGCATATTAAGAAATAAGGGGGAGCTGCAACTGCTTACTTTGGTGGGGATTAGGTTAAATCAGTGAGAGATCAGAGTCAAGCTCATTGAATGACGCTTCATTGAGCGAAATGTCTCTATATTCCAAATAGTGTGGGAATAACTCTCCCACTATCCCATTTGAAGTCAACCAGGAACTCTGCTGTATGGCTTGTCATTGACACATGTTGCATTCTACAGATCAATTCATAAATTACACACCAATACCTCCAACAATTGTAGTCACTTAATATATAATCTGTGATTAATGAAACTCCCAAACAACAACAACTTTGATGTATACAGCGCCCTCCATGCTGGACAGCTTCTCTGAGCGCACAAAATAGTGTAACTACATTATACCATTGTAAGTAATGCGTAAACGATCACAACCAAAACACAGATCACAGTGCAAAATAGTTTATATACCATGTCTGTGTTGTTAATGATTTAGATCCTAGATTCCTACCTGACCCACCGCCTACATATTGTATCTTCCAATGGTTTCTCCTCAAACCCCTGCACAGTTTCTCACGGCGTTCCCCAGGGCTCTGTCCTCGGCACCCTCCTTTTCACCATTTATAAACTCCCTCTGGGCGATGTCATCCGCAAACATGGGGTAAATTTCCACATGTATACGGACGACACCCAGCTGTACCTTTCCGCCTCATCCCTCAACCCCCAGACCATCGATGTTCTGACAGCATGTCTGTCCGATATTGAGTCCTGGACGAGCGACAACTTCCTCCAATTGAACGTGAGCAAGACCGAGGCCCTCCTGATTGGCTCAAGCCAGCGCCTCCGCACATCGGGCGCTGCCAGCCTCAACATCCAAGGCTGTACTCTCCGCCTCACAAAGCCAGTCAGGAACCTCGGCATCACGTTCGACCATAAACTCTCCTTCCTCCCCCACATCCGTGCCTTGACCGGCACCACTTATTTCCACCTACGCAACATTGCCAGGGTCCGCAACTACCTCACCCCCCCACGCTGCTGAAACACTCGTGCATGCGTACATCACCTCACGGCTGGACTACGGAAACTCTCTCCTCGTCGGCCTTCCCAGTTCCTCCATTCACAGGCTGCAGGTCATCCAAAACTCTGCAGCCCGTGCGCTATCCCTCACCCGCCTCCACGACCACATAACCCCCACCCTCGCCCGTCTCCACTGGCTCCCCATCCTCCAGAGGATCGAGTTCAAGATCCTCGTCCTCACCTACAAGGCCTTACACGGCCTTGCCCTCGCCTACTTAACCAAATTACTTTCCTCCTATAAGCCCACCCGGACCCTCCGTTCAGCAGGACTTGGCCTGCTCCAAGTCCCCTGCCCGAACCGCCCCACCATCCGAGGCTGGGCTTCCAGTTTCTCCGCTCCCACCCTATGGAATTCCATCCTCCAACCCCTCCGCCGTGTTTCTTCCCTTTCCTCTTTCAAGGCCGGTTTGAAGACTTTCCTCTTCGACCGTGCCTTTTGTTCCTCCCCGAACTTTTCGACCTCCCCTATGTGTTTCACCCCTTCCCGAACACTCCCCTCCCAGCTCGGGTCACACGCCTCCTGTGCAGCGCCTTGGGACGTCCTCCCGACGTGAAAGGCACTTTATAAGTTTAAGTTGTTGTTGTTGTTGTTGTTGTAGATCAAGTTAGAGTTGAATTCATTTGAATTCATACTTACAACAACAACAAAATTACATTTGTATAGCACCTTTCAAGTCAGGTGGAAGTCTCAAGACTACTTAAAGCCATATGTTCGCTAAGTCCCTGATTCTATAATTCTTCCATCAGAATCCCTAGAGGTAGTAGTCAGAAGGGTTCTGACACAGAATACAATGACAACACTTTGTGATAGCTCTGAATCCATGTATAAAGTGCCTTGAGCTCCCTCTCATGGGAAGACTCAGTATTTCTAAGGAAGTCTTTGTTGGGGTTCTTTGATATTGTAGACAACAACTTATATTTATATAATGCACTGCACAGAAAGTAGTATTCCAATGTGCTTCACATTGGCTGAACACAATGCCAAGCCAGACATCCTCTAATTTTTACAATTAACATGTTTTCTATCCCATTGCTGGCTCAGTGATATCGCTTTTATTGCAGTTCAATGCAGAATTGTTACTGTTCTGGTAACAAGAGATTTAATGAAAGCTCCCACTTTTACCAAACTTCACAAATCCTTGTGCTATTTGAGAGTTATCAGATACCGTCACATTTAGAACAGTTTGTAACACCACTGCACCAACATTTCCAATGTACAAGTCAATACATCCGACAAGATGAATTTCTCAGCAGCCATCACACTCTACACATCAAGAGACAAAGCCTTGGAGAGTGCCTTAGCACTAGACAATGTTTTTTGAAGTGAAGTATTGGAGTGGGTATCCTGAGTGTTGATCTGAAGGCACTGCACACTAATCTTTTACATCAGGCACTTACTCCATGAGACTATCACATCAATAACATTGTGGGCCACCACAAATCTCTTCAGCTAAATTTTCTAGTATTAGGCCTCTTGTTCCAGATGAATGCTTTGTGCTGATGGTGTATACAGATAGATAGTTACAGGCATTGCAACGTTTGTGTTGATTTTTTTTTCAGAATTTGTGCATTGCTGGTTATTCTTGGTTTCCAGATATTCTGGAAGATGACTACAAGAAGTGTATTATAAGACCCTCAGAATTTATTATCTATAATGATCACTGACAAGAAATATATTTGTTCATGCAAATTGGCTGTCCTCCTAAGCAATTGCTTATTTGTTCAGGAGAGGAGACAAGTGAAGAGAGCTGTACATGATTTTCTTCACAATAATAACAAACAAATGTAAAGTGACATTGCATTTCAAATTAATACATCATCACATCATGTGTATACAATGAGAAGAGATGCACTATATTTTCACAAAGATATTGTCTTTTTAATGCATGATAGCAGTTATGTAGTACTTTGTTTAGAAAACTGGCTATCCACAGCATATGTTGTACTTGCCTCAAAAATAAATGTTTGTGAGTCCCGTAGAGTTTGGGATATAGTACTCGCCTCGCAAGTGAAAGAAGCTGGATTCGGTTCCTGAAAGGGCAAAATGAGCGCAGACAAAACCCTTATCCATGCTTTGGTCACCTTCCTCCTGGACTATTGCAATGCCCTCCTCACTGGTCTCCCCAGCTCCACCATACATAAGAATCAATTGATCTGAAACCCTGCCGCCTGGATACTCTCCTATACAAATCTTCTTACCGCCACCACACCAATCCATGCAAGGCTCCCAATTACTGCAAGATCCTCTCACTCATTTTCAAATTCCTTTATGCCCTTGCCTACCTATCTACCTATCCTATCTGCTTACCCCAAATTCCCAAACCAGCTGCCTCTGCTCAGCTGGCTCCGGCTTCCTCTTTGTCCCTCGTCATTTAGGCTTCAGCTACAACACCCTGAAACTCTGGTACTCTCTCCCTCAATCCCACTGTTTTGCCCCCTCCTTCCCCACCTTCAAACCACTTCTAAAGACAACAACAACAACAACAAAATTCCATTTGTATAGCACCTTTCGTGTTGGGAGGAGGTCCCAAGGCACTGGATAGTCAGTGATTCGGACGCGAGCTGGGGTCGGGACCAGGGCAGGTGAAGGGAAGGGAGAGTAAGAGGAGTGACCTTCATTGTTGAACAGGAGAGTCTTGAGGCAGACTTGAAGGAGGCTAAGCAGGGAGCAAAGCGGAGGAATTGCGGGATAAAATTCCAAAGTTGGGGGCAGAGTAGCTGAAGGCTTGTGTTGTTAGAAAATATTTATTGTTCGATACACATCAATATAACTAGCAGTAAGTAGGAACCAATTTGTTAGTCAATTGGCAGACCACTCTCCATGGTTCATAATACCTTTTTTTTAAAATCCATAACTGTGTGGGACTCTACTGTGTACAATTGGCTGATTGGGCACTTAAGACACTGCAAAGTGCAGCATTCTGCTGAGCACCACCCTATCCATACCCTCAGCCACCCTCTAATCCTCCTTGTCCTCCACCTTCCCTTATCCTAAACTCCGACCCCTCTCCAATCCAAATCCATGACTTTCCAAGGCCTTGGGACCTTCTCCCAACGTGATAGATGCTATACAATGTGTAATTTTGTATTGTGTTATTCCCAAGTAGTCTGTCTTGTATTTGACAACACATGGCTTACATGTGTCTTTGTTAAGGATGGCATTTTCTAATCTCCTTTTTGGCATGAACTGTGCAACTATTTACACAAATAAAACGTTCAGTTTCTAGCTTCCAATATTACTTACTTAGAAACCATAGTGGCACACAATTGTTTTAGTGCAGAGTGAATTAGAATATTGCTGAAATCCAGAGTATAGTGTTGTTATGCCTGACAGCCTGAAAATAGCTCCCATCATTATATTGGAGTTTGTCAATAATCCCACCTCAGTATACTTTTGCGCGTGTTTTCACATGTGTCAGCCTGATTCAATTGGTAGCATTGTCAGCTATGAGTCCGGAGGCTGGGGTTTTAGCTCCATGTCAGGACTTGAACCCATACACTCAAAGCTGACACTCTAATCATAGAATCATAGAATCTTGTGACACACAAAGAAGCCATTCGGCCCATTGAGTCTGTGACGGCTCTTTATAAAGAGCAATTTAATCCCACTCCCCAGATTTCTCCCCATAACCATGCAAACCCATCCTCCACAGATAAATGTCTACCTCTTTTTTAAAAGTTGTTATTGAATTGATAATGCAGTGCTGGGGCGCATTGCATTGTGGGAAGCATGAATATTAAACCGAGGTCTACCTGTCCAGATTAGTGTTAAGTAGCACTATTGAAAAAGAGTTTCTTCTGGCCAACAATCCCCCCAATACAATTGATGATTTACTTCATGACTGCTTCTGGAACATAGCTATGTGCAAATTGGCTACTAGAATGATACACAAAACACAGTTACATCACTTTACAGTACATTCTGTGAAGTACTTCATCCTATGCCAATAGTTACCTTCCTTTCTTCTCGGCTGATTGTCAATCTATGTCTTTGTTAAACACTATGAGACTTTATCCTATGTGTAACACACTCTAAAAAGGCAAGTTGTTGTTGTTGGATGAGTTATTAACTCAATGCCGGTACGCATGCACACTACAAATCCCTTGATATTATTCAAAAAGAGAATTCCTTTTTTCTGGTGGTCTGGTCTACAATCCCCCAAATAAATCAAAATCAATCAAAACCTACATTTATATAGCACCTTTCATGTCGAGAGGACATCCCAGGGCACTGTACAGTTATGTATGGACAAGAGCAGGGTGGGAGAGGTCACGGCAGGACGAAGAAGAGCAGGAAAGCCGACTGTATATTTGTGGGCAAAACGTGGCAGCCAAATTGCGCACAGCAGTGTCCCACAAACAGTCATGGAAGTGGGATTAGCGGAATAAAGGGGGCAAAGATGGCAAGGGGAGGGAACGGGGTAGGGGGAAGGAGAGCAGCAAAGCCGACTGTATATTTGTGGACGAATAAAATTGATAATGTACTTCATGACTGCACAAAATAGTCACACCACTTTATAGTATATTCTGTGAAGTGCTTTAGATGTTGCAATAATACTGTAAAGTGATATATCAAATAAGGATATTTTTATTTTATTGTTATCAACAGATGAGAATAAAGGTAATACACAAGATAAAATGTAATCACGTTCATGGAATCAATAGAATTCCTGTTTTATAAAAGTAAAAGGTCAACACATCAATAAGTAAAGTCCAAAAGATTGATTAAAGAAGCAAGGATTATATGGTACCAAATTGTCTCATCTAAACAAGATATAACGTTGTCTTTACATAATTTTCCAACCCTTTAATCGATATTTGAGTTCAGGTATCACTGAACTTTACTACAGCTATCGTGAAGCAGCCAGTTTTGGAGAACAAAGGAAATGGGCACATTAATCAAGCGACTTAACTGGAAATTGCTTATTGCGTGAGAGTATTTTCAAATAGCTAGGATTAATACATGGTATGGGTAACAAATTAGCTAAATTGCACTCCCCATTGTATTTCATTCCTTGGCAAGATAGAATTGAAATATTAGAGAAGGAATTTGTAAGAATTTGAAGCATCATATTTTATGAGGTCTGTTTTGCTTTTACGATATTAGAAGTACATTAAATTATTTTATTTAGTGATATAAGTGATTTCTTTAATATCATTTTGATACAGCTCATACTGACAATGTTTGAATACTCCATGAACAACATATACAAGCAATTGATCATCTGGAACATGCATGGAATGAGTACAGAGAAAAGGGTATTAAACTGACAATTTGATCATTGATGGTCAATTGATATAAAACTTCTATATATTAAGCTAATTCTCAATAAGCTCTTTCATGCAATAAAGGTGACCTTTGAACCATTATGTCATATGATTTGAATATGATCTCAATAAGTGGAGTAACCACATTCATTCTGCCTTCTCTCACATTAAAAATTTGCTCATTTCTGACATAGCCTCTTCACCACCCCACCCCACAAGCTGGTGAGACTCTAATTAATACCTTAATTATTTGCAAATTAAACTATTACAATGCCCTCATTGCCAGATATCTTAGCTCATCACTATAGACTATCCCCAATGGTGCAGCCCATGTCCTCTTCCACATTAAACTGTGCCAATCTATCACCATATCCTGGTTCAGCTCCACTGACTTAGCATCCCCCAGTGGATGAAATTAAAAATTCTCATCATCACCTTCAAATAATTCTATGGCCGCAGCGCATCCAACCTTTGCAAGCTCCTTCCACTGTACTTCTTGGACACTTCCTCCACTCAGCTAAGATTGGCCTGTATCATATACCTTACTTCTACGCCTGTCATATCCAATTGACAACTAACTCTGTGTATTCTTCAAACAGAATTAATAATCATTTCCGAAAGATGGTATCATCTCCTCACTGGTCTCCCCTCCTCCACAATCCACAAAGTCCAGCTCATTCAGAACTCTGCCACCTGCTTTCTCACCCGCACCAAACTTCGCTCCCCCATTACCCCAGTCCTTGCCAGACTTCACTGGCTCCCTATCCCAGAGAGGATCGACTTCAAGATCCTCACCTTTGTCCTCAAATCCCGCCACTCCTCTGCACCCCCTACCTCTCTGACCTCCTCTCTCCTCAAACCAGTACCCATTGCCTTCGATCGACTGGGTCTGGCCTCCTCCATGTCCCCTGAATCCTCCACTTCACCCATGGCAGCTGTGCCTTCAGCCACTATGCCCCGAAGCTCTGGAATTCCCTTCCTCACTACCTTCGCCTTGCCCCCTCTTTTCTCAGCTTCAGGTTCCAGTTGAAGACCTTTCTCTTCAACCACGGCTTTGGTCACTTTTCTACCCCTGCCCTGGCTCGGTCCCGGGATCCGCTATTGTAATGCTCTCTGAGATGCCATCCGGCGTGGAGGGCGCTATATAAATCAAAGTTGTGGTTGTCGTTGTTTTGTATTTAACCAATTATTTAATACCCCTTCCTTTATCAGTTCAGTCAACTGTATGGAGCATTTCAAAATATCCTCCTGGCACAAAGCCATTATATGAATACAAATTGATGTTTTTGCAACTAATCTTCTCAGATATACCATAGCAGCCAAACCTGTCTAAGCATGCAGCATTAAACAAAACTATTTAGTACTACGTCACCTCCAGGGAAATAATGGTCTATGTAAGGTCAATCTGGCATTACATTTCTCCTTGGGCGAAGGAAGCTGTTTTAAAATTATTTTCAAGCTAAGGGATGCTGGCACTGCACTATGCAACATCCTTCACTATTTTTACTCAATATTAGGTTCAAGTGTTACTAGATCATAATTATAATAATCCTTGCATTTGATATAGTGCTTCTCATATCTTCTAGACATGAAAAACTTCTAGATTGTAGATTAGGTGCATAACAAAGTACTCCTAGCAATATTCCTGGCCCAACTTTCTGTTCCAAGCTGGCCAAGCAGTAGACACTTGCCAAAGTGTTTTCAATGGTAAACAGTGTAGTTTTAACAGGATGAGTCCCAACAGTACCTGAATACGCATATTACAGTCCCCAGGCCTTGGCTCTTGCCAATATACACCCACTGCTCTGCAAATATATAATCAGGTTGCTTTCCTGCAGGGAGTCAGTGAATATTGCATTCCAGTCACAGGAAAATGTCCATGTTTAGGTGATATACATATGTAGATCTGATTGTCTGGTTTGGATATTCTAAACCTTGTTGATGGATTTCTGCATGTGTCAGACACTCAGCTGATGCAGAAAATATGGAAATCATAAGTACCCCACCATGGCATTCCAATTTTCACTTGTTATGTCTGAGGTGCCCTCAAAAATAGGCTGTCACAGAATTACCCATAATTAGCAACTGTTTGCTGTCAGTCAGAAAGCCATCATGCTTTTCATATTAATCTTTTCACCTGATTGAGAGAATCAAACTTTCACCTCAGTTTGAGCAGGATAAGGACAGTTGTCTAAAACTCATCCAAAAAATAGCATCTGAGAAATTTTGAGAAAATGAATGGAAGATCTGAAGCGTGAATACGCTGTCATTTTTGACATTAGTAAAATAATACACATTTTTCTGTGATATGCAAATTGTTTCTTCTCTGATTCATATTGCTCTAAGGGTATAAGAACCGATCATTCATGAAAGACTTATCAAATCCCACAGGCAACTATCGCTTTGTACATTCCTCCCACAAAATTAATTATTTAATCCTTCACTTAATACCTATTTTTTCCACATTCAACACTTGCATTTAGATTATGTTGTATAACAACTGAAAGATTTCAAGTGGAAAGACAAATATTCTATTGGTAAATATTGTGATAAACAATCAGTGTATAAAATCTTATTCCCTTTCTTAAAACATCTTTACCAAAATCTCAACAACATCAAATTGTATTTTTATAGCACCTTTGGTATCGGGAAGATGTCCCAAGTTGCTGAATAGTCAAGCATTTGCACCTGAGCTGGGAATCAGAAACAAGAGGGGTGCAGTGTAGGAGAGGTGAAAGGGGGAAGGCAGCCAAAGTGATGGTCAAAGAGGAAGATCTTGGATGAACATTGAAAAAGGCAAAGTAGGGAGTGAGGTGGAGGGATTCCAGGATGGAGTTCCAGAGGGTGGGGTAGAAAAAACAGTGTAAGTGGGACAGACATGTAGCAGGCCAGTGCCTCTCAAGCAAAGTGAGAGAACAGGTTAGTATGGTGTTAATAAGTCACAGGGGTAGGGATGAGAATGAACTCCAGCAAGTAGGGGGAAGCTTCCTAGATTTTCAAAAGTAAAATAAATAGAGGTGTTCCTATTGTTTGGATTTGCCTTAATAAATTAAATAGCATTGGAAAGAGAGGTGGAGTTATGATAATCTGCCAAGATAGACTTTTTTGATTGAAACTGGGTGTACAGTGGTATCTCAAGTGGGCAGAACTTCAGTGAGAGTGAGAAAGAATGTAGTATAGAAAACAAAGAATTCCATGCATTGTGTCAAGAGCAAATGGAAACAAAGGTTTTGCCATTCATTTTGGTGAATCTTGAGGATAAATTAAAGGGAACGATGCAGTGGCGTGGGGGAAATCTTTGGAAGAGTATTTTATTTACTGTTTTTATCCTTAGCGATGGTTGTAATTCACAAAGATATTGCATTTTATTGAACAGTTAAGCTTGAAACATGCGCCTTCAGATAAAAAGATCAGCAGGTTTATTAATTCACATAATTCTTGGAATGGAACCCAGAAATTAAAAATCAGAATAGATTTAATTTTAGTGCATTAATTCTATTGTGGTCCTCAAAGGGTTATTAATTCCTTCCAAAGTGATATACTGCACCATTCTGCCAACTGATCTTTTTCTAGTTTAACACATTATAGCACTGTAGCTTTTAAAATGCATTTGTATATCACATTGAAATACAAATACAGGTAGATAAACAATAGAAGGTATAACTGTAATTGCAAACTCATTATTTATTTTTTCCATTCACTTTCTGTTTATTCCCATTATATGGGTTTTCAAATACATTAAAAAAAATACAGCTACAAGGGTTGAATAAAGAGCAGGTAAATGGGATGGTAAGAATTCCTCCTGAGAGAGCTGGCAGACATGAGGGGCCAAATGAAAACAAAACCGAATAGAAGTGTATATGCTCAACCCCAAGAATAAAATATTTATTCCATTACCCAGTTTTGTTTTTGCATCTAAACATATTAAAATGTAGGTCATTCACTGTTAAATTTCACTGAGACACATCAGCCCATTTTGCCGTCTAATCACTTTTGTGTAAAATGTGCATTTTTATTAGGTATTTTCTAGAGTGTTCTTTTCTATAGCTAGAATGAGTGACAAGAAGGATTGCAGCACAAACATTTGCTACTTGGCCAATTTTAGATGGAGTTTATAGAAATCCTGATCCAAGCATAATCCTGATCCAAGCATAGCATTTTTTGGCCAAATAGTTTCTGTGTTTAACAGGATTTAACCAGATAACAGCTGAAATAAATCAATGTAAGTTTCCAAAGATTCATGTCAAGAAGCAGAATTAGGGAACTGTTTACACACAAAACCTGTCTTGATTTGCATCACTAAAATGTTTAAAAGAGAAATAAGAGTATATTAAAAATTTAAAACTGGTTCATTGTAAGAACCAATATACTGAATGTTGGCGTGGAAAATATATTAGAGTCTTGGAAGTATTAATCTTTGCTTTTCATCGCCTACTTCACTTACCCCTTTAAGCAGAGATACAGTATAGCAATAACATAGATAATCATCTGCAGTGACCCAACAAATGTGTTTTCCAGCCATAAGGCTTTCCTGTCTATTAATCCAGTATTTGCGCAATTACCTAATTTCTAAATGTCCCCACCAATGCATCACCCTGTATACTGTTCAACTAAAGGTGTGAATTAATGGCTTCGAATAAACACATTTGCAAACACAAAATATGTGGAGATTAAATTTAAAATACAGCATATTTAAAACATCCTGTCGTACAAACTGTTCCTACAAGACCCAACTAAACAAAGATTGGTGCACCCTCTTCTTGAAACTGACAGTCGAATATCAGAATGTGAAAGACCAGAAAAGATCATTGCAACCCATGTATGCATTCCTGTTATTGCTTTTGTGTAGGTAATAAACCCATCTGAATTTAAGCAAAAGCATATGCAAACTCAATGCGATTTAGTTTAGTCAATTTGGGGTTTTATTGGGATCAAATATGATTATTTTTGGTTGGTTGTGTATGACATTTACAGAAACCCATCACTATGTTGAAATAAAATTGAGGGTTCCATGTATCCTACTTAAGCACGATACAGTAAAAGCAGAGGGGAGCTGAGGAGAATTTTTTTTCACTCAGCGGGTTGTTTGAATCTGGAATGCATTGCCTGAAAAGGTGGTGGAGGCAGATTCCATAACAGCTTTAAAAAGGGAACTAGATCGTTATTTAGGAAGAGCAGGTCTGTTAGGTTATGGGGAGAAAGCTGGGTAGTGGGATTGAGTTGCTCTGTTCAATGAGCCGGCACAGACTAGATGGGCCGAATGCCTCCTTTTGTGCCATATAATTCTATGATTCTCTGAATGCAGTTCCTGAAATAATAACGTCTTGCAAAAATCAGTTTTTAAAAAATCTTTTAGCTTCCACAATTGATTTATGAAGTATAAATTGTTTTCAGTTTTTAACTATCATGTAGTAAGCAGTTCTGCATTTGTATTGTAGTCAATAATTAAATTAGTTTCAATCAATCACTTGGAAGATTTCCTAATTTTTTTATATTTATTGTTCTTACACTATCATATCGTCAAGTCCTCTTCACTTTATATCTAGCTTACGAATAAAAAGCCATGAAGAAAGAAAAAAGAACCCTGAGGTTCATAACAAAGTGTATAGAATTCAGAAACCGGGTTGAACATACATTGGTGAAACCACATTTGGAGATTTATGTGCAGTTTTGGTCACCTCAATTCATCAACTGGACTAGTTTAAATAAAAGTTTGATGCTGTAATGAGTGAACAATATCATAAGCATTTTGAAAGGCTAAGATCAAATGGCAGAATTGATAAATTTGTAAAAAAAAAACACTTTCAGCTATCATGTGCCACACGGGTTTGCAATTTACATGAAAATTCTTGCTAGGTGTTTTTCCGAAGATTATTTTCAACAACCCTAAACATGTGCTCTCTAGTCCCTAAAGCCTCGTTGCATCAGATCTGGGAGCAAATCTAAGCATGTCTTAGCAACAGTGTCAAATTCAGTCTGACCTGTTGAAATGCTGTGGAGATAAATTGCTGAAAAAGATACTTAGAAGGAGGCATAAAGGTACAACTTCCACATTTGATTGTACTGTATGACAATTAATTTGAAATATACCCATTTTCCCATGTATATGTGAGTTGCTTTCTATTTGCTTGCTTTCAGAATCTGTTTTTTGCATTTGAAATGTGTAACAACTGAAATTAGATAATCCTTTGTTATGATATTTTATCCGACAGCAAATATGGTCACTATACAGTATCTCCTGTGAAGCACGTTGAGACGTCTTCCTGATCATAATAATAATATTCCTTGCATATGATACAGCACTTTTCACATCTTCTAGACTTCTTAAGCGCCTCACAATATATACTGTAAAGTGAATTGACTGTACATTTATGGGCAAAAAGCAGCAGTCAATTGTGCACAGCAGTGTCCCATGAACAGTTGTGGATTGAGTAACCAATTATCATTGTTTTGTTTCTTGAGGGTTTATTATCCTCAGAAAAGTGATCCTCCAATTGACAAACAACAGGGTTCCTACTTACTGCTGGGTAAACAGCAGCTTTGTGTGAAAGGAAGTTATACCAAAATGTAATCGTTATGAATGCAAGCTGACGAAGAGTTGTGGACCCAAAACATTGACGTACTTTGCTTTCTCCATAGATGCTGCCTGACCTGCTGATTGTTTCTAGTGATTTCTGTTTTTGTTTCAGACTTCCAGCATCTGTATATTTTTGCACTTTTTTTTCCAGTATTTATCTCAATTGTATTATTATAAGAATGCTTGTGTTCTGACTTTGTTATGGTTCACAAAGTGGGAAGCAATAAAGATTGACTTAATCTTTGAAGATAACACAGACTATTCTAATGTTAATTAAATATCTGGCATTATCTTCTTTAAAAGATTGAAAAATTAAATCAAGAACAATATTTTAGGATACACGAAGAAAGTAGATCAAGAGATTCACATTTGCAAAGTGCAATTTCATGACATACCTGGACGTTAATTAACCTCTGGTACAGATTACTAGGCAGTAGGGTCCGTCGATATGGAAATTTTCCAATATCGATATATCGGTTTGTCTATATCAATATCGCTGTTTTTTTTGTCCTGCGCATGCGCACGCGCATTATGGTGTGCGCGCACATTCGGATATCGACAAGGTAAGTTGAAAAAGTCCGCATTTTACCGATATATACCGATATATCGATATATCGTCGGAAACGATATATCAAATTTTTCAATATATCAATATTTTTTAAATTCCAACATCGGCATATTGATATGAAAATTATATCGGATATAACCGATATATCGATATATCGCCGGACCCTACTAGGCAGGTTTCTTGAGGCCTGGGCATTGGCATCATTTTAAAAAACGTAATGAATGCTGTGACAGGAAGCCGTTAGGTTGGGTGTTCTGAAGTGATGAGATTTGATGGGCTAAAGAGCCTTTTTTCTCCCAACCCAATCTTGTGACTTTGGGATCTCGTGAACATTTAAATAAAAACAGTCAATATTGTGGTAAAGTTAAAGATATTCAGATGCTTATTTAAGTTTAAACATGTTTTGAAGTACTCCACACCCCTATTTTCTGCAGTGCTCAAAATTATCTGAAATTGCAGTGCCATCATCTCAGATTCATGCTGAATGGTCAATAACTTCTCTCCCACACACCCTTCAAAATAGCATTCATCGTTAAGCATTTTAAGTAATCAGAAGTGTGCACTTTCATGGAATGATGACTAAAATCAGCAACATTTGCTTGAAACTTACAGAATTTATTTTATGATGAAATTCTGCCAATTAACATATCCCAACAATCTGGTAGAATCAAAGTTTGCTTAGTAACAATCTGTGTCCTAGCTGTGATCTGAAGGATGATGGCAATGTACTCAAGCACTGAATATGCAGCTGTGGTGCTCACCATACCTATTGGGAGATGATCCTAATACAAGTCTGTCCAATTGACAGGAGCTCAAACTTGTTTTTGACAATTGTCTGAGGACCAACCTTTAATGATCCTCCTTGAAGTGGTGGCAAGTCAAGCTCATTCCATGGTTATTTATAATGTAATATAAATTTACATTTATATAGCGCCATTCCCATCTGGAGGCATTTACTTGTCTGGTGACCGAGGAGCAGGTCGGAGCCAACTCTCTATGGTGGACATAGTGATTGCATTTCTGAGCAAGCTAGGCCTGCCATATACAAAGGTACCGATAATAATATGCATTTCCTATCATGCTGTCAAAATGTCTCAAAGCACTTCACACAAATTATTGTAAAGTGTACGGACCATGCACCTTTAATAGGAGAACAGAGCAGCATAATGTCCCGCAAACAGCCATCAGAGAATGGGCAATTTTATCTAGGAAATTGTCGTGAGAAATTCCTTGGCTTTGATGATGATGATGATTCCTATTCCTATTAGAGACCCAGCCATCCTGGATGATGAGTGGGAATAGAAAAGTAGACACGAAACTGGGAGTTGGAATTCCTTCCACTCCGCTTCTGACAATCATATAACATAATAATAATCCTTGCATTTCATATAGCGCTTTTCACATCTTGTTGACGTCCGAAAGCGCTTCACAGAATATACTGTAAAATACACTGTAAAGTTAATTGACTGTATATTTGTGGGCGAATCATACAAGCTAATACCTCAACGCCCACAGAAATCTTATTGGTGCCTCCTACGGTACAATTTTATCTTTTATCACATCAAATAGCAATTATTCATTCGAAAGTACCTGTGAGCTAAGATCAACAGAAAGTCCGCTTTGGTGAGTTTTCAGCAGCTGGAACTGGAGGCTGTTAAGCAATTCCAAGGCTTTCAGGGTGTGTTAGGCTCACGGGCTTCAAAAAGAAAGCACAGCTGGACTGAAGAAATATGCCATTCATTCCACATCCACTCCATACTGCATAATATTCATATTGAGAAAGATGAAATCTCTTTAACTCTTTCATTAACAGAAACTCTGAGAATATGTAAGGTGATTTATTCAATCTATTTGTAAAATTTCAAAGCAAGACTTTCTTCAATATTCGACATACGGTATAAAATGTTAGTAGATCTCTGAGGAGCTTCAACTGAAACTGCAGCATTATTGAATGGACATGTGAATGGTTTGTTTCCAGGACTATTCTGGTATACAGACCTGCATATATATTTGAATGTATCTGCTGAAATAAACAGGCATTATGAGGAGCAGTCCCACCAGACTAAGTTTTGTTTCCCTCTCTTCCATGCGTTGCAGGTAAAGGGTGTCAACTTGATACCTCAATGCGGAAGTCCAAGGTGCAATCAGGAACCGATAACATATGGATTATCAGGGATCTCGAGTCTGCTTCTACTAGGTTACACCACTCTAGAATTAGAACTTGAGTAGTCTGCCCACAATATTTTAAAATGTTAAGTGAACATTTTATAAGTACGTTCAGAACACCAACGTTCGTAAACTTACCGACAAGCAGACAAATGTGTATTGTGTATGCACACTGTCAGAAATAAGATCTCCCTATCCACCACCTAGCCTGTTTCAAGTTGAAAGTTTTATTTTTCTATTTACTCTCACGATGGGAAAGTGTCAATAATTCAGATCTTTAAAGTTTTCAATGAAGCTTCAAAACTCAAACCATGATGAATTCTCTGCTTTATCCCATTGCCATTTCCCCATCAAATGTATAGTCAAATCTTTGAAGTGCTTTGAGATGTCCTCGTGACATAAAAAGGGTTATATTAAATGCACAAATTATTATGATTATCTGCTTTGGTTTTGGGCAAAAGCAAGAGCTCTAGTCCTTCTCTGGTGCAGAGGTGGTTCTCTATGTCACATTACATTGCCACCAGCAAATTATTAATAAATTGCTGATGCATTTATTGGGGATTTGACTGCATGTTCTGGATTGATGGAAATGTCACTTCTTTGGAAAGCATTAAACTGTGTAATGCTTTGCTCGGCATTTCCCTAAACTGTGCACTTAAGGAAATGTTCAGTTCGTATGAAACATGATCCACAATGCGCATTTACAACTGTCACCTTTTATTCTTATTTTTAATGTGAAAAAAAATTAGGTGGTTGTGTCAATCTCATCGCAGCAGATATATTGAAATACAGCTTCGCAACAAGCAGAACTTTATGTCAGGGCTTCCACATCAGTCTAGCAATATGATGTGTCTGACAGATTACATGGGCATTACACCATGTATCTGATTATTTTCAGCAGTATTTAATTACAGACTTCAAAAAGATATATTGTCTCTTTATTTTCTTATGTTCATCCAGATGGTTAGACAAGGATTGAACCACATGAGACGGATTCAAGATTCCCATTATTGATACATCACAAACTGCTTCACATCTTTGATGCCAATAAAAAGCTTTACAGACTCACAATCTTAGCTGACACCAGGTAACATAAACTGCACTGGTGGATGAATTGTCTCACCATGCTTTTCGTGGCTGACGAAGACTCATAGCTTTAACACGGAGGAAGTAGCAGTTACAGTCTTTGCAATCCCAAACTATACAGAGCATCAGAGAAAGAGGTCAGCTGGAGACAGAATAATGTCCTCTTAACTGAGCACAGCTCGAATCATATTACATTAACAGCAAAGCAAGGCTAAAAGCTTACACTCAGTGCAGGTCTTATTGCAGATTTCAATCAATAAAATACAAATAACTGCAGTGTAACCTTGAACAGGTTCCTATTTGAGTTTAAAAGATCAACCTGATTACAACAATAAACATGTAATACCAAAGGCATGCAGTGACTAAACAAGACATACCTGATATTTCAGGTCACCCTTCTTATCAATCTCTGGACAATGTAGCAAGGAAGTGCATGAAGCATGCCCCTCATTCATAGAAACATATCATATGCAGACAGGTACAAACCACTGGCTTACTGGAAGAGAGAAGCTCTTCTCAGAAATGATACCATCCCTCACTAAGAATATCCCACATTTACCTTCAGATCAATACTGCTCTATGGAAGCTGCTTGAATACATCTGATGGAGACTACTCAAGCAGCCAATTGGTTGCAAGGATTCCCCAGATGCGCTCTCCGGGGATGATGATAATATATAATCTCTAAAACTGCTTTGCCCAGTGCCTGCGTTCAGTTTACACACACACACACACACAGATTGCTGCTTCACACCACAGATGCTGACAAACCTGTGCAGTGAAACGCGATCCACCCACTGGTCTCTGCATTTCCCCCTGAGACAGCACAGGAAATTAAACTAATGTTATCTGCAGGTTTATTCTGAGGTATCTCATGTAAAATTGACAGGATGTGAAGTGTTTTTTTTGTCTGTGTGATACTTTTGCTCATTAATGATACACACAAGCACTTAGATTATGCAGTTAAATGCTTTCAAGGGAAATATCATGTCTGCCTGCAGATTATTTTACCTATATCATAAGCACCCTGACTGTTGTCTGCTCACCACATGTGGACCGCAAACAACAGCAGTCCTGAGCCCACGCCATCACTTAATGATTTTTGTGTGGTCCCAACTGCATATAGAGCGCAATCTGGCAAGTGACGCATTATCATTGGACATTGTCATTGAATAATAATAACAGCAACAATTTATATAAACCCAACCAACCTGGATGCTTCCTCCACTTAGTGAGCACCTGCTCACTTTACGTCCCCACCACACAAATTACCCTACCATCAGCAGGCATGAAAGCAAATGTTTATGCCCCTGCCCTCTGGAACTCTATCTGGATATTCCATTGCCCGGATATTCATTCGCACAAAATTCAGTACCCCTATCACACCATGTTCCAGTGGCTCCCAATTACCAAACACATTGATTTGATGATCCTCAAAATCACATCATGTTTTCACACTTCCTTACCTATCCAATCTGCTTTCCCCCCATTCCACCATCTGCTGCCACCATTCATCTGGCTCTGACCTCCTGTTTGTCCCTAGTACCATCCTTCCAGCATTGGTGGCCGTGCCTTCAACCATTATGCCCCAAATACTCTGGAACTCTTTCCCTCAAGCCTTGCCCACTCCCTATCCGCTTTCAAATCTTGCTTAAAGACCTTAATTTCTGATTGTACTTATGGTCACCTCCCCCTCCTTTTTCCCTTGACTTGGTATTAGATTCTGTCACTGTCAAGAGCTCCGAAATACTACCCCGCGTGAATAACCACAACAACTTTGATTTATATAGCACTCTCCACGCCGAACGGCATCTCAGAGCGCTTTAAAGTGAAGGGAGCTATATGAATGCAAGTTGTTATTATTGATGGTGATGCTGTCCTTCAGATGGCACATTAATCAGAGGTCCCATCTGCCTGTTCCAATGGAAGTTAAAGATCCCATTGCATTCCTCAACAAGAGAAGGGAGTTCCTTTTGGTGTCCTGGCTAACAATCCCTGATTTTAAAAATTGTAATTCGCTTAATGACTATATGTTCACTTACAAATACAAAGTTAGCTCACCATATAGTAAATCCCATTAAGCACGTTGAACCTTTCAGCAATGCAAGAATTATAATTGTGATTTTGAGTTACCATTTGCAACTCCTGTTACAAAAATAATAATAATAATAATCCTTGAATTTTGATATAGTGCTTTTCACATATTTTAGATGTCTCAAAGCGCTTCACAGAATGTACTTTAAAGTAACTGTGTATTTGTGGGTGAAACATGGCAGCACAGCAGTGTCCCACAAACAGTCATGGATTGAAATGACCAATTTTATTATTATGTTTTTTTTTGAGGGATTATTATTTGGCGTGTGGAGTAAGGAAATGTCCAAGGTTTCGCCCTGACCTGTCGGGATTCGAACACAGGTCTCACTTGTAAGGCGAGTGCTCTAACCACTCAGCTACAGGACTCCACATGGTACTATCTCTTTCATTATGAATCTAACCTTTAGATATTTTTCTCAGGGAAATGGTAGGATTCATCAGGGAGCAATGCAGCACATTGTGAATATGCTGAATCCTTTTATATTTTATATATTGTTGGAACCCAGTGTTTGCAAGCCCTTGTTCTGCAAGAATATGTTTTCTGCAGTTAGTATTTATTGAGTTAGACTTTTATTTGCAATGTTTTACCCTCTGGCATTGATTAAAATTTTATATTCTTATGCATGCACAAAACATAATGCTGAGGAGAAAGCATCTTGGGACGATATTTGTGACTATTACTTGCTTCTGTGGGTGGTCGCCACTGTGAAATTAACAATAGTCAAATTAGAAGGATTCAAAGCATAAAATCAAGCCTCAGTTCCATTCAATCAAGCTCAGACTTGGTTAGTCCATGTAAAACTACAAATGCATTCCTTGAAAACTATATGACTTCTTGTTAGAATATTATCACTTTTTATAATTTAGTTTCTCATGGAGAGATTTGGAAAGAACTGATATTTTGTTACTTGGGTCCATATTCCAATTTATATATTTAGATATAGTTTGGAGGTGAAAAAATCCAGAAAGGCCTGAAATTATACAATATAAGGCAGTCTTGTATCTTATACAAGTTTGGTGTTGATTTCTGATGAAGGTTCAGAACTACCTGAAATTGTATTACAACAAGTCCTCACTGGAGTTTGCTGAGTTTTGGATCGAGTTTTCAGATGGTGAGATATTAAATTGCATTATATGAACCATTATTAAAGGTTTCAGTTGACTAGCCTGATAGAGACCTGAAATATTATTACAGAGATATATGAGTCCTTGAAACGCCTTCTAAGTCTGTTTTTCTGTCCTGACTTGTGCTGCAGTAATGTTTTTGTAATAGCCAAGATGCGGCAAATTGAAAATAGGATTTCTGGTTAAATGTTCAATTTTTCTATCCATCCAAAAATAACTTCTCCATTTGAATTTTAGCAAATGGTTTGCACTTATTTTGCATGTCAACCTGGCTCAATTGATAACACTCTCACCTCTGAGTTGGGTTTGGGAGTTCAGACTCAAATATGTCTGAGATGACACTCCATTACAATATTTGGGGAGTGTTGCATTGTTTGAGGTCCAGATGAAATGTTCAACTGAGGTCTGTCTCTCGCTTAAGGTGAATGCAAAAGATCCCACGTCAATATTCAAAAAGAGAAGAGAACTTTTGCTGATGTTTTGGCCAATCCAAATAAAACTGGTCATTCATATCATAGCTTTATTTGAGGAACAATACTGTGCACAAATTGGCTGCTACCTTCACCATCACCACACTTTACATTAAATCATGTGATTTACTTTGAGACGTCTTTCCAACATAACAGGGGCATCAACTAATGCATGAAGGGAGCTTCTCTCACCTGGTGTCCTGGCCAACAATCCCCCAAATATAATTGGGCATTTGTTCCATGACTGTTTGTGGGACACAGCTGTGTACAAGTGGCTGCTGAGTTCAGCCACAAAATACATAGCTAATTCATTTTACAGCACATCCTGTGAAACCCTTTGAGATGTCTTAATGATGTGGCAAGGCACTATATGAAACACAATAATAGTTATTGTTATTAAAGCAAATATTATTATTAATCTGTTGAATGTGATAAATAAATGCCACTAACTTACCTGCCACTTCGAGTTTGCTTTCAGTTTCATAGCCTACAGTTGAATGTTGCTTCACAAGATACCAGCTGAATTAAATAGTTGCTTTCATTTTAGCTACATTCAAATGATAATTTCCATGAAAGGAATTGAGAAATCCTGTGAAACAACTGATATATTGGCAGGGTGGGGAAGGCCCCAACATAATAGTTCTCCCCAAAGAAAGAAAGGTCTGTCAAAGGTGGAAAACTTACACTGACATCAACTAAATTGTTGGACCCAAAGCCACAGCAATCATGATTGGATTTGCTGGTCTGCAGAATGTGTTGTTTATGTGCTGTGTTACTGGATACCAGCTTGAATCAGTGTACCATAAACCATCACTCAAATGCTCTAACTGAAATACTGAGCTCGGTGGATGGTATATCCAAGGACTACTCCCAGGTACATAAAGCCCAATCATTGTGCAGAAATTGCAATGGGGTGGAGGACGGGGGGAGATGAGGGGTGTTTTGGAGGTTTGGGGGCAGAGGGCATTGGTTCACATCTGCAACCTGACTTTAGTTAGTAACCGTGTTCAACCGTGTTCAACTGATAATCACACAGATGAAATATTCACCCTTGCAATATTCATTCTAATCTATTCAATAATTAGTGAGCTCAATGTGCCTAGATAATATATACAGTATTCAGATATAGGAATTTCCTTGCATAGGTGGAATGCACTCTCAGTTGGGTTTGGATACTTTCATGGTGATGTGTCAGATATGCAGCGGAACAAAGAAATAGATAACGAGAAAGATTTGCATTGAATCTAAAAGACCAGAAGGATGCAAATTGGGCTGGTCTATTGCTAACAATCGCTTGTATTTTTCTCACCTCGAACATTTTTGGTGTCATGTTCGTCATAAAATGGTCTAAAACATGATGTTTTCAAGTGGAATTACTTGAAAATAGCTCCAAACCACAAATGTAGACACAATCCAATTTGACTAAATGCTTCACATCAACTCACAGAAATGAAAATTCATCTTCAGGAGCAATTCCCTCAGATGCACAAGACCTGTACTTTGAGATCCGACCCCATGTGAAGGGTGCTATATTAATGCAGCAATTGTTGTTGTTGATTTACTTTCTGCAATTGAAAGGAGGAGTTGCCATTCGCGGCTTGAAGTCCTTATTAGAAATTCCATTAACCTTTTTGATTACTTCACCCACAAAATAACCTACAGTGATTTATGTTCATGGATCACTAAATTCTTTTTTACTTCTCCATAGTGCTTCACTATTTAATATATTCTGACCAGCATTAAGTTATGTTTAATGACATCTGCCTTAGCTCTGCCCACTCGCTTGATCTCTACACATACATTGTATATCATTTTGTAATGATGTACTCTCTTCTTTATTTACTACATATCAAGATTAGTCATCAAAAAAGTAAATTTACACTAATATTTGCTGAAATGCACTTGCTATTTTGCTTTAATAATAATCCTTGTATTGAATATATACTTTTTCACATCTTCTGGATGCCTTAAAGCACTTCACAGAATATACTGTAAAGTGAATTGACTGTATATTTGTGGGTGAAACACAGCAGCCATTTGTGCACAGCAGTGTCCCACAAACAGTCATAGATTGAAATGACCAATTCATTATTGTGCTTTTTTTTAGGGATTATTATTAGCCATATGGAGTAAGGAAACTTGCCCAAGGTTACTCCCTGCTAAGAATTGAACCCAGGTCTCCCCCTTGTAAGGGGAGTGTTCTAAACACTGAGCTGCAGGACTCCACTACCTCTGTATTTCCATTCTTATATTTCACAAATGCATTGTGCATTTATGAAAAATAATAATGGAAATATAGAGGTAGCAAATTTGCAATGTGTTAATAAAGCTGAATTAACCTTACAACAGTATTGTTAATGGCAGCCTCAATGTGAATAACAGTGGTAGGAGAGTAAATAAATGATGCTATTGTCTTTAGATGCTCGGAGATCCTCATCTCATGAGTTGGTTCTCCCAGCGCCTTTAAAAGCTCTGCCTGTAGCAATCCCACTTGCCATGTCTTTGTATCCACTAGTGGGCTGAGTGTTTATCTCCATCATAATAGATCAAAGATTGTTGTTTTGCATGGCTGGCTTGTACAGACCTTTCCCAGAGTCCAATATTTCTGCATTAGTAGAAATAATTGCTATACTCCTCAAATTTAGATTCCTAGGCTTCATACTCCTACTGTTTAGTGTGAAGCCACTCCTTGAGTACTATTGCATACAATTTTATTTACTGCAAAATAAGAGGCTGTCCAGGCCTTAAAGACAGTGCAAGGAGAGCAAAGAGGATGATCCCCAGTGTTAGTGGAATTAGTTATGAGCAAACATTAGACATGTTAGGGCTCCTTTATCTTAAGAGAAGGTGACGCCAAGGAGATCTTTTGGAGGTGTATAAACTTTTAAATGGGATTGAAAAAATGAACCCAGAAACACCAGGATCCTAGATTGATTTTGAAAGCAACTTAATGCAGTGATGGGTTGGTAGAGCGGGTATTCTGAAAAGATACGTTTCGATGGACCAAAGTCCTTTTTTCATCCAAACTCAGTGGCAGCTCAGTGGTAGAGCATTCGCATTACAAGTGAGAGCCACACACCTAATAATCCTTAACAAAAATAATAAATTGGTCACTTCAATACATGACTGTTTGTGGAACATTGCTGTGCGCAATTGGCTTCCGCGTTTTGCCCCCATATATAAAGTCAGTTAACGTTACAGTATATTCTGTGAAGTGCTTTGAGACAACAACAACTTAAACTTATAAAGCGCCTTTCACGTTGGGAGGACGTCCCAAGGCGCTGCACAGGAGGCGTGTGACCCGAGCTGGGAGGGGAGTGTTCGGGAAGGGGTGAAACACGTAGGGGAGGTCGAAAAGTTCAGGGGGGGAACAAAAGGCACAGTCGAAGAGGAAAGTCTTCAAACCGGCCTTGAAAGAGGAAAGGGAAGAAACAAGGCGGAGGGATTGTGGGATGGAATTCCACAGGGTGGGAGCGGAGAAGCCGAAAGCCCGGCCTCCAATGGTGGGGCAGTTCGGGTGGGGGGCTTGGAGCAGGCCAAGTCCTGCTGAACAGAGAGTCCGGGTGGGCTTATAGGGGGAAAGTAAATCGGTTAAGTAGGGCGGGGCAAGGCCATGTAAGGCCTTGAATGTGAGGACGAGGATCTGGAACTCGATCCTCTGGAGGATGGGGAGCCAGTGGAGATGGGCGAGGGTGGGGGTTATGTGATCGCGGAGGCGGGTGCGGGATAGTACACGGGCTGCAGAGTTTTGGATGACCTGCAGCCTGTGAATGGAGGAGCTGGGGAGGCCGACGAGGAGAGAGTTTCCGTAGTCCAGCCGTGAGGTGATGTATGCATGCACGAGTGTTTCAGCAGCATGGGGGGTGAGGTAGTTGCGGAGCCTGGCAATGTTGCGTAGGTGGAAATAAGCGGTGCCGGTCAAGGCACGGATGTGAAAAGCGCTACATCAAATATAAGGATTATTATTGTACTTTGTAATATCCATTTATTTGTTAACTAAGCATGAAACTTGGCAAGTTTCCTAACTCCACAGCCCTGATAATAAACCCTCAAAAAAAAAGGTCACTTCAATCCATGACTGTTTGTGGGGCACTGCTGTGTGCAATCGGCTGTCGTGTTTCACCCACAAATATACAGTCAATTCACTTTAAAGTACAGTCTGTGAAGCATTTTGAGATGTCTAGAAAACATGAAATCAAATGCCAGGATTATTATTAATATTATTAAACCAATCTTGTGGTCTTGTGATCTTCTGATTAACACAGAGCTTTTTTCGGGGGTAACTTTCTCTTCCATAGTTACTGTTGAGAAGTTGTAGTTCTAGTTAACTTTTTTGGTTATTGTTATCAACATTCACGTAATAATATTCTTGATGAAAAACAATGTCTCAAACAAAATAGACCCTATCAATTGGCTGCTGCGCTTCTTCCATAAAATATAGTCAATTCACTATTCTGTAAGCTCTTTGAGAGGTCTCAAATGCATGAAAAGTGCTATATCAAATGCAAGGATTACAATATTATTATTATGGTGTAGGATGAATATTGTTTTGAGTGTTTCTTAACACCTTCAATGTACTGTATTGGCTTACCAGGGATCAGCAATAATGATGGCTGCACTGACATTTTTGAACTGTGTATGGAGGTTTAACCATGCGTGTGTGGGTGGGGGGAGGAGGTGGAATTTATCTGTTAAGAAACATTTAAATTTTCACCCAAATGTGTCAACAGATTTGGGAAGCGTAATTAGGTTTGTCCTACTTTCCTGAGGTTCAGTACAATCGCTTGCCATAGGATTTACTGGATGCCTGAAGAGGAGGTATTCAGTAATCTTTGTTGGCTTAGTTTCCTTCAGTAACACGAAATATATTTACACCACAATTTACACCTTCACTCCAGATGACTCATTGTAGACAGGTGAATGAACTTGACTCTTTCCTTTGTGTGGCTTTGTTCCACATTGTTGATGTATTCATCCTTTTAAAAAAAATTAAAGTCTAACTGAAATATTGTTTCTGGAAACAAATCTGAGAAAGTGGTGTCAGATAATATGCAGATACATGCATGTGGTACCAACTCTCTTTTTTTTTTACAGTTTGCAGTATGTTGTTCCCAATGCGATGCCTCAAATGCAAATGCAGATCTACAGATTATTGTATAATTCATTTTCTAGAGATAAGAAGGAAAGATGGGAAAAAAAATTGCTTCTTAGAGATCTAAAGTAAACACAGAAAACGCTCGCAATCCACAGTAGGTCAATCAGTTTGTGCGAGAGAAAGGCATTAACATTCCGGTTATGACCCTTCATCAGAATCTAGTATAGCTTTATTTTTCAGATCATGATTGACTTGATGTGAATTTTCAGCATTTCCAATTCCTTATGACATTGTTTATTGTTGTAGATTTTCTAGGTCCTACATTCTGACTTTATTTGAATTTTTCATTTTGTAGCAACGCAGCGATTGATGCTGAGATGAACTCAGTAAAACTTGCTGAGAATTTACATTACCGTGCTTGTTTTGCTGCAGAGCCTGAGGCTGGACACTAACTAATTACCTATATAAGACAGTTCCTTTTCATTCTCGGCTCAATGCATCAGAGCTTTAATGTGTTTCAATATTGCTCTCCTGGAATTTCATTCTGAATCAGCCTATTCAAAATGTGATATTTTAAAGAACCATAGAAAACTTGCAGCACAGAAGGATGCTTGTCGATCCATTGTGCCAGTGCAGGCTCACTGAAAGAGTAATCTGCTGATCCCCATTTTGTTGTCGTTTAACCATAATCTTTTATACATTTCTGAAAACGTATAAATAATGTTTATTCGTTTGTTTGTTTGAGCTCATACTGTATGCTGACAATTCAGTCCAGTGCTAAGGGAATTCTGTTTTATTGGAAATGCCAACTTTTGGATGAAATGTCAAATCAAACTGCCTTCTGATGATTCATTGTTCAACAAAGAAACTAGTTTCTCATTGATCATTCACTTCAAACATGGGGAGGGTATTATTTTGTGGGATTTGCCTCTTAATCGAGGGTCAATGCAATTTACAGCAAATCTTGTGAAGTGCTTTGAGACATTTCACCAATGTGATAAGCTTTTCTAGCAAACCTAAGGATGATTATGTTTCCCTTTTAAAAACAATTAATATTGATGTTGCTTCAAGAATGGTTCTAAGTGAAGCATTTTACATCCTAACAATCTTCTCCAAAAAAATTGTATCCTCTTACTTTACTATTTTACCTTAAAACTGTGCTTTCCAGTCATTGATTCGCTGATCAGTGAAAATAATTCCATATGTTATGATTTCACCTTACAGAAAATTCTGTGAAGTGTGTTTGATAGTTGATACCTTAAAGGAGCAGATTATTATTTGTGTTAGTATCATTGCTTTAGATTTATAGCTGCATGTATCTTTTGAATATTTGAATGCCTTCTTAATGCTCAACATCTGTGTATGCTCCATGCACACTCCTACAATTACTGTTTAAAGTCAATAATTACATTATCCTTGGCTTCCAGTGTTTTTTAAACCTGCATTATATCCAGGTTCTTTTCAGTATCAATCTTCTTTTCAGTAATAAGACCAAGTCCAATTATACAGCTTCTTTGTATAACTTTAAATTAAGTCCTTGAATTATCATTGATGCTCTCATCTGAGCCTTTTGCAATGCATCAGTGTCCTTATGTAAACTGTGTTTGAAATTATATATACTGTTCCAGTGAGCAATGTCAGATTAAATAACCAGTTTTGATTTTTAATCGCTTTGGGAAAGCTGTCATTGAAATATAATTTATTGTTATTGTTGAATCACATATTCCCAAAATGCATTCCAGAACTAGTTTTGCCTTGTTGATAGTATATTTGCACTGAAGGGATGCATTCAGCACAAGAACCATGGTTAGGTATTTGTTTTTCTATTGTTGTAAATAGACATGCATGACCCCATTGTTTTATGTACAATTTAAAAATATATATTTTACCATGGATTTTTCTGCATTGAATTTTGTCTACCAGACATGGAGTGATTAATTGAATGAGCACTATCTCTGTTTACCTGCTTGCATAGCTTATTATCACAGGCAAATTTGATAATGTCACAATCACATCCTCCAGATCATTCATAAATAATGTGAACAGCCAGTGGACGCAGAACAGGATTCCGTTGATCGGTGCTAATCACTGTACCTCAAACAGATTTTGTTGATTTATTGTCAGCTTCTGCTTTTTGCCACCAAGTAATTTCCTAATTAAGTTGGCTGATCTGCCATTCATTCAGACACTGTCAGAAGATAGCGATCTGCATCTGCAATAGTGCAACACACAGATATGAAGGACAGTCTGTGATATATGAAAGGCTTCTCCATGTTTTTGCCCCCAAACAGGGTAAAACATTAATAATCAAGGCAAACAGGATGCTGTACTGTATTGCTAAATTGATTGTGATATACTAAGCAGTGTTAACTACTAAAACATGTTGATCATAATTCCAGTATATTCTGTGAAGCACTTTGAGACGTCTAGATGATGTGAAAAGCTCTATATCAAATGCAAGGATTATTATTATATTTAATCCTTGTATAGTCTTACAATGTAAATCCAGACACAAACACATCACAAGATCACAAGAACCCCCTTCGGCCCAATAACATCCCTCAAGAACACTACCCTAACATACCCTAATACTGCAACAAGCTGCTTTTTAAATGGGCCTTGTGTCCTGGCCGTTAGCACCTGGCCATCATGTTCCAGTGGATGATTATCCTCTATTGTCTTGTTATATCCTAAAATGTATGTTATTCTTTACAATTTAAATATATATAGATATATATTACCATAGATTTTTCTGCATTGAATTCTGTCTATCAGACATTTTAGGACGTAACAAGACAATAGAACAAGAGGTTTAGCGTTGTGGAGGACAATTTCAATTGGACTATTCAAGGATTATTTATCAATTAGCTTTGGAAGGGAACACTGTTGATGCAACCCAATTTAGCCACTGAAAGAAGAAAAAAAAAGAAAATATTCTTATATCACATTATACTTCCCAAAGTCTCTAAACACTTCATGGTGATGACTGTTTCATGCAGGCAAGCATAGTAGACAATTTATACCCAGCAAGATGTATAAAATAATCAATTTATGTAAAGGATTGTTACAGTGCTATAGGACCATTAATATCCACTGGAGGATGGCAGATATAACCTTATTTTAAGTTTGTTTCCAAACGCATTTATATTATATCAGGGCAATAAACTTCTATTTTTCTATAGGTTTGATGCAATTCCAACTTGCTTCAGATATATTCCACCCCTATTTGTTAGTCAAAATACACAGTCTGTGGACTCCATAGTGAACCCTGTGAATTTCTTTGAGACATTTTGACAATATGATCAGACACTATAACAAATGTGAAGACTATTCTTATTAATAAAAACAACAGCTCATTTGAGACCCAACATTGTTAAATCCCCTTTTCTCTCTGCATGGTGAGTGGATGGACTCAAGAACTAGGAAATAAATAAGGGAATAAAACATTGTCATAAAGTTGTCTTTGCCTTAAAAAAAACCCTCTATTTGTCTTCTCTTTATCCCAAAGGGAAGGAGAAAATATCAGTTAGCAAGTCAACCTGCAGCAACCAATCTATCTCCTAGTGGAATGCACAAGTGTGGATTTAATTACCTGGTTTGGGAACTCTGTATCGCCTGTGATCCCTGAAAGAACCGAAATAAAACTATCAAAGCCCCCTAACCACAAATGATAATGGAGCAGCTGAAATTTGAAGAAATGCAGTTTTGCAGCTTGGATGTTAAAAGGTGCTGAGCAGAGAGGTTCATGAATCAAAGGATTATTTTAAGTGTAAGGGATATCAACTTCCCTTTCTGGGCAAAAAAGTAATTTCCCAATGACTTACTTGCAATCTGAAAATTAGACTTTGCTGTGGAGAGCAATTTGTCCAAAATTAATGTTTGGTTTAGAAATAGTATACTGTACACATAATTAATCCCACGGCTACAAGGTGTGTGTTACAAACAAACAGTTACAATATAATAAGTTCTGACACAATTAGTTTTGGTGGGAATGTTTTAAAAAGACAGCAAACAAATAAAGCTTGTTATTATAATAAGAATCCATGCAATTTGATACTATGTCCAGAACATTTCAAAGCTGGTAATTATTGCAGTGCTCTGAAACACTTTCCTGCATGAAGGAAGCTATATTAAAACATGTTGTTATTTTCCATGTTGTGATATGTAAGACAACAAAGCAGCCAATTTATATACACCACAAATTCTCACAAACAAAAATTATGTGAATGACCAATTAATCTGGAGTAGTATCAGTCAAGATGCCAGAAATAACTCCCTTCTCTGTTTAAAGTGGCATGAGATCTGAATAACCTTGATTGCACATGTTAAAAGAGAAAAGGGCACTGTAATAACGATTGAACCATTTACGTTAGACATGACATGACAGGAAGTGTTTAGGGTTAGCATTAAGATCATTGGAGGTAGTGATTCATTTGTCATGAGACAAAAATGTTGGAGAAATCCATAGGCGCCTTGTCAGCAGAAGCAAATGAGGCAGTGTGTGCATTGGGATATTCCTGGATACCAACTAAAACCACATAGTTTGCCATTGATAGTGTTGTCTGCCAATCTTTCCAACTGCTTATCCAGTTAGGAACACAATAACCATAAGGGCTTTGGCTTGCAGGGTTAACAGGTGCTGAATGCATTGACTCCTTGCCCCAAGTAACTGGTCTGTCATTCCAAGGCCTGTAGATGAACCTCGCTAGCTGTTCTGTCACCAACAGTGCCCTGGAATACTGTGGACCCCTTTGACTCAGGAACCAGACTAGAGACCACCACAGAGGGCTGGCTCGATTCCGATATTCCATTCTCAGAAGTGTCACCTTCGAGTTACCTCAGCTCCAAGAAGACCCATCTTACCTCCCTGCCCTCAAGGTGATTTGTCACCAGTTACTAGTTTGAATCCAATGAGTGTAGTTTTGAGCCACATTAGGTGGAATAATAGGTACAAGGAACTCTCTGTAGCTGCCCAGTGGGTAACACATCTCAGCATGAAACGCATGAAGGAATTACCACCATCTTCTTGTCTGCAGCTCGTGTCCTCATCCCTTGGTGTAACAATCACTATCACTAGTGATAATTACACCAATTGGAGGTGTGGGTTTTAAGCAGTGGCTGTTTGCCTCTCAACAGGCCAAACAAGGTGGATTCCAGGTGCTGGAGGTAAAAGTGTATGTTCACGAACTCGCACTCCAGGTAATCAATATGTTAAAAGGCTTCATGTATGAAGGCCTGGTGACACAGACTATTAAAACATCTACATTACATCTCTAAAATCTGGGTTGAAATGCATCTGTGAGTGATTGAATGAAAGGTTCCTCTTTCATTCAATCACCTGTCACCTGTAACAAATAAAATAAAGTTCACACTGATTAAACAAAGGGCATCGTTGAATTCTGGGGACTAAAGCACTTGAAACACAATAAACCAGTGTCACTTTGCTTGGTAAATGTGACACTACGGTGGCCAAAGTAGAGAATATTACAATACACTAAGGAAAATGCAGCAATTCAGCAAGCAAATACATTGTAACCAAAGCTGTTTCTTTTTTGCATTACCAAATGGGATTATTGCCATTTCATCCTATGTTTATCCTATTTCAATTCAAAGCTGTTTACCAATATTAACTGGGGCAATCATGCATTGCAGAGGTACGAAGAAGAGCATCCAAATAGCGATCAGATGAAACAGAGAGAGAAAATATTCTGATGTGACATCTTCAATAACTATATCAGTAATTTTATGACTGGTTTCAGTTTCCCCCTGATAATCCTTTAAAGTTTTGGCAAAATTTTTGCTAATTTAATGTGTGGACATTTATTTGTTTTTACTTCACTGGGAAGCAAAAAAATTATTTCCTCACTCAGAATAACTGAAATAATCATTGGTCATCTTTCTGCTCACAAATAGGCACAATATTCGATCTCCAACCCATGACCTTGAGGCATGAGTGTCACTACCGTTTTTCCTACAAGTAAAGAAAAGAAATAGCATTTGCATTAAGATTTTTTTGGTGTGACAATTTCTTTTTGATTTCTTTGAAGTTTTGGGGGGCTTTAAACAATAAGCATATTATCTCCAGGAATGACATCACCAGGGTAGCTTATTGGGAGGGAGTTCTTATTTTTCCAGTTTTAAAGTAGAATTAATATAAGCAGAGATACATTTATTAACACATGGGCCTTCATTTTCAACTAATATATATGCTAATTTAGCTCCCTTGTGCTATTGGGCTCAGTAAATCCTACAAGTTAGTTCCCCTGATGATATCATAAGCTGTTTAAACCACAATATTCCAAGAAAAAGATACTGAAATGAGGAAGAACTCAAAATCATTTGTAACCATTTGAGTTTTGAACAGAGTTATTAATAGGGAATTGCATTCCATGAATTCCAATCCTACCCAATAATTGCACCTAGGCCTCCATTATGTATTAACTTTCACCAGCCTTCTCAGAGACAATAAATGGGAAAACTAGCTAATGCCATAAAGTCTTCCATGCTTTACTGAAGACCAGTATGTATTGTGTCCATGAATAGAACTGCACATATTACAGTAAAGCTGTGAAACCAGGGATTTTGTAAAACCCCTGAAATGTTCAGTATAATTGTGAAACCAGTGATTTCAATGTGTGAAACCAGGATTTCACAAAATCCCTCAAATTATTTTAACTAGGGAAATCACTGAAATTATGAGTCAGGGATTTTGTGAAAAAGTGATCCCAGCAATGCACAGGGGTAAAGGGAGCATCCTTGGTGTTATCATTAATAGAGATTTACACACTGACCAGTACAAGATAGCAGTGAAGGATGCCATTCTGATGGGTCACTCTTCTAAAACACCGTTTAGGCTTCAGTTGGACTACTGTGTTCAGTTCTGAGTACCACACTTTTGGAAGGATTTCAAGGTATTGGAGAGGGTGCAAAGCAGATTTACCAGTATGGTACCAGGAATTAGGTATGTCAGTTATCAGAAGAGGCAAGAGAAGCCAGGATTATTCTCCTTGGAGCAGAGAAGGTTAAGAGGAGACTTAATAGAAGTTTTCAAAATTATCAAGGGATTTGATAGGCTGAACACGTAGAAATTATTTCCACTGGTGAGTGGATCAGTAACTCAAGGACACCGATTTAAAATAGTTGTTAAAAGAAATGGAGGGGAAGTGAGAAAAATTACTTTCACACAGTCAGATTTTGGATCTAGAATGTATTGCATGATAGGGTGATTGAAGCAGATTCAATAAAAAATGTTATTGAAGAGAGAAGTTGAGAGAAGTAGATAGTTATTTGGAGAGGACAGATTAGCAGGGCTACGGGGAGATAGCGGGGGAATGGGATTGATTTGGACAGCTCTTTCCAAAGAGCTAGCACAGACACGACAGACTGAATGGCCTCTTTCCATGCTGTATAATTCTATGGTTCTATTCCAGGTCATTGTCACTCCTTGAAGCTGTCATTGCTATTTGTGGTGGACAAAATATTTAACGGCGATCAGAAGCAACGTCAGACCAACCGTGGAAATGTTTCAAAGCAAATCTAAAAAGTAACTGTGTCATTGAAACCTTACTTATATCAACAAATGAACATTTGACTCATCAGTGAACTGAAATGTCACATGAATTTGTGGTAAATAAAATATAAATATTCAGAATGTGTTTTTTATTTGTCGATAATGCTAACAAGTGTCAAGGCAAGGCTGTCATCAACAGTGACCGTGAGTACTATGGACTGGAACTGGACAATCATAACTGCCTCAGGATGTACTCGCCTTGGAGGGGGTACAACATAGATTCACTAGGTTGGTACCTGGGATGAGGGGGATGAGTTATGAGGATAGGTTGAGCAATCTAGGCCTATATTCTCTAGAATATAGAAGAATCAGAGGTGATTTTATAGAAACCTATAAGATTATAAAGGGGCACGACAGAGTACATAGTGGGAGATTGCTTCCCCTGGTTGGAGAAACTATAACCAGGGGTAACAGTCTTAACATTAGGGTTCAGCCCTTTCGCACTGAGTTGAAAAAAGATGTCTTCACTCAGAGGGTAGTGAATTTATGGAATTTGCTACCCCAAAGGGCTGTAGCTGCTCAATCCTTGAACATATTCAAGACTGAGATTGATAGATGTCTTGTGGATAAAGGGATTAAGGGATATGGGGGTAAGGTGGGTAGGTGGAGTTAGAATAGATCAGCCATGATTTTATTGAATGGCAGAGCAGGCTCAAGGGGCTGAATAGCCTACTCCTGCTCCTAATTCTTATGTTCTATGTAGAGGGTTGACTCAATTCCGACGTGTCACCTTGGAGCCAGCTCCACTCTACGGTGACCACACTTCCCCTCCTCTACAAGGAGAATATTATTCCAAACAGTGCGGGAAACGTACAGGCTGACTCTGATCTGGGAATATTTATCTCTGCAAACAAAAACTGTTCAGTTTTCCACAACTGTCATTTTTCACCAACATGATGATTTATTATAGAAGATAATAAATAGGTTTGCTGCTCTATACCAAAGATAAATGATAATTTATAGAAGATTATCATAGAAACCTGAATGTGCCATAAATCAACTTATGTCAAGGACTTGTGCCTGTATAATAATTTAGGATGGTCGCCTTCAAAGTCCTCCATGGCCTTGCCTATACTACTTTGCAACCTCCTAACCCCTACCAACTTGCCCACTCCCTCCACTCAGCAGACTTTGGCCTGCTCCATGTCCCCTGACCCACCAGCCACACAATCGGTGGGTGAGCCTTCAGCCACTCTGCCCCTAACATCTGGAATTCCATCCCGCATTCCCTCCACCTCGCTAGCCTCCTTCAAGCCCAGCCTCAACACCCTCCTCTTTGATGGTCCCACAACTCATGAGGACAAGTTACAACATTCATTAGCCTAGACCAGCAAAGGGAAGATGGGTCATCAGGAGCCACGTTTGGTAAACGATCAATAGAACAAGTGTGAAATTTCACATAGGCAGCAAATTTGATGCAGGCCATGGGAGTAACTCAAATGGAGTTTGGTTAATATTCAATGCAACATGACTGAGAACCAGCAATTATGGCAACACCATGGCTGGTGGAGAAATCAACCAGCACCAGGCTGAAACATATGTAAATAGAATGCGCAGGTGTAAATGCTGTGCTGAAGTGGGGAATGGGGGGGGGAGGTAAAAATGTTTACTACCAAATCCATCCATAATTACACAGGTTTGGTCTGAACTTTTCCTGTGAAGAGGTCACATCATATTCTGAGGTTTTCATCCCGAATTCCAATTTAACTTAATTAGATTCACGACCTATCCAGTGAAATTAACAGCTGAATGGAATAAGGGATGGAATATTCTGCATTAAATTAAGACAGGTTTTAAGACAAAAAAAAATCTAATTGACTCTGTAATGAGACATTGTGTATTTTCTAATTTTAATCTTACAATTCCTTATAAAACAGAATTCTGCCATTTCACAACCCCAACAGACCTAATCACATTCATTTTCTACAGCATCTAGATTTGCAAATATCAGCAAATTATATCAAATATCTTTTTGCGGAATGATCTATTCTTTTCTTAAAAACACAAAACGTATAATTGGGAGCATAAGAGTGGAAACATTGAACTGATAATTAACAGGCATTCGGAAGAATGATTGCTTAATTTTAGAAGAATAAAGAGAAAGCACTAATTAAAGCAATGTGTTTCCGAGCAAGTCGTGAGGTGAAAGAATATTGTGGGTAAATGTACGTTTCCTTCAGATATTTGAAGGACAAATGTTATACAATTTTCTTTTTTGGGAAGGTCATCAACAAAATCCAAGCAGCACGTAAAACTCTGAAAGCTTTGCTACCGCTGCTACTGAAGTAAGTTTTTAAAGAACAAAGGAATCCTAATCAACCCTTGTATTAATATTGTACAACTGCAACCTTGAATGCCTTTATAATGTTTTTTTTCAAACTACAATAACAGGTAAAACACTCAGCTTGTAAAGCATTTCACAATGTCACACACAAATCCAGAAGAAGCTTACATGGTAAACATGGCGTAGCTCTTAAACTTAGAACCCTAATTTGTTGGATTGATAAGTTAAAATCCTTAATGGGACTATGAACTCTGTTTCTAGTGCACAGTACATCCAAAATCGCCTACAGATAATGCAATATTTCACTTGTGTTCCAATGTTTGAAATTGTGCTGAATTGTTGCCATCCCTTATTCTTTTTTAACTGAGCACCTATCTGAGTGTGGGCAAGCACTGAGCCAAGTGAAACAATGCATTTTGACACTTAAACAGCCTGAAGACAATATTCAATCTGTAACTTATGATCCTGTATCTTTCAACCATCAATTACCTCTCCTCCTAATCCATGGAGAAGAAGACACTACAAAATGTCTCAGAATGACAAAAAAAAGCTTAGCTGTATTACATAACAGCAATGCAATTCAACAAGTTTTAAAATCTCACTTTAGATCACTACAGTGAATAAGGCTACAGATTAAATCTTCCACCAGAGGCTGCTGGAAATGTAGCTGAAGCATTTCTGTACATCATTCATGTACTGTATACCCCTACCCTCCCCTCTCAGCATTCCGAAGGGACCGTTCCCTCCGTGACTCCCTGGTTCATTCCTCCATTAAAACCAACTGTCAATCCCCTTCCCCCTATCGCACACCAGCGCAGGAGATGCAAAACCTGCCTTTTCACCTCTTCACAGAACACTGTCCAAGGCCCCAAGCAACATTTTTAGGTGAGATAGCATTTTACATGTACTACCACTAATGTAGTATATTGCATCCGCTGCTCACAATGCAGTCTCCTCTACATTGGGGAGACCAAATGCAGATTGGATGACTGATTTGCCAAACACTTCTGTTCTGTCAGTAAATATAACCCTGACTTTCAGCTTTCATGCCATTTTAACTCTCCTTCTCACTTGCAGTCTGATCTCTCCATCGACGGTCTCCTACTCTGTTCCAACGAACTGCAGAGCAAGCTCAAGGAACAGTATCTTAGCCATTTGCTAGGGACCTTACAGCCCTCTGGCCTTAATATTGATTTCAACAATTTCAGGCCACAACAGTTCACCTCCCTCTCTTCTATGACCATCTGAACTGCCTGTTCTTTGACAATTTCAGCCACTCTTTGTTTGTTTTAATGTTATTAACAATTTTTCTCTGCAGTTTTGTTGCAACCCCTGTCTTTTGTTTCACAACATTAACACCTCTTTAATGCATCACCTCCTGCCCTCTACCTCACTTTCCCCTTTGTCTTCCTTGCCCTGCCTCTCCCCATCTGTTAATCTTAAAAGCCTCTCTCTCCCAACATACCCCAGTTCTGCAAAGGATCGTGGACCCGAAACGTTGACTCACTTTTCCTTTCTCCATAGATGCTGCCTGACCTGCTGAGTTTTCCCATTATGTTATTGAATGGTGGGGCAGGCTCGAAGAGCGGAATGGCTTACTGCTGCTCCTTATTCTTATGTTCTAGGATTGTGAGGGTTTTAGAGATCAGCAAAGAAAACCAAGAAACTGATCAAAAAGGAGAAGATGGAATATGATAGTAAACTAGCTAGAGATATAAAGAAAAACTGTAAGAGCTTTTAAAAGAACATAATAATAAGCAGGTTTCGCCCTGACCTGCTGGAAATCGAGCCCAGATCTCTCACTTGTGAGGCGAGTGCTCTAACCCCTGAGCTACAGGACTCCACCTGCATATAAAATGGAAGAGATTAACAAAGGTTCATGTGGATCCTTTGTACGAAGAGACAGGAGAAATTATAATGGGGAATAAAGAAATGGCAGAGTCATTAAACTAATAATTTGTTTTGATCTTCACTTTAGCAAACCTTTCCTGGGATGTTATTGAAAACTTAATTAAAATAGCATAGAATCAAGAGGCTAATGTTGGTGAGCAACTTAAATAAATTAATATCAGTAGAGCATTAGTACAAGAGAAATTGCTAGGAATAAAATCTGATTGTGGAGTCCTGTAGCTAAGTGGTTAGATATCCACCTTCCAAGTGAGAAACCTGGGTTCGATTCCAGGTCAGGTCAAAACCTTGAGTCAGTTTCCTTACATCAGACGCCTGGTAATAATCATTCAAAAAAATAAATTAATTTGGTGAGTTCAATCCACAAATGTTTGTTGAAACGCTGCCAAGCGCAATCAGGAGGGTTTTAGAGATCTGCCGCATTTTGCCTACAAATATCCAGTCAATTCACTTTACGTTATATTCTGTGAAGCGCTTTGAGACACAGTCTAGAAGACATGATAATGGCTATGTCAAATGTAAGGATTATTGAGGGATTGGGAAGAGTCAACACGGCTTTATGAAAGGAAAATTGTGTTTAATAAATCTCTTATTTTTCTTAAGGCTGTTACATAAGATAAGGGCTTGCGGATCAGAGCAGTTCCTTGGTTTGTTTGCTGGTGGTGGAGCTTGGCACTGGCTGCACATCTCTGAGGATAATATGCGGTAAGTCTTTACTAGTGGGATCCTGGGATGGTGACAAAATTGGAACCTGTTTCTCTGTCTGGCATCTTTCCATACTCCAAGGATTTGGCAACACTATGTGGACTTCATGCAGGATGTCTGACATCCGAACACATATGAGCCAATCTCTGGATCACATTGTAGGTTGAGAAGGGAAGTTGTTAGGAACAGAGGCTGAGGTTTGATGGGGAAAGGATGGGGGAGATGTTGGTGGATTAATGTTGACTTGGTTCAGGATCAATACTTGGTTGAGTTTCTTTAGGGCTGAAAGTTTGTTTCTGTCAGGGCTAGTTTGAAGCAGGTCACAAAGTCAGTTAGCTAGCAACTGGCATTGTATAGCTGCCGAGAGTCAGTTTCTGTCAGTATTGGTTGAGAGCTGAGTTGCTTTAGTTGTTGAGTTGGTTCACGGCTGAGAGTTGTTTCAGTTGATTGGATTCAGGGCTGAGTTGATTTAGTTGTTGGGTTGGATTGACTGATCTTTGTGAATGAGATTATACAATTTGTTTTGTTTCGGATGAATTTCTCACACTCTGTTTCATCATTTTGAGGTTTGACGAGCAGACTCCTTTCTGTCGGTTGTTGCTTGGCTGGGATCTCCTCGGTTATTCCAAACTTGACCTGGAGCCCGTCCATGTCTGCGAGCAACCTTGTTCACCTCTGAGCTTCACCTCAGCCGTCAACTGAAGGTACGTCTGAAACTCGCGCCATTTTTCTTTTGCTGTGGCTCTAGCACCCTGGGATTTGTGTAACATTAGGTGAGTGTAATAGTGGAAACCTCATGGTGTCAACTCAAGCTATTACACTCTTTCTTTCTCTCTTTAGGACCTTTCTACACTCCAGAGGTTTGGCAACACTATGTGGACTCCATGCAGGATGTCTGAAATCCGAACACATATGAGCCAATCTCTGGATCACATTGTAGATCAAGAGGAGAAGTTGTTAGGAACAGAGGCTGTGTTTCAATTGGGGACAGGACATGGGAGATGTTGGATTAATGTGGAGCTCACAGAGCGGGTTGAGGGTTGAGTTGGTAAACACGGAATGTAGGAACACAGAAATTGAGGTTATCCACTGTAGTAGTTAGTGTAAGATGATGTTTGATCATTTGTGTTACAATAGTTAAAGCTGAGATCAGAGAGTGAAGTTGTTTGGACCTGGGGAATGTATAGTAACTGTGTGAAGGTTGAATTAGTTCATGTATACAGAGGCGGTGCCTGCAAAGGCTGCTTAATGGGGCTACTTAATCTGTGGGCGAATTTGACCAGTCAGTTCGTCGGTCATCTCCATCCGGCAGCCAGGGATGGAGTTGATCAGCAGGGGTGGAGCTGAGGCCCTGAGCATGCAGAGTTCTGAATTCACCTCTGAATTGAAAGGTTGTGTGTTGAAAATCCATACTGAGACTAGAGCTGACATTGTTTAACCAGATAATCACTCCCATGAAATGCTAGGGGTGCTGCATTCTCGGAGATGCTCTCCTTCAGATGAAAAGTTGAACTGAGGTTCCATCTGCCTGTTCAAATGGGAGTTAAAGATCTCAGCATAAAAAGGAAAAAGTGTTCCTCCCAGTGTCCTGGCCAATCATCCCTCAATTAAATTAGGCTGTTTGTAGGACATCGCTGTGCACAACTGGGTTGATGTGTTCACCTACAAATACACAGTGACTCTAATTCAGAGTAAATCATAAAAAAATGCTTTGAGACATTCTCCCAAATTTAAAGCGCTACACAAAATGCAATGATTAATATAACATCAATCCAAATATACAAAGATACAAGAATTCAAGATTTTGTCCTCACTTTCAATACCCGCCATGCTCTTACTCCACCCTACATCATTGACATCTTGCTACCCATTACCAGCCACTCCCTTCTCTGAAATAATATCCCCTTCCCCACCCCCCTGCTGTCTGCACCTCCATCCTGGAGGTGCTCTGCCTTGCCGCCCATGTTTTTTTTAGCCCAATTCCCCTCCCCACCCTAGCTTTCTAAACTCCCTTGTCCCAGATAAGTGAAAAGCTTTGTCTGCCCTCCCAATGTGAAAGCCTCAATACAAATATAAATTGCTGTTGATATGTGATAAATTTGCTAAATGTTTGGTAATTTGGTAAAATGTAAAAATGCAGAAATAATTGAATTGATGATTTTTCCTTTTTTCGATAAGCCAGGCGTCTGATACATGCAGAAACTTAAGGAAATCCAAATTAAACTGAGAGTTCCACACACATGGCAATTCCTGAAATATTTACTGGAATGTATACCCTGGAGTAACGCATCCTGCTTACCTAATTCCGGAGTTTATTTTGCACAGCCTGGCAAGAGGCAAGGCTTTGGAATCCCAGATTGTGTGTTGGGTTTTGCTGGAGTCTAACCTGCTAAAATCACATAACAATCTATTTGAGAACATTGTCTGGCAAACTTCTGAAGTATTGCAGCCCCAAATATCTCAAAAACTGTATTACGGAGGAATGATTAGATTCCATATTCTGTGGCTAAACATATCAGCTTAGAACAGGTTCAGCTCTGAGGAGACCCCAGTTAACTCCCCCCAAGGAGGATAGTTATGAGCTGGTAGTTTGATATCCGACAATTGCAAATTTGAGCCTTCAATAGGTAATAAAGCCTGAAATGAGAGAATTGTCACCATCTTGCTGCCTACAATTTGTACACACATTCCTGTCAGCCAGAGCAATGTTTCCACCAGTTGGAGGCGTGGAGCTTAAGCAGAAGCTATTCACCTCTGCAACAACAACTAGTTGCATTTATAGATTGTCCTTCATGCAGCGTAGCTCCTAGAGCACTTGACCAATCAAGGTGTATTCCAGTTTCCAACTCAGGAACACAGTTTGATTACCAATTTGATATTCATGATTGCTGGTGAATCTTGTTGGGAATATTGCATTTTTAACATCAACTTGGATTTATACTGCGCCCCCGCCCCCCCCCCCCCCCCCCCAACCCCAGCCATGCTGGATGGTGTTTCAGAGCGCTTAAATATAATCTTCATCATCAAAATAGACTGGGATTCAACTATCATAAACTGTGATACTCAAATGCAGAGCTGTTGTGTGATTTATTATCAGAGGTGCTGTCCTTCAGATGACACATTAAAGCATGGTACCACCTGCCTGATCAGTTGGACGTTAAAGATTTTAAGGCTGTATTCAAAAGGAGAAGGAAATTTCTCCCGGTGTCTTGGTCAAGAAGTCCTCCAACTATAATTGTTTGTTCACTTCATGGTTGTTAGTGGAACATTTCTCTGGGGAATTTGGCAGCAAAATGCATAGTCACTACACATTAGGTTCATCCTGCAAAGGACTTTGATTTTGTTTTACTAACATGAAAGGCACTTCATCAAATGGAAAGATTATTGATTTATTATTATGGGCCCTTAGGATTGAAAGAACATTTTCAGAATATTCCATATATTTATCTCAAGAAGTGTTTATTGTTTGTTTCTTAAAACTGCAAGTATTTTTTTTCCTGTAATAAGAGCAGATGGAGCATTTTAAAAGAAAAATCTTGTAAATTGCTATTTTCTCCCTTTTATATATAACAAAAGGCTTCAATGTATTCAAACTTTCTCTCAGTTTTTATTCATTGGAGAAAAAAATGGTTTGTCAAAGCCACTGTTCAACCAAGTGCTGGAAAGTGCTTGCAAGCTCTGTAGGTTTTCCTTCTGCCCTGTGGTGAAGATAACAGTTTTGTTTATAACCTTGTTTATCTTGCGCAATGAGAGTCTGTGTTTGAAATGACAAATATTGATATCCATCCATTTTCTAAAGATTCTCTTGGACTGAATTTGCAAGTCGTGAGAATATTCTGACGCAGGTTCCTTTCAAGAAATAATTATCAACCATTTGTCATTTTCAGATGATTATTGACAGTTTTTTCGAGTTGCATTATTTTTGCTAGCATTTCTGATTTACTGTATTTGCAGATCTGAAGTTCTTTACACATTGAGTGGGAAAACTGATGCTTTTTTCCTGGCATTAAAGGGGAAAAACAAAAGATTTGACCAAGATGATTTTGAATGTTTCTATAGATAGTCATAACTTAACAAAAATCGCAAAATAATGGTTTGGTGTTAGTTTTCGTAATTAAGTTATATGATTCCAATATAATTTCCATTTATACGGTGATGTTCAGGTCAGGAGAATGTCTCAAAATGCTCCGCATGATTTAGGGTGGGAGCCAAACCATTCGTTAGAATTTAGTTAATGAGTTTGTTTTCTGTCATAAAATTACAATCAATTTATTTTTCATGTTATTTGTAAGTCTCTCCATCAAAATGATTGGACAGTGCACTCGCTGTATCATTCCGTAGTCATATAGTGATTGTTTTTGGTTTCCTCTCAAACACAGGATAAGCAAAACAACTAGATATACTGTACATTTTAGATGTCTGCGGGGAATCTTAAGGAACCTGTAGGCGATTTTGTTTTCCAACAACAAATTATCAAAGGCATATTGCTGATGTCCTTTGAAATGTGTAAGTAACATTGTCAAGGTTTGAATTTAATTCTGGTCGAGTTTCAAGGCACAAGTGGATTTTTTATTCTGTTGCTGTCAGTATTCCAATCTCCAGTTGCTTTGTGGCAGAAAGGATCACAGTCCAATATCTTATAATTCCAGTGCTCCATTTTCATTTAATCTTCCTAAACATCAATCTTGCTGTAACTCTGATCAATTTCAGCTTGGAAATAAAAACAAAATGGAAAGGCTCAGAGGTTATTTTTTTCATGGATAGGGACATTCTTAGATGTGACAAGTACTTTTGAGTCTTGCTTCATAGGTATATGTTTAAAAACGTATCATTTCAGATTTTTCCACTGACTTGAATAATAAGCATTCTGCCTTGCGTGTAACTAAGTTGGGCATTCAAATGTGTCCTATGAAAGACTTGTGAATGAAGAAAGCTCCCAGCTTAACACTAAGGCGCATAAACTGGCAACTTCTGAGATCTAGGGAGTTTGTGACTAGTGGATATAATTACAGGATAGCCACAAGAACAGCAAAACGACCACTTGGAAATGTTTCCACTGAGAGTTATTGAACTGTTGAGTATGCACGTGGGGATGGATTGTGGCTTTCACGCAG